>CM057449.1:567241500-568554500 GCA_016271365.2 Neoceratodus forsteri | reverse complement strand
TGTAATAATAAAATAGCACTTTATCTAAATACTGTGTGCACCAGTGGCTAATTTTGAGCAAGTGGTATGCTGGGTGAGCCCCAACCTTTCTGGATGAGTTAGTGAACAAAGTTTTTCCTTGTAAAACAACACCAACAGACTCAGCAGATTTGTGCCTTTTGAGACACACTGTTGTTGAGCAAAGAAAGTGTGAATACATGCTCAATTGTGTTGGTGCCTGTGGAGAATTGGCATATAGTCACTGATTGGCTGTTGGAAAAGAACTGTGCCTGGGGAATGTGAACTCTCTGTATGCACATCTGAGACTGCTGTACACCAGCCCAAAGTGTAGTTTGCTTGCTGACACCTCACAGGACCTTTGTGGTGAGGATACCCATGAACTGTGAGAACACACATTTGATTCATTTGTTAAAGCCCGGTGTTGTGGACTGGTTTGCTCCTGATTGGTCTGAAGGTTCTGTAATGAGCCAAGTTTGAAAATGTGTACTGCCACCTGGAGCCCTGCGCCATCTTGCTTGTAGGACAAAAAGAGGCAGGAGTGTGAGAACAAGAGCTGAGTGTGATGTATACCAAGTAAAACAAAAATGACAGTGCCACATCAGTTTTTTCACTAAGTGCCTTTGCAAGTGAACTGGAGGAGAAAGAGGGAGTAACAGTCCTCAATGGATTGTGTGGCTGTGGGAAGCAGAACAAATAAAGAAACAATGCCACTGTACATTTTTGGTTGTTCACAGCCCCTTGAGAATAAAACTGAAATTAAATGAACTGTGTATTTTGAAAGACTTGCCCCTTAGAGGAGTAAATCAGCCACCAGCTAAAATGAAACATTTATTGCTGGCTGTAAAACGCTTTGTGATGATACACTGCCTGCAAAGTAAGCTGAATCAAATACTATGGTTAATAAAAATGGGTTCATGTTTCAGACTCCAATTTACCATTGTGGACCTTTGTTTTCTGCTTGATACTGGTTGTATCCATTAACTCTTCCTTTGTAGCACTGTTCCTGTGACCCTGGTTATTGAACACATGGGAGGTCACCCCAGTCCCAGAGGTCAAGTAAGTGGTTAGGGTTTGATGTATGTAGCATCCTCAAAAATGGGATAGCAATTGAACCCTTAGACCAATATGGGGCTACACATTGGGGCTTGTCTGGGATTTGGGGGTTCCCTTGGTGCCACACCATGGTTGTGGGAGTTCTTGTTGGAATGAGGGCAAAGATTCCAAGTTGATCCAACATAGTTTTCCCTTGTAAAATGCTACAAAGAGACTCAGAAGATTTTAGCTATTAGAGACATTCTGTTGCTGGGCAGAGAGACTGTGAATGCAAGCTTAATCATGTTGATATTCTCAGAGAATTAACATACTGTCCACTGATTGGCTGTTGGGAAGGAACTGTGCCTGAGGAGTGTGAACATACTGTGCACACATCAGAGATGCTTGTGCACTAGTCCCAAGTGAAATTTGCACATGAACTGTGTGAATTTGTGTTTCGATGCACTCATGAAAGCCCACCCCTGTAAAATGGTTTGCTCTTTATTAGCCCAATGGTTCTGTGAGGGTAAGCCCAGTTGTACAAATGTGTGCTGTCATGTGGAGCCCCTCCGGATCTCACTTCCTACACAGATAGAGACAGTAGTGTGAGAGCTAGAGCTGAGTGTCATATCTCCCAATAACACAAAAATTAAAATCCCATGTTAATTTCTCTTTACATTAGGCCAGGGGGAGAAATACAGAATTGCAGTCCTTGCTGGAAGATGATGGTGCAGAGGTCAAATCACAGTGGTGAAGAAAGAGAGAAACTGTCAATACCACCCACCAGGGGGTAGAGTGCCTAGAACAGGGCAAAGAAGATACAAGAAGGGGAAAGAAAATGTAAACTGAGGGCAGTGGTTCCACCCAACGCAAATACGGTGGCTCTAATGCAGGACAGAATGAAATAGCCCTATTAGTGGAACTGTTGCTGTCAACTCCACTGGCATCTTTATGCTAAGCTCCCACCTGATAAGGTGTGGGGTTGGCATATTTAGCACCCAGCTAGGAGGGGTCTCGATGTACTAGATCACATTTGGAAGGTGCAGAGAAGAGATGCATCTAGGTTGCATGGTGGAGACTTTCAAAACCCCATGTTCTGCACCATGGCTAGTGCCACCCATGCCCAGGAGTGGCCATAGCTGTCAAAGGAGGCAAAAGAGAGCTACTGGGTTTTGCACCCAGCATCGTTTTTGTGAATGAAATATTGTTGGTATATGTGAGAAAGATAATACCCTCCTGACCACATAAGGGCCTGGATGGCTGCAAAGGAGGCCCACATCAGCCAGATGGCTCCTCAGGATCTCATGCAGGGGGCTGCTATAGTGCACTACTGTTGTAGGTGGATGGTGCCCATTAAAGATATCTGCCTTCACCAGGGAACAGATAAGGCTC
Source organism: Neoceratodus forsteri (assembly GCA_016271365.2). Classification (NCBI taxonomy): domain Eukaryota; kingdom Metazoa; phylum Chordata; order Ceratodontiformes; family Ceratodontidae; genus Neoceratodus; species Neoceratodus forsteri. The sequence continues at coordinate 568,552,076 of CM057449.1, read as the reverse complement.
TGCAAGTATACCAGGACAGCTGCAGAGGAGACAGACACTTTTCCACTTGGTCAATAAGCAAACTGGACACCTCACACTTCAGAGTCAGAGAGCCCTGTGGGAGAAGATTTGAGAAAATGGCTACTGTCCCTAGTGGTTGCTGTCATATCACCTACTGAACAGCCTGCTCTGAAGAAAATCTCTTGTGTGTGAGATAACCTTGGTGCACCACCATTACAGCTGCTATCCAGACCGTCTTATACCTCTGACCCTGATTTTTCATGGTTACTGTGGCCGACAAGCTGCAACAAGTAGATCCCTCTTCACCAAGGGGGGTGCCCAAGTCAAGTCAGAGATACTTCCCATGACCCCTCAGCCTAATTTGACCCCTGCACTGGAGGCACAAATCATTAAATTGCCCCTGCTGCTCCCTTCTAGTTTTGTGTCACTCCATGTGTTGAATAGGGGCCTTGTTTCTGCAGACTGTTTGGCCTTACCTCTATTTATTTAGTTTTTGTTGACCGGGTAAGTGTACTAGACAGATTCTGCCTATTTTCAGGCATGACCCAGGGGAGGGGGATACAAATGAATGCCAACTGATTTTGAACCAGATTAAGCTGTTGGTGGTATTTTCGGTGAATGGGGAGGAATTTAGCCAGGGCACCGGGGAAATTCCCCTACTCTACCAGCAGGGGGCTTGACTTCCTGGAAGCAGAATGGAGGGGCCTAGTTGGGATCCGGACAGAGGAGGAGGAGAAAATGCTGATGTGGCAGGGGAAATGGCCCCCGGCCCTGGCCTCACATTTCAAGAGGCTGCTTTATTGGAAATAAACCATGAATTAGTTCAAAATAAACAAGAAGAGATGTTTTTCTCGATCGAGGACTTGAGTAGCACCCACAGAAATAAGGAGTGTAAGAGAACTCCAACAGGAGGAATTAAGAGCAAGAGTAAAGAAGAACTGCTGCAGGAATTAGAGAAAGATGGGGAGAAATATGCAGCTTTTATGGCAAGAAAACGAGCTAAATTAAAGTCGTTGGATCACAGTGATAGCTCTGAGTAGGATGCATCAACATCAAAGGACGAGGAAGGAACAAGCTGACTAGTGCTCCCGCAGGTAAATCTTCACCCTATTTTTTCAACCACTGATGAAATGTGAGTTGGGCTGGCAGGAAAACTGAGGGATTCGGGTGCCTAGGGTCTCAAGGGGTGAATTTTATGAATAACATGCGGGAGGTAGAGGGTGGTGAAATTAAGGCAGAAGTTCTCACAGAAACTAGTTCTAAAACTGAGAAAAGGAGCAAGAAGGGGAACGAAGGTTTAAAAACTGCCATAAAAGATAAAGAAATGCCTAATGTAGTTTCAGGACTGGGAAATAATCCTAACTCTAGTAATACAGCTCCCTGGTTCAACACTGAGATTCAAAAAGGCCCAGATACAGAGGAAAACAAACCTGGGGAAGTCATTTTTCAAAATAACCCCTTTGAACAGACTGATGCTACCACCTTTTCTTTTGCAGTACGATCTGCTAAACCAGGGTCTAAGGAAGGGAAAAACAGAAGAGAGTCTATTATGTTAGCAAAATGCAATCTGAATGTGCCTAATATTCATAAAGGGCCTGTAGAACACAAGGTACAAAATATATATATACCGTATATGCAGTGTTGTGCAACAATAACAACAGAGGCAATTGGCAAAGCATTTTCCCTCCAAATTAACCTAAATCAGGGACTTGAACCCTTCTGCAGTTGCTCACAGGAGGCAGGATGGAAGAAATTACCTTCTGGCCAGTGGTTGCCAGACGCATCGTGGCCTTCAAACACTCCAGAATGGCGTCCCAGGGATTTGCCTCAAATCTCTGTTGGGGAAAAGGGGAGTACAAATCCAGATACTGCCCAAGATATGGGAGATGAAAATATGGGAAAGGAGAATATAACTTAACTGATTATACTGGAAAAAGAGCCTTTAAAGAAAAACATACAGGAACCCCTGGGGGATCCGGCACAGGACGGGAAGAATGAAACAACATTTGCAGGAGCCCTGGATCCCAGAAGAGGAGCAGCACCTGAGGGTGAAGAAAAACAAACTGAACCCCTCCCCCCCAGCACCCACTATGTCAGAACTCTTTGCTAAATCAAAAAAAAGAGGCTGCACCCAGAAGAAATGCAGTTAGGATTCGGTATAAAGAGGGTCTGGAAATGAGGCCAGATTGGTAATATGTGGGGAGGAAGCTTCTGAAGGACTCACTACACTTTTCACCAAAAGATGTTTATGCTCAGGAGAGGATAACTATGACATCAGTGCACAGTCACGTGATGCAGGCAGCCTAGTGGCAGCAGAGATACAGGGTTCCTACCCTTAACATCACATCTTTGACTTTCACACCTTAACTTCGACTGGAAACTGCCTAATAACCACAACAAAATAGTGAGGACATCTTCAGCATTCGATATCAACAACACCAACATCACCATGGGGAGTTTTTCTTCCGCAATAGATGCAGATGTGAAGATCTCAGACATACGCCTCCTCCCTCACCTGAAAAGCTGCCTAAAAAAGCCAGACCTCAAGGGGGAGCTTCTAACTCTAAAAACCCAGCTACAGGCCCATCGGTTCCACTCACCAAAGATCGGTTTACACAGGAACTTCTGCCTTTTAGAGAAAAGTTGCTCAATATATCCACTGAAATTAAATCAATAAGAAGTGATATGTCGGATTTAGCAAGAAGGATGGTGGACAATGAAGCTAGAACTACCTCCATGGGAAAATGGAAAGAAAGAGTGGATCAAGAGATAGTACAACTCAGACAGAAAATTACCAAACTACAACTTAAACTGAAGACCTTGAGGGTAGGAGCAGGAGGAATAATATCCTAATAATGGGTATCCCTGAGACAGAAGAAAACCCCAATGTGGTGATTTTTGTTCAGAAGCTACTACAAAAAATTGTGGGACCATCTCCCCTTGGGGGTAACTATCAAACTGAACGAGCTCACAGGTCACTTGGACCCCATCCACAACAGGGTTCCCCACCAAGACCCCTAATATTAAAAATTTTTAGCTATGTGGAGAGTCAACATGTACTCAACAAAGTCAAAGAGCTTCAGTCAATTACGTGGGAGGGTTCCAAACTTGCGTTTTACCCAAGATCTTCCTTACGAGACTCGCCAAAAATGCTCTGCATTTCACCCCACAGTCACTAAGCTCTTGCAGCAAGCATTCCATTCAAAACGTTATACCCTGCAAAACTTCAAGTGTCAATAGCCAATTCCTGGATTTCCTACAACACACCAACACTGGCTATGAATGATTTGAAATCCCGACTACTGGACCTGTTTAAAGATGGCTGAACCCTTTAGCGTAGAAGCGTGATCCGGCCTGAGAGAAGTCTCTCTAATTTCTACCAAACATTGGAAGAAACTGTAAATCAGCTTACCTTCGGCAGAATCGAAGCCACGCCTTGACATTGCTTGTTTTTCTGGATGGGCCTGCTCTCCCTAACTGCAGTTTTGGCCTCCTAATCCAGAGGCAGGACTCTACAGGGTTTGTTTAGCTCAGTAGGAACTGTTTTAAAAGGTCATATGGGAGGGGGGTTACGTAAGCAGGACCTAATATAGTTTGGTTACATATTTGTTCCCCCTGATTCACTCCCCTCGCTTCAAAGAGGCAGCAACCAAGGACTAACATGATGTAAGTACAGACTTTTTCTTTTCTTTGTTTTTTCTTTGTGTTACCTACTATGTCGCATTTGGTTTAGGCTTTCAAGGGTGAAGTTCACACCGGGGTAAGCATTATACCTCCTCCAGGAGTGAGGACAAGAGTGGTTTTGTTATCCCCCACTTGTTTCACTTTATTGGAGGGATATGATCAGATAAGACCACTGGAATCAAGTTGTTTTAGACTAATTGTTAAAAGGCAGTCTTATATGCCAAATATACTTAAATTTCTCTGGGTCTACAAGTTTTTCATCGACCCACATGATGTGTCTATAGTTGTAGCTCATAGTTTCTCCAACTTTGGCATCCTGAACCGAGAATGTGATGGGTCGGGAGGGTTTGCCTTGGCTTGAGTAAGCCAGGGTTTGCTGCACAATGAACCTAAATTTTGGGGGGTCAGCTCCTTTACAGCCCTAATACTGCTAACCTGGGACTGCTGAATACAGGAAACAGTTAATTCTATATCTGTACATCACCAGCATCCGTTAGCCCTAATCTTCACCTTATTTGTTAATGGGTTGTTTCCAGGAGCTGAATAGGGAGGTCTCCCTCATGAAGAACTACTTAAAATGTACCTGTTAACTTTTATATACAGGGAGACTTGTGTAAATAGTTGCTGGGGTTTGTTATGGGGGGAAGAGCATCTACGGTTACCTGTTTTATTGATACCATGCCCTGATCTAGTCTACTATGTAGAATTCATCATTCACAAGAGCTGGACTAGATTTAAGTTATGTTTAGAAGGGGGGGGGTGGGGAGCAATCTTACTGAATACAAGTTCTGGGAATGGGGAGGTCTCCTTTACATTTAACCTGTTCACATTACTACAGGACTATTACCTGGGTAAGGTTGTTGGGGTCTATGGGGAGGGGGGAGGGGGAGTGTCAGAGTGTGCTCCAAGCTCAACAGATGTTGTTAAACACTTTCTTTTCTGGAATGACTACCTGGCTTATTGTCAGTTATGGCTATCAATCACTGTAAAATAGTGTCTTGGAATGTTAGGGGAGTCCGAGGGCCTACAAAAAGGTACCAGATCCTAAAGCATTGCTCGCTGATCAATGCAGATATAATTCTGTTACAAGAAACCCACCTGCTGGTAAAAGAGGCTATTTGATTACAGAGACTGGAGTTCTCACAATTCTTTGTGGCAGGTGACTCCTCAACAAGTAAAAGGGTAGTTATTCTAATCAAGAACACAATCTCTTTTCAATCAGAATCCACAGTTATAGATCCAAATGGCAGATATGTTCTCGTCAAAGGCAGTCTCATGGGATCCACAGTGTTACTAGGCTCCATTTATGGTCCACCAGTTGGGGATCCCTCATTCTTAATGGAACTGGCCAGTATGATCACCCCGCTCCTCCCTATCTCCTTAATATTAGGGGGAGATTGGAACATCCCCCCAACCCAAGATCTAGACAGGACATACCGACCCTTAAAATCTTTCTCTGCTCCCCAAAGGGCTCTAAATGATTTCATAGACACACCAGGGCTCTGTGACCCATAGCGACTACTCAACCTATCACACCAGTTATTTGCCTTTTACTCTAATGTCCATGGATCATGTTCCAGATTATATTATATTCTAATGAGTATTCTTCTGCTACCTGGGCTATGACAAACCTGCATTGAACCCATAGTATTGTCAGACCACTCAATGGTCTGGATAGACCTTACTTCTTCCCTTACTAGCCCCAGAGCTAGATCATGGAAGCTAAACACACAATTACTAAAGGATAAAAATATTATCTCTAGAATCCAATCTTCTATCCAAATCTTCACAGAGACAAATACAGGTTCAGTTCAAGGGAAGATCTTTAATGGTGTACGTTCAAATGCTACCTTCATGGTGAACTCATTAAATTAGCCTCTAGGTGGAAGAAACTGAGAGAAAAAGAAGCCCTATCTCTACTAGCTCAAATAAGAACGGCTAAACTCACCTTATCCTCCTCAACTACTCCGGGCTTAACATCGGTGCTAATAGAACTTAAGAAAAAATACGCAGAACTCTTAAGAGAAAAGGCAGAATATGCAGTTTTGGAAACCAAATCTTTATACATAGATCAGGGGGAAAAAGCCAGGAAACATTTAGCTCTTAGGCTACGTAAATTAGAAGGCTCAAGACTCATACCTTCCATACAGGCCCCAGATGGTACTATAAAAACAGCTCCATGAGAAATTGCTTATTCTTTTGAGAACTTCTATCAATCCCTCTATGGGAATAAAGCCTCAGAGACAACTTCTCAAAACATTGATCAATACTTAGACTGTCTTGCTCTTCCTACCCTTTTGGAACATTCCCAGACCTCTTTAGTAGTAGTAAAAAGTAGTAGTAGTAAAATTTTTATTCATAATATAATGAATATGGATAACTCCAATGAGCCTAAGCTCCTTTACAGAGAGGTCCAAGGTGCCAGTTCCAGTTACTCTTACATCACATTACAATATACATGAAAGAACAATGACCACAACACTTTTTTATATCAATAAATATAACACATTCCCAAGACATCAACATATACATGTGTCTAAAACACAGTACTTAACTAACAGGGTAGACAATACATGAACAATAAATACAAATTACAAAAATTTCCATACCATTATCCATTATTTATCTAAACTACCCCCCCTCAAAATTGATATTTTCAATAAGCCATTCTTTTATTGGATACAACTGAAAATCCCTATCTAGGGGTCTAAACTTCCCAGGCAGGTTATTCCATAGGGAGGGTCCCATACTTAAAAAATGATTATCCCCCTTCCACACTGTTCTTCATTTTGGAACATAACATTCTAAACTATTTGCAGAATGCAATCCCTCAACTGGATTCTTTAAGTCAATACTCTCAACCAGGTGCTTAGGAACTTTCCCTGAAATACATTTTAGCTTAAGTATAATTGTACTAAAACCTCGCCTTTGAGATCAAGTGTACCAGTCCAATTCTTTATACATATCCACTCTATGTGTCATTCTTGATGCACCTAATACAAATCTGGCCAATTTATTATACATGACATCAAGCTTGTATAACTGCTCTTTTGAGGCACCCATATAAATCAAGTTTCCATATTCCAATATGGGTAATACCACAACTGTTACTACTAATTTTCTAATTTCCAAAGGCATCGGATAAGTGCACATTCCTGATAAGTGCACACTTTTCCAGTTTTCCAATTTTTTTACTATTCACATAGTACAAAAAAAAATCTGTTAAGTGCACACTGGATAAGTGCACATTTCGGCTAAATGCACAGTTTCACAATTCACCAACATAGCTCTTCCTAGGTAGTTAGCACCTTTTAAGTGCACAGGTGATTCTAAGCAGTTGTGAAGCAATATTTAACACCCTTTATCACTCAGCTGGCACTGAAAAATTGCAAACAGACTAAGATTATTTCCTTTTTTGGGTCCATAAGCAAGACAGATAATGAGGGCAGATGATCAGCTTTGATAGTTTTTATAGCACTGTGCTTCATTAATTTATTTGCCAATGCCGCACAGCAGCACATTGTAACATTTTTAACATTTTAAATATATTGCTAAGATAAATAAATGTGGAATGCCATTACAGTGTCAGGTCTCAGTTATTTTCTTTATGTTGCATTGTAAACATACAAGTTCTGATAAATGCACATTCCGCTTAAATGCACATTTTCTTGCTGCAAAATGGGTGTGCATTTAAGCAGATTCCACTGTATTCCTTACTCTATATAATGAACCCAAGCACTTTCCAACTTTTGTCAAAATGTTTTCTATATGACTATCCCATTTAAGTTTTATATCTAAATATACCTCCAAATATCTATATTTGTCAACTTGTTGCAAAATACCCCCTAAGTATGTTTTAATTTGTAATCCATCTTGTTCAAATTTAGGCCCATTTCCCCTATGTAATACCATTACCTGGGATTTTTTTTCATTTAAAACTAGTTTAGATCTGAGCAAAAAGTTCTGTAAATAATCAAATGCCTGCTGCAATACTGGTTGAATAAGTTTCACTGAGAAATCAGCAAAATATGCAATTGTGTCATCAGCATAAAGATGATATTGCACACCCTGTTGTTCAAACCTCAAATCATTCATGTATAGATTGTATAATATAGGACCCAAAATGGATCCTTGTGGGACTCCTGAAACAATCATTTTCAAACCAGAATACCACTCCTTAATGGTCACCTGCTGTTGTCTTGAATCAAGGTAATTTCAGAACCAGTTTACCACCGATTCAGACATACCACAGGTTTTCAGTCTGGACAGGAGGATGCCGTGGTCCAAAGTATCAAATGCCTTTGAGAGATCAACAAAGATTGCCTCCACTGGCATCCCCCTGTCCAGACCCTCCACAATATCTCCTGTAACCTTTAATAAAGCCGTAGTAGTTCCATGCTCTGGTCTAAAACCTAATTGATGTCTATTAAGGATAGCTTTATCTTTCAAGAATACCTGTAGTTGTTTTGCAACAATCTTTTCCAAAATTTTAGAAATAGTTGGTAACAGGGAAATTGGTCTATAATTTTCCAGAAGCATCCTAGATCCTGTCTTATAAATATGTACAATCCTAGCTGTTTTCCAAACTGAGGGTAATTCCGCAGAAAAAAGAGACATATTGAATAAATTTGCTAAGGGTTGATCTATAATGGGGGCTGCAAACTTTAATAAAATATTGGGAATACCATCCATACCTTCTGCTTTGTTGATATTCATTTTAAATAACAAATCCCTAACTTCACCTCTCATTATATGGGTAAATTCAAACTCAGTTTGTTCACCAGATTGTGCATATGCTTTATCTGACTTGTTTATCTCATAATTTCTTTGTGAAGCCTGATTTACATTTCCCCCTCCCAATTTTATTGCATCAGTACCCATATTAATAAAGAAAGTATTAAACTCATTAACTACTTTATTTCCTATATCCAATTTATTTCCATTGATTAGGAAATGACTGGGATAGCCCATATTTGGACCCTTATGTAACTTATTTATTGTATTCCATCACTTCTTCAGACAATTTTTTGTTGCAATAGACCTGTCTAGCCTTCCTAATTTCTTTGGTATACAAATTTCTTAATTGTTTGTACTTGATCCACTCCTGATTTCCTTTTACTAATTTAGCTTGTTTCCATGCCTTATCTATAGCTCTTTTAATTTTAAACAGGCTAGAATCATACCATGGTGCATTATTTGATTTAATCAACCTAATTTTTATGGGCACGTGTTTATTACAAATTTGTGTTAAATCTTTTTGAAACATATCCCATGCATCCCCCACACTGGGAATTAATTCTAATCTTTCCCAATTATAACTTTCTACTTCTTGCATAAATGAGATATAATCAAAGTGTTTAAATACCCTGGTATGTATATTTTAGGTACCTTTCTAGTGTTCTGATTTCTAATACAAAAAATTATCTGATGATCAGACACTGAATCCGGTAACACCCCACTCTTTACATACTTATCAGGATTTGAAGTAAATATAAGGTCCAAAATAGTTGAATTACTGGGATTTATTGCATTTAACCTGGTTACATCTTTTATCAATTGTACTAAATTCAAGGTTGTGACCATATCAATTAAACTATGATGAGCATCTACTTTTCCCCAATCAAAATTTAAATCCCCAATTACCAATAACTCATGTGAATTTAGGTAATTCTTCAATATATTTTGCATTTCAGAGAAAACTACTAAACTACTTTTAGGTGGACGGTATATGCCAAACAATAATATAGGTTTGGAATAAGATAACTTTATTTCCAATGACAAAATTTCTGTATCAGTCCAATTATACAAATGTTGCTGTTCCTTAATATCAGTCCATTTTCTGGCATAAATTACTACTCCACCCCCCACCCCCCATTTAGATCTATCTTTTCTCCACATATTAAAGTTTTCCAAAGCTATATCATTATCTTGAATTTTTTATTGCAACCATGACTCAGTGATTATTAGTATATCAGGTTTATAACACACTACTCACTCTCACAAATACTCCATGTTCTTAAACAAACTACAAATATTAATATGTACAATCTTCACCCCCTTTTCATTCAACATTTCTAATGTATAATCATTATTCAAATCAACTACAGGCCCAGGGTTTAATTGAACATCCCCAGTTAACATTAACCCCATAATTACAATCCATTTACCCAATCTATACAATTTAGGATTTATTTGTCTCCCCCTCCTCCTTATATTATTTCTTATATTAGAACCCTCAGGAATGGCATTCTCTCCCCAACCACTTAAAATTTTGCTACATATGCACACCCACTTAATAAAAATAGTCTCAGTGTGCATATCCAGCAAAGAAGCCTGAATATCCCCCTGCCACCTAATTAAAACATCACGCTCTCCCGACATGGTACTTTTATGTTCTATTGCCATATATGAATACGCTGCAACATCTTTTCCCTCTGGGTAGGGTCTACATATAAAAGGAACTGGCACCCTACTAATACAATGCTCCACCATAACATTGACATTATTGCAAATCTTTACCTCCTTATTAATCTAACAACTTTAATTCAAGTGTGATAATTAACAACGGCCTCAATTTAACAGGAGCAATCCTCTAATAGAGGCTATTCCCATCAAACTAAATATCAAAAAAATTAAACTTGCTCATGTACCATTCCAGACCAAATTTTCTTTTAGGGAAAGTACATAAGCAATACTAGAAAAATGTCATATAATAAGCATCCATAAATATATATAGCTTACCCCTCTAATTTAAAATTTAAACAATGAATCAGGTTAGCTCAAACACCAACAAAATACCCCACCCAAACCCCTATACAAACAGCAAACCCGTACCCTGTCATAAGAAGATAACAACTTCAAACTTATTTGACTAGGAATTTAAATATTATACCACTGTATACTGAATATCTGCAAGAATGCTGCTCAGCTTCTTTCCTTATATCAGTAATGGCTTTTCTGATGCTGAGTGGTGCTCACCCCACTCACGCTTGCACTACCGCACTCACACTGCAGGCAGCGCGGTTCTTTTATAGTATGCTGCCCCTCCTTCTTTGCTGATGTGTGCTCCGTTACACCTGGCCTCTCTCACTAGAGCACAGGTATACCGGGCCAAAGGGGAGCAATGGCACAGGAGCAAACAAAAATGGTTTACAGATATCAGGCTCACAGTTACAACAGATGTCAGGCACACAGTTCGATTCCTCCTACAGGCAACAACAAACGTTCTCGGTTCCCAGTCTCACAGTTCAGCAGAGCAGACAGCAGATGTAGTTAAGCTGAAAAATGCTGTGTTAGCAGATGGTAATTTAGCTCAGCGTACCTGTTATGTACTTTCAAGCAGCACGGTTCTTTTATAGTGTGCTGCCCCTTCTCCTTTGCTGATGTGTGCTCTGTTACACCTGGCCCCTCTCACTAGAGCAGAGGTATACCGGGCCAAAGGGGAGCAATGGCACAGGAGTAAACAAAAATGCTTTGCAGATATCAGGCTCACAGTTACAACAGATGTCAGGCACACAGTTTGATTCCTCCTACAGGCAACAACAAACATTCATGGTTCCCAGTCTCACAGTTCAGCAGAGCAGACAGCAGATGTAGTTAAGCTGAAAAATGCTGTGCTAGCAGATGGTAATTTAGCTCAGCATACCTGTTCTTTAATGGAACCCATTACCCTAGAGGAGATAGTGGAGGTAGTTCAGGACTTAACTCCAGATAAAGCTCCAGGTCTGGATGGATTCCCCACCAATTTCTGTAAAACGTTTGTTAAAGATCTGGCACCTATGCTGCTTAAACTACACCAGTATATGTTAGATGCTAATCCCGTAGACCCAACCTTATTAGAGGCATCAATAATCCTTCTCTTGAAACTCAATAAACCATACCAGCTCCCTGGAAGCTACCACCCAATTTCCCTCCTAAATTGTGACATTAAAATCTTAATGAAAACCCTGGCTAATCGTATACGGAAAGTATGGTCCCAACTCCTTAGTCAGGGATAAGTAGGATTTTTCCCAGGTAGGTCCTCGGTGGATCACTTCAGGAAACTCTCTCATATATTCTGGGCAACCCAATTATCTCAATTCCCCATGGCTCTAATCTTGATGGACACAGAGGAAGCCGTTGACAGAGTGGACTGGGTATTTCTCTGGTCAACTTTGGGTAAAATGGGTTTCTCCCCTCATTCATTCAATGGCTCCAAGCAGTATACTCAGCCCCTATGGCAAAGATATACTGTAATGGAGTTTTCTTCTTCAAAATTTCCCCTTTATTTTGGCACAAGACAGGGTTGCCCACTCTCACCCTTCTTATTCATTCTCTATCTAGAACCTCTTCTACGCCACATCAAATAGTCCCCACAGATAAAAGGAATTTTGATCTTAGACCATATACTTACCCTCTCTGCCTATAAGGATGATATTCTCCTCCACTTAGAGGAACAGCATCCTTTCTCAGGCACCTACTGGAAGCAGTATCCCAATACAGCTCTCTCTAACTATAAACTTAATATTAACAAAACCAAAATCTTCCCTCTCAATCATTTCACTTACAAAGCAGAGTTCAAAGACTTTGATATCAGCTGGTCCCCTCATTCACTCAAATATCTGGGCATATATCTAGTCACAGATCACCAAGAAACTGAATCTGGACGAGCTGGTAATTACTCTTCAGTCGGATCTTCATAGGTATGAGGCTCTCCCACTGACACTCTGGGGGCGTATTAACATAATTAAAATGAATGTCCTTCCTCGCCTTTTCTATCCTCTGAATATGTTGAACATCTGGTTCCCCCTCTCCTTTTTTCAAAAAATCCACTCTCTCATCTCAGACTTTATATGGCTACATGAACAACCCAAGAAATCATACCTCAAATTGAGCCTTCCCAGAACCTCAGATGGTCTTCACCTTCCTAACTGCCTCCTTTACTATTGGGCAAGCCACTTCTCCAAGATTGGCAGATGGAATACTAGCCTGCTGAGTGACTACTCCCCTCTTTGGTTCCAAATAGAATCACAGATGCTCCTACAACATCATCTCCTCTCTCCAGTAATCTTCTATATTCCTATGAGCAGGCTTCCGGATTCAATCTCCCAATCTGTAATTGGGACCTCCCTAAGAGTCTTTTCCCAATTCTGCTCTTCCAAAAAACTCTCTCCACATCAAGATTTTGCACAACTCCTCATTCTCAACCCTAACATCAAGATAGGTAATATACATCTTACCTCTAACTGGTGGCTTCAATTGCACCATGCTAAAGTAATGGATCTGTATTCCCACAACCCCTCCTCTCCCACCTCAAAATAAGAAATAAATACAACCTTCCCACCACTTGCACCTTCAAAGTCTTTCAACTGAGACATTTAATAGGGCAAATATTTGGAACCTCTCCAAGAGAACTGAAAATACCACCTATCTTAGATAGCTTCCACGATCTATCCTGTAAACCACATTGCTTATCCCTCTTATACAATTTTCTACTAACTATTGAGTCTCCAGATGTCTTACCCAGCCCAAAAATTTGGTCTGCCCTGATATCAAGTGCAAACATAGACTGGACTAGAATCTGGCAACATCTTTATAAATACACTACCCATGATAAACTCAGAATCACCTAATACCATATTTTACACAACCTATATTATACACCAGTTAAATTAGCCAACATTAGATATCTCCCACCTCTAACTGTTCTAGATGTGGCAAGATGGAAGGGAACCTGCTTCATATTCTCTGGTCCTGTGAAAAAGTGGCTCCCCTATGGAGCTCTATCCAATCAGATTTAAATCCCTTACTTGGCCTACAAGACCTATTTATTGTGGAGATCTGCATTCTAGGAATCTACTCTAATATTTGGGTTAAAGAGCGTAAATACCATATAGCTTTAATCTCAATGGTGGTAAAGAAGCTAGTGCTCAAACATTGGATAGACCAACTATCTATAACTCATAGTGAATGGCTGAATGACCTTTCAACCTACCTTAGGACTGAACGTCTAATGGCTGGCTCTCAGAATAACTTGTCAAGCTTCGATAAAAAATGGGGTAAACTGTATGCCTTATACCTGCTCTGATACCTGCCATCTGATAGACTCCCCAAAATCAATGTTAAGTAGTCAGTTCCTAGCTGGAATAAACAAAATAGTACATTAATTTATAGCACACTCCTTGGGGCTTTTTTTTTGGGAGGGGGGAGAGGGCAGGAGAAGGAGGGAAGAGGATCTTTGTCATCCTTTCATGTCTATGTACCCTTCCTTTCATATGTTTTATAAGTTGGAGGCTAGTTATATTGTTTAGCCTTTCCTCTGTATTTCATATGCTGTATTTACTGATGTATTATTTTACTTAGCATTGCCTAAAAATCAGTAAAGATGTTAAATTAAAAGCTATCACATCAGTTTCAGATCTGTATACACCCTGGATTTGTTCTGGCAATGGTTCAATCAAGTTAAATTTTCACCTCTGTGGTCCCCCTTTATAGTGATTCCCTTGACAAAACCCCTTATGAAATACATGACAGTAATGTTTTGGAATTAAGAGGTACACATTGATGATATTACATACTGGCTTCAGCAAAAATGTGAAGTATTGAGTGCACCAGAAGCACAACTGGATTCTGAGATGTTTTGGACTGGGGGATGGAAATATAAAGTTAAATTGAGGCAACTAGAGTGTGACATAGAGCATATATCAAACCCCTTCATGCTGGGCAGAGATAGAGGAGTGTGTTTTTATTCAGGGCAGCTGCAAGCATACTACAAGTATGGGGCTAAAACCCATCTCTTTAGTGTATGTGATCACCCCTGCTGTGACAACTGTGGTGAGGTGGGGTACATATGGTGTAGGCAGGCATGCTCCAAGCACTCCATGGTGTGCAATTTTATTTAGGGGGGTAGCAAATAGGCTCTGAACTGCTATCTTTTTCCAAGAAAACTAACAATGAAAATACTGAAACTTTCTGTAATTTTATTTATAGGAGTTGAAACTAGAAGGACTAGTCACTAATACTCTCTTTGCATTCCCAAGTACAATACAACTTTACGGGCTCTGGGCTGGTATGTGGGTGTCTTAGGGAACAATGCATGGCATTTGTATTTACCCATGCATGGCAACAACCATTGTCATAAGATACAAAAATGTTGTTTATTGTGCCAAATGAGGCAACAAACACAGTCCTGGTGTACATTTGTACATTGTCTGGCTACACCCTGGAGGGGAAGGGTAGCTCACCCTAACAAGGGGGGGTGGGGTAGCAGTGAGTCCACTTGATGTGCTGATCTGAAATCCCTGGCTACTCCCCTGGCACATAAGTATGCAATGCACAAACCTGACACAATGTGAGTTATGTGAGGACACAGGTTACACATTTCCGGAGTTGTTAGCCCTGAACTCCTTATCCAACAAGCTCAGGAGGAAGCAGCCAAAAAGGTGGTAGAGGTTGAAGCCCCTCCTGTAGAACACAACCCCCCCAGATAAGGCTCTAGACCCTATTCCAGGCAGAAAGGAGGAAGTCAAGACTGAGGAGATAAGGGTAGAAGAGGAGAATCATCCACTCTTTCCAAATCCTGATAAACCCATCCAGTGGGGAGACCTACTACTGGTTTGCTATACAGATAAGCAATCCACTGATGTGCAGGTGATCCCTCTTTCACCCTTAAAAAAACCCTCCCTCCAAGAAGGACAACTAGAAATACAAAACCAAACCCGCTCCCCCTCCTAAAAGCGAGCAAGCAGGCCTAGTGGGACCAATCCTTTTGAGGTTTTGGCTCCCACTGTGGTAGAATCAGACATGGAACAGATGGATGTAGCTCTTACGCCCACACAAGCTGAAGGAGGGAAGGGTGATGTGACTGAGTAAAAAGAGAAGGAGAAGAAAAAGGAAAAGTGGAAGAAAGGGCCTTGAACTCTTAAATTACATAGAAACATAGAATTTGACGGCAGATAAGGACCACTTGGCCCACCCAGTCTGCCCATTTCCCTACCTACTGGATAAGCTGCAGATCCTAGTTAACCAGCAGCCTACTTCTTCCTACTCCCACCCCCCAGAATTGCCTTATGACTATCCCATGCATGCTTGAATTCCCCCACTGATTTTGACTCCCCAACCTCCTCGGAAGGCCGTTCCATGCATCCACAACCCTCTCTGTGAAGAAATACTTCCTTAAATTACCTCTGGAGCCGCCCCCATCTTCAAATTGTGCCTCTTGTTCTTGCACACCTCTTTTTGAAAGATGCTACCCTCTTGGACTTTGTTGATCCCTTGAGGTACTTGAAAGTTTCTATCATGTCCCCTCCCTCCTTTCCTTGAGGCTATACATATTAAGCTCCTTAAGTCTCTCTTCATATGACTTCTGGTGCAGACCCTGCACCATTTTAGTTGCCCTCCTCTGGACAGCTTCCATCCTGTCTGTGTCTTTAGGAATTGGGTCTCCAGAACTGCACACAGTACTCCAGATGGGGTCTCACCAGCTGTCTGTACAGAGGGATAATAACTTCCTGTTTTCTACTGGTGATGCCTCTCCCTATGTATCCCAGTATCCCCCCAGCCCTCCTTGCTGCCCTCTCACATTGCTTACCCATCTTAGGTCATCCTGTATGATTACCCCTAGGTCCCTTTCCATTCTTGTTGTTGTTAGTACCTCCCCCATTATGTAACTCTTCCCTGGGTTTTGTTTCCCAGGTGCATTACCTTGCACTTCTTAGCATTGAATCTAAGCTGCCATACATTTGACCATTCCTCTAACCTTGCCAAGTCCCTTCTCATCCTTTCCACCCCACCCTGTGCATCAACTCTGTTTCAGATCTTAGTGTCATCTGCAAAGAGACATACTTTTCCTTCAGTCCTTCTGCAATGTAACTATAAAGACATTGAAGAGGACCGTCCTATCTGAACCTCGGTGCCCCACTAGTAACCCTCCTTTCTTCTGAGTGGACTCCATTTACTATAACTCTCTGTGTCCTATTCTCCAGCCAATTCTTTACCCAGGCTGTCATCTTGGGACCACTCCCAGGCTGGCTAACTTGTATATTAATCTTTTGTGTGGGACTGTGTCAAATGCCTTGCTAAAGTCTAGGTAGGCCATGTCCACAGCCCTCCTGATCTTCTACTTTGGTCACCCAGTCAAAGAAATCTATCAGATTCATCTGGCATGACCTTCCGCTGTGAATCCATGCTGCCTAGGGTCCTGTGCCCTCTGGCCTCTAGATACTCGACAATTCTTTCCTTTAGAAGTGATTCCATCATTTTCCCTATCACTGAGGTTAAACTAACAGGTCTATAGTTTCCTGCTTCTGCCTTGCTCACTTTGTGAGGGGAATCACATCTGCCCTCCTCCAGTCCTCTGGTACCACCCCATCCTCCCACGATTTGTTAAAGGGTAGTCAGTGGCGTCACTAGTTCTACCCTTAGTTCTTTTAAATTCTGGGATGAATCCATCAGCCCCTTGCTTTGTCCACCTTCAGTTTTAAGAGTTCTTTCAGAACCCTTTCTTCTGTAAATGGGCGGTATCAACTTCTGTATCCAGAGTGTTACTACTGTTTGTTTTATGTATCTCCCTCTTCCTTCAGTAAATACTGAGCAAAATATTTGTTTAGTATCTCTGCCTTTCACATCTCCTCTGCCCACCCTCCCTCCCCTTTATTAAGCCTCATTATCCTCACTTGGTCTTCCTTGGCCCTGATGTACCTATGAAGGTTTTATCCTCTTAACTGAGTTGGCTATCTTTTCCTCGGTTTGGGCCTTTGCTGTTCTGACTGCCTTCCCAGCCTCCTTTTGCTTTAACTGATACAGTTCTCTGTCCTGCTCCTTCTGTGATTCCTTGTACTTCCTGAATGCTTTCTTTTCTCTTGAACCTTCACTGCCACTTCCTTTGAGAACCATAGTGGTTTCTTACATCGTCTTGTTTTGTTTATTTGCTTCACACAAAGGCTTGTTACCTCTGTGATGGCAGTTTTATTATTCCCCATTGTTCTTCCACCCCTCCTTCCTGCCCATTTGCTAGTGCATTCCTTAGGCACTCACCCATTATGGCAAAGTCAGCCTCCTAAAGTCCAGTACTTTTGTCTTTGTATGGCTTGACTCTATTACTGTGTTTATTGTGAACCATACTGTTCGATGGTCGCTAGTTCCCAGATGGCTACCCACTTACATCTGTGATCCTCTCCATCTCCATTTGAGAGTATCAAGTCTAATATTGCTCCCTCTCGAGTGGGCTCCAGTACTAGTTGTCTAAGGCATGCCCTGTAGGGCATCTAGAATAACTGCACTTTTCAAGTGGCAGCTGCAACTGCACTCAGTTAACATCTGGCATATTCAGATCACCCATCAGCAGTATCTCCCTTTTTCTGCCATTCTAAGTATACTTTCTATCATTTCCTTGTCCATTTCTTCCCTGAGAAGGGTCTGTATACAACCCCAGCGGATTGTGGTGCCATTGCCTGTCTCCAAATTTACCCATAGTGCTTCTTCTCCTCCCTGTTTACCCTTTTGTTCTGTTGCTTTTATTCCTTCCTTTATGTAAAGAACTCCTCCTCCTCTTTTACCCTCCCTGTCCCTCCTGTAGATAGTGTATCCTGGTATGTTTACATCCCAGTCATGGTTTTGTGTGTACCATGTTTCTGTGACTGCCACAATATCCAGATGTTCCTCCTCCATCAAGGCCACTAATTCAGGAAGCTTGTTACCTAGACTACGGGCATTGGTACTCATTGCTCTCCATTTTTTGATGGCTTTACCTTCTGTTGCAGCATCCCCCACTAACCGTTCTACCTTGGTCTTTTTCTCATTTAGTACCTATTTTGTACGGAGAGGCTGGGATTTTTCTGCTTCTTGTCAGTGCCTCCCCCTTTGACTAGTTTAAAAGCTTGCCAATGAAGCATTTAAACCGATTGCTCAAAAGACTTGTTTCCTTCCTGTACAGATGCAGACCATCCTGCCAGTATAGGCTTTTGTCCCTCCAGGTGGAACCCCAGTCCCCAATGAAGCCAAACCCCTGTGCTCCACACCATTTTTTCAACCATTGATTAAACTGCATGGTGCCAATTACCCTCGCCTCACCCACGCCTTTGACAGGCAGCACCTCTGAGAAGGATACTGTGTGTGCTACTTGTCTTTTTCAGCTATTTAAAACAAAGAACAAAACTTCAGAACATGCTTTCACAGTCTGCTATAGCTAGACAAGATTATGGCCATCAAATTGAACAGATCCAAGATGAAATGAGGAAATTTTAATATGACAGGGCAAAAACCTTAAATGCAGAATTGCAATTCGGAACACAAAAAACTGCAATTAGAGACCCCTTTGAAGCCTGTAAAAAGAAGAAAGAGGCTTCAGATATGTTTCAGTTAGTAGATGATAGAGGTAATATCATGGAAGATGAGATGGGGATCCATGAAATAATCTCTGAGCTTTTGGCATCACATGAGAGTTTCCCTCCTCCTTCTATGAATCTAGTTAATTCTTATTTGGAGAAAACCCAGGTATCCTTGGCCCAGGAGGATCAGGAATTTTTAACCTCTCCTTTTTAAATTACAGGAAATAGAACATGTAATTATGAAATAAAAATGTATCTTCACCTTGACCTGACAGACTGCCTTATGAGTCTTACAGATCATTTCTCAAAATAATGGTGAGGTGTTTAGTAGAACTGTTTTCAGTATTTGTTGCCAAATGGGTGATCCCCCCAGTTTACAGCAGGTCTCTTAATTTTTATATATGAGGGAGAGGAAATAGTAGACATCTCAAACTGAAGACCTATAACTCTTCTGAATGCTGATTTTAAAATATTGCCAAGTAAACCCTAAATACAGGGGTACGACAGGGCTGCCCCCTCAGCCCACTCCTTTATAACTTTTCCCTGGACCCTCTGATTAGAGTTCTGAGCGATACTCAGGAATGGGAAGGTTTGGGGGGGATCCCAGACCAAATGGAACTGAAAATCCAAGCCTATGCGGATGATATTATAGCAAACCTGGGGCAATTACCAACCATGATAAAACAACTGCAGGAATGCTCTAGAGTGTCTAATCCCACCCTCAACCTGAATAAATGTAAAGGACTGTACTTAGGAAATACAGAGAAGAAACCAGTAACAGTAAACTGTATTTACCTCTCCTCAGAGTCACAACAGATTTTGGGAATAATGTTTAGACAACATAATCTCCTGCTTGAGAACTGAGAAAGGGGTCTTCAGGGGTCTGAATATAAAGTCCAGGGAAGGAAATCATGGAGGTTATCTAAAATAAAATGGGTATACATAATTAAAAGGTTCATTATACCATCTTTGTTGTATACAGCTATAATTTCCCCACCCACAGTGATCTTAGAAATCAGGTTATATGCATGTTTTTTTCAAATAGTTTGGGGATCCAGATTGAACCCAATAAAAAGGTGTTTTACATACTTGTCTAAACAACAAGGGGGTCTGGGAATGGTGGACCCTATAATCTTTTTCCATAGCATTTTCCTGTCTCACAATCTTAAAATTGGGCTAGGGGAATCAATCAGTGTGACATACCATTGGTTTTGTAAAACTTGTAATGTATATCTGGAAATTTAGACTGGAAACCTTCCCCCAAAATTGCCCACCCATATCACAATACCAGAATATATTAAACCAGCGCTCAAAAAGCTTTACAAATGGGAGATCACTAAAGGGGATATCTCCAGACTATCAGGATGACAATTGTACTCACAGCTAGTGAGTCAAATCCATCTGGAACAACCTGAATTTAAAAATTGCCCCCCAGATCTAAGGGGATGGGTGTTAAAACAATTAAATAACAACAGAATTCCAATGCACATGTGGGAGGTATTATGGTTTTCAGCTTATAGGAGATTGAATGTAAGAGGCAATGCAAAACACAAGGCCCAAGAGGAAAGGAATTGTCCATATAATGGTTGTATAAATATTGAAGAGACAATGGATCATTTTCTTTTTACCTGTTCCTATGCAAAAGGCCTATGGGGATATTTAAAGGTAGAAGGAATCTAAGGTGGTTAGACAGTTTAACCTATGAGTCTTTGGTCCTTGGGCATTGTCCCAGCCTCAGAATGATGTATGATTATGATATGTAATGGTGTTGTTTTGCTGTTTAAAGTTTTACCTTTGGCAGGCTCACCGTCAATGGACACTCCAACAGAAATTAATGTCATATACTACCTATAAGACACTGGTAGAACAAGCTATGGGGCAGTGTTTAAGAAAGATCTGCAGGCTAATCCTAAGAGTTATGTTGTAAGGAAATGGAAAGGGTTGTTTGGATTTATTAAGTAAAAGTAAGGAGGTAGACTAAAAACCTATTTCTAAGTAAAACATTTGTTTAAAAAGTAATACTAATTTTTGCCTTAATAGTTTATTGGTTACTCAGCAGTTGGAATAGTATTTTCGAACAAGCACTTGACCAGAGTATGAAGGAAATACTAGTTTATTTGGGATTAAAATTGTATTCTTTCTTGTGACTTAACACATTCAAAAGTAATTAGGTTTGAGAGCTACAACTAGAAAAATTCCCCTGCCTTAATGGTATGGGGAAAGATAATAAGAAGGAGGGGGGAAGGTTTATTTGGGGTTAAGGAGGGGCCATTGTGTCGTCTTTAACATCATACATCAAGTGTATGAAGTGAATACTTGTTCTTTCTTTTTGTATGTTGTTTATTTTTTCTTTCCTCTTTATTTTTTGTACAATGTGTTATGATTTGTTATGATGTAATATCAATAAAAATTCACCTACTGTTTTCGAGAAGTGCCATGGGATCTTTAACATCCACCTGAACTACCACCAGAACAGGCAGATGGAACCTCGGTTTGACATCTCATCTGAAAGATGGCACCTCAGAAGTGCAGTACCCACCTCATGCTGCATTATAGTGTCAGTACTGGGATATTAACCCAAGTGTCTGGTGTGGGGGTAGAACTCATAGCCTTCTCTCTCCCAACATCAGAGGCGAGTGTGCTACCTGCTGAGCCACTGACACTATTGTGGGTAAACTGATAAGACACACTAGTCAAAGAGGGCCTTGTCAACTACCTGGAGAGTAATGGACTCCAAGATAGTAAACAGCATGGGTTCATAGCAGGAAGGTTTTGCCAGACCAACCCGATAGTATTCTTTGCCTGGGTAACAAATGTAGTGGATAGGGGCCATGCTGTGAATTTACTCTACTTTGATTTCAGCAAAGCTTTTAACTCAGTGCCTCACAGAAGGTTGCTGGAGAAGCTAGTGGATCTGAGTACAGTGAAAGACACAGTTAGATGGGTGAAAAACTGATTGGAAGGGAGACAGCAGAAGGTTGTGGTTAATGGAGTGGGGTGCCACTAGGATCAGTCCTGGGTCCGGGTCCTTTTCAGTATGCTCATTAGAGACATCAGAGAAGGAATCCAGAGCAAGATGTGTCTCTTTTTAGATGACACTAAGCTTTGTAGCATGGTAGACAGTGAGGAGAGGGTCAGGGAGATGCAGAGAGACTTCAGCATCATCATCATCGTTTACTAGATAGTAAACTGAGAGAAACTCTCATTTACGATTGCATCCAACTAGAAATGCAAATACAAAACAGATGTAGATACACATACATCATTAACTTGCAAAAGCTAGAGAGGCGGTCAAATGTTTGACAGTTTAAATTCAATGCCAAAAATTGCAAGGTGATGTACATAGGGAACAAGAGCCTGAGGAGAGAGTACTGAATGGAGGGGGTAAAGTTGTGCACAACCTCTGAGGAAGGGGACCTATGGGTCATCATCAGTGACTCCCTAAAACAATCAAATCAGTGTGACTAGACCTACAGTAAGGCAAACAGGATGCTGGAGTATATAGGAAGGATTATTGACAACAGAAAGAAGGAGATATTACTGCTACTAGGGGTAATTTAGATTGTTCTGAAATAATGATTACAAGAACTTAGCCTTAGCTAGCCTAATGGCACTAGTACAATTATTCCTCAAGGCATGGTACCTGTTAAGATTTGTCAGAGTGCGAGTGGTCTTGTAGGACTTCCAAGCCAGGTCATGAGCACAGAGGCAGGCCAGAAGATCAACTGAGATCCAGGGAAGGTGAGAACCTCTGACCCTAGCATTCTGAAGGGGGGCATGCTGATCCCAGATTAGTAGGAATTTAGTGTGAAAATATTGGAGGGCTTGGTTGATGTTACTGGCCATTAAGACTGGGGACTAGTCAGTGGAAAGCAGTTCAGCACGTAACGAGGATAGGTCAACAGACCTGAAAGATATGTAAGAAATATAGTGACAGGCACCATTATAATATATAGTTATAGGCAACATTACCCCCACTCTGCAAGAAGAACAACTTTCAGAGAAAGTACTGTATATTACTAAATGAGTCCTAGCCCAAGTACCGCAGCTGTGGCAAGCAGAATGACTAGACAATGACTCTGTGCTTTTTTATTTGTGTGCAGCCCAGTGAAATTAAATGAACTATGCTTTTTAAAGGACTTGCCCAGAGGAGGAGTAAATCAGCCACCAACTAAATTAGGGCCTTTATTGGTGACTAAGAAAAACCTATTCACTGTAGCACTCACTCGCTGGTTCCAGTGATATCCAATCTTTTGAGTAGGACCCAATCAGCCAGGATAGGCAACTACCTCCCCCCGCCCATAAACACCAGAGTCCCTCAAGGTTCTGTACTCAGACCGATACTCTTCTCAATATTTTTAAATAACTTACCTACATCCTGCTCTACAGTTGATACCCACTTGTATGTGGATGATACTGTTTTGTATGCCTCTGGTACCTCTCCCTCTGATGTGGTGACTAGAGATGCAGCAAAGTTTTAATCCATGGGTGAATATGCGGCGAAGTCATCAAATTCGCCCCACGGAGCACATTGTGTAATAACTTCAAATTACCCAAAATTTGTCATTTGTGACTTTGCCTTGCTTTTAACCCAAAGCAAGTAGATGTGACAAATGGGGAATCCCCCAACACCACCCCACGATCTATACCTGGAATCTAGTGCCCCTCACCCCACCAATCGCCAACCCAATTAATTAAATATTTTTCCCACATCCCTGGTGTCTAGTGGCCCCCCACCCTGCCAATCAACGGCCCCATTAAACATTTTTTCCCACATCCCTGGTGTCTAGTGGCCCCCCCATTCCACTGATCACTGACCCCAATAATGAAATATTTTTTTCCACATCCCTAATGTCTAGTGGACCCCCACCCTGCAAATCACCAGCCCAGCCCTCAATAATGAAAATATTTTACTCACCACATCCCTGGTGTTTAATGGACCTCCCGCCCCACCCTATCTGATAGTGCCCCTTCCACCACTCAACTCCCCTCAGTCACCCTGACCTGGTCCCCGAACTGGCCACTGGCACAGCCATCCACTCATCTCCATGACCAGCAGCCTGACTGATGTGCTCTGAATGAATGGGCGTGTGCTTGTGCAAGCACATGTTCATTCATTCATTCAGTCAGCCAACTCATCAACTAAGGGACTTTTTCCTGGGGATAGAGAAGAGGTGGGGTACTCTGGCTTCAGTGGGGGGGACAGGATGGGGGGGAAACGGCATTGTGGACCCTGACCCCAATGATGAAACAGGAGAAAGAGGCTGGAGATGGAGAAACACCTTGACAAATCCCCTAGACTCCATTCTCTGCAGTAGGAGAATTCCAATTTTTCTCATGGGTCAGCAGGCCCAGTGGATCCCCACAACAAATTCACTATTCTTAGTGACTTATCGGGGGACTATCCTCCACTTGCGGGGGCCTCAGAGGATCAAGCTCAATCTTCATGGCCAGGAAGCCCCATAGCTGGTCCTTCCAAATCTTGGTCCAAAAAGGTGGCCACGATGTAGTCAACTCCCCAAATGTTCATGTTTGGAGAAAAAAAACCTACACCTTGGCATCCGTGCACTCCACTAGCAGATGAAGAAGAAGTAGTGGAATGACCTGTTTCTTTCCTTTTTTTCCATGCCTGCGGACAGTGCTGGGTTTTGGAAGGCCCTCAGCAGATATTTCCCCAGGGTTTGGTCACACGAGCAGGAGGTATGAGCTTGTACTAGGCCAGACCGAAAGTGATCCTGGGAAATGTGCATAGGTCTGTTGACTGCAGGTCCAGACAGTAAACTGCTGATTTGAACTTAAGGTGCCACCCTTGCTGTATGTAAGGACATTATTAGGGGTGGGCATATTATATATACAGTGATAGAAACTGATCCAGGGTCTTGTTTTTTTTGTTTTTTTTGCCACCCCTCTGAACCATGAATGGGGAGTTCGAACCCAGCACAGGCTAACTAACAGAGTTGATGCTGCGGGACATTCACAGCCCAGGTAGGAAGACTGAAACATGCTTGGGGGTAATCTTACCATATTGTAATATATGTGCAGTCTCACAGGGACACCCTAAGCATAGGTCATTGTATGCCCAGAAGCCTGACAGGGCAGAATATATAAAAAGACTTGGGCGATGGATGGAGAAAGGGGATTTTAAGAGGGAACTGTCCTGCATTAGGTGTAAGCCTTGAAGACAACCAGAAACTACAGTTTATTTCCTTCTTTCCCCCCAGGCACCCCCATTTACCTCTGAATAAAAGCCTTAATGAAGGATTGAACCTGAGTGAGGGTAAACCAATCTGCACCCTTTAGACCAAACAAGCTAGGCTAACCCACTTAAATGTGAGCAGGGCACACTACCTCAGGAGGTCACAAAAGACCTACCACCTCCAGGCACCCAGAAGTAAGAGATTATACATATTTCTTGACAGTGCATGCCTCAGTGAGTAGAACTTACCTGTGGCTCCTTACTCACACTTGTTATGAAAATGTATCTGTAATACAGTCCAACTCCATTATAATTTCAGATCATGCCTCCTTAGAATTTCATTTGAGGTTGGGTGCAGAACAGCCGCAATCCTTGACTTGGTGGCTGGACCCCCTATTATTAGAGGACCAACAATTTCTGCAATGGGTCAAAGCAGAGACAAAGGAGTACTGGCAACTCAATGACTCTGGGGACATCTAGTGATGTATTATTGCACACATTTCTGGGAGACAAAAAAAAAAAGAGAAGCAGAGCAGGCTGCCTTGGAAAAACAGTTAAACAGGCTGGAGGCGCAGTGCAAGTCTTATAGCTGCAAGGTACCATTCCCCACCTTATTGGCCCAGTTGAACAGCACCCATGTCCAGCACAATGCGCACCTCACTAGGAAGGCTGAGATGGCACTTAGAAGGTTACATCACTCATACTGGGAAAGGGAAGAAAAATCTGAGAAACTTGTGGCATACCAGCTCCAAAGCAGGAAAGCTTCCAGAACTATTGAGGTGCTAAAGAGTGCCTCTGG
The DNA here is from genome assembly GCA_016271365.2 of Neoceratodus forsteri. NCBI lineage: Eukaryota > Metazoa > Chordata > Ceratodontiformes > Ceratodontidae > Neoceratodus > Neoceratodus forsteri. The sequence continues at coordinate 568,526,092 of CM057449.1, read as the reverse complement.
GGCTTTAATCAGCTCCCAGGAGGGCATAAATAAATCCATGGCAGGTTTTTTTGAGCAACTGTATGCCTTCTGTACCCCCCCCTCCCCCTACAATCGAGGCTTTCCTATCAACACTGCCCATCCCTCAGATTCCGACACAAATGGTGGCCACCCTGGAAGATCTAATAACGGAGGATGACATTCTTCAAGCTATCCAAAATATGAACTCACATAAAGCTCCCAGTGGGGACAGTTTCCCCATTGATTTTTACCAGGTGCTTAGATTTAAGATTTCTGTATACTTTAGACGAGTGTTTACAGATTCACTCACCAAAAGAACCCTCACCCCCACAATGAGGGAGGTGGTCATAATGGTACTCCTGAAGAAGGGGAAAGACCCAACAGCTCCAAGGAACTATCGTCCCATCTCTCTCATAAATGAGGAAGCTAAGATTCTGGCCAAAATAATGGCAGAATACCTAGTCAAGCATCTCAGTGGCATTGTCCATCCAGAGCAGGCCGGATTCGTCAAAGGAAGGTTGGGATCTGACCATCACAGGGCACTGATCTCCCGTATACAGCATGCCCATAATACCTCACTACTGCTAGCAGCCCTAGTGGTAGACCTTGAAAAGGCATTCGACTTGGTCGAATGGCCCTACCTGATGGTTACTTTGGAGAAAATGGGCATAGGCCCCAAATATATAGCTTGAGTTAATATTCTGTACTCCTCACCAATGGCCTCGGTCCTTATGAACTGTACCAGGTCAACAGCCTTTGTGTTGCAAAAAGGACAAGACAGCAGTGCCCATTATCACCCCTCCTGTTCATCATGGCAATCGAGCCCCTAGCTATAGCTCCGAGGGAGGCACAAGGCATGCCTGGGATAGAGGTAGGGAACAATAACTTCAAAACCTTTCTGTATGCAGATGATCTTTTGATCACTATGGTCTAAACCCCTCAAGCCATTAGCACAATCCTGGACATCCTGTCCCATTTCACAAAGGTGTCGGGCCTAAAGGTGAATCACTCCAAGATGGAGGTTATGCCACTGAACAAGATCTGCTCTAAGCAGGACTCTACCTCCTCAGGCCTCAAATGGGCCCCAGAGGGCATCATGTACCTTGACATGACTCTCCACAATAACCTCTAAAAAATGATTAATCTAAACTTTACAACATTAATCACTTCCCTAAGAAGTGATCTGGACTGCTGGAAGGCCCTTCACCTTTCTCTGGCTGGAAAAATAGAGTCGATAAAAATGATGGTGGACCCTCGACTACTTTACCTACTGGCCCACCTTCCAATACAGGTATCCTCAAAATGGTTTCACAAAGTGGATATCATGGTGGGAAGGTTTCTGTGGGAAGGAGCCCTGCCCTGTATTAGCTGTCAAAAGCTCCAGCAACACTGGAGCAGAGGAGAATGGGGCCCTACCTTGGTTCCAGGGGTACCATATGGCCTTCATTACAGCACAAACAGTCCAGTGGTTCCTACTCATATAATTCAATTCACCAGCATGACTGCATTTGAAAGCATCATATGGAGGAGCCATCTCACCAGCAGTTTGGCTGTACTCAGTGAGAAGAACCCATCGGAGCCTACTTGCACCCATGCTAATATCGGTGCAATATTGAAAGAAAATACATAAAATAATGCAAGTGTCCCCCACTCCCTGTGCGTTCACTCCTCTTTTTTTTTATATAAACATTTTATTAATATAAATAGCACAAGGAAATTATAGCAAGTACAAGAAAAAGCAAACAATACAATCCAAGCAAGCAGACAGTAGGCAGAAGGGATCATCAAACATACTGTCCTCCCCCCTCCCCTTGAAAAACACTAAGAATTTAAACTATCAAAATAGTAAATAATTACGAAGATGCTGACAAACCCATTCTGTCCCCCACCCACCACCACACACACACACACTTACCGTTTTCAAAATACATTAAAGGAATCCACTAACATCTGGAAGTCATACCCATCAGGTCCCCATAGGCAATACTACAATACGATAGCCAATTTCCCCAAACGTTAAAAATTTTTGATAGTGCTGCCCTCTTCTGCCAAATCCCCCAATGAAAACTAGTAGTCTTAATTAAAGCTTGTCTCCATCGCTACACAGGGGGAATATCCTGCAACCTCCAGTTCAGCAACAATAATCTCTTGACGTCTAACGCTGCAGCGAACAGAAAAACCTGCATATTGGCATAAATGCTTATCCAGAAACCCCGGATCTCCCAAAATCCAAAAAAGCAGAGAATTTGGAACAGGGACCTACAAAACAGCTTCCACACATTCATGGATACTATTCCAACAATAACATAATACTTCACATCCCCACAAGATATAAGAAACGGTGCCTAGTGCTTGCTGACATCGTCAACAAAAGTCTGACCCCAGTAAACCTAATTTGACTAATTGAACTGGAGTACGATGCCATTAAGCTATCGTTTTTTTCTGTATTAATTGCAATTTAGAATCAGGAGATGTTGTGTGAGCAGCAGCCCAGCACCTAGTCCATGCCCCCTCCTCAATGTCCAACAGCAGATCTAACCCCCATTTCAGCCTATGTGGGGCCCAATCTGGTAAGAGACATTTCTGTAATTCTTTATACAAACAACTAATGTGGCCTCTAGAAAGTTTAAGCCACTTTTACAGCAACCTCATGAAATCAGTTTGTGTCACACAATAGGCAGTTAAAAACTTCCCAGCAATAGCATGTCTAATTTGCAAAAAAATGCCAGTGGTCTTGTTTTGGCAGTTTAAAAGCAGCTTGCAACTGCTGAGAAGTGTAAAATAAACCTGTCTTCCCATCCAGTATATCTCCCAATGAACATAGCCCTTTTAAGGCCCAAGACTCCCAACATACCATGGTTCCATAAACCAAAATGTCAGCATTGTTCCACAGGTGTTCCCAGTGCCCAAAGTAGGAGGCATCTAACTGAACTATTTTTAAAAAATGCCCCCAAGCCCATCTGGTAAAAACTATCGGGGATGTAGGATCGCACCCAAATGATCCCCTACACTTCAGAAGAGGCAACAAATGAGTATCCCCTACCCCTTTTGACCTCCACCCAAAGAGGGGATCTCAAAATAGATTGTGAAATCCCAGTTTAGGGTTTGTTTTACTGCCTGACACAAGTGATAGGTCCAAAGCCAAGGCATATTTCAGCCCCCTGCCACCTCTGGAGCCCAAAGTACCCATCTGCTAAACCTAGGTTGTGCCCCCTCCCATAGGAAATCAGCCAAAATGTTATCAACCCTACCCCAGTACGCCTGGGAAATAACCATCGTAAGATTACAGAGTCTATAAAAAAGACGTGGAAAGACCATCATTTTTATAGTTGCAATCTTTCTAGGGTGAGAAAGTTGAAGCCTTTTCCACTGCATCAGATCAACTTTTGTCTCCTCCAATACGCCAGATAAATTCTTAGCACACATGTGTCCCAGTTGAGGTGACACCACCATACCCAAATATTTGACTCCCTCAGGGGACCATTTGAAAGTACAAGGGCCTAGGGTAGCCCACTTTTGGTCTCCTTTAAATAGCGGCAGAATCCCTGTCTTGTTCCAATTAATACAAAGGCCTGAAAGGGAGCTAAAAGCACCAATAATCTCCCAAGTCTTTGGCAAAGAGGTCTCAACCTTAGAAAGCATCCATAACAGATCATTCACATAAAGTAAAGTATAAAAGAACTTATCACCCACTTTGAGACCCAAAACCTCAGAATGATGAGAAAGAGCCCTGTTCAAGGGTTCCACCGCTAATAAAAATAATAATGGGCTCAGTGGGCATCCCTGTCTCGTCCCCCTTGACAAGGGAAAATAGTTCAATAGTACCCCATTGGCCCGGACTCTTGCACGTGGGTCAGAATAAAGACAGCTGATCCAGTTGCAGAACCTAGGGCCAAGACCAGCTCTGGTTAAAACAAAGTGTAGATAACTCCACTGTACTGAGTCAAATGCCTTCTCTGCATCTAAGTTCACCATGGCGGCAGAGTCTGGTCCCTGCCCCACAACCTGGATTAAGTCTATAACAGCCCGCAAATGATCGCTACCTTGCCTACCCTTCATAAAGCCAGATTGGGAATTATTTATTAGCAGACCCAACACTGACTCCAAACACTGAGCCAGAAATTTTTCCAAGATTTTACAGTCGACATTTAATAATGATATAGGCCTGTAGTTAGCATAAGATGTGGGGTCTCTACCTGGTTTAGGCAAGACAGAGATAATTGCTTCCTGCACAGATTGGAGGAGTGTGTTAGATCTCGCTACCTCCCTAAATAAATCTAACAGTCTTGGAGATAACTGTGGCTCAAAAACTGAGTAAAAGTCTGCACTAAACCCATCCGGGCCAGGGGCTTTACCCAGGGATAAAGATTTAATTGCCTGCTGAACCTCCACTAGGGATATATCTGCATCTAGTTTAGACACCGTACACTCATCCAACCTAGGAAGGGAAATACAGTCAAAGAAAGCCTCAAAGGCCCTCTGAGACAGGTTCACCATTGATTTATATAATTTATAATAAAACTGATGGAATAATTCAGCAGTCGACGCCGCATCAGAAACTATCTCTCCGTGGGTCCTCTTTATATATGAAATTTGAGTGTCCATTACCTGTTTCTTTAACAGGTAATCTAACAGTTTACCAGCTTTATCTCCAGGCTCCCAATAAGCTTGATGTAGAAAGAATTGGGCCCGAAATGCTTTCTGTTGAAAAATACCATGCAGCTGATTTTTCACCTGCATCAACTCCTGAATTTTCGCTTCTCTATCTGAATGACCCTAATATATTACCTGCTCCAACTGTCTCACCTGGTCCATAAGGAGTGCCGCCTCCTCCTTACATCGTTTGTTTACAAATGAGGCATAGGAAATTATGGACCCCCAGATAAACGCTTTGAAAACATCCCAGATCACCAGAGACGAAATCTCGGGGGAGATATTAGTGACAAAAAGGTAGTCAATTTCACTTGCTAACCAAAGACAGAAATGTTCAGAGGTCAGCAAGACAGGATTAAATCTCCAACAAGTGGTCTTATCTAGGATCGGCCGAGGTACCCAAGTCAGAGAGACAGGAGCATGATCAGAAAGAAGTATGGAAGGGCCGGCTCCGTGGTGCCAGGCAAAGGTGTTCACCTGGCACACTGGTGGTCCAGGTTCGCTCATGAGCCTGGGACGTTAGGAGCAGATGCTAGCAGGGAGGGCTCAAGAGCATCCTTTGGACGCTCTCCTCCCAGGAAAGGTGGGTTGGAGCACATCGCTCTCTGGTGGCTCCCTGTGGCTGAGTTCAGCCAAGACACACTTTGTGGCATGGGTGACCACGCACCGTATGCGCACCTACTCAGGGACACCACGGCATGCCCTCAGGGTTGGGGCAACAAAACAAGGAAAAGGACACCCAGCTGCCTAGATGACAGCAACTCACCTTCCCTGCTGCTGCGAAGCTGGTCAGCCCTGATGCTGCACTCACACCTGGTAAAGATGGAAGCTGATGCCTTCGGGCACTGAGCGAGTCTCCCTGCCTGGTCCCCCCCACAGTCACATAGGGGACCCACCCCCGGTGAAGGTATACACTGGGACAGCGGGGTCAGAGTAGTAGCGGATGGCAGCTGGGAGGTCGGAGCGGTGGATAAAGGACTTAGTCACCCGAAGGAGCATGTTGCTGGGCTGTACGTTGGGGGCATAAATGGATGAAACAAAAAAAAGAAAGAAGCATGGGTTTATGGGCAACTGACAAAAGTTTGGTCAAAACAAATGAACTACATAAAAAATAATCCAATCGACTGCATGATTTAAATCTGGGGGAACGAAAAGTAAAATCTTTAGTTTGAGGATTAAATATTCTCCAGCAATCAACCACTCTAAACTCTGTACAAAATTGTAACAAAACCTCTCTGGCCCATTGATGGGATGGAGTCCCTTTTTCTATTGGGGTCCTGACTACCTATGGATCGAGAACAAAATTAAAATTCCCCTCCCCATGAGCAAAGCCATATGGGGCTTGTACCATTCCAGGATAACTTGTACAAGGATAGAGAAGAATTCTGGGGAGTCATCATTAGGGGAATAAAGGTTAACTAATAGAGTAGGCATATTATCTATGTCATAATCACTACCCATCGCCCCTCTCTATCCAAAGTCCACCTATCTACAATAAATGGACAGTCTTTCCTAAATAAAATAGACACTCCGCATTTCTTGGAAATACAAGAACTGGAGTAACCTCATCCAATTCACCCATGTACCAGGGAATCTGACTCTTTTTTCAACAGATGCGTCTCTTGTAAAAATAAAATATTAACATTACAAGATTTCAAATAAAGCAACACTTTTCTATATTTAATGGGGAATTTTAACCCCTGAACATTCCATGTTATAATTGACAATTGACCCATCGAAACTGTATGTCAGAAATAAACATAGAAATGACATAATCACAATCCAAACTGGTAAGTGTGAACCCCCCCCCAACCCCGCCAGTCACCCAAATATCCCATGTAAAAAACTCCCACAATTCAAACTTTATAATCCTAATCATACAAACCCCTTCCAGCCCAAAAGAAACAGATCAGATAAATAACCCCCCCCCACCCTTAAGCATAACCTAGCATAAACAGGAGGAGTAGGTAAAACAGGGCCAGCCATCCCCTCGCCAGTGCCTCCCAACTCCTCAATTTTTTTTTCTAATTCTACAATATATTTCCCTGTTGTACTAATGGCAGTGTCATCCACATATAATTTTATCTGTGAGGGCAGAATTACTTATGGGAGACTGTTGTTAAATATTAAAAATAACAGGTGCCCAAGCCACCACCCAAACCAAAACATGGTCTTTGGTCCACTATTTACATTGTTTTCATGCTGAATCATGTTTCTGCTAATGCAGAGCAGACTTTACATGTCCAGAAATGTTACAGGAAAAATGATACGTAAAGTTGAGACAGAAATATGGTCTGAGTCATAATGTGATGTGGCCCCCTGCCCCACAACACCCAGACATTAAATGGCTCTTTTGGCCCTGTTTACCAATGATTTCAGCAATAATCTTGGTGCTGCTGATTCAAAACTTGTCTTACAAGTCCAGAAATGTTCTCTTGGCAGGCATATGTATGTGCTTGTTCCATTTTGGCTTCCTCTAGAAGTATATTATTATGTATTTCTATTGAATAAGTGTGATTTAACACTTGCAGTACTATCTGCAAAGGGCAAACAGAATTCAGAACAGGTAGCTGCACTGTAGTGTATGCAGCTACCTACAACTGCTACTGTAGCCTGTTCGAGTGTTAAAACACTATTTTATTTTGTCAATTACAAAAGCAAGCGTCAAGTAACATGGGGTGATAGGAGGACAGAAGTAAGAGACATTCAATACAAAACCAACAAAGAACACCACCACAACAAGGATGTGCAGTAACTCTGAAAAAATACTTAAGTAGTTCTTAATCAAATGTCAGTTTTTAAATGGAATGATTATTACACTACTTGATAATAACCAGGTTGGTACTGGTAGGCTCACGCAAACTAAATTGTAAACCAACCACACAGAACACCTCACAGTCAAAATACTAACTACGGTCCAGATAAGTGGTGTGTCTGGATAAAGCGAGTACTGCAATGTGTTAGTACTTACTAAATACAGTTTTGGCTTATAGATATATCAGATGAAAGGGACAACAAGATTTGAAATGAACAAACAAAGTCACCTCCAAAAATTGTGCAGGGACCACCACTCCCTTGAAAACTATGTAGTTTTAAGGCTGCAGGTAGGCGGAGCCTGCAGCCCTATTGCATCAGCTCTAAAAGTGAGCTACAGGATTCAGACCATGCAACGCTTCCTTTGGAGTTTTCAAATGATCCTTCCACCTCTTTGCAACCCATCAATGTAACCTTTGCAGTGCTGCAGACTGAAAATCTATCCAGAGCTCAATCAAATAGATTAATCTTGCTGTCTGTAGCTGGAAAAATGGAGTACCATGGCATACATTTTGGGAGTTTCTAGTGTATCGTACTATCCTGCCTGCAGTATATAGCACTGTTTGTAGAGCTTCTTAAATAATTGTGCCTCTTAAAAGAGTTTAAGGCAGTAATGGCTGTAATTTCTATTGAAACACATTAATCAAGTGCATGTAGGATAAATAGCTATCGAACTTCCATAAACAATGAAAAGAGAATTTCTTTTCAGTGGCACTTCTTTTCCTGCACTTTAGCATCTTTACCTGATTCTTAGTATATGTGTTTATTTCCTGCAAAATGCGTCTTTAAAACAAATATATTTATAAAAATTAGATAGTTAATGAAGTTATGTGCCTTTTCTGATATTTTAATGCTTTCAACTCCCCCTGTTCTCAGATAACCTTGCAATACATTTGAGTCTTAACCTTTGATTATGCTGGTCATTAATCTTCAACCTTCTTGTGTGCTTTTATATACATAACCATTGCCATTTTATTTTCCTCTTCAGTACCATTAAGGCATTGTGTTTTTGCAGAGTTTTTTGCAAATTTCTCACCTCTTTCATTTAATTTTTCTGTCCAATGTTCACCTCCGCATTTATACTTTTTATTTCTATTTGATCAAGTTTCACAGCATGAAAGGCTAGCAAACTGGCAGCTCCAGTTTCCATTGGTTACCAGGGCACTGGCTAGGCACTATAGTTGGAAGCCAGGGCTCCTATTGAAACTGGAATGGGAAGCATATGTGCATATTCATGTTTGCTTCTTGGAGTATTTGAACTAATGATGAATGTTATGTTTCTAAAAATGAAAATGAAAATTTTTTTTTTTTTTTTTTTTTTTACAGGGGATGGCTCTGCTTCTCCTGTCTTGGGGGTGGGGGCTACAGATGGCCTGGCTTCTCTTGGCTTGGGGGATGGATGGCTCTGCTTCTCCCGGCTCGGGGGGGATGGCCCTTCCCCCTGCTTTCTCTAGCAGGAGAAGCTGGGCCACATGACCCAGAAGATAGGGCCACCCCCCCAAGCCAGAAAAACCAGAACCACCCCCAAGCCAGATAAACCAGGGCCACCCACAAGCCAGGAGAAACAGGGAGATACTCTTCTGCCCAAGCAGAAAGAAGCAGGGCCATCTTCACCCCACCCCGAAGCCGGGAGAATTAGGCCCCCCCCACCAGGAAAAGTAAAGCTATTCCCCCCCGGGGTAGGAGAAGTAAAGCCTTCCCCATCACCCAAGCAAGAAGAAATGGCCATCCCAACCCTTTACAGCAGGTATCCACCTACCAAAATGGTCCTCAATGGATTGGCCACCCACAGTGGCAGGCCAGGAGATCAATGGCCATACATTCTCTCTTTTGAGTCTCTCCCCCCTCCTTTCCCCACAGTACTTGAACATTTTCAAATAAACGCATCCATTTACCTTAATGAAAAGGCACAAGCAGTCAGAACCCTGTCACTCTGGTTCTGCAGGCAGTTTCTTGCTTGTCTGTTTTTGCTACTGGCAGGACTTGCACTTGAGGGTCTGACTCTGTGCTGCAGCTACTGTCTGGGCAGGGTGGCTAGCTGGTGCTGCACTCTCTCATTACTGACCAGACTGTGCTCTAGCATTTTATGAAAAAAGCACAGCATACTACAGCTCTTTTAAGGTTAACTGTACTGCTGGGTTGGGGGAAGGGGCTCCTGTGCTGCAGCTTTCAAGCAATGGCAATGCAGTTCTGGTTTGGTGGGCATGGTCAGCTGGGTGACTCCTGATTCAGGCAGCTAAGCAGTGAACAGGAGCCAAGCCACAGTGCCACTCCCTGCCCCCAACACTGGGTGCCCGATTATGGGGTAGGGTGGCAAACTAAAATGAAAGAAAGTAGCCACTTGCTGCTCAACCCTGTTGCCACCAAACTTCCCCAATTCTGACACCAAGTGCCTAAATCTAGAGCCAGACAGTAAAAAAAAAATAGTAAGCAAACATTGACAGCCAAATCCCAGTGCTGCCAACCCTCCATTCTAACACTAGGTGCCCATCCCACTGTCCAACAGTCAATGAAAAAAATTAAGCAGACAATGGGAGCCCATCTCCAGTGATGTTTTAGAAAGAAACATTTGTTGTTTTCTGCATTAATCGATTGTAGCATTGCTCCCTGCTATTCAATGTACTATTGCACATTTCTGTACTTGCCACATGTACATCAAATAAAAAGCAGTGTTATTCCATAGTCAGCAGTAAAACTTTAACCCGCTTAATGCAAAAGCATATGGGAATTCATAGGATGAATACTGAAAACAACAAAAGTGCAGTAGTGCAACGAATATCAGGGAGCAATGCTATGCCAGATTGGGGCAAAACAACTAACGTTTCACTCCAGAAGCAGAGTTTTATCAGAGTTAGTAACTTAATGCAGAAATGCCTTTTACGTTATCTGTCACTAGGTCTGAATAGCACATGTATGCCCAGTGCTGTCAATAACAGCACCTTTCATACAGCACTATGCAAAACAGTAGCAGGAACAAATGCCGCAAGTAAAGGTAATGCCACTGGTAATGGTTACAAAGCAATCTGATGACTGCTACCAGTCCAAACACTTATTTTAGTGGGGGCTTTGACCCCCCCCCCACAGCCCCTTAACTAAAATAATCAGCTCTGAGTTGGAATTGGATTTGTGGGACAGAAACAAAATTTTGAATGCTAGGATTAGAATCCTGATCTCTACCACCACTATGGCCAAGCTACGCCATGTCTCAGTCCTCTCTGCCACGGGAGCAGCTCATCCACCATTTTTGTTTTCCCAGCCCTTGTCTTCTTCCTAGTACTACAGACAGTGACCTGGGTAGCACTTACTGCACAGCACTGTTTAATCCCTGTCTCTGTCTATAGTACACCATTCGGACATCACTGTTTTTTTCCTTATGCTATATTTGCAGCACTATTTTAACTGGTTATTATATTATCCACCACCAGTGATGTGCACAAATAAAAAATTTTCAACAATGAATATGATGCATCCTCAGGATACGAGGAGGCACTTACAAAACGACAACCAACAATCAAGATAATGAAAAGTATAATATCAAACCTGGTTTAAACTACCCAAAAGGCATATTTTCACAGTTGATTAGTGCGTGTAATTATAAAAAAAGCTTTACTGTACATATAAACTACAATATCAGGAAATATAAACCATATAGTAATCCATTCTGTGGATGTTGGAGTGACGTGATGAGGATATAAAATTGGCAGGTATTCATTTATATATCACGTCTCTTGAGAGACATTTTCTTTAGAACTGTGGAACAAATGAACTCTGTAGTACAATGATTCCAAATATCAGGAATCTATTCTAAAACATTAGATAAAAAGTAGGCCATTTTTACATCAGATGCTCAGCCATAATGGATCTACTGTATACCTTGAGGGTTCGCTATAACCCAGGTGTGAACGATTTCTGTAGACAATCTTTATTTCCTCTATATAAAGATGGCAGGCATACTTTGCAGCAGAAGTGTTTTTTTGTTGTTGTTGTTTTTTTTTATTGTATTAAGTGGTAGTTATCTAAAAGTTGCCAACCTCGAGAAACCACTGAGGCACTCAAGTTGCAATTTGCGTTGACTGTAATGTGATTCTTCCTCATTCTGCCTCAGTATTCCTCAATACTGAGAACTTCAAGGTATACCTCAGTACTGAGACACATTTCTATGGCTACCACTGTATGATATGACTAAATGAGCATCTGATGTAATAATAACCTGCTTTTTATTGGGTTTTTTTAGAATACATGCCTGACATTTGTATTTTGTATCGCAAAGATTATTGGATCCATGGTGCAAGAGAAAATGTCTCTCAGGAGAAGAAATATATATGGGTGAACACCTATTCATTTTATATCATCAGTGCTTACATAGAAACATAGAATCTGACAGCAGATAAAGACCGCTTGGCCCACCAAATCTGCCCATTTGCCTACCTAATGCATAGGCTGTAGATCCTAGCTAACCAACAGCCTACTTCCTCCTACCCCCCACTAGAATTGCCTTATGTCTGTCCCATGCATTCTTGAATTCCTCCACTGTTTTTGAGTCCACTACCTCCTCAGGAAGGCTGTTCCATGTATCCACAACCCTCTCCATGAAAAAATACTTCACCCCAACATGTACAAAATGGACTTCAATATAAATTTATATTTACTGTTATTGTGGCTTATATGTAAAGATTTTTTTTTAATACTTTCATCTACTAACCAACTGTTGAAAATATGTCTTGTGGATAGTTAATACCAGGTCTGATGTTATACTTGTCATTGCCAGTTGTAACTTTATGAGCTTCCTCACATCCTGAGGATGTGTCACATTAGTATCAGACTGCTAATGTCTCTTTCATATATGATACTGTATGCCATTTTACATATAATATGACAAATTTTAAATAGAACCTTTAACAACAAAACAGTATTTACTTAAATCAGTTTGCTGCCTTATCAGTTCTGACTAGAGTTTGTTATGAATCAGTTAGTGCTGCACTGGACAAGCGGCTATCAGTGGATGTCATTTACTTGGATTATGCCAAGACATTTGACAAAGTCTCCCGTAGTCTTTTGATTGATAAACTTTTAGAATTAGGAATAAACACAAATCTGGCCCAATGGATAGATTCATGGTTGGATGGAAGAGAACAGAAAGTTGGGGTTATGGGGCACTTCAGACTGGGGAGAGGTGATGAGTGGAGTGCCCCAGGGTTCCATCTTGGGACCAACCTTGTTTGGTATATTTATTTTATCTGTGCAGACATCATATCATTTTTGGACTGCCAAGTAGGCAGATGATAGCAAAATTGGTGCTATTATAAATCGTGCAGAGGCTGTTAAAAACCTTCAGGAGGATCTATATACAATACAAGAATGGGCGAGTAACAATAAGTTGAGTTTCAACGAGAAGCGTAAGGTGATGCACTTAGGAAAAGATATCCGTAAATACCAGTACATCTTAAATGGTAGAAGGATTCAGGAAACAAGGAAAGAGAAAGATCTGGGAGTAATCATTACAAATAATTTGAAGTTTGAAACATACTAGGAAATGTACAGAAAAAAGTAACAGGATACTGGCTACTATATTGAAAAAAATATTAGAAATAAATCACAGAAAGTAATGGTTCCATTGTTCACTTCTCTTGTGAGACCACACCTGGAATACAACTCTGCATTTTGTGCTCCTCAGAGTATTAGAAGACAGAAATTAATGGAAGGTGTACACCGTAGGGCAAGGAAAAAAATAATTGGACAAAAAGATGGGCCATACAGTGATAGACTAAAGAATTTGAATGTGTATTCGTTGTATTACAGACTTTAAGGGGGGACTGCTGCCTGGTACATTGGGCAATGAAAGATGACTTGATGTGCGAAAGTATAGGAATAAGTAGGAGATTAATAAGAAAAGGAACAAGAGCACATAATCTGCAGATATGGGTATATATATATATATATATATATATATATTACTGTACTGCTGTACTGTCCAAAAATCTAAATGGTTTAATCAGAGAGTGATATCATGCTGGTATAGCTTACCTCATTGGGTAGTGAATAGTGACTCATTGATCTCTTTTAAAGGAGCACGCAATAGCTATATATGGGTGATGACATATGGAGGTACTACCACTGATAGGTGGTGAGTTGTTAATGGGTCCAGTGACCTTGAAGACTCATAATCAACCTATGAAACTATGTTCAGTCCTGTCAATACCTCTGAGAATGGGAAGACTGAGCTCATGTCCCATCTCAGCCTGCTGTTCCACAGGGACAAGCAAAAGGATGAGGAGCACCCACATATGCAGAAAGCACTAGGACGACAAAAATATTACTCAATGTTCTTTATTTAACTACAGTGCATACTGTACCCACACACAGTGAGCATAAAAAAGTGGCAGCTGAACCTTTCTGCAACTAACATTTCTCCTGATCCCTGCCAGGCATCATGACAGTGATTCACTCTGATGATGCCTGGCAGGAGCCAGGAGAAGCATAACTTTAACAGTGGCTTAGCCGTCACTTTTAAATGCTCACTGTGTGTAGGTACACTATGCACTTTATTTAAATAATGGACTTTGAATAATATTTTTGCAGTCCTGGTGCTTTCTGCATATGTGGGTGCTCCTCGTCCTTTTGCCTGTTTCAGTTTTTTCACTGCTAAGCACCACATTACTTGTCCTGCCACTCTGAATCCATTTTGCTTTGTTCCACAGGGAGAAGATGGTAACAACTACTAGTAGACATAAATGGGGATATTATCTGTTAGATCCTTCCAGGCATTCCTATTTTGAAAATGCAGCTTCCCCTTAATAGTGGTATCTAAACAGAAAGCCCACCAGCAAATTCATTCTTATTTTTAGTACTAAACACATTCTTTTTACTGCTACAGTAAATTTAAACACTGGAGGAAATATGAAGAAACTGACAGAGGGAAGCTTACAAAGGATGTCAGTTATCATTTTATGTGACTATATGAATATGCAGAATTAAATGCTACATAAATTAACTGCGACTAAGCAAGCAGCAGATGGGGGGGTTGTCAATGCAAAAAGGGGGCTTGGTTTGCACTCAGGAGTGAGGTCAGTTTTCTTATGCGGGACAGCTACCCACACGGTGTAAAAAGGTGAGGTTATTGAAAATATGAGGGATCATAATGGTCTACAGAGCCCATTTTCTTAAAACAGCAGTTTTGTCATCAAAGGAGAAAAAAAGGTGGCTCAGAATTAACAATCAATTGACATTTTTCACAGTCCCCCACTCAAAAATGAATATAGACACAATTTAACTTGTCGCACTGTAAGACCGCACCAAAGAATTCAGCATCTATGCCGAGCTGGTGTTTCTCAGCTTGACATGTGTGTTCACAAACAAAATACTGGCACCATGTAATCACTGTGCAAAAAATCATTTAATCTTTTTCAAAAAGTGCTCCAGTGCTGACATTCAAAGCAGGTAGTTGCCCCACAGGTTGGACACGCCTTGACTGGTTTCAGACATAGCATGCGTCTTCAGGACATATGTGTTGCATTCTTTCAGCAGGATCTTTCTACAGCATAGTACCAAAACAGATTTTCTTCACCTTATCCTCATTTCCATCTAAATGCACCCTAACCTCCTTTCTACCCTGATGTCTTGATATTTAGGACTTAAGTAAAGCTGTATCCAAATGTTCTCCCTGTGGACCAAGTTAACATTTTTCAATGCCAAAAAAAAAGATTAGCAATGCATTCCCTGCTTTGAATAAATTTAATATGAGGTGGTATTATACCTTGCACAGTCTTGTGTTCTATGATTCTAGTATGTTCATCGATTAAAACAGCAGTGCAACAATCTGGTGAAAATTTTGACCTATGCTATTTTATGCCATTTTAGATTGCCGTTTACCTTCTGACTTGTATGATACCCTTCTTTCCACAGTTGTAATCTGCTTTACTACTTTTTTCATGTCTGAAATAATAAAAGGAGCACTTCTTTTAACCCTTTCTGTGCCACAGACTAATATATCACTCCAAAATTCCTATACGTTCTAATTATTTCAGCAGCCTAAGTGTAAATACAGTGCGGACCAGATCTTCATCAATATTTTCAGCTGTTTCTGTCCATTTGCTGTTTATATATCACTTATGTTGTGACTAAAATTAACTGTTATGCAGCAGGAAGTGCTCTATGACTTTACAGAACAATAGTTGTTCAAAAACAGCTACAAATACTGATTAAAACCTGGTCCAAGCCACATAAAAAGGAGCAAAAAAGTTCTCATGCAGACTGAAATCGTGAAAAGAAGGGTATCTTATAGTCAGGAGGTAAGCGGCAATCTAAAATAGCATAAAAACGTATAGGTTAAAATTTTCACCAGATTGTTGCACTGCTGCTTTAACTTTTGAGGCTATGTTGAATTTTGCAAATGCAGGCTCATAACTTCGGTAATATTCAGTATTTTTACCACAACATTTCAACACAGCCATTTTGTACAGCGATTCAGTAGCGTGACAGCTGTCATTTTTCTACTCCTGCCCAGAATGTGTGTTTTCAGCCCAAAAGTTGATTTTGCAGTCTCTGCACGACATCACCTTTAGGCCAAGAGTTGAACATTTTCTCTGCCCTTCTTTATGAGGCAGGTTCATCACAAGACTGTGTTGAAAATTAGGCGTAAAAATATTTATAAAAAAATTATTCTGAATATTTTTAACCAAGATTCCTCTCCTGCAGCCCTATCGGCTCACGCCAGATTTTGTTTATATAGTAGGGTCAGGTAGTAAACACCAGTAGTGCAAATGGGAGGAAAGGGTTAATATGGTATGCAAATTAAATAGAAAACAGGAAGGCTGCAATGCAGAGGCTAGATCACAATTTTAATTTCTGTCAGCAATTCAGCAATGCAGTGTACCTGGATATGGACAAGTGGTCAATGTCCTCCAATACTTCCAATAAAAAAAATAAAGAACAAAAGTGATTAAGCAAAGGGAAACAAGAACAGAACTATTCAGAATGAGTAACTGTTCAGATCAAGTTACCCAAAAAAGGGTCAATATGTAAGAAAAATATAGCAAATAAGTAGCACACCAACAAATATATTAAGCCTTAAAAGAAATTACAGAAACTCGGTCACAACTTGTGAGAAATCTGTCAAATATTAAGAACTGGCCTGCTCTGCTTTCATATACACACACACCACATGGTCGACCCTGCCCCTCGCAACTCCCTCACAGACACAGAGACAGAGAAAATTAAAAACACTACCTAAGTTCAGCTAAGTATTATCCAAAGATACCAAAACCAAAAAATGTCCATTAGCAGCACTAGGAACTAAACTGAGGTTTTGGGAGCAATTAACTCTCAAAAATCACAAATAAAGAGGTTTTGAAGGGTTTATTTGCTATGATGCACCACGCTGAACTGCTATCCGACTCAACAGACAATATACTGTGCAGGAAACAGCTTGCACATGATATTTCAGCCATTTACCCAGAATGCATTATTGCAGTTCTGCTGGCAAAATTGAAAAACATTGGCAAACTTCAGCATAATTTGGCAAAATGTCTCCTTGTGCGGGAGCTAAATGGGTGAAATTGGGCAAAATTTTGCATTACTCAAAAGTGAAATCAGAGGTGAAATTACGTTTCTCCTAGGTGAAAAGTTTTGCATAATGCAGAAATTACACAAAATATTTCACTTGGCGTAATTTTCCACTTTTTTGAACATCGCCACTAGAGACTATCCAATTAGAGAGTGTCTTCCTGGCTGCTGGTTTACCTTTAGCAACCTCTCCGTAGTTAGCAAAGGGCTGTGTGCTGTCATAGGTCACACCCCTTTTCTGGTTCATGTAGCAGCCCAGTGCCCTTTTTGTATCAAGACAGTGCAGCCTTTTCTCACCTGCACTGGAATGTTCAGGAAAAAGCAAAGGAAGGG
This sequence comes from Neoceratodus forsteri, assembly GCA_016271365.2. NCBI lineage: Eukaryota > Metazoa > Chordata > Ceratodontiformes > Ceratodontidae > Neoceratodus > Neoceratodus forsteri. The sequence goes on along the minus strand of CM057449.1, from coordinate 568,508,731 downwards.
TCACTGGCAGATTTAGGTGGAATTCTGAAGACACTATAGGTAGAAATTTCCTATTGGTTCTAAGTGCTACCTTATAAATATACTGTATGGTAGAACATTGTTCTAAGCAGAAATCCACCAATAGAACAACACTGTTGTGCTGCAGTAGCTACGTCATTGTGCTGTTGTGTTACAGTAGCTACACAGCTACTACAGCACAACACAGAACGTCTTCGCGCCACCTTTTTTCAAACCACAGCACCCAATGACATGGCCGTGATGGTGAGACAGCTAACCCCAGAAGTGAGCAGTAATTGAAAGCTGTGCTCTCAACGTCTTCTGTTGCCATGTAACCCTCGTGATTGAAACACAGCCTTGTTGTGTATGATTGCTCCTACACAGTCCTCTCTGAGGAATATTATCATGTTTGAATCTGTACAAATGACTTGCAGTTCACTTACTCTCCTGCAGATATCATGGCTACTAGAACAACTGTTTTCCAGGTGAGATATTTTAAGTCTGCTGAGCGATAGGTTCAAAGGGAGACTCCATCAGCTGGGCAAAACAAACATTCAAGTCCCATGGGGGAATTTGTTTCCTCACAGGATGGTGCAGTTGATTGAGGCCTTTGAAAATCCTCTAAAAACAGATTGTGAGGCCAAAGACCTCTCCTTGCCTGCGGATGTGTAGGATGATACAGCTTTCAGATGCACTGCATGAGTCGAGGGCCTCAGACCTAAGGACTGTAAAGTGTAACAGATCATCCAGAACTGTGGACAGCCCCGCCTGCACTGGAATTATCTTTCTGGGAGCACACCAGTATGAAAATCTCCTCCACTTTGAGGAGTATGTGAAAATCTCTTCCACTTTAAGAAGTATACTTATCTTGCAGTTGGCTTCCTGGAAACTTCCAAGACTTTCAACACCTCTTGTGACAGATTCAAACCAAAAAACCCAAGCTCCTCAAGAATAATGCCCGAAGGTATAACGTCCTGGGGTCTGGAAACATAGTCAGCAAGTTGTACCTCAGTGGCAGGCTGACTGAGCTCCTGCAGGACAGCATCAGCAACTTTGTGTACCGTGTCTGCCTGGCCCAGCCTGGGACTACCAGAGTCATTGTTGCTGGTTCTCTCATGAGCTTCATGAGTACTCTAAGTGTGAGGGGAAATTGGGGGGGGGGACAGACATACAGAAACCTCTCTGTCCAAGTCAGGGCTAGGGCATCCTCTGGGACTGTACCTCTGACTGGTGGCCTACAACAGACATTTGGGAGCCAATATTTCTCTCAAGAGGCAAAAAGGTATTTTTCTGGGGTGTCACACCTTCTGAAAACTGAAGCTAGCACATGCTAGTTCAAGGCCCATTCATGTTTTCCCTGGTTAATTCTGCTTAAGGAGTCTGCCAGCACATTGTCTTTTCCTGGCAGACGCACTACAAATACTTGTATGTCCAGGGAGTAAGCTAGGTCCAATATCCTCACTGGTTCTGTGCACAGTTTTGAGAATCTTGTTCCTCCCAGTTTGTTTATTTAGTACATTGTTGTGGTATTGTTTGTCCATATTTGGACTGACTGACCCTGCAACTGGGAGGAAAAGGAATGCATTACCAACAGAACTGCCATGAACTTCAGGTTTGTGTGCTCTTGAGGGCTCCAGATGCCACTTACCGTGAGGTCCTCTAGGTTGTCACCCCACCCTAGAAGTGAAGCATCGGTTGTGAGAATCTTGGTGGGAGATTGCTGGAGGAAGGGAATGCCTTCTCTGAGGTTGCTTTCCTCCTTCCACCATTCTAGTGCTTTCACAAAATTCTTTGTATATGGCACTAGTAGAGAGTCTGACCTTTGGGACCAGTTAGCCCCTTAGGTGGTACTGTACAGTATGCATCTGGAGGCAAGCCCATGACACCCTGACTGTGGTTGAAGCCATGTAGCCTAGTAGCTGCAGAAAATCCCTTGCAGGCCTTGGCTGATCTGGGATGAATGATTCTGCTCTGGCAATCAGGTTTGCTAGGTTCCTGTGAGAGAAAAACCTTTCCCTGCAGGGTATTCAGATCTGCTCCAATAATGTCCAGAACCTGTACTGGTTCTCTCTAGGACTTTTGCAGATTTTTTCAAGAACCCCAGGCTTTCCAAGGTGCTTCTTACCAGCTATATAAAGCACATTAACTCCTGATTTGATTTCCTTGCGACTAGCCAGTTGTCCAGGTCAGGGAAAACCACCTCACTTTGCCTTCTTTGGTGGGCTGCCACCACAGTTAAGCACTTTGTGAACACTCTTGGTGCTGAGTTTAGACCAAAGGCTAGGGCTTTGAATGGGTTAGGTACTAAATCTCGACATGTGCAATCCTGACAATTTAAATCCCGTCATCATTTTCTTGACATATCTAGTGCCCGATAGTTGCAATGCCTGACTTCTGAAATCCCGACCCGATTTGTAAATGTCATATCAATGAAAATATCAGTTCAGAATTGGGTAGAGAAGCATTATATTGTTTTCAGTAGCAGAGCTAAATGCACTTCAACTTCAAACCAGGATTCTACCACAAAGCAGAATCCTGCTTCAAATAGGATTCCCACCTCGGAGCTCAATCCTACTTCAGTTAAAAACCTACTGCCACAATTATCACCTAAGCAGCAGCGTAACCCAAAGCAGTCTCTTACTTTACACAGAAACTCTGCTGCACCTAGCCCGGCTTCTGTTGCACTTGATGCTACATCACCATCCAGAGTGGATCCCTCATTTTCTTCACCCCTGCAAGAGACAGACATTTGGACATTACAGCAGCCCCACCTTGAAGTTAGCAAAGGGGCAGGTGCAGCAGTTGCAGTCTTGACTGCCAGCCTGTTTTGGTGAGCTTGCCTCCAGTTTCCCAAGAGAAGAATTCTGTTTTTCTTCCTAAGGACTGTTGCTTTTTTATCTTTTTTATCTTCGGACTATTGGGGGATCTCAGTGCAGCTGCCTCAAAACAGGATCTTGCATCATACTGGAATCCCTCTTCAGAGCATAATTCAACCTCAATCCTGTTTCTTTTGCTGCATCAGTTGTTTTAGACAGTAGCTAAATGCACTTCAAATGCTTTATTTTGCTCAGTATGGTAGTCATGTATAATGGTATTAGCAGAGCTCAGTGCAGCAATAATATTTTTTCATTAATTAACAGGCTCAGTATGGCAATAATGCTAATGCCACCTATGCTTCATCTAAAATAATCTCAGTCCATTTCAGTATTCAGTTTGTTGGGATTTCAGCAATCAGGCAAAGAAATAGTCGAGCAATATGTGAGTCGGGGTTTCAGTGATGGGATTTTGCAAGTCAGGATTTAGTACAGATCCCCTTTGAATTGACACTGGCAGTTTCCCAGCCTGAAGCTGAGATACTTTCTGTTGCTGGGTCTGACCATGATGTGGAAGTAGGCATCCTTCAGATCCACTGACTTCAACCAATCTCCCAACTGCAGATATGTAATTTCTGTGCCAGTGCTACCATTCTGAATGTTTCTTTCTTGATATGTCTGTTCAGGTACCTGAAATCTAGAATGGGTTGCCATTCTCCTTTTTCTTATGGAGTAGGAAGTGTCTTGAAAAGGGGTCATTGTCCCATTGTGATGCAGGGACCTTTTTTACTGCTTTTGGTTGCAGCAGTTTCTTTACCTCCAGTTCTAATGGAATTTATTCTCCAGTTAAATAAGCTGGAAAGTTTTTTTTGGTCTTTGCTGTTTGATAAACCTCTGAAGTTGCAGAGACAACCTCTGATCCACTACTTCCAAGATCCACTTGTGTGTGGTGATTTTCCCATTTCTGTAAGTAGTTGATCAGCCTTCCTCCCACTTGCAGTCGCTGTCTGGCAACATGCTTCAAATTGTCAGGATTTTGTTTTGGCTGTGGTTTAGCAGGTGGTGCTGCAGCCTTCCACCCTTATACCTTTAGTACCCTCTCTGAGGCTGGTACTCCTAGTCAGTGTAGGATCTGGAGTAGTAACTTCTACCCCTTCCTCTCCTTCCATAAGGCCTGTAGAAAGTGGATGCCCTTTCCTTCGGATAAAAGTTCTTGTAAGTGGTTCTGTACCCATCCACTTTTTTATATATGCCTCTGTTTTTACACAGAATAAATCATTAACATCAAAAGGAAAGTCAAAATCTTGAACCTGCATGTCCTGGAGTAAGGATTAGGAACTTTAGCCAGGCAAACCGCCTCAGTGACACACAATATGCAAAGACTCTTGATGTTGAGTCATTTGTATCTACAGCCATGCATCACTGGAATTTTGTGGCACCCAGGGTGGACTTTTCTGTAGACGATAGGTCCTGTGCCACCTCACCATCCACTTTGTCACTCAGTGCCAGCACTACATCCCATAGTGCTTTCTGGTACTGATCAACGTAGGCCAAATAGGCTGTCCAGGTAAAAAACAGGGAAGATGCTGTGTACACTTTTTTGGCCATAGCATCCATTTTTCTGGATTCCTTTATAGGGGTTATGCAGAGAGAGGCACTTTTGCCTTCTTACAGGCAACCGCCTGTACCACTCATTCACCATAAGGGTGGACATACAGCTATTCTACACCTTGCCTGTCCATTTGATACTTTTTTTCAGTTTTGTTATCAATGTCAGCTCCTGAATTTTGTGCTGCTATGATTTTCGACGTGGCAGTCTTAAGGGTCTTGTGTATGAGAAGCAATATCCTCCTTGTATGGGATTATCCCATCATGTTCACAAAATCCACCTCCTTCTCATCCTCTGTTTTATGAGAGGGGTGTTGAGGGTACCGACCATTTGTCTAATGAAAGAGGAGGAAGAGGTGTAGTCCTCAGTAGCTCTGGGAGGGGAACCATCAGGTTCTATAGGTTCGCCCTCCTGGCACGGGGTCATAATGTTGCAAGACATTATGTCGCATGGCTAAATCACGCTACCAATAAGTGTGATTTATGCCATGACATAACTCTTTTCTGAGGGGCTCCGCCCACCCACCCCCGTTGAGGGGGTTGTACCCCTGGACCCCTCACTACTAAAGATTCTTAACTCGAGGGCAATCTGGGAGCACACAAAAACAAACAAAAAATAACATTTCTGGGACCAGGAATCAAACCCGGTCCCAGACACAGTACCTGGGTTCCTGCTGCTGTGGCTCTGTCCAGTGAGCCATGGCAGCTGCTCAGCAAAACCCACTCCCAGCAGGGTCTTATCCTCTGCCTGGAAGTGTGAATGGTGCAATACCGCACATTACAGCAGTATACGGTATGCCATTGTATCTAGACAAGCGCTATTACGGGTTAGCTATAATGTCGTATGCTATTAAGCATATGACATTATGACCCAGTAGGTGCCCTCCTCCTCCTACTCTTAATAATAAATTTCCCCCTCCAGTACAGGCTGCTGTTGTAACTGGAGCCTGGGGAGGGAGGCATTTATATTAAATAAACTCCCCATGGCCTGGAAGGCTTGGAAAAACTGCTTCATATTTGGCATGTCCACTGTCTAGAGCATTTGTCTCTGTTCCACTGCTTTCTCCTTTTCCTTTGCAGGAGGAGTGGGAAGGATATGTTTTTTCTTTTTTTTTATTGGCAGGCACTATTTCTAGAACCTGCTTGGAGGCTTTTTTATTTGTATTTTTGCCATCACTGGATTCAGGGCGCCCCCCCACAACCCCTTGGGCACCCTGGTGTTTTTACAATTTTTAAAAGGCTTTTGATTTGGTACCACACAAAACATTGCTCAAAAAGATGGAAGACCTGGGTATGGCTAAAACCATAGTAAACTGGGTGGGTAGTTGGCTCAAAGGGAAGTAGCAGAGGGTGGTGGTCAATAGGGTTAAAGCAGAGTAAAGGGATGTTATCAGCAGGTTCCACAGGGATCTGTCCTTGATCCATTCCTCTTCAACATGTTTATCAGTGACATTAGTTTCTCCCCACTCCTACCCTTCCCCTTTACATCTCCATCCCTAACCTTCTCCATCTCCTATCCTTTCCACAATGTGCTCTTACTTTTCTCTTTCACTCTCTTTCCCTTCCTTTGCCTCTCCCTTCCCTCCCCTCCCCTTCCCTATCCCTCCCACACTAGTTATATGCTTCCCTTCCTCTTCCCCTTCAGAGTTCCTCCCTACTACACCCTATCTCATTCTACCCACACTGACTTAAGGTTTATTTCCCTGTTGCTCTGTACTTCCTACAGGACATACCTCCCACCCGGGACTTATATTATATGTTACTTGCTTTTGGTATCTATTATTCTTTGCATGTGTCTAGTTCACTCACACTCTGTATATACATAGCTTGCACTGTCTAATTTTACATCTCCAGATGATGTTTTGTTTTATTGTATTATTAATTATTCTATTCTTTACCTTTAGTCCCTGTCCCCTCCCCCGAGGATGCATCTGGAAACAAGCTATTTTTAGCTCAGTATGTCTTTCCTGGTGAAACTTTTGAAACTAAATCAACAAATAAATAAATAAATTGATGAAGGAATCCAGGGCAGGCTGTGTCTCTTTGCAGATGACACAAAACTATGTTGCAGGGTGGATAGTGTTGAGGGAATAAGGGATATGCAGAGGGACCTACAAAAACTAGAGGAGTGATCAAAGGTCTGGCAGTTAAAATTCAATGCCAAAAAGTGCAAGGTAATGCAGCTAGGGAAAAGGAACCCCAAGATGGGGTGGGTTAGGTGAGACTTAACACTACAGAAGGGGAACAGTATCTAGGAGTTACCAAAAGAGCCAGTGCAACAAGGCCTATAGCAAGGCTAACAGGATGCTGGGATGTATCAGGAGGGATATTGATAGCAGAAGAAAAGAGGTAATACTTCCCCTCTACAGATCCCTGGTGAGACCTTACCTGGAGTATTGCATCCAGTTCCGGAGTCCTCACCTCAGAAAGGATAGGGATAGGTTGGAAACAGTGCAGCGCAGAGTAACAAACATGATTCAAGGTCAGCAGGGCAGATCCTCTGAGGAGCACCTCAAGGCACTAAACGTGTATTCACTGGAAACCAGAAGGAAGAGGGGAAATATAATAAGTTCCTTAAAGGAGTTAACCAGGTAAACTGTGGGGAATTATTTACCCCGAATACCAACTCGAGGTCACATGATCATGAATGGATTTAACAGGAGGGAGGTTCAGGAGGGATGTGAGGAAGTACTTCTTTTCGGAAAGAGTGGTGGAACCTTGGAAGAGTCTGCTGGTCGAGGTGGTGGGTACAAACACAGTCAGGGAATTCCAGCAGGCATGGGATAGAATGAAGGGAATAGTGGTTGCTCGGGGTGACAAAACCAGGGTGGATAATCATATCATAGAACTTGACCGCCTGGCCCATCAAGTCTGCCGTTTTTCCCTCCCACTATTCCTTCCTCCCCCATCTGCGAGTCCCCACCCATCCACCCTGTAGCCCCATATGCCTGTCCCATGCTCTCTTGAAGCCTGACACTGTTTCAGACTACACAACCTCCTCCAGAAGCTTAGTCCTTGCCTCCACCACCCTCTCAGTGAAGAACCATCCCCTCACGTTGACTCAGTAACCTCCTCCCTGTAGTCGCAACTTATGCCCTCTCATTTTAGAGCCTTCTGTCCTGTGAAATAAATGCCCTGAACACACCCTGTTTATCCCTTTGACATATTTAAATGTCTCAATCATGTCTCCCCTCTTCCTTCTAGTCTCCAATGTATAGATTCCCAATTCCCTACACTTCTGTTTGTACTATTTGTCATTCATCCCCTGAATCATCTTTGTTGCTCTTCTCTGTACCCTTTCAAGCATATCTATGTCTTTGCGCAGATATGGCATCTAGAATTGAACTCCATACTCAAGGTGCAGCATCACCATGGCCTGGTACAGGGGCATCAGGACCTCCTTCCTTCTACTAGTGATTCCCCTGCCTATACATGCCAGCATCCCATATACTCTCCCTGCCGCCCTGCTACACTGGTTTCCAACCTTGAGGTTATTAGTCACCACTATACCCAGATCCTTGTCTTGCTCTATAACCCTGACCCCCCCCTCCAAAGTGTGTACTCTGCCTTCGTGTTTTCGTACCCCAGGTGCATGACTGCACACTTCTTGATATTGAATTTAAGTTGTTAGGTCTCTGCCCACCCCTCCAGTGCTATCAGGTCCTTCCTTATGTCCTCAACACCCTCTGTGGAATCCACCCTATTATAGATTTTCATATCATCTGCAAAGAGGACCACCCTTCCCTTCAGTCCTACTGCTATATCGTTGATGTAGATATTGAAAAGGAGCGGTCCCAGGACTGACCCATGGGGGACCCTACTCATCACCCTCCCTGTCCTGGAGTACACCCCATTTACTACCACTCTCTGGGTTCTGTCCGTCAACCAGTTATTTACCCAACTAACAATTTTGTTCCCTACCCCCATACTGTCCAATTGTTGACCAGCCTTCTGTTGGGTATGTTGTCGAAAGCCTTGTTGAAGTAGAGGTAGACTGTGTCCACTGCCCCCCCTCCCCACAGTCGATTTCCTGCATCACCCAATCAAAGAACTCAATCAAACTGATCTGGCATGATTTCCCTCTTGAGAACTCATGCTGTCTGTCATCCATCAGCCCATTTTTCTCCAAGTAGTCCATCACCCTCCCTGATGAGTGCCTGCATAACCTTCCCCACCACTGCTGTGAGACTGACCGGGTAGTAGTTTTCCCTCAACTCCCCGATGACCCCCACTTCAACCCCTTGTATATCAGTACCATGGTTGCCTCCTTCCAGTCCTCCGGCATCAGATCAGAATCCAAAGACAGATTGAACAGTCTCGCCAATGGGGCTGCCAGTTCCTCTCTTAGTTCCTGGATCACTCTCGGATGCAACCCATCGAGACCCATGGCTTTGTCCACCTTTAGCTTGCCTAGCTCCTCCAATATCCTCTCTGTACTGAAGGGACTCATGTTCTACCCCGTGCCCCCTCCCCTTCTCCTTAGCTCGGGCCCCTGCTCTCTCCCTCCTTCGTAACTACTGAGCAAAAATACCTTTTTAGTTCTTCTGCTTTCTCCCTGTCCTCTTCCAGTGCCTTTCTACCCTTGCCTCAGAGCCTTGCAACCCCCTGTCCATTCTTCTTCCTTTCTCCTACATACCTAAAGAATGCTTTGTTCCTCCCTCTTGGTCCATTTTGCTATTTTTCCTCAGTGTTGGTCTTCACCCTCCTTATCACCTTCCCTGTCTGCCTCCTCATTTCCCTATAAAACTCTTTGTTTCCTTCCTTTTGTGTTCTCTTATAGTCTCTGAAAGCCCTTCTCCTGCCCCCAACCACTCTCGTGACTTCCCTGGTGAACCAGAGTGGTTTCTTTCACCTTGCACCCTTCCTAACCTTCGTAATACACATATGCGGGCCTCCCTCACCCGGTCCCTAATAGTTCCCCATAACTGTTCCACATCATTTATGTTTTCCATACCCTCCATCCCCTCCCTCACTATCCTTCTCAAAATGCCAAAGTCTGTGCCTCTGAAGTCCAGCGTTGTTGTGTTTGTATGGTGCACCACCCTCCCTGCTCTCACCTTGAACCTGATGGTCCTGTGGTCACTGTTTCTCAGTTTCTCCTCCACCAATACCTCTTCCACACTTTTCCCATTCATTAAGACCATGTCCAGTAGGGGAGTCACTTGATACGACAAACTGGGTAACAGGTTCTCAACAGTGTTCCCACTTCCCCATGTTAGAAAACCTGTCCTTTTTCGGATATTCTGCCCGTTTTTTATTTTTAAGCGGTTGACTCAGTTGACCCATTGGCAGTGCGCTGTGTAAATTTCAGTGAGAAAAATGGACACAGAGATGTGGAATGCTCCTTCACAACCTACTCCACCACTGATCCTGGATAAGGGTAGTAAGTGCTCCAAAGGCCACTCCTCTAGTGCCAGGAAATCTTCTACTCCCACCCCGGGCCCAGCTCCTCTATTGGGGAATGATTCTGGGCTGAATTTCTACCCTCTAAAAAGAAACTTAAAGAGCTTACCCAGGAGTTGAAAGCAATCCGGACATCAGTGGAAGACCTGCAGAAGACTGTGAAAGATAATGAGGTCTGAGTAATTTTGGTGGAGCAATGGAGAGAGAAACTGGACCCCGAGATGGCAGATTTGCACCAAAAAAATGTGCAGTTAGAGGCCAAATTGGAAGATTCAGAGGGCTGGAGCCATAGGAATAATCTGGTGATCATGAGGCTTCCTAAAAAAGCCAAAGGCTCTGACCCTTTTCTTTTCACTCAGAAGCTACTGGAGAAAATCGCTGGCTCTTTGCCTTATGGTGCCACCTATATCATAGAGCACGCCCACCGATCCTTGCACCCGGCACCGCCTCAAGGCTCCCCACCCAGACCTTTCATTCTATGCTTCTTGAATTTCTTTGAATGTCAGCATGTGCTTCTTAAACTCCATGACATCCAACATGTCATCTGGGAAGGGACACTTCTGAGAATTCAGCAGGACCTTCCCAGCTTGGTGCGGCAATGGAGGGCTGCATTTCATCCAGGGGTCAATAAGATAATTGCCACTGGCATTAAATTATGGATGGCCTACCCTGCCACCCTACATGTGCTGATCTGGGACTCCTGGAAAGCTTTTTCATCTGTGGACCAAGCTCAGGTGGATCTGCAATCTCTATTATCGGAGCTTTTTAAAGACTGTTGATGTTACCCCATGGGAGAATTTTGCATGTCAAGTTTCAGTGGCTTAGGATCTTATTTCCCATAGACTTTAATTGCTTTCCTGGATGTCTGGAGCTAAAGAAATGTGACCTGCTTGTTGTCTTTCCCTGGACTCATCCCTGAGGTTCAGTGTGGTATTTTGGACTTGCTCTGTTCTGCATCATGGAACGTAGGCTTCTTTCAAACTTCTGGCACTGTTCGATCTCTCTGGTGTTCCCCTCCGAACTCTGGGCTATGTTCACATTTAAAGGCAATTTTCTTTGAACTCTTGGGATTGTTCAAAATTACTGGCATCTTTCTGTGAACTTTGGACATTCTCTGCACTTAAAGGGATCTCTCTTCAAACAATGGGCTTTGTTCGAACTTTAGAGTAACCCCTTTGATCCAGTGATAATGTCCGAACTTCAGGATATCTCTTTCCATAATTTGGGCCCCCTCTTTTGCCTGGACTATTTTGACTATGTTTGAATACTCCTGGAAGATGCTCCCATGGAAGGTTTTGGCTCTACTACTCTTTTTCCCTAATTTGTGTCAAACCATGCCACATGCTAGGAGAAAACATGTGCCACCGGACTTGTATTATTTTTGGACTGTCTTAATGTTGGGTAGTCTCTGTTCTAATTACAGCGCAGATTTTAAACCTATTTTCTTTATCAAGTTACTGCATTTTTTTGCTGCTCCTTTATATGGCTGTTGTTAATTTTTTATGCCTGTTACTTGAAGGATTCCTGCCCATTCTGGGACACCCCATGAAGTGGTCCTGTGATATTTGGCTGCTGTTTCTTTTTTTTTTAATTTCTTTTTTTCAGGACTCATCCACCCTGCTGCCTGCATAGCCTGGCTTAACCCCCCCCCCAGACGGGGTCAATGAGGGGGCATCTCACTCCCTAATGGACATCATGGGCAAGCCCCCGGATTACCTCCCTGGTTGGAGCCATGAGAACGGGCATTTTTCATTGCTTTCTGCCCAGGGGTCAGGGACGTGCAATGATGTCCAGTGTCTGCCCCACCCCCGATGTATTGGCACTGGTCACTGCAGTACCCCCAGCCTCCACCAGGTGTCCATCAAGCACTGGACACTCTTCCCCTCCCTCTCCTCCCCGAGAAGGAGAGCAGTCCCCAGGATGTTCAATCCCTCTCCCCCGGCCCTCCAACTCATTGGTCCATTTCCGAACCCGGGCCATCAGTGTTACAAGTGGAACTCTAACCGCTGCGCTGATGGGCCAGCTGGCTGCTATTCTTATTCCACAGTTGGTTGGTGGCTCAGAATATTTATTCTGCTTCAGTCTAGACCCCTGTGGGTGTCCGGGGGGGGGTTGCCATGCGAATATTTCTTTGCATGCTTCACGTTTCCCACAGCTAACAATCTGTTCCTGTCATCACCCACAGTGTTGTCCTGGACTGGGTTTGAGGTCCAGTGCCATTCCCTCTTTGTCTTTTGCAGGTTGCACCATCATGATTTTGTTAATGGCCAGACTGAAGTGGTGGTGTACAGTTCTCTGAGGATGTCTTGGATCTGCCTGCAGTGGTGGCTCTATATGTGGTGATGCTGGCAGTGACAGCCTTCACTCCACTTTGACATTTCACTGAGATTTTTACTTAATTTCAGGTTCTATCATACTCTGGAGATAGTTCCAGCCTTTGTTGGGGACAGTTTAGCTTAACTATCAGGATGGTTTTGTTTTACTATTAGTTACCAGGGATTTATAGGGGGCTCTTATTGGTTTTGGATAAGGCACTACTTGGGCACTGTATGTTTGTGAGTGTTCCCCTATCCATCCTGGTACCCCTGCCTCACATGTAGACCCCTAGCTGGGTCTGTTGGGCCGGGGATCTTTACTAGCTATTGGTCACTCTCCCAGGTTGAGGGTACCCTCCTCATAATTAAATAGGCTGGATTGGTTTTATTATTTAAGGGATGTAAGGGATGGGATACCCCACTATTGCCAAACAATTTTAATTTTATTTTAAGGTCCTGGCTTCCTTCTTTCTGAGGAATGGGACCTTTTTGTCCTAAATGGGTGCTTTAATTGAAGGACTGAGCATTTCTATGAGTCTGCTACCTTTTTTTTATACAATGGTTATAGGTTATAAGTAGCTATAAGTTTACTTCATCGCTGGATTTCATGTTAGGTTTTATAACCAGCGACTACATTTAGGCGCGGGTTTGTGGCGGGGAGATGTGGATACTGCCAGTTTAGGTTCACCATGGACTAGTTATTTTTTTGTTTTTCTTCTTTTTCGGAGTGGGTGGGGACCCATGTTTAGGATTTATGCAGGGAGCACTCCATGTTCATTAATTAGTTTCTTTGCTGTGGGCATATATTTGTTGGTTGGAGGGTTCTGGTCTTTCTCTCCTCCCTTATTGAGGTTGATTGGGGTTGTTGGGGCTACATATAGGTTACTGTTCTTTGGGTTAGTAGTCATTGGGTTATTGGTGAGGTTGGGGATGGGGCTGGCAGAGCATTGGTTTTAGTGTATTGGAAGTTTATTCTTTCTGTCATATACAGTTATATAGCAACCTACTAATTGCTTGGCAATGGCTAACGTCTTAACTTTTGCAACTTGGAATGTGAAGGTTGCCCACTCCAAAACTAAGAGGTATCGCATTCTGAAACATCTGCAGCATTTTCACTGTGATGTTACATTTCTTCAGGAGACACACATTCTTGACACTGAGGGTTCCATAATTTGATGTCAACATATTGCACAGGTGTTTGCTGCTGGTGACAGCATGAACAGCAGAGGGGTGGCGGTCCTTGTTTCTAAGAAGGTACCCTTCGTGTGCACACAATGTGTGGGTGACCCTCATGGAAGGTATCTTTTCCTTCATGGCATTCTGGACTGCACTGATTTGGTGCTAGGATGTGTCTATGGCCCCAATTCCAATACCCCCTCCTTCTTTATAGTGCTGGCCTAGTTGCTTGGCCCCTTTCTCCCACTCCCCATAATTTTGGGTGGGGATTGGAATCTCCCATTTTCTCCTGATCTTGACAAAACTGGTAGACCTCGGGTGGGTTTGTCCCCTGCCCAGCGTTCCCTGAGGGAAATGGTGGACTCTCTCAGACTCTGTGATCTGTGGTGGGTGTTTCACCCTCAGCAACGGGAGTACACTTTTTACTCCAAGGTGCATGGATCCTTGCCACGGATAGATTACCACCTTATCTGCCATTCTCTGATGGGAGGGCTGCTGGGCAGTGGGATGGTCCCCTAATTTAAATCAGACCACTCACTGGTCTAGAGTAAGATTACCTAGTTACCCAGCTACACGAAGGAGATGCTATGGAAACTAAATCAATTCTTCAAGGATGATAGCATTGTTATCCATATCAAGGAACAGGCTGCTCGCTTCATCTCCCTCAATGAGGGTTCCACTGGAAATACAGATATAGGGTGGAGTGCATTGAAATGTTTTCTGCATGGAGAGTCCATTTGTCTGGCTTCATCTAGGAAAAAATGGCAGGAACAGTTGGCAGCAAATCTGCTTTCCCGTATCAGATTCTTGGAAAAACATCTCTCCCGTACATACCCTGCCTCTACTTGGCGGGAGTTGACCATCCTATAGGACAGATATGAGGATCTTTAACATGAAAGAGCTGAGTACTCTATTTTAAAAACCCACACTATGTACGCTGATCAGGGCAATAGGGCCAGTCGCTTGTTACCCCTCCACCTCCGGAAGGCTGAAGAATCTAGATTGATTACAGTTATTCGTTCCTCCATTGAGGGCTCCATGAAAACGGCCCCCAAAGAGATTGCAGCTGAGTTTGAGCATTTTACAGGGGAGTGTATGGTCCCAAGTTTAACCACCTACTTTACAACAAGTCAATGATTACCTTACTGCCACCCCTCTTCCCACTCTCTCAGACGATCAGTAGAGTTTTCTGGTATCTCCCTTAACAGAGGCTGCAATCCTCTCAGATATTCAGGCCTTCTCCTCTGACAAGGTGCAGGAACTGGATGGGTTTTCCCCTAACTTTTATAAAAAATTTGCCAAGGAACTGGTGCCTTGTTTGTATCGTCTCTATACTCACATGCTATCATCCGGTTTGACAGATCACTTCCTCCTTGACACGGTGATAGTGCTGCTTCCCAAACCAGACAAAGACTTGGAACGGGTGACAAGTTACAGGCTGATTTCCCTTCTTAACTATGATGTAAAAATCCTATCTAAAATATTATTGGTGACTCGGATTGGTTAAGTCTGGTCAGGCTTTATTGGTCCGGAACAGGTTGGATTTATGCCCACTCATTTGTCATCTAATCATTTACGCAAATTAGCCCACATCTTCTCCACATCCCGGGACTCTATTATTCCGATGGCGTTGGTGTCCCTGGACATGGAGAAAGCATTTTACAGAGTCAATTGGTAATTTTTATTTGCAACCCTTGCAAGATTTGTTCCACCCACCAATTTATTTCCTGGATTCAAGTTTTTTACTCCTTCCCTAGTGCCAGAATTTGTTGCAATGGAGTTTTTTCACCCTCTTTCCCTCTTTTTTTTCAGGCATGAGACAGGGGTGTCCATTATCTCCACTCTTGTTCAGCCTATATCTGGAGCCACTGCTTATGCAGTTCAGGCTGCATCCAGACCTTACTGGGGTAAGCATTGGGTCGAGGGACCTTAAGCTATCCGCTTGCTCGGATATTTTGTTACACTTACCTCATCCAAAGTCCACCATTCCTGTAGCCCTAGCTATCATTCAGGATTATGGTTTCTTGTCTGATTATAAACATAACAGAGAAAACTGCGGTTCTGCCTTTAAACTCTCAAGTTCTTCAGGCAGACATTACATCATTGGGTATGACGTGGTCTCCCCATTCACTTAAGTACTTAGGTATTTTCCTTTCCAGTGGTGAGGCCAGGAAGAGAAAGCTTAATTTAACTGACCTATTATCTGTTATCCAGCAAGACCTTCAGCCTTGGAGGACCCTGCCGCTGTTGTTATGGAGCAGAATTAATATAATTAAAATGAATGTCTTGCCCCACCTCTTCTATCTTCTCAGTATGTTACATTTTTGGAGACCACTCTCCAGGCTTAAAAGTATACATTCCATTGTATTGGACTTCGTGTGGTTGGATAAACCCCCAAGGTGATTTTATTGCAAACTGGATGCTGTAAACCTTGTGGCAGGCTAAGGCGTCCTCATTTTTGGGGTGTATTAGCGGGCTAGCCATGCCAGCAGATATCTGCAATGGCTGTTGCCGACTCCTGCCAAGGAGTCGCATTCTTACTTCCCTTTATGGCTGTCTCTGGAGCTAGAGCTTATTCGCATTGCTAGCGTATCTCCCCAGGCCTTGTTGTATGTGGCCCCCAAAAAACTACCTGCTTCTTTGCACCACACAGTAATTGGGTGTCAGTCAGAGTACATGCTCAGCTGTATTCAGTCCAGAAATATGCTCATAAAAAAGACATATTTCATCCTGTTCTATGGAACCCTGACTTCAAGATTGGTGGCAATGTAATCCCTGATGCCTGGCTCCCCTCCTTGTTGGGCCTTGAGGTGTGCAATTTTCTCAGAGATGGGCTCTGCCTTTCATCTGTGGATATCCTGCACCAGCTAGGCCTGCCTAGCATAGAAATCTTCAAAGTGTATCAGGTTCAACATTCTATAATATCATGGACTAGTACAAGCGGTCCTTTGGTAAATGAGGGTGAGTTTCTGCAGTCATTAGTTTCTTTGGCTTCCTGTCAACATTCTGTGTCTAATATCTATGCTGCTCCATACCTCAAAATCTTTCCTAAATTAGATGGAACATCCATATATTGGAACTCACAGTTCCCGCAGCTTACTTTTGATTGGAGTAGGATCTGGTGTGACACTTACACTTATGTTATGCAAGACCGCCTACTATCCTCAATAATTTATATTATACTTTGGTCAAACTGGCTAAGATGCATAAGATTGAGTCCACTCTGTGCTCACACTGTGGGATTTCCAAAGGAATTCCCTGTCATATCTTTTGGAATTGCCCTAAAGTGACCACACTGTGGTCAACAATATAGCAGAAAGTGGAACCTTTATTGGGACTTGATGGATGTTTCTTTCCTTAGATTTTGCCTAATTGGAGATTATTCAGGTATTGATGTCAGAGAGCATAGATATTATATGGTCATGATAGCTTTGATGGCTAAGAAGCTGGTTCTTCAACACTGGCAAGACGATTAGTCTCTGTCTTATACCGAATGGCTGCAGAAGCTCCTCTTTAATCTCAAAGCTGAAAAAATGATTGCTAGTTTGCATGATAACCTAGGCAGATTTGATAGGATATGGGGTAAACTGCACACATTACACACTCTCTAATTGGGGGTCAGGTGCCCCTAGTAGTTATTACCTGTTTCTTTCCAATTAATCTCACATGACCTGATGGGTAGGTGCTTGAATTATGTGATATGGTGCTGCCATAGGGGGAGTATGTGGGGGAGTGGGATGGGGTGTGTGGGGATTGTTTATATCGTTGTTTGAACTTTGTTGTTCTTTGTTATATTGTTGTGTTGGTATTATCTGAAACTTAATGAAGCTTATTAAATTTCAAGACCACGTCCAGTAGGTTGTTTCCCCTAGTTGGCTTCTTGACCAACTGTTGCAGGAACACCCCCTTTAGTGTCTCCATAATCTCTCTGCTTCTGGTTGAGGCCACTGCTAGGATGGACCAATCAATATCAGAAAGGTTCAGGTCCTCGACATGAATCATTTCCCCCTAGACAGTCATCCTCTTGATCACCTGCGTCATCATCCTGTCCTGCTCTTCCCCTTGCATTGGTGGCCTGTAGACGACCCCTAGTCTCAAGTATTCCCCTGCCCTTCTGCTCAGTGTTACCCAAAGTAGTTCAGTTTCACCTTCCACCTCCTGCCCCTCTGTAACCTTTATGTCCTCCCTGATGTATAGTGCCACCCCCCTTTATTATCTCTCTTGTACAATCTGTAGCCAGGGATTGCCTTCTTTCACTTGTGATTGTTTGATCACCATGTTTTCATGATCGCAATTATGTCCAGTCCTTCATGCACAATGATGGCTATTAGTTCCTCCATCTTATTTGCTACGCTCCTGGCATTGACCACCAAACCCCTCCACCATAGTTCTCTTTCCCTTCTCCTGCCTACAGGCATGCCAGAGCCTAGTACGCCATCCCTTCCTTGGGGGGGCCTAGAGACCCCCTTTTCAGTTGCAGTTGTCTGTTGTTTTACTCCCAGCCACCCCCTCTTGTTTAGTTTAACTCATACATTTTTTTCAAAGAACTCCCCCAGCCTATATTTTAGTACAGCCACCCCTTCTTTATTTAGGTGCAGCCTACTGGGGAAGAGACTCTTGTTGGCCCACATTGCCCCCCAGTCTTCCACCAGCCCATACCCAATCTGCTTATACCACCAAATCAACCAGTTGTTGAATTACCTAATCCTTTTTTTTCTCTCTGTACTGGCTCTGTGCACCAACAACACCTCTGAAAATGCAATAGATTTAAAGCAGAGATCACTGCAAAACCTGCCCCGCTGTTCCAGGTGACCCCACACCCTGCAGCAATAGATCCCTTCCATCCCCACCCAGCTTCTAAGGTGTGTCCCCTTGTCCTCAATTCCTCCCACCACCTGACTAATTCATCCCAGAGAATGTACACCTCAGCTTCTAATTTCCTTAACCTAGCACATATCAGGCAGCATCCTAGCCTCCACAGTGTATTCATGGCCACTGCAGCCCCATAGCCACTGCATCCCACCAGGCACCCCCACCCAAAATTTTCCGAAGTCTTCCTTCCCACCCAGTAGGGTCCCTGCACAGGCTGGCTTTCCCTCTTAGCATTTACGAACCAGACCTCCATTCTCCCCCAACCAAGACCCTTGCTCCCTCCCATTACCCTGACCTACTACAGTCATTTGTCCCAGATTTGCCTCAACAGATCAATAGATTGTCCCCTGTTTTTTGCAGTGTCGGTGCTTTATGATTGCCAATAGCCTTCTGCCCCCCCCCGGTCAATAATTGAGACCCCAACCAGCAGAGAATAGGATCTAGGACCTTATGTAATATAAATAATAAAGAGTAGAAACTAAGACCTTAACAGTTTTAGCCCGCTTTCAGTATAAATCCTCAACAAGCAGAAACTAAAAAGGTAACTATAACTAGATAATATAAGCTAGGACATTAATTAGCATAGCCCTCTTTCAGCATTAAGCCTCCAATGAGCTCATAAGCAATGATTTCCACCAACCTATATAACCAATAGTGACCCTCCTTAGAGCCCCAAAACTACCCCCCACCTCAGTTCCTCAAAGCGCGATGGCCATGAGTGAGGAAGTCACACCACACACTGTACAATGCCTTAGGGTCCCTTCCTCCAGCCAAAGAAGCCTCTTGCGCTTCCTACCACCTCCCTCGTATGTTCCTCCTTCTGCCTGCTCCTAATTGGCTAGCTACTTCTGAGAGTGGTTAGCAAGCGTATTTAATTGAGGTGGTGGTGCAGAGAGGGTGGGCGGGAGAAAACCAGGGATCAGCTCCTCCAAGAACTTGTTACTATACCAGGGATCAGCTCCTCCGAGAACATGTTACTATACCAGGGATCAGCTCCTCCAAGAACTTGCTACTGCAGCTGGGCTATTTAAAGGTCCCAGCCACGGTTTGAAAATTGTGCCTTGTCCCTCCTGGCTCTCCGATTGGCTGAAGGGAGAGCCAAGTCAGGTCAATTCCAGCTTGGATTGCCACTGATGCAGCTGGAGTTTCAACTGCCGATTAAGGTCTCCTTTTCTCCTGGCCCCCTTCTCTCCTGGCCCACCAATGTGGACCCCTGCCTTATCTTCTTGCTGCTGATAGGGCTCCTCAGTCCCCCCGACGCAGCTGCTGCTGATGCAGCTCCAACAGGGATCAACTCGTCCAAGAACTTGTTACTGCAGTTGCACAGTTCTATGTCATAATGGCGAATGTGTTACGGTGATCGCTATTATGGCGTGTGTATATCGCTGAAAAGCAATTCTGTGATATACACTTGCAGGCGACCACAAAACCAATGATGGGACTTCTGGATATGCAGGGGGCTGTGCCCACCTCACCCCCCTACTTAAGGATTCTCAACTTCAGGGGGGAGCATGTCGGGGGGCCTGATGCAAAGAAGAAGCCCGACACAGAACAGAACCTAGCACCATCCCAATTTCAGCCTGCCACCCTACTCACCACACCACTTGGCCAGACTGGCAGCCGACCACTGCACTACACCCCCCCATACCATCCTTCTCCTACTGCCTATTGCACGATGTGGTCCCTCTCCCCCGCTCATGTATATATAGCAACATCCTGATGCTGTAGTCACCTAATCCCTATCCTGTTGCTACTCTGCCAGGTAGCCCAGAACACAGGCACCGTGACTGAGTCATCCTTTTTGCAGTCGCACAATCATGGTTGCCATGTTCACTGGATGCCTGGCGGGGCTATTTGAAGGCCCCAGCCACGGTTTGAAAATTGTGCTTTGTCCCTCCTGGCTCTCCAATTGACTGTAGGGAGAGCCAGGTCAGTTCAGTTCCAGCTTGGATTGCCTCTGATGTGGTTGGAGTTTCGACCGCTGATTGTGGTCTCCTTTCTCTTGGCCCATTTCTCTCATGGCCAGCCGATGTGGACCCCTGCCATATCTTCTTACCACCAATGTGGCTCCATGGTCCCCTGATGCAGCTGCTGCTGATGCGGCTCCAACAGGGATCAGCTCCTCTAAGAACTTGTTACTGCACCTGGGCGATTCTATATCATAATAGCGAATGCGTTGTGGTGATTGCAATTATGACGAGTGTATATTGCCAAAAAGCAATTGGCTGATATACACTTGCAGGTGACCCCAAAACCAGTGATGGGATTTTTGGATATGCATGGGGCTTTGTCCCTGCACCCTCTACTTAAGGATTCTCAACTCCAGGGGGTGCACGTCGGGGGGGTGTAAAACTTTAAAAAAAAAATATCAATGGCCTGTCACAAAATAGAAGCCCATTTCAGAACCGAACCCGGAACCGTCCCAACCTCAGCCTGCCACCCTACCCACCACACCACACAGCCAGCTCAGCAACCGGCCACTGCACTACACCACACATACCCTCCTTCCCCTTCCACCTGTCGCATGGCATGGTCCCTCCCCCCACATGCATGTATATATAGTGACATCCTGTCACTGTAGTCACCTACCTCTCATCCTGTTGCTACCCTACCAGGTAGCCCAGAACACAGGCACTGTGACTGAGTCGCCCTTTTTGCAGTTGCTCAATCACAGTCACTGTGTTCACTGGATACCTGGCTGGGCTATTTAAAGGCCCCAGCCATGGTTTGAAAATTGTGTCTTGTCCCTCCTGGCTCTCCGATTGGCTGTAGGGAGAGCCAGGTCAGTTCAGTTCCAGCTTGAATTGCCGTCAGTGTGGCTGAAGTTTTGACCACCGATTGCGGTCTCCTTTTCTCTTGGCCTCTTTCTCTCCTGGCCTGCCGATGTGGACTCCTTCCGTATGTTCTTTGCTCCGATGTAGCTTCCCGGTCCCCCAATGCAGCTGCTGCCAATGTGGCTCCAACAGGGATCAGCTCCTCCAAAAATGGAGATTGAATGAGGAGCATTATTGCCCTGGAAGAACAACAGGTTCTAGGGAAGGTTCCAGGGATTATAGGGAATATGGGCAGAGTGAATGGACCTATGGTCTTTTTCTGCTATCAAGGTCAATGTTTCTATGTTAACATGCTGTTCTGATGGCTGAGCAGCTTTATCTTTACCTTTTGATAGAGACTGCAGAATATGAGGAGAAGAACCCTCCAATGTGTGCTTTCCACCATTATGGATTGGTGGTAGCTGAGGTGGATGTTAAAGATCCCATGGCACAAATTTCCCTCATTCACTAAAAATACCACCAACAGCTTAATCTGGTTCAAGGTCAGTTGGCATTCATCTGTATCCCCCTCCCCCCGGGTCAGGCCTGAAAATAGGCAGGATTTGTCTAGTGCACTTACCCGGTCAACAAAAAACTAAATAAATAAAAAAAAATCATTGGGAGATCCCTCTGTGCCTTTATTGTGCTTTGGTAACACAGACATAGAATGAGGAGCCATTAACGCATCTCCTTTTAAAGCCCTTTTCTTTTGGGTTTTAGGGCAAAACATATGGCAAAGTACAGTTTTTAAAACTGTGATCTAGCCCCAGATACCTTAAACAAAGCTCATAGCATGTCTGCTTTTGCCAGGAGCTGAAAGTGATGTGTACCAATTTTTAAAACCTATGGGCACTGCTTTCTTTTTTGGGCCTATCAGTCATGTCAAACACTGATATGATCTATAAATAAGCTTGATTCAGTTACTTAATTCGAATTTGGTAAAAAAAATTATATAAAAATGTTTTAAAATGCTAACAAAATATACATAAAAACAAAAGCAAGTAAATATGTTTTCTCAAAATGTGGTTGTTTCTCACATCCTAAATAATCCAGAGTATTCAAAAACTATTTAAGTTAGAAAATAGCAGTGCTAATAAGAATGTATGAAAGATGACCAGAAGGTTCTACGGAGCAAGTACAAAGCTCTGCTCCTCAACATCAAAAAACATGCAGGGGCCTCCCTGGAGCATGTTCCTGAGTTTAAATACCTTGGCATCACCCTGGACAGCTCACTTTCATACTCACATCATATAGGTAATGTAGCAAGAGCTGCTAGTATACAGATTGGCCTGCTCCACAAGCACAAGTATTGCCTGACCCCCGAAGCCCTTAGGCTGGCTATCTATAGCTCTGTCACCTCCATTATTGCCCACAGTCTTGCCATCTATGGCTCTGCCTCCCCTACTGCTCTCCGGAGGATATCTGTGACACTCAACAAAGCCTGTAGGCTCCTAACGGGTGCCTCCCACTTAACTCACACTTGTGACCTCTATGCTCAGGCTGGTTGGCTACCACTCCTGAGCAGAATTCAGTACCAGACCTCTCTACTCACCAAAAAAATTCTCCTTGGGCACGTGCCGGCTGGAGTTGCAAAACTCCTTACTGCCCACAGCAGCACCCAACCTACACGGAGAGCTCTTCAACAGATGTGCCAGGTCCCCAGATGCCAAGCCACTATGGGGCAGAGATCTTTCTCGTGCAGAGCTCCTTTGTGCTACAATACCCTTAACAAAGAAGCACTTACAGCTGTGACTCTTAGTCCCTTTAAAAGGGAACTTCGAAACTCCATTGCCTCAAACACACAGTGTGACTGCCTATCCTAAACAATGGTCTTCACCTCCTACCAGAGACAATGGTGTTCTGTATTCCTGCCTCCTTGTCCCTCTTTTGTCATCCCCCCGCACTCCTCCCTTTACCCACCCCTCCCCTCTCAGCTGACACTAATCCTGAGCCACCATCACCAATCTCGAGCCGCCCGCCCCTACCATCTTGACAGTGGCCTTTGCCTGCTCACTCCTCACTGCCTCTATCCACTCCACATGCACTTCACCTTCAAAACTTACTCATGCTGGCTTTTGCTGAATCTCTCTGCAAATCACTGTATATACCATGCTTAGTTAACCTTGCTTGTAATACATGTATCTATTGTTTCCTTTGTATTGATGTTACCCTACAACCTTTGATGTGGAACCTTTGTAAATGAGCAGTTCCTGCTCAAAGGTACTTGTAATCCTAGAGTTTACTAAAATAAAAATAAAAGAAATATCACTTTGGGGCGACTGTACTCTTCAAGTGGACAAACGAATGCAGCACTAAGCCAGTGGGAAGAGTGTGACCACAGCACAGAGGTCCAACTTCATTCTAAATTCTAACATTTGCATAGTGTTCTATCTCCTGGGCAGCACACTCCCACAGACTGATACCATTTGTATAAGGTATCATTGATAGATTCCTGTTGTTAGAAATTCTTTGTAGTAATACCCTGTCTGTAGGCTAAGCTGAATGAAAACATGGTTAATGAAATGGATACATGTTTTAGACTCTATTCCACCACTAAGGACATCCCTTTTGTGCTTGATGCTGGTAGTTCCCACTAACGATTCCTTTGTAGCGTTGTTCCTTCATGTCTGGTAGTCAAGCACTTGGCAATGTCATCTCAGTCCAAAAGGTCCATTATGTGATTCAGTTTTGACGCATATAGCCCTTCGCCAAAACAAGATGCCAACTTCAGCCCTAAATTGGGGAGGGGGCCACACACACACACACACACACACACACACACACACACACACACACACACACACACACACACACACACACACACACACACACACACACACAAACACACACACACATATATATATTCATTGCAAAAAATGTTAATGAACCAATTAGGGTTAAAGTGACAAAAGTGGGGAAACAAGATGCTAGGGTTGAGCCTCACAACCCAGTGGCACACCCTGGCATCTGTCAGTCTGTGGAGGATGGGGGTGGGGTGGTGGGGGGTTAGGGGCACAGCCCTAACATCTCATTTCCCAACTTTTGTCACTTTAACCCTAACTGATACATTAACAAAATTGTTTGCAATTAATTTCCTTACTTGTGGAAAAAGTGTAATATAACTAGTAAATGGTATGTGTTGGTGGGAATGCAGGGCCACCAAACTGCCCATTTGTGCATAATGTTATGCATCTGTGGGAGTGTGGGCCCTCTGGGCCATGTGCTCCCACTTGCACATAACTACGTAGACATACAGCAGCCCTATAGGGCAAGGAACACATGTAACACTAATTTACCAATATCTCAGCAACCATAGCAGCTCTAAAAAAATGCAAGTGTCATTGTAATCATGACAGCGAGGCCTCCACGCAGAATAAGTCAATAAAACCTGTATCTTGCATCGTTTACAAGATACAGGCACCAAAAAGCAATGAAAAGGCACCCTTGGAACCATTGGAACACGTTTTTGTCAATGTCTCCATAACTGTATCAAGTAAGAAAACATTCTACTGCTGGTGTAATCTATGATTTCCAAGCTTGTTTCTGTAGCTTAGATCACCTAAAGGTGATCTAAGCTACATGTATTGAAAAATCCGTATCTCGCTTCGTTTTCAAGATACGGGCACTGAAAGGCATCATGGGTGCCACAATGTTATCCTATGGGAAATTTCTGAACTTTGGAATGTCATAACTATGTAACCAATGCAATTATTTACACCAAACCAGCATACGTCACATCCATGGGACACCCCTTTTGCACCCTGCAAATTACAAGCCAAAAGTCCTTACCGTTTCTTAGCAGTGAACTGGCAAAGTTTTATATATCCTTGTTCATGAGCTGTCAAAATCCCTGTTTGTGGGAGACCACGTGACGTCTATGGAGGTGTAGCTGCTGCTAACCGGAGCTCCTGCACCAAACCGGCAATCCTGCTGTTCCCGACCACCAAGATCATTTATATTTACCTTCCCGAGCTACTAGATCAGTGCTATAACGAGTCAAATATTTTCCGAGCGCCCGATCGGGGAGAAATGCAGGGCGGCGATCAGGAGTCAAGGAAGCGACGCTCACAGAGCGCCTCACCATGTACCGAGAAGAAGGTACTTGCCGGGCAACATTAGCAGTGATCTAGCCATTATCAAGGAGG
The DNA here is from genome assembly GCA_016271365.2 of Neoceratodus forsteri. Classification (NCBI taxonomy): domain Eukaryota; kingdom Metazoa; phylum Chordata; order Ceratodontiformes; family Ceratodontidae; genus Neoceratodus; species Neoceratodus forsteri. The sequence goes on along the minus strand of CM057449.1, from coordinate 568,483,589 downwards.
CCCTGTTAAATTGGTAGATGAAATGGCTGATATTAAACCAGCCCTTACGCAGCTTGCACGCAGGGTGACAGATTCAGAGGCTCGCATATCGCCTGTGGAGCGAGCGTTAGATAAAGCAAAACCCATGATCACTGAAAACAAGAAAGCTGTGGCCAAATTAGAAGAAAAGTGGACGACCTTGAAGGGCAGTCGGATAATAACCTGGTCTTACTTGGTTTACCGGAGGGGAAGAAGGCACAAGCATGCTACTTTTTCTACAAAATTGCTGAGGAAATCTGCAGGCCCTTCACCAAATGGGCCAGAATATATTATTGAGCGGGGCACAGAGCCTTAAGAGCTAGACCATCAACAACAGAACCACCACGTCCCATTATCTTTAAACTGCTTAATTTCCTGGACAGGAACACATTTTAAAAGAGACAAGGAAACTGTCTTCTTTTCAATGGGAAGGCAACAAGCTTCGCCTAGTCCCGACCTGACCTGGAAGATGAGGCAGACCAGAGCCTCCTCGCCTCGCATACCAAAGCTGTGGGCGGCAGGATTCGCCACCCAGATGTTATATCCAGCAAAGCTCGAGGTCACCACTAAGGAGGGAGCGAAGCGATATGAATCAGTGGAAGAAGCTCTGAACTCACTCGGAACACTGATGCCAGATTTGTTCGCCAAAGGTTGAGCCACAGGACATTTAATGCTGATTTAGTGGGATTAGATGCTCCAATGGAACAGTGAACTATATTATGTTTAACTTCGATGTTACATAGAGGCTCCATGGGCTTTACTAAAAAACTTTATTATATCTTACCATACCAGGATGGATATTTTAGTTCGAGCTGAACTGTTAAATGAATACCTGTTATATCAGTTTTTCATAAACAATTTATTTTTGGTATTGCCCAGGAGGGGGTTAAATTAGTGTTACACCGATAGTGCACTGACATTACAACAATTGTGGGTTGCTGTAATCAGGCTTACTCCACAGTTTTACTGCCTTAACCATGTGATAAGTGGTCTGAATGGCCCTATGTATATGGCAGGGCTGAGTAATCTCATTCTAGGAAGGACCAGCGAGTTGTTTGGCTCAGCCAAATAAGAGCTATCCCTCCCCCGCCACTCCACTGAATTACTAGTCCCTTTGCTGTGGCAATGTTTAATAAGCCACCGATGTTCCTTGTTGGACTATTATTTAGCCATCGTCTGATATGGTGGCATTTAGAGAGGGCGGGGAGGCCTCAAACAGGCAGGGGATCTCCATATAATAGGGCCAGATTAACCCTTCTGTTTTTTTCTGTTCCCCATTTTATTCAGGGAGCATAGGAGGGAGATTATGCTTTTGAATGTTTAGTTTATAATCTTCTATAAGATTTTATATATGGATCTCCTATTGCAATGATAACCCTAATATATTAGTTTAATCTTGACAACTCAATAATTGTTTTGGGGTAAGGTATGTTAACCAATTCTTATTGGGGTCGTTCGCAGGTTTGCAAGCGTTTTATTGTTGCTGATTCAAGTTTAAGAGTGGTGTGGGGGAGCCCGACCTCTATAAGCGCACTTTGGATCAGTGCAAGAGAGTTGGCTTCGGCCTGGGGGTGGTTGTTTATGGGTTTAGTTGGGGTTGATCTTTTATTGGGGATTGAAGGTTGGTGTTGGTTAGGTTTGGTTTTGTTTTTTTTTTGGGGAGGGGCAGCTATCCGTACATTGTTTCATGGACAAGTAACGCACCAATGGCATTTAACCTGAATCTTCTGTCATGGAACATCAAAGGGGAAGGACAATTGTAAAAATATGCAGTCCTAAACCATTTAGACCGTTATCAACCAGCAATTGTCTTTTTGCAGGAAACTCATGTCCTTTCAAGCCATCTTTCATACTTTAGGAAAAATGGTAGGCCAAGTGTTTGGGGGGTACTCTTCCTCAAGCCGGGTGTAGCTATTTTGATAGCCGGGGGTCCCTTTGTACATTCGGACAATTGTGGATCCGAATGGCAGATATATTATCGCTTCTGGCAAGCTTGGAGGAAAGCCCTAGTTTTGGGATCAATTTATGGCCCCAATATAGAGTCCCCTCCTTCTTTTCCCATTTGGCTGTGCTTTTGTCTCCTTTAAGGAGTTGCCGCTTATTTTGGGGGACTGGAACCTTGTTCAGTCGGATATACTAGACAGATCGACCTGTAGGAAATCATTTCCTGCTTTGGCAAAAAGCATTGGCTGAATGTAAGTCTTTCTAGGCCTGACAGACCCGTGGAGGCTACTCAATCCAACAGTCGCGACACACCTTTTTTCACCGATGCACAAATCCTTTTCTAGGCTGGATTATTTTTAGTAAATTGCCAGGTTGTCCCCGAGATAAAGAATGCTGAGCATCTCCCAAGGGTGATATCTGACCACTCTCCAATTAAAATTGTTTGGACTTCGTCCTCTATCCCGAAGAGATCGTACACATGGGCCTTAAACAGTAATATATTTAAAGATGCTCAGACATTAGAACGTTTCCGTATCTTTTTGATAGAGTCAATTAAATTTAATTGGGGTACGATCCCAAATACTGACCAGGCCTGGGCTGCTCTTAAATCGGTATGGAGGGGTGAACTGATTAGAACAGCTTCCGTGAGGAAAGCCAAATACAATTCGAAGTTGTCCAACTATCTTATAAGGATCAATCAATTAGAGGCTATGCCGAGACCTCTGAGGACTAGGGACCAGGAACAGGAGCTGGCGCTGTGAGAACATGCTATTGGGGCTCTGAACGATAAGGTTGTTAGCATGTCAACTAAATCTAAATGCTATACCTGGGTCAGGGCAGTAAAGCTGGGAAATTACTGGCATGGCAGCTAAAACGTAAGGCTGATTCCAGATGGGTTCCGGCCCTAAAATCTCTGGACTCTGACAACCTGATTACCGACCCTAAGGGAATCCTACAATCATTTGTCTCCTTCTATAGAGACTTATATTCGACCCAGCCCCCTACCACACTTGTGTTATCACAGATGCGGAGGTTTCTGGACGGAATACCACTCCCTAACCTGCCACAAGACTCTAAAGCGAAACTAATATCCTCTATATCAAATGAGGAGATTATATCTGCCATTGATTCACTTAAAGCTGACAAGGCAGCAGGCCCTGATGGGTTCTCACCTCTTTTTTATAAATTATTTAAAGTAGAAGTGGCCCCGTTGTTGTGTGAGTTATTTACTTTTTGGTTTGATCATGGAGTGAGGGATGCGTCTCTCTTCGAAGCCAGAATAATTCTGTTACCAAAGCCGGAAGTCCACCGACTCTGTTAGTAATTATAGACCAATATCCTTGTTGAATATAGATGTAAAATTTTGCTAAAATATTGGCAACCAGACTTAAGAGTGTCTGGCAAGATTTGATTAGTATGGAACAGGCTGGTTTAGTGGAGGGACGCACCTTGGCAGACCATTTTAGAAAGTTGTTTTATTTAATGTCAACCCCTGAAGTTTTTAATGAGGATGCATCTTTAATTTCTTTAGATGCGGAAAAAGCATTCTAACCACGTGGAATGGTGTATATGTTCGAGGTTTGGTTAGATTTGGTTTTCCAACAATTCATACATCTAATTAGGATTCTCTATTCGTGTCCAACTGCTAGAATACAATGCAATAACCTAATATCTGATATTTTTCCGTTGCTGAGGGGAACCTCAAGGGCTATCCGTTGTTGCCTTATCTGTTTAATTTGTATTTAGAGCCCTTATTAGGACAATTAAGATAGACAAACGGTTTTTGGCATTAAAATTGGTGACCAGGAACACAAATTGTCAGCATTCGCAGATGACGCCTTATTACATATTAGAGATACAACTTATCCCTACCTAGAGCCCCTCACTTTAATTGAAAATTTTAGTAGTTTTTCCGTTTTAAATTAAACCTGTAAAAACAACTTTTTTCCCTCCGCCACCCTTGTGAAAAGTTGGTGTATGTCTTTAGGCCTACAGTGGCAATCTAAATCACTTAAATATTTAGGCATTCAGATTTCTAAGAACTTAGAAGAACTGGCTAAAATGAACTTACTACCTGTCATTAAATCTGTTAGAGAAGATTTGGATAGATGGTCGAAACTGCCATTGTCTTTTTCTGCGAGAACCAATATTGTTAAAATGGTGGTTCTGCCGAGGATTCTTTATCCCCTCCTTAACTTGAACATATATCTTCCCAAGTCTTTTTTTAAGAATCTATGCAGGTACTGCTCAGATTTTATATGGAAATATAACCTCCACGTAGAGCTTACCTTAAACTTTGTCGGTCACGTAAGTTGGGTGGCCTACAATTACGGACTTTTCAAATATTACTAGCTATTCATGCAGCTAGAGCGGTTCTATGGTCTGGGAAAATTAGTATTCCTGCCATAGGTCTTGAGTTAGACAGGGCTATAGTTAAAGGGTTAAAGTTAGATTTAGAGTCCTCCTCTTTACCCTTGGATTAAAATACCGAATAAATTAAGAACACCCCTATAGGGTGGGATATTAGAGCTATTCATCAACTATACACCTGTTTAAAGATTAACCCCGGTTGCACATGTCGCAGAACCTCTTTTAAAGAACCCCAAACCTTTTAATTGGCAAACAGCTTATACACCATTTTGCTTCATTATTCCCATCAAAATTGAATTACCGATTTTTATGTGGACAATGCTTTGCTCCCACTTTCATCTCTAGAGTAAAATTTGGGGTTAGACCCCAAGCCATGTTAAATCTTGGCTCAAATCAGAAGCATGCTCAGTCCTTTTTGAAGCATGGCAAGGATCTAACCTAGTGGGGACCTCTGGATATATCTTTCCGATGCCTGTTTATCAGGTAAACTGGTTTCTAAACTTTACCAGGGCATCATCAAAAGACTGACCTTTATTCTTCTCCCATTCCTTCCATTGGAGTTAGTATGTCTTTGAATTGGTCGGAGTCAGTATGGGAGAGAATCTGGACAGACATATATGCTTTTATTAAACAGGAAAGATTAAGAGAAATCCAGTTTAAATTATTGCACAACATTTATTGGTCCCGGCTAGGTTGTCTCATTGGAATAACAACTGCTCTTCAGCCTGTGAGAACTGTAATGGCTCTTTAGCTACAACTTTCACAAGGTGTGGACATGCCCTAAGAGTAGGGAGTTATGGGAACTAGTTAGTCGGGATTGAGACCTTTTCAAGATCTCTCTGTTTTTTTGCCAGAGATTTGTGTGTTTGGGAGGTATGACCTTATCCCAGGCACTGCCTCTAGAGCCGGATGGCATTGGTGGTAATGGTTACTAAGCTGGTGATATTACGTCACTGGCGGAGATATGGACTCCTTTCTTTAAGGAATGGTGGGAGGTATTCATGAATGCACTACTTGCTGAAAGGACTGTCTACGTGACCTCTGACATACAGCACAAGTTTGACAAATATTGGAAGGACTTTAACCAATGTCTGCGGGACAAGTTCCCTTTTACGGTAGTGGCATTTGAGACACCCTTGGTCTTATAAATCCCAATTAAATAATGTTTTCTTCTAACCAATACGAATTTTCCTTCCTCCAATGTTGCCATTCCATCCCTCCTTAATTGTTCATATTCCAGCTGAACCAAGGTTTTCAATATAACTTCACTTATTCCAGGTTTTTATTCCAGGTTTTATCAATGTTACGGATAGCTCTGGGGGTGGTGGATGGGTGGGACTGTTTATATATTCCCTTTCCATTATTTGGTTCCTATTCTCTTTTTATTGTTTTAGTTTTCTTGATTAATTGAAAGACTATAATAGTTTTTGTATATTCAGTTTGCACCAACCTGTGTACCTTCTTCTTTTCTATATTCATTACTCATTGGTGTAGTGGTGCTGTCTCTATATTAATTAAAATAAAGTTATTGGCAAAAAAAAAAAAAATCCCTGTTTGTGAGCCAAATCCCCGTTCGTGAGGTAACAAAATCCCTGTTAGCAAGGCGATCCATGTTCATGAGATAGGGCCATCTGGTCTTCTTCTCACAAATGGGGATTTTGATAGCTCATGAAAGGGGATCGGCTCATGAATGGGGATTTTGACAGCTCACAAATGGGGACTCCCTGTTCATGAGATAGGGCCATCTGGTCCTCATCTCATGAATGGGGATTTTGACACCTCACAAACAGGGATTCGGCTCATGAACGGGGATCTTGACAGCTCATGAACAAGGATTTTTTTTTTATGATCCCCTTTCGTGAGGTGTCAAAATCCTCGTTCATGAACCGATCTCTGTTCATGAGATGTGGCCATCTGATCATTATCTCACGAACAGAGATTTTGACAGCTCATGAACAGGCATAGGCTCAAGAACAGTGATTTGGACACCTCACGAATGGGATTGGAAGCGAGTCACGAATGGGGAATTTGAAATAAAAAATGGCCATTTTTTTTAATAAACTGATGGAAACCAAACACATGGTTTTGTAGAGGGCATCGCCCTGAACAAAACCCGTTCATTTGTTTTCACAAAACGCATCCATGGGGCAAGTAACAACATTTTGTTTTAGGCTAAAAGTAAAAACAAGATGGCGGCTCACGAACAGGGATTTTTTTCTCACGAAAGGGAATTTAATGAATCAGTGAGCTGTCAAAATCCCCATTCATGAGCTGAAATCCTTGTTCGCAGCTCTGCATCTATCCAAAAGACTGAACTGAGCATGCTCACAACCTGAATTTTCAACATTTAATAAATATGGATCAGAATAATATTTTTTCATCAAACTAATGATGACATGTTCCTTAGGGTAAGCTTTTTCTACCCTGAAAATTTCAGGCTAAAATCCAAAACTGTGTAGGCGCAGGACGATGAGGAAAATTCAGGGAAAATTGGAGAAAAACACACTCTTTTCCCTATTCACTGCACAAAATCTGCACATCCAATCAAAACAAAACTTGGCAAGTCAAGAGATCTACCCCACAGGACAGTGCATGCCAAATTGTATGCACATCCATTGAATGGTTACAAAGTTATTAAGGTGTACAATTTGGGGTTTAACATTAAACTGCCTACTCAGCCCTAACTATAGAAGTGCAACCGTGCCTCTGTAATATATATTGATGTTCACAGAGACACAGGCCTTGCAATGTTATTTAGATAGAGCAAAAACAGAACAGCGCACAGGAGAAAAGCCTGGGAGACACCACCATACCTTAATGGGAGGGGGATCACTTACTAACACAGACATGGACCTCTCTGGCAAGTAAGAGCTGAACCCATAACTGCAAGGTCAGACAGTACAGCCCTAGCAAGCTTCTCGAGGAGGAGGGATGAGCTACAGTGTCAAAAAGTATTGCACAGTTGATAAAGATAGTGGATGTAAACGCATTCCACCTTATCCCCTTCAGGATGATATCAGCAAGTCTGAAAAGGAAAGAGACAGTAGAATTGGTTTCCCTTAAATGAACTGGTAGGGGATAAGGAAGGAGGAGGATGAGTCAAGGAGGGGGAAAGCTGGAAAAGTGCCAGCTTTTAAAAGTCAGAAACTATAATAAAATAGGAGAGTCAGCCTAGTGACACACTGGTAGCAGTACTGCCCACCATGCCAGCGACCCAGGATTGGGAGTTATCTTGGGTTGCTGGGGACTGGTTGAGGGGAAGAGGATAAAGCATCAGTTGGACTGTTCTTTCCTCCTGGGGAAGGGAGGTTGTTGACTTTGCCATGTGACTGCCACCAGGTAGAGGCCTGGTGGTAGGAGGGATCTGGAAGCAGCAAAGGAAGGGAGGGAGCTACGGAACTTCAACAGAGCATGCATTCCTCCACATGCATGAGCCATCATGAATGCTGCAGCTATGGGAAGAGAGGGACTATAAAATGGAAAAGGAGAAGGGGTGAGATTTATGAAGCCAGATCCACTGTTCTCTAGCTCCCACGGCCACCCGACCACTAGATCTGGATTTGACTGTACTGGGGGAGATGGATCTCCCACTCCTAGCCTCACCACTGCGGGAAATCTGTGGGGGACTCCCGATGGTTGGAGGAGTTCGATTACAGTCTAAGAGAGTTGAGACCTGGCTGATATCCGCATTTCCATTCCATGATAAAAAAACATTTATGGCAAAAAAATAAAAATAAAATAAGAACTACTACATCTGCAAACTTTCCTCTAGATCCTTTCTTTCTTTTTTGCTTTCTTTTATAGAATTTGGGTATGTTTCTCGGAGGGAGGAGGATGGCCCTCATCCTGACCCTGCCACAGTGGTGAAACTGTGGGGGTAGCCTGGACCGCAGTTAAGCCTGGAGAGGTGGCAGATGGTGGGGGAGAGTGGGAACAAGGCTGAAGGATGCAAATTGTAAAAAACAAAAATAAGGCACTGCATCAGCATGAGGTCTAAAAGCAAAACAAAATGGTTATATTAAATGCACGCTGAAAATAGAAAATAGAGTTAAAAATCAACGTTTCGACCTTAGGTCTTCACACCACACGGGGGAGGTATAAAAACCCATATGGAAAACAGGAAACATAGAAACATAGTAAATGTCATCAGAAAAATACCATTGGTCTATCCAGTCTACACCACTATACCCTATCCTACCCCAGGGCCTATTGGTCAATTTGAGTGCTTTCCCTGCCCCAACAATAACTACTAGGCCTTTTTCTCAGTCCAAGCCTAGTTTGAAACCATTAATAGTTCTCGCATCCACCACTTCTGCTAATAGGCTGATCCTCAGCTTAACCATCCTCTCGGTAAAATAAATCGTTCTGGTATCCCTCCTGAATTTCTCTCTACTAATATTTATTCAGATCCCGTGCTTTTGATTTGCCAATTCTGCTGAATAATTCCTCACAGTTTACCTTGTTTATTACTTTCAGGAATGTGAAGGTCTCTAGCATATCAACCCTCTCCCTTCTGGTCTCCACTGAGTACATGTTCAGAGCTTTAAACTGATCCTAGTAGAATCTCCCTTGTTGGCCCTGAATAATTTTGGTTACAGAGAAAACAAGAAATGGACAGCTTGAGAACCACGGTGCATTGTTTTTAGCAGTCAAGGAAAGAACAAAAACAGTGCACTCAGAGCCAGAACTGAATGCTACACAAAGTTTTAATGTGCACAAAGTGCTGATGGAGTTACACAGTAGCTGACCCACCCATGACAAGCCTCAACATTTTGTGCCGGCACGCTTTGTCAAGAGACAGAGGCGCTCACCAACAATCACCTTTTTAAACTGTCAGTAAAAGACACAGGTGAGAAAAAAAACATGTACAACACTCTGATACAGTATATACTAAGTATAATTGAAACCTCTAGGTGGCACTATTCTAAGGCTACTACTCCTACCTGCATGGCAATACACAGGTTGAGGGGCCTGAGTTCTCTAATTAGGTGCCTCCACCCAAAAGAATGGTATTGGGGTTGCTCATCTGCTCTGGTATGGCCCTTTAGAAAGCTATAACCACCCAACAACCCTTTTAGTGGCCCAAGAAATAACACAATGGTGCATTCACAATCAATAGTCAGCAATAATAATGTATTTATGCCCTTTTCACTTACCACCAGGGCTGGACCTGCAGCAACTGCCGAGGGTACCACCTGGAAAATAAGGTTAGTAATGCAACAATACAATCTCAACACTGTAACCCAACTAATAATATACACACTAGCCAGGTTAAACATGAAAAAAATACAATCAGATTTATTTAGAGGCAGTGAACTAGGGAGGGTGTGAATCTAGCAGAATGATTAGCAATCTGATTTAAATCAGGATTGTCTAGCATGCACTTTAAATCTCAGTTAGACAGTTCAGCAACCCTGGGTACCCAGAATGTCATACATGCTAGCCTGAAGTGTTGCCCGGGGTGGCCAGCATTGCAGTTAATGTTGGGGCCCTTAGGAGAAGAAAAGGCAATTAAGCATGCACACAACCCAATTATTTGTAATCCAAGCTGGATGACTCAGTCCATTGCAAGAAACTCAATAAAGGAAAACAATTAGATGGAACCACAATGATTTTAGCTTATATTGCAGGGAGCTACCGTGATGTGTACTCATGCTACCTGGATCTGCCTGCTCTGCAGGCAATATGTAGACCTCATGGTGATGATCAAGAGAGCCAGGGAAAGCTGGGACAACATGATTCACCTCTGGGTGGTCGCAACCTGCTTGATGGTGTTGGGCAGGGGGCCAAATCCCCAAACTGGCCTTTCACTGAGATGGTCTCTGGTGCAAGAATAGTGGCCTAGGCCGAGATGGCAGGGCCCAGGCAGGGTAAACAGTTCTAGCAAAGTTCGTGATCTTCTGCTGCTGAAGCTTTTATCTGGCATAGCAGCTTTGATCATAGGGAACCAAATTGCGACCCACAAAATACATTTAGCACATTTAAATCACTAACTTCTTTAAACAACAATTCGGATTCAGTCCGGTTGCAAATTGATAGCTTTACTAACATACTAACACACTCACACTAAGATGCCAGCAGAGGTGGCCACACAGTCTATCAAGTCTGCTTGAGGGTCATCACCTGAGCAGGGTACCCCCCCCCGGTAACCCTCCCCCCCAACCTCTGACTGAACTACACCTCTACTTTTGGCGTTACTCATGTTCAGCTTCCCCTATACCTGTCCCATCCCATCTTGAACCCCGCCACCATTTCTACAGCCACCAGTTCTGCAGGCAGTGCATTCCAAGGTTCCACTGCCCTCTCAGTAAAGGACCTTTTCCTTGTCTCCCCCCCCCCTTAGCCTCCCACCCACAGGGTTTTATTTAACTCTAAAAATTGATTAGCGTTTTGCTCTTAAAAGTTCTAAAACATTGTGAAAATGCATAGCTGTTGCCTCACTGTGTTTAACAAACATAACACTTCTAGAAAACCTATATAAATGCTTTCTGTACAGTTAGTGTTGTCCCAAGAAAAAAAGTACTAATCAATTATTTAAAACCCTGCGCCCACCAGCCTTATTGTATACCCTCTGTTGACCCCTCCTTCCTCAGTTTGAACATCCTACCTAGACTTACCCTATTCACTCCCTTAAGATACTTAAAGACCTCAATCATATCCCCTCTGTCCCTCCTCTCCTCCAGAGAATACAAGTTTAGCTCCTCCAGTCTATCCCCATAGGACCTATCCCCCAGCCACTGTATCATCCTGGTAGCTCTCCTCTGGTCCCTCTCCTAAAGAACGATGTCCTTTTTCGACTATAGGCACCAAAACTGCATGCAGTATTCAAGGTGCAGTCTAACCAGGAAGTTATACAGAGGAAGAAGCACCTCTCTCCTTCTCGAGGTTATCCCTCTGGCTATGCACCCCAGCATTTTATTGGCTTTGGCTGCAGCCCTTCTACACTGATCAGAGTTGTTCATTCTGGCATCCACAACCACGCCAAGGTCCTTTTCCCCATCCGAAACCTGCAGTATCTTACCCCCCAAGGAGTACTCATGGCTTGGGTTTCCAAGCCCTAGGTGTAGTACCCTGCATTTTTTTGCACTAAACTTCAGTTTCCAGGTGCGTGCCCACCTCTTGAGAGAATCCAGATACCCCTGTAGGGCTCTACTACCCTCCTTCCCATCCACCACCATGCCCAGCTTTGAGTCATCAGCAAAGAGGCTCATCTCACTCTTGATACCGTTTCTGAAGTCTGAAATGTAAGCATTGAACAGTAGCAGGCCCAGCACTGACCCTTTGGGGGCCCCGCTGATGACCCTCCTAGAAGATGAAACCTCCCCCTGACTACCACCTTCTGAAACCACCCAGTCAACCAATTTTCTATCCACTTGACCATCCTTTACCCCACCCCCATATCCCCCAGCTTAGCTAGTAGTCCAGGTGTAGCACTGAATCAAATGCCTTGCTGAAGTCTAGAAAGAGGACATCTACCGGCCTGCCCCGGTCCAGCACTTCTGTCACCCAGTCGTAGAACTCCACAAGGTTGCTCTGACATGATCTACCTGAATGATGCCATGCTAGTGATCATCCAGATAACCCTGTACCCTCAGGAACTCCTCCAGCCTTTCCTTCAAGATGGCCTCCATCATTTTGCCCACCACAGACATCAGGCTTACAGGCCTGTAGTTTCCTGACTCCTCGCGTCACCCACCTTTGTGAATGGGCACAATGTGGGCCATCCTCCAAACAAAAGGCAACCACCCAGTCCTAAGGGAGGAGCTAAAAAGGGCCACCAGAGGTGCAGCAAGGACCTCTGCCATTTCCTTTAGCACCTTGGGATGGATACCATCCAGACCTGGTACCCTTTCCATTTTTAGGAATGTGAAGGCCTCCTTCTGCCCTACCAACAGTATTTTCCACATCCATGACCCCCCCATTGCTGCCTTTTTAACCTGCCTCCCCTCATATGAAGTTGCCCCCCCATCTTCCCTCATGAAGACTGAGGCAAAGTAGCTGTTTATTTTTATTTATTTATTTAGCTTTTGTTGACCGGGTAAGTGCACTAGACAAATCCTGCCTATTTTCAGGCACGACCCGGGGGAGGGGGATACAGATGAATGCCAACTGACCTTGAACCAGATTAAGCTGTTGGTGGTATTTTTAGTGAATGAGGGAAATTTAGCCAGGACACTGGGGAAATTCCCCTACTCTTTTCGATAAGTGCCATGGGATCTTTAACATCCACCTGAACTGCCACCAATCCAGGCAGATGGGACCTCGGTTTAACGTCTCATCCGAAAGACGGCACCTCAGAAATGCAGCACCCCTCTCATGCTGCATTACAGTGTCAGTACTGGGATATTAACCCAAGTGCCAGATGTGGGAACTGAACCCACAGCCCTCTGATCTCCCGGCCTCAGAGGCAAGTGTGCTACCTACTGAGCCACTGACACTTTAGTACCTCGGCCTGCTCCCCGGCCCCCTCCACCCACCTGCTTCCAGTCCTCAGTCTACTAATCTGCCCCTTCATCTTCCTTCTTTTTCTGATATACCTAAAGAATCCCTTATATCCTCTCCTGATCCCCTGGGCCAACCTCAGTTCCATCCTGGCCTTGCTGACCTCACAACCCTGGTTATCTAGCTATCTCATCATACTCCCCTTTGTCCATTACCCCACATGACTGCTTATATCTTCTATAAGCTGCTCTTTTCTCCATCACTGCATCCTGGACTTCTCTAGTCCACCAGCTCGGCTTGTTGTTGGACCTATTGCACTTACGTCAGACCTTCGTGCAGGCCTTGGTAACTTTCAGGAGCCCCCTGTTAATAATTTCCCACCTGCTTTACTGCACAAACCTTTCAATCCGAGTCTAATTCTCTCACAAGCTGGGCCGATCACTTCAGGAGCAAATCTTCAGTCCAAATCGCAAGTTACAATGACACTTCTTCTACATCTCTGACGCAGTTCCAGGCTGGAAATTGGACAGGTCAGACTTCTGCAATAGGCAGGTCACTTGCAGGAGAACGTTTCAGGAAGGCCAGCTAAGCCTCTTCCCCCCGATTCCTCTACGCTCCTTCTTGGAGCAGCTGCTCAAAAGCTCAAGCTGTTCACTCTTTCACTTCCAATTCTAACTGATCCACTGCTTCAGGCAGTTCTGGGGATTTACCTTGTAATCCAAACAGTTCGGTTGGTCGAGGGAATTGTCAGTCACAGTCAGGGCTCCCCCTCCAGGTCCGTTTAGGTGCCAACACTCAAAAACTACAAAACTACAGAATTTCCTTCCCACAAGACCACTGGGGACAGGGGACAGGATCCATTTTAGGTCTCCAGTGGTTCGATTGGCCCAATTACTAGAAGTCCAGGACCTAACATGGTGGTTCCCATCCAAATGTTAGAGCTGAAATCAAAGCAGGTTAGATAGACTTCTCTATGTTTAATATAATAGCAGATAAATCATAATCAAGCACAGTTCCTATATGAGCTCACTCTGCACAAGCAGCGACTGCGAATGGAGCAAAATAATACACTGTCTGGCCAGTCGCAAGCCCTAAATCACTCAGACCCAGCCCAGCCCAAACTAATTTCTAAACACAGATTAGCTATTCTCTTAAAAGGACAAAAGTGTAGGCTCAATATGATACACTCACACAAATAGATAGAAGTACTTAAGACAGGACACCAGCCAGACTTCCAATGACGTTACCAATAAATGTAGATGCCAAATTGCGTGCTCTATCGAAACCTCCAACTAAAATAAATTACATCACACTCCTGGGCAAGATCTTTACTAAAAATCAAGTGCCACTTACCCTAACTTGAATGGCAACCATAAATAAACCTCAAAATACCCCGGCGGGGACCCTAAAGTAACAAAAACTGAACTTACCTCTGAAGCCTGCAGTGGTGAATATGGAGGCCTCCAGACCAGCAGACACAGTAGATCTGGGCTGGGAGAGTGAGTCTGAGGAAGAAGAGGAGGATTTTACCATCACCTCCCACCAGCTATGTCATGAGCTCCGACGCCTCAGTAACACCCTAGACACCATCAAAGCTTATATTAAGGAGAACAAATCAAACATCGCCCACCACAGTACTCAGATCAGGCAAATGGAAGAACATTTCACCAATTGCTCTAGCACTACAGACCTGCACAATGGCACAATCCTGCAGCTCCACGACAGGTCACAGTTTCTCCTGAGCCATATCGAAGACCTTGAAAATAGGTCACGCAGAGTCAATCTCCACATACATGGTCTTCCAGAACACTCAGAATTTACCAATATTCCAGAATTTGTGGAAGGTCTTATCAAAGAACTATTGGGCATAGATAAAGAGACACCTCTAAATGTAATTCACGCCCATAGGGCACTCGCAGCCCTCCCGAAGGATCCCAGAGCAAGATCTCGCTCCCTCATTGGGGCTTTTCTAGATTTTAGAACCAGAGAAATGGTTCTGAGGAAGGTGTAGGAGAAGAAATAAATTGGTGTTTGGGGATGTCAAATTATATTTTGAACCGGATTATGTGCCCACCACCATGGCAAGGAGAAAGCTCTGGTTCCCATCTGTAAAAGCATTGTGCAACAGAGGCCTTGAAGTGAGAATGGACTTCCCTGCTCGACTGCGTGCCACCTCAGATGCTGATGTAAAAATTTTTGCCTCTATGGCAGATGTCAAGAAGTTTTTGACCTCTCTGGATATCCCAACTGAAGATTTAATGTACTTGGGGGCCATGAAAGTGATTGAGAGAAGGCAGTGGATTACCCCAGGCACTCGAGTGGGAAAAGGCTCCTGATCGAACCCCACCACAGGCCAGGAAAATCCTTGCACTTGGAGTAGGCTGAGAGAACGATTGAAGATGCAGCAGAGACCCGAGGGAGGAGCTGCAAGATTGCAGGACTCAGGCCTTTGAACACTGCTGACTTATCCATTTAATTATGTAACTACACTTGCTCTGAGGGTATTTTAAATCCTCCTGAAATTACTTTAGGAGTCTGACTGTAACTATCATTAGAAATTTTACACCCGGGTACTTAAAAATATTATTGATTTCTAAGCGGGCTCTGAAGCGTTTTGGGGGGAGAAGGGGGGGGGTCCTTTGTGACTACAGAAGGATAATTTTATTTGACTGGGTAGCCATTTTAGAGATGCTTTAAAGTGGTATCTTGAACAAAGGGCACGCTAGAGCTGTAGATACGATATAATATACAGCCTGTACATGAGAGGATCTGGTACCTGGGAGTGTCTTAAAAAAAGAATGATGGGGAGGGGGAGGAAACCACTACATTGGTGGGGGAATCTCCTCTTCGAGGAACCCTATTTTACAAATTGGTCGGGGAGTTTTCATGGGGGAAAGGAGGATTGTCTATGTTGTATTGGTGGATTCCACAGTGGTTGCTAAACCCTGATTTGACAGGGATACTGCGGCCAAGTGCTGGGTTAATCCCAACACAGCCCGCCACTACTGGGAAGCAATACAGTGGTGGGACCTCTGTGGCACCTTGAGAGCACAAGTTCTCACAAAAGATTGCAGAGCAAGGTTCCCCAGTTGGGTATAAGCTAACTGCACAGTTAAAACAGTTGCTTCTGGTTGAAATTAAAGTTTGTTATTGCTGCTTTTCATTCCTAGTATATAATAAGCTGCACTTTTCTCTTGCGCATGGCACTCCCTACCTGTGCCATACTCTCTTAAAGTTGCACCCCTCCCTTCAATGGTGGATATATATGTCATAGGTGAGAAGGGTTAGACTCCCACTAGACCTGTACCAAGACTTCTTGTGAAATGGTTTGCTATATGACAATGGGGTACCTAAATATTATTTCTTATAATGTAAGGGGCATAAATAGCCCTGTCAAAAGGATTATGCTCCTCCTAGAATTAAGGCAAATGGGGTCGATGTTGTCCTATTACAGGAGATCCATCTGGATGAGAGTGGGAGTAAAAAATTATGTTGCAGATGGGTAAAGGAAACTTACTTCACCTCCTACCAGGCTCACCCACACTGTAGGGGAACAGCAATTCTAATACATAAATCCTGTCCCCTACAGGTCACCGCCGCACATTATGACCCTGAGGGGCACTATGTTCTGCTGTATGCAACTTACCTGGACACTGCTTGTATAATTGCTAGTGTATATACCCCAAATGAAGACAGAGTAGCCTCCCTATTTGTTAAAACATTTTTCACAGACATCCTCAATATGGCAGGCCATCTCTGTATTTTTGGTGGAGACTTCAATACTGTTCTGTCTCCTACTTTAGACAGAAAGTGGGGCTCCCGGACCACAAGGTGGAGCAGGCTAGTAAAACACTACTTCACCTAAGTAGTGTGCTGGGCCTAGCTGAAGTCTGGAGAGTGGTAAATGGCCAATACAGGGACTACTCGCATTTCTCTTACTGGCATCTTTGTTATTCTAGAATTGACTTCTTTTATCTTTCTGAAGAATGGTTATGCACAATCAAGAGCTGTCAAAGCCTACCCCGCATAATTTCAGACCACGTTCTGGTCAGGTTGGTCCTGGGGCTCTCACCCTCTATCGTAATGCTCATTGGAGACTTAATATAGGCCTCATGAACAATCAGCAGTTTAAAGATCTGGTTCAGGAACTTATCAGACTGTATGTTCAAAAAGATCCAGAAGGTACTATTTCCCATGCAGTCAGATGGGATGCTCTAAAGGGGGTACTTGAGGCGGCATAATTAAATATGCTTCATAGGAGAAGAAAAGATATAGAAATGGAGATACAAACAAACGAACATACGAAATTTGCCAGCAGATAAAGGCCTAGAGGTCTATCAAGTCTGCTTGAATGTGCAGCTAGCACCCCTTTTTCTGCAGCTGCCCCTCCCTTCCACCCTTCCCCTTCATTAACCCTCCCCCTTGTCCTGTCCCATCCCCTTTTGAAGCAGTCCACTGTTCTACTGGATACCACTTATGCAGGTAACGCATTCCACCCAGCCACCACCCTCTCTGTAAAAAAGTGTCTCCTCATTTCCTCTTGAACCTTCCTCCCTCCAGTCTCATATCATGGCCCCTGGTGGCCCTCCCCTTCCTTACTTTGAACAGCCCCTCTGTACCTGTCTTGTTTATTCCTTTCATGTATTTAAAGGTTTCAATCATGTCACCCCTGTCCCTCCTCTCCTCCAGTGAGTACATGTTCAACTCCTTCAACCTCATCTCGTATGATAAGTCCCCCACCACTTGATCATCTTTGTCGCCCTGGCTACACCCCCTCCAGTAACTTAATGTCCCTCTTCAGATACGGGCACCAGTACTGCACACAGTACTCCAGGTGTGATCTAACTAATGACCTATACAGTGGCAGAATTACCTCCTCCCTCCTCGAGGATATACCCCTTGCAATACAACCCAGCATTTTGTTGGCCTTTGCAGCTGCCTTCCTGCATTGTGCCGAGTTGCTCATTGACCCTGTAATAAGCACACCCAGATCCTTCTGCTCCTCTGTCTGGACTAGCTGCACTCCCCCCCCAGCTGGTAACTCCTCCTTGGGTTCTTCATCCCAAAATGCAGCACCTTGCACTTTTTGGCATTAAACCCCAGTTGCCAGGTGTCTGACCAGGTTTCAAGCTTTGCCAGATCATCCTGCAACCCCTGCCATCCTCCTAGGTCATCCACTACCGCGCCTACCTTGGTATCATCAGCAAACAGACTGATCTTGCTCTTGATGTCCCATGATACGTCTGCAATGAATATCCCAAACAACACTGGTCCCAACACGAGCCCTGTGGAACACCGCTCGTCACTGCCCTTGGGTGTGAGAGCTCCCCACCCACCACCACCCTCTGTTGAATTCCCTGAAGCCAGTTTCCTACCCATCTCACCAGCTTTGCACCCGCCCCTGTGCCTACTAACTTCCTTCCCAGCCTTCCATGCGGCACAGAGTTGAATGCCTTACTGAAGTCCAGATACAGGACATCCACTGCATGGCCCCTGTCCAGTTGCCTAGTTACCCAGTCATAGAACTCCACCAGGTTGGTTTGGCAGGATCTGCCACGTATGAAGCCATGCTGTCTGCTGTCCTGTAGTCCTTTGGCCTCTAGGAGGGCCGCCAGCCTCTCCTTCAGGATAGTATCCATTAGCTTACCCACGATGGATGGGAGGCTCACTGGTCTGTAGTTTCCCAGTTCATCCTTGGGGCCACTCTTGTGGAGGGGCACCACATGGGCCATTCTCCAGTCCTGAGGTACACACCCCAAATGTAGTGAGGCATTAAATAGGTCCGCCAAACGTCCTGCAAGGACCTCTGCCAGCTCCTTCAGTACCCTGGGGTGGATGCCATCTGGGCCTGGCACCTTGTCCACCCTCAGTGCCTTCAAACCCTCTCGAACACTGCCCTCCATGATTTCCCCATCTGTCACCCCTTTCCACCCTGTTTCTGCCATTTCTCCCACCTTGGGTGTCACCCCCCTCTTCTCTTTAGTAAATACTGAGCAGAAGTACTCATTTAGTGCTTCTGCCTTATTGCACCCTGCTTCCACCCAACCCCCCTCCTTCCTGATCCTTACTATGTGGTCCTTACAGCTCCTTTTCCCCTGATGTATAAAGAAGTCCTTCTCCCCTTCTTAATGCCTTGTGCCAGCCTGAGTTCCGTAGATCTTTGGCTCCCTTACTGCCCTTGTCACCTCCTTCGATTCTGTCAAGTACTCCTCCCTGTCCTTCCCCTCCCTGTTTTCTTGTGCTTCCTAAAGGCAGCTCTTTTCTTCCTTACCTTTTCCATGACCTCCTTGCTCAACCAGCTCAGTTCTTAGCCCTAGCCTTCTTGCTCTGGGCTTTGCAGCAGGTTTTGGTTGCCTCCACTATCCCCAGCTTTATGAGCTCCCACCTCTGGTTAGTGTCCATACTAGATTGAATTCTGGCCAGGTACCCTTTTACCACTTCCCCCATCTTCCCAAAGTCGGCCCTCCTGAAGTCCAGCACTCTTGTGCCAGATTCCACTCCTTCCTTGCCCATATCCAATGTGAGCCATACTGAGTGGTGATCTCTCCCTGACAGCGGTTCCTCCACTGTAAGTTCTCTCACAAAGTCCCCATTTGCCAGCACAAGGTCAAGGGTATTCCCTAACCTGGTTGGTTCACTGACCATTTGCAGCAGGAAGCTGTCCTGGAAGGCATGCAGCAGTACCTGCTCCCTTCTGTTCCTGGTTGTAGGGGTACTCCTGTCCACTCCTGGCATGTTAAAGTCCCCCACAATCACCACACTACCCCTCTCACAGGTCCTGCTGATCTGTCCCACTAGTTCCCTGTCTAACTCCTCCGTCTGAGATGGTGGCCTGTACACCACTCCCATTCTAAGAATCCTATTCTTGGAATCCTGAATTTGTATCCAAAGTGACTCCGAACTACCCTCCTCCCCTTCCTCCCTTACACATGTAACCCCCCTGCAAATGGGGGTTCCCAAAAGACTTCCAGGAGCTTGCTTGAATGCTCCAAGCCTGAATGGTGTCATGCGAAGCCATTTATCAGTGAGTGTTTTAGAGCCTCTGGTACTGTCTCTTTAAGAGCCGTCTGCTTGCAGACATAATTAGTTTGTATGGGGGACTGTGTGTTTCTCTGTTTGAGTACCACTCGAACTGCTGCAATTCACTCCATTTTTGCAGTCACTAAGGAGTACAAGGGAACCTATCTGAAAGATGTAACTGTTTGCCAGAAATAATTTAGAGCAATAATGAAAATACAGTTTGTCTAACCTGCTTTCTTTGCAGTCAGAACTGTGTTGCCTAGTTCTCCATTCTAGTTTTGAACTGCTGAACTGGACCAATCAGTGTGGGGTAAGCTAGCTCTAAAATGGTGCCTTGGACGAATCAGAACTTGGACTCATAATCTGAGCCAGCCACAAGAGGATTGTATGGGCAGTGACTCTGGGAGATGTAGTTTAGACTTCAGCGCCTTTTTGGACCAACAGCAGCAGTCTATTGTGAGTGACAGCCAATCCAGTCAAGAACTAGGAGGAACTCAAAGGAAGTGCCCGGTTTTGTCTGTTGGAGTTTCAGTTTAGCTCTAGCAGTGAAGGGGAAAGGAACCCTGTGCTCCTTCAGTGCACAGTTTTAGTCAAAAAACATGTGTAAGGTCCAGAGTTCTGGTCTGCAGCTTGTGTAACTGCTTGTTAGGACTGAATCCGTCCTGTGAAGAGAATCAAAGGATATCTGAAGAGTAGAAACCAGGCTCATCCTGTAGAAGACTGGAGAAATTGCCAAATTGCACTCGGTCTGTCAGGACTTGAATCTGCTGTGTGTTCTCCCGGGTATTGTGCAGTAATTGCGATCGGGATAGAGAAGCAGCCTGCCCGCTTGCAATATAAATGTGTGAGAGTCTTGTGGTGCTCAAGAGTAGCCCTGCTGACACTGAAGGACCCTATCTTGTTTGGAGGTCGTGAGTACTAATTCAGGTCGCTCCTGTTTAATTGCCACATTAAATCCAAATGGAATCACTGTACTGCTGACTGTTTAAACTAATTTTTCTTTTCTCGGTGTGAAGGGCCCTACCAGCTGCCACGGTTTGGACTAGCCACTAGGGCTTGGGTACCAGGGACAGTAACTGGTAGGGACAGAGCTAATGCACAGAGCCATAGGTAGATAGTAAAGTGATAAGCTAATTAACGTGATTTCCCCCTGTCCTTGTTATATCCCCCTAAATAAATCAGAGCTGCTTGTTTCAGCAAAGTTATACTGCCTGAGATATTTGTCTATGTTAAAGTACTGTACTGTGATTGTTGCACTGTATCTTATTTCACAGGAGGTCCCAGTGCCGGAACTAGTCCTGGGGGTAAGTGTATACTGTGAAGGTAATTCTGATATATTGTGTGGGCCACTAGTGGGAAGAAAGGGGTTGCAGTGTCCCAGAGGGCTGTGACCAAGTAAGTTTAACTATTGCAAACCCTGACCTCTGGGTGGAGGCACCGCCATTGGATCCAGGCCCCTCAACCTGTTAGTGGCAAATCAGGCAGGGGTAGTAGCCCCTGGGATAGCGCCATCTAGGGTTACACACCTTCAGTCCTTCCTTCACATATAGTACCACCCTCCTTTCCAAATCACCCTGTCCCTACGAAATAACCTGTACCCTGGTACAGACAGGTCCCAGTCATTGTATTGAGTGGCCCATGTTTCTGTGATGGCTGCAATGTCCACCTCTCCTCTGCCATGAGAACCTGTAACTCTGCAGTTTTCCCCAAAGGCTCCTAGCATTAAGGGTAACCACCTTCCACCCTTTCCCCCTCTCCCATCCTGCCCCCTTTCCTAGCATCACCAATAGTACTTGCCATTTGTCCTTTGTCACTGTTATGGGGAGTAAGCTCGTATGGTTTCCCAACCTGTGGTCTCTGCATATCTCTTCCCCAATTGCCACCCCCCACTCCTAGTTTAAATTCCCAACTTCCTGCATGTACTCCTCCATCCTCTGTTTCAAGACTTTCTTTCCCTCCTCACTCAAGTGTAGTCTGTCCTTGGCATAGAGACTACTGTCCTCCCAGGTCCCTCCCACCCCCAACAGCCCATACCCTTTATCACAACACCAGGTTCTTAGCCATCCGTTAAATTCATCTATTCTCAGCTTTCTTGCTGTGCTTGCCTTCGGCACCGGAAGTATCTCTGAAAAAGTTACTGATCTTCCTGCCCCCTCACATAATTGTGCTAGTTCCTCAAACCTCCTCTGGACTATATCTACTGTCTTGTCAGCCAGGTCATTTGTCCCAGGATGTATAATTAACTGAGGTTTGTCCCTACCCCTTCTAGAATATTTCAGAACAGATTGTCCCACCCTTTCCGCTGTCATTCCTGGCATGGCCTCCACCCAAATGCGACTATGTCTCTCCCCCTTGCTACCCCACCTGACTCCTCTTAGTATTGAGTCCCCCAGCACTAAGATTCCACCCCTCTTACTCCCTGCTTGCTTCCATTCATCTCCCTCGCTCATTTCCAGCTCCTCCTCTTCTTCCTCCTGCACATTATTTCCCCCTTTTACCCCTGCTGCAATTCTCTGAGCAGAATTTCCCCCTGCTCCAGTTTGGTCCAGGCATTTATCAATTACTCCTCTAATTTCATCATTTCCCTCCTCCACCTTCTTCCTCTCTAGCAGTGCAAAACTATTTTCTGAAGACCATTCACAAATGCCCGCTCCCTCTCTCTTCATAGTAACCTGTTCTCTCCTTTCCATTCCATGGCTTTTGCCACTTCCTCGCCTCACCTCACAAGTCCCTATCCCCTCCTTCCATTTGTCTTTTGTCTCCTGACCTGGTTTCCCCAGCAATCGGTCTTCCTGGCCTAGGCCCCTTTGTCTTTGCTTTCCTTCTTCTGACCCTCTTCTCACCACTGTTGGCTTAAATCACCCTCCCTCATCTCCTCTTCTTCCTCCCTCCTGTATTGGGCTAAACCCACCCCCAATCTGCCTTGCCTGTCTTAGTTCCTCCTGCAGACCTTCAATCTCCTTTCTAAGTGTTTCTATGTGGTTGCACACTAAACATCCTCCCACACTCCAGGCAATTTTTAGAAAGATTGGTGCACCACAGTTGTTACAGCCTACCACCCTACCGATTGCTGTCATTGCCCACCAATGACCCCCCACCCTTCCAGATGCAGGATACCAAACACTCCCCAAGTCTCCCCTCTCTCCCCTCTATCAGTGCAAAACATTATTTTCTTAATTTCCCTTACCTCCTTTGTTGTACACGTTTAGATATATTGAGCAACTGCTTTTTATATTCCTGTCCTTCCTATCCACACTCAAAAAGAGACTTTAAGTAGCCATTGCACAACCTTCTTCAAACTCCTACTCCTCCTTTCCCCAATGCAATATCAATGCGAAGAAGTAATAATGAAAGCTCCTAGATTTGCATTTACTTCCCTTCCACTGAGATAGCAGTCACCTCTTCACTTGCTGCTGTTCTTTTCCTGGATGTCTGCTTCTGTCATGACAGGTGCATATCCTTTGCCCGTTTGAGGAAGTGACTTAGAATTCCTACATAAAATCTCTCTCGATCCCCAAGTTCAGAGGGACTTAGCAGATAGGCAAAGGGAATTAGAATCTTGGCTCACAGGTGAACTACAGGCCTCACATAGAAGACTTAAGCAAAATTACTATGAGAATGGAAATAGGGCTAGTAAATTGCTGGCAGGTAACTTGCAACAGCAACTAAAAAGTAGGATGGTTCTCCAGTTCAAGGACCCAAGTAAAGGAGGAATAAGTGTGTTCCACCCCGGGGAAATTACTCAGTTATTTGCCCAATACTACCAGTCCCTATACACCCAGGATCCAACTCCTGAAATAGAAACCAAGCTCCCTGCCTATCTCAATGCCCTTACCCTTAACAGCTTAACACAATTGGAAGTGAATAACTAGACAAACCCATCTCACAACTCAAGTTAAAAACTCAAATAGCCCTTTTAAAAAATTGCAAATCCCCAGGCCCGGATGGATTCACCCCTGAATTCTTTAAGATATTTAGAGACTTCCTTATTCTCTTGCTGCTACCAGTATTTCATGAGGTTATGGAGGGAGGAGCTGTCCTGGACTCCTGGCAAGCAGCCCATATCTCAGTGCTCCATAAACAAGGGAAAAAAAACCTGAAATGCAAGACTTACAGGCCCATCCCATTACTAAACATAGATTTAAAGTTATTCACAGGCCTGCTGGTGGGGAGACTCCAGCAGCTTATTTCATCACTAGTTCATCCGGAACAGACAGGCTTTATCTCAGGGCGGTATCTATCTGATAGCATCCGAAGAGTTTTAAATATCATTTCCTCCCAAGAATCAATCCCACAGCTTCAATTAGCAATGTCCATGGATGCAGAAAAAGTATTTGATAGGGTTAATTGCCAATTTCTAAAAGGAACCATGGAACAAATGAGATATGGCCCTAAATTCTTAGAAGCTTTTGCACAAATATACAAAAATCCAAAAGGGTGAATAGCATTAGTTCAGCCTTTTTTCCACTGTCTCAGGGCACCACACAGGGGTGCCCTCTTTCTCCCCTACTGTTTTCCCTATGCTTAGAACCTTTGGCAGCCAAGATAAGACAAAACCCTGAAATCCTGGGAGTGATAGTTGGAAGTACAGAACAAAAGGTTTCATTATATGCTAATGACTCCATTTTCTTTTTGTCCTCTCCAGAATCCACCATACCTCTGTTATCTATGGAACTCCACACCTTCAGGGAATTGTCAGGCTACACAATTAATTTTTCTAAGTCAGAGGCCCTGGTTCTGAGTGGAAGGGTGAAGCAGGATTTAAAAAACACTTTCCCCTTTAAATGGGCACCCAAGAACCAAATTAGATACCGGGGAATCCAGATCTCAACTACTACCTCTAAACTTTTCAATATTAATTATACCAAATTATGGGATAATATTGTGCAAGATATGGCAAGGTGGAAACAGCCCCCCCTCACCCTGGCATGCCGAATATCTGTCATAAAAATGAATGTGTTACCTAGACTTTTTTTATTTCAGTATCTCCCTCTGAAACACCCCTAAATTTCTGGAACTGGATTACAAAAGACACTCAGGGCTTCATATGGTTTTACAAGAAACCAAGAATAGCTAGGAATATCTTACATCTGCTTTCGTCTATACTACCTGGCGGCCCAAATGGCCAAGCAACGAGTTTCCTCAGGATGGTATGAGATGGAGAACGAAACCTCAGGAGGTGATTCTCTTTTTACTTTGGCACTCACTCCAGTAACACCAGAATACCGAAAGCAGATAAGAAATAAATGGGTAAAACATGGCCTATACATCCTTGCTAGGGTGAAAAAATTAACTGCTACCCCAGAGGGCATAGGTCCTTTGTCGCTCATTCACTACGAACCAGAGTTTTTTCCTCCCACCTTGGATTTGGGAAATGCTAGATGGCAGGTAAGAGGGATGGTTTGCTTCACTCAATTTATAGAAAATTACCAGTGCATCTCTTTTCAGAGGGCAGAAGAAAAATTCCAGTGGGGGAATGAAGAGTTCTTGAGAGTTATGCAAGTTAGGCATTTCATTAATTCCTCAAATAACATGTTAGGCCTAACCAGACCTTACTCAGACTGGGAAAACTACCTATATGGGCTGGTTGTGATTGCAGGGAAATGTAAATACATTTTGAGTTTATCTACACTCTTACTCAGATCTAGGGGTGTTTCGGTGCAACCTCAGTAGAGATCCTGTGAGCAGGAAGTACAGATTACCTTACAAGAGACAGACTGGCAGAGAAGACTAAAAATAGGGTGGCGGGTAACTTCTGCCCAAGTGTGGCGGGAGTTCTATTGGAAAATATTACTGAGATACTTTAGAGTACCCACCATCACACAACATTTTGGCTCATCAAATACAGAAAACTGCTGGAGACTCTGTGGGGGAGTGGAAGACCACTGGCATATCTTCTGGGCCTGCCCCCTCCTCATAACATTCTGGGCGGCCCTACAAGAGGTGGTACAAGTGATATTAGGCATTCTCATCCCCCTCAAATTCAAGGAATGGGTTCTGGGAATACCCACGGTAACACATCTTAAGGGGGATGCACGAAGAGTGGGCTTGGTCCTGCTAACAGTAGGTCTGAAGTGTATTACGGCCAGGTGACTTAGCCCGGACCCACCTGCAAGCAGGGATTCAATAGGGAGAGTAAGGGAAGTGGTCACAATGGAGGCCATGACAGCAAAAATAAGACTCCAATCGAAAAACATGTTCAAAGATGGCAGAGTTGGGAGGCCTGGCTCACAGAACAGGTATATAATACTATTTAATCATTCTCTGGGGTAGGGTAAGCTACTGAAGGAGAGTTGCAAACACTATCAAAATCATACACGAGGTTCCTGGTGGTTGTAGCCCCAGAGGAGATGGTTAGAGTGCCAACGGATTTATACAGCACATTTACTAAGTGCAGATAAGAGGAAGGAAAGTGTAGCTTCTTAGTTGGGCATGCTGGTCCTTTATAATTAGTTTTATTGGTGAATCATATCAGAATTGGTATTACATGTTTTACAAGGATGCAAATTGCTCTTGCTAAAGAGTCTTAATGGACTGATTACACCAAACTTTACTTTTTAGTTTAATGTTTACTGGAAATGTATCCAGACAAGCTTTATTAGCCATGTCAATTGGTCATTAATTGTCTATGTTCACACTTTTAGCATTGATGATATGTGCTGTGATGATTATATTACTGCTTGTGATACCAACCCATGCAATAAAGCAGAGTTAAAAAAAAAAGACAGGACACCAGCCTGACAGTGGGCATTAAGGACAGGAAGACACTATAGTAAACCCCAATTTGTAGGGGAGTTTCATAATATATGACAAAAAATGTCTAGTATATTGGACAGTAATATTCCTGCTACATTATGATGCTGATTTGGCTGTAAACTGATCTGATAACAGTAAAAAGCTCCTATTGTATCTCAAAACCTGCAAAAAAAGACAAACTATAGCTATTAATACATGACACATAACAGATACAGAACATACAGAACACAGCAATGCGAACGCATTAAAGCAGTAAAAGCAGATAAACATTTACAATTTCACAGGAAAGGGGTCAATTCTTTTTTATCATGAAGACCTGTACCCATTGTTTCTCCAAACTTATACTGTATATCCAAACTCCCTCCCTTCGTGCCAAAACCATCACTAAATCATCACCCCATGGTCCTAAAACTTCTTTCTTAATGGCAATAAATGATCATTTGTGAAAATCAGGATCCCTAGAGGAGTGAGTGTGGACAGCAGTGGCATATTCAAGCAAACAAAATGTGAACCAGACATAGAAGAATACAAGCACAAATTAAAGGAGGCAGGGAAAATTGTTAGATAGGCAAAAACACAGACAGAAGAGAAAATAGCACAGGGTGTTAAGGAGGGAGACAAAACCTTCTATAGATACATAAGAGAAAAAAGAAAAACTAAAGGAGGAAATGGAATCGTCCGACTAGCAACCAAGGAAGGTAAGATGGCAGAGGGTGATGAGGACAAGGCAGAAGTGCTAAACAAGTTATTTTGCTCTGTTTTCACCATAAAAGACTGTGGCAAAGTTCCTACACTGAGCAGGACAAAGGAAGATACTCAGGGAGCAGATACTAGCCCATTTACAAGGGAGAGGGTCCTAAAAGAGCTTAATAAACTGAAAGTGGGAAAAGCCATGGGACCAGACAGCATACACCCTAGGATATTGAAGGAGCTCTGAGAGGAAATGGCCACACCGCTGGCTGAGCTCTTCAATAAGTCACTAGACAGGGGGGAAATACCTCAGGGCTGGAAATAGGCAACTGCTGTGCCCTTACACAAGAGCAGAAACAAGGAAGAGGCAAGAAATTACCACCCTGTCAGTTTGACTTCAGTTGTGGGGAAAGTGATATCATCACTACTAAAAGAGAGGATAGTGGCATACCTAACAAATACTGGAAAAATGGACCCAAAGCAACATGACTTCACAGCAGGACACTCTTGTCAAACCAACTTGATTGACTTATTTGACTGGGTCACCAGAACATTGGATCAGAGAGGGACGGTGGATGTTGTATACCTAGATTTCAGCAAGGCCATTGACACTGTCCCTCACAGAAGGCTAAGCAACAAGCTGAAACATACAGGAGTTGGCCAGAAGATGGTCAGCTGGATAAGTAACTGGCTGAATGATAGGATGAAGACAGTGCTAGTCAATGGATCATTGTCAAGGGAGGGTAGGGTGACCAGTGGCATACTGCAGGGATCGGTACTGGGACCAATCCTATTTAACATATTTATAGCAGACATAGTGAATAGACTAATAGGGAAGGTTTGCCTGTTTGCAGATGATACAAAACATTGCAACAGAGTGGACACAGGGGAAGGAGCAGACAACATGGAAGTTGACCGTAGAAGGCTAGAGGATTGGTCCAGGGACTGGCAGTTACAATTTAATGCCAAAAAGTGTAAGATAATGCACTGGGAAAGAGGAACCCTGGAAACAAAGTGTACACTGGGAGGACATTAACTTGAGGAGACACAAACAGAGTGAGATTTCAGCATGATCATCACTAACAAATTAAAGGTAGGAAAACAATGTGAGAAAGCAGTACAGAAAGCGGGTTGCATCCTTGGATGTATAAGTAGGGGTATTTCTAGTAGAAAGAGAGAGGTTATCATGCCTCTCTACAGGTCCTTGGTGAGGCCACACTTGGAGTACTGTGTTCAGTTCTGGAGACCTCACCTCAAGAAGGACATTGACCATTTGGAAATGGTGCAGAGAAGGGCTACTAAGGTGGTGCATGGACTGCATCACAAATCATATGAAGCAAGACTTTGGGAGCTGAACCTATACTCCCTTGAGCAGAGAAGAAACAGAGGGGACAAAATTGAAACATTTAAGTACATGAGGGGATTTAATGCAGCTCAGACAGACAGACAATCTATTTCAACAGAATAGAGCAGCACAGATGAGAGGGCATGATATGAAACTGGTAGGTTCAAAAGCAACCTCAGGAAGTACTTTTTCATGGAGAGAGTGACAGACCCATAGAACAGCCTGCCCGAGGAGGTGGTAGCATCAATGACAATCAGGGAGTTCAAACTCGCATGGGACAGACATAAAGGACAATTTAGGATGAAGGCTGCATAGGGAGGGGGTAGTTTCTAGGGCAGACTAGATAGATCACACAGTCTCCATTGTTCTTATATTCATCATCTTTACATACAATAGCTCTAACATGATCATACACCCTCTCCTTAAATTTTCTTTTTTGTACTACCCACATAATATGCTAAACATGTACAAGTAGCAAGATATACATGTGTGGTGTCAAAATTAATAAATTTAGTGATCACATGCTACTCATTCACGTGGGGATTCAAAAAAGTCTTGGGTGGTATGATAAACTTGAAAATCATCATCATCATCACTGGAGGTGTGGTGTGCACTGGTTGTCTGGCAACATGCTGAGGACTATCCAGAGGAGAGAGAGGGTAGAACACGATCAAGGAGTTTGTGAAAAGGAAATGTTCTTCCTCAGTGTTAAAGTAAAACCTTTTGGAGTACAAAAAAAAAACAGTTTTAGTATAGTCCACTCCCCACCGAACCATCAAAAGAAATTAAGCCTGCCACTGTGTGGACTGTTCATGCCAGTTTGGACCCTCAAATATGAAGCAACACAGTGAGTACTTGTTCAAATAAAGAAAGGGCAAGATGGGACTGTGTGACTCAGTGAATCAGCTGGGAAAAGATGAAAGAAACAGAGAAGTGGGCTATTTTTAGAACAAGTGTTGATTATGTAAGCACGATGCAGGCTAGGACGCAAGAGTGACCTGAAAAGGTGGGAGGGGGCAACCAGAGAGTGTGCAAGTGAACTGTGACTGATAGTATTATTCCTGTAATTAATTGCAGATTGGGAAAGTGCAAGCCCCTGTAGGCTGTAACTAAATCAATGGGACATCATGGCTGAGTGCCCCCAAGAATGTGAAGGTAAAGATGCCTCTGACCTTGTTATAGTGGCAGTAGATAGATTACTTTACAAGGAAAATGCTTTTATTCCTGTTTAACATTTATTTACAATTGTTTTTAATTTTCTATTTAATTTTGTTAAAAATGTTACTGATGGCCTATTTTCTAAGCGCAATAATATCCGACAGAATGAGTGGTATTATTGCCTGCAGTGATGGGCCTCATTGAGCCCCTGGGAGGTCTGGTATTATCCAATACCACCCACCCACCCCACTGGGTATTATTGATTGCTTAAGACAGTAAAACACACAAAATGCAGCATTTTAAATCAGGGTCAGTAAATTTTTAAAACATACAATAAATAATAACCATAAACAGCAATCTTAAAACTTCTTCAGCTTTGATTAAAATTAGTGGACATTGAATGCCTGGTTAAAAAGATGTGCCTTAAGGCCCTGCTTAAAGGTTTCCAAGGAGGGATCATCTCTTAATGATTGTGGCAGGGAATTCCACAGCCCTGGTCCCCCCACTTCAAAGGCCGATCACCCGACATCTTAAACTAAACCCTGGGGACCAGAAGGAGGCCCTCCACAGAAGAACGTAGTGAGCGCTCCAGGCAGACAGGTGTCAGGAGGTCAGACAGATAGCCAGGACCCAAGCCATACAGGGCCTTATAGGTGAGCAAGCGCACGTTGAAGGCTATCCTCCACCTGACTAGCAACCAGAGCAGTTCATACAAAACTGGGGTTATATGAGCAGACCTCGAAAGTCCCATCAGTAACCTGACTGCAGCGTTCTGCACCATCTGCAGTCAGTGGAGGTCGCCTCCACTGACCCCGAAGTAAAGAACGTTACAGTAATCAAGCCTGGATGTAACGAAAGCATGCACCAGTGAGGGCAGATCTTCAGGCAGGATTAAGGATTTAATCTGGGCAACATTCCTTAAGTGATAGAAACCACTCCAGACAATGGCAGACACCTGAGCTTCAAGTGTCAAGCTGTTGTCAAGGATGATGCCCAGATTTCGCATCTTAGTGGCCTCCACCAGTGTGGTGGACACCAGGAAGAACTCTGTTCCTGCTCTGGTGGCAACCATATCCCGCCGACAACCAGGATCAATCACAAGTACCTCCATCTTGTATGGGTTAAGCCTCAACCAGTTAGAGGAGATCCAGTCCTGGATCTCAGTCAGGCAGTTATTTAGCACATCCACAGTGTCAGATGTCCCAATGACAAAGGACAAATACAGCTGGGTATCATCTGCATAACAGTGAAAATCCAGACTGTAACACCTAATGATATCACCCAGGGGCAGCATGTACACCGCAAACAACATGGACGACAAGATCGAGCCTTGAGGCACTCCATAGGTCAGAAGCTTCAAGCAGGAGAAGAAGTTCCCCATCACAACCCGTTGCATCCTGCCTCTCAGAAAGGACTCACACCAGCTGATGACTTTGCCAGTGAGTCCACAGAGCTCTCTCTGGTGATCAAGCAGCACTATGTGGTCTACAGTGTCAAATGCTGAGGAGAGATCCAGGAGAATGAGAATTGACCATTCCCCTCTGTCTCTCACCCTGAGGAGATCATTTTGCACCATGACCAATGCTGTTTCAGTGCTATGCTTTCTCCTAAATCCAGACTGGAGTGGTTCGTAGATGTCAAAGGCCATCAGGTGAGCCTTGAGCTGCAAAGACACTACCTTACCCAAGAATGGAAGACTGGAGACAGGTCAGTAATCCACTAAGATGCCTGGGTCAAGTGATGGTTTCTTCAGTAGGGGCCTCACCAATGCCTCCTTCAAGGTGTCAGGGAACGCCCCTGTGAGAGCGAGCACCAGACAATTTCAGTGAACACTGGACCAACAAACTCAGCATATCCCACTAGGAGATGCATCGGGCCCAGGTCCAGTTCACAAAAAGTGGGTCACAGCTTTGAAATTACCTCGATGATCTCAGCCACCCCCACCGGTCAAAAATCATCCTAGACAGTTGGAGTGCTGCTGTCACTGCCAGGCTCTACACTGCAGGACAGATCATGCTCCACTGAAGATATCCTGGTCCTAATTGAGGACACCCTGTCAGAAAAGAACTGAGCAAACTCTTCACGCTGTGTGATTCGAACTGCTCTTTTTAGCTGCAAACAGACTGGGTGAAGTAGCCTGCCTACAGTCCAAAATAGCACAGCTGGTCTATTCCTTCCTGCAGCAATCTTCTGGACAGGAACTCTGCCTTCTTATGCTTGATTGCCCTTTGATATTCACCGTAGTGAATTCTCAAAGCCAGTTTGTTGTACAAGGCCTCGGTCCTCCTCCAGCAATGTTCCAACTTCTGGTCCCTGGTCTTCATCTCCTTGAGAGCTCCATCAAACCATAGGGATCTCCAGTGAGAAGACCTGGGCCATATACAGATCGGTGCAATGGCGTCGAATACCTTGGTGACAGCATTATTATATGCTGCCTCCACCTCATTCCACCCCATCACACATGCAGCACTCACACCAGAAAAATCCACCACTGCGAACAGTCCCTCTGGGGATAAACCCTCTAAAGGCGGTAGCGGACCATCTCGACAGGGAGGGACTACTGGGGGGAGCTGAATAAGACTTCTACTGTGCAGTGATCTGATCAAGAGACCGGATCAATCTTGAGATCAGTGATCTCAAGCCCCAGTGAAAATACTAAGTCCAAGACATGGCCATGGCAGTGGGTTGCAGAAGCAACCGCTTGTGGGAGGCCCAGTGATGTCATCATCTGAAAGAAATCCTTCCCAAAATGCGAGAGTTCGTCATCGACCCAGGCATTTAAGTCCCCCAGAATCAACCATCTGGGTGACTCCAACACTCTGTCTGGGACGAGGTCTGTTACTTCCTGCAGGAATCCCCCCTCATGCCCCAGTGGGCTATTAACAAAGAGGATTCTGCAGCCTGCACCCAGACCCCCATGCACAGCCACACATTCAAATGATGAAGTAGACTCCACTGGGTGCATGGAGAATTTCAAGTCAGATCTAAAACAGATGGCCACATCCCCGCCTCTGCATTCCCTCCTTGGGCAGTGCAATACAGAGTATCCTGGTGGGATGAAAGCCTCCAGAACTGGACCTGCATTGTCTCCCAACCAGGTCTCTGTGATGCAAGCCAGGTCAACTGAAGATATAAAATCAGTTTAATAGCTGTCTTGTTTCTCCTCAAACTAGCATTGCATAGCACCACCCGAAGAGGACCAGTGGAGGCTGCCAATCCCATGGCTACCTGCCCACTGGGTCCAGTGGGAGTCCTGGTAATGGGAACCAAACATGTCTGGCCTCTCTCAAGGTCCCATTTTACTCCAAGGAGTCTCCTGGACCTGACCACCTTGATGTTACTTACCCCAGCTGCATCACCAGCATACTGCCGCTTGCCCTTCCACCCCCTTACAATTCTGACCTCTTTACAGTGCCTCGCTGCTGTTACTGACATGGGGAGGTCTACTAAAAGGCAGAGGTCATGCAGCTGAAACACAGAATATGTGATGTGGCCACAGCTCATGCCCAGGGATATCTTATCAGATTCTCTGTCATACTTTCCCTCTTAAAACTCACTAAACTTCCCTTCAAAATAAATATTACCAAAATAACAATCTCTCCCCTCCTTACCCACTTCTAACTCTCTAAATAATCAATCACACACTTTCACTCAGTTATCTATCCACTACATCTTACATCCGCACTTGTACGCACTCATACACTAGCTATCTATAGCCCCTCATCCAAAATTATCTAATTACAATTTAAACCAAACAAAAACTAAAAGAATGGAGGATCCCATAGTGAACAGCAGAGGAGAGTTATAAGTCTTCTCAAAGTTGCAAATGATACTCTAAACAAGAGTAAATGTCCAAAATAAAGCTGGTAATGCAGTGCTCTCACCACTGGTAGATATTTTACCCAGTAACTAATATAATGAGGTGAACTTTTAATGGTAAAAAAGAATGCTATCTCACAGCAGTTCTGGGGTGTTAAAGTCCAAAACGGGAGCTCCTCTGCTTACTGTAATAACACTAGACCGACTGCCTCAAATAGGAATAGATCATATATTTCAAGCAGGAGCTCCTGCTTGATGGCCCCATGTTATGATGCGGTACATGTACAGATATGGTGAGGTACAATCAGTTACAAGCATAGTGCTGAGACCATTCCCCAGGTGGGTTGTAAGGATTTGTTTGTGTTGCTCAGACAGTGTAGAACCTGATCTGCCACTCTGGGTTTCCTGGTCACAGTGCCCCAGGGGGTTTTGGGTTAGGGCAATTAGAAGAGGAAGAGGGTGAGGAACTTGAGACCTAGGAAGCTCCTGTTATCTTTTCTGTTTCACTTTCATTGAGCTACTATCGTAGTGGCCAGCCATATGCTCTACTGTGGTTTGGCGGCTGGTGGAGATGTGGTCAGCTCTCTTCTGGATGGGCTCATGGGTGGAAGGCTGTATATCAATACCTCTGTTTTTACCAAGGGCATTGAGCCTCAAATGCTGGGTGGGTGTAGCACTCCTTAGTTGCTATGTATCTTTTAAGAATGACTAAGAACCTCTAGGTTGTGCCTGTTTTCTGTGCACTTGGAGGACTGGGTCGGTCTGACTTGGTATTCCAAAGAGGAGGAGTCAGTGTTTTGTGCTGAATGGCAGAGACTGGTGAGTCACAGTTGGTGGGAGGCATGTACCTAGCACACAGTGCCAGCTCCCACTGTTCTATAATTTCTCTGTAGAACATGGTGTTGAAAAGTACTCATTTGTGACAGCTGCCATTGAATCAGAGCCGCGAAGTGGGGGGGGGTGTCCCCTCTCCAGAATGAGAAAAAGAATTGACGGAAGAAGCCGAAGATCTGTCGGAGAGAAATTTGATCCAGATCACCTTAGGGAGCTCTGCAGACTCACCAGGACCATCATCAGCTGGTTTCAGTCCTTTTTCACATACAGGATGCAGAGGGTGGTCATGGGGAAGTTTTCCTCTTGCCTGAAGCCCCTGTCATATGGAGTTCCCTCAGAGCTCAGTTCTCTCACCCATGTTGTTTGCAGTGTACATGCTTCCCTGGGTGATATCATTAGACATTACACTGTGGGGTTTCACTGCTATGCAGATGTCACCCAGCTGTTATTTGTCATTTGTGCCAGGACACAGGATGCAGTTGAAATACTGAGTTTATGCTTTACCAAGATGCAGGAGTGGATGTCCTCTAGCTGGCTGAAGCTAAACCCAGACAAGATGGAGGTACTTGTGATTGAGCCTGGGTGTTGGCGGGGTGTGGAGGTGGCAGGAGAGGTGAATGGCTTGATGCTTGGTGCCTCTCCTCTTACTGCCTGTGCCAATGTGAAGAGTCTGAGGGCTATTCAACAGCTCACTGAGAACAGGAGTAGTACCGGAAGACTGGAGAAGAGCAAATGTAGTGCCACTCCACAAGGGAGGGAGTTAGAGACGAGGTGGAGAATTACAGACTGGTAAGCCTCACTTCAGTTGTGGGAAAAGTGATGAAGTCCTTAATCAAACAAGACTTTGTGCAGTACCTAGAGGAAAATTGGCTCCAGGACAACACACGGTACGGATTCAAGGCAGGGAGGTCACGCCAGGCAAATTTGATTACTTTTTACGTCTGGGTAACAAGGGAGCTTGATAGAGGACATGCAGTTGACCATCTATTCTTCAATTTCAGCAAGGCATTTGACTCGATGCCACATAGATGGCTACTGAAAAGGCTAGAGGACATACAGGTTGCTAAGGAAGCTGTCAGATGGGTGGGTAACTGGCTCGGGAGCAGGAAGGAAAGGGTAATCATAAACCGGGTGAAATTAAATGAGGGTGAGGTCACAATAGGAGTGCCACAGGGATCAGTGCTGGGCCCAGTCCTGTTCAACATATTCATAATTGAGATCAGGGAAGGCAGCTTGTTCGTAGATGACACCAAACTGGGAGGGCAGGTGGACAGCCAGAAAGGGGCCAGAGACCTACAAAAGGACCTCCAAAAATTGGAAAGATGGTCAAATCTGTGGCAGCTGAAATTCAACACAAAGAAGTGCAAAATTATGCATTTGGGAAAATCGAATCCTAAGATGGAATATTGGCTAAATTGGGTCAGGCTGAGTACCTCCCAGGAGGAAAGAGACCTGGGGGTCATTATTGTTAACACCATGAAACAGACAAGCCAATGCAATAAAGGACAAGGAAGGACAGGAACAGACTGGAGGTGGTTCAGAGGAGGGCAACAAAGATGATCCAGGGTCTACAGGAACTAGCCTGTGAGGAGTGACTGATATCATTCAATATGTACTCACTGGAAACAAGAAGGGTGAGAGGGAACAATATTGAGATATTTAAGTTCCTGAAAGGCAAAAACAAAGTGCCAGACTCTGAGGAGCTACTCCATAGGATCACCAACTCAACGACCAGGAGACATGAATGGAAACTGAGAGGGAGAAGCTTCAGAAGGGATCTAAGGAAGCACTTCATCACAGAAAGAGTAGTGGAGCGATGGGAACAGCCTACTGGTGGAGGTGGTGGAAGTGGTCTCTGTGATGAGCTTCAAGCAGGGGTGGGACAGACACAGAGCTCATCTACAGGGTATTACAACAGGCACAAACAGAAAAATCAGGGTGGGGGATAGAGTTCAGGATCTATAAGAGGTCCTGGGTTTCGCATGGGCAGACTCGAAGGACCGCTGGTCTCCTTCTGCTGTTGTTTACTATGTATCTATAGTGTATGGTGGAATGCTGTTATGCATGGAATTCCATGCCTGGAATATGCTTGTTCTGTTGCAGTAGTGACATCATTATGTTGTTCTGCTGCAGCAGTGACGTCACTACTACAACAGAACAACTTGGAATGCTGCCACATACTTGCTTTTCTCTATCCAGTTAAGTTGGAAGTTTATTTTTTTTTTTTTACTTGAACTTGCAGAAACACCTGCAGCACACTTTGTCAGGCTAAAATTTCCATCCTCCATTGTCTTCACTCGCTGGTTTTGTGTGATTTTCTATGCTGTGACTCACCATACACTATAAAAGACTGTGTATGAGCACTCATACACAAACAAGGATATTCTTGTATCTTGAGGTTCTCTTGGTAACAGAGCACCTCTCAAGCCGCACTCTCGAGGTAATCTGTTACCAGGGAAACCTCTCGATACAAGAATATCCTTGTTGTGTATGACTGCTCATACACAATCCTCTATATGTCATTCTGGATAATGGATTGACACTGGAGGTTCAGGTGTCATCTGTTATCTGGATTGGCTTTACAACCTCAGGAACATCGCCCAAATTAAAGCCTTTGTCCCAACAGATGACCTGCCCTTGCTAGTCCATGCTTTTGTGAGTTCCAGACTTGACTATTGTAAGACTCTATACCTCAGGTGAATGGAGGGGTCTTGTGTTGCCTGCAGCTGGTGCAAAACGCAGTAGCCAGGTTGCTGATGGGCCTTCAGAGATCTTGTCATGTGACCCCGGTCATGCATGATCTGCATTGGCTGCTGATGAAATAGCAAACTACTTTCAAGATTGGTTTCCCATCCTATAAAGTCATATATGGACTAGGCTCCAGCTATGTGTGTAACTTCCTGACTCCTCATCATACTCACTGCCCTTTCTGATCATCTGAGATGGGTCTCTTAGCGGTTCCAAAGACATGGCTGAAGACATCTAGTGAAAGGGCCTTTGAAGTAGCTGGCCCAGCCCTGTGGATCTTGCTTTCAAGATACTTGGGAGAGGCCCACTCACTGGAGGCCTTTAAGAGGGGTCAGAAATGACATCTGTTCAAAGAGGCCTTTGGAATATAGGACGCAGCACCTGATTCACTGACTGTTACAAACACGTATTTTATTAATGTATTGTTATTTATCTGGTTAGTTAATTTATATTAAATTGAAATTTTAGTTAGGTGATACTTATCATGAGTTTTATTTAATTTGAACCAACTGGTGATATAACCATCCTGAAGTATGTGCACATATATGAACCTCAGGGAATGGGTGCTCTATAAATAAAGTTTACTTACTTGCATACTTACAGAACAGATCTGTTGGCAAAGAACTGAGGTGATGTTCACTCTGTTTCTTATGTAAAGTGACTTGGTCTGACATTAGACTGGTGCCCTCCTCCCCAAGTGAGGACAGGTGACTGTGTAGTTACAGAATTCCTGTCAGAAAATGGGAATTCACCTCAGTGTGTAACAGTGAGCTGGCATTGCCCAAAAATGGTCATGATATTGCCAGCTGGCACCAGACATAGCAACATAAAATTTGATGACTGATATGGACTGCCAGGCCCATCTAGTCTGCCAATTTTTCCTACCCAGTGCTTAAACCACATTTGCTACCTGACCTGCAGCTTCCCCTTTCTTCCCTATTGTTAGTGTTCCTTTATGTTCCTGTATGTTTGTCCCATGCATTTTTGAATTCTCCCACCATTTTTCCCCCACCGCCTCTGCCAGGAGGCTGTTCCATACATCCTCCACCCTTTCTGTGAAGAAATACATCCTCACGCTACCCCGGAGTCTACCCCACTCTAGTCTCATATTAATGCATGTCTCCTTGTTCTTGAATCTCTTCTTCTCTGAAAGATGCTACCCTCTTGTACCTTATTGATACCCTTGAGATACTTAAAAGTCTCTAGCATATCCCCCTCTCTTCTCTCCTCCAGTGAGTACATATTGAGGTCTTTCAGTCTTCATATGATGCAACCAATGCACCATTTTAGTTGCCCTTCTCTGTACAGCTTCCATTTTGTCTATGTCTTTCCTGAGATGCAGCCTCCAGAACTGAACACAGTACTCCAGATGAGGTCTTACCAGTGATCTGTACAGTGGCATCACCACCTCCTTTTAGGGCTGCAATGAGCATAGCCCTGCAAAACTCTTGCTATGAGAAAAGAATTCCCACATTCCTTCTGTCTGAACAACATGTTGGAGTTGCAACACAGCCACCTCCATATCTGTGAAGCCCTCTGCTCGTGATTCCTATAGGCAGTTGCACTGCACTATTTTTAGTCTGTTGGCGGTCACGGCAGAACATGGCACACTCCACAATGTCCAAGATGGCCACCGTATTGTGCATGCATGACTGCTAGTGCATGTGCAGTATTTTGCTGTGGCCATATCGGTCATGGTGGAGTTTGCTGTGTTTCCCAATAACTGCTGATTACCTTTTTCTTTCTAATTACACATATCCCCCCCCCCAACTCTCCCTCTTAGCACACACGCACCCCAGAAACATAACAATGACATTTGAGGTACCTAATCCCCCAGTGTCGTGATCATGTCCGGGTGACCTTTTTTTCATATTCTTTTTTCTTCCCCCACCTGACCCTCCCTTTCAGCACTCCCCCCTCCAAAACACAACAGGGACATTGGGGGTCTCCAAAGTGTCACAATCATGTTCCTGTGAAATTTTTTATGAGAAAGGGGGTGCCCAATCCCCCAGTGTCATGATTGTGTTCCCCGTGACCTTTTTTTTAAAAAAATATATATTTCTTCACCCCCTACTAGACCCTCCATCTCAACACCCACCACCCCACACACACCTAGAAACATAACAGTCACACTGGGGGTGACCAATCGACCAGTGTCACAATCAGGGATCCTCAATCCTAAATTTATTTTGTTTCTCCTGTAAAAGGAAAAATGTCCATCGATGTCTTTTGCGGCCGTTCCTTACCTCCCGTACCCGACCCTTCCACTTAGCCCCTACTGCCACCCCCCACCAAGCCTTACTTACTTATCAGGGGTCCAACGCCATAATCCTCTTTTGCCCGCAGACACATTTTCACTTTTCAAAGCTGGACCATGAACTGAAGAACAAGGTATGCAGTTCAATGTATTTCAAAGGGGGGTTTTAACTTAGTGCCATAACTTGAGCATTTCTGCATATTTTTGGCCCAAAATTTCAACATGCCTTCTTTGGGACCCCACTTCATGAACAACTGCACTGTCATTAGTCAGAAATGTCCCCAAAGGTTATTTTGTGGTCTCTTTGAAATCACCTTTTGGGCAGGAGTTGAACATTTTATCTGCCCTTGTTCATAGGGTGTGGTCATAAGAAGGCTATGTTGAAAATTTGGTTTAAAAATATTTAAAAACAACAAAGGTACCAGCCTACATTGAATTTTGTGAATGCAAGCTCACAACATTGGTACTTTTCAATATTTTACCCCAAATTTACAATATAGCCATATCTTTACAGCACCTTGTGAATGTGACAGCTGTCATTTTTCAAATCCTGGCCAAAATGTTTTTTTAAATCCTGAAATGTAATTTCTCGGTGCTTGCATGAAATCACCTTTTGAGCGGGAGTTGATAATTTTCTCTGCCCTTGTTAATGAGGTGCGGCTATAAGAAGGCTATGCTGAAAATTTGATGTAAAAATATTAAAAAACAATAAAGTTATGAGCCTACATTAAATTTTGCATCTGCAGGCTTGTAACTTTGATCATTTTAAATATTTTACCCCAAATTTACAACATAGCCAAATATTTACAGCACCTCATGAATGTGACAGATGTCGTTTTTCAACTCCAACCCAAAATGTGTTTTTGTGCCCGTAAGCTGATTTCACAGTCCCTGCGCAAAATCACCTTTCCAGCAGGAATTGAACATTTGATCTGCCCTTCTTCATGAGGCAGGATCATAACAAAGCCATGTTGAAAATCTGGTGTACAAATAATAAACAACAACATATTTATGAGCCTATGTTACATTTTGCTATATCAGGCTCGTAACTTTGGTAATTTTCAATATTTATACCCAAAATTCCTCCCATGCAGCCCTATCGACTCTGGCCAGAGTTTGTTTCTGCTAGTGATTCCTCTCCCTATGTACCCCAGTATCCCACTGGCTTCCCCTACAGCATTCTCACATTGTCTGGGCACCCCAGATATCATCATCCCCAGATCCCTTTCCAGTTTGGTTGCTGTCAGAACCTCCCCTCCCATCCTGTATTCCTTCACTAGATTTCTGTGCCCCAAATACATGATCTTGCATTTCTTTGCATCGAGTCTCAGCTGCCACACTCTTGACCACTCCTCCAGATCTCTTAAGTCCCTTTTCATTTTCTCCACCCACCTCCCCACTTGGTGGGTCTACTCTGTTGCAAATCTTAGTGTCATCTACAAAGAGGTATATCTTCCCTTCAAGCTCCTCTGCAATGTCGCTTATGAAGCCATTAAAGAGGACTGGTCCCAATACTGATCCCTGAGGCACCCTGCTGGTCATCCTTCTCTCCTCGGACTGAGCTCCATTCACCAGCACCCTCTGTGTCCTTCCGCGCAACCATTTTCTGACCCATGTTGCCACCCTGGTCTGCACTCTCAGGCTACTCTACTTGTTTACAAGCTTCCTATGTTGGACGGTGTCAAAGGCCTTGCTGAAATCCAAGTAGGCCACATCACTTCCCTCCTGATCAATTTGCCTGGCCACCCAGTCAAAGAACTCTATCAAATTTGTTTGACAAGACATTCCCTCTGTGAACCCATGCTACCTCAGATCCTGTATCCCACAGTCCTCTAGATATGCCACAGTTCTTTCTTTTAGTAATGATTCCCTCAGTTTCCCCACTACCAAGGTCAGGCTAACTGACCTATAGTTGCCAGCCTCCTCCCTGCTCCCAGTTTTGTGGATAGGGATTAGATTTGCTCTCATCCAGTCTTCCGGAACTATACCTGTTTCTATTGAGTTCTTGAACAGAGCTGTCAGAGGTGTTGCCAAATCCCTTCTGAGTTTTTTTAGTAATCCAGGTTGGTATCCCATGACTTTGGCAACCGCAATTGGATGCCTACCGAAAGGGTGACTCAATCATGGCACCTGTCATTGTGGCGATCAGGGAAGGTGGGTGACTGGATGGGGAGTGAGCAAAAATTTACAATATAGCCATATCTTTACAGCACCTCATGAATGTGACAGCTGTCATTTTTCAAATCCTGGCCAAAATGTTTTTTTAAATCCTGAAATGTAATTTCTCGGTGCTTGCATGAAATCACCTTTTGAGCGGGAGTTGATAATTTTCTCTGCCCTTGTTAGTGAGGTGCGGCTATAAGAAGACTATGCTGAAAATTTGATGTAAAAATATTAAAAAACAATAAAGTTATGAGCCTACATTAAATTTTGCATCTGCAGGCTTGTAACTTTGATCATTTAAATATTTTACCCCAAATTTACAACATAGCCATAATATTTACAACACCTCATGAATTGACAGATGTCGTTTTTCAACTCCAACCCAAAATGTGTTTTTGTGCCCGTAAGCTGATTTCACAGTCCCTGCGCAAAATCACCTTTCCAGCAGGAATTGAACATTTGATCTGCCCTTCTTCATGAGGCAGGATCATAACAAAGCCATGTTGAAAATCTGGTGTACAAATAATAAACAACAACATATTTATGAGCCTATGTTACATTTTGCTATATCAGGCTCGTAACTTTGGTAATTTTCAATATTTATACCCAAAATTCCTCCCATGCAGCCCTATCGACTCTGGCCAGAGTTTGTTTCTGCTAGTGATTCCTCTCCCTATGTACCCCAGTATCCCACTGGCTTCTCCTACAGCATTCTCACATTGTCTGGGCACCCCAGATATCATCACCCCCAGATCCCTTTCCAGTTTGGTTGCTGTCAGAACCTCCCCTCCCATCCTGTATTCCTTCACTAGATTTCTGTGCCCCAAATACATGATCTTGCATTTCTTTGCATCGAATCTCAGCTGCCACACTCTTGACCACTCCTCCAGATCTCTTAAGTCCCTTTTCATTTTCTCCACCCACCTCCCCACTTGGAGGGTCTACTCTGTTGCAAATCTTAGTGTCATCTGCAAAGGGGTATATCTACCCTTCAAGCTCCTCTGCAATGTCAAACATGAAGCCATTAAAGAGGACTGGTCCCAATACTGATCCCTGAGGCACCCTGCTGGTCATCCTTCTCTCCTCGGACTGAGCTCCATTCACCAGCACCCTCTGTGTCCTTCCGAGCAACCATTTTCTGACCATGTTGCCACCCTGGTCTGCACTCTCAGGCTACTCTACTTGTTTACAAGCCTCCTATGTTGGACGGTGTCAAAGGCCTTGCTGAAATCCAAGTAGGCCACATCCACTTCCCCTCCCTGATCAATTTGCCTGGCCACCCAGTCAAAGAACTCTATCAAATTTGTTTGACAAGACATTCCCTCTGTGAACCCATGCTACCTCAGATCCTGTATCCCACAGTCCTCTAGATATGCCACAGTTCTTTCTTTTAGTAATGATTCCATCAGTTTCTCCACTACTGAGGTCAGGTTGACTGACCTGTAGTTGCCGGACTCCTCCCTGCTCCCACGTTTGTGGATAGGGACTACATTTGCCCTCCTCCAGTCCTCCGGAACTATACCTGTTTCTATTGATTTGTTGAACAGAGCTGTCAGAGGTGTTTCCAGATCCCTTCTGAGTTCTTTTAGTAATCCAGGGTAGTA
Organism: Neoceratodus forsteri; assembly: GCA_016271365.2. Classification (NCBI taxonomy): domain Eukaryota; kingdom Metazoa; phylum Chordata; order Ceratodontiformes; family Ceratodontidae; genus Neoceratodus; species Neoceratodus forsteri. The sequence continues at coordinate 568,440,421 of CM057449.1, read as the reverse complement.
TCCCATGACTTTGGCAACCCTGACTGGGTGCCTACCAAAACGACGACTCAATCATGGTTCCTGTCATCAGGGTGACCAGGGAAGGTGGGCGACCAGATGGGAGAGTGCACAAAAATAGTGACATCCTGTCGCTACATGTCTACGTACATGGGGGAGCAAGCATGCTGAGCGTAGGGTAGGAGGGGATGGAGAGATTGTGAGGGTGGTGCCACAGTGAGCTGCTAAGCTGCTCCTGTGGCATGGTGGGTGGGTTCAGGGCTGGAGTGAGAATGGTACTATGTTCGGGTCTAGGTGCAGGTACCTTTTGTTGTGCCCGGCCCAAATTTTTCTTTTCTGGTTTTGCACCCTCCCCCAACATGCACCCTCCTGGAGTTAATAATCCTTTAGTAGGGGGGGTGCGGGGAACGCAGCCCCCCACAAAAAGCATAAAATCTGAAGTCCCCAGTGCCGTTTTGCTGTGCGCTGCGGGGGTACATCGTTGAAATTTATTCTCAAAGTTGTGCCCTCGCCCTAATGGTGATCAGTGATTGCTGTTATCACATAAATCCTTCTGGGGTGTATTCCATCCAGACCCATTGCCTTGTCTACTTTCAGTTTTGCTTTAGGACCCTCTCCTCCATAAATGGACTGGTGTCCAGCTCCTTTCCCTTGGTGCTTCTGCCCCCTAGCTGTGGCCACCCTTCCCATTCTTTGGAAATGCTTTTAGTCTGTTGTTCAATAGGGGAATAGCTCCTCCCCCATTCCCTACTTAAGCAGTAGGCCACCTCCTGCTCTGCTTTTAGCATTTTGGTGGCATGGCTGCATGGCTGGCCAGCTGTGGGCTTCCTCCCTGCTTTTCATTTTGCTATCTGTTCCCCTCGTCATTTGTTCCTCCCTTTGCTCACTTTGCCTGGGTTGTGTCTTTTCCTCCCTTCATCGGGTGCCTCGGGTTTTCTTCCATGGGGCCTTGCTGTTTGTGCTGCATCTCTTCCCCCTTCTCCCTGTCCTGCCCTCTTGTTTCTGTTTTCCTGCTCTCGTTCCACCCTTTGTTCCCCCCGTGTGCCTTCCCCTCATTGTGCACTCCTCGTTCCTCTACTCCACCTAGTTCCCCATGCCTTTTCTGTTTTCTTTGGGCCTTTTCTTCCCGGTCGACTGCCATGCTACCTCACTGCAGTTCTCGCACCGCTTCCATGCTTGGATTACATCGAAACATGTTCCCTGGCTACCACTTTGGATATTTATTTTGAACCTATTCCGTCAGGATCTCCAACTGTATGTTGAGCATGTGTGCTAGGTATACCGTCATGAAAGCGCTGGAAAAAACAATCGGATCTTTCTTTAACTTAAGACTGGGCATTTTCAACTTCAGGGTCTGAGCTCCTACAATGGAGCTTTATTTATCTGTAAGTCAGTGCCTGCTTTACTTGCCCCTTAAATCAGAACCTTTATTTCATTTTTACATCACTGCCCCTTTTCCATCCACTTTGACCTAATATTCCAAGTCTCCTGCAAGCACCAGTTGGGGTTACGTTTAATTGGGATTATTGCAATTTGTAAGATGTCCTCTATCTCTTGATAGTATTTCAGCAATTGTGGGCATGTAAACATCACATGACTCAAATCTCCTTTATGTTCTTGCAGTGGCAGCATAGGCCACCATACCTGGGGAACATTTTTGAGACAGTCTGTCGAGGGCATGGTAAGCTGCTGGAGAGTGAGAAGTTGAATTAGTTTGACTTTGCACATTTGTTTCTATAGTCTGACCAGATTCCCAGTAGTATATACCTACACCGGCCACCTAGTTCCTGCATATTGTAAAGAATACTGGCTATAAGCAGAGGCCTCCTGAAATTGAAGTGTTGCGCCTAGGACTGCTGTGACATCTTGTCAAATTGGGCATAACATTTTTGGTCCAAACTGTATGTGACTCATCTCCTGCTCTTCTCCAAATCTGCCTGTCATCAAGTTCCCTTCCCTAGTATGTACTTGGCCTTGTCCCCCTTACATGGTTCATATTTACTACCCCACTACTGGACTGCAGGGGCCATCATCCTCTTTCTTCTTTGCTGCCTCTTAACCCTGTTGGTCTTTGTGGGGTCATCCACCCTGAACACAATATTTTCCAGGACTATGCCTGTCCTATTATCAGTTTTAGCATTTACTAATTTCAGGATTATATGACCAGACTTCCACTATGTATTCCATGTTCCTCATTCAGCAGCCCTAAGTGCACGGATAACTTCAGCCATGCCTGACCTAGTGGGTCCCCCTCTTATACTGCCTTGCCCCACCTGGGGGCCCCCTCTCCTAGCACAACTGCTTCTACTCTTGCACTCAGCCTGGGGTGTTCCCCTCCTGCCCTTGGACATCCCTCATTGGCAGCAAAGAAGGAATTTACTTAAGGCGCAATCACTGTTTACTTTCTGGTGGACTCTTCCAATCTTGCACCCCTTCCCCAGCGAAGGAGAACCATGTGGGGTCTCACCTTCTCCATCTTGTATTGTTCAGTTGTAACCCCCTACAAATGGGGGTTCCTAAAAGCCTTCCTGGAGCTGCTTAAGTGCTCCTTGCCTAACTGGCATTCGGTGTAATGCCGCTCAAGTGTGGATGCTGTGACTGCTTTTAGAGCCTCTGGTACTGTCTTTTTAAGAGCTGCCTGCTTGCAGCTTTATTAGTTTGTGTAGGGGGACAGTGGGTTTACTGCTCGAATCCCACTCGAGGGGTTGTTTGGACTGCTCCATTTCTGCAGTTGCTAAGAGAGCAGAGGGAGCTTGGTTGAAAGATGTAACTATTTGCTGGAAAATATGTAGTACCATTGCAAAAATGTAGTTTGTTTAATCTGCCTTATTTGAAGCTGGAACTATGTGTGTTCAGCCCCTCCATTTTGAACCTGGACTGATGAGATGGACCAATAGGGGAAAGAGGGCTTTAAAATGGAGACCGCTGGAACCAATTAGCATTTGGACTCCCACAGAGAGCCTGCCTGAAGGGGAATATATGGCAGGTGCTCCTGGGAAGTGTAGTTTGGACCCTGACACCTTTTTGCACCAATAGAGGGTGTATGGAGTGACGGACAAACAAAAGCAGCCAACTTGAGCCCTGTGGAGGAGAGGCAACTGCTCTGCAACTGTTCTGGAGAGGCAGAGTCATTGGTGATCGTGAAGGTAGAAGGAACTCTGGCTCCTGCGCTGATGAAGTCTTTGCACGGGAAGCGCGTGTAGCAGGCCAAGAAGTCGGGCGATAGCATCTCCAGAAGGAGAGGACAAAATCTGTGGAGGAGTGCAGGCAGAGGAGGCTGTATGTTTACAGCTACCTACCAGACTCACCCTGTAGAGGACTGGAGAATCTGCTCCAGTCGAGCTCGGTCTATCAGAATAAGTGAAGCTGCGTTGTTTGGCCCGGTGTTTGTAGTGAAAGTGATCAGGAGTATACAGCAGCTGCCTGGTATGGTACCCCTCTGCACTTCATATAAATGTGTGGAGAAGTGTTTGAATTCCAGGCTCAGTCCTGTGAGTAGTGTGAGAGCGATCTTTCTGCTGGAGTCGTAAGCTTTACTTTCATTACAATTCTTAAGATTTTCAGTGCAGGAAGAGTTTAAAGCACAGCTGACTTATTTTGGGTCTGACTGCTTTCAGAGTGCAAACCACCAGGCTGTTTTGGGGCTGGGGAGGTTTACCTGTGTCTGACTTGGATGTCTGGATTTTTCTCTGTTTGATTAGCAGGGTATTTTCTCTGTCAAATTGTTGTGTAGGGCATCTTGCCGACAGGAAGGCACTCATCGCAGCGGTGGGGTAGAGCTTTTAGCTGATTGTTTCATGAGGGCACAGTTTAGGCCCAATCCCTGCCTACCCCTCACCCCACCCACCCCTGGAAATAGTTCCTTTATACCTGGGGTTCTGACATCATTTCCTCAAGGGTGCAAGGTGCATATCACTGTCATAGCCTCTCTAGCACACTGCTGTGACAATATAAGCATACACATTGTATAATATATATATTTCTATATAACAAACCAATCACACACACAAAAAAAACACTGCACTGACAATATAAACATACACATTGTATAATATATATATATTTCTATATAACAAACCAGTCACACACACACACACACAAAAGAAGTAGATAAACATGTGGGGAGTAGTGCAATGTAATGGCTGTGGGGCAGCAGTCTTCCGGGAGTCTTTCTGGAGGCTGAGATGCTGTCCTATTTGCAGACAACTCTCTGCCCTGAGGGAGGAAGTTGCCCATCTTTAGGCCACACTGGACAAGAGTAAGGGAACCTTCCCCCAGGCCACACTGGACAGTAGGAAGGGAACCTCCCCCATCCAGGAAGCACCACAGCCAACAGCACTACCTCAGAGGTTGTGAAGAAAGCACAGCAGTTGGACCACAGTGAGCTCAGGGAGGGTGAGAATGGTGGAACAGAGGCACACCCAGTCAGTTGTTCCACTCCATAATTGATACACCATTCTGGGGGAGCATAGCTATGGATGCACCCGCAGAGGAGACTAAGAAGGCTGAGGACAACTGTCACAAGGGAGGCCCACAGGAAGGAGGCAGAGGACACCAAAGGGAAAGGAAGCAGCTCCTGGTGGGGGACTCAATTATTAGGGGGATAGAACTGGGGGGAGCAGGGAAAACTGAAGTAAGGTGCCTGCCTGGTGCCATGGCTTGGAGGGACAGGAAACGCATCCTCTGGATCACGAGAACAGCTGCACAGGAGTCTGAGCTGAACGTTATTGTCCACCTAGGGACAAATGACTTGGCTCATCATGAGATCAGAACAGTGTAGGAGGACTTTGTAGAGTTGGAGAGGGGCCTAAGACAAGTAGCACACACAGTATCCTTCTCAGAGGTGCTGCCTGTCAATGGCATGGGTGAGGCGAAAGTACTTTGCACCATGCAGTTTAATGAATGGTTGAAAAACTGATGTGGAGCACAGGGGTTTGGCTTCATTGGGGACTGGGGTTCCACCTGGAGGGACACCAGCCTATACTGGCAGGATGGTCTGCATCTGACCAGGAAGGGAACAAGTCTTTTGAGCAATTGGTTTAAATGCTTCATTGGCAAGCTTTTAAACTAGTCAAGGGGGGAGGCACTGATAAGCAGCAGGAAAATCCCAGCCTCTCCCTACAAAACAGGGTACTAAATGAGAAAAAGACCGAAGTAGAAAGGTCAGTGGGGGATGCTGCAACAGAAGGTAAAGCCATCAAAAAATGGAGATCAATGAGTACCAATGCCTGTAGTCTGGGTAACAAGCTTCCTGAATTAGTGGCCTTGATGGAGGAGGAACATCTGGATATCATGGCAGTCACAGAAACATGGTACACACAAAACCATGACTGGGACGTAAACACACCAGGATACACTATCTACAGGAGGAACAGGGAGGGTAAAAGAGGAGGAGGAGTAGCTCTTTACATAAGGGAAGGAATCAAAGCAACAGAACAAAAGGGTAAACAGGGAGGAGAAGAAGCACTGTGGGTAAATTTGGAGACAGGCAATGGCACCACAATCCGCATAGGGGTTGTATACAGACCCCCTTCTCAGGGGGAAGAAATGGACAAGGAAATGATAGAAAGTATACTTAGAATGGCAGGAAAAGGAGAGATAGTGCTGCTGGGTGATCTGAATATGCCAGATGTTAACTGGAGTGCAGTTGCAGCAGCCACTTCGAAGAGTGAGGTTATTCTAGATGCTCTACTGGGGTATTCCTTAGACAACTAGTATTGGAGCCCACTCAAGAGAGAGCAATCTCAGACCTGGTTCTCTCAAATGGAGATGGAGAGAGGATAACAGATGTAGAAGCGGGTAGCCATCTGGGAACTAGCTACCATCAAACAGTATGGTTCACAATAAATACAGCAATAGAGTCAAGCCATACAAAGGTAAAAGTATTGGACTTTAGGAGGGCTGCCAAAATGGGTGAGTGCCTAAGGAATGCACTAGCAAATGGGCAGGAAGGAGGGGTGGAAGAACAATGGGGAATAATAAAAACTTCCTTCACAGAGGTAACAAGCCTTTGTGTGAAGCAAATAAACAAAACAAAATGATGTAAGAAACCACTATGGTTCTCAAAGGAAGTGGCAGTGAAGGTTCAAGAGAAAAAGAAAGCATTCAGGAAGTACAAAGAATCACAGAAGGAGCAGAACAGAGAACTATATCAGTTAAAGCAAAAGGAAGCTGGGAAGTCAGTCAGAACAGCAAAGGCCCAAACTGAGGAAAAGATAGCCAACTCAGTTAAGAAGAGGGATAAAACCTTTTTTAGGTACTGTACATCAGGGAGCGAAGGAAGACCAAGGAAGGGATAGTGAGACTTAATAAAGGGAGGGAGGGTGGGCAGAGGGTGACTGTGAAAAGGCAGAGATACAAATGAATATTTTGCTCAGTATTTACAAATGAAGAGGGAGGTACCTAAAACAAACAGTAGAAACACTCTGGATACAGAAGTTGATACCAGCCCATTTACAGAAGAAAGGGTTCTGCAAGAACTCTTAAAACTGAAGGTAGACAAAGCAATGGGGCCTGATGGGAGTCATCCCAGAATTCTAAAAGAACTAAGGGTAGAACTAGTGACACCACTGACTACCCTCTTTAACAAATCATGGGAGGATGGGATGGTACCCGAGGACTGGAGGAGGGCAGATGAGATTCGCCTTCACAAAAGTGGGAGCAAGGCAGAAGCGGAAAACTACAGACCTGCTAGTTTAACCTCAGTGATAGAGAAAATGATGGAATCACTTCTGAAGGAAACAATTGTTGAGTATCTAGAGGCCAGAGGGGCACAGGACCCAAGGCAGCATGGATTCACAGAGGGAAGGTCATGCCAGATGAATCTGATAGATTTCTTTGACTGGGTGACCAAAGTAGTAGATCAGGGAGGGGCTGTGGACATGGCCTACCTAGACTTTAGCAAGGCATTTGATACAGTCCCACACAAAAGATTAATATACAAGTTAGCCAGCTTGGGAGTGGGTCCCAAGATGACAGCCTGGGTAAAGAATTGGCTGGAGAGTAGGACACTGAGAGTAATAGCAAATGGAGTCCACTCTGAAGAAAGGGGGGTTACTAGTGGGGTACCGCAGGGTTCAGTATTAGGACCGGTCCTCTTCAATGTTTTTATAAGCGACATTGCAGAGGGACTGGAAGGAAAAGTATGTCTTTTTGCAGCTGACACAAATATCTGCAACAGAGTTGATGCACAAGGTGGGGTGGAAAGGATGAAAAGTGACTTGGCAAGGTTAGAGGAATGGTCAAATGTATGGCAGCTTAGATTCAATGCTAAGAAGTGAAAGGTAATGCACCTGGGAAACAAAAACCCAGGGAAGAGTACACAATGGGGGGGTGAGATACTAACAACAACAAAATGGAAAGGGACCTGGGGGTAGTCATATCAGATGACCTAAAGGTGGGCAAGCAATGTGACAGGGCAGCAAGGAGGGCTGGGGGATACTGGGTTGCATAGGAGAGGCATCACCAGTAGAAAGCAGAAAGTTATTATCCCTCTGTACAGACAACTGGTGAGACCCCATCTGGAGTACTGCGTGCAGTTCTGGAGACCCAATCTCCACAAAGACATAGACAGGATGGAAGCTGTCCAGAGGAGGGCAACAAAAATGTTGCAGGGTCTGCACTGGAAGACATATGAAGAGAGACTTAAAGAGCTTAATATGTATAGCCTCGAGGAAAGGAGGGAGGGGGGACATGAAAACTTTCAAGTACCTCAAGGAATCAACAAAAATCAAAGAGGTAGCATCTTTCAAAAAAGGTGTGCAAGAACAAGGGGCACAATTTGAAGATGGGGGGCGGCTCAGAGGTAATTTAAGAAGTATTTTTCACAGAGAGGTTGTGGATGCATGGAACAGCCTTCTGGAGGAGGTTGTGGAGTCAAAAACAGTGGTGGAATTCAAGCATGCATGGGACAGTCATAAGGCAATTCTAGGGGGTGGGGGTAGGAAGAAGTAGGCTGCTGGTTAACTAGAATCTGCAGCTTATCCATTAGGTAGGTAAATGGACAGACTGGGTGGGCCAAGCAGTCCTTATCTGCTGGCAAATTCTATGTTTCTATATTTCTATGTTACTAAATCAGGGTAGCTCCCTGTCAGATGTTCATAGTGAGGGCAAGATTTGTCTGGCTGCTTTACTGGCTACACGTACTGAGCCTGCTGGCTCTACTTAATCTTCTTAGGAATCAAATGCTTGTTTTCTGCATCAGGGCCCCAACCAGCTGCACTGAGAGGCTAGCCTTCTATTGCCTAGGTACCCAGAGAGACGGTGACTTATAGGTTTGGCCTGTGCACAGTGCCCTAGGTGTATATATATGTATATCTTAGAGTGGTAAGCTAATCAACCTGATCTTCCCCGTCCTTGTTACTTTCCCCTTAATAAATCAGATTTGTTGTTGCAAGGTACACTGTTTGAACTGTGTGTTTGTGCTACCCTTTGTGCATGGGTTATTGTATAACTGCACCTTATTTTACAGGGGGTCCTCAGCACCAAGTTGGCCATCCCAACCTTGGGGTAAGTGTGAGTCAAAATGATAGTGTGGGAATCACTGGTGAGCCACTAGTGGGAAGAAAGGGGGGTTGCAGTGACCCAGAGGGCTGTGACCAGGTCATATCTGACTGTTCCAACCCGACCTCTGGGTGGAGGCACCCACTGTTGGACCTAGGCCTCTCAACCTGTCAGTAATCAGGCCGGCAGGGGTAGTATCCCTTGGGATAATGCCACCTGGGGGGGTTACATCTTGGAGGCACCGCTGGGATTAGCGTCCCCTAGTGGCCGAATATACGAACTACCCCACCATGGCCAAACCAAAGGAAAAACTGGAGGGGGATATCATTACTAAAATTAAGTTAGACCCTGTTAAAATGATGGTGCATAAACTGATGGGGTGGGATGAAGCTGAAGAGTTGGATTCCCAGAAAATTGGGTTACTACTGGATGACCCTCTGGGGATAAAGAACGCTGACCTTGTTTCTGCAGTTGAGCATGTTAAATGTTTGGCAAGGTAGAGGTGAAGGGGCAAATGGACGACCTACTCAACCAGACCTTACAGGTGCTGCTGTTATGCAGTGTAATTATAGACCCAGAGAGGGTGCCCCCAGTGATTTACCCGGAAGGTGCTCCAAAGGGGTGGCGGGTCATTCATGTCTGGAGTGGTTCAGTCACCCCAGGAGATCCCCCAAGACTAATAGCTTCAAAGATAAATTGCTTGTTAGCTGCAGAAGGGAGGACCACTCAGGAATTACTACAGGTGTTAGACCATTCCAGTAATCCCACCCCCCCAATCGTCCCCTGGTGCATCTCCCGGGTCCTCCAAGAGTTCCAGCCTGGCTTCACCACCTATAGTTGTTCTCCCCATACAGATAGACTCCTATTGAAGATTGAATCTTTTTTCTGGTACTGTGCCTGTGCTCTCATGAGAAGATGATTTGGAGACTTAGATGGACTATGCTACCCCTTTAGTCCAAGAGTGGCAGTGCTCTTAGGGGGAGAAATGAAAAAGACTGATCGAGAGCCTGAGGGGCCCAACTTTGGAAGCCATTCATTTCTTGCAGGCTACTGGCCCCGAAGCCACTGCAGTAGAGTACATTTCTGTTTTAGAAGGGGTGTTTGGGAGTACAGAAACTGGGGAAGACTTGTTGTGAAAGTTCAAGTCAGCTAAACGGTGGAGGAATGAGAAACTGTCAGCCTTTGTTACCAGAATGGAAAGGGCACTGCAAAAAGCTTATCAGAAAGGGGGGGTAACTGCCACTGCTTTATATCAGGTCTGCCTAGATCACATCTTGAAATCTGCCAGATTTTCCAGTGTGATATTGTTGAAACTCAAGTTACATGACCAACGGGCTGCCCCTCCCGAATACTGCCAACTGATGAGAGAGATTCGAGAAGTTGAGACTGATGAAGAGGGTTGGGAACCCTATGTGGGGGTCATGAATCTATGCCAGACCTCTGAGCCCAGTGAACCAGATGAGACCCACCCCTTGAGGGGATTGAACAAAGGACCTGATGCATTTCCTGTGCCCCCAGAGGCCCAGGGTGGAGTGGGGGTGCAAGCTGTTTCCTCTGATCCCTGTGTGGAGAGTGATTTGAAGGCCAAGATTAGAGATTTACGGGAAATGGTGAGAGAATTGAAACAAACTGCTGCCAACCCCTCCAAATTTGGGGGACCTGAGTTACCCAGAAACAAACGGCCTAGTTTAGTGGAGCCCTCCAGAACCCCTGATGCCTCCTGGCAGGCAAGATATCTCCCTCCCAACAAAGACCCCCAAGGTAATAAGTTCTGCTACCACTGTGGGGAGGATGGACACTTTCAGACTGAGTGCCGGTTACCAGAGAACTTAAGGAGGGTCAATAGCAGGCTAGTAGCCTGGCATCACAAGACCTATACCAGACCCCCGGGGGGGCCTCTTCCGAAGAGTTTTGTTACCCGGGCCAATGCCCAAGCAACTTCCAAAATCATGCCCCCTGAATGATCTGGCATGGTGGGTCCCTCAATGGAGACCACCATGAGAGTGAATGGAGTACCCACCCGGGATGTGTTAGACAGTGGTTCCCAAGTGACCGTTATGTTTCAGGACTGGTATCAGCAGCACTTGCCTGAAGTTTCTCTGCAGCCTTTGGATGGACTACATGTTTGGGGACTGAGTGATAAGGCCTACCCTTATTCTGGGTATATCCAGATCTGGCTGTCTTTCCCTACTTCTGTGGCTGGGGTGGTTGAACAAGTGGAAACCTTGGCATTAGTGTGTCCCCCCACTGGACTGTATGATGGGGTGCCCCTGTTAATCGGAACCAATGCTCACATGTTCTGTCGCTTAGCACAGCTGTGCTTTGAGAAACAGAGGTCTAGAACTGTGTGAGCTCTCAGAATGCCCGCCTTGATTCAGAAGGCCTACGAGACCCAGAGAAAGGCCAGCCAGGCGGAACCCGAAGGCCCGGTGGGTGTTGTCTGGAAGAAGGATCCAGAATCCTTGCTGCTAGCCCCAAATTCTCAATGTGTTCTACAGGGAGAGGTCCGGATTAAAAAGGATGTTAAGAATAAAATATTGATGCTGGACGCACCAGGCGATGGAAAATTGCCAGAGGGGTTGCTGGTTAAACCCAGCATTTTGCCTGCTAGAGCCCATGCTTTTTCCAGAAGAGTAATGGTTCAAGTACACAATGTGTCTGATTGAGAGATTCGAGTGAAGCGAGGTTGCACTCTGGCCACGGTGCACTGTGAGGATACTGCTGTTCTGCCCAGCAACAAGACTTCTGGGAGGAGTGGCTGAGTGACCCCTGATCTGTTTGATTTCGGTGACTCCCCACTACCAGCGGAATGGAAGAAAAGGATCAGTGAGAGGCTTGTCCAGAGGGAGCAGGTGTTTTCCTTGAAGGAGTGCGATGTAGGACATGTGCAAGAAGCTGAGCACCACATTCGGCTACAGAATGAGTGACCTTTCCATGAACGATCACGGCGCCTGGCCCCTGCTGATACAGATGATGTGAGACACCTGCAGGAGATGCTTGTGGCTGGGGTGATACAAGAGTCTAGAAACCCCTATGCTTCATGTATTGTAGTACTGAGGAAAAAGAATGGGACTGTTCGGATGTGTGTGGATTACCGCACTTTAAACAGGCGAACCATACCAGATCAGTATACCATGCCATACATTCATGATGCCTTGGACTGTCTAAATGGTAGTAAATGATTCCCCGTGTTAGACCTTCACAGTGGGTACTACCAGATCCCGATGGCTCCAGAGGATTGAGAGAATACTGCTTTCATTTGTCCGCTAGGCTTCTATGAGTTTATGCGGATGCCCCAAGAGATTTCAGGCGCCCCGGCTACTTTCCAGCGCTTGATGGAGGGTGCTGTGTGGGACATGAACTTACTCGACTGTTTAATCTACCTGGATGATGTTATAGTGTTTGGCAGCTCCTTGAAGGAACATGAGAGCAGGTTATTCAAAGTTCTGGATCAACTGGAAGACTTTGGTCTCAGATTGTCTACAGACAAATGTCAATTCTTTCAAACCTCCGTAAAATATGTGGGGCACATAGTATCCACTGAAGGCATAGAGACTGACCCCAGTAAAGTGGAAGCTTTGACTGCCTGGCATCAGCCAAAGAATTTGAATGAGCTGCAAAGGTTCCTAGGATTTTGTGGTTATTACAGATGATTTATCAAAGACTATTCTCGAGTGATCCGCCCTCTACTCAACCTTACTCAAGGGTATCCTCCAACCCACAAAACGTATAAGAAAGCTGTGCCCTCTGAGACTGAGAAAAAATATTTCCCTCCAAATGATGTGTTTGGAACCCGCTGGACTGCTGATTGTGAGACAGCTTTCCATGATATTTATATAACAGCTTACTCATGCCCCAGTGCTGACCTATGCTGACCCTGCCAGGCCATGCATTCTTCATACTGATGCCAGTCTACAAGGATTGGGGGCCGTGTTATATCAAGAGCACACAAATGGTCTAAGGCCCATAGCATTCACCAGCAGGAGCCTAACTCCTTCAGAAAAGAACTATGCAGTGCATAAGCTACAGTTCCTGGCCTTGAAGTGAGCCATTGTTGCTCAATTTCATGACTACTTGTACAGTGCTAAGATATTGATGAAGACTGATAACAATCCTCTAACCTATGTGCAGACCTCAGCTAAGTTGGATGCCACTGGCCACAGGTGGCTTTCTGCATTGTCTACCTACGACTATGCTGTTGAATACAGAGCAGGCTTGAACCACATAGATGCAGATGCTCTCTCCTGGAGCCCTGTGCCCTGAGACAACTACATCAGGTTGTCAGAACCTGACATTAGAGCTCTTTGCCAAAAATTTGACAAGGAGAAACAGGTATCTCCTGATGCTGTGGATTGCATGACGGATTGTTTGGGGTCATCTGAGAACTGTATACCTGCTGCTTACTGTCATTTCTCTGCATTAGACACTAGTGAATTACCCCAGTTCAATAATGATAGTCTCCGGCTACCTCAATCCTGAGACCCATGATAAAAACTGCTCTGGAGGCTCTGTACGAGGGGAGAGATGTGTCAAAACTGTGTTCCACTGACTTGAGAACTGCCCTGTTATACAAAGAAGGTCCCAAGTTGAAACTGATTAATAGACTATTATACAGAGAGACAGTGGATAAAGAGGGGCAGGTAGACAAACAACAACTGGTGCTGCCCACTGCTTTTAGAGAACTGGTGTTGAGGTCCCTACACAATCACATGGGACACCTCGGCACAGACAGAGCCCTTGACTTGGTGAGGTCCCGGTTTTATTGGCCCAGAATGGGTGCTGATGTGGAACAGCATATCAGGACTTGTAGCCAATGTTTACAAAGAAAGACCCTGCCCCAGATGGCTGTCCCCCTGGTTAACATCACTACTAGTGCCCCCATGGAGTTGGTCTGCATTGATTTCCTGAGTCTAGAACCAGATCAGAGAAACATCAACAATATATTGGCAGTTACTGATCACTTCACTCGGTATGCACAAGCTTTCCCCACTAAAGACCAGAAAGCAACCATGGTGGCTAAAGTACTTGTTGAGAATTTCTTTGTCCACTATGGGGCCCCTCAAAGAATCCATTCTGATCAGGGGAGAGATTTTGAGAGCCACTTGATTAAAGAAATGCTATCCTTGTGGGGGGTACGAAAGTCAAGAACTACTCCTTATCATCCTCAGGGAGATCCTCAGCCTGAAAGATTTAACTGCACGCTGCTTGACATGTTGGGCACCCTGCAACCTAAAGATAAGCCTAGATGGAGCCAGCAGATTAGCACCTTGGTACATGCTTATAACTGCACCAAAAGTGATGCCACTGGATTTTCCCCGTATAGACTGATGTTTGGGAGAGAAGCTAGACTGCCAGTGGATGTATGTTTTGGGGTCTCTCCTGCTGGGGTTCAAGCAGCTAATCATCTACAGTATGTGCAGAAGTTGAAGGCCCAACTAAATCATGCCTACCAACTAGCCCAGACCATGGCTGCTAAATGAAACCTGGCCAATAAAGAATGATATGACAAGAAAGTAAAAGCAATAGAGCTGAGAGAAGGGGATAGAGTGCTACTGAGGAATCTGGGACTGCATGGCAAGCATAAGATCGCTGACAGATGGCATCACCTCCCTCATATTGTTGTGGGAAAGCTGAAAGATTTACCTGTATACAAAGTGTGGCCTCAGAACAACTCAGAAGATGTGAAAACTATACACAGAAATCATCTGCTGCCAATTGGACAGATTTTGGTAGAGGCTGAACCTCCCAATGTCCCCCCCCCCCGGGCCTGTAACTAGAGCCGCTGCCAAGAAAAAACTAAGACCAGTTGATTTCCCAGAAATTAAACTACAGAGCCCTTCTCCACCTCCCTCTGTTGAAATTGATTGCCAGTCTGTATCCGAGGACAGTGAGAATAATAATGAGTACTACCCCTCTTATGAACTGAGTCATTTGTTTAGGGGCAACCCCCTGATCAACCCTGGGGATCAAGTTGGGTTTCCTGGACTGTCTGAGCTCCCAGCTTTGTCTCTGGAGCCAATGCTCCTGGAGGAAGAAGAGAGTGGTATTAAATCCGAAGATATAAGCTCATTGGGACTGACTGAACTGTCTGATTTCTCCAATGAAGAAAGTGATGTGGGGGAGGCAACTGGTGATATGCCAGAGCAAGAAGAATATTTTGAGTGCCCTGATAGTTCTCCGCCGGTACCAGAAATGTCCTTAACTGAGCCGGGTGGGGTGAGTTCAGAAATAGAGGGCTCTGTTCCTGAAGGTACCATGGACTCTGGGTCCACTGCCACTATAGAAGTTTCCCCGACCAATCCAAGTGGGGCTGAAATGGAGTCGGAGCCTTCAGAAATTTTATCTGAGACCCCAAGATGAACTGGCCGAGAAGTACGGCCTGTAGTGAGATTGAGTTATGAGTCCTTGGGCCAGCCTGTGAACCTGCCTTTAAATGTGGTCCACAAAGGGGTGTATGTGTCCCCGAGCTCTTTGCCCAAACTAACTCTGGGAAATGACTCCAGACTGTTAGTATTGCCCTCTGAGTGTGGTACCCCTGCCCCAGTTAGCCTTCAGGTAGCTGATAGGGGAGGGCCCCCTCTTTCCAGGTGTCATGTGCAGGAAGTAATGACCTGATGCTAAAAGAAAAAGGTTGTCTGTATGTGTATTATGGCAAAAACAATAGTAAACTGTGTAATATAGTGCCAATGTATGTAACAAAAGGTCTGACGTCTGTCAGTTTAAAACTATTTTGCCTTAAAGTGATTTAAGGGTAACTACTTGACGCGGACACCAAGTTCTTTCCAGGCCAGGAAGGGTGTAACCCCCCTACAAATGGGAGTTCCTAAAAGCCTTCTCAGAGCTGCTTAAGGGCTTCTTGCCTAACTGGCATTCGGAGTAAAGCCGCTTAAGTGTGGGCGCTGTGAGTGCTTTTAGAGCCTCTGGTACTGTCTCTTTAAGAGCTGCCTGCTTGCATCTTTATTAGTTTGTGTAGGGGAACAGTGGATTTACTGCTCGAATCTCACTCAAGGGGGTTGTTTGGATTGCTCCGTTTCTGCAGTCGCTAAGAGAGCAGAGGGAGCTTGGTTGAAAGATGTAACTATTTGCTGGAAAATATGTAGTGCCATTGCAAAAATGTAGTTTGTTTAACCTGCCTTATTTGCAGCTGGGACTCTGTGTGTTTGGCTCCTCCATTTTGGACCCGGAATGACGAGATGGACCAATTGGGGAAAAAGGGTTTTAAAATGGAGACCGCTGGAGCCAATTAACATTTGGACTCCCACTGGGAGCCTGCCTGAAGGGGAATATATGGCAGGTGCTCCTGGGAAGTGTAGTTTGGACCCTGACGCCTTTTTGCACCAATAGAGGGCGCATGGAGTGACTGACAAACAAAATCAGCCAACCGGAGCCCTGTGGAGGACAGGAAACTGTCCTGGAGAGGCAGAGTCATTGGTGATCGTGAAGGTAGAAGGAGCTCTGGCTCCTGCGCTGATGAAGTCTTTGCACGGGAAGAGCGTGTGGCAAGCCAAGAAGTCGGCCGATAGCATTGCCAGAAGGAGTGGACAAAATCCGTGGAGGAGGCGTAATGCAGGTGGAGGAGGCTGTACGTTTACAGCTACCTACCAGGCTCACCCTGTAGAGGACTGGAGAATCTGCTTCAATCGCGCTTGGTCTGTCAGGACAAGTGAAGCTGCGTCGTTTGGTCCAGTGTTTGCAGTGAAAGCGATCAGGAGTACACAGCAGCTGCCTGGTATGTGTGGAGAAGTGTTTGAATTCCAGGCTTGGTCCTGCCAGTGGTGTGAGAGCAATCTTTCTGCCAGAGTCGTGAGTACTAAATCAGGGTAGCTCCCTGTCAGATGTTCATAGTGAAGGCAAGATTTGTCTGGCTGCTTTACTGGCTACACGAACTGAGCCTCCTGGCTCTACTTAATCCTCTTAGGAATCAAATGCTTGTTTTCTGCATCAGGGCCCCAACCAGCTGCACTGAGAGGCTAGCCTTCTATTGCCTAGGTACCCAGAGACAGTGACTTATAGGTTTGGCCAGTGCACAGTGCCCTAGGTATATATATTTACATATTAGAGTGGCAAGCTAATCAACCTGATCTCCCCCGTCCTTGTTACTTTCTCCTTAATAAATCAGATTTGTTGTTGCAAGGTACACTGTTTGAACTGCGTGTTTGTGCTACCCTTTGTGCATGGGTTATTGTATAACTGCACCTTATTTTACAGGGGGTCCTCAGCACCAAGTTGGCCATCCCAACTTCTGGGTAAGTGTAAGTCAAAACGATAGTGTGGGAATCACTGGTGAGCCACTAGTGGGAAGAAAGGGGGGTTGCAGTGACCCAGAGGGCTGTAACCAGGTCATATCTGACTGTTCCAACCCTGACCTCTGGGTGGAGGCACCCACCGTTGGACCTAGGCGCCTCAACCTGTCAGTAATCAATCAGGCAGGGGTAGTAGCCCTTGGGATAGCACCACCTGGGGGATACACAGTGATATGGCGATGGAGGACCACGTGGGGTCCCACCATCTCTATCATGCACTACTTGATGGAAGGAAATGAATTACTCAGATACAGTGGTGGCGGACCATGTGGGGTTCCTGCCATCCCTATCAGGTACTATTTCTTCCATGCTGAAGGTGAACCATGTGGGGTCTTGCCTTCTCATTCACGCTCTCCCAGCAATACTGTGATAGTGGACCACGTCAAGTCCTGCTATCCCTATGCTGCACTACTCCATGGGCAAGGGGTCCTGCCTTTCATTTCCTCCACAATGTCTGCTACACGATGATGGACCATGGAGGGTTCTGCCTATCCATTCACCATCTACTTCAAGGGATTCAACTCTTTTTCTCCTTCAAGTCCCTGTGCTACAGATTGATTCACAGCAGTTTGTCCTCCTTACTTGGTCCAGTGTTTGCAGTGAAAGCGATCGGGAGTATACAGCAGCTGCCTGGTATGTGTGGAGAAGTGTTTGAATTCCAGGCTCGGTCCTGCGAGTGGTGTGAGAGCAATCTTTCTGCCAGAGTCGTGAGTACTAAATCAGGGTAGCTCCCTGTCAGATGTTCATAGTGAGGGCAAGATTTATCTGGCTGCTTTACTGGCTACACGAACTGAGCCTGCTGGCTCTACTTACATGCTTCACAGTTCTACAGACAGTGGACTCCTGCATCCATTCCTTATTTAGCCTATTATGGTGATGGCGGACCACATGGGGTCCTGCCATCCCATACATATGTGCCCTTGAAATGGCCCTGCCATATCTCAAGTCTTCCTATTCACTTCAAGAGTACATACATGGGGGTACCACCTTCCTTACCTTGGACTCCAATACAATCTGGCTCCTGAGGGTACCCTTCTCACCTAGATCATTCCATGTTATGGCAATGGCGGACCACGTAGGGTCCTGTTGTCCCTCGTCTATATGTCCCTCGGCAACCCCCTCCCCTTATTCCTTATCTTCCAATCCAATTTCTGTGACCCTCACTTTACCTTCCACTCACCAATAGGACAATGTTGATGGACTTATCCTGGACCAGGTTTAATCAGCAATTCAAGTTCTGCAGGTATCTTCCGCTATATCCTCAATGCACCCTTGGACCTTTTTTCTCAATCTGCTTCTCCTATTGCCAGTTTCATCGAACTTTCACCACCTCACTTCAGAATCATCATCTATGGCTATCAGGAACCCCTTGGAGGTCTCTCCATCCCACCAGTTGTATTCCCCCTCAACAGAAAGTTATCCTCTATAATATGGATTCCTTTGCACTATGGCAGACCCTTGTCGGGGTCTCACCTTTTCCAGTATTCCCCATCTGAGACTTCAGTCGCTCACACATTAATCTTCATTCACCAGGACTCCATAGGAATAGCTTTCCCTAGCTAGCCTACCTCCAAGCCTACTATCAAAGGTCAATGCCTAACATCTCAGTGGTGATGGTGAATCACGTGGGGTCTTGCCATCCCATTTATGCCTGCCCCACGACGGGCCTTATCTGATACTTTATATCATTTCAATCAGCCTCAGTGACATCCGTCCTCTATGTTTTCTATTAATCCGTATTGCTGCATGGTGGACCACGTGGGCTCCCGCCATTCCTGCAAAGGCTATCACCTTCCTATCTTGGATCATTCACTAAAATACCACCAACAGCTTAATCTGGTTCAGAGTCGGTTGGCATTCATCTGTATCCCCCTCCCCCGAGTCGTGCCTGAAAATAGGCAGAATTTGTCTAGTGCACTTACCCAGTCAACAAAAGCTAAATAAAATAAATAAATAAAATTAACCTCATCATACCATGAAGGTGAGCTTGCTGCAATTTCCAGCCATTCCAAAAACAGTCCCACTATGCAGCTATCTAGTATCCAAAGACCATGCTATGGATCTGCAGCAATCATCTATTAGACTGGGATTCACCATTGTCACAGCATCCGCTCCTCATTCCAGTTGGATATTCCAGCTGCTCGAACCTTCATCTGCAACATCGACTGCTTGCTCATCTCGACCATGAATGAGACTCCTAACAGCTACATTAGATCATACTCCTAGACATAACTATACCTAAACCTAAGCACATTTAGGATTATTCTCCTCTTAGTATTCCCAGAGGATGGGCAGGTCAGTAGCCATGGGTCCTTGGAGGTTCCCCCCAAAGGGGTTTTCCTCTCCTGTGTGCTATGGATTGCAATCTCTGGAGTTGGAGGAGGTAGTCACTTTGCTACTTCTTTTTTGGCCTGAAGTCTACACCTACCCACTATCCTAAGCAGGTTGGGACGCAGAGAAGCACCAAAACTCATGTTATAAACACCAAGCATATTCTAGTCAGTTCCTAAGTATACACAAGCACCAAGCTATTTGCCACACATTGAATGGAAAGGCTTTTAGCCTGTTGTTCAATGGGGGGAAATAGCTCCTTCCCCATTCCCTACTTAAGCAGTAGGCTGCCTCCCGCTCTGCTTCTAGCTTTTTGGCAGCACCCTCCATCCTCCCCTACCTCCTCTTCCTTCTCCGGTGCTCCAGTCTCACTCTCTCCACTGGGCCTTAAGTCTACACCTACCCACTAGCCTATATGGGGTGGGATGAAGAGAAGTGCCAAAACTCATGTTATAAACACCAAGCATATTCCAGTCAGCTCATAAGTATACACAAGCACCAAGCTATTTGCCACACATTGAACTGTAAATTCTGAACAAAATATTTGTTCAGGATTTCTGTTTTTTTCTGGGTCCTCTTCTGCACCCCCTTCCCCTTTTAGTCTCACAATCCCACCTCTAGACTTTTTTCTTTCACTGATATACCAGAAAAGTGTCTTATCCCCTCTCTTTATTGCCTGTGCTATTCTTTCCTCTGTATGTGCCTTTGCACCCCTGACTGCTTTCCCTGCCTTTCTTAGTTTTTCCAGAGAGCGCGACATTACGCTCCCGTCATTTCGCTCCAGCCACTCTCGCTACTGACAGTTAGCTCCCATACAAATCCGCTCCCTGACAAAATCACTTCCTATCATTATGCTCCCACAGCAGCTCCTGATCATATTACAAGGTGCAGCAGTCCCATCAGTTTAATCTCCCTACATAATGCAGCAGTCATACCCCTTCAGCTCAAGAAGCATGCAAAGAAACAGCAGTCCCATTGGACACAAGAGCTCCATGCTAGCAGTGAGAATTATTTCAAATCAAAGGAGTATAGCTGTACCCAAAAAGTACTCTTTAGGTAAAGACAAAATGTTAAGGTGAATGGCTGTTTGCTTTAATATCATTGCAAACCCTGGAACAACTTCTATAAGCTAAGTCCCATGGTGAATAAAGACACAGCAGTCCAATCAGTTTAAATCTCCCTACATAATGCAGCAGTCATACCCCTTCAGCACAAGAAGAAGCAGTCCCATCAGACACAAGAAGCAGCTCCCAAAGCAAATCTCGATTGTATTACAAGGCTTTCTGTCTCATGTCAGTGCACGTAGCCATTAGTGTTCTGAGCTTCTGTGGTAGCAGTGAGAATGATTTCAAATCATTTTTTTTATAAAACCTCAAAGGAGTATAGCTGTACCCAAAAAGTACTCTCTATGTAAAGACTAAATGTTACGGTGAATGGCTGTTTGTTTGAATATCGCCCGATCATATTACAAGAAGCTTCTGGACACATGTATTACTTGATATTACTTGGTATGAAAGAACAGAAGAAGGCCAGAGCCCATCGAGACTGTTCCCCACACTATGTGGGACATTATTTATCTCTTATCCCTCAACTAAACATCTAATTTGTTTTTAAAGACAGTGGCACTAGTTGCTTCTACCAATTCTTGTGGCAAGGTGTTCCATACAATGGATGCTCTTATTGGAAAAACGTTTCCCCTTTGCTGGTTTTATAAGTTTTTACTTCAAGCTGTTTATTATGCAGTCTCGGAACATGTCTCCTTTTGAAGAGTGTTAGACCACATTTTTCCTTTAGATCTGGTAAATTTATTAAATTAAAAACCATAAGCATATCACCTCTTAATCTTCTAGTTTGAAGAGAGAAGAGACCAGTAGCTTTTAGTCTGTTCTGATAATCCACGTTTGTTAATCTTGGAATCATTCTAGTTACTCTCCTTTGAACCTGTTCAAGAATTGATATGTCTTTTTTTTGGTTTGGATTCCAGAAAGGGGAGCCATAGTCTAGATACGGTCTAATGTATGCCCTATACAATGGAATAAGGCATTGGTCAGTGCGATTAACAAAAGTGCATTTTATTTGCTTCAAACGTCTGTTGGTCATGCAAGCAGTTCTAACACAGTGATCATTTGATGTAAGTTTATTATTAACATATATCCCTAAATCTTTTTCACTGTTTGATGAGTGAAGTGGTAGTCCATTTATATGATATATCGTTTTTGGATTATTTACACTGAAATGCACTACTAAACATTTATCTTGATTAAACTGCATATGATTTTCATTTGCCCAAAGTGTTAATTTTTCCAAATCCTTCTTTAATGCAGAAATATTTTCTTGATTATTAACCTTTCCCCCCAATTTAGTATTGTCTGCAAATTTAACTATGAAGTTATTTGGCCCTGCTTGTAAATCACTGATAAAGAGGTTAAACATTGTTGATCCCAAGACCGACCCCTGTGGTACACCACTTGTCACATTACCCGAATCAGACAAGATATCATTAATTCTGACTGTCTGAGAATGATTTGTCAACCAGTTTAAAGTCCAGCTGACAATATCAGGTGACAAACCTAGATTGTGCATTTTAGTAACGAGTTTTTCATCTAAGACTTTATCGAAAGCTCTACTAAAGTCCAAAAGAATTACATCAGTAGGGATACCCACATCTAGAAGAGTACTTATATTATTGTAAAAAGATATCAGATTGGTGGTGCAGGAATACTTGGGAGTAAACCCATGCTGATTTGAATCATAAATTCCTAATTTTTTACAATCTTGATCTATTAGAGACTTCATTACTCATTCCATTAATTTACTAGCCACTGAGGTCAGGCTAATTGGACAATAATTTTGCACAGAACCTCTATTGCCTTTTTTAAGACTTATTTATTTCAGATAAACAAAAGTTTTAATTTTCTGGTATTTGGAATTCCACCTGGAATTTATAAAACTCCATATCCTGCTGGTTTCTGGACACATGTAATGTTTACTTATTTTATCAAAAACGGGAGTGTATTTATTGATGTGTACATTTGCATTTCTTTAGCTCTTATGGGGTTATGTGATTTAGGTGGCTAAGAATGCTGGTCACAGCTACAAAAGCTTTATACTGTACTGATTGGTGGAATGCTGGGAATTAGTGTGAGTGAAATGACCAGCAGTGAATATGCATGGGAGTGAAATTGTTCGTGAGTGAAATGACGGGAGTGAAAGTGGTGGGAGTGAAGTGACAGGAGTGAAATGTCATAGACCCGTTTTTCCAGATAAAGTCCCTTTTCTTCCTCCCTCTGTGTTACCTTGTACCTCTTGAAAGCTAACCTTTTTCTGTTCACTTTTCTGGCCACTTTTTTAGAGAACAATAGCGTAGTTTTTTTTCTTTCTTTTTGCTTTACTTACTTGTGTAACACAAAGGCTGGTTTCTTCTGCTATGGCCACTTTCAGATTACCCACTGTTCCTCTACACTTCCTCTTTCCTCCTTCCTTACCAGAGCTGTCCTGAGACATTCTCCTAACTTTGCAAAGTTGGCCCATCTGAAATCCAGGACCCGTTCTTTCGTGTGGTTTGACTCTTCTACTGTCCTCACATTGAACCACACTGTATGGTGATCACTGGACTCCCGGTGGCTACTCACTACTACATATATGACTCTGTCCCAGTTGAGGAGCACTAAGTCCAATATTACTCCTACCTATGGGGGATCTACCACAAGTTGTCTGAGGCAGGGTGTCTAGGATGTCTCTGCTCCTTGCTGTGGCTGCAGCATGAGTGCTCCAATTGACATCCGGCAAATTGACATCTCCTACTAGCAGTACTTCTCTTTTAGCTGTCATTTTGTGGATTGTTCCACCAGGACCATGTCCATCTCTTCCCCTTGTGCAGATGGTCTGTAGATCACCCCTGTATGAATGGTGGTGCCATTTCCCATTTCCAGGGTGATCCGCAATGCCTCTGCCCCTTTTTGCATTCCTTGAACCTCAGTAGCTGGCATTCCATACCTAACAAAGATAGCCGCTCCTCCTCCCTTCCCACCCTACATTTTCTGAATAGTGTATACCCTGGTATAGCCATGTACCAGTCATGGTTTCCTGTGCACCACATCTTGGTGATAGCGACAATGTCCAGATCTGCCACTGCCATTAAGATCACTAGGCCTCTGGATTTTATTTCTTAGGCTGCGGGCATTTGTGCACAAGACTTTCCAAGTTATACTACCTCCCCTCTTGCCTTTACCCCTCCTATCTCTATGCTCCCCATATTTACCCCATTTTTACCCCTCCTGTCCCTACTCCCAGCATGTGTAGTATCCCTCTCTATCTCTGATTGCTATAAAATTTGATTTGATCTAATTTCTATTTCTGTGTGTTCTTCCTATTTGTGGGGGAGTGATGGCTAAATCCCTATAATTTAAAGTGTCTTTGATAGGTTATTTAGCCTCTAACTTCTCCCTCCTTCCTAGTTTAAATGCCTGATGCTGATGTCAAACTCCTGTTCCAGCACATTCTCCTTTCTTGGTCAGGTGCCATCCATCGTATCTGAAGAACCTTCTTTCACAAAAGTCATGCAAAGCACCTCTGAAGTGGAATCATTTTTCATGACACCAGCTCTGCAACCATATGATAAAGTCTTCAGTCTCCTTTCTTCTGATCCTGTCTGCATGTCCACCTTTCCCCACACTGGAAGAACATTTGAGAAGGTCATAATGTGGGCAATATTGTTTTTCAGGAACCAATTAGTTTTCATGTCCACAGTACTATGTTACAGCCAAAAGAAGTGATCATACTGTTTTCTTGAGGTAAAAAACATACTGTTTTCTGGAGGAAAAAAAATGAAACATTTCAAAATACTTAAATTCTGGTAGAGATGGAAAAGTTTGCCAGCAAATAAGGTGGAAATTAACTGAATCTTTTACTGTTACAAAAGGTAGTGTCACATTTTTTGCTAAGCTTTGCTGCTGTGCTGCTTTAAAGAGCCACTGACGCCTCAAGAAGAACTTTGAAAAACATAATATTTAGACACAAGGCAGGTTATATTTCTCATTAACTCTGTATTTCTTATCCCCATTATGTATTACTGAGGTCATATGCATGAAAACAGAATATGTTTTTCCTTGAGGATTCATCAGCTCCTGTTGCTTCTTCCCAACCTGATGTCATAACACTCTGCTTGTGACATCACTGCTATTCCCATAGCAACAGACCGCGATGTCACCATAGAGCTTTATAATTTTAAGTAGGGACTAAGCTGTAGTGGCAGATGAACTCTAAGTGATAAAGATCTCATTTTTGTGGGAATTTCTTCAGTAAGAAACACCGAAGAGGAGAAATCTATAGACGATATAAGAAATACAAGCTTAATTGGGCCTAACTATTACATTTTCCAACGTTTTCCAAAACGTGTCAACTGCTCTTTAAGATTCAGAGAGAAAAATATTAGATTAAGTATTTGCTACTGATCATGGACAAACTTAAAACCTCTCATGATCATTGCTTTTACACTGCTTCCAAGGTCCAAAATGATTGCATTTTTTCTTTGTTGTTAGGCAATGAAATGTGTACAGTTCCTTCATATTGTTAGGCAATGAAACTTGTCACACTGTAGGCAATGACATTTGTACTGCACAAACTGCACTGGCTGCCTGTTCAGTGGCGAATCACCTTTAAGGTTGGCTTGCTAACCTTTAAATCCCTACACAGACAGGGAACTGACCACCCGAAAGATCTTCTAACTCCCTACTGCCCCCTCTGTCCCCTCCAATCTGCCGATGAGGGATTACTAGAGATTCCCAAGGTATGCTTGAAAAGCTTTAGTGCCCAAGCCTTTTCATATGCAGCGCCTACCCTGTGGAATTCTCTACCTCGTTGGTTAAGAGAATGCCTGACCATCGAAAGTTTCAAAACTAATCTAAAAACCTATCTTTTTCAACAAGCTTTTCTCTGACTGTTTTTAATTGTTTTTCTCAGGAACTTGATGATTTATAACCTATTTATTCATTTGCGGTATTTTATTTGTCATATTTATGTTAACTATTTGTTCACTTGATTGTGTGGTTTTATTGTGGTATTGTACAGTGCTTTGGTATTTGAAAGGCGCTTTATAAACAAAGATTACCTTATCTTACCTTGTACAGTTCCTTCATACTATCCATTCCTATGTTTCAATATGCTTGTTTTTATTCATATGCTGCACTTAAGTATTAGAAATGTTATTGTTTTGCATTGTCAGGAGCCTCACAGGACCTCCTTGAAAATGAGCTTGCTCAATGGAGTTTTCCTGGAAAATGAACTTCAACTTGAAAGGTCTATTGACAACAGAACTTGTTTGTATTAACAATAGAACGTATTTGTAACCTGGGCATACAGCTAAAACAATTATGGCACAGCAAAATCTGTTTTATATGAGTATATGAACACTGAAATGGCTAAAAAACCTGAATGTCTCTGAACAAAACCAGATTACCAGACAGGAACCCTGAAAATCAGATTACTAGGTAAAAAAAGCTTGACAGGTTGCAACCCTATATCTTAATGTTGTTGATAGAAAGGGAGCTCCTGGGCTGCCTTCTCCACTCAATGACCCACTCCTTTGGTGGCAATCTGCACTACCTGAAGTGCAGATCCAAGTGAGCTTAATAACGTGCCCCTCCCAGAGAGGAGAAAATAAAATCTGAGGCACTCTCTGTCTAGTATTACAAATCATGACGTCATGTTTAGCATTATAAAAAGTGTCTCGGAAAGTTCTCAATCTGATTAGCTGTTAGCACTTTGAGATCCTTACATTAATCCCTGTTACACCATCACATACAGCCTGATCACCATGGTGCATGAATTGTTCCTGTCAGGATTCCATCTTCTAGCACAGCTGAATGACTACAATGATGCATTTTGATTCTGAACCAGCATTCTTAAAGAGACAGTCAAATTGTGTCTGGCTTTTAAATCCTCTTTTGAAATAATTGTGTATACAATAGCTCTTTTTCTGTTTGTTCTTAAGTTACTTACCTGATTCTAAATAAACTGTTGCTTAACATATTTCCAGGGGTCTTCTTTATGTTGAGCTTCCTTACTTAAATTCTGAGTCCCATGGGTAGTTGCAAAAGCAACAATAAATCCCTCCATGTTAGGTAACCTCTCTTTCTTAGCCAGACTGGGTTTTACAAAATGAAACCTCTGGCTGACAGTCTCTATCCTATTATCAGCTCCCACTGACAGAAATAAGTAAGCTGTGATCCTTTCATACCTATATTCCTTAATTTTGGGGTGCAAAGTAACCTCATCTCTCTAGGGTGCCAAAGATGTTGGATATTTGAGCCAATTATTACTCTGGAAATGAGGAACTGCACCACAACACAAGGTTTACTAACACAATATACTGCATTATCCCTGGTAGCCCAGTATACAAGGTGCCAGTATGGCCTATTACCTTCCCTTTGAAGGATGAACCAGACAGGTGTGGAAGCTTCAGATCTCCATTTTGGGATTTGTAGTGCTTCACTCTCTGCCCGTTACAGTCCAGCTTATATACACTATCCACAAGCTGTCATCTTACAAACTTATGTCGATACAAGGTATTCTTTCTCAGGGTACCTTACTGTATTTTTCCAGTCAGAGACTGCATCTTTTACACACGTAGCCTTTGCTACCTCTAATTCTAATTCAGCATTTTGTACAGACAGAAAATACATCCTTATCATAGTACAAGCCGTGCACAGGTAAATGTATTTTCTACAGCATCAATGACATTAGCAGAGAAAAGCAGAAAGCTTCAAGTACAGAAATATCCTCACTAACTGTGACTAACTGAGTGTCAGTGGCTCAGTAGGTAGCACACTCGCCTCTGAGGCCGGGAGATCAGAGGGCTGTGGGTTCAGTTCCCACATCTGGCACTTGGGTTAATATCCCAGTACTGACAATGTGGTGCAGCATGAGAGGGGTGCTGCACTTCTGAGGTGCCGTCTTTCAGATGAGACGTTAAACCGAGGTCCCATCTGCCTGGATTGGTGGTAGTTCAGGTGGATGTTAAAGATTCCATGGCACTTATCGAAAAGAGTAGGGGAGATTTTATTAAACAAGAAACACAACATCACATAAAATGAAATTTCCAGGTTCAAACAAAAAGGAAAAAATGATTACACAAAAACTGAAAGGTTTAGACAGTTGGAAAATGGTTCCATAAATGGT
Organism: Neoceratodus forsteri; assembly: GCA_016271365.2. NCBI lineage: Eukaryota > Metazoa > Chordata > Ceratodontiformes > Ceratodontidae > Neoceratodus > Neoceratodus forsteri. The sequence goes on along the minus strand of CM057449.1, from coordinate 568,413,110 downwards.
TAACATAAGATCTGGAGTATTTTTTTCCATCTTGTAAACAAAGTACATGCAACTCAGAAGCAACAGAAGATACAATTGTAAAAAAAACTGTATGAAGTTGCTGTAATACAAAGTGACAACGTGCCTGCCATAAAAAATATTGCAAAAGAGCAAAGAAAACATTCAATGTACTTCTATGATACTGCTCCCATCTACCCGAATAATCACCCAGTACCAAAGTATTATAAGTAATAAACCGCAAAGGGGGCATATTCCAGTGTAAAACTGCAAACTCCCAAAATCTCTGACTGTCTGGACAGTCTATAAAGAAATGGGATTGACTTTCTTCCATATCAATACAATCAGGTTTTAAACAATAACGATCAGTCACTGGTTTATATTTCAGATTTCCTCTCACTCCTAATCGACCATGAGCAGAGAGCCAAATAATATCCCAAGTTTTAACAGGAATCCTAATATCTGTTAACTTACTGAGAGCATATTTCATATTTATTGGAGAACAAAAGGGAAAGAGTAAGATTACCTTTTGTAAATCATAGACAATATAATCATAAAAAGTTTTCCTAGTTAGCGAAAGTAATTTTTGTAATGGAATCTGCCATTGAAATAGCTTTTTAAAAGTAGAAAGGCCATATTTCGGAATGTCATCCGACAGCAAGATTCTAGGTGGGAAAAGAGACCATCTGAAAAAATATTTGTGCCATAAAGATTTAACCCAAAAATGCCATGGCAAAGAAGGTTCCTGCCAAGTAAATGGAAAAGAGGACAATAAAAAAATGGAATAAAAAAAATGAGAGGGTTGACCATTTTAAGCACACCATCCCTTTGTTTAAGATACGTATACTCCCTCTTCACTGGGTTCAGCCTATTTCCCCAGAGCATCTGGAAAAAAATACTATATATTCTAGTTTCCAGGGCCAAAGGGGGCCGAAAAAGATGGCTTAGATAAAGAAAAATTGGTAATAAGAACTTTTTAATGATCAATACCCTTTTTTTTTCCAAATTTCCAATGTTTCCATTGATTAATTTTAAATTCACCAACTCCTAGCTGCTTTTCCCAGTTATATACCTCCATGTGTTCCACCCCAAACCAGATGCCCAAGATTTTTTGAGGCCCAGTTACTAAGGAGATACCAAAGCAATCAGATAAATCTGGAACAATGCTTCCCAACTGTAAAACAAAACTTTTTTGAACATTGAGAGAAGCCCCAGAATACTGACTAAAGAGGAAAAAAATCTCCAATGTTTTTTTTAAAGATAATGTATCTGCTAAAAGAAGCGTGACATCGTCAGCAAAGGCAGTTACTTTAACTGTCTCTAAATGAGGCAAGGGGGCAATACCCTTTATGGAGTCATCATATATAATATGTCTAATGATCGGGTCCAAAGTGAAGGTGTATAGTAAAGGACTCAAGGGACATTCCTGCCGGACTCCTCTAGAAATTCTGATCTTATCACCCATCAGTCCATTAACTATTGGGACAGTGACTGCAGTATCATACAGTTGCGAGATCCACTGAACAAAAATAGCGGGGATTCCATAGGAAGATAGTACAAAATACAAATAGGGATGACTAACAGCATCAGAAGCTTTGGACTGGTCTAAAGCTGCAACTAATTCAGATGCACAAAAGCTGGACTGACTAGCAAAAAGATCCCTAAGTAAAAAAAGGTTATGTTGAATTTTTCTATTTTTTATAGCACAAGTTTGTGCAGGATGGATTAAAACTTCTGCCAGTTTTTCCAACCTATTGAGCAGGATTTTTGAGAGAATTTTGTAATCACTGTTCAATAAACAAATCGGCCTCAATTTGAAAGGACCCCTTATCTCCTTTTTTATGAATGAAAGTCATTATGGACATAGTAAAATCTGCTAGGAGATCCCAGAGGACAAATATGAATTAAACACCAAAGGAAGAAAAAAACCCATATAAACTATACATTTTTTATAAAATTCGTTCGGAATTCCATCTATCCCAGGAGAAGACCCAGTTTTTAATTGCTTGATAACCTCAATTACCTCCTGGGATGAAATTGGTCGTATTAATGACTGTACTGATTTACCTGAAACTCTAGGAAGAGTAGAAAAAATAGATCCTGGAAAAGAATCAGTGAATAATACTTGTGGGGATGAAAAACAATTCTGAATATAATTCTGAACTATATGTAACATGCCCAAATCAGAAGTAATTGTCTCGTTATTCAAATTTAACAACCCTGTCATTAGGGTATCCGTCAAGTATGTGCTTTACATGCCTGAAAAGGATCAGCCATTGGAGTATTTTAATATTAAAACGAAATTCTAAGTCTAAAGACTTAGCTCTATTGTATTGATACTTCTTCATTTGTTGTTTAATTTCTTTTATTTGGGAGAGAAATAAATGATGGTCTGTAAGTGACATTAACCTATATAATTGATTTCTATGGACCAGATATTTCCTATAATCCTCATCAACTTTGCCCTTACCCCAGGTTTGGAATAAGCATTTAATTTCTGTTTTAACATGCCTCCACCACTCATAATATGAGGAAAAAAGTTCTAAAGTAGAAAATTTTGCAGCTAGAAAAAATTCTAATTTAGAAAAATAGGCTGAATCCATTAAAAAGGAAATATTTAGCCTCCTCCTTTGTATTAAAGAATATAATCTTGGTGGGAGGTTTCGTAATGATAGGGTACAAAGCAAAATGTGATGATCCAAAAATTCTGAGGGAAATACAGTGCAAGATAAAATTTGAAAATAATACGAGATAAAAAACATATCAATTCTGGTCGCAAAACTATACCTATGGTAGGTTTCACCACCCTGTGGATGTAAACTTCTAAAGGCATCTGTGAGTTTAACATCCTTCACGGTTTCCAAAAGAGCATTAGAATCACAGTAAACCTTTTTTCCAGACATTCTCCGAATTTGGATATCAAGAGAACAATTAAAATCCCCTCCCCATACTAAGTGTTTTTTTGTAAATAAAAAAGGTTTTATTTCCTTGAATAAATCAATGCAGCCTGTTTTAGTTTGTGGACCATAGATATTGATAAAACGAAAAAAATAATCCCCCCATAAACAATCTAGAATGAGAGCTCTGCCAGGTAACAAATCAATAACTCGTGATATTTTAAAAGAGAGGTTTCCAAATAATATAGCAACACCATCAGCTACTTCCGAACCAAAAGACCAAAAGGAAGGTCCGCATGTCCATTTTCTCTTTAACCGATTTATTTCAGAAAGAGAGGACAGCCTAGTTTCCTGCAAAAAAATTACATCCAGCTGTAAAGATGTTAGGTGTGAGAAGATAGATATCTGCCTCTGAAATGTTTTCAAACTGCACACATTAAAAGAAGCAAATTTCAAGGATGCCATGGAAATGCTTAAACACTATTTTTTTGGCTTACTTTTCTTTTTTTACCTTTCTTTCCTTTTTTATCTTTTGCAAGTTCTGTGGACTTACTCTCTTCTTCATCAGTCACAATTTCTGAGAGATGAGAGGTTTCAGATACTAAATCCGAATCCCTAACTTCATCTTGAAGGGGCGAAAAAAAATTCTCTGTTACCAACAGACTGGCTTGAGTCTGTTTCAATGAAGCTCTAGTAAATCTCCTACTTTTTACAATCTCAAAGGGCGGTGGCATAGAAAGAACAGGGGCCTGCTTAACCCCTAATTGAGTGGAGGCCTTCTCTGAAATAACCTGAGGGTCGTTAGCTACAGGTGGTGCTTCCTTAAGTTTATCTGCTGCCAAAGGAGCCGAAATAGACTCTTGTCGTGAGGAATGAGGGGAAACAGACCCATGAAAACTCTGAATTTTAGATTGGGCTTTCTGAAGTAAGCCATCATGATCTAACCCATCAGGACAATTATGCCTAGCCCAAGGGCACTGATGGAAAGGCATGTCCCTTTTCTTCGCATAAATTACACTGGAAAATGTTACTACACATGTCTACTGAATGTCCAAAACCCCACATAAGGACATTTCATCATGTCACAAACACTGCTTATATCGTTCTGTCCCCACACTTATAACACGCTTTTGGCTGCCCTCCGTAAAGCACACCCCCTATCCTTGCCCAAGAAAAAACTGTTTGGTAAGTGAACAATTTCAGAGTTGACTTGTAATAGTTTTACTTTAAATTTCCATCCCCTGTCCAAATGCCTTCAATATCAAAAAACGCCTCAGGTGGACCTAATACTTCACACTTAGACTGTAGCCAATGATATATATACTAACATTGACACCTTCATTCCTAAACATGATTGTAACAAACCTAATCAAAGGCCTAGTTAACGGAATTGCAAAAAAAGGCAACCATAAAGGGTGATTCTTTTGGTTAGCATATTTATCCCAAAATTTATCCATAAGAGCAGTTGTTTGAAAACTAATATCAAATGAGTCCTCTCCAGAGATATGTATCAGAGCATAAATGTCTTTTGCACAAAATCCCATCGTAGTTTTCAAAAGCTGCTTGAAGATGTAATATCTATCAGGATGGTCCTTTAAGCCACCTCTGTACTTCAAACGTACAGCATTACGACGAGGGGCTTGTTCAAGTTTAGATTTAAACAATTCAGACATCGTGGGTTTAAGGTTCTGAGTCAAAGAGGGTTTTTCAGGCACACAGGCAGCTGAAGTACTGGCTACAGAAGTACCAGAGTCTCTTCATTCAAAACACTTCCCCACCTTCCCTGAATTAAACAATAAAGGTTTTGCCCTGAATTCACAGAATTTGAGTCAAGTCTTAATATACCTGGAGATGGAGTCCACGAAAAATCTGGTACCCAGTCCTCCGACTCAGAGCGCTTCCAGCCAGCCTCAGAGAGAGCAACTTCTTCTGACCACTCTGTTGTACTGCTCCCAGTGCCTTCTTCCTGCATCCCAAATTGCCGTCGCACTAAATGCGACGTGCGCGGTCCTGCATTGCACACAGTCCTCCCGGAAACATCCTCCTTCAATATTGGTTCCTGCTGTGGTTGCAGAAGAGCGCGACACTCCTGATTGTCTGATTTCCTCAAAGATGATGAAGGCTCTACAACGGTTAGCGAATCCTGAACAGAAAGCCGTGTAGTAGCCACTGAAACTATACCAGCCTGCTGAGACTCGTGAGTCCGATCTTCCGACACTGGTTCCAAATTATTATGAATTGCTCCGGCTTGAGAGTCGCTCTCCAAGACGCGACCCTGTTCTCCACGCATAAGCATACTCCCTCCAACCTCCTCCTCCATCCCAACCGCAAAATCGTCTGCCATGTCGAGACGTGACGTCAGAAAGACTCCCTACCAGCCACTGACCAGCAGCCAGTAGGGGAATTTCCCCGGTGTCCTGGCCAAATTTCTCTTATTCACTAAAAATACCATCAACAGCTTAATCTGGTTCAAGGTCAGTTGGCATTCATCTGTATCCCTCTCCCCCGGGTCGTGCCTGAAAATAGGCAGGATTTGTCTAGTGCACTTACCCGGTCAACAAAAACTAAATAAAAATAAACTCTTTTGCCTTCTACTGCCAGCACTTTAAAAGATTTTTCATTATACCAAATTGTCATATTCCTACACCTGTAGCCTTTTCATATGCCTAGTGAATGTACTGTATATATGCAGCAAGATTGACTTATTATACCACTGAACAGCCAATTGTAGTAGTTTAATGTGTTAATCAGTTGTACTGGTGACCCACTCTTACTCCCATCCATTCGATGCTGAGGTGCATTCACGGTTGCAACATAGCACCGACGCACCAGTAAACTCATCCACAGATGAGTTTGATAGATTTTTGCACAATGTGAGCTAAGTATATTTTTTAAAACTGCACAATGAGCTGAGTTAGCAGAGAAGCTCACTTGCAGAAATTAGGTTTTTATGATTGTGAAATTCGATATTGAAAAGTCAAACCATTACACCAGTATGCACATTAGCATTGCTAGCTATGGTTGGCAGTATAGCCTAGAGGTTACAGTAACAAGCTGTGGATGAGCTTAGCACATCCAGAAGACCTGAATATGATTATCTCAACCTGAATGTGTATATTGTGTGATCTTGAGCTAGTTACTTAACCTCCCCAGTGCTCCCGGTCACCTCCAGAAAACAGGTCTTGTGCCTAGTGGGCCTTACCAAGTTACCAAAGAACTGAAAAAAAATCAAAAGGGAATATAAAAGTAAGCCAAAAGCTGAAAGTGTCCTGTTAAACAGTTGACGGATGAACTATTTTATTAAAAATCTCCCTCTCAATGAGGAAACACTTCAAAAGGTATACTTCTAACACTTTCCTTTTGGAATAGTTTTGTATGATAGCAATAAGGCACTCCTAGAAGTTAGATTAACAGTCAGTTAATCACCCCAGGGGCAATATGGCACAAGGCTGGGTCTCTTGCCACATTACTCCCATGGAGGTGATTAAAGGACTATTACTCTAACCCCCCATCATGACTATTTGCTTGAAAGATTCCAGACACTCATAACCGTAAGAAGGTTTCTCATACAGTATTTCCAAAATTACAAAGTTCTGTGTTCAGTTGGTATGTGACAAAAATTCCCCACCAGGGAATTCAAGTTCACTGCCACCTCCATGGTTTTTACCAACAGGAACCAGGGAAACTTGTTTCCTACCTCCTCTTTTGCACAAGGTCAGGAAGGTCAAACACAATAACTGTGAGTAGAGTGCTCCTTCACAGACAGACTGCAAACAGAGTCCAGCAGAAATAGTAGAATTACCCTTTTTAAATAAAACAAGCAGTCACTAATTCTATAAAAATATTATTCTTTACTAAAAGACTACAAGTATTTATAACAGGATTTATGTACAGCAGACAAAAGGATTACATTTTGCTAGAAATTAAAATGAATGAAGTTATGCCAGAAAGGTTGTAGACAGAAGAATATGAGCCATTCTCACTTTAAAACCTATTCATTTACCTGTTGCTGTCTAAAGAAAACCCTATTCCCTAAGCTGTCTTTCTTACCAGATGGACCTCTAGCTGCAGGGCTCTGTGGTTTCAGATGTTCCAAGTCCAAGAGAACGTGCTGGCTTTCAGCACTACAATTTATTTATTTTCTGACTGTGGGAGGTAGTTTTGTCCCTTTGAGTGACAGTTTACCACTCCCCCCCAAATGAGTGTGCCTGTGTATGGGGGTGTGTGTGTGTGGTGTGTGTGTGTGTGTGGATGGATGGATGGATGACATCATTTAGGCCAGCTGGCTCACTCCACACCCACCCTGTTCTGTCCACTTTTATGATTCTGTCTTGAAGACTGCCCAAGGTGTATAATCCCATGCTTCTACATTTTAAGCCCTTTTAAGCAGAGGCATTCAAATTGGAACTCTTCCATCTGCCTTACAGAATCTGTGGCTGAATGTTCCCAAGGGAATATTCCCCTGAGCAATTTGGGCCAATGTTTCCCATAAGAACTGTTTGGTCATGTGATATTGGAAGAAGAGATGCAGCAAAATCAAATTCTGACGGCTAAGTGAACGCGAAGTGGCCACTTCGCATTATCATTACACTATGCGAAGTAGCCATTGGAAAGTGCTCATTTCGCTTTATTATAACTTTGCATTGTTATTCCACCTTAACGTGAAGTAAGGTGGAATGACAACAATATAGACAGCCCCCCACACACATCACATGGCTTACAGTACTGTAAGTCACATGCTTTAGCCAGGCAGGAAGGAAGTGATTCATACAAGCAGATACTTTTACTTTCTCCTTTGTAGAGGTAGTGAGAGGAAGCATTTTGTGTAGGAGAGGAGAGTTCATGTTAACAACAAGTTTCTTTCTTGAGCAAATTCCAAACACCCAAAAGCTTTTTAAAAAGCTAATTCTTTAGTTGTTTTTTTTTTGTACTGTTCTGTCAGTTCTTTTTGATGACCAATTTCTTTGTTTTATAAGTTTTGTTTTGTGTGTGTTACTCTGTGTGTGTGCCTGTGTTGCGTAACTGTGTGTGAAAGTCGCTCATCACATCAGAGAGGGAAGGAGTGTTTTTTGTGTGCACACATGGGGGTCATAGCCAGGTGGCATTGGACCGCTCCATACTCTTTGGTCTTGCCCCCCCCCGGAAGCAGCAGCACCACCAGTGCCACTGCCACATCCACCAAGTCTGCCACCACCATCACCACCTGTAGCAGCTGCAGGAGTTCCAGCAGCAGCAACTCCACAGCAGCAGGTGGAGTCCTAGGTGTGTGATCATGCTGCTGGCACTGCATCTGCCCCTCCTATGCCTGGTCCCCCCCGCAGCTCCCCAGTTTGGCAGTTTCTCAACTGTGTCAGGGGGGACATCAGCCTTGTGTTGTGTCTGCTTTGTGGCATGCAGGTGCGCCATGGTCCCTAGGGGGCACATCTATGGACTGGGGGCCAGCGCACACATATGTTGAACCACCACAAGGTGGAGTAGCAGACTGACACCGAATGGGCCAGGCCTCCACATTCTGGCCCTTCTGTGGCAGTGGCAGAGGGTGCTGCTGTTGTGTGTCACCGCAGCAGGAGGAGGGCCACAGCAGCAGCTGCTCGACCACCACCCCACCACTGTCACAAGTACCACCCTCACCACCACCACTACCTGGTTCCCCCCCACGAGTGGACCCCACAATGCCTGCAACTCAGGCAAACATAGCACTTTTGTGGGCTATGGTAGAAGAAAATAATGAGAGGGTGGGAGCTGTCCAATAGCAGGTGGAGCCAATGGCCGCTCTACACCAGGGCCCGCCAGGGCACATGCCCTGGTAAAAAAAATGCTGTGCCCCAGTTGGTGCCCCATATGGTGTAGAACTTCCCACATTGTAACAATATATCAGTGCCCTGGCTGCCATCTGTTGTGCCCCAGTTGTGCCCTGGTAACCATTTGTGGCTAGAGCCGCTAATGGGTGGAGCAGATACAGCAACACCAGTTACAGATTGTGTTGATGTTTCATCTGCTGCTGGAACATCAGGGGATCAACCATTAGCTTTTTTTTTCAGCAACTCCCCCCCCACTGCTGTAGTGTTTTGTCTCTTGTTTATGTTTAATAACAGACAGAATGCCACAGTATTAGTTTAAAGAGAAGCAGTCAGCAGCAGGAGGTCCTGAGCCCTGCAAGGCTTACCCTCCGGTTAAGCCTTTTAAGTATGTTGCAGCGTTTTTCTTGCACCACAACATGCTTTATTTTAATAAAGAAAAGTCAGCGACTCAGAAGTATGGCGGATGCTATGGGGGCTCCATTATATGTAAAGGTGCAATGGTGACTCTCCATGCACTTCAATACAAAAGTATTGAAGTGCATGGTGTGTCGCTGCCCTGTTATTATAATCCAGTGCCTTGGTAATGTTTATTTTCTGTTGTGAAGTGGTTGTGGAAAAGCAGGTGTGAGCAGTGCAAGTATGATGTGCTAAATTGCATGTGTGCAGTCAGTGTTGTTGCCTCTGTGTGTGTGTGTGTGTGTGTGTGTGTGTGTGTGTGTGATGTTAGACATTGTCCAGCTTCTTGCAAACATATATACTGTATATGCTGACTTGTTGCAGTGTTTATGGTATAAACAATAGAGATAAGAATAATGTATATTTTATTTTCACCGTCATCATCGGTGGACTAAGTGATATGATATTTTTTCAGAGGAGTCTGGCCAGAGTGCACTTTAGTCACATACTGCATACATGACTTTTAGGAGAGCATGTGTTTTTTGTGCTATGATCTCTGCAAAGTCATGTGTGCACTGTGAGTGACTTTGGTACACAGTGAACCGATACCACTGAAAAAATATCATATCACTTACTCCACTGGTGCTGATGGTACAAATAAAATATATGTCATACAGTATATTCTTTCTTATCTTTATTCTTTACATACTGCAACAAGTCACACCATAAATATGTTTGCACAAAGCTGAACAATGTCTGTACACACAGGAAAGAACACTGACGGCACACGTGCAGTTTAGCACAATATACTTGCACTGATCAGTCCAGCTTTTTGCGAAACACTTCACGAGTCCCGACACAAAGTAAACTTTACTAAGGCTCCAAAAATATTTCTTTTTTGAAATAGATATTAAAGCAGCAGTGCAACAATCTGGTGAAAATTTTGACCTATACTTTTTTATGCTATTTTACATTGTCACTTTACTTACCTCCTGACTTGTATGATACCATTCTTTCCATTAGTTCAGTCTGCGTTAGTACTTTTTTCATCTCTGAAATAATAAAAGGAGCACCCTTTTTAACACAGTGTGGACCAGTCTTCATCAGTATTTTCTGCTAGTTTTCTCCATCAGTTGTTTATATATTACTTCTGTTGTAAAATTAACAAGTATGCAGCAGGCAGTGTTTTATGACCTCACAGAACAATATGTGTTCAAAAACAGCTGCAAATAGTGATGAAAACCTGGTCGGAGCCATATTAAAGGTGTGCTTCTTTTAATTTTTCAGACATGAGAAAAAGTAGTAAAGCAGACACTGCTGCTTTAATTTATAATTTAATATGACATTATGTGCTCACAATCACAACACACAAAATGCAACTGTCTTTTGTCCAGAAAATTCCCAAGTGCTGACGAAATGAAATGGGAGCATTACACCACATGCAAAGTCCCCCAGAATTTATTGCACACTCATGCACGCAGTGGTCACACAGAGTCCCCAGAATTTTTCTGCATCCCCAAAATGTAACTGTCTTGTGTCCAGAAAATGTACATACTCTGTGATGATGATGTCATGATGTACAGTGTCTTGCCAAACCGTGTGATGGAGGGATAACATGACATGAATCCATTCAGTGTTCCGTCAGAAATGATGACTGTGAGAAAACTGTTGCTGGTCCTAAGTGTGCTGCGATTCCTGCGAATGCGATGCAATCACCGAAACCGGATGGAAGGGTACCCTTGGTGTTTACACTAATAGTAGCCTTGGTAAGTTGATATATATATATATATATATATATATATATATATATATATGTGTGTTTTCTAGGTGGGGGTTGACATATATATATATATATATATATACTGTATATACTATATATATATATATATATACACACACACACATATATATATATATATATATATACACATGTACTCATTGTATTGTTTTGTATCACAGGTCACATACTGTTGGTGTACACATTCCAATGCTTGATGAGAAACGTTGGTGTTGAAATTGGAAATGGAATACTCTCAAGCCAATTTTTTTTTGGGTGAGAAGCATATTTGCAAGTAAATCTTATTAACGGTTTATTATTTGGTTACTTCCTCACAGATTTCATCTGCATCCTTCTCCAGTCCGGTAATGATGATCATGGTCATCGATTGAAATGACTTCTGCTTGTTACATGTCTGCCCCAGCCCGAAGGGGGGGGGTCTGATGTTGAAGAAGTTCTTTGGATAAGGCAACTATGACACAACAAAGCATCTGCATGATTCCTAAAAAAAAAAGAAATGGACTTATTACAACTTGATTCCAGCAGTAAGGCATTATATTTAAGCCATGGTGGTTCACACGGGTATCTGGATTAGCACAGATAGCAAGCTGTCCCACTGCAATCATCAGATCACAATTTAATTTAGTACCAGGCTGTGTAACAAATACACTGTGTCAGTGTCCCTGCGTCTCAACTCAAGTTACATTTTGAAAACACATCTTGTCAAGTAACATAACCTGGGTCCAACTTTTTCAACACTGTCATGGCTGCACAGTCGCAAATTTGAAATACAGTGCATGATATGTTGCAGAAATATTTTTTGTGATGTACATGTCACCTAGTTTATGAATCAACAGTCGGATTTCTTGCATTCTTATGAAAAAAAAGGAACAGATGAAATAAAATTGATATACTTACCAGTATGGATTGGAAATGAATATTCCATGGGTTCTTGTAGACAGTACTACTGCTATGCCATTGATACAGACCTTCAGTGAAGGAAAGTCATTTGTTGTTAACCTGTAAAAAAACTAAGTATGTTAACTGTATGTGTTTGACCATTGCAACTCAGAAAAGCAACACAAAACACACAGCTAAAGGAAGTTGAATAGCATGAAAAACTTTAGAACACATACTCACTTTATAGTTTTAATAGTAAGAAGCCTTGTGCCTGTGGCTGATGGCTGATGGATGTGGTCTCCTGTTCAACTCCCTCTGCCTTGGCATGGTCAACGTAATGGAAAAACATTGTCACAATGGCACTGGTGGTGGGTGGTGGTGGTCATAGCTGCGGCACATGATGACATTCCCTCTCACATCTTCATACATCTGGTGATGGTGGCAGTGGTGAACAGCGGTCTTATGGTGGTGGTACTCCAGGAGGAAACATGGTCACATTCCCTATGATGGCAGTGGTGAACAGTGGTCTTATGGTGGTGGTAGTCCGGGGGCCAGGATATACTGTGCTCTGTGTTATAAATGTGACGTGACATATGGAATTTGAGTCACTATAAGTGGGACAGCGATTTATCTTTATGAAAAAGAAAACATGTATCATACAGGGCATGTGACAGCCTTTTAACCACTTAAGTTAAAATCTGCCAATATTAATCTCATCATCATCCTCAGAAAGAAAGCTGCCCTTGCAGTCTTCTATGTCTGAATTCTGACCACCGGGAACTTCTTTCTCCATTGTGTGATCATCTACATCAGTGGTAGACCACTTCATGTTGTCACTGCCATCAGGATGATTCCTTTTTTCAACATCAGAAAACCATGAGTATGCTGGGGTACGAATATTAAGGTTGCAGTCTGAGCTGGTATGTGCCTCTCATTCATTTTTATGAATGTCAGCAAACTGACATTTGCAGAAGAGAGGTTTGTATGACAATCCCGAGCTATTGCACCTGCTGAGCTGAATACCCTCTCGACACTCACACTGGAAGGGAGCATGTCACGTACTTCAGTGCCACAGTAGTCAGCTCTGGCCATTCACTGACCTTTCCCCTCTGGTATAAAAGGGGATCATCAGTGGGTGACAGATGCCTGTTTTCAGACACATATGACTCAACCATTTGCTGTGTTGCTCTAAGTCTAGTGGTTAATGCATCATCCTCTTCTCCAGAATCATTTATGTCACAAATCCCCACTTGGGATAAAGCCTCCCAAAGTGGGTTAACGCCAGCTGCTTTTGATGACAGACCACCTGGAACTGCAGTCCCCTTCCCCTTACAGGATATGCTTGATACTACTCCTCCAGGTTCACCTTCAACCTGATTATGCTGCTCAGGTTTTCTGACCTTGGCAAGTGACTTCTGTGCCTCATGAACCAAGTGCACTAGTTGCCCACTGACAATTTTTACCTGTTTAGGCCCACCCTCCAGTACTGAGGCAATTCCATGTTTGTATCATGGGTCCAGCATTGTTGCTATTGGAAAGTTGTCACTATGCTGAATGCTCAAGATGTGATGATTCTGGTTAAATACTGTCAGCATGTGTTTCAGCAACACACTGCTAGCACTGCTTCTGGCAGCATCAAGGTTATGCTGTACATTCCCCAATGTCTTCCTCAGCCCCCGCAGCAGTAGAATTGATTGGCTAATGGAGACATACTTGCCACTCACTGCCTGTGTGGCATGTTCAAAAGGCCTCTAGATTGTTATTTCAGGGTCCATGTGGTGCCACTGTTCAGTTGTCATAGACATGGAGGCCCTAGAACTGTCACAGCTAGTGGGCATGACAAGATACTCTGAGATGGCTTTGCACTGTTCATACAACCTCTCTGCCAGTATAAAGTGGAGTTCCACTGGTTGACAACTTTTAGCTTCAAGCGGTGCTGCGGGAGGCTGTTTCAGATCTGCAACTGCCGAAGTTGGTCACGGGCCTTTGCAGAGCATGAAAAGTGAGAACAGATATGTCGTGTAACTGTCAGCATTTCCTTTATATCAGGGTGCTGCAAAAACTCCTGCACCACAAGATTTAAACAGTGGGCCAGGCATGGAACTCGAAAAACGCCACCATTTGTGATGCATTTCACCACATTTGACCCATTGTCACTTGCTATGAACCCTGCTCTCAAGGACAGGGGGTTCAGTCACTTGCCAATTTCAGTCACAACAGGTCCAACATGTCTTCATCAGTCTGTGAACAGGTCACATTGTGCATTGCAATCATTGCAGGCTGTTGAATTCCTGGAAGGTTGCTACCACAGCACTCCACCTTACTACACTAATTATTCACACTACCAGCAGCACAAAAAAAACCCAGCACCTGCGCCCAGTGTGCAGTTATACACAAATATGAACTCCCTGCTGTTTTGCTACTTGTCCACATATCCATACATAAATGGATGAATGGAGAAGAGGAATGTTGCAGGGCATGTCTTTCTGAGTCCAACACAGTATGGTACAACTCGGGAACAGCATGGGTCGAAAAGTATGTCCTGGATGGGACTTTCCATTTTGGACTGGCACGTGTAGCAAACCACAGGAACCCAGAATTCTCTGCAAAAAAGAAGGGCAAAAGATCAATTTCCAGTATTTCAGCTACAGCAGCATTAAGTTCACGTGACACTGTATGATTGGGTGGATACTTCAGCTTATGCGCAAAAACACTGTAATGTGGGTTGACTTAAATGTTTTACATGGGGTGTGATGACAAATGGTTGTGCTCTGTGAATCGCAGGTTGTTGTGGAGTGTGGACGTGTGATGAAGACAGCTGTACAGGTGATGACAAACCCAGAAATGCAGTTATTTTCCCAGATTTAACAACAGGGGTTGATGTACCACTTGCACTAGACATATTGCATTGACCACCACCACCACCACCACATAAAACTGCTACTCTCACCACCGCTGGCCAAGACTTCAAAATCATTCTGCTCTTCCACCTCATCATGCCTGTAGTAATCCTCTTCTGTTATTTCATCACTACTGGACACATTTAATTTTCTACTTGGTGCTGCAGTCATGGAAGGGGATAACATGTTTGTTATGGTTGATGAAGAGGGTGAACGCCCCACTGTGGTACAGGTATTAGCTGCCATCCTGTGCTAAATCCACAGTGCCATGTGCCTATTCTTAAGATGTGTACACTGTCCCCTGTGCCCAGATGGTTCCCCTTTTTACCTTGACTCACACACACCTGGCAAACCCAGCAGATTGCAACTGACTCATTTGCATCTTCCACAAAAAAATTCCAAACAAGGGATTTTGATGCTCTAGTTTTAATATGTCCCCCCCTGATGCTGCTTACTGGACTTCATTTTTTAAGCTATGAAGTGGGGGATGTGCTGCATGATTTTTCAGGCAGGACACACTTGGACTACAACTGACCACAATGAGGCCGACTACCTATAATTACTGGGTCATCATCATCAACTGAAACTGGTAAATCACAACTTTTTACAGGAGGCAGGGAAATGCAATCAGACCCAGAAACAGCCACCTTGAGTTTCTTTTTCTCTGGTTCCCAACAGGGGTCACTGACATCATCATCATCATCATATTCATCAACATCATCCACATCTTCTGCATTGATGCGGGCATATGGACTGCATGTTGCAACCACAGCAACATCATCTGCACCTCCGTTACCTGGATTTTTTTCACCACATTGTGAATCACTGCACGGCAAATGCATGACCTGAACTGCAGTGAAAGAAATGTCACTTTGTGTGCTATCGTTGACTCGATGATCAGAATCCTCATGTATAGTTACTGGGATGTTACTGGGGAGTATGATATCATCTACACTGCCAGTCACTGCCACTGCTTTACACTCCACTATATTTTTGGACATGGTAAACTGGTCAGAAGTGGAACTTAAGGCAACAATACTCATACCACCACCAGCTGGGACAACATCATCTCCTCCAACTATGAGTGAAGCTACTGATTGTGCTGTAAAAAAACATTGAAGGAGAAATACCTTTCCTCACATCAGCAATGCACTTCTGCGACTATGTACTACTACCACGCCCTCGGACAGTCTTAACCACTGGCTTTAGTGCTATGGCGAGAAACAGCTTTGCTTGCACATCTCTTTGCAGGCATTTTGGGGGATCAACAAAAATATTCTAAACAAATTTAGATTTTGAAACATTTACTCTAGGTGGGGTCCGGGGGGTGATGCTGGATGTGAAGCCAAAAAAATAACTGTGGCTTTAACAACAGATACAGACGCAAAGTCAAAACAAGTTCAACAACACCTTAACTAACCAGTGCTGGTCTCAAGTCACAGACAGTCCAATCTGGAAAAGAATGCCTTTTGCCAGTTGGGGGGGAGCACTGGCTGCAGATTATGGCAGTGCAAAACCAAGAAAAGATACCACAATGGCAGTACAAAATCACTCAGCTGCAGCGGATAGTAGGTTCACATTGCTGCCCCATCAATTACACTGTAGCACAGTAAAAGGTGTATTATTTAATGTCATGCCACATTACTGCACACACACACACACACACACACACACACACACACACACACAATTTGCCTACAAGTAATGCGTAGCAAATTTAAAACTTCAGTAATATACAACGTATTTTAAACAACCTCACTGCTGCACCAGGTCCAGACCACAACACAAACAATCAGCAAAAAAAATTCAACAATTACTGAAAATATTACTGTGTACATTAACACAGTCAGTTATTCAAGGAAAATATAACCAAAAACAAAGAACTCCCTATTTCTCCAACTTAAATCTACCTACACCAGATATGCCCCTTCCCCAAAGCACACTTACATTGTCTCTCAGTACACATACTGAATGTTGTACATTAACATTCAAAATCCACACACAAACAGTAAACGTTCGATGATATGAGCACAGGAGGGTTTCCTACAATTGATGAACTAAAGTTTTAGCAAAAAAATGACTCAAAAAGGCTTTTTTAACAGCTTTTAGAAGGTTTGAATCACAGAGAGCTCTCAGAGCAGACTGCCTCCTATAGCTTCCTACACACACTACCCCGAACTGAGGCTGTGCAGAACAATCTAGAGCCCATGTGACCTGAAATCCCATTAATCACTGCAAAATTCACCTTTGGAGCTTAAAAACAAGGCGAAGTGAGGCAAAGTACATGGTTTCAATGTACTTTGTTCTAAAATTTGGTGGATTAGTGGTTTGGGAAGGCAGAGTAACATGAAGTCATTATCTTCAATGGACTTAACGTTACCCATTGTAACACAAAGTACTCCGCTTCGCATTGCGGAGCACTCCGCGAATCCGCCTTTACTCCACAAATCACTCCACAAAGCGAATTGAGGCCACTTTGACCATCTCTAATTGAAAGCCATGTTTTGTGCCCATTGTTGCAATAGCACAACTTACAACACAAGGATGACTATATTTATGTAACCCCTAGGTGGTGTAATTTCAAGGGCTACTATCCCTGCCAGTATGGCTATGCACAGGTTGAGGGGCCTGGATTCACTAATAAGGTGTCTCCACCCAGAGTATTGGGTATGCTTATCTGTTCTGCTATAGCCCTCTTGGAAGCTATAACCACCCACCAAGCCTCCTAGTCTCCCCAGTAACTGATGCAGTAGTAAATTCACAGTCAGTAGGAAACAGTAATAATATACACACACCATTAGCACTTACCACCAGGGTTGAACCTTCAGCAATGTCTCTGCAGACCCCCTGCAAAATAAGGTTAGCCAGTCAATTGTACACTTTCAGTACAGTAACCCAACTAATAATGTGCACACTAGCCAGGTTAAACGTGAAAGAAGACAATCAGGTTTATTTAGGGAATATGAACAAGGAAGGGCTGTGAATTTAGTTAAATGATTTATACTCTGATTTGAATCAGGGTTCTGGCATGCACTTTTTTTTAAATTAATATTTATCTCCTCTCCAGCTGCCCCCTTCATCCCGACTGTCCCCCCAGCCCCGACATCCCAGAATTACTGGGGCCTACCTTATGCCCAGCCTGGGAGCGGAGCCTGCAGAGGGTCGGGCATCATCCTGCAGCCGGATCCATTTTTCCATTTTTTTCATTGTCCTCCCCATTTACTCCGGAGACGCATGAGTAGAGATGCATGCACATGAAGGCACGCATGTGTACTACAGCCCTGGTGATGACCCCTTCTGCAGCACCCACTGGCACTCCTTCTGGCCTGCTCTACCCCCTGGCCTCCACCACAGGGCAGTCAAGAGCCAAGGGATACCACCTTCCCTTCCCGGAGAGGAGAGCTGCCTCTCAGTGACTCCATACAGCTCCATGCCCTCCCCCCCACCAACCTCTGACAGTCCATGCTCGCTCCCAAACATGGGTTTTCAGCATGGCATGAGGTAAGGGGTCCAGTACCTTAGCCCTTGGCATCACTGGACCAGCACTTTGGCATGCACTTTTTATTCCCAAGCATACAGTTACACAACACTGGGTACCCAGGATGGAAGTTGGCTAGCCTGAGGTGTTGCCCTGGGGTGGCCAGTACTGCAGCTGATGTTGGGGCCCTTGATGGAAAGAAAAGCGGTTAGCATACACAACATCAAGAAAATTTGAAATCCGAACTGGTTAGCTTAGTCCCTTGAAAACCCAATGAAATGAAGCAATCAAATGGTGCCATAGGTGATTTAAACACTTGTTGCAGGGAGCTACCCTGAGTGTACTCACACTACCATATTTCTGCAGTCAGGCAGGCAATATGGAGACCTCATGGTGTTCACCGATGAGCATGGGGAAACTGGGCCAACATGACACACCTCCTCTTCACAGTCTTTCCTCCAGGTGGCCACAACCTATGTGTTGTTGCTGTGCAGAGGCTGGATCCCTGAAGCCCGGTCTCTCACCAAAACAGTCTGGTGTAGAAGTTGCAGCCTGGGCCAAATTGGCAAAGCCCAGGCAGGATGAGCAGTCTAGCAAAGTTTGTAGTTTTCTGCTGGTAAAGCCTCCCTATTGTAACAGATTTGGCTGTGAGCAAGCAGGTCTTGATCCACAATAACACATTCAGCACCTTCAAGTAAATGACTATCTCTTAGAGTAATTTGGATATAGTCCAGTTGCAATACAGCAGCTTTACTGAGCAAACCTCTTGATCCGAGCACATCTCGCATACGAGCTGAGACGATCACTTCAGGGGCATGTCTTCGGTCCAAATCGCAAGTAACACTGATAAACTTCTTCTTCTTTTTCTGCCACAGTTCCAGGCTGGAATCAGACAAGTCCAGCTTCTACAATCAGGCAGTTCAATGTAGCAGAAAGGTGGCAGGAATGCAGGGCAGGCATTTTCCCACCAATTCCCCTATGCTCCTTCTGGGAGCAGCTGCTAGAAAACTCGAGCTGTTCACACTTCAACCTCCAAGTCTAACTTTATCCATTGTGTCTTGGCACACTGGGCTTTTCCCTTGTAAATCCAGCATTCAGATTGGCTGAGGGATCTGTCAGTCACAATTAGGGCTCCCCCCCCAGGTTAATTTGGTGCCAACCTGAAAACTATAAGAGTACAGATTTTCCTCCCCACAGAACACTGGGGTTTGGATTCATTTTAGGTCCCAGTGGTCCTATTGGTTCAATTACTTAAGTCCCAGACCCTACAAGGTGGTTCCCATTCAGATAAACAAGCTGCAAAGAAAGCAGATTAAACAAATATCTACCTATCAAATATAACAGCACAAAACAGTAAATATGCAGAGTTCCTATGTGGGCTCCCTCTGCGCAAGTAGTGACTGCAGAGTAGAGCAAAACAGAGCACTGTCTGGTCAGTCACAAGCCCTAATTCACTTGGACCCAGCACAGACCTTTCACTTAACGTGGATTAGCTAGTCTCTTAAAGGGACAGGTGCAGAGACTTAATATGGCACTCTCACACACATAAACAGAACTACTTAGAGACAGGACACCAGCCTAGCAGTGGGCATTTAAGAAGCCCAGGAAGACATTAAGGTAAACCCCAAATTGGTAGGGGGGGTTACACTCTGCCCTGCCTGGAAAAACTTGGTGTCCACATCAAGTCTGCACTAATACACTTCTATATAACAACACCATACTTATCTACATGCATGTTTCATTTGTATACCATAAAATAATTTATGATGCATTAGCAAAAATAAACCAGCTATAAGAACAGTATTACTAAACTTCATTGCATTTGGCAATAAATACTTTATAAGAACACATTACTTTTCATGAACAGATTCAAGTGGTCAAACACATTGTTTGTACAACCCTTGTTTGTACTACCTCCTGCACACTAACCCACATGGCTTGGGGCCTGACCCTATCAGCTAAACTTGGGCTGCTTGGGGCAAGGGCATTAGTATACAGATTGGAGAGCTTAACTATCAGTATTGAGGTGGCAAAGTAGCCTAGCTTTGGAAGAAAGTTCTCAGAAATATACACCCTTTTGTGAACTACATTCATTGAAAGGTCTACCGGCCTTCCTGGGGAGTCATAACTAAGGCACACTACAGGCTTTGTGACTTTTCCAGACTTTCTAGAAGGGGCAGGCACAGTCTCAGTCATTTTAACATTTGCATTTGGGTTGATCAGTCCTGGCTCACTGTCCATCAGCGAGTTGGCTTCTGATGAAAGGGGTACCTCTGCACTGGCTGTCGGTTCTGACGTAGGAACACTTTAATTTGCTTACTCTGTCAGTTCTGATTTAGCAGAAACACTTTCATTAACTTGTTCTGAAATTCCAGGTTCAACATCAGGAGGAAATTCCATGAAATTTAAATCATGTAACACATTACTGATACTATTAACATCATAATAAATAATAATAATAACACTTTATTTATTAAGTGCCTTTCAAGCACCAAGGCACTGTACAGGTGAACAATAAAATCACAGAAATAAATACATAAATAAAAATCATAATAATACATACATCAATCCAGAAAAGCTTGTCTCCAACAGATGGGTCTTAAGTTCCCGCTTAGAGCGCCCCACGGTCGTGCATTCCAGAAGCTGGCAGGGCAGAGAATTCCAGAGGATTGGGGCTATAAACATAAAAGCCCGGGCCCCAGAAGATTTTAAAATAACCCTCGGAACCTCCAGCAACCCCTCGTCAGCCAAACAGAGCTGTCGTACAGAGCTGTAGGGAATCAGAAGCTCTTTCAAGTATTCGGAGCCAAGTCCATGCAGAGCTTTGTAGCTCAAAAGACCAACTTTAATGGTGATCTGCCAGTGTATTGGCAACCAGTGCAGACCGCACAATACAGGGGTAATATGTGTCCTTCTTGACACCCCTGTCAACAACCTAACAGCAGCGTTCTGCACTAGCTGCAAGCAAACAATCATCATCTTCATTATCATCCTTGTCCATAATACTATTGGAATCATTAGTTGCAAGCAGTTCAGATCTATCTGTTACGTCACCAGTTGTGCTGTCTTGATCAGAATCTACCTCTTGAGGCTTAGTTAGTTCCACAAGACACAATGAGACAGCTATGTGAGAAGTCACACTTTGCACCTCACTTTCAGGGGGCAAGGGGCTGTGGAGAAGGCTAGAGGATTAGGCAGTCCTGAAGGTCCAGCTTCATTTCTCATATTACACAGGTGGTTTCCTTAAAACAACTAAGTTCATAAGATGGATAATAAGTGGCTTCACACACCCTGTCATCAGATTCAGACTTGCAGTTGGTTTCATCGAGAGCATGACTTGTGGAAGGCCTTGAATTTTTAACAACTGAAGGAGAGGTTAACTGTCTCTCTTTAGCTGCAGCTTGGGTTACAGGCCCAGAAGGGGCAGTATCTTATGGTGCAGAATCAATGATGATTTGCCCAACTGGTAACAAGTGATTTCTGTACATTGTTTTCACAGCTCGTGGGTCATTCTCTGGATGCACCTTGTAAACGGGCAGTTCATCCAGCTTGCTAACAACAATATATGGGGTGTGATGCCATCTGTCAGCTAGCTTGTGTTTTCTGTGCAGTATGGGAAGCCGTTCAATTCAAAATTACAGTTTTCATAATATAATTAATAGTGAAATGTCTATGACTAATAACAAAATGTTTACAGCATAATATTATCAGAATGACAAACATGACAATTAGGATATCACATACCAAAATGGTTATGAGATCTTCTGAAATGGGAATGAACTATACCAAAATGTGTATGACACATACCAAACTGCATATGACATACACAAAAATGGATATGATATACACCAAGACAGAAATAACACTTATTAAAACAAGTAGGACACATACTGAAACAGGTAAGATGCATACCAAAATAGATATGACACATACCAAAATGGATACGACACACACAAAAATGAGTTTGGTACAAAACGAAAAGGATATGCTGTATCAAAAAGGGTATGATGCATAAAGAAATAATTATGATACATTTTGAAGTGGATATGGCCTATACTGAAATGGATATGACGCATAGTAAAATGGGTATGACATACTGAAACGGGTAAGAGACAAACTGGACTGGATATGGCACACACCGAAATTGGTGTGTCACACACTGAAGTATGTATGACACATATTGAAATGGATATGACCTATACTGGAATGGCTATAAAACATGGCAAAATGGGTATTATATACCGAAATGGGTGTGACACACACCAAAATGGGTTTGACACTAACTGAAATAGATATGACACATGTTGAAATAATAATTACACATATCAAAATTGATATGACCTATAAGGGAATGGATATAGCATACAGCAAAATGGGTATTATATACTGAAATGGGTATGAGATACACTAAAATGGGTTTAATACTAATTGAAATGAATATGACACACAATGAAAATGGTGTGACACATGCTGAAATCATAATGACACATATCGAAATGGATATGACCTATACTGAAATGAATATGACACATAGCAAAATGGGTATGACATATTGAAATGGTTATGACATGCACCACAATGGTTATAGCACAAACTGACATGGATATGACACACACTGACATTGGTATAACAAATACTGAATTAATTATGACAAATAGCAAAATGGACATGTCATATCTTGAAATGCGTATGACATGTATCAAAATGGATAAGACACACAACACAATGGATATGACAAAGAACAAAATGCATGCCACGTGCACCAATATAGGTATGACACATACCGAAACAATTATGACATACACCAAAATGGATATAACACAAACTGAAATGGTTATGACACATACTGAAATAATTATGACATACACAAAAATGGATATGACACAAACTGATATCGTTATGACACATACTGAAATAATTATGACACATGCTGAAATGAATATGACATACTGAAATGGTTATGACACATACTGAGATAATTATGACACATGGTGAAATGGATATGACCTATACTGAAATAGATATGACAGATAATAGAATGTGTATAACACATGCTGAAATAATTATGACACTTGACAAAATATGAAATATGCCCAAATAAAAATACCAAAATTCCTGCAGCAGCTGGTCAGGGAGCCCAATAGTGAAGTAACATATTTGATGTGGTCCTCACAAATGGGGATAGTGTTGGGGGAGTGGGGGTGAGGGTCAGCTTATGAGAAAGTGACTATAACACAGAGTGCTTCAGGGTTAGAGCAGGGTATGAAGTAAGTCAAACCATCATGAAGGTCATGGACTTCAGATACGCAGATTTTCCCAAGATGAGGAAGATATTCCAGATTGAAATGAAAGGGATGGAGGAGATGGGAGTGAGGAACAATGGAATAAGATCAAGGGGGCCTACTTAAAGCCACAGAGAGCTGTAGGAGGGAGGTGAGAAATAGCAAAAGAAGGAGAAGTGAGAGAGGCATTAGAGGAGATAAAAAGGGCTTTCAGAGAATATAAGAGTACACTGGGAAGGAGGATATGGAAACTTACAAGGAGAAACTGAGGGTGGCAGGACAGAGGATTAGGAAGACAAAAGAAACAGAGGAGAACATTGTTAGGCAGGCCAAATGGGGGGGACAAGAATTTTTTTTGATACATGGGGAAAAGAGGAAAGCAAAGCAGGGAATATTAAGGGTAAATTGTGAGGGAGGATTACTGGTGGAAGGGGATTTTGAGAAGGCTGAAGTGCTCAAACCATACGTCATCTCAGTCTTCACAATAGAGGGTGAAGAAGGGGACCAGGGGAAGGGGGGATGTAGGGCTGGAACCTTGTCCAATCAGTGAGGGAAGGATAAGGGAGGAATTGGGTGAGTTGAGAGTAGACAAGGCTATGGGCCCAGACGCCTTGCACCCTAGGAGGCTCCGGGAGCTAAGGGATCAACTGGTGTCACCTTGTCCTTAAATACAGTACAGGGTGGGTGCCAGAGGACTGGAAGAGGGCTGATGTGGTGCCACTTCACAAAAGTGGAAGCAGGGAGGAGACTGGCAATTATTGCCCAGTCAGCCTCACATTGGTAGTGGGTAAGGAGATGGAGGCGATATTTAAAAAAAGGGTGGCTAGTTACTTGGAAGATCAGGGGCTGCAGAATAATCATCAGCATGGCTTCAGTCGGGGGTGGTCATGTCAGACAAACCTGATTAAGTTCTTCAATGGGGTGATGCGGGTGTCTAATCAGTGGGGGGCAGTGGACATGGTCTTACTGGACTTTGTTAAGGCCTTTGACACTGTACCTCACAGAAGATTGGTTAATAAGCTAGGGACTTTGGGAGTGGGACATGAAATAACAAGGTGGGTGGAGAGCTGGCTGATAGGTAGAAGCCAGAAGGTAGTGGTGGTCAATGTGGTGCATTCAGAGGAAGTAGAGGTGATGAGTAGGGTCCCCCAGGGTTTAGTGACGCAGCCTATTCTGTTTAACATCCACATCGGTGATACAGCAGAGGGGCTGCAAGGGACAGTCTGCCTTTTTGTAGATGACATGAAAATCTGCAATGGGGTGCACAACCCAGAAGGAGTGGAAATTATGAAGAAAGATCTAAGGATTCTGTAGGGTTGGTCGAAAACATGGCAACTGAAATTCAATGCCAAAAAATGTACAGTGATGCTCTTGGGACAGAAGAATCCATAAACCACATACACAATGGGGAGTGTGGAAATGGTTTCATCTGAACCGGAAAAGGATTTAAGGATTTTGGACTAGGTTCCACCCCTATATCCCCCTTCCCCCCAACACTGATCCCCTTCCTTCACCTCTATTGTGAAGACTGAGATGACATTTGTATTCAACACTTTAGCCTTCTCAAAATCCTGTTTCTCCAGTAATCCCCCCTAACCATTTATCCTTAATATTCCCTGCCTTGCTTTCCTCTTTTCCCCTATGTATCGAAAGAATGTCTTGTCCCCCCCTTTTGGCCTGCCTAACAATTTTCTCCTCTGTTTCTGCTTTTGCCGTCCTGATCCTCTGCCCTGCCACACTCAGTTTCTCCTTGTAAGTTTCCATATCTCCCTTCCCCTGTGTCTTCTTATATTCTCTGAAAACCCTTTACTTCTGCCCTATCCCCCAGAGCAAAAGCCTCCCTTTAATCAGATGGCTTTCAAAGATTCTCCCCTGATCAGAGTGAATTCTCCGGGGGCACTGTAATGGACAAAGAACTTTTCTATTAAAACTTTGGCCACAGTGGATGCCTTTTGGTCCTTGGTTGGACAGGGGACTGGACGTAAAGAGTAAAATGATCAGTCACTACCAGCATGCAACCAATATTCTTTTGATCTGGTTCTAAATACAAGAAATCAATACACATGAGCTCTGTGGTGTACTGGTGGAAATGTTAACTAAGGGTGCAGTCCTCTGGGGCGGTGCTTTTCTCTGCAGGCAATGGCTACATATTCTAATGTGAGTCTTGATATCATATCCCATTTTGAGCCAGTAGAAATGAGCACAGACCAGATCGGCAGTTCTGTCACAACCCAAATGTCCCATCTGGTCAGGAAGAGCATGTAAAATCACATGTTTAAAAGCTGTAGGTAATATTAGCTGTTGCTTGGCAACTTGAGCTTGTCTATTGGCAGTCTCTCTGTAGAGCAGTTTATTGTGCAGCTTCAACCTGGGCCCCTCTCTTAACAGCAAAGCAGCTCTGGGGTCTTGGGAATGAAGTTTGGACATGTTTTTCTCAGCATGAATGGTGTCCAATGGTTCTATGTCATAATAGCAATAGCGGAAAGGTGATCACCGTTAGGGCGAATGTACATTGGCGAAAATTAATTTCGCTGATGTACCACTCCTATGCTGCAACAAAAGGCAACAGGGGCTTATTTTTTTATTTATGTGGGGCTGTACCCCTCACCCTCCTACTAAAGGATTCTCAACTACAGGGTGGTGCATGCTGGGGGGGTGCAAAACAAGACAAAAAAAAATGTAAACCAGGCACACAACAAAATGAACATGCTCCCGGAACAGAACCTGGCACCCTCGCAACCCTAGCCTGCCACCCACCCACCACATCACAGGGCCAGCTTGGTAACCTACCACCACACTATGCCTTACAAACCCTCCCTCCCCTGCTGCCTGCCGCACAGTGTGCTCGCTCTCCCCCACGCATGCACGTGTGCATATATTGACAGGATGTCACCATATCCGTAGTCGTCCCCCATCCAGTAGCCCTGTGAACTGACATTGCTATTGAGTCGCCCTTTTCGTAAGCGCTCAATAGCAGATGCCCTTATCACAGGATACTGCATCCAACACAGACTTAATTATAGGATCTTGGGATTGGGCCCACTGAATATTGTCAGGAGTAATATTGAGGCAGAGTACTGAGATCCAAGGCTGCTAGATGGAAGTAGACCACAGGAACACAAGTGTCAGAAGGACCCAGACAGACTGCCAGGCAATCAACGGTTCAGAGGATGGATGTTCATCTTTACTGAACTTCTGACAAAGAGCTTTAACAGATTGTTTGGATATTCCCACCCACTCAGAGTTGGTGTCAGGTCTTGAGAGGGCATCAGCATCAATGTCATTCAGGCCTGATCGATACTCTACTGAATAATCATAGGTGGACAGGGCCAATAGCCAATGGTGCTCAGTGGCATCTAACTTTGCTGAGGTTTGAACATACATGAGGGGATTGTTGCCAGTTTTCACTAGGATTTTAGCACTGTAAAGGTATTCATAAAACTGATTTATGATGGCCTACTGTAGTGCAATGATTCAAGTTTGTACATGGAGTAGTTCTTTTCAGATGGCAAACGCCACTGGGCGCAATCCATCCTCATACTCCTGGTACAGTACAGTGCCAAGCCCCTTTAAGCTGTCATTGGTGTGTAACACTTAAGGTTTGGTGGGATCTGCATAAGCAAGGACAGGTGAATGGATAAGTTGGTGAGTGATATCATAAAAGGCCAGCTCACACTCTTGAGTCCACCTTGTTCTGAAAAGTTAATTTGTTCTGAAATATACCTTTTCTTTCTGTTTAACAGCACTGTTTTTTACTTTTGGTTTGTTGGCAGATATCCTTGAGTTAAATTAAGCAAAGGGCAGATGACTTTGGTATAATCTTTCACAAAAATCGGAGCTAGTAGCCACAGAACCCCAAGAATCTTTGCAGTTCCTTAAGATTGTTAAGCTGGGGACAAGTGGTCAAGGCTTCTACTTTGCTTGGTTCCATTTTAATTCCTTTTGATGACACGATGTGGCCAACATATTTTATAAATTGCTGGAAGAACTGACACTTGTCAATAAATCGTTTTAAACCAAAATCCTCTAACCAGTCTAGAACCCCAAACAAGCGGATCTCACGCTCTTCAAGGGTCCTGCCAAACACAGTGACATCATCCAGGTAGACAAGGCATTCTAGTAGATTCATGTCATCCACAGCTCACTCCATCAACCTCTGAAAACTATCGGGTGCTCCCAAAATGCCCTGAGGCATGTACAGAAATTCATAAAAACCACAGAGGGCAGATGAATGTTGGTTTTTTTCTATATTTGGGTGCCATCAGGATCTGGTAATACCCACTTCAGAGGTCTAGCACAGAGAACCACTGGCTCCCATTAAGGCAGTCAAGGGCATCCTGGATGCATAGCATAGTGTATTGGTCAGGTATAGTTCTTTGATTCAGAGTCCGGTAGTCCACACACATCCTCACCGAGCCATTCTACTTCTGGACTACCACTATAGGAGAGGCATACAGACTACAAGACTCCTGTATAATTTCAGTCTCTAACATCTTCTGGAGGTGGCGTTGAATATTGTTGACGTCTGTTGGTGCCAGTCGGCGAGATCTCTCACAGAAAGGCCTTTCGTCGTGAAGCCTAATGTAATGTTCGGCCCCAGTAATGTATCACACATCACATTCTTTCAAAGAAAATACATTGCCTCGCTGGGCCATTTTTAGCTGATCTTTGCTCTCCACTCTTCAGGGAATGGAGGATTCTCCAAAGTCGAATAAAACTGGAATTACCTCGTCATCCTCTCCAGTGCATTTCTTGTTAGGCAGCACATCAGTATCTACACAGTAAACAGTAGCCAGAGTGCAGCCTTGATTTACTCTGATATCCCAGTCACACATGTTTTGGACTTGCATCACTACCCACCAAGCATAGGCGTGAGCTTGAGCAGGCAGGATGCTAGGCTTAACTAATAGTTCCTCAGGCAGTTTTCCCTCCTCTGAGGCATCCAGAATGAGAATCTTGTTCCTAACATCTTTTCGGATCCGTACCTTGCCACTGATGATACACTGAGCATTGAGTGACAATATAAGTGATTCTGGATTTTACTTCCACATTACTCCCACTGGCTCATCTTTCTCAACCTCTTTGGCTTGCATCTGTAAGTCATATGCTCTACGCACCATGGCAGAGATGTGCAGAGCTTGCCCAGTCCTTTTTTCTTGCTTTTCTTGACAAAGCTGGGCTAGCTGGCCAAACATATGGGCATTGGTGCCAATTAACAATGGGATACCATTATACATTCCAGTCAGTGGGCATACCAGGGCCAGGGTTTCTACTGGTTCATCCACACCAGCAACAGCAGTAGGGAAAGATAACCACTCTCATACATAACCCTAGTAAGGGTAGGATTTGTCACTCAACCCCCATACATGAAGTCCTTCAAGGGACAGGAGAGGGAGGTCAGACAAGCGTTGATCATACTAGTCTCTGAACACAATAGTAACCTGTGAGCCACTGTCTAGCACAGTTTGAGTTTAAATGCCATTAACAGTTACGGTTGTCTCCATGGAGGACCCACCATCTCAGACCAATCTGGGGGTGCTAGTTTGGTGGACTGGCCCACAGCAGTTTTGGAGGAGAAGGATTTTCATGATGGGCCAGGTTGTGGCTTTATATTGCTTTGTTGGACCTGGCTGAGTAGCTTGGTAGTGACCCACCGTAGATCTTCTGGGGCATTGCAAACTTGTCTGGTGTTCCCATCTTCTCTGCACCGGTAATGGTAACAAAACACCTTGGCTCTGGGATCAGCAGGATGGGTCATCTTTTCGCAAGGTTTGTAGTGGTTGGGGGTTGGAGCCCTACCCTCTTCCTCTGGTTTAGATTCAGACTCAGTTTCCCCATAGCCCCTCCAAGGGGTGGATGATCAGGTGACATAAATTAGATCCCTTACCATAGCTCGCAATTTTCTCATCCCTTCTACCATGGTTTGCTCAGTTCAAGGTTCAGCAGCAAGGGCACTGGCCCTCGTACCCACAGATGGAGTCTCACAACTAGGCTCAGTCTTGGTGGGGCAAAGGCCAGAGTTTTTAGTGGGCTCGGCTGCAGCTTACTGGCTGGCTTTTAGTTATTTCAGCTCCTTTAATAATTCACTGGCTTGTTGTGACTCAGAGTGGTCCTCTTTCTCAGTAGGTCTGTCAGGGGTCGTGGCACTTCTCGCAACCCCTGCATATGGATCCCAATCATCATCATCACGTTCTGCTTCATGAATTTCCTTCATTAACCAACAGTATTCAGGAAGGTTAGCTTTACGGTCTTGGAATTTTAACTTCAGTATAAGCACACTCGAATAACGGGCAAACTTAAGGATGTGTCCCAGCCTGACACAATTCAGTTTGCTAGCTTAGATACCTCTTTTATGATGTGGCCTTTGCAAGGCCTATTTTACCTGGGTCACAAAAGCAGACAGTCTCTCATTCTTCCACTGTTTAGTAGACTTGAATTTCCACATCAAATCCTCTCTGGATTCAGTACTGCCAAATACCCCTTCTGAAGAAGATAAGTACTCAGCCACAGAGGCCTCTGGGTTGGTGGACAAAAAGAACCAGATGGCTTCCAGTGCAGGGCCCCTTAAACTTTCCATAAGTTTCTTTGGTTTCTCCCCTTCAGAACACTGCCACTCTGTACCAGGGGGGTGGCATAGTCCATTCAGGTTTCCAAGTCATCTTCCCCCCACAGGAACTGAAACGACACCTGAAAACGGCCTGAGCCTGCGATAAGAATCCAGGTGCACTGAGGGTATCACAATGGGGGACACTATAATGGTGGATGCCCTGGGAGATGCTAGGGAGGCCAAAGGAGAATGAATGGGGGTGACCTCCTCAGAGTCCTCCAAAGCCTTCTGCAAGTCGTTAACCATCTGACCTTCTGCCGGTAAAAGTCTCAATAACCTGTCTTTAAATCCTTCCATGGGAAGATGGGTCACTGTGTAGGTGAATGACCCTCCACCCCATCAGGGACCCATCTAGCATGATAACAGGGGGTACTGTCTCAGGGTCTATGGGAAGGTTACATGAGATAAGGGCCACTAGGGTCTGTGCAAACAGGTCTGAGTTCTGACCCCACACTGCATCCTTCCTCAGGCATTTAACCTTCCCCACAGTTTCCTCTATAGTGTCATTAGTAGTCCCCACAGGGATATCTAGTAGCAATAAAGCATTGAAGTGGTTGTCGCCCTTCAGCCTCGCTCCACCTCATCATGCAGTGCACAACCAGCATGTGGGGAGAAATTTTCCATTTGGGCATAGTAAGTGCCTCCATTTCAAATTCTCCTTCAAATTTACACTTGACTGAAATTATAACTTTTGGTCACTAGGAGATGCCAATCCCAGTGGTGCCTCCAAGATGTAACCAATAGGTAGCACTATTCCAAGGGCTACTAACCATGCCTGTATGGCTGGGTACAGGTTGAGGTGCCTGGGTTCACTAATAAGGTGCCACCACCCAGAGTAGTGGTATCGGATATGCGTCTGTGGTCTGCTATAGCCCTCTGGGAAGCTATAACCACCTATCAACCATCCTAGTGGCCCAGTAACTGATGCAGTAGTAAATTCACAGTCAGTAGGAAATAGTAATAATATGCAGACACCCTTCACACCTACCTAAAGGGTTGGACCTTCAGTGATGTTCCTGGAGACCCCCTGCAAAATAAAGTTAGCCAGGCAATTGCACACTTTCAGTACTGTAACCCAACTAATAATATGTACACTAGCCAGGTTAGATGTGAAAGAAGACAATCAGGTTTATTTAGGGGATGTGAACAATGAAGGAGTGTAAATTTAGCTAAATGATTTGTACTCTGATTTGAATCAGGGTTCTGGCATGCACTTTTTAGTCCCAAGCATATAGTTACACAACACGGGGTACCCAGGATGGAAGTTGGCTAGCTTGAGGCATTGCCCGGGGTGGCCAGTATTGCAGATGATGTTGGGGCTCTTGATGGAAAGAAAAGCAGTTAGCATGCACAACAACAAGAGGATCTGTGATCTGAGCCAGTTGGCTCAGTCTCTTGAAAACCCATTAAAATGAAGCAATCAGATGGTACCATAGATGATTTAAACACTTGTTGCAGGGAGCTACCATGAGTGTACTCATGCTACAAGGTTTCTGCAGACAGGTAGGTGATATGGAAACCTCGTGGTGTTCACCGATGAGCATGGGGAAACAGGGTTGACATGACACACCTCCTCTTCACAGCCTTTCCTCCAGGCGGCTGCAACCTGCGTGTTGTTGCTGCACAAGGGCTGGATTCCCGAAGCCAGTCTCTCGCCAAAACAGTCTCTGGTGTAGGAGTTGCAGCCTAGACTGAATTGGCAAAGTCCAAGCAGGATGAGCAGTCTGGCAAAGTTTGTAGTTTTCTGCTGGTAAAGCCTCCAGCTGGCGTAACAGGTTTGGCTGTGGGCTAGCAGGTCTTGACCTAAAATAACACATTCAGCACTTTCAATTAAACAACTATCTCTTAGTATTATCTTGCTGACTACTACATATTAAGTGGTTATATGTTTATGTACCTGTCACATTCTTTGTAACTTGTCTTAATCAAGCTCAATAAAGCTTTTTCAATTAAAAAAAACAACAATCATCTCTTGGAGCAGTTTGGATATAGTCCGCTTGCAATTCATCAACTTTATTGAATAAACCTCTCAATTCAAGCACGTCTCACACACAAGCTGGGCCAATCGCTTCAGGAACATGTCTTCAGTCCAAATCACAAGTAGCACTGATAAACTTCTTCTTCTCTTTCTGCCATAGCTCCAAGCTGGAATCAAACAAGTCTGACTTCTGCAATCAGGCAGTTCAATGTAGGAGAACGGGGGCAAGGAGGCAAGCTAGGCCTCTTCCTGCCGATTCCCCTACGCTCCTTCTGGGAGCAGCTGTTCAAAAGCTCAAGCTGTTCACACTTCAACTTCTAACTCTAACTATTCCACTGTCTCTTGGCACACTGGGTTTTTCCCTTGTAAATCCAGCATTCAGGTTGGCTGAGGGATCTGTCAGTCACAGTTTGGGCTCCCCCTCTGTGTTAATTGTGTGCCAGCCTGAAAACTACAAGACTACAGATTTTCCTTGTCACGGAACACTGGGGTTTGGATCCATTGTAGGTCCCCAGTGATCCTATTGGTCCAGTTACTGGAAGTCCCAGACTCAACATTGTGGCTCTCATTCAGATAAACAAGCTGCAAAGAAACCAGGTTAAACAAACATCTACTTATCAAATATAACAGCACAAAAACAGTAAATAAGCACAGTTCCTACACAGGCTCCCTCTGCGTAAGTAGTGACTTCAGAGTGGAGCAAAACAGAGCACTGTCTGGACGGTCACAAGCACTGAATTGCTTGGACCCAGCACAGACCATTCACGTAACACAAATTAGCTAGTCTCTTAAAGGAACAGGCGCAGAGGCTCAATATGGCACTCACACAAATAAACAGAACTACTTAGAGACAGGATACCAGCCTGGCAGTGGGCATTTAAGCAGCCCAGGAAGACATTAAGGTAAACCCTAAATTGGTAGGAAGGGTTACACTTACAAAGGAGATTAACAAAAAGAAATTAAAACATTACTCTGGTTACATGTCTGTCACATCTCCCTCCCTTGGGAAATGAAGGCATGTCTCTTTTGGGTGACCCACAAGGGACACTACTGTTCATGTAGGGCCTAGGGAGCACCTAAAGGAACATGTCATACACTCACCTCTGTTTTGACAGTCCATCTGCATTGGCATTCTGCATCCCACTTTGGTGCTGAACAATCATAATTTATGGCTGTAGTACCAAACTCCAGCACAATAACTTTGTGTTTTGCCCACTAGTCCTATGGAACCATGCCAAGAGGCTATGATCAGTGATCACAGTGAACTCCCTCCCATACAGATACAGCTGCAGCTTCTGAAGAGCCCACACTATCCCCAGGTATTCCCTCTCCACTGTGGCATATGACTCTTTCCTGGGCAGAAGCGTCCAGCTCAGATGCATTATGGGGTGCTCCTTCCCCTGCAGTGTAATCTGGCTCAGGACCATCTAGCCCATGGTCTGAGGCATCCACATGTGCTATGAACTTAAAGTCATAATTGAGGCCAGCAAGCATGGGTGACCCACATAACGCCTTCTTTAACTGTCTGAAGGCAGACTTACAGTCCTCTCTCCAGAGAACTTTTTCAGGTGTTCTCTTTTTTATCAGGTCTGTCAGGGGCTTGGCCACTCACTGTAGTGAGGGAAAAACCTCTGTTGTACTCAGCTGTTCCCAGAAATTCCCTTACTTGTTTCTTTGTATCAGGGGTGGGCCAGACTTGGATGACATCAACCTTCGCTGGCTCTGGATGGATGCATCCACTGCACAAGGTAGGACACTTCTGCCATGCCTACTTGGCATTTGTCCACCTTAACTGTCAGCCCTGTGGCCTTCAGTCTGTGGAACACTTCCCTCATGTGTCTGACATGATCCTCCCATGTCTGGCTGTAAATGGTGATGTCATCCATGTAAGCCAGTGCATATTCAGCTGCCCTAGCCAGGATGTGATCCACAAGCCTCTGGAAGGTTACGGGTGCATTCTCCATCCCAAATGGCATTACTCTGAATTCAAATAAGCCATATGGGGTAATGAAAGCAGACCTCTCCCTGGCTGCAGGGGTTAATGACATCTACCAGTAGCCCTTCATCAGATCTGTCATGGTCAGGAACTGGGTTCTCCCCATCCATTTCAAAGCCTCATCTGTTCTGGGAATGTTGTAGGCATTAGACTCCGTACGACTGTTGAGCCTCTGGTAGTTGACACAGAATTGTGTGGGACCATCCTTCTTGGGGATCAGGACCACAGGTGAAGTCCAGGGGCTACTGGACTCCTGAATCACTCCAAGGGCTAGTATCTCCCCGAGTTCTTCCAGAATGGTCTTCTTAACTCCCTCAGGTACCGTGTAGGGGGACTGCCTCAGTGAACCTGGGGCTCAGTGTCCACGTGGTGTTCAGACATTGTGGTGTACCCCGGATTTCCTGTGAACATGTCCCATAATTCTCACAGCACCTCCTTCATCTGCTTGACCTGTGCTGGTGTCAGCTGCCCTGAGAGGGTGAGGTTATTCACTGAGGATCCCTACTGAGCTTTCCTGAGGAGGTCCACCAGTGGATCAGCCTTGTTTCCCTCCTCTGGTGCACTGCACATGGCGAGGATCATTTCCTCCCTATCATAGTAGGGCTTCATCATGTTCACATGATATACCCTCTGCCTGCACCTTCTGTCAAGCAGCCCTACTATATAGTTAACATCACTCAGCTTCCTTATTATGGAGAATGGGCCCTCCCATGCTGCCTGCAGTTTATTGTGTTGGACTGGGACAAATACCATCACTCACTGTCCAACTTTGTACTCCCAGGCTTTGGCTCCTTGGTTGTACCAGGCTTTCTTTTGCTGTTGTGCAGTGGCTAAGTGCTCCTGGCAAGCCCCATGAGCTCCTTATGCCTGGCCCTAAAATTGAAGATGTACTGCACACCAGACTCCCCTTGGGTGGTATGGTTACCTTCTCATTCATCCCTGACTAAATATAGGGGCCCCCTCACCCTGTGACCAAAGAGGAACTCAAAGGATGAGAACCCTGTGGACTCCTGAGGGACTTCTATGTATGCAAACAGGAGGGGGGGCAAATATTTGTCCCACTCCCTTTTGTGCTGGTCAGCAAATGCCCTGGCTGTAGGTCAAGAAGTTCTCATATTACCCCAGTGCTGCGCACTCTGCACTGGCTGCCAATACAGTGGCGGATCACCTTTAAAGTGGGTCTTTTGACCTACAAAGTCCTACACGGTCTTGGTCCTGACTACTTGAAAGAGCTTCTGGTGCCCTACACCCCTCTGAGACAGCTCCGCTCGGCTGAGGAGGGGTTGCTGGAGATTCCGAGGGTAAATTTGAAGTCCTCTGGAGCCCGTACCTTTGGTTTTGCAGCTCCTACCCTCTGGAATTCTCTGCCCCGTCAGCTCCGAGATAGTATGATGGTGGAAAGGTTTAAAAGGGCCCTAAAGTCCTTTTTATGGGATAAGGCATTTCCTGTTATACTGTAATTGGTTATTTTAATCTTGTAATATTTGCTGTGTTGTTTTATTGTATGCATTGATTATGCTGGTGTTCTCATGTTTTATGTACAGCGCCTTGAAAATTTGAAAGGCGCCTAACTAAATAAATTTTATTATTATTATTATTATTATAGTTTTAAGGGTCCCATTGAACCACTTAACCAGGCCATTTTTCTCTGGTGATAAGGTGAAGTATGGAGCTGTTTTACCCCGTACTTCTCCCACAAACTGGTCATTAATGATGACATGAAATTTGTCCCTTGGTCTGACAAAATATTCTGGGGGAAAACCCACTTGGCTGAAGATTTCCAGGAGCTCATCAGCCACCTTTTCTACCACAGTGGAGGACATGTCCACTGCCACAGGGTACCTGGTTGCGTAATCCACAACAACCAGTATGTATCTTTTACCCATGTGACTTAGAGTACTCAAGGGTCCTACTATGTCCATGGCTACCCTCTTAAAGGTTTCATAGATAATAGGCAGGGGCACCAAAGCTGCCTTAGTATTGTCCCCAACTTTTCCAACTGCTGGCATTGTGGACAAGTCCAACAGTAATTTGCCACATCTGCGTACATGCTTGGCCAAAAGAAGTTGTTGACAAGCAGCTTTTTGTGCGGTTAATACCCAGGTGGCCTGAAAAAGGAATGTCATGGGCCAGGGCCAGAAGCTGCTTAAGGTAGTCCTGGAGGACTACCAGCTGCTGGAGTACCTTTCCCTCTAGCTCCCTCTGTGGTGTACACTCCCTGAACAACAGCCCATTCTCCTAATAAACTGACCTCTTACTACCTTGAGAGGCATTAGCACTATCAGCTATCTCTCTCAGTTTTCAGAGGATAGAATCAGCTTGCTGTGCCCTGCCCAGCTCCTCCTGTCTGAACCTCCCTAGTTCCCCTTCAGGAAGAAAGCTTCCCCTGGTGGCACCTTCTCTGCTTGCAGCTGGGGCTCAGGGATGCTACTCCTAGCTAGCTCTTCACCCACATTAGCCACTTCCCTGGCTGCAGAGGGATAGATCAGCACAGGATGTGTCACCACCTCTTCACCCTCAGAAGCTTGCCCTTTTGCCTGGCTATAGGTAATAACACATACTAGGTTTTCCCTGTGGTGAGAATCATTCCCCATGATCACATCCACAGGGAGATCAGGTACAACTCCCACCTCCTGTACCCCATGGCCACCCTCCCAGCTCAGGAAGACCCAAGTCATTGGCACTTGGACCACTGGACCTGTGACTCCCTGAATCTTGGAGAATTGCCCCAACAGATTCTGCTCCACCTGGATCAGATCCTGCCTTACCATGGAGATGGAGACACCAGTGTCCCTCAATCCCTCTGTTACTGTCCCACTGACTAGAATAGGGTGCATATGTTTGGTGGAATTTGGTGGCACTATAGTGTGTGCACAGTTTGCCAACTGTTATGTACTGTCTTGGTCACCCCCTACCCCAGGCTTTTGCGCTTTACTCCTGTTTTTAGGGCAGTCATAGGATAGATGCCCAACTTTCTGGCAAATCCAGCATTCCTTTGTCCCCGGCTCCTTGTTCCCTTTTGAACTGGTGGATTCTATTTTGAGCTTGGGTGCAGGTTGGTTCCCTTTAAGCTGCCCTCCCTGGGTCCCCTTAAAGCCATGTGCTGCCCAAGCCCCATAGTACTTGCTCTGCAAATGTGGTCTGCTGGCCACATACAAATCAACACTTACTGCTGCCTCCTTTGTGGAGTTGCATGCCTTTTCCAGTAGCCAAATGTGCAGGTCATCAGGTACAATTTTAAGAAACTGTTCCCTTACAATTAAATCTTTAATTTGCTCTACACTCCTTGCATTAGCTCCAATTACCCAATGATCTAAATAAGAACACATTTAGGCATGCAGTTCTACATAACTGTCTCCTGGGCCTTTTTTTAATTCTCATCTATAAGCCTTAGGAGTCAGTTCAAAACATTTTAATAACATTCTTTTAACTTTGTCATAATCCATGCAATCATTATTGTCCATTCGAGCTTAGGAATGCAAAGCACAGCCAGTAAGCTGTGGGGTCAGGTGGATTATCCAAAATGCCTTATCTAATTTAAACTGCCCCCAAACCCTCCAAAATTATTTTTAAAACAAATCCAGATCATCGCCCTCCCAGTATTGCGGGAACATTTTAGAATTAATCGTGGCTTCATGGGTTGAAGTCCCTTTGCCATCATTTATGGTTTGCTGCGGTGTTTGCTGGCGCAGTTTCTCCATCTCAGTCTCGTGCCGCTCTTCTTTCTCTTGATCTGCTCATTCTCTCTCTTGCATAAGGATCTCATGCTGGTGAATCTTCTCCCTTTCCTCTCGTGTAAGGCTCTCATGCTAGTGAATCTTCTCCCTTTCCTCTCACATAAGGATCTCATGCTGGTGAATCTTCTCCCTTTCCTCTCGTATAAGGCTCTCATGCTGGTGAATCTTCTCCCTTTCCTCTCACATATGGATCTCATGCTGGCAAAACTTCTCCCTTTCCCCTCACATAAGGATCTTGTGCTGGCGAACCTTCTCCCTTTTCCCTCACATAAGGATCTCGTGCTGGTGAACCTTCTCCCTTTCCCCTCACATAAGGATCTCATGCTGGTGAACCATCTCCCTTTCCCCTCACATAAGGATCTCATGCTGGCGAACCTTCTCCCTTTCCCCTCACATAAGGATCTTGTGCTAGTGAACTTTCTCCTTTCCCTCACATAAGGATCTCATGCTGGTGAATCTTCTCCCTTTCCTCTCGTGTAAGGCTCTCATGCTAGTGAATCTTTTCTCTTTCCTCTCACATAAGGATCTCATGCTGGTGAATCTTCTCCCTTTCCTCTCGTGTAAGGCTCTCATGCTAGTGAATCTTTTCTCTTTCCTCTCACATAAGGATCTCATGCTGGTGAATCTTCTCCCTTTCCTCTAGTGTAAGGCTCTCATGCTAGTGAACCTTCTTCTTTTCCCCTCATAAGGATCTCATGCTGGCGGATCCTTCTCCCTTTCCTCTCACATATGGATCTCATGCTGGTGAACCTTCTCCTTTCCCCTCACATAAGGATCTCATGCTGGCCAACCTTCTCCCTTTCCCTCACATAAGGATCTCATGCTGGCGAATCTTCTCCCTTTCCTCTCACATAAGGATCTCATGCTGGTGAATCTTCTCCCTTTCCTCTCGTGTAAGGCTCTCATGCTAGTGAATCTTCTCTCTTTCCTCTCACATAAGGATCTCATGCTGGTGAATCTTCTCCCTTTCCTCTCGTGTAAGGCTCTCATGCTAGTGAATCTTTTCTCTTTCCTCTCACATAAGGATCTCATGCTGGTGAATCTTCTCCCTTTCCTCTCGTGTAAGGCTCTCATGCTAGTGAATCTTTTCTCTTTCCTCTCACATAAGGATCTCATGCTGATGAATCGTTTCCCTTTCCTCTATCTAAAGCCTTATTTTCTCCCTTTCAGACTCCAGCCTTGCCCTCTTTAGTTTGGTATCCTTCAGTGCAAACTCTGCCTTCAGGATCTCAAGCTGAGGTTGATTGGGCTGCACAGCTTCCCCAGCTTGTGCCTCAAGGAGCCCCCACCTCGCTCAGTTACTGTGACCTCAGTCTTGCTATCCGGGTCACTGTCCTCAGAGACTGCCTTCTGACAAGGTATTGGGCCATGCCAATCTGAAACCATCTGCCCCTCCTGCAGTCAGTTATGCACCAACAGGGCTTCCATGAGTGCACTCTTTGTCATGCCCTCATAGACAATCCCCCTCT
This sequence comes from Neoceratodus forsteri, assembly GCA_016271365.2. Taxonomy (NCBI): domain Eukaryota; kingdom Metazoa; phylum Chordata; order Ceratodontiformes; family Ceratodontidae; genus Neoceratodus; species Neoceratodus forsteri. The sequence goes on along the minus strand of CM057449.1, from coordinate 568,373,895 downwards.
CCGTGCATGGCTCATGAAGCTGCTGTACATGAAATCTGACATAGCCTGAGGAGCTCATATTCTCTAGTTATGCTGCACTAAGCTGTCTAGAAATAAACAAAAAAAAAACAGTAGTAAACAATGCAACCTTTTGAAATCCTGTTTCATGACTAAAGTATATTTCTGCTGGCACACCGTCACCAGTATGCTGTTTCTCTCTCAGAGTTCCTGCCTCTCAGGAAAGCACACTGTACGCTGCTCTGCACTGCACTTGTACCAGTTATAGCACTGATCCCACCACTCTGCCACCAATGTGACAAAAATTCCCCACCAGGGGCTTTAAGTTCACTGCCACCACCATTTTTACTAACAGAAACCAGAGAAACCTGTTTCTTACCTCCTCCTTTGCACAAGATCAGGAAAGTCAAACACAATAACTGTGGGTAGAGTGCCCCTTCTATGTGGGATGCCAATGAGAAATCATTTAGCAGTATTGGCCTGTATTTATGGATTACATTTCCTATCTTGCCAGATAAATTATTAAATTGTGCACTGAAGCAAATCATTTCCTTCTCCTGTGTACCACTTGTTCTCTGTGTCAGTAATGAGGAACGTTCCTGATTAACTACCCTTTCCAAGGCCTCATCCAATATAGTGAAATTATACCTCCTACTCAGAAACATAAATTTCAGTTCTTCTGCCTGTGTTTTGAAATCAGACAATTCAGAACAATTACGTCTAAGTCTGAGGAACTGGCTGTAGGGTATGGAATTCTTGAGCTTTTTGGGGATGGTAACTGTTGACTAATAAAAAAACTGTCAGTAGCAGTCAGTTTCCTAAACCCTTTTATAATGACATTTTATCAGGTACAGATGTCCCTAGTGTATTGTCCAGGAAGTTGATATTTACTAGATGAAAACAACTTGTAAACCGTAAATTACAGTTATTTTTATTTAGCCATTGCACAAAAGTGTCTGATGCCTGCTGTGTACCATCCCAGATGCAAAGTATATCTTTTATAAAACGGTACCAAACCACAATATTCTTGGGGTATGGATTTGTAACCAGATCATAGACAAAGTCCTCTTCCCATTTCTGCATAAATGGATTTGCCAAAGATAGTACAACACTTGCCCTCATAGCAGTCCCACAGATTTGTTTGTAAAAATCTCCATTGAACTCAAAGTAATTGTAGCTCAATACAAAATCTAAAACATTCTTAATGAGACCCAATGGCATATTATCCATAAAGGGTCCCATCAGAAAATACCTACATGCATCTATGCCATCTGAGTGATGTATTGACACGTACAGTGCTTCAACATTGATAGTTAAACAATTGTAATTACTCAGCCATTCAAATCCAATAAATCTGTTAAGGATGTGAGTTGTGTCCTTAATGGGGGAACGAAGACATGAAATACTGCGCTGCAGAAAAAAAATCAATAAATTGACAAAACATTTCTGTCAGAGAGTCCACCCCTGATGCTATAGGCCTCCCTGGTGGATCCCTTACATTTTTATGGATCTTGGGAAGTATATGTAGGGTAGGTGTGATTGGCTTTTTATGGCATCAAGACTCTAAATTCCTTTTCACTAATTTCTCCAGTGTGTAAAGCCAGATCCAATAGCTGTGACATTTCCCTTCTGTAACCCATAGGTGGATTATCTGGCAGTTTAATATAACTGTCCTCATCAGAAAGCAGCTCCATAACCTTTTGTTTATAGAAATCCTTGGTCATAATGACCAAATTTCCCCCTTTGTCAGCTGGTTTAAAAATCAAATGTTTTTTATCCTTCTAGATTTTGCAAAGTTATCCTTTCTGTAGGATTCATGTTAGAGTACCTTGGGCCATTATCTGTGTCAAGTAAATTGTTAGCCTCTGAAAATAATAGTCACCTAAATATATCGATAGATGGATTATGACAGAGAAGGAATGGAGACCACTGCTCGCCAGGGTTCCATGTGATAACAGCAACTGCCTCAAGGCAATCGCTGTTATTGTGAAGTCAGAGTGGTGAAAACTTTTTTGGCACTCTGACACCCTCGGCACATGGAACAACGGCACCGGGGACTTAGATTTTCATGCTTTCTATGAGGAGCTGTGCCCCCCAAACCCCCCATGCAGGGGGCTTTGTCCCCCTTACCCCCCTACTAAAGGATTCTCAACTCCAGGGGGGTGCATGTCAGGGGGGGAAGCATGAAAAATAAAGGTTTGGGCAGGGCACAATAAAATTGCCCAGACCCGAACCCGGTACCTCACCCACCCCAGCCACAGGCCAACCCCCAATGCCATGGTGCAGCTCGGCAGCCCACCGCAGCACCACCCTTACATCCCCTCCGCCCACTCCCACCCCACGCTCACCATGCTCACTCTGCCCTCACGTCCGCATGTACATATAGCGACATCCTGTCACCCAATTCACCCACCCCCACATCCAGTCACCCTACCCTCCCCATCGCCATTCGGGATTTCACCCTGAAGGTGTCACTGTTACGGATGGCACCCTTCTCCATGTGCCCACATCACAGGTTACCCTCACCAGTAGGCAAAATTGTCAGGAGGACAATTCCACCAAGGGGGTGAGTTCATGGCCAGCAGTAAGCATGGAAGCAACCTCCACCCTTTCTCTGATGTGCCAGGTGGTGTGCATGTGTTGGTAGCTAGTGCATGCATACTGCTAATGGCACAAAAAAGACAAAGGTAGTTAGGTAAGGGGAAAGGGAACAATAAACAGGTAGCAGTAGGAAAGGATTGGATTCAGGTGGATGGAGCAAGGCAACAAGGAGTCAGGGGATTGGCCAGGGATGGTGTATTTAGGACAGCTGGAAAAGAGGAAGAGCCTCTTCATTTCAACTGCTTTCAAGACAATGTGGAGGGGAAAATGTGCAGAATGGGGGAAGACAGCTTCTGACTATCCCAGATAAGACTCCAGTATATGTTTCTTTAAATGAGGCCAAGGAAATAGAGTTTTATGTAAAGGATGACTTAGAGGAAGCCAAGGAAAAAAATATTTTAGAGATTGTTAAGGTGGGAAAATGGAAAATAAAATGAGGATGTGGAGGGGGAACAAACTTTTCTTTTTGCTCCCACTCCAGTTGACAAGGGCACTGTTAGGCAGGCTGAAGAGGAAGATAAGGCTAGAAAAAGTGACCCTGTGATGGCCTTGTTGTTAAATAGGTGGCTGTCAGAAAAGAGTTACAAAGGAAAAAAAAATGATTTATGGCAAACAGGATATGTGTGTTGAATATCAGTGGTAGTGGAAAAGAGACCAGAGCAGGTGAGGTAAATGCTAGTCTACATGGTCACAACAAAGAATGTGTAGAAGAAAGGAAATGGGTTTGCATGGTTGCAATACAATGACAGATTTAGGCAACGCATGGTATCATGGGGGCTATGAGATGGAACGTGAAAAATGCAAATATCTGGCTAGATACAATGTTGACCAGGAGTAAAGGAAGCTGAGAGAGTGACCTTGGGAGAAAAAAGGCAGGAAAATACCAGAATGCATCCAGGGACATGACGGGGGTGGGGGTGCAAGAGATTCAGTGGCAGTACGGACCACACTGTCAGGGGGCCCACTGCCTCAAAGGTCAGCATTAAAAAAAAACATGAATTGTCACAAACTGACTTGCAACTTTCTTTTTCTACATTGCTTATCCATTTGAAATTGAGTGTGTCAGCAGTGGCAGCAGTAAGCTGTGTGCTGCAGATTGATGGGACGGGGTACAGAACAAAGCAACACCAGGGCCCATTACTCAAAACATCTGATCTTGATGACGGTGTCCTCAGGAGAAGCAGAGACAAATGACATTGCTCAGTTCCTTGATCAAGGTGCCAGTAAGGGAGAAGGGGAGCAGCATGCACAAACTATTGATGCTTAGCAGACCTGATACCAAAGAACCTACACAATAAATCATTCATATGTGCTGATGGCTATTTTGACTTATTGGTGGGGAGGGAGGGACCCACAAAATATTTTGCAGGGGGAGTCTTTACAGTTGTTGGTATAGCCTGGAATGTGTCTTCCCCAAAATATTGGTTTGCATACAGTAAGGGAGTTTACATGAGAGTGGGGTGCCATTTCAAACACACGTGCTCCAAGTGTAACAGTTTCCATTTCATATTGCACTGCAGGGAGGGGCAAGGAAAGCAGCCTTTTCATGGCTGGGGGGAGATGAATTCACAGCTCAGGCAGGGGCCTGGCCAAAACCCTTATGAAAATTGAAATATTGTAAGAGCCGCTGACACCAAAAAGAAAACTTTGAAAAACATAATAATTGGGTAGAAATCAGCTTGCATTCCATATATAGTTTATATATATTTCTCTTTCTTGTTACGTATTACTAAGGCAAATTTGCATGAGTATATTATTTTTGTCCCTTAGATTTCTCTTAGAGTTTATCTGCTTCTGTAGCTTACTTCCTACTTGAAGTCATAACGTTCTGTTGTGACATCACAATCTGTTGCCATGGGAGTGACTGTGATGTCACAGGCAGGGCATTATGACTTCAGGTAGGGAGAAATCAACACGAATATGTTAACTCTTCAGGAGCAAAAATTCTGTTTTCATGCAGATTACCCAGTATAGGGTTAGTTACTTTTTCTATTACTTTCTATTACTTTTGGAAACTCATTCCAAGAAGCTCTGTGCAGTCACTAGCAAGGATGGAGAAGTACTAGAAGAAGGGGGTGGAACCAAATGCCTGAACGGACCATCACACCATAAGATTCAGCTTTGGGGCACCCCCAAATAGGTCTGCCCCTACGGAGATGGTCCAGTATCGCCCTTTGAAGGGAATTACCCCAGAGGGCCTATCGGCAGTACTGGACCTATCGGGTGTATCAAGTATCAAGTGAGTGCATGAGTCCAGGGGACCTTGTACTTGCCTATGATAAGGTGGTGGGCAATGCTCTGGATTCAATTGCTCTTGTTCATGTTTGCCCACTTACTCAGCACCCAAGAATCCCTTGATTTGATGGGTCCTTGAAGGAGCTGAGAAGAGTGGGGCGAAGGCTAGAGAGGGCTTGGCGGAAATCCAGCCTGGATGCTGACAGGCTTAGATTGATGGATCATTATGGTGTCTATCAATAAGCAAACACCCATAAGAAGGCAGAGTTCCTGTCTGGGGAGATTGCTGCTGTGCAGAATCGACCAGCTCAGCTCTTTCAGACTGTCAACAGATTGTGCAATCCACTCTGTCTGCAGTCTGGAAGAGATTTTCCACAAATAAAGTGTGATGAGTTTGCTCGGTTCTCCTCAGATAAGATTGCCAGTATTAAGTCGGGTATTGGCCCAGCTCCCTCTTTAAGGGATTGCGGAGATCAGCAGGAGGAAACAAACACCTGTGCTACCTAGTTTGACTTTAGTAGGCCAGAGTTCATGGACATTGTGAGGATTGTTCAGACTGTACGACCAACCAGCTGTAGTTTGGATCCGGGCCCTATGCCACTATTATTAGATTGCGTAGATGTAATCTGCCTGATACTTGCTGAAATTGTCTGGAAGTCTTTGGAGCAGGGGGTCTTTCCTGATCCCCTAAAGTAGGCGGTCATTCGACCTCTCCTTAAAAAAACCCTCCTTGAACCCAGACTGTCTAGCTAACTTCAGATCTATCTCTAACCTGCCCTTTGTGGGTAAGGTTATTGAAAAGGTAGTTGCGATACAGCTAGATAACCGTCTTACAAATCACGATGTCTGTGATACTCTCCAGTCAGGGCTTAGGAAAAGACATAGCACCGAGACTGCTCTTGTCTGGGTTTTAAATGACCTCCTAATTGCAAGAGATCGAAAGGCTTGTACTATTCTAGTCCTTCTTGATCTCTCTGCAGCATTTGATACTGTGGACCATGGTGTGCTTTTGGAGTGCTTGCAGCTTCTTTGTGGACTGTCTGGTACAGTTCTACATTGGTTTCGATCTTTTCTCACAGGCTGGACTCAGAGGGTTGTCACCAGAATTTATTCCTCTGGCACAATCTCTCTGTCCTGTAGGGTGTCGCAGGGCTCCATTTTGGCACCTATGTTGTTCGCAGTTTATATGCTGCCATTAGGAGATATTAGGAGATATAGTCTGGGTTTTCACTGCTATGCAGATGATACCCAGCTGTATCTGTTCTTTACTCCCAAACAGGATGATGCGATCTCCATGCTTAACAGCTGTCTATCTGAAATCAAAGACTGGATGAGTGCTAGCTGGCTGAGGTTAAATCTGGATAAGACCAAGGTGTTGGTTGTGGACCTGGATTGACTTGAGGTGGGTCGTAGGGCTGGGGTTCCATCAGGTTTATGGCTTGATGGTATCCAGCTCTCGACCTCAGACCGGGTGCATAATCTGGGTGTTTTTATTGACAATGGTTTGACCCTGAAATCGGAGGTGTCTGCCATTTCAAGTCTTCCTTTTACCATCTTAGGAATATCACCTGGGTGAAACAACTATTTCCTCTGGCTGACCTTCCTACCTTGGTCCACACCTTCGTGACCACCCACCTTGATTATGGCAATGTCCTGTACCTAGGGCTACCAGGGGTTGATATCCACCACTTGTAGTTAGTGCAGAACGCGGCAGCCAGACTTTTGACTGGGACATCTAGAACTAGTCATATTATGCCTGTGCTGCGTGGACTGCACTTGCTGCTGGTTCAGTGGCGGATCACCTTTAAAGTCAGATTTCTGACCTATAAAACCCTACACAAACAGGGACCCCAATATCTGCAAGATCTCTCTGCTCCCTACTTCCCCTCTTGTTCACTCTGATCTGCCAGTGAGGGATTGCTAGAGATTCCCAGGGTTCATTTGAAGACATCTGGGTCACTTGCATTTTCCTATGCTGCCCCTGCCCTGTGGAATTCTCTACCTCGTCGAATATGAGAATGCCTGACCATCGAGAGTTTTAAATCGGAGCTCAAAACATTTTTGTTTTATAAAGCATATGGAGAATGATTTTATTACTGTTTATTTAATTGTTGTTGTCTTTTAAAGTGTTAGTTTTAACTTGTACAGTGCTTTGGTTTTGAAAAGCACTTAAAAATAAAGTTTTACTTACTTACTAATACACCTTACAGGTACAGTTACTTATTTCTTTTTATCCAAAAAACAATACAAAAATAATAAGTAACTATAACAGATTACATTTATTTGAAAGTAATAGGTTAGTTACTAGTTACTTTCAAATAAATGTAATCTGTTACAGTTGAGTATTAGTTTGTATAAAATTAAATAAGTAACTGTAACTGTAAGGTGTATTACATTTTCTAGTACCTCTCCATCCTTGCTAGTGACTGCACAGAGCTTCCTGGAATGAGTTTCCAAAAGTAATAGAAAGTAATAGAAAAAGTAACTTACCCAACACTGAAATTACCTCAGTAATAAATAATGGGGGAAAATAATACAAAACTAATGTGAAATACAAGCTGAACTGTGTCTAAATGTAATGTTTTGTTAAAGTTCTCCTGAAGGTGTCAGCAACTCTTTAAATAGATTGTTAACAATATATGCAGAAAGACAAGAGGCAAAGGCACTACAGGAGGGTTTTCAGAGGAGTGTTAGGTTACACTACAAGGGTCTACAGATCAGAAGGGAAGCAGAAAACTTGAAGTCACTGGCAAAGAATTCAGAGACAGCAAGAAAGACAAACTCTAGCCAGAGCTGATAGGGCTGTGAAGAGCTACCAAATGATCAAAGCTATTTTCTTGTTGGTTCCTTATAGTGCTGTTTAGTCACAATCATCCAAAACTGGCATGCTGCTAATTCAGTCCTCCTAAATTTATTTAGTCACAGTACATGCTGGTGTGTGTGTGTGTGTGTATGTGTGTGTGTGTGTGTGTGCCCACAGGAGCACCGGAAGATTGTATAAGGTGGAGGTGTCAAAGATAAAAAAGGGCACTTGCGGCATTATAAAGGGCACTTTTTCCAAACCAAGTTTTTATATGCAATAAATGCACATTTATGATGATGATAGTAATTTTACAAATACCTTTATATCATATCAGAATATTTAATATGTACTATTTAAGCAATAAGGCATGACAGGGTGTGGTATATAATGGGATATTGTCACACCTCAGGTGGTTGGGCATGAGGCTGCAGGCCGAGTGCATCCAACCACCCGAGAAGTGATGATATCCCATGATATACCACACCCTGGAAGGACTTATTGCTGTTATGAACTGAGTTTCAAGTTTTATAAACAAAAAAATAAAAGAAACAGGTTTTAAAACATTTTATGAATGAGTTTTTGGGTGGTGTAGGAGTACATTTTGAAAAAAATAGTTCTCAGACAGCAGAGAGCAAGGAGGTTGGTGGCACTGGAACTTGTCTGAAGGCGTGATGATGTAACCCAATGTCATCATGGTTTCCAAGAGCTCTGGACCAATCAGATTCATCTATTTATGATCCTCAGTTCATAATAAGGGTTCAGCTCATGTAGAACAGTTTCAACATGTTTTTCAAAGTTAAAAAAGTGAGCCACAAAGATATGTCATCTTATTAGCCAGCAATAAAACACCATCCAATTGTGCAGAAAACAGCAGTGCAATTTAAAAAAAAGGAGATAAAACTGTATCATACTGACAATGATATCTGTAAAATATGCAAACAATGATTTACAAATTATATATGATACAGGCAATATAGTTTTGCATAGTCTTTTACTGTAGTCATGTATTACAATATCCATCAGTTAAAAATGGTCTATGGTTTTACAGAAATTGTCCAGGATGGAGTTCCTTACCATTTAAATAAAATGCCTGGCATTCCCTATTAGCTTAGTTAAAGGAGAACTGCACTGAACCTGTGAGTAAAGTTTCCTGTAGAAGCTTTTCTTCATATAGAGAGTCCCCTTCTGTTTCTGCCCCATTTTTGCTGGCCTTTTAGTTAATCCATTGGATACTTATGGGTTACACACTGCTGAAAAGTGTCATCTGAGAATTGTATAATGTTGTTTATGTCTCCATGAACTTAAGAATTCTAAATTAGAACACAGATGCATTGTACCAACAATGTAAGTTCTTGACAATATCATACTGTTCTAAAATGGTCAATGCCAGCAGTGTGTGAATCAGAAACACTCACTGAATTAACATCTACTTCTACAAAAATGCATGTCTGCCAATTCAAGACAGTTCTCCTTTGAGATATTAACAGCCCGGTCTAAATAGTTTATTATACGATGGGGTATGAAAATCCTGTAACTTCATTAGTCAAAACACATCACATGACCATGATAAATCCTCCAGTATACCCACTGTAAAAGTTTTATATCACTATAAAAACAAAAAAACAAGTTGAACATTGTATAATAGCAATATACCATGACAGGGAGAGGGTATATGTGTGGATTTATCACTTCTAGTGTGGTTAAGTCACTCGGCTGTGTCTCGTGACCGAACCACACCAGGCATGGTAAATCCACCAATATACTCACTCCCTGTCATGGTATATTGCTTAACTATTTATGGGTCTGGCAGTATAGCCTAGAGGTTAGAGTAATGCGTTGTAAATAAGCTTTGTACATCTAGCATTCAGACATGGGTTTGATTCCCACAACCTCCATTTCCATACTGCGTGGCTCTGATAAGTCACTTAATCTCCCCAGTATTCCTGGGTTGTCCCTAGAAACAAGCACCTGTGCCTAGTTGGTCTTACCTGGTTTTCAAAGTTAAAAATATATATATTTATTAAATTACATTTATAAACTGTAAACAAACATTCAACTCCAGTACATAGATTCTAGATTCATGCAATAACCTAGGAATACAACAGCCAAGTCTGGGGCTGTCAATATAACCTTGGAGGTTAGAGTAAAGAGCATGGTACATCTAGCATACAGACTTGAGTTTGATTCCCACAGCCTCCACTTGCATACTGTATGACTCTGAACAAGTTACGTAACCTCCTCAGTGCTCCCGGGTAGCCCCAGAAACAGGCACCTGTGCCTAGTGGGCCATACCCGGTTACCAAAGAATAATAATATAAAAAAAGTCTTTAAATACTTATATTCTTTTATCTTTAAAAGGACACAGTTTAAATATTAGAGGTTGGTTTATGCTGTTTACAGCCTCAAATCAGGAACAGACATAAATACTGCTGCTTTAAGCAACAAACCCAAAAAAGAAACTCACCCTGAGAAATGCAGGACTTTTAGTAGGAACTCCATTATAAATTAACTTAACTCAGTGGTTACATTCCCTAAAGCTGAAGTCTGCAATTATAGACAGTGACAATCTCCTCCCCCATCAGTGCAAAAAAGATAGGATTCTGCCAATGAAGTGTCCCAGATGTGAACCAGAACTGATAGGGCTGTAAAGAGCTACCAAATGACCAACGTTATTTTCTTGATGGTGCCATATAGTTCTGTTTAGTCACATGTGTGTGTCTGTGTGTGTGTGTGTGTGTGTGTGTGTGTGTGTGTGTGTGTGTGTGCTGTGCTTGGGTGCAACCTGTCCTGCCCATAGGAATAGGATAGCTAACAGTTGCAGTTGAAAAAGTCTGTAATCTGACACCATAGTCTGACTCAGGAAATTCCATAAGATATAATGAGTTAACCCCTAGGTTACTGAAAGAAATAGAATAAATCTATTAGACTGAGCTGGACAGATGATAGAAACAGTAGTTTAAAAAGTTGTTTTTTTTTGTTAATATCCTGAGAAGTTCTGAGGTACAATACATTAGCATCCCCCCTCCCTTCAGATGCCTTTAATATAGAGCAACAAACAGCAAAAATCAGAGGAGTGCACTATTTTGCAGCTGTGGAGGAATACATCTAAATGTCCAGAAAGGGAGTTCCAAGATCAGCCATTTTAGAGCTACAATCTGATCGATGACAGAAGGGCTGTAGGTTCCCCCCCCCCCCACAACCCTAAAAATTCAGGAGGAGATAGAGGCAGGTAGGGTAGAGGGCCCATTTCCCAAGCCACCTTTATGTAACTTTAGGGTGTCAATGCTGAGATTAATCCCGAAAAGGAGCAGGGATAATTCAGGTTAAACCATCATCTGTTTTATCTAGAGGGAGTATCAGTAAATGACTATATAATCAAGAAAAATTGTAAAGTTTTTTACAGTTTGGTAGACCTGTTGGCAAAATGTAATATTCACTTAACCTTTCACCTGCTACCGATACTCCCTCTGGATTGGGACTTACTAGGGTTAAAGTTTGAGGAGGGATATTACTTCAATAAGGCCATGCTAATGGGGTGTTCAGTGTCTTGTGCAACCTTTGAAAAATGTAGTTGTTTTTTGGAATGGACAGCCAGGGAGGTATTTAGATGAAATAGCATCTTACATTACCTGAATGATTTTCTAATCGTTGGGGGGGGGGGGCAGAAAATAAGGTTTACCTATATGATTTGGAGACATTTCAAGGAGAGGTGAGCCTAGCAGCCATCAGAGAGCCATAGGCTATGCTGAACCATGACTGGGACCTCACAGTCCCCAGATATAAAATGTATATTATACAATAGGCTGCCATAATGGCGAACTCTGATTGACTGACTGGTACGTGTCAGCAGTGGTAAATCCTGGCATTACCCACAGCAAAGGAGCCAGTCAGCCATACTAAGAATCACCCAAAGTTCAAAATCACTCCAACGCCCCAAAACATAACAGCACAACCCGCCATCTTTCCGTACTGCTAAACTTCACCAGGCAAAAGACCATCAGTAAAAAAATAGAAACAAGCTTTAAAATGATTGATCCCAAGGAGCTTGAAGCAATATTTAGCTCCCTCACTGAAGACAGTAATGAAATGGGCAACATTACTGAGCAAACAAACCAAAATGTACCTCAGACTGTTGATGACCCTGTCAGTCCACCGTGACTGGTCTCTGCAGTCTCCGAAGCAGAAAATGCTCCTGTCCAAGAAATGGGCATTGCTGGCAGCCATCAGCTGACATGAAACTCTGGTGGCAGTGACATCAATGAAGGCCAATCCAATTCTGCGAGGGGAAATAAGAAACATTAAACCAATGTCTTAGAACAACAAATGATATCCCTAGAAATACAAAGGAATGAGGAAACAATACAAAAATAAACTCAGTGGGCGCTAAATATTTTTTATAACTGGTATAGACAGCAAAACATAAACATCAGCTTTAAAACTGTGGCAGCTAGTGATTTAAACAACATCCTAAAAAAGTACTACAGTTCAGTCAGAAACAGTACTGGGAATAAGTATGTGCTCAGTAGCTACTCTATGTCAGCCTGCGATCCCCCAATTAGTAGATCACTAAATCTCATGAATGACCCAGCATTTAGCACAGTGAATAATGTTTTTAAGGGAGTGGTCAAAAAATATGGAAGGGAGAGGAAAGACTGGGCAGCTCACTGCCCTGCACTATCTATGGCAGCGTTAACAGCACTACGAGATTCAGATGGACTGTCTCCCAAATCTGCTAGTGGATTAGTGAAGAAAGTCTGGCTAGACATTCAGATCCATTTTGCCAGGTGGGGCAAAGAGGGAGTAAAAGCTTTCAGTACTGAATCATTTAAGCTAAAAAGCACAGACAGTGGTCTCCAGTACCTGACAGAGTCATTCAATGAGGAGACCAAAAACCACAAGAAAGCTAACAATCCTACCTGACAATTAACAAGGGGCTATATGTTTGAACAGCCAAGAAATCCATTATGCCCCATACAAAGTTATGTGAAATATGTGGCAAAGCTACCTCCCAACCCACCCTCCCTATTCTGTCTTCCAAAAAGGGAGGTACAGGGTGTCTTGAACAAGATGCATATCTGGCATACCCTGGAACCCATGGGTATTAATTACCTAGGAGGAATGTTGCCCCGAATCTGCAAAGAAGTGGACATGACAAGTGTTTACACTAATCATTCCCTAAGGGCCACCTTCTTAGTGAAGCTGGCATGGATGGGCATCAAATAATGGCTATCGCTGGCCACAAGAATGAGTCCTCCCTGCGCAGTTACTGGAGGTCAAACATTGGACAAGGGCCATACAGTGAATGTCCTGTTTCTGGACTTCAGTAAGGCATTCAACTCAGAGCCACATGGGAAACTGGGTAGTAAGCTGGCAGGTACAGGTGCAGGGGCGAAAATGGCAGGATGGGTAGTTAACAGGTTACAAGGAAGGCAGAAGAGGGTGGTGGTGGGAGGAGAGCTCTCATCTCCATGGGCAGTGACAAACAGAGTACAGTAGGGCTCAGTGCTGGGACTGGTGTTGTTTGGGCTGTTCATATCAGACATCTCAATGGGCATCTAGAGAAAGATTGGTTTGTTTGCAGATGACACCAAGATGGGAGCAGTAGTGGATGACCTAGGAGGGTGGCATAGGTTGCAGGATGATCTGTCAAAATTGGAGACCTGGTTGGACACCTGGCAATTGGGGTTCAATGCCAAAAAGTGCAAGGTGCTACATTTTCGGGCAAAACAAAAACCAGTAAGGAGCTACCAGCTTGCGGGGAGTCAGCTAGCCATGACAGAGGAGGAGAAGGATCTGGGGCTGATTATATCAGACTCAATAAACAACTCAGCACAATGCAGGAAGGCAGCTGCAAAGGCCAACAAAATGCTGAGTTATAGTGCCAGGGGTATATCTTCAAGGAGAGGGGAGGTGATCCTGCCCTTGTATAGGTCACTGGTTTGGCCACACCTGTAGTACTGCATGCAGTACTGGCGGTCATACCTGAAAAGGAACATTAAATTACTGGAGGTGGTGCAGTGCAGGGCAACAAAGATGATCCAGGGACTAGGGGACATACCCTACGTGAACAGGCTGACGGAGTTGAACATGTACTCACTGGAGAAGAGACAGGGGGGATATGATTGAAACCTTCAAGTACATGTAGGGAATAAACAAGACAGGCACAGAGGGACTATTCAATTTAAGGGGGTAGGGACACTTGAGGTCACAATCTCAGATTGGAGGGGGGAAGGTTCAGGAGGCAAATGAGAAGACACTTTTTTACAGAGAGAGTAGTGTCTGGGTGGAATGTATTGCCTGTGGAAGTGGTATCCTGTAGAACAGTGGACTGCTTCAAAAGGGGATGGGATAGGATGAGAGGGAGAGTCAGCAGAGGGGAGAGAGGGGCAGCTGCAGAACAAGGGTTGCTAGCTACACACTCGAGCAGACTCGGTAGACCATAAGGTCTTTATCTGCTGGTAAATTCATATGTTCATATGTTCGTATTTCCGACTTCCAGAAATGGGACTCAATCATAGCCTGAGATGCTCTTGAAATGACCAATATGACACAAAAATAGTTGCACCAAGAAGACAAATCAGCAACAGAAATACTGTATTTTCAACCTCCAAAAACAAACATTTCCTGCCACCACGAGCACATTGTGCCATTTCCCTTCCCCTAAGCTAATGATGACACCAACTAGAACCATGCTACTCTGCACCCAGTCACTGCAAAGCACGAGCAGTACACACAATGAAGAGGCAGCAGAACTCAAAAATAAAGAAAACTTCTGCATTCAGCATCTCATCCAAGAGCAAACTTATCAAAGAAAGAACCATGAAGACCCAAACAATGCCATTCCTCAGTCTGAGCCACAGCAACATTTACAAACTGGATCTCACCTCCCAGAACATCTTCATACTCAAGAGCATCAGCATCAGCAAAACAGGAACCAAACGGAGTCTGCAACCATGCCCTGCAACCCAAGCCTATGAAATTTTATAAACTACGGAGCAATGAATTTCTACATGCCACCCCGCTAAACAACACTTCTTAGAAACTCCGTTAATCTGTTAGACAACCAGTTTCACCGGAGCTTACAAAATATGTAATACAGTTAATTGCAGTTGTTTAAATATTGAGCATTCAATATAGTTCAGTTTACATTTTTAATGTTAATTTTACAGTTAGTTTCAGTTCACTCACTGTTATTAATTCAGGACAGTTCAGCACTGTTGTGTTTACTGTTCAGTTACTTAAAATAAAATACTTACAAAACACATAAGCATCTTACAGCTAACAGTTCCTGTGACTGTTTTAACTGACATGGCACTACCTCAGCAGTACTGACACATCCTTGTGTACCTACTTCTCCCCCTTTCTTTGCGAATGACCACTTTCACACTAACCGCTCTGCTCTATGTCTTGCCTCCTTCCCCAATCCTTCTTTCACCTCACCCCTCTCGACCTCCACCTTCTTTCCACTTCACTTACCTGAACTTTTGTTCTCCCAAATCTACCTGTACCTATTTGACAAAGCACCTTGGGCTGCCTCCTTTTATTAGGTTATTTTTGATTTCCTACTGATTCATAGTTTTAATTTTAGATGTAATGTTAATATCATTTAATTTATTTATTTATTGTCTCGGAGTTACCAACCTTTGAGTCAAGGACTCATTTATAAAGGTTCCTCGTCATACACAGGACGGGGTTGGTGTAACATATAGTGAGTGGAAATAACAGACAACAGTGCACGTACATACATTATTTACATTACATCCATAGAGGGTACTAATACTTTTAAATACTAACAAAAGTTCAGGTAAGTTTTAAATACTTTCTTGTCAAAATTTTATGTAGTACCATCCATTGTATGTCTGTCGCTCTTCCCGCTGACGTGGAACCTTTGTAAAAGAGCTGTTATGTGCTCAAAGGTATTGTAAGCTGAGAATGAATAAATAAATTGTTACATACCCTCAAAATTAATTCAAATGTGGAACTGTTTTATTTTTGCCTGCAGTAGACTATCTACAGTATTTTCTTTATTAAAACCAAAATAACATATTGTTTCAGTTGAAATTGTTTCATCTTTTTTAGGGCGTCATTGCATAATCGCAGTAAACCACTCCAGGGTGTGGGTGATGCTGGGATTTACCACGCCTGTGGTTTGGTCACAAGGCCATAGGCATAGGTAAATCCCAGCATCACCCACACCGTGTCATGGTTTATTGCTTAAGGAAGGATAGGGAGATGGGAAGGGGGGAGTGGCTCTGTACATGAAAGAGAGGATAACCAATACCAGAGAGGAAACATAGAAACATAGAAACAGAAGTTGATGACAAATAAGGACCGCACGGCCCATCCAGTCTGCTCATTTCTTTTTCTAAATTACAAATGTGCTATCGGCAAAACGAATGGCAGAAGCATTATGGGTGCAAGTACAATACATGAAAGGGAGGAAACTAAGGATGGGGGTGGTCTACAGACCACCTTCACAGGATGAGGAGCTGGGCAAGGTACTGGGGTACCAAATCATGGAAACTGCAGGTAAGGGGGAAGATAGCAATAATTGGGTACTTGAATATTCCTGGAGTGGACTGCAAAATCCCAGCTACCTCCAGCACCAGGGAGCAAGTATTGCTGAGTGTATTGCAGATTGGGCTTGTGACACAGGATGTCACAGAGCCCACTAGGAAGAGGACCATACTGGACCTGGTCCTATCCAGCTATGTACATTTTCAAGATGTACAAGTAGAAATGCCACTTGCAGGAAGTGACCACCACACAATGTGGATCTACCTGTACATAGTCAGAGGGATGGTCAGGACCAAGAGGAGGGTTTTGGACTTCAGCAAGGTTGACTTTTGTAGGATAGGAGAAATTCTCATAGGATATCTTGTTAGTATCAGAAAGGAGATGCAGGTGGAACAGAAATGGGCCATAATAAAGGAGGAACCGATGGAGGCCACTAGTGAGTGTGCCAAAATCAAAAGCAAGAAATCTAAGGTCAAAAAGCCCAGCTAGTTCAGCAAAGAAGGTAGCCATTGCAGTAAAGGACAAGAAAGTAGCCTTCCAGAAGTACAAATGTACTCAGAAACAGGAGGTTTGGAGGATTATTATACTAAATCTAGGGAGTCGAGCAGAGTGGTTAGAGAGGCAAAAGCTACAAGGGAAGTACAGCTAACACAATAAGTAAAATCTGGTGAGAATGCCTTCTTCAAATATATAAGGTAAATAAAAGTAATGGTAAATATATAAAGAAGAGGGACATTCAAGATGAGACTGTCAGATTAAAAAGGAGGAGGGTTAGGTGGAGGGAAGCAAGGAGAAAGTGATGGTACTTAACAAGTACTTCTGCTCCGTCTTCACTAGAAAGAAGGACAGACCAGTGCCACAAAGTATTGGGGAGTGGTAACTTGGAAGGGGGGAGTCACAGACAGTGTAATACAAGTGGACAGGGTGCATAAGGGCCCAAGAGCCCTGAAGGTGGATAAATCCCCAGGGCCAGAAGGCATGGACCCAAGTGTCCTAAGGGAACTGGTAGAGGCACTAGCGGGCCCCCTGGCAGACCTGTTTAATACCTCTTAAAAGTCCTGGAGTGTGCTCAGGAACTGGAGAACTGCACATGTGGTGCCTCTTCATAAAAGTGGGCCATGGGATGAACCAAGGAACTACAGGCTGGTCAGTCTGACCTCAAAAATTGGGAAGCTGATGGAGACTAACCAGAAGGAAAGACCAGTGAGCTTTCTGGAGAAAATGGGCTACAGGATGAAAGGCAGCATGGGTTTGTATCAGGGCAGTCCTGAGAGATCAGCCTAACTGACTTCTTCAACTGGGTGACCAGGATAGTGGACAGTGGCCAAGCGGTTGATGTCCTGTATCTGGATTTCAGCAAGGTCTTTGACTCTGTGCCTCATAAGAGACTGACCAGGAAGCTGGAAGATCTTGGGGTGGGGGACAAGCTTGCAATTTGGGTCAATATCTGGTTGCAGGACAGAAGCCGAAAGGTAGTGGTTGGAGTGGGAATTCCCAGAATCTAGGCCAGTGACCAGTGAGGTCCCACAGGGCTCTGTGCTTGGTCTGGTGTTGCTTAACATCTTCATAAGTGACATAGTGGATGGGATGGCAATTGTGGTTCAATGTTAAAAAGTGTAAGGTTATGCACTTGGGGGCAAGGAACCAAGAGGCCAAATACTGGTTGAGTGGTGTGTAGGTAACCAAGTAAGAGGAAGAAAAGAACCTGTGGGTAATCATCACGACTGACCTGAAGAACTCAGCACACTGCAGGAGCACAGCAGCAAAAGCAAATTGGATGCTGGGCTGCATAACCAGAGGATTTACCAGCAGGAAGCCAGAGATCATATTGCCGCCATGCAGATCACTGGTGAAACTGCACCTAGAGTACAGTGTGCAGTATTGGTGCGCTTATCTTAAAAGGGATGTCAGCTTGCTGAAAACAGTCCAGAGAAGGGCAACAAAGACAATCCAGGGCCAAAAGGGCAACACCTCTGAAGAGAGGCTTATGGGGCTTAACATGTACCCTCCTGTGGACAGAAGTGGGAACATGATAAAGACCTTTAAGTACCTTAAAAGTATTAATACAGTGAGCATTGAAGGGGAACAAGTTCACTAGGGGCATAGCCTAAAACTAATAGGGAAAAGATTCGGAAGACAAATGAGGATGCACTTTTTCACTGAGAAAGTGGTGACCTAGTGGAACAAATTGCCAGAGGAGGTAGTCTCCTGGAATACAGTAGATAGCTTTAAGACAGGATGAGACACAGTGAAGGGAAAAGTTGCTGTGGGGAGGAGGGGAGAGGGAGAGAGGGTACTCAAGGGGGCTCAAGGGGGAAATGAAGAGGGAGGGCAGGTCCCTCTGTAAACACAGAGGAGACCTGCATGCTCAAGCAGACTAGGTAGACCATAATACCTATATCTGCTGACATATTCATATGTTTGAATGCATGTATGTCTGTGCATGTTACTGGGGGTGCCCTTAGCAGAAAAGAAGATGAAGAGACTGTCCGACACCATCAACTTTTTAGGGATAGAATTGTTCTCCACAGCCATGGAATCTAGATTCCCAGTAGAGAAGGTGGGGAGGCTGCAACAGTTGATAATGGAAATCAGAGAGTCCCAAAGGGTTCCACTGAAGAAGATGCAGAGCCTTATAGGGCATCTCAATTGTGCATGTACGGCCATTGCACCAAGGTGACTGCTCACAAGGAGGCTAGTGGGGGCACAGCAGGGATCCAGCAGCTGCACCATTGGTCAAAATAAGCAGGGGTATTTGGTTGGACTTAGAGGTGTGAGGTTGTTTCCTGCAGAATTTCAATGGCAGGTCAATGTGGCAAGCAGAATGGATGTACAACACAGATTTGCAGTTGTACACCAGTTTGGCTGGTGGGGTAGGAATGGGAGCATTATGGGCAGGTAAGTGGATGGTAGCAGAATGGCTTAAGCATTGGCAGGAGACAGGCCTGTGCAAGTACATCACACTGTTAGAGGTTTTTCCTATTTTGGCAGCCATCTGGACATGGGTGAGTCATGGGCTAATAAGAAGGTTTGGTTTTGGTGTGACAATCAGGCAGTTGTGGAGGTTCTGAGCAAGCAGACGGCTAAGTCGCCTTCAGTCATGGGGTACTTCACATCCTAGTGTTCAGGTGCCTACAACTAAACATTACGTTCAGGGCTAAGCACATTCCCAGTTACCATAACACAATTACTGACTGTCTTTGTCATTTATAGCTTCAGTTCAGCGAGGTGGCTCTCTATGCAGAGACAGACAGGACACTAGGACTGCCCATATATTGAGAAATTGGGCTGAAAGAGCTGGGTTCCTTTTTGCAAATTCTTGGGAGCCTAGTACATTGAGGTCATATGAGTGAACTTTTGTGGAGGACCCAGCCCCCAGTAAGTTGGCCAATATCAGTTTGGCAGGCAATGCAATTCATTGTTCAGCTGGCAGAAGAGGGGATGGTGCAGTCCACCATGCCCACCCCCCCTTGCAGATATTTCAATGATCAGCAACCTTAGGGGCATAGAGGATCTATGCAAGGCCAAGGCAATGAGAGGAACAATGAAGGGGTGGGCCAGACGAGAGGAAGGGTAAAGAACAGAAGGCATGCCATGACCATCAGTTTAATGAGGAAGGTAATTGTCGCTCTACCCTCAGTATGTTCCATGGATTATGAGGCTCAGCTATTCGCCACCCCCATTCAATCTGCTATTTGTTTGAGTCATTTCATATTAGCAAGGTGGTGACCAGGGCGGTATAGGATCAAGACACAAAAGGGATAGTACAGAGGAGGGATGTGTAAACTTTCTAAGCCTACCAGCTTAGCTAACTTCAAAACCCACCTTAGACAAGTCACTCAGGACTCCTGTAATTGTTACACCTAAGTCCCAGCTCCCCTCTCTCTGGCGCCTATCATCACCACTTCCTCGCCCAGCTTCTGCTCTACCCTTACCTTTGCCCTTATTTCTGCACAGCGCAACCTATTCAGCTCTAGACTCTTCTGTCCTGTTTGATATCTCTACCTCACACATCCCTCACACACATTTTATACCTGTTTTCCTGACTTGGGGGATAGCACCCAGTCTATATTCCTTGCACTATGGATTTATACAATATCTAGCCTAGTTAGCTCTGTCCTATCCGGGGCTATCGCTCTTCAAGCATCCTGTGTATCCCTAATGCCATTACAGTTATTAATGTTGCCTGCACTGTCATTATTGTCACAATTTGTGTATGTATCCAAAAATATTTATGTTCTTCTTATTATATGTACCTCTATACAACATTGTACCTTGTATATTCTTATTCTACTCTACTCTGCTTATGTATGTTTTTTGTAATCCTGTCCAAGTCCATCTTGTAAATCAGTCAATCAATCAAGTCTTTATTTATCCAGGTGAACACCATTGAGCAGGCTCATTTACAAGGTGGACCTGTGTTACACAAGGTCAAGAATAACACTTTTATGTACAGGTAATAAATAGACATAATTATGCAGAAATAGAAAATAAAATACACAGAGCAAGAACAAGTATATAATGTATGGTAGAACATTGTTATAGGTAGAAATCTACCTTTTTATAACCACGTTTTACCATTGATGTGATGTCACGATGTTGTTAACCCATCGATGGTACATCACATCGATGGGTTAACAACCGGGAGCAGTCTGGGCATGCGCGCAGCTGGATCAGACGACCTTGAAACGGCCGCAGCAGTGAGGGCAGACCAGTGAGGACATAAAAAAAACAGCAGTAAGGAACTGCTTCCTTTTCTAAAAAAACAAAATAGTACCATACACTATAAAAGCTTATGTATGGTACATCGATGGTTAACCGGTTTGTTAACCAATCTCGCGAGGTTGCCATGGTGACATAAACCTCTCGAGCTTCTCTCTCGAGGTTTACATGGTCACCCTGGCAACCTCTCGATGGTTAACAAACCAGTTAACCATCGATAACCATACATTATCCTCTATTTCAGGTATAGGGTTAACAAGGTTAGGGAGAATGGTATGAGTAGGGGAATTAAAACATTTTGAAACAGCCAGCATATTAAAACATTTTCAAACAGCACGGCATATCATTGGTCAGGACACATACAAACTTAAGGGGCAGATATGGAGGGGAGGGGTACAGGACTGCAGCTGTTCTAGGAAGGGTGCTACGGTAGATGGGCTGGGGTCATATGTGTTAGGAGTCTGAGGGTAAGAAAGGTAGTGGATTAGCAGAAAAAAGGGGGGTTATAGGTGGAGGCAAATGAAATCTGTTCCATGGTGTTTCACCTGGTTAAATAAAGACTGATTGATTGATGAGGGAGGAAGGGCTGAGCGTATATATTAAAAGACTTCAAACAGACCAAAGGGGAAAAGGAATGTGGGTGCAGACAACACGAGGCACAGAGGAGCTGCTGTGCCTTCTGAGAGCACTTCAGAGGTTGCTAGAGGTCAGACAAGCCACAGAAAAAGTATGCTTAATGCATCAAAATGGTAAGCCAGTGACAAGGTACCAGGTATCTGCAGTGTTAAAGAAGGCACTAGTCTATGTGGGTTTGAAGTTTTGAATCCAGCTGAGTTCAATACATATTTGTTTAGAACTGGAGCTGCATCAGAGGCAGCCATGGCAACTATTTCCAGAAGAGGCATTCAGAGCACTGTTAGGTGGATTTATGTCAAATACAGGGCATACACACATATACTGCAACAAAACTGACTTTGTTCCATTAATCATACAGACAGGGATGCTATATGGGAAGTGTGGGTGTGTGGGCACTCATTCATTTCTTGGACAAGACAAGCAGTAATGCAACTGGGAGGACGACAGCTGGACCTGAATGTCAACAGAAGGAGAGTGTCCAAGGCATCTGAGGAAGAACATGGCAAGGCCAGACTTCCCGTTATACATTTGGGAGGAAATGACTTTTACAGATGCCTTGGATTGAACCCCAAAAGCAGATATTTAGAACACATTACAGCCCTCAAAAAGATGTGGGCTATGGTAAAAGTGATCTGGTCGACATGATCCCAGGTGGGTTTGGAGGAATGGGGGTAACACAAAAGCATTGGACCTGGAAAGTAAGGCTTTGAATAAGCATGTGATGGCACTGGCTCAAGCAGGGAATTTCGCAGTTACTGTATGTCACACCAGAAATCATGGTGAACTGCCCAAGGATGTACAGGCCAGACAGAGTACAGATGTAGGCACAGACATCTTCAAAGTAAAAAATAGGAGAAGGCAACTAGTTAAAGTGTTTGGGGGTAATAAGGGTTTGGAGGGAGAAGGCAACCTTCCATAGCATGCAGGTGGTGGCCTGGTGGCCAAAAAGACATTGGGTGGTCCAGGGTGACAGGGACCTAAAGGAAATAAGAGACACAGGTGCAGGGGTAGCCCACTGAGGGAGAGCATGGTGTAGTGATGCAGATGCAGGGGTGGCCCGCTGACAGATAGCATGGTCTGATTTATACTGGGCATGCAGGTATGACCCAATTTCCATTAGGCATGCCTAGAGGTGTGCGAAATAATTATTGCTGGTGGAATTTCAGCAAAAGTTTGACTTTTGCTTCCTCAAATGTTTGGAAATCCATTTTCGAACTTTTGTGGAACTTCCACCTGTTCTGCACCCTACAGAAAATTACTTCCCTGGTGTCTACTGCCCCCCACCCCCACCCCGATGGTCGCTGATCATCACCCGATGTCAGATGTCAAAAAATTACTTCCCTGGTGTCTAGTGTCCCCCTAGCCAGTTGCCGATTGTACGCCCGATGTAATAATTCCCTGGTGGCTTGTGGTACCTTTACCTGATCACATGCCCCATATTAAAAAAAAAAAAAGCCCTGGTGGCTTAGACATCCTTCCCACCCAATCACCCGACCGAGCAGGCCATCATGCCCTGGTGTCCAGTGTAAGCCCCCCATACCAATCCCTGGCCCGTATGGTAAAAAAAAAAATTTAACATTTCTCCCTGGTGACCTAGTGAACCCCAATCCCTATTGCCGATCCTCAGTCGGTGAAATAGAATAGTATTTAATGATGATCTAGTGCACCCCAGCCCCCCACCCCAGCAGGCAGTGTCCCACCACCACACCTCCAACCATCCCAAACCGGTACAGCACAGCCCTCCTTTCTCCTCCAAGGCTGGCTGTCCACAAGCACGTGCTCATTCATTGACAGTTCAGTGGGCCACCAGTCATGGAGGAGAAAGGAGGGTTGTGCCAGTCACCCACTCGGGTTTTGGATGGGGGTGAGCAGGGTGGTGGGACACTGCCTGCTGACATGGGGGTGCACTAGACCACCAAGGAATATAGTTCTAATTCACTGACTGGGGATCCAGGATAGGGGAGTTCATTAGACCACCATGGAGAAATGCTTTTTTTTTTAACTGTAACGGGCCGGGGATCAGGAAGGGAGTGTTACACAGGACACCAGAGCATGATGTCCTGGTTGGGCAGGTGATCAGGTGGGGGATGGGACCACTAGCCACTAGTTATTTTTTTTAGGTATGTGGCGGGTGATCAGGTGGGGGGGACGGGAGGTATTATTCATCGGGCGATGGGCCATGATCGGCGAATGGTGGACAAGGCCACTAGCCACAAGGAAATATATTTCAGGCTTTGGGTGGGGAGGGGGCCACTGGACACCAGGGAAAGTATCTTTAAATGGGAGATGGTGACAATTTGCCCATATATAGTTAGAAGATTTCTGATCCGCCACAGGCAGAAGTTCAGAAACTTCGAGTGAAAGCTGTGATATTTCACAGAAGTTCCACTGAGGTGAAAATCACAACTTTCGCCCACCTCTAGGCAACCCTTAGACAGTCAAGAGATGGGGGGACTTGCAGGGGGGCACAACCTGATTTACATCAGTTGGGCCCTGAGCCAAGTAAGAGTGGCAAGACCTGCTTTACATCAGGCCTGGTTAACAGGAGGCATAACCCTAATTTATACTGGGCATGCAGCAAGGGACAATTTCTGATGTGAGGTGTAATAAAGGGCACTGGGTCAGAACGTCACCGACCAGGATAGAGCGGTCAAGAACCATGTGGCAAAATGCCATCTCTTGTTTTTGCAGGGCTGCTGCCCCCCGCTGTCCCCAGATTAAAAGATTCTCACTCGGGGGGGGGAGTGGATCATGGGGCAGGATTAAATTTGTGGGGCCATGGAATACTGTTTCTATGGCCCCTTGTAAAAAAAAAAAAAGTCCTGATCTGCAAAACTCCAAGGAGATCAGGATTAGAACCCTGATCTTCACTGTCACTTGGCTGAACTACTCAATATCTCAGCCTTTCACAGCACAGGAGCAGCTTGGCCAGCCTCCTGGATTCTGGTGTCCTTGTCCCTGTCAGCATCATGGACAGCGACCTGGGGCGCTTACTGCTGCTGTCAATTTATTTATTTAGTTATTTATTTAGGAAATCAGAATTACAACTTTTTGAGTCATAGACTCGTTTTCAAAGGCTCCATGTCAGAATAAAACATAGACATTCATACAGTACATACATAGAATAAATGCGGGTGAGCAATCATACAGAGTATAAGTACAATGAGTACGGCTTAATGCCTATACATTTGGTAGCTAAAACAGGGCAGAGCTATCAACATATTTACCTAATGAGCGGTTAAGACCCTCTCGCTGTCTGTGGTAGTGCTATACGGACTAGCGCTCCCTTGACTGATGCTATTAATGTAGCACTATTCTAACCGGGTACCATAATAAAGAGCTGGACAATCTGACAATGGGAACAAGGGTGTAAATATGAATATTTATATATTCTTTGTCCCCAAAAAATCTTTGTTAATGCATCAGGCAAGTTAGCGTAACACCACAAAAGCAGAAAAAGGTGTTAGGGTTTCCAATTCTAACTCCCCCTCCCACCCCCCAATACTGTTTCTACGGCCCCTTGTAAAAAAAAAAAAAAAAAGCCCCAATCCGCAAAACTCCAAGGAGACCAGGATTACAACCCTGGTCTCTACTGCCATCTGGCCAAGCTGCTTTATGTCTCAGCTGTCCACACCACAGGAGCAGCTTGGCCAGTCTTCTGGATTCTGGTGCCCTTGTCAGAGAGAGAGATTCCCGGGAAAATAAGGCACATACAACTTCTTGGTGAGTGCTCAACTTGCAATTAATTTATTTATATATATACATCACATTATCCTGTTTACTTTGCCACTTTTTAAATTTTACATATTTAACAAACATTGCTTCGACTTTCCCCACGTTACCCATCATAAGGTCCAACAATTAATATTCTGTTCAAACACATCGTTCAATTGTCTTTTATAAATGCCTCTGGTTCTCCTGTCATCTTCTGTCATCTTCTTGGGGTCTGGATGTTTGTAAAGCCTGATACCCCTTCTTCCACTTTTTCTTGAACAGTCTGTTGTCCATCACCTTCTCGGCATCTGGACGCTTGAACAGCCCAATACCACTTCTCCATTTCCCATTGCTGCAGTCTCCTTGGGTCCAGTTGCCGACGGCAACTGCCCCCCCTTTAATTGTATGCCTCCTTTTCCGTCTGCCTCCACATCCGGGCATCTGTGCCCGGCCCATGGATCTTACCTGCCCCTCCCTTTAACCCCCATTTTATTTTCCCAAAAATTCTCCTCCATCACAGACCTTTCGAGACCCTTTCTTCATTCTCTGACTTGTTGCATTCTTGCAGCAACCTTTCCCTGTACATCCTGTTTCCCTAGAGTGGCATCTCTTTACTGTTTTTTTTTTGGCCCATTCTGCCAACCAGGGCTTACCTCCTCTTCCCTGTCACCATCTTACGGTGACCCAGTATTCTTTTCCTCCAGCCTGCCCTTGCATCCTTAACCCCGTTAACCAACCTGCGGTGGGTGCTAAATTCAGTTTCCAGCAAAAGAGGAGAACCCTCCACTGCTGGCACCTAAATAACCCCTAGGCCACCCCGCCTTTCCCACCCTCATCCAATCCTTACCTGCTTACCTTCCTGTCATATTTCTCATCGAGGGATGACATCAGGACCCCTCTCCCTTGCCTGAGCCTACCTTCCTACCACCCCCACCTCAACCTGAGCCTACCTCCTCCCTCCCAGCCGTTCCTGTCCCCTATGCCTTCTTTCCCAGGGAATCCCCTGACAATCTAGGTTGTCCTTTATGGGCAACCGCACTTGTCAGAGGGAGATTCCCCGGAAAAATAAGGCACATACAACTTCTTGGTGGGTGCTCGACTGGCAATTGATTTATTTATATACATCACATTATCCTCCTTTCTTTGCCGCTTTTTAAATTTTATATATTTAACAAACACTGGTTCAACTTTCCCCACATTACCCACCATAAGGCCCAACAATTAATATTCTGTTCAAACACATCATTCAATTGTCTTTATAAATGTCTCTGGTTCTTCTGTCATCTTCTGTCGTCTTCTCGGAGTCTGGACGTTTGTAAAGCCCGATACCTCTTCTTCCACTTTTTCTTGAACAGTCTGTTGTCTGTCACCTTCCTGGGGTCTGGACAGTTGAACAGCCCAATACCCTTTCTTCTTTTCCCATTGCTGAACTCTCCTTGGGTCCGGTTGCTGACGGCAACTGCCCCCCCTTTAATTGTACGTCTCCTTTTCCATCTGCCTCCACATCCACACGTCTGCACCCGACCTGTGGATCTTACCTGCCCCCCCTTTTCAACCCCCCCATTTTTATTTTCCCGAAAAGTCCACTAGCCCATCTCCAACTTAGGCGATCAATGACGGGCCCCCCGCCTTTCCCTTTTTCGAATTTCCTCAATATCTCCCAGTTGTAACACGATGATGTTGTAACCTCGGTGAAAGTATCCAAAGGGCTACTACCCTGCCTGCTTAACTACTAGCAGGTTGAGGGGCCTAGGCCAATGGCAGGTGCCTCCACCCAGAGGTCAGGGTTTGCAGTAGTTAAACTAACTTAGTCACAGCCCTCTGGGACACTGTAACCCCTCTTTCTTCCCACTAGTGGCCCATACAATGCATTAGGAATATCTTCACAATGTACACTTACCCCCAGGACTGGCTCTGTCGACTGGACTCTGGGGACCCACTGTAAAAAAGATGATACAGTGCAAAAACCACAGTATAATACTTTAACATAAATGAATACCTCAGTCAGTGTAACTTTGCTGAAAACCAACAGATCTGATTTATTTAAGGAGCTAAAAAGTAAGGGGAAATCAGGTTAATTAGGTTAAACACGTTAATAATCACAGCACTCAGTGCGCATATTCAGAGTCCCAAATTGTCACTTTCACTGGGTACCCAGGATGGGGGCTAGCCAGGATCGTGCAGCTGATGGGACCCTGTGATGGAAAACACTTGCACAATACCCACTGTAATCCGAACTGAGGGCTCAGTTCGTGAAGAAATGAAAAAGCAACACTTAGATGACACACTTGCAATTGGACAAACAGTTGGCAGGAGCTACCCTGCTTTGTACTCACAAACTCAATGCTGGGAACTGGATGGAAGGCAGATTGTCCTGATTGCCAGGAGGAGCAGACCATGTGGACAAGGTCCTTGTGACTGGACCCCACTGCAGGTTACAGCAAATGGATGTAGTCTGGATTAAGCTGGGGTTTACTTCCAGCTTCATGCACTCAATTTACTGTACAGGGATTTGAAAGCGATTCCCACAAGCACTACACACATTTATATGTAAAAGGAAAGTACTATACCAGGCAGGCTGCTTCTTGATCCCAATTGCAATTACTGCACAATACCCGGGAGAACACACAGCAGATTCAGTTCCTGACAGACCGAGCACGATTCAGCAATTTCTCCAGTCTTCTACAGGGTGAGCCTGGTTTCTGCTCTTCAGATCTCCTTGATTCTCTTCACAGGTCGCATTCAGTCCGAACAGGTGTTTGCACAGGCTGCAGACCGTAACTCAGGGCCTTACACGCGCGCTTACCGTGCTAAAACTATACACAGCAGAAGCACATAGCTCCTTTTCTCTTCACTGTCTCACCTCATCTGATCTTTCCAGTAGACAGAGCCGGGCATTTCCTTTGAGTTCCTCCCAGTTCAGTTGGCTGGTTTGGCTGTCACTCACAATCAGACTCCCCATGTTGGTGCAAAAAGGCGCCAAAGTCCAAACTACAATTCCCAGAGGCATTGGCCATACAGTACATAGGTGGCTGGCTCCACAATAAGAGTCCAAGTTCTGATTTGCCAGCAGCAGGCTCCATTTCAAAGGTCCCCCCCACACTGATTGGTCCAGTTCAGCAGTTCAAAACCAGAATGGAGGGCTAGGCAAACACAGTTCTGACTGCAAAGAAAAGCAGGTTAGACAAACTGTATTTTCGTTATTACTCTAAATGATTTCTGGTAAACAGTTACATCTTTGAAAAGTGCTCATTCTGCCCACTTAGCGATGGCAGAAAAGGAGCGATTTGGCAGCAGCTCGAGTGGGACTCAAGCAGGGAAACACACAGTCCCCCCCCCCCATAGAAACTAATTATGTCTGCAAGCAGACAGCTCTTAAAGAGATAGTACTAGAGGCTCAAAAAGCACTCACAGATAAACAGCTTAAACACCAAACACCATTCAGGCTTGGAGCATTCAAGCAAGCTCCTGGAAGACTTTTGAGAACCCCATTTGCAGGAGGGTTACAATGACATCCCCACTGTCGAAAGGTGCACCCCATCTGGTCTGTACATTCCTGGGTTGGTAAATTATATGTCTTTATGGGCTATGTATGTTCCCCAACCCCTTAACCATGCTACCACCTGCCTGTTAATCATCTTCCTCACCCTCTCAACCCTTTTTATGTCCCTGGTCTGCCGCCAAACCATCCTAGGTGCTATTTCTGACCATGCTATCCTCACTGTGGCCAACCCTATTGAATTTCCAGAGCCCTTAACATCTTCTTGCACAAGAATCCCATGGTCAATCTCCCAGGTCATTGCCTCCCAAATGTATTATCAGCAGGTCTGGGTTTGGCCACTTTAGCTTCAGCTCCTGTAAGGTTGGCATGAGCTTGACCACTTCATGCCTCAGACCCCTCACTAATAAACCATCACTTGGTTGGGGTTCTGCCCTCATTGTTTTCCTCCCTGATGGATGGCAGCCCACTTCTCTGCCCAATAAATGTAGGAGTGCCCGAGGATCCAAACCTACCTGCTCCTTCCCTGACCTGTGGAAGACAGAAAACCACGTTATACCAGTTTCTTCACATATCTCTTATAGCAATTAGACTGCCACCTTCCAACTTTCTTAATTTCTTCCTCCGACCCCCCCTTTCATTGCCATCATTGATGCAACTTTAATTCTAAATGAATGAGAGGAATAACTCTGAGGGTTGCCATTCCTTCTTTAGCACTGCCGTTACTTGGAAACATGTAACCGGTTTGCTATCTACTATGTGTGAAGAACTGCTGGCCCCCCTTTTGCCTTCTCCCCTTGTATTTCCACAGAGAGGCAACTGGGCATGTCACCTCAGTCTCTTGTCTTCCCAATATGATCTCTGCCCCATCCCCGTCTGATCAGTCTTAGAACACCTCAGCCAAATTGTTACCCTCTCTTGCTCCCAGCATATTTCCTTTTCCCACAAACCTCCTATCTCATCCCTTTTGTTGCCCGCCACTACTTTGCTGACCCTGAATGTACCATTTACCATCACTGTAAAAATGGCCCTAAATAAGCAGGCTTCGAAGTCTGACGTACATATCTCCCCTTGAGCCCCTACTAGTTCTTCAAGTTTTTGTCCTGCTATGGGTTTTCTCAAGTCTGCCTTTCCTCCTTTTAACCACTGCCACCCCATCAACATGTGCTGAACTACTTTAAACTTATTCGGTTCAGCCCACCCTTTCATGCTGCAAGCCCATCCTATCCCAGCTAACTGTACCCCCATTGTCCCGCTAATCATTTCCGCTTCCCACTTTTTAACCATGTATTTTGTTATCTGGTCCTGTGAAACTGGCTCACTTACCTTGAACCCTTCCTGCTCCTGGAACTCCTGAAATGCTCCCCATGCCCCTTCGTATGCCCTCAGTGTGTTGGCAGACCAGGAGCTCTTGAACAGCAGTCGGGCTCCTTCCAGTCAATTTCTCATGCTCCCTCTGATACCTGCATTCTTTGTGCAGCTGCTTGTGGCACCATGGACCTGAACCTCTCCAGCTGTAAATGAGAAAGGCTGTCAACTATGTTATTTTTTACTCCCTCAATATGCTTAGCTTTAAATTATATGTTTAGTCTTAATCCATGCAGCACTAGTTGTCTCAAAACTCTGTTTGCTGACGCCGAGTGTCCTCCCTGCCGATTGATAACCTCTACCACAGCTCTATTGTTACACCGAACATAATCTTCCTGTTCCTTAGGTGCTCCTCGCATATCAGCACCGCCAACCATATGGGAAAAATATCCAGCAGTGTTATGTGCTTCAATAGCCCCCTTTCTCTCCAAGACTCTGGCCATACTTTTGAAATCCATTTCCCCAAAAAATATGCCCCCATGCCAATAGATCCAGATGCATCCGTGTATAGGTCCAAATCATTATTCCCTAGCCACTCCTTCTGCCAGTAAGTGACCCCATTGTAGTCTATTAAGAATTGCTGCCACACCTCCAGATCCTTCCTCGTCCCCTGTGAAATGTCCACCCAATGGTGTGGCAGTTTAGCACCCTGGTTGCACTGGCTAATCTCCTGGTGAAAACCCTCCCAGGCGCCACTGCTCTGCATGCAAAATTCAAATGTAACCCCCCTGCAAATGGGGGTTCCCAAAAGACTTCCAGGAGCTTGCTTGAATGCTCCAAGCCTGAATGGTGTTTGGCATTTAAGCCATTTATCAGTGAGTGTTTTTAGAACCTCTGGTACTGTCTCTTTAAGAGCTGTCTGCTTGCAGACATAATTAGTTTGTATGGGGGACTGTGTGTTTCTTTGATTGAGTACCACTCAAGCTGCTGCCAATTCACTTCATTTTTGCAGTCACTAGGAGTGCAAAGGGAACCTATCTGAAAGATGTAACTGTTTGCCAGAAATTATTTAGAGTAATAATGAAATTACAGTTTGTCTAACCTGCTTTCTTTGCAGTCAGAACTGTGTCTGCTAGTTCCCATTCTAGTTTTGAACTGCTGAACTGGACCAATCAGTGTGGGGTAAGCTAGCTCTAAAATGGTGCCTTGGACGAATCAGAACTTGGACTCATAATCTGAGCCAGCCACAAGAGGATTGTATGGGCAGTGACTCTGGGAGATGTAGTTTAGACTTCAGTGCCTTTTGGACCAACAGCAGCAGTCTATTGTGAGTGACAGCCAATCCAGTCAAGAACTGGGAGGAACTCAAAGGAAGTGCTCGGTTTTGTCGGTTGGAGTTTCAGTTGAGCTTTGGCAGTGAAGAAGGAAGGAGCCCTGTGCTTTTTCAGTGTGCAGTTTTAGTCAAAAAACGTGTGTAAGGCCCAGAGTTCCGGTCTGCAGCTTGTGTAACAGCTTGTTAGGACTGAATCCGTCCTGTGAAAAGAATCAAAGGATCTCTGAAGAGTAGAAACCAGGCTCACCCTGTAGAAGACTGGAGGAATTGCTGAAAATTGCACTTCGGTCTGTCAGGAACTGAATCTGCTGTGTGTTCTCCGGGTATTGTGCAGTAATTCGATCGGGATACAGATGCAGCCTGCCTGGTATAGTGCTTTCTTTTATATGGATGTGTGAAGAGGTTTGTGTACCTCAAGTGAGCCCTGCTGACATTGAAGGACTCTATCTTATTTGGAGGTCGTGAGTACTAATTCAGGGTCGCCCCTGTTGAATTGCCACATTAAATCCAAATGGAATTACTGTACTGCTGACTGTTTAATTCTCCTTTTCTCTGTGTGAAAGGGCCCTACCAGCTGCCACGGTTTGACTAGCCACTAGGGCTTGGGTACCCAGGACAGTAACTGATAGGGATAGGCCTGTGCACAGAGCCATAGGTAGATTATTAGAGTGATAAGCTAATTAACCTGATTTCCCTGTCCTTGTTATATCCCCAAATAAATCAGAGCTGCTTGTTTCAGCAAAGTTATACTGCCTGAGGTATTTGTCTATGTTAAAGTACTGTACTGTCATTGTTGCACTGTATCTCATTTCACAGGAGGTCCCAGTGCGGAACCAGACCTGGGGTAAGTGTATACTGTGAAGGTAATTCTGATATATTGTGTGGGCCACTAGTGGGAAGAAATGGGGTTGCAGTGTCCCAGAGGGCTGTGACCAAGTTAGTTTAACTATTGCAAACCCTGACCTCTGGGTGGAGGCACCCGCCATTGGATCCAGGCCCTCAACCTGTTAGTGGCAAATCAGGCAGGGTAGTAGCCCCTGGGATAGCGCCATCTAGGGTTACATCTTGGAGGCTCACCGCGGGATTGTGTGTCCTCTAGTGGCCATATTTACGAACCACTGTTAAGAAAAAAATGGGTACCCCGACAGAAGTGGCTGTGCACTGGCTGGTGGAGTGGTGTACTGGGGAGGAGATCGACCCCCAAAATGCTATGCTTATCCTGGACATCCCCCTGGGTATCAATACGGACACTGTGCAGGGAGTACTTTCCAAGGTGGAAGGTTTACAAAACCCTGTGGTGGTGGGTCAGCATGCTAATCTGCTCACCCACACTTTTCTGGCCCTAGTAGAGTTTAAGGATCCCATAGATAGCTCCAAAGTGCCACAGACCATTACCCCAGAGGGAGCCCTCACTGCTTGGAGAGTGATAACTAAGGACAGTAAAGACCCGGGGGGGAATCAGCCCCCACCACTATCTGAAACTTTTGAGGAGAAATTTGCTGAATGGTTGCTGGGAGAGGAAAACTGTGGAGGACTTGAAGAAACTATTCTTGCCACCTGGGGTGTTCCTCCCCAACACCTCTCCTGCTCCAATGCCCGTAATGGTGGCTGAACCAATGCAGACTCCTATTTCTGCACCTGCCATTAGTCACGACTCTTCACCGAAGGTTGAGGATCTTCTCTGGCACCCTCCCCACCCCCCAAGGGGAGGATGACTGGGAGACCTGGATAGACTATGTTGCCCCCCAAGTGCTAGAATGGCAATCCTCGGAAGGCGAAAAGCGAAAGAGGGTTAGTGAGAGCCTCCGAGGTCCTGCCCTGGCTACCATCCGTGCTAAACGGGCCAGTAACTCTGAAGCGACTGCACAGGCCTATCTTGAGGCCTTGGAGAATGTGTATGGAGCCCAGATTCTGATGAAGACCTATGGTGGAGAGTAAGAAATGCACAACAGTACCAAGGGAGTTGTTGTCTGTGTATGTCTCTGCTGGAAAAATTGTTGCAAGAATGCCTCAGAAAAGGGTAGTTGCCAGCGATTGAACTGGACGAACAGACTGGATTGAATCCTTAAGTCTGCCCCCTTCTCAGAACTGCTGTTGCTTCCAGTTACGCCTGGCAAGTCGACTGGAATCCCACCCTCCTATGATGAGTTAATGAGAGAAATTCGAGGAGTTGAGAAAAGGCGACCTCGGGTACCTGCACCAACAGCTGTGGCTACGACCCGAGTGACTGAGGGTGACCCATCAAGTGAAGTTCAGGGCAGAGGTTGACAGTCAATGAGTGCTCTGACAAGGAAAAGATATGCCACAATGGGGCGAACTGTTGAGAGAGATCCAGGAATTCAAAACAGTCCCTTTATGAAGGCCACGCCTGCAAGCAGGGCCCTGACCTATATCCGACTGCATCTGCTATGGGGTGGGGTACCCACCATGTATCTCCTGCTGATAACAGCTCCAAACTCAATTCCTTGACCATGGAAGTGGAGAAACTGACGAGATGTCTTCAAATGCTTATCACGCCGCAGACAGAGATGGCACCCAGGTTTCCAGTTAGTAATACCCCCGCCCTGGCTCCCAGTGTGGCGCCTCGGCCAGCTCAAACTCCAGAAAGTATGTTTTGCTATAATTGTGGGAAAGATGGGCACATGAAAAGGGAATGCCAGTCCCCAAAAGACACTGACAAAGTTGCATATAGGCTACAAGGAGAGCTTCTGAGAAGAAATCAGTGGTTAAGAGGTGCACGACATGATCCCAGTGAGGGCACCAAAAATGCTAATTCACGTCCTTTTGTGGCAAGGTCAGTTGCCCAGGCCCCCACTACCGCCTCTCCAGACTGGTCCAGAATAGTGGGTCCCTCCATGGAGACCACTGTAAAGGTGAATGGAGTGTCTACAAGAGCTGTATTAGACAGTGGCTCCCAAGTGACAATTATGTTCCAGGATTGGTATCAGAAGCATTTGTCAGATGTACCCTTACAACCATTAGAAGGACTGCATGTATGGGGTTAAGTGAGAAGGCCTACCCTATTCTGGGGTATATCCGAATTTGGCTGTCTTTCCCCACCTCCGTGGCTGGGTGGCCGAACAAGTAGAGACCCTAGCCTTAGTGTGTCCCCACTGGACTGTATGATGGTGTCCCTTTGTTGATTGGAACAAATGCTCATATGTTCGAAGGCTGCGCACAGTTGTGTTATGAAAACAGGGGTCAAAGACTAGTAGAGCTTTAAGAGTTCGGCTTTAATTAAGAAGGCCTATGAGGCACAGAGAGATGCTGAAAAAACAGAACCAGAGGAACCCGGTCGGAATTGTATGGAAGAAGGATCCTGAGTCTCTGATCCTGGCCCAAATGCCCAGTGTACCTTACAGGGAGAGGTCCATGTCAGAAAGGATGTTAAGAATAAAATATTAATGTTGGATGCACCAGGCGATGGAAAATTGCCAGAGGACTGCTGGTCATGCCTAGTATTTTGCCCGCTAGAGCCCATGCTTATGCCAGAAGGGTAATGGTCCAAGTTCATAATGTGTCTGAAAGAGACATTCGAGTAAACAGAGGTTGCATCCTGGCTAATGTGCATTGTGCAGACACTGCAGTGCTACCCAGCAGCAAGAGTTCAAGGAAGAATGACAGAGTAACGCCTGACTTGTTTGATTTTGGCGACTCCCCGCTGCCAGCTGAATGGAAAGTGAGGATCAGTGAGAAGCTTGCCCAGAGAGACCAGGTGTTTTCTTTAAAGGAATGGGATGTAGGATGCATGCAAGGAGCTGAGCACAATATCCGGCTGCATGACGAAAGACCATTTCGTGAGAGGTCTCGACGCCTGGCACCTGCTGACATAGATGATGTGAGCGGCATCTGCAGAGATGTTAGCTGCTGGTGTAATACAAGAATCCAGAAGCCCTTATGCTTCCCCATTGTGGTAGTGAGGAAAAGAATGGAACAGTAAGGATGTGTGTGGATTATCGCACCTTAAACCGGTGGATATCCCTGATCAGTACACAATGCCCGCATTCAGGATGCTTTGGACTGCCTAAGCGGGAGCAAGTGGTTCTCTGTGCTGGATCTCCGCGGTGGGTACTACCAGATCCCGATAGCCCCAGAGGACCGTGAGAAGACGGCCTTTATCTGTCCGCTTGGCTTCTATGAATTCATGAGGATGCCTCAAGGGATTTCAGGTGCCCCAGCCACTTTTCAACGATTGATGGAGCGTGCAGTGGGGACATGAACTTACTAGAGTGCCTGGTATACCTAGATGATGTTATTGTGTTTGGCAGCTCACTGGAGGAACATGAGAGCAGATTATTTAAGGTATTGGACCGACTGGAGGACTTTGGCCTTAAACTGTCCATTGATAAGTGTCAATTCTTCAAACATCAGTAAAGTATGTGGGACACATAGTTTCCACCGAGGAATAGAGACCGACCAAGTAAAGTTGAGGCCTTGACCACCTGGCCACAGCCCAAAAATCTAAAGAACTGCAAAGATTCCTGGATTCTGTG
This sequence comes from Neoceratodus forsteri, assembly GCA_016271365.2. Lineage (NCBI taxonomy): Eukaryota > Metazoa > Chordata > Ceratodontiformes > Ceratodontidae > Neoceratodus > Neoceratodus forsteri. The sequence continues at coordinate 568,338,037 of CM057449.1, read as the reverse complement.
GTTATTATCGGGCGCTTCATCAAGGACTATTCAAGAGTGATCCGCCTTTACTTAACCTTACTCAAGGTATCCCCAACCCACAAAAAATACCAAAAGTCAGCGTCCCTCAAGACTGAAAGAGTGTATTTTCATCCGAGTGAAGTATTTGAGTCCGCTGGACCCTGATTGTGAGACTGCTTTCATGAGATCATATATCAACTTACCCATGCTCCAGTGCTGGCTATGCTAATCCAAGAAAACCTTACGTCCTGCACACTGATGCTAGCTTGCAAGGGTTGGGGGCTGTGTTGTACCAAGAGCACGAGAATGGCCTGAGACCAGTGGCCTTTGCCAGTAGAAGCCTGACCCCATCCAAAAGAACTATCCTGTACATAAGTTAGAGTTCCTAGCTTTGAAGTGGGCTATTGTTGACCAATTCATGAGTACTTGTATGGGGCTAAAATACTAGTAAAACTGACAATAATCCTTTGACCTATGTGCAGACCTCAGCTAAGTTGGATGCCACTGGCCATGCGTTGGCTTTCTGCATTATCTACATAGACTATGCTCACATACCGAGCAGGTCTGAACCACATAGATGCTGATGCTCTCTCCCGGAGGCCTGTTCCCCAGAATGATTGGGTCCGATTGGCAGAACTTGACATTCGGGCACTCTGCCGAAGTTTGACAGGGAGGAACAATGTCCCACGGACGCAGTGGACTGCATGGTGGATTGCTTGGGAGCCTCTGAGAATTGCATACCTGCTGCTTATTGCCACTTTTCTGCAATAGACATTGGTGCACTGCCTCAGCTGGACAATGACAGTATTCGCTGGCTCAATCCCGCAGATCCCATGATCAAAGCAGCTTTAGAAGCCTCTATGCAGGAAAAGATGTCCAAATTACGCCCACTGATTTGAGAACTGCACTGTTATACAAAGAAAGTCCTAAGTTGAAACTGATCAATAAACTGTTATACAGAGAAACAGTAGACAGAGGGGACAAGGTAGACAAACAACAACTAGTGCTGCCCACTGCCTTCGAGACTCAGTACTGAGGTCCTTGCACAACCACATGGGGCACCTTGGTATAGACAGAACACTTGACTTGGTGAGATCCAGATTCTATTGGCCTAAGATGGGGGCTGATGTGGAGCAACTATATTCGAACTTGTAGTCGCTGCTTACAGAGGAAAGCTTTGCCCAGAGGGCTGCCCCCTTGTTAACATCACCACCAGTGCACCCATGGAGCTGGTCTGTATTGATTTTCTGAGTTTGGAGTCAGATCAAAGAAATATCAGTAATGTGCTGTGGTCACTGACCATTTCACGAGATATGCCCAAGCTTTCCCCACCAAAGACCAGAAAGCATCCACTGTGGCCAAAGTACTTGAGAAAACTTTTTTGTTCACTATGGGCTCCACAAAGAATCCATTCTGATCAAGGGAGAGACTTTGAGAGTCGTCTGATCAAGAGGTGCTTTCTCTGTGGAGTGCGAAAGTCCAGAACCACTCCTTACCACCCCAGGACCCACAGCCTGAGCATTTCGACGCCTTTGCTGGATATACTAGGCACCCCTGCACCCAAAGGACAAGCCTAGATGGAGCCAACAAATTAGCACCCTGGTACATGCTTATAACTGCACCAAAGTGATGCCACTGATCTCTCTACCGCCTGATGTTTGGAAGAGAAGCCTGGACTACTAGTAGATGTGTGTTTTGGGGTCTCTGATGGGGTTCAAGCTGATAACTATTTACAGTATGTGCAAAAGTTAAAGGCCCAGCTAACTCATGCGTACCAACTGGCTCAAACCATGGCTGCCAAAAATCTGGCCAACAAAGAAGGTATGATAAAAGGTGAAAGCACAGGAACTCCAGGAGGAGATCGGGTATTGCTAAGAAATCTGGGGACTGCATGGCAAGCTGAATTGCTGACAGATGGCACCATCTCCTCACATTGTAGTGGCAAACTAGATGATCTGCCAGTGTACAAAGTAAGGCCTGAGAATAATTCAAAGATGTAAAAACAATGCATAGAAATCATTTACTGCCCATTGGACAAATCTTAATTGAGTCTGAGCCCTAGAAGATGCCCCTCTGGACCGGTGACTAGAGCTGCTGCTAAGAAAGATCAAGAAAGTCTGCACCCACAGAAGCAAAGTTCAAGTGTTCCCTCCACAAGTCTCAGTTGAGCATGACTGTCAGTCCATATCGGAAGAAAGTGAGAGTGACTTTGAATACTATCCTTCTTCGAACTGAGTCAATTGTTTGAGGCAATCCCTAGTCAATACTGGAGATGAAGCTGGGCCTTCTGGACTGTCTAAGCCCCAGCTTCATCCCTGGAGCCAATGCTCCCAGAAAGTGAAGTGCAAAGCATCAGATCAGATGAAATGGAATCATTGTGCATGGTTGAACTGTTTGAGCTTTCAGGAGGAAAATGATAGATTGGGGCAGACTGGTGATACACACGAACAAGAAGAGTATTTTGAGTGCCCTGACAGTCCACTGCCAGTGTCCAAAGCTCCATGCGAGCCAAATGTTGTGGACTCAGAAACTGTAACTCCTGGAGCTGAGTGCCCCAAGTTCTAGCCTCTCTACCCCCATGGAGACTCCCCTGACAAGTGAGGACAATGCTGAAAATGAGGCTCAGAGTGCAGAGACTATAACAGTTCCCCTAGAAAGACTGGTCGAGCTGTAAAGTCTGTGGTGCACCAGTTATGATTCACTTGGAGGCCTGTGGACTTGCCTCTCAATGTTGTCCATAAAGGAGTGTATGTGTCCCGAGCTCATTGCCCAAACTGAGCATCAGTGCTAACTCAAGTTACTTGTGTTGCCCTCTAAGTATGGTGCCCTTGCCCCATCCAGCCCCAAGGTAACTGATAGGAAGGGCCTCTCTTCAGGTTTCATGTACAAGAGGTACAACTTGAGTTATGGTACAATGTATGTAATACTGTGTAAAGAGTGACGCTGCAATGTTTCAGAAATGTGTTCTAAAATGATATATTGACTGATGATTACATGTGCGAGCCTAATGCAAATGTATATGGTTGCAGTTGAAACTTATGGGGGTACTTGCTTGACGCGGACGCGGACGTCAAGCTTTCCCAGGCCAGGAAGGGTGTAACCCCCCTGCAAATGGGGGTTCCCAAAGACTTCCAGGAGCTTGCTTGAATGCTCCAAGGCAGTGAGGGCAGACCAGTGAGGACATAAAAAAAACAGCAGTAAGGAACTGCTTCCTTTTCTAAAAAAACAAAATAGTACCATACACTATAAAAGCTTATGTATGAGTACATCGATATTAACCGGTTTAGTTAACCAATCTCGAAGCCATGCAGTGACATAAACTCTCGAGCTTCTCTCTCTGAGGTTTACATGGTCACCCTGGCAACCTCTCGATGATTAACAAACCAGTTAACTCATCGATAACCATACATTATCCTCTATTTCAGGTATAGGGTTAACAAGGTTAGGAGAATGGTATGAGTAGGGAATTAAAACATTTTGAAACAGCCAGCATATTAAAACATTTTCAAACAGCACGGCATATCATTGGTCAGGACACATACAAACTTAAGGGGCAGATATGGAGGGAGGGTACAGGACTGCAGCTGTTCTAGGAGGGGTGCTACGGTAGATGGGCTGGGGTCATATGTGTTAGGAGTCTGAGGGTAAGAAAGGTAGTGGATTAGCAGAAAAAAGAGGGGTTATAGGTGGAGGCAAATGAAATCTGTTCCATGGTGTTTCACCTGGTTAAATAAAGACTGATTGATTGATGAGGGAGGAAGGGCTGAGCGTATATATTAAAAGACTTCAAACAGACCAAAGGGGAAAAGGAATGTGGGTGCAGACAACACGAGGCACAGAGGAGCTGCTGTGCCTTCTGAGAGCACTTCAGAGGTTGCTAGAGGTCAGACAAGCCACAGAAAAGTATCTTAATGCATCAAAATGGTAAGCCAGTGACAAGGTACCAGGTATCTGCAGTGTTAAAGAAGGCACTAGTCTTGTGGGTTTGAAGTTTTGAATCCAGCTGAGTTCAATACATATTTGTTTAGAACTGGAGCTGCATCAGAGGCAGCCATGGCAACTATTTCCAGAAGAGGCATTCAGAGCACTGTTAGGTGGATTTATGTCAGATACAGGGCATACACACATATACTGCAACAAAACTGACTTTGTTCCATTAATCATACAGACAGGGATGCTATATGGGAATTGTGGGTGTGTGGGCACTCATTCATTTCTTGGACAAGACAAGCAGTAATGCAACTGGGAGGACGACAGCTGGACCTGAATGTCAACAGAAGGAGAGTGTCCAAGGCATCTGAGGAAGAACATGGCAAGGCCAGACTTCCCGGTTATACATTTGGGAGGAAATGACTTTTTACAGATGCCTTGGATTGAACCCCAAAAGCAGATATTTAGGAACATTGACAGCCCTCAAAAGATGTGGGCCATGGTAAAAGTGATCTGGTCGATTATGATCCCCAGGTGGGTTTGGAGGAATGGGGGGTAACACAAAAGCATTGGACCTGGAAAGTAAGGCTTTGAATAAGCATGTGATGGCACTGGCTCAAGCAGGGAATTTCGCAGTTACTGTATGTCACACCAGAAATCATGGTGAACTGCCCAAGGATGTACAGGCCAGACAGAGTACAGATGTAGGCACAGACATCTTCAAAGTAAAAAATAGGAGAAGGCAACTAGTTAAAGTGTTTGGGGGTAATAAGGGTTTGGAGGGGGAGAAGGCAACCTTCCATAGCATGCAGGTGGTGGCCTGGTGGCCAAAAAGACATTGGGTGGTCCAGGGTGACAGGGACCTAAAGGAAATAAGAGACACAGGTGCAGGGGTAGCCCACTGAGGGAGAGCATGGTGTAGTGATGCAGATGCAGGGGTGGCCCGCTGACAGATAGCATGGTCTGATTTACACTGGGCATGCAGGTATGACCCAATTTCCATTAGGCATGCCTAGAGGTGTGCGAAATAATTATTGCTGGTGGAATTTCAGCAAAAGTTTGACTTTTGCTTCCTCAAATGTTTGGAAATCCATTTTCGAACTTTTGTGGAACTTCCACCTGTTCTGCACCTAGAAAATTACTTCCTGGTGTCTACTGCCCCCACCCCCCCCCGATGGTCGCTGATCATCACCCGATGTCAGATGTCAAAAAATTACTTCCCTGGTGTCTAGTGTCCCCCCTAGCCAGTTGCCGATTGTCGCCCGATGTATAATAATTCCCTGGTGGCTTGTGGTACCTTCCCCCACCTGATCACATGCCCCATATTAAAAAAAAAAAGCCCTGGTGGCTAGACATCCTTCCCCCCACCCAATCACCCGACCGAGCAGGCCATCATGCCCTGGTGTCCAGTGTAAGCCCCCCATACCAATCCCTGGCCCGTATGGTAAAAAAAAAAATTTAACATTTCTCCCTGGTGACCTAGTGAACCCCAATCCCTATTGCCGATCCTCAGTTGGTGAAATAGAATAGTATTTAATGATGATCTAGTGCACCCCAGCCCCCCACCCCAGCAGGCAGTGTCCCACCACCACACCTCCAACCATCCCAAACCCGGGTGGGCGACCAGCACAGCCCTCCTTTCTCCTCCAAGGCTGGCTGTCCACAAGCACGTGCTCATTCATTGACAGTTCAGTGGGCCACCAGTCCATGGAGGAGAAAGGAGGAGTTGTGCCAGTCACCCCACTCTCGGGTTTTGGATGAGGAGTGGCAGGGTGGTGGGGACACTACCTGCTGACATGGGGTGCACTAGACCACCAAGGAATAGTAGTTCTAATTCACTGATCAGGGATCCAGGATAGGGGAGTTCATTAGACCACCATGGAGAAATGCTTTTTTTTAACTGTAACGGGCCGGGATCAGGAAGGAGTGTTACACAGGACACCAGAGCATGATGTCCTGGTTGGGCAGGTGATCAGGTGGGGGATGGGACCACTAGCCACTAGTTATTTTTTTTTTAGGTATGTGGCGGGTGATCAGGTGGGGGGGGGGAGGGTCCTCTACCAGGGAGGGAAATATTATTCATCGGGCGATGGGCCATGATCGGCGAATGGTGGACAAGGCCACTAGCCACAAGGAAATATATTTCAGGCTTTGGGTGGGGAAGGGGCCACTGGACACCAGGGAAAGTATCTTTAAATGGGAGATGGTGACAATTTGCCCATATATAGTTAGAAGATTTCTGATCCGACACAGGCAGAAGTTCAGAAACTTCGAGTGAAAGCTGTGATATTTCACAGAAGTTCCACTGAGGTGAAAATCACAACTTTCGCCCACCTCTAGGCAACCCTTAGACAGTCAAGAGATGGGGGGACTTGCAGGGGGGCACAACCTGATTTACATCAGTTGGGCCCTGAGCCAAGTAAGAGTGGCAAGACCTGCTTTACATCAGGCCTGGTTAACAGGAGGCATAACCTAATTTATACTGGGCATGCAGCAAGGGACAATTTCTGATGTGAGGTGTAATAAAGGGCACTGGGTCAGAACGTCACCGACCAGGATAGAGCGGTCAAGAACCATGTGGCAAAATGCCATCTCTTGTTTTTGTGGGGCTGCTGCCCCCCGCTGTCCCCAGATTAAAAGATTCTCACTGGGAGTGGATCATGGGGCAGGATTAAATTTGTGGGGCCATGGAATACTGTTTCTATGGCCCCTTGTATAAAAAAAAGTCCTGATCTGCAAAACTCCAAGGAGATCAGGATTAGAACCCTGATCTTCACTGTCACTTGGCTGAACTACTCAATATCTCAGCCTTTCACAGCACAGGAGCAGCTTGGCCAGCCTCCTGGATTCTGGTGTCCTTGTCCCCTGTCAGCATCATGGACAGCGACCTGGGGAGCGCTTACTGCAAGCGCTGTCAATTTATTTATTTAGTTATTTATTTAGGAAATCAGAATTACAACTTTTTGAGTCATAGACTCGTTTTCAAAGGCTCCATGTCAGAATAAAACATAGACATTCATACAGTACATACATAGAATAAATGCGGGTGAGCAATCATACAGAGTATAAGTACAATGAGTACGGCTTAATGCCTATACATTTGGTAGCTAAAACAGGGCAGAGCTATCAACATATTTACCTAATGAGCGGTTAAGACCCTCTCGCTGTCTGTGGTAGTGCTATACGGACTAGCGCTCCCTTGACTGATGCTATTAATGTAGCACTATTCTAACCGGGTACCATAATAAAGAGCTGGACAATCTGACAATGGGAACAAGGGTGTAAATATGAATATTTATATATTCTTTGTCCCCAAAAAATCTTTGTTAATGCATCAGGCAAGTTAGCGTAACACCACAAAAGCAGAAAAAGGTGTTAGGGTTCCAATTCTAACTCCCCTCCCACCCCAATACTGTTTCTCTATCGCCCCTTGTAAAAAAAGCCCCAATCCAAGAAAACTCCAAGGAGACCAGGATTACAACCCTGGTCTCTACTGCCATCTGGCCAAGCTGCTTTATGTCTCAGCTGTCCACACCACAGGAGCAGCTTGGCCAGTCTTCTGGATTCTGGTGCCCTTGTCAGAGAGAGATTCCCGGGAAAATAAGGCACATACAACTTCTTGGTGAGTGCTCAACTTGCAATTAATTTATTTATATATATACATCACATTATCCTGTTTACTTTGCCACTTTTTAAATTTTACATATTTAACAAACATTGCTTCGACTTTCCCCACGTTACCCATCATAAGGTCCAACAATTAATATTCTGTTCAAACACATCGTTCAATTGTCTTTTATAAATGCCTCTGGTTCTCCTGTCATCTTCTGTCATCTTCTTGGGGTCTGGATGTTTGTAAAGCCTGATACCCCTTCTTCCACTTTTTCTTGAACAGTCTGTTGTCCATCACCTTCTCGGCATCTGGACCCTTGAACAGCCCAATACCACTTCTCCATTTCCCATTGCTGCAGTCTCCTTGGGTCCAGTTGCCGTGACAACTACCCCCCACTAGTCATGCCTCCTTTCCGTCTGCCTCCACATCCGGGCATCTGTGCCCGGCCATGAATCTTACCTGCCCCTCCTTTTAACCCCCATTTTATTTTCCCAAAAATTCTCCCTCCATCACAGACCTTTCGGAGACCCTTTCTTCATTCTCTGACTTGTTGCATTCTTGCAGCAACCTTTTCCCTGTACATCCTGTTTCCCCTAGAGTGGCATCTCTTTACTGTTTTTTTTTGTTGGCCCATTCTGCCAACCAGGGCTTACCTCCTCTTTCCCTGTCACCATCTTACGGTGACCCAGTATTCTTTTCCTCCAGCCTGCCCTTGCATCCTTAACCCCCGGTTAACCAACCTGCCGGGTGGGTGCTAAATTCAGTTTCCAGCAAAAAGAGGGAGAACCCCTCCACTGCTGGCACCTAAATAACCCCTAGGCCACCCCGCCTTTCCCACCCTCATCCAATCCTTACCTGCTTACCTTTCCTGTCATATTTCTCATCGAGGGATGACATCAGGACCCCTCTCCCCCCCCTTGCCTGAGCCTACCTTCCTACCACCCCCCACCTCAACCTGAGCCTACCTCCCTCCCCCCTCCCAGCCGTTCCTGTCCCCTATGCCTTCTTTCCCAGGGGAATCCCCTGACAATCTAGGTTGTCCTTATGGGCAACCGCACTTGTCAGAGGAGATTCCCTGGAAAAATAAGGCACATACAACTTCTTGGTGGGTGCTCGACTGGCAATTGATTTATTTATATACATCACATTATCCTCCTTTCTTTGCCGCTTTTTAAATTTTATATATTTAACAAACACTGGTTCAACTTTCCCCACATTACCCACCATAAGGCCCAACAATTAATATTCTGTTCAAACACATCATTCAATTGTCTTTATAAATGTCTCTGGTTCTTCTGTCATCTTCTGTCGTCTTCTCGGAGTCTGGACGTTTGTAAAGCCCGATACCTCTTCTTCCACTTTTTCTTGAACAGTCTGTTGTCTGTCACCTTCCTGGGGTCTGGACAGTTGAACAGCCCAATACCCTTTCTTCTTTCCATTGCTGAACTCTCCTTGGGTCCGGTTGCTGGCCAACTGCCCCCCACTGATTCGTCTCCTTTTCCATCTGCCTCACATCCACACGTCTGCACCCGACCTGTGGATCTTACCTGCCCCTTTCAACCCCCATTTTTATTTTCCCGAAAAGTCCACTAGCCCATCTCCAACTTAGGCGATCAATGACGGGCCCCCTCCCCCCGCCTTTCCCTTTTTTTCGAATTTCCTCAATATCTCCCAGTTGTAACACGTATGATGTTGTAACCCCTCGGTGGTGCTATCCAAAGGGCTACTACCCCTGCCTGCTTAACTACTAGCAGGTTGAGGGGCCTAGGCCAATGGCAGGTGCCTCCACCCAGAGGTCAGGGTTTGCAGTAGTTAAACTAACTTAGTCACAGCCCTCTGGGACACTGTAACCCCTCTTTCTTCCCACTAGTGGCCCATACAATGCATTAGGAATATCTTCACAATGTACACTTACCCCCAGGACTGGCTCTGTCGACTGGACTCTGGGGACCCCCTGTAAAACAAGATGATACAGTGCAAAAACCACAGTATAATACTTTAACATAAATGAATACCTCAGTCAGTGTAACTTTGCTGAAAACCAACAGATCTGATTTATTTAAGGAGCTGTAATAAGAAGGAAATCAGGTTAATTAGGTTAAACACGTTAATAATCACAGCACCGTGCGCATATTCAGAGTCCCAAATTGTCACTTTCACTGGGTACCCAGGATGGGGGGGGCTAGCCAGGATCGGTGCAGCTGGATGGGACCCTGTGATGGAAAAAACACTTGCACAATACCCAATTGTAATCCGGAACTGGAGGGCTCAGTTCGTGAAGAAATGAAAAAAGCAACACTTAGATGACACACTTGCAATTCGATAAACAGTTGGCAGGGAGCTACCCTGCTTTGTACTCACAAACTCAATGCTGGGAACTGGATGGAAGGCAGATTGTCCTGGATTGCCAGGAGGAGCAGACCATGTGGACAAGGTCCTTGTGACTGGACCCCACTGCAGGTTACAGCAAATGGATGTAGTCTGGGTTAAGCTGGGGTTTACTTCCAGCTTCATGCACTCAATTTACTGTACAGGGGATTTGAAACGCGATTCCCCACAAGCACTACACACATTTATATGTAAAAGGAAAGTACTATACCAGGCAGGCTGCTTCTTGATCCCAATTGCAATTACTGCACAATACCCGGGAGAACACACAGCAGATTCAGTTCCTGACAGACCGAGCACGATTCAGCAATTTCTCCAGTCTTCTACAGGGTGAGCCTGGTTTCTGCTCTTCAGATCTCCTTGATTCTCTTCACAGGTCGCATTCAGTCCGAACAGGTGTTTACTGAGCTGCAGACCTAACTCAGAGGCCTTGCAGCTTACCGTGCTAAAACTATACACAGCAGAAGCACATAGCTCCTTTTCTCTTCACTGTCTCACCTCATCTGATCTTTCCAGTAGACAGAGCCGGGCATTTCCTTTGAGTTCCTCCCAGTTCAGTTGGCTGGTTTGGCTGTCACTCACAATCAGACTCCCCATGTTGGTGCAAAAAGGCGCCAAAGTCCAAACTACAATTCCCAGAGGCATTGGCCATACAGTACATAGGTGGCTGGCTCCACAATAAGAGTCCAAGTTCTGATTTGCCAGCAGCAGGCTCCATTTCAAAGGTCCCCCCACACTGATTGGTCCAGTTCAGCAGTTCAAAACCAGAATGGAGGGCTAGGCAAACACAGTTCTGACTGCAAAGAAAAGCAGGTTAGACAAACTGTATTTTCGTTATTACTCTAAATGATTTCTGGTAAACAGTTACATCTTTGAAAAGTGCTCATTCTGCCCACTTAGCGATGGCAGAAAAGGAGCGATTTGGCAGCAGCTCGAGTGGGACTCAAGCAGGGAAACACACAGTCCCCCCCCCCATAGAAACTAATTATGTCTGCAAGCAGACAGCTCTTAAAGAGATAGTACTAGAGGCTCAAAAAGCACTCACAGATAAACAGCTTAAACACCAAACACCATTCAGGCTTGGAGCATTCAAGCAAGCTCCTGGAAGACTTTTTGAGAACCCCCATTTGCAGGAGGGTTACAATGACATCCCCACTGTCGAAAGGTGCACCCCATCTGGTCTGTACATTCCTGGGTTGGTAAATTATATGTCTTTATGGGCTATGTATGTTCCCCCAACCCCCTTTAACCATGCTACCACCTGCCTGTTAATCATCTTCCTCACCCTCTCAACCTTTTTTATGTCCCTGGTCTGCCGCCAAACCATCCTAGGTGCTATTTCTGACCATGCTATCCTCACCTGTGGCCAACCCTATTGAATTCCCCTAGAGCCCTTAACATCTTCTTGCACAAGAATCCCCATGGTCAATCTCCCAGGTCATTGCCTCCCAAATGTATTATCAGCAGGTCTGGGTTTGGCCACTTTAGCTTCAGCTCCTGTAAGGTTGGCATGAGCTTTGACCACTTCATGCCTCAGACCCCTCACTAATAAACCATCACTTGGTTGGGGTTCTGCCCTCATTGTTTTCCTCCCTGATGGATGGCAGCCCACTTCTCTGCCCAATAAATGTAGGAGTGCCCGAGGATCCAAACCTACCTGCTCCTTCCCTGACCTGTGGAAGACAGAAAACCACGTTATACCAGTTTCTTCACATATCTCTTATAGCAATTAGACTGCCACCTTCCAACTTTCTTAATTTCTTCCTCCGACCCCCCCTTTCATTGCCATCATTGATGCAACTTTAATTCTAAATGAATGAGAGGAATAACTCTGAGGGTTGCCATTCCTTCTTTAGCACTGCCGTTACTTGGAAACATGTAACCGGCTTGCCATCACTATGTGTGAAGAACTGCTGGCCCCCCTTTTGCCTTCTCCCCTTGTATTTCCACAGAGAGGCAACTGGGCATGTCACCTCAGTCTCTTGTCTTCCCAATATGATCTCTGCCCCATCCCCGTCTGATCAGTCTTAGAACACCTCAGCCAAATTGTTACCCTCTCTTGCTCCCAGCATATTTCCTTTTCCCACAAACCTCCTATCTCATCCCTTTTGTTGCCCGCCACTACTTTGCTGACCCTGAATGTACCATTTACCATCACTGTAAAAATGGCCCTAAATAAGCAGGCTTCGAAGTCTGACGTACATATCTCCCCTTGAGCCCCTACTAGTTCTTCAAGTTTTTGTCCTGCTATGGGTTTTCTCAAGTCTGCCTTTCCTCCTTTTAACCACTGCCACCCCATCAACATGTGCTGAACTACTTTAAACTTATTCGGTTCAGCCCACCCTTTCATGCTGCAAGCCCATCCTATCCCAGCTAACTGTACCCCATTGTCCGCTAATCATTTCCGCTTCCCACTTTTTAACCATGTATTTTGTTATCTGGTCCTGTGAAACTGGCTCACTTACCTTGAACCCTTCCTGCTCCTGGAACTCCTGAAATGCTCCCCATGCCCTTCTTGATGCCCTCAGTGTGTTGGCAGACCAGGAGCTCTTGAACAGCAGTCGGGCTCCTTCCAGTCAATTTCTCATGCTCCTCGATACCTGCATTCTTTGTGCAGCTGCTTGTGGCACCATGGACCTGAACCTCTCCAGCTGTAAATGAGAAAGGCTGTCAACTATGTTATTTTTACTCCCTCAATATGCTTAGCTTTAAATTATATGTTTAGTCTTAATCCATGCAGCACTAGTTGTCTCAAAACTCTGTTTGCTGGCCTTGAGTGTCCTCCTGCCGATTGATAACCTCTACCACAGCTCTATTGTTACACGAACATAATCTTCCTGTTCCTTAGGTGCTCCTCACATATCAGCACCGCCAACCATATGGGAAAAATATCCAGCAGTGTTATGTGCTCTCAATAGCCCTTTCTCCAAGACTCTGCCATACTTTTGAAATCCATTTCCCCAAAAATATGCCCCCATGCCAATAGATCCAGATGCATCCGTGTATAGGTCCAAATCATTATTCCCTAGCCACTCCTTCTGCCAGTAAGTGACCCCATTGTAGTCTATTAAGAATTGCTGCCACACCTCCAGATCCTTCCTCGTCCCCTGTGAAATGTCCACCCAATGGTGTGGCAGTTTAGCACCCTGGTTGCACTGGCTAATCTCCTGGTGAAAACCCTCCCAGGCGCCACTGCTCTGCATGCAAAATTCAAATGTAACCCCCCTGCAAATGGGGGTTCCCAAAAGACTTCCAGGAGCTTGCTTGAATGCTCCAAGCCTGAATGGTGTTTGGCATTTAAGCCATTTATCAGTGAGTGTTTTTAGAACCTCTGGTACTGTCTCTTTAAGAGCTGTCTGCTTGCAGACATAATTAGTTGTATGGGGGACTGTGTGTTTCTTTGATTGAGTACCACTCAAGCTGCTGCCAATTCACTTCATTTTGCAGTCACTAGGAGTGCAAAGGAACCTATCTGAAAGATGTAACTGTTTGCCAGAAATTATTTAGAGTAATAATGAAATTACAGTTTGTCTAACCTGCTTTCTTTGCAGTCAGAACTGTGTCTGCTAGTTCCCCATTCTAGTTTTGAACTGCTGAACTGGACCAATCAGTGTGGGGTAAGCTAGCTCTAAAATGGTGCCTTGGACGAATCAGAACTTGGACTCATAATCTGAGCCAGCCACAAGAGGATTGTATGGGCAGTGACTCTGGGAGATGTAGTTTAGACTTCAGTGCCTTTTGGACCAACAGCAGCAGTCTATTGTGAGTGACAGCCAATCCAGTCAAGAACTGGGAGGAACTCAAAGGAGTGCTCGGTTTTGTCGGTTGGAGTTTCAGTTGAGCTTTGGCAGTGAAGAAGGAAGGAGCCCTGTGCTTTTTCAGTGTGCAGTTTTAGTCAAAAACGTGTGTAAGGCCCAGAGTTCGGTCTGCAGCTTGTGTAACAGCTTGTTAGGACTGAATCCGTCCTGTGAAAAGAATCAAAGGATCTCTGAAGAGTAGAAACCAGGCTCACCCTGTAGAAGACTGGAGGAATTGCTGAAAATTGCACTTCGGTCTGTCAGGAACTGAATCTGCTGTGTGTTCTCCGGGTATTGTGCAGTAATGCGATCGGGATACAGATGCAGCCTGCCTGGTATAGTGCTTTCTTTTATATGGATGTGTGAAGAGGTTTGTGTACCTCAAGTGAGCCCTGCTGACATTGAAGGACTCTATCTTATTTGGAGGTCATGAGTACTAATTCAGGGTCGCCCTGTTGAATTGCCACATTAAATCCAAATGGAATTACTGTACTGCTGACTGTTTAATTCTCCTTTTCTCTGTGTGAAAGGGCCCCTACCAGCTGCCACGGTTTGGACTAGCCACTAGGGCTTGGGTACCCAGGGACAGTAACTGATAGGGATAGGCCTGTGCACAGAGCCATAGGTAGATTATTAGAGTGATAAGCTAATTAACCTGATTTCCCTGTCCTTGTTATATCCCTAAATAAATCAGAGCTGCTTGTTTCAGCAAAGTTATACTGCCTGAGGTATTTGTCTATGTTAAAGTACTGTACTGTCATTGTTGCACTGTATCTCATTTCACAGGAGGTCCCAGTGCCGGAACCAGACCTGGGGGTAAGTGTATACTGTGAAGGTAATTCTGATATATTGTGTGGGCCACTAGTGGGAAGAAATGGGGGTTGCAGTGTCCCAGAGGGCTGTGACCAAGTTAGTTTAACTATTGCAAACCCTGACCTCTGGGTGGAGGCACCCGCCATTGGATCCAGGCCCCTCAACCTGTTAGTGGCAAATCAGGCAGGGGTAGTAGCCCCTGGGATAGCACCATCTAGGGGTTACACAAATGCCCCAACAGTTGCTGTACAGGACCCAAGGGGACTCTCCTCCTCTTCTTGACCTTCTATAGTAGTTCCCCAAGTCTGGCCACCTTCTGCAGGGGTAACCTGAAAACCTGCTCCTCTGCATCTACCTCGATCCCCAGGTAGCTGAACTTTCTGTCTTCCCCTCTGCAAGTGGTACCCCATCTTCCTGCACTTGTCCTGAAAATCTAGACGCATTGACTTTGTCTCCTCTCTGCTCTCCCCCACCATCAGGAAATCATTTAAGTAATGTACCACCACCTTGTGGCCATATTTTGCCCCAAATGCCCATTGCATCCAAGTGCTAAATGGCTCGAACTTCGCACAGGCTGTGGAACAGCCCATGGGCATTGCCTTGTCAAAATAAAAGAACCCTTGGAAGCGAAATCCCAACAGGTCCCAATCTTCCTTCCTGATTGGTAGTAACCAAAAAGCCAACTCAATGTCGGTCTTTGCTAGCCATGCCCCTTCCTTGGCTCTAATCAATTCCACTGCCTGCTCCAATGTTGCATAAGAAACTGTGCTACATTCCCCGGGGATGTGATCATTCACACACGCCACTTCCTGATATGACAGGTGATGGATAAGCCTAAACTCCCCCTGTAGCTTCTTGGACACCAGCCCCAATGGTGAAACCCGCAGACTGGGTAATGATGGCATCTGAAATGGACCCTCTGTCCTCCCAGCCTCAGCTTCTTTCCTTATTTTCCTTTTTGCTAAATCCTATTTCCCTTTAAGTGAGGCCAAGTTCTTGGCTCTCATGCACCTTCTCACCCCTTGATACTCCAAACTAAAGCCCCTTTCAAACCCTTCCACTGGCATCTTCCCTGCCCTCCCATCTGGGTATCCTTTTATCCATTCTTTAACCACCCCCACCCTGATTGGAGTCCTATCTAACCCAACCCCCCTTCCACTGTTGCCCGCCCCTCTCTCATTGGCCCCATGCCACCTGACCCATACCCCTCCCTTAGAACCTTCCCTCCCATTTTGGTAACCCCTTGGCTCCCCAAAAGAGCTGCCCATTAACCCCTGCCCATTTGTTCTCTCCAATTGCTCTGCAGTGCATCACTGGATGCTGCCCAGCGCACTTCAAGCAGATGTGTCTGAACTTGCAATTGGTCCAAGAACACGACGTCTTGTTCAATCTCCAGCATGTTTTTATCTGCTGTCCACTTCCCCATTGTCTATTCCCTTCCCCTAACCCCTTCCCCGTGTCCTGACAGACTCCTCACCCATAATTCAGAATGCTTGAAATCCCACCTCAAGTCTCCCCTGGCCTCCATCCTCTGCCTGAAAGCTTCATCATATTCTATCCACCCTAGGTCCATCTTTGCCTTATAGGTGTCCTTTACCATGGCATCATATGTGAGCAGTTGAATGGCCAACTTCTGCTTCTTTTCTAGTAGGGTGGTGCTGAATATGGAAAACCCCACCTGCCATGTTTCTATACTTTTTCCTTTATAATTTCTTTCATCCGACTTGTTTCCCGTTATCGCTAATGCCACCGTCATCTCGAAGTTACCCACCATTTCTTTTTGTGCATACCTCTTTGCAGACTCTTTGTCTACCAATGAGAATATGTCCACGTATTCGCCCTTCCATATCTTCTCTTTGATAATTAAAGGTACATGGTCCCCCAGTGTAATGCCTGGTATCCCTTCATTACCCACTCTGGTTTTTGTGTTCCCTTTCTCCCTGGCTGCCTTCAGTTCCTCCAATGCCATTTCCATTTTCTCTATCCCCTTCTCCCCCATATCTCCCAGCATACCTGCTAAATATTCAGTCAGATCCCCCTCTGGGTTCTGATCTCCCATATCCTTACCACTTGTGCTCTCTTCGGCATCCAGTTCCTGAGCCTGTTCCTGTGCCGGCACCTCCTATGGTATCCTTTTTTCAGCTGGGCTCTTCCCAGAACCCCCCACTGGTGACTTCCGCTTTCCTGCTGCTTCGGTCACCTCATTCTGTTTTGTTGCCTCTCTCAACTTGTTCCCCTTCTCCATTAAACTTATTCCTTGCCCTTTTTTGTTTTTTGCCTTTGCAGCCTCTTCTGCCATCTCATTCTTCCACGCCATCTGCAACATCTTGTTGACCTTTTGCATCATTTCTGCCACCTGTTCCATCATCTGGATGATTGTAATTTCTCCATTTCCTGCCATCCTGAATAAGTAAATACTTGGGAGGATATATAACTGAAACGTGGTTACCCTCTGTCCTAGTGTCCCCCATGCCCGTTGCTTTTCAGGTCTTTACTGTGTCATATTTTCTCCTTTAACTTCCCCTCTCCCAATCTGTATTGTCTTTAGCGGCTCATTCCCTTGTATTATTACCTTACTTTTTTTTTTTTTACCCAACGTTACCATCCCCAGACATGCTTGTTGTCTATTTATTTATTTATTTTTGTTATTATTATTATTATTATTAATAATATATTTTCTTTATAGTAACCCTCTCCAACCACAGTACACAGTAGTGTAATATTGCCCCTTTTTTTTTTTTTAATTCCAACGCACAGCATCAGCCAACAAGCCTGTGTGGCATAATCCCATATTACCATCCAGGCTGACTGCAAAGAAAAAACTCAATTTTGGGGCCAGTTAAACCTAGACACTGCCTTTTCCCCTTTAACCCCTGCTGTCTGAGCCTTAATGTCTTGTTCTTCCTGCCTATAAACTGAGACCATCAACCACTACCAGAGACACAAATGATATGTCCCCTCTTGTCTTCCAATTCTCCATTTCTCTTTCTTTCATTCATTCATTTATTTATTTCTTTTTTAATTGTTTTTTGTAGCCCCAGCCTTCAGCGCAATCCTCTGAGGTCCTTTCCCCACTAACTACAAACATGGCATTCACCTATGGTCTGCGCATGCGCAGTAGAGTATTATCCAATCATGCATGCGCAGCCCACATTTTTCCCCAAGCAGCAGGCCTGTGGCCTACCTTGGCCTAAAAGCCTCCAATTCCAGGTCTACCTTCAAACTTCTACAAAGGTCCACAGGCTGGGCATCCAACTGCCATGCACCACTCCTCTGCCTGAAAGTCTTGGCCCCCCCTTTCACCTTTCCATTACAATGACGCAGTGCGGCAGGCAACTCCCTCCTAATGAAGCCACTGGTCCAGTCCACACGCCTGCTCCCCTGTCCCCCACCCAGCCATGCAACTCTGCCATTGTGATGGTGGCCCAGGATGCCACATGCCCCAGAGGGCCCATGGTGAACAGCCAAACCGCCATAAAAAAAAAATAACGTGCAGCTGGAGGCCCTCTTGCATTATCCCCCCTCCTTGTAGCCCAGCAAAATCCATTGCCCTGAACCGTGCACCACTGAACCAGAAGAGGGACAATGAAAAAAAATCGATAACACCCCCATGGATCCCGTGGACCTCCAGTGTAGCCCTAACCTCCTCATGGCAATGGCGACTCTGTTGTCTCTCTCCCGGTCTGTACCTCCTCCCGACAGCCAGGGTACCCAAACAGCATGGATGAGCGTCATTACAGGTATTGTGCTTTTCTCTTCTGTTCATTTTTAACTCTGTTCATTCAGCCTTGACAGTGAAACCTCCTACCATTATTTATACCCATGGCTGGACCACAAACAGGGCAGCAGTGCCCTATAACTGTTATATACTCGGTTATTTAGTACAACTCCTATATACCTCCCAAAAATGCTCCCTCAGCAACTAATTCACGAGGGAACCCAGTACAAGGTTATTAAATCAGCTCTCCACATTTGTCATATGGTCACAGTTCCCCACAGCTCCTGCCCAAAAACAAACTTCTGCGTAGAACAATACAAAAAGGAAGAACAGAAGCCAAAGACACTTTCCCCAGCGGTACTCTTACTTTCTAAATTGCCTAAAATGCATCTGCTGTTTCTCCATTTACTAATTTATTATTCTTATTATTATTTTTTCTCTGCCAGGCCTGCTAACATTGTATTTCTACCCTTTAACAGACCTTGCCTCACATGGCTCTAAAACTCCTCTGCTACTTGCTGTAATTCCGGCAATTGTTAGGCAAATTGAACTGTTTCCTTAATTGCAGGTTATGTGCTGACAGTAAAGCACCTCTAGGAAAAACCACAGCCCAAAAAGACCTGCCACTAGCACACTGAAAACTAACTCCCTTGCCTAGTTACTGCTCAGGCCTCTCCCATGCGGCCAGGCCTACCCCACCTAAAAATGCCTCACCTCAAGTAGTTGAATTGCCAGTCAAAGTGCTGAGCTCTAGTCTAAATTCATTTCCCAGCAAAAAGAGGGAGAACACCTCCTCTGCTGGCACCTAAATACCCCCTAGGCCACCCCCCTTCCCACTCCCATCCAATCCTTACCTGCTCACCTATCCTGTCATATTTGTCATCGAGGGATGACATCAGGACCCCTCTCCCTCTTGCCTGAGCCTACCTTCCTACCATCCCCCCACCTCAACCTGAGCCTACCTCCCTCCCCCCCAGCCATTCCTGTCCCTCTGTGCCTTCTTTCCCAGGGAGTCCCCTGACAATTTAGGTTGCCCTTTAGGGGCAACTGCACTTGTCACCTGTCAGCACCATGGACAGCGACCTGGGGAGCACTTACTGCAAGCGCTGTCAATTCACCCTTCCTGTGTGTGGAAGCACTATACGGACTAGCGCTCTCTTGACTGGTGCTATTAATGTAGCAATATTCTTACCAGGTACCATAATAAAGAGCTGAACAATCTGACAATGTGAATAAGGGTGTATATATGAATATTTATATATTCTTTGCCCCAAAAAAATCTTTGTTAATGCACCAGGCAAGTTAGTTTAATGCCACAAAAGTAGGGAAAGGCGTTAGGGTTTCCAACCCTAACTCCCCCTCCAACCCCTCAATACTGTTTCCATGGCCCATTGTAAAAAGAAAACAAAGTCTCGATCTACAAAACTCCAAGGAGATCAGGATTAGAACCCTGATCTCCACTGCCACCTGCTCAAGCTGCTCTATGCCTAAGCCCTCCACACCACAGGAGCATCTTAGCCAGTCTCCTGGATTCTGGTGCCCTTGTCCCCTGTCAGCTCCATGGACAGCAACCTGGGGAATGCTTACTGAAAGCACTGTCAGTCCCCTCTCGCTGTCTGTTGTAGCGCTATACAGACTAGCGCTCTCTTGACTGGCGCTATTAATGTAGCGCTATTCTAAATGAGTACCATAATAAAGAGCTGGACAATCTGACAATGTGAACAAGGGTGTATATATGAATATTTATATATTCTTTGCCCCAAAAAATCTTTGTTAATGCACCAGGCAAGTTAGCTTAATGCCACAAAAGTAGGGAAAGGCGTTAGGGTTTTCAACCCTAACTCCCCCCCACTCACCCCCCTAGTGGCAAAAGGAAAAAACATTTAGGATTTGGGTCTCCGGAGTCTTGACAAATTGTTGGTGGGGTCTTCCTTGGAGTTGTCAACCCTAAAACCCACCCCATTCCATGTACAAACAATGTCACACAAGATCTCCTGTATTCACACAGGGCCCACATGGCCCTTCGTGAAGAAAGGTACAAGAAATTGTATTGGTAACCTGTGGCAAGACTTACTTCTCTACTTTTGAAGAGTGTATCATTATGAGGCAGTGTCTTGGATCTGTACCTTGTGATTCTGATTGGAGGCTATGGGCTGGGGGGGGAGAATGAGCAGTAGGTTTGACAACCCCAAGTGTAGCGTTGTGAATAAATTACAGTTAGTAAATGATCAATTATAGATACTTAGAAAGGAGACGAACGGAGACGAGACTGAAGGCGGAAGAATTTAATGATTATAACAATAATCACAATGAGAGATTACAAGTGGTACATTCTTCAAAATAACAGTGTGTGCTGGCTTGCTTACAGTATATAGTGGAAGACAGCATCATCATTTCCTATGGTTTTCTATGATTGGTTTAAAACAAGCACAAGCATCAACTTATAAGGTATTACTCTTTCTTTGGTATATGTATGAGCTCATCCTTGGTCAGCACAAGTATAGATAGTGTACATTCTATTATCATATATGGCTAGCAACAGCTGTCGCCACCAGTAACCAAGGTTCAGGGGAAAGAAATAGGTTTGGACTTAGGAATGTGCATACAAGCATTTTGGCCTGTCGTGATAAGGACAAACACTAGAGATAGTCAAAAGGGTAATTTGGACACTATCCTGTGTTCCTGCTTGTAGTCACATAGGCCAAATGTTTGCTATTACTTACATGGTCAGCACAAATGTCAAAAGGCACTTTAATATTGCAACTTGTGGCTTAGTTTGTCTTGTGGCTTCACAAGCTTTATATAATCCAATGATATAGGCCAAGATTTGTTACACAGACACATGATATTTCAGACCAAAAATGAGGTTAGGCTGAAATATAGGGAACAACTTCTTTATCCATTGTTACAATCCCCCCTTGGCCCTATATTGCCTAATTATTATTTGTGCAACAATGCAGTTCCTCGGAGCATGTACATTTCACTACGTACATTACGAATAGTAAGTCTTAAGTGACACAGGCCTATAATTACCAAGAACACTAAGACCACTTGCAACACAAGTAAAGCTTTAAAAGACAGGACTCCTAAGGGCCCTCCTGCATAGCTATAAATTAAGTGCTCACTATCACTCTCACTGAGCAATTCATTTACAACTGCTTGTGCCTTATGGGCAGTATTTTGGGTTTGTATCAAATGAATATCTTTTCGATTTAAAAGTGACTGCACGTTAAGAGACAGAGGAGGTATAACAGCTCCAAATGATGGTGCATACTTGTTAATATCATATGCCTGGTGTGGGGTATCAAATGTCACATTATAACTCTTATCCTCCAGGTTGGTAATAGGGTGCAACACCTTGTCACCAATATATACATTATGTTTGGGAATAATACAGAAGTTTGGGTTGTGAATGGTACACATTTGTCCTTCATAAAATAAGATGGGCGTATTTGTAACAACACAATATTGGTTAGTACCATTATAGGTTACAACTACTTGTGGAGTGTACCATCGTTTTAACTGGATAGGGCACCAGGCAGTATTATTTTCAGCTTGACCCATGGGAATTTTCCCACAGATGGGTTGCGTTTGTGACATGACGTCACACTGGCATTGTAAATACCCTACGGAGTGTACTTTTACTATTTGGAAGTACACCTCCTTGTTGTACTCAACTTGAGGTAGTCTTACCACGAGGGACACCCTCATGGTGCAACTAAGCATACTGTTGGGTCTAAACACTTGTGGTTTAACATATACTTTGGTTACCTTGCGAATCCACCACATAGGTGGGGCTCGAGCTTCAATACAAAAAGTTATACATTTACTATCATTAACATTAAGGCAATCTGGACAATACCACAATTTTATTAATCTTGTGCTCTACCTCTTTAAACAGGCAGCCCACCTCATGTATATTGTACACAGATAAACGCTCTTCCATTGCCAAACCTTGCTAGCCTAATGTAAGTGGTAGCAAGACCCTTTCTCCTGTGTTAGTATTAAACTGGTCTTGGTACCCCTTAATGGCCTCAAGGTCTGCCCTATTCCATATGCTCATTCCTGATCCAAAAAGTCCAGCCAGGTCTCCCCACAAATCTCGTTTCTTTCTAGTATTACTAACCCTTTCTTTACTAATAAGAGGGGCCATCATACTCCCTGTTTTAGCATGGAAGGCACTTAACATGTCAATCAACATAGTGGCATAAAACTTTGACACACCAGTGTCTGCACAACTACTGTTAACATTTATATTCCAGCCAGAGAAATCTAGATTTATATGCATTCTACTGTACTTTACATTATTTACAAGCATTTGATCAATAGGTGTTGATGTAAGCCCACTCTCTGACCCTGTTGCCACATTTTGGCATTCGGTTGGTGTTACAGTTAAGTATATGGCATCTGAGACTGAAAAATGTAATGAGTTGTTTACACCAGCATAGCTACAGACACTATTATTACCCCAAAGACAGTAGGACAGAGTTAACACATAAACACCATTGTCCTTTGGTGTGGCTCTGTTTATAACAAGAGACCCATTTTTCTGTTTCCAGTCCATGTAGCTTTGCTGTGATCCAGTCTTGAGCTCTGAGGCACAGCTGGACCAGCTGTTAAGTATGTCCACACACCAATTTGTAGATATGAAAGTACGGTTGTTTTTAGTCCAGGTGGCTTTCCTTGCTCGTGTCGTGTAGGCGTTTGTATCAACAGGGTCCCAGTTCCAACTGACTAACAGAGTAATGGACTGTTCATACTCACACTTGACATTAGTCTGTTCCACATTAATGTATAGAAAGTCTTATGGCTGCCACCAAGCCGATGATAATGATGTCTTGTGTCTTCATTGCTATAAACATCAAGTGTAGTGTTTTAATTTTTAACCAGCTTTGTTTGACACTTTTTTACACTGATCAACATGTACCCAGAATTCTTGTTTCCTATACCTCTCAGCTTCTTCCGTATGCCCAGTTTTTTTGGCATATTCCCTTTTTAATCTATGTTTTAGCCATTTGGAGTCTAACATTAGTAGATACTGCTCTTGTTGGTGTCGGGTTGCAGCTGACATAGCCCCCCCAGCTGCGGTCATTCCTCGTGTGCATACAGGTGCCATTTGAATGGTTACTGTCCCACCCCTTTTTTCAGTAAGGAGCTCATCTAACTCATCTTGCTTCCCTGTAACTCCTGGATCTTACTTGAGGCATCCTGGAGTTCAGTGTACAGGCGCCTAGTCTCACTAGCACGTTCTTGTGACTGTTGGTCTAACTTAATCACTAGGAGGGCATGATTCCTATTTAACAGACACAGATCCCCTTGTGCTTTTATTAGCTGTTCCCCAAAATTAATACACTGCTGCTCTAACTCTTGGTGTTGATCTATTGGGACGCTATCTTTATACTTTGATGTTAATTCTTCTAGTTGTTGTTGCAACTTAGCATTTTGATCCCTTTCATCCCTCAACTGAGCAACTTCTTTATTTCGGCGACACACAATAGTCTGATTATACTGCCACAGCCCTTGCAATGCATTTGCAAAGATTTCCTTTTCATTTTTTACTCCCTCATTACGAAGGGACACTTGCTGAGTAAAATATAATTGTGCCTGTTGATCATCAGGCACTGGTTCGTATGCTTCCCCCTTTAGGTGTTTTCCTAGAAAACGGCCTATTATTGTTTCCAAACTCATTTTTTTTATCTTCTTGCCTGCTTAGCCTTTACAGCCAGGCTCACCCGTGCACTGGTGCCCTGGTCCATCTGGCTACATCTTATGGCTCCCTTGTGAGGTCTGGCTTGCAAGGCCCAGCACCTTCACTTACCTACTCTGCCCCATGAGTTCCTACAGAGTTAAGCATTACTTTTTATTTTAAACAATTTGAGAAGCATACAAAGCATACATCACCTGATTGTCAAGTGGCTGTGACCATCTGTGTGTACCTTCTTCTCTCGCTTTGAGCCAGCAGCACCACGTCTCCAAGCGTCGTCACCTTCTTATTGGGGTTCGCAGACTAACCGACCAGTAGTTAGGTGGCCTCCTCACATGCAGCACCAGCAATCTGAGTCTTTAAGGCACCAATTGTAGCATTGTGGAAAAAATTACAGTTAGCAAATGATCAATTACAGATACTTAGAAAGGAGACGAATGGAGACGAGACTGAAGGCGGAAGAATTTAATGATTATAACAATAATCACAGTGAGAGATTACAAGTGGTACATTCTTCAAAATAATAGTGTGTGCTGGCTTGCTTATATAGTGGAAGACAGCATCATCATTTCCTATGGTTTTCTATGACTGGTTTAAAACAAGCACAAGCATCAGCTTATAAGGTAATACTCTTTCTTTGGTATATGTATGAGCTCATCCTTGGTCAGCACAAGTATAGATAGTGTACATTCTATTATCATATATGGCTAGCAACAGCTGTCACCACCAGTAACCAAGGTTCGGGGGAAGAAATAGGTTTGGACTTAGGAATGTGCATACAAGCATTTTGGCCTGTCCTGATAAGGACAAACACTTGAGATAGTCAAAAGGGTAATTTGGACACTATCCTGTGTTCCTGCTTGTAGTCACATAGGCCAAATGTTTGCTATTACTTACATGGTCAACACAAATGTCAAAAGGCACTTTAATATTGTAACTTGTGGCTTAGTTTGTCTTGTGGCTTCACAAGCTTTATATAATCCAGTTATATAGGCCAACATTTGTTACACAAACACATGATATTTCAGACCAAAAATGAGGTTAGGCTGAAATACAGGGACAAACTTCTTTAGCCCTTGTTACACCAAGGAAGACCCCATCAATGAGTTGCCAAGATTCCAAAGACCCCCAAACCCTAATGTTTCTTTTTCCTTTTGCTGCTTGGAGTGTGGGGTTGGGAGTTATGGCTGGAAACCCTAATACCACATTTCCCTACTTTTGTGGTGTTAAGTTACCCTAACTGGTGCATTAACAAAGTTTTTTTTAAAGAATTTCCCTTCTTTTTTCAGATAATGGAATCATATCCTCATTCACACAGATACCTTTAGGACCTGCATGATCAAGTGAGATGTGCTGGGCCTACAGAAGTGTAGGGCCCTGCTGACCCCGCTGTTCTGTGTAGTGTTGGATGTCAGAAGTTACCCAACTTCTGAAAGTGTGTAGAAAAAAGTAAATGTAATCAGTCTCAAAGTCAGTTCATCACTGTACTGTTTTTTAAATATTTTGATCCCAAAATATTAACATAGGCTTGTTACAAATCCACCTCATGAACCCGGTATGTGAAAATTTTCAAATCATGGCTGAAACATTATTCTGCAATACAGATGTGAAAACACATTTTGCCAGGTTTTGAAAAATGATGGTTGTTATGTTCATGAGGTGATGTGAAAAAATGGCAAAGTTGAAAATTTGGGGTGACTATATATAAGTTTACCAACCTTATGAGTGTGGGTTGTAAAATTTCAATGTATGCTCATAACTTTGTTGTTTTGTAATATTTGTACCCCAAACTTTTAACATAGCCTTCTTATGACCCCACCTCATTAACAAGGTGGAGAAAACTTTCAAAACCCACCCAAAAGGTGACATCGTACATCAACAATGTCATTCTGCACCACAGTAGTTAAAACATATTTTGGTCAGGATTTGAAAAATGACAGTTGTCACACTCATGCGGTGATGTGAATACATGGCTATGTTGATATTTGGGGTCAAAATATGTAAAATTACCAAAGTTATGATTGCAAAATTTGCACACTAATAACTTTGCCATTTTAAAATATTTTGACCTCAAATTTTCAACACAGCCTTCTTATGGTGCCACCTCATAAAGAAAGGCAGTCAACATTTTCAAATCCTGTCCGAAAGGTGATTTGCCACACAACCCTGAAATTGTCTTTGAGGCCTGATTTGTATAATTCCATTGCTATTGGTCATGTGGTGGGGTCCCAAAAAGGCCATGTTGAAAATGTAGGGTCAAAATATACAAAACTGACAAAGTTACTCTTCAAAGTGGAAGATTCCACTGAAAATACATTGAACCACACTTACCTTAGTTTCTCATATTGCAATCACCTATTCCAGCAGCAAGACATATCTTCAATCAGAGAGAGGATCTTCGCCCTGGGACCTGTCCAGGTGAGTGAAGGTATGTGGGGGGGTATAGTAGGGGTGTTGGGTGGTGAGTGTGGAGTGGGAGGTCAGGGTGGCACAGCCAGATTGGTAAAGGACTGTTTTCTTTTTTAGGTTAAAAAAAATTGAGGGACGGTTTTCTTTATTATAGCTAACAATGCAAGGATAGTGATCAGAGGGTGGGGGTATCACTAGACACCAGGAAAACCTACAATACATGAGGGAATGGCAATCAGAGGGTAGGGGTGCCACTCTGCACCTGGGAAACATCCTCTACACTAAGGGACAGTGATCAGAGGGTCAGGGGCACCACTAGACACCAAAGAAATGTACAATACTTGAGGGGACAGTGATCGGAGGGTGGGGGAGCCACTAGATAACAGGGAAATGTACAATATATGTGAGGACAGCAATCAGAGGGTGGGAGGGCCTTTAGACACCAGAGAATCCTACAATATATGATGGAATGGCTAAGTGCAGAATTCACCAAACTGGGTCCCGATTAGCAAGATACATGCGTTGGTATGTGTGCAGGATGTCATTTTTGTGGGTTTTGAATTTTTCTTTTTTTGGAAAAACAGAAACAAGATGATGGCCATACAAAAAGTGATTTTTTTCTCATGAAACAGGATTACGCCATTATAGAAAAGTATCCTTTTTCGTATGGATCAAATTATTTTTTTCATTCCAAGCAGCTAACCAAAAGATTGTACTAAGCATGCTCAGAACCTACATTTTAAAATGCAATAACTTTGCAATGAATTAACATTTGTTCACCAAACCAGCAAAACATACATCTGTGGGCCAAGCCCATTCTACCCTGAAAATTTCAGACCACAATTCCAAACCATCTCGGTGCTAGGCAGTGACAAGAAAACTGCAATTTTTTAAACTTTTTTAGCTAACCAGATCTCAGAATCTGTGCATCCAACAGGAACAAAACTTGGCATGTCACGTAATCGACCCCCTGAGACCCTAAAAGCAAAATTTATGCAAATCTGTTGAATGGTTGCAAAGATATTAAAGTGCAAAGTTTGAGGTTTAACATAGAAACCCCTGCTCAACCCTAACTATAGTGGTGCTACCAAACCACTATAATATAGATCATTCTAAAGTTTAACAGTCTGAACAAATGTTGTAAATATGTATCTATCAATCAACATGCAGAGTTGTAAAGTGAGTATGTTTGATGTTTGAGTGCAATAAAGCAGTGGGCAACAACCAACAACAACAAAGGTTTTTGTCAAGTTCTTGGGAAGAGGAGACACTGACAGTGAGCCTGCTGCTCACCAGTGGGCAGAATTGTCAACAGGATGATTCTGCTGGTGGGGCAGGTCTGCAGCTGCAGTAAGCATGGAGATATCTGCCACCCTTCCCCTGATGTGGCAGGTGGTGAACATGCGCAGGTAGCTAGCGCACACGCACTGCTAATGGTGCAAAAACAGACAAAGGAAGTTAGGTATGAAAGGACGGTACAATAGACAGGTAGCAGAAGGAACAGCCATGATTGGGGGCAGAGCAAGGCAACAAGGAGTCAGGGTATTGAAGGGGGGTGTATTTAGGAAAACTGAAACAGAGGGAGAGCCCCTTTGTTTCAGCTGATTTCAAGACACCCACCCACCACTAATAATAAGAGGAAGTGAAAGGGTGTGCAAAAAGACAAAGCGGGTATGGGGTGACTGGGACCTAAAGGAAATGCAGTGCCCCAGGTGCACAGGGTAGCCCACAGAGAGACGGCATGGTCTGATTTACATTGGGCATGTGGGCATGAGTCAATTTACATTAGGCATGTTTTAGACAGTCAAAAGACAGGGCCTCCCAGTTTACATATGATGGACCCTGCTCTAGGCAAAAGGGAGTGGCAGGACTCAATTTACATCAGGTCTGGGTGAAAGGAGGCATGACCTAATTTAATTTTATTTATTATACCGGATAGCAAGATGAGCTAAGATAGCCTATTTTCACAAGTGACCAGTTGAGGAAAAAAATTACAGGAATAGGCAAAGTACTGCAGGTACGGACAGGTAGCGTATGGCATAAATTAGTAAAAATAAATTATGTACAGTTACATTGCATTTTGTCCAACATAAGCTGATGGAGGCTAGTGCTGAAGTAATGGATACTGACATCTGAGGTGAGATGGGAGGGCAGGAGTTTGTAGGGCTCAATAGCCCTGAAGGACAAGGCTCTTTGTCATGCAGCAGAGTATCTAATGGGGAGTTGGAAAGTAAATGTGGATTGAGAATGGGTCCCCAGCTTGTTGGTAGAGTGACAAAATACAGAAGATCATCAGAGAATTACAACCAATCCTGCACAGCGATGACAGACTCTCCACTATATTCGGTGAACCACCTATAATATCATACAGACAACCACCAGACCTGAGAAGAACACTGATCAGAAATTACAGACCCACTATTCAAATGGTAACAAAAGGAACAAGACCATACAACAAGCCTAGATGCAAAACATACAGCATGATTGATACATGTGACTCTGTTCACTCTCTGTTTAAACAGGAATACAAACTAAAAGGGTCTTTCTCTAGCCAGCCCAGTGGTGCTGAGGGCTGAGGCACTGGACGCCTTACCTTGCGCCACACTGGCGACCCGTGTTCAGGAATGAGCATGGGCTGCTGGAGGTCAGTAGGAAGGAGAAGGATCGAGCATCCTTAGGACTTCTTTCCTTCTCTGTGGAGGGGGGATACCAGCTCTCGGTGCACTACTGGCTCCTAGCAGTGGCTGGGAGCTAGGAGCACTGAAGGCAACAGTAGTGGAAGCCAAGGCAGACGTTTGGAGGAACGCATACGGGAGAATGCATGTTCACTCCTTGGACGTCATTGCACGTCCTCGGTTTGGGGGGAAAAGTGTAAAAATGGTCCTGGCTTCATGATGGTTGGTCCCCGCAGGCGCTGCCCCCATGACTGGCAGCAACACATCTCCTGCACCGAATCCTACAGTGAGGAGGGTTGAGGGATCCCTGCCACTCCACCATGGGGGGGAAAGCCGTGGGGTAGCCGGGTGTTGAGCTGCGAGCGGGGGACGGGGCCGGGAGACCGACGAGAGGAACAGAACAGCTGCCAGGGACCAAGGAGGAAAAAGAAATTAACAGTACAAAAAAAAAAGGGTGTCTTTCTCATGCAACACCAGCAATTTGGCTTGCCTAATAAGATGCCAAAAATCATAGGAATCATAGGAAGATACCGAGCTGAATGGACTTACGTCCTATATGCTCGCCATGATCATCTAATTTCTAATCTGATACATATTCCTAAAAATGTCCACATGGGTGGTACATGGGGAGATACTGGACACTCTGTAAACACATGAATGGACACAGATCCACTATCAAACAGTCAGACAACCAGACACCAGTGGCCAAGCACTTCTCCCAAAACAACCATTCTTTGAAGCATCTTAAAGAGGCAGTTTTAACAAGCATTTGTCAATGCCAAATGTTTGCTAGCTGGCATTGGTATTGGTAGTGTAGGAGTTACAGAGCTGCATAATAGGAATGGCAGTGAAGTATTGAACTGAAGCCAACCCCACCACCACCCAGCAGATACTGACAGGCATTGGGGTGTTCCTTTGGGTCATCAGGCATAACGGCCATGCCATTTCACCACACCCTACCCTGCAGACACCGACAAGTGTTACAGTGTGCCTTGGGATCTTTGACCCTTATGTTCACCCCATTCCATCAGGGAATACAGTGAGATGAGTGCTGTTTAGGAGAATGGGGTGAACTTTGGGGCCAAAGTGTCCAAGGCATACCTCGATGCCTCTCACTGGCTGCAGGGTGTGGGTGGGGGGTGGAATGGTATGAGCATTACAGGCATCAATCCCAAGTCACACCCCTGATGCCTGTCAGTCTCCACAGGGTGGGGCATTATGGTCGCAAACCCTAAAGCTTCAGGCGTTCATTGGTATTTTCACTCCATATCTTCAACATGGTTATTTTGTGACCCCCACCTCATGAACAGTGGCAATATCAGTTTGTTAGCCAAAAGCAGATTTTGCACAGCAACTACGCCATTTGGCACCACAGGTGCAAAAACACATTTCTAACGGGATGTGAAAAATGACAACTGTACTGTTCATGGGGAGGTGTAAAAAAATGGCAATGTTGAAAATCTGCAGTGAAAATATTTAAAAAACTGGTGAAGTCACAAGCGTGAATAGAAAATTCGCAACACACACCCATAATGCAATTAGTTTGGGGATTTTTTACAGCAGATTGTCAACACAGGCATTTTGGGACCTCCGCTCATGAACAGTGTCACTGTGATTTTCTTAATCTGTCCCGAACAGTGATTTCCCACAGCGACCACGCATTTCTGCACTGGAAGTGCGAAAACACATTTCAGCCATTATGTGTAAAATGACAGCTGTACTGTTCATAAGGAAGTGTGGAAAAATGCCAGTGGTGAAAATCTAGACTGAAAATATTACAAATTCATGAACTTACGAGGGTGTGTAGAAACTGCGCAATGCTCGCTCGTAACACAATCATTTTATGGACTTTTGTCACCAAATTTTTAACATAGCCATTTTAAGACCTCTGCTCATGAATAGTGTCACTGTGATTTTCTTAATATGTCCCGAACATTGATTTCGCACACCGACTGTGCCATTGTGCTCTACATGTGCGGACACACATTTTGGGCGAGATGTGAAAAATGACAGCTGTACTGCTCATAAGGAGGTGTGGTAAAATGGCAATGTTGAAAATCTTGAGTGAAAATATTAAAAATTTGTGAACTTATGAGCGTGCGTAAGAACTGTGCAACGCACGCTCATAAATCAGTCATTTTTAGGACTTTGTTCACCAAATTTTCAACATAGGGTTTTTGGGGGCTTACCTCATGAACTGTGACACTGTTGTTTTATAAATTGGTCCCGAAAGGTGGTTCCATGTAGTGTTGGAAAAATCACCTTTCAGGGCCAATTAACGCCATGACAGTGCAAGGATTCATGAGGAGGGGTCCCAAAAACCCCATGTTGAAAATTTGGTGCCAAATTCCAAACAATGCCTGAAATATGCATCAAAGTTGAAAAAAACTTATTTATTCCATTATACAACTTACCAGCATTTCTTCAGTTTGCGGTCAGCTTTGAAGAGTGTAGATGTGTTCCCGATCCACCGAAGATCATTGCGCTGGCCTCCGGAGGTAAGTATGGGGTGAGGTGGGGGTGTGGGGAGGGGGATACACAGAGGGTGGGCGCAGGTTGGGGGGCAAGACAATCAACGAGGGACTGTTTTTTCTTTTCAGGTGTTTGTTTTCTTTTTAGGAAGATGACACGGGACTTGTGCCATGCTGGAGTGGCCTCCCAGCGTGGCAGCTGGAAGATTATTTTTGGGGGGGTTCAGTGGAGCCCACAGGGGATTGGGCACCCCTGTCAGCTATACAGACATGTGCCCCAGCGTGACAACTGGAAGTTTGTTTCTTTTGGGGGGGTTAATTGTGCCGATGGTGGATTGGGCACTCCCGTTGCCATTCTCACTTGTGCCATGTTGGGGTGGGCTCCAGCGTGGCATCTAGAACTCTGGGGGGGGAGCATGAAGCCGACGGGGGATTGGGCACCCCCATCAGCCATACTGTGTGCGGCCGGGGGGAGCGCTATTCAGAGACACTCAGAGGGTTGGGGAATATTATTACAATACTGATCAGGTGTGCCAACAGATGAAAACTGCATCTACTTTTTTGGTCTCTTTGGGGTTCTATTTTCCTGCTTTTGTCAATGCCACTCCTACCCTGAACTCTGACTCAACGTTCCAAGGATGGCAATTAGATCTTTTTTTGGAAACATTCCAAGGATGTAATTATAGTCACTTGTCTCCTCCCGGAAAGATAGTCCTAGGAAAAGTTCAATTCAAACTGATTTTATGTTCCAGGAAGAGAAAGCAGAGACGTATACAAGCAAGATTGCCGGCAATATGCTAATGAACACTATCTTATCTCGGTTCACTAAAGCGGTCTCTCCCTTTCAGCTGTACGCCACTGCATTTTCAACTGCTGTCATAGACAGCTGCAGCATTCATTGGTGAACTGTGACCATGCCTGCAAACACACTGACTGAATTGGAAGACAGGGTGCCACACCTACAAAAACCCGGATGATTGCACTATGTTTCTTGCACATGCGTGCAAGCAAACATAAAAAGGAAACCTCAAAGACATTCACACAAAACCTCTCTGGGAAGCAAAACTCATGAGACTTTTTGAACAAAGAAATATGGGCTGAACAAAAATGTGGGCTTCCTCACACACTGCCAGATCCCAAACTGAGTTTTGACAGTTTCCACTACAGCCCTGGGCCCTACCATTTAGAATTTGTTTTACGTGTTTTTTTTTTATTTTCCTCTGTTGTTGAGCTTTGTTGTAGGGACACAATTGACTTAAAGGAGCCCCATATGCAGACACTGAAATGGCAGCATTACACATCTCATATAATTTAATGGAACTTTTTTTCAGTCATTGATCTTCTGTTATGGTATTATGTTGAAGTAGCTCACCATTTGCATATCTGAGCTCACACCTTTTAATGACATGAGTCCTATCTCCTGGTATTCACCTGCATTGTATTAAGTTGCTTCCTTTACAGCTTGCCCTTTGTTAAGCAATCTAGGACCCACACACTCGTGTGTATATTCTGAAATACTGGTTAGTTTTCCCTGCACCTGATGAAGGGACCTGAGAGGAATCGAAGACTTGTGTAAAAATTATTCAGATAGTCTAATAAAAAGGTATTATTACAAAAAAAATGTACTGGTTTTGCCTAGGGCAACCTGACCTATGGGCGAGATGGTCCTCCAGAGAGAGGCAGAAAGCAGAACTATACAGTTGGCAGTCATGGGTACTGTAAGGCAGGCTGGTCAGGAAGCGGTAGATACTACTGCAGACAGTGTACCTTGATGAGGGTCTCTGAAGTAGGAGCAGCGTACTGTACATTAGGGAGCCATAGTCATTGATGGGGAACAATAGGCTAAGTGCAAGCAATTTCTTTGTCTCCATGTCCAGGAACCTTTTGACAAGGGTGTAGCCAGGCCTTATGCAAATGTACACCAGGACCATGTTTGTTCTCTTATTTGGCACAATAAATACAACTTCTGTATTTCATGACACTGGTTGTTGTCTCCCCATGCATGGGTAAATACAGATGCCATGCACTGCACCCTAAGACACCCACACATCATCCCAGAGGCTGTAAAGCTGTATTGTCATTGGGATGCAAGACAGTATTAGTGACCAGTCCTTCTAATTTTGACTCCTATAAATTACAGTAGGGATCAGCATTTTTTGTGTTATGTTTTCATTGAAAAAGGAAGCAGTTCATAGCCTATTTGCTACCCCCCTTAAATAAAAGAGTACACCATGGAGTACATGGAGTATGACTGCCTACACCCTTGCCTTTTGACCCTGTGAAGAGCTCCAGTTCTCAAGTGCACAGGTTTTGTCAGGTGATTGAGGTGGGCATTGAGAGACAGAGTGCTGTCAAGAAAGACCCCTAGATATTTAAACTGTGAGACAAGCTGAACCACAGTGCCTTTCTGGTCAAGGATGAGAAAAAGGGTTGGGGCTGCTTTCTTGTGAGTCCCCAAAAAGACCATGGATTTGTTTTTGTTTTAGGAAGCACCAGAGCAGCGAGTAAGAGAAAGGAAGCCTAAGGCATTGGCCGTGTGTGGCAAGGTAACAATGGTGAGGTAAAGAGGATGGGGAAGGCAGTAAGCCAGCAGTCACAGCAATGAAATGAGCATCAGAAGGATGCTTGGATGGGCACACTGTTATAGGGCTCAGTGGTGGGGGATGTTGTGATGTCACCCACTGCCCCACCAAACCTCAGACAAGCCTGCCCATTATTTAGGGTGCAGGGGTGCTGTGTTCTGTGCCTATGCAAGTGGCTTGTGATGCTGAACTACAATGTCCAGGATCTTTCAGTTGATATATCACTGAGAATATCTAGGTGAGCCATTGGTTGAGCGCTATACATATATAGGTGAGGAAAATCAACAGCATGGAAGAACACTGCTGGAGTGCATGCATGGTGGCAGCACTGGATAGTAGAGATGCAGTGGAGTCTGCTAACAAGTGAGGTGAAACTTTTCAAGTTTTTTTTTTAAGTTTTGGTTTGAACTGCGTGATAGACAAAAGAGGAAGCCAATGTAAGTACTGTAAATGGAGCATTTGGAGAGTTTCTTACACGGAGGTCAGAGGATGAAATTAAACATTTTATGTTAGGGTTTACAAATGGACAAGTTGCATTTTCTGAGGAAACATGTCTATTTCTAACAGTCTATTTGTTTTCGTTTTACTGTTAATGACTGTGGTTCATATTTAAAATATACACCACTCAGATTTTTTTACTTGAAGGTCACAATTAGTACAGAGGAACAAAATGGCTGCTAAACTTCCTTTTCAAAACTGTGTCCTGCTAAAGTGATAGCTGCATTATGAGGTTTTCTAATGGCTTGGCTGTGCATTAAGGAATATTGTTACAGGGTCACGTGATGGCTCTCAGGCTCAGCTAATCACAGCTCTGTATTTTATCTTACCATTCCCTAAATATTGTTGATCGCAATGTATTTCTTAGAATGTGAGGCAGGATACTGGTACACCTTCAGCCTTATGAATGAATGTAACTGAGCAGCTTCATCTCACTAGAAAAGGCAGCATTTCCAAAGCAAAAATTATGTTCTTTATCATTGACTGCAGTATCTCTGACTACATGTTTCTGTATAAAATATATATTTTCTTGTATGTCGGTGCTGTGTAAGTGGCTTAATATTGGTCACCGGTAAAGGGTCAAAGGGCTTGATAATTTCCCTTGTCTCCTTCAAGAAGGGATAGTATTCATCTCAGCACAGTATGCATCACAGGCAAAGATTTTTGTCAGCCTGTCAATTTTTGAAACAGAAAACAGAATTCAGTAAATAAAGATAAATGATTGTGCTGTTGCTCTGTGGACCCTGGAGCTAAACTGCTCCATTCTCTCAGGGTTTGGAGTTGCTTCATTGACTGTTCAGACAGCCCAGTAATACGACAGATGTACCTAGCCATTCCTTCCTCCCTGCTGTCCATGAGATTACACTCATTTTGTCAAGGATGGCATTATAAGTCTCAAGGTCATGCAGGACACCGAGGAATGGGACTAGGTATTTTTCTTAGCACCTTAAACACATATACACTCACCCATACATGCACATACACTTTCACACACACAGGCAAACAAAGACACATTATGGCAGTCCGACGCCAAGCATTTCTTTAGATCCAGCAATGACATGTCTCCCTGATGAAAATGTCAGGCTTGGGAGGGAGGACAGTACTTCAAGAACCTGCAGTGCAAACAAATTCTTTGCCTGATGGTATATTTCTGTAATATTCACAGAGACAAAATCCTATCACTCACTTCCCACAGCGACGCATGTAGCATCAAGGAGATGCTGGCAACATCAGTTCAGTGCAACATCCATCTTTGTTGAAGTGAACTGTAAAGTCAAGCTTCCAAAAAGTGCAAGAAAATTAGTGCAAAGCAAACACTTATATTAGAAGCAGGAAACTCATCTGCTGATATTCAACCAGACGAGACTGCCTGGCCTAATACTTTTCACGACATCAGCATCCTTCATCAGCGACATAAAGGATGAGGTCCCTGCATCTAATGTTGCATGCATTGCACTAATTTGCCTTGTGCTTTTTGTAAGACTGACTTTGCATTTTAATAAAAATGATTGTTGGCGCACAATGGCCCAGTGGGTAGAACAGTGCTGTCCCAATTCAAATTTGGAAGTGAGCCCAGGGTGTTATCAGGGTGACCCCAAGGGCTGGGGAGGTGGCATCATGTGGCAGCACTCTCTGCTTGAAGGGAGGGAGGTCATAAGGTTCCACCTCTAGTGACCCCTGTGGTGGGCCAGGGAGTTTGCCTTTCTTTCAGGAGCACACTAGAGAGTGCAAGTGCTGTAGGGACATGACCCAGCATCTGGGTGGGGGCAGAGGGGAAAAAAGGAAATACCTGTGCAGCCACAAGATATTGTCTTGGTCACCGCAGACCACACACCACCTATGGGAGTATCTGGATTGTGTTTTAGGGAGGAAGATGGGACACCCCCTTTGACCATGCCATGGGGGTGGGTGGAAATCTGTGGGGGCCTCTCCCCTAGGTAAGTCCCTAGGATGGTGGGTGATGGGGGTGGGTGACTAGTACAGAATGAGGTGGCTGCGTGAGACCAGAGAGACAGCTATTCAAAGAAAAATAAAAGGTTAAAGATGAATATCACACTGTACTGATGCTGCCAGAATCTCCTTGATACTACATGTGTCTCTGTGTTTGTGTGTGTGTTGGGGGGGGGGGGAGTGCCATGATTTTTTTCCGCTTTGTGAATACATGCTTATTTTTGTCAGGCACTGCCATTATCATAGTGCTGCTTCTCTTAAGTTTATATTCTTCTAGTGTGTCCCCCCCCCCCATCCACACCACAACATTTTTCAGTGCTAAATTACTGTAGCCTATTGTCAAGCCAAGGAC
This sequence comes from Neoceratodus forsteri, assembly GCA_016271365.2. Lineage (NCBI taxonomy): Eukaryota > Metazoa > Chordata > Ceratodontiformes > Ceratodontidae > Neoceratodus > Neoceratodus forsteri. Next base: position 568,301,137 of record CM057449.1, on the reverse strand, counting down.
TATTTGTTGGATTTTCAATCCTTTGAACTCCATGGATGTCTTCTGAGAAACCTCCTGTGTCCTGTGAGAAATAGCTTCAGAAAATGTTTGGAATATCTCACAATGAACAAGGCAGGCTGCATGTGAGCCTTAGTGGTTATGAGGTCCATGTACAGTATAGCAGACCTTGCTGTCTTGGTGCACTGTAACAGGATCTCCAGCTTAGAAAAAGTGATGTATGGAAGTCACAGAACATTGATGTTTGTATATCAGGTGTCCAGATACTATGGAAAATAAGAAAGTTCTTGTGTTTGGTGAGAGAGCAGCTTCTTTGTTTTTAAGTTCGCTGTGTGTGTGCTTGCACAGTGAATGTCTTGCCATAGAGTAACTACTGAAGGGTATGACACTGTCAATGCAGAGTGGACTGCAAGGGGCTCATCAGTGTCACACCAATCATCAGCCAGGCTGATAGTGACATTGTTTTTCCTTGATGGGCAGAAGCTTTGTGTTGTTGAAAAGAAAAAGCCAAACCAATCACACAGTGGCTTTTTCCTTTCATCTGCTGGACACCACCCAGCAAACAGCTGTTTGGTGTCCTGATCAGCCTGGCTGTCACTCCCACACTCCCCACCACCACAGGTCCCTTCACTCATTGTCTCAGCACATCCTGCTGGCCCCTGTAGTGCAACTGCAGTGATAAATTGTGAACCTGTCACAAGTGAAGCCAAGTTATGCAGACCAGAGCAGTCAGCTGTGTCATTGCTTGTTGGTGATGCGCCCACTATATGTAAGACCAAATTCCTTCCCATAGCTTTTTCTGATACAGAGAACTCCCCACGTGATGGTTTTTCTAGTGGAGGAGAACCTCGGAGGAATGCAAACTAAATCTTGCTCAATGAGCTGTGTCAGGTGTTAATTACTAGCATGCAGCAGCCATTTCAGCCCTCATTCCTTGCGACTACTTATCATAACTTTCCCCACCAAAGATGGGAAAAAAACTGACAAACTCACTGGGAAGCCAAGAGGAACTGTATATGACTTTTTAAGAGTGAGAGAGGATTTGATTTGTCTACTTAGCTGCAGCTACCTCTTCCCGAGGTCCCCCCACCACTCCGAGTATGCATTCCAAAACAGAGGGCCACAGTGATCCATCAGAAGAGTGAAGACCCGCTTGATGGAGAAGTTTAAGAATGGGGACATCTTTGGACTGGTGAAGCCTCCTAAACAGACAACAGGGAGACTGATCATGCACAACATGGCAATGTTCCGATGGGAGTTCTTCTCTGATGAGCCATACCAGGCTGTAGAGACTCCTGGGCAGACCCACACTGAGCAGCACCGGCATCACAAACACCACCTCAACCGCGTAGTAGAACTGCTTCTGAACATTGATTTGCCATGAAGTGCATGATCAGTCTCCCTGTCAGCTGTTTCAGAGGCTCCACCAGCCCAAAGATGGACCCATTCTCAAACTTTTCCATTGAGCAGGTGTTCTGCTCTTCTGACAGATTGTCATGGCCCTCTTTTGTGGGATGCATACTCAGAGTGGTGGTAGGAGCTCGGGAAAATCAAATCCTCTATTTCTCTTAAAAAGTCATACAGTTCCTCTTTGCTTCCTAGTGAGTTTATCAGAGTTTTATTTTCCTCCTGGCTTTGCAGTCTGTCATCAGCTTAGCCAGCAACCACTGCCAGGCAAGTTGGGGGAAAAGGCAGCCTTACATCCTCTTGCTGGGCATTCTGATGGTGCTTGGCATGACCGTGTATTTAAATGGTGATGCTGTGGTATCAGGCAAGTAACCTTACTAAAACTCAAATCCCAACCCCAGTTACCACATGGGTCTTTTAAGGGTGAATTATATTTCTAGTGGATAGCTATGCTGTCATTACAGCAGATGACAAAGTATTCTCTCACATATTAAAGGACTGGTTGTGTTTCTTTAGTTGATATATAACCTATACTGTCTTTTTATAGCAGGAGCCAAGTGCTGTATTTTCCAACTAACTGGTCAGGCTGGAATGCAGACGGTTTCAGAAAGTTTCTGAAATAGTTTCCATTGTACCTCTCAACTTTCCCTGATTGACAGAGATGTACATGACTGTGACAGGGAAATTTCTCTGTCCCTTGTAAATCTGACATTTTTATAACATAGGAGTCAGACTTTGAAATAAAATAATGCCTAACAGCAGTGTTGCAGTCCAGTTCTGTAGTACAAAATGTTTTTCACAGTAAGTCACACACTGTAGCAGTTTCTTGACCTGGTAAGTACCCTTTTTAAGATGTGTGACTGATGTAGGTCCTTTGTCACTCTCTCTCTCTCTCTCCAACCCCCCCCCCCACAAGCCTTTCTTTACCCATGGTGCGTCTTTACTAAACAGCAGTTCCAGCTCCTGGTGCCTCCCTCCGCTCCTCCCCCAGGCTCTTCATATGCTGCGAGCGGTACTACAATAGCGGCCCTGCTGCCTGGGTGCACTTCTGCACTGCCGCCAGAGCGCTTTGTACTGAATATCAGCTCCTTGCTGCACCCTCTGCTCTGTTTCCCTGGCTGCCTTCTGAAAGAGAGTCCCGTAGGGCATAAACAATACCGCCAGAGCTGCGATTCAGGAAGGTGGAAGGAGGCACTTCATCCCATGTCTCCTCCACCTCCCACTAACTTCTTTTTCCTTCTCTTCTCCCACCCATGCACAGTAGGCTGCAGCCTAAGCTCCATATAGGCTGGGAGTTTTCGGTGCCCGCAGGCACTCTCACTATCAGTGCAGTACCACTAGCAGCAGGCTGCAGCTGCAGCCCCAAAGTATCTTCCTGCTAATGCCACCAATAAGCCCTCCAATAATGCCCACATAATATTCAAGGGCTCAGAGAGCCTCCACTAGAACCCCAGGGGGGGTATTAATGTATTTAAAGGAATGCTAGCCCCATCCCCTAGGGAGCTAGCCTACTAGACCACCAGGACATAATTTTACACAGTGCCCCCCAGGGCATTTTCTAGCCCACACAACCACCAATGTCATGCCTTATTTACACAAAAAGATCTACTAGCCCCCCCACTAGCCATCACTAGCCACCTGGGCTACTAAATAAATTACTGGCTGGTTGGTCACCATTTTGGGCAAAGGGGTTTTTAGCTCAGCCTTCTTCCCCAAACCACACTCTCTTTACTCTGTTTTTGCTCATCTTACGAATTTTTCCTTTTTAACTAACCTGTTGTTTCTTCAGTTTCTACAGGTCTGACAGGATATGGACTCCGACCCCATCAGATAAGTATAATTGTATTTCTCTCCTGTCCTTTCCACCCTGTTTAACCCCCCTAAGAACTTTGGATCCCTTGTGACACCGTTGTCTCTTCTTCTGCAGGTGCAGTGGGCAACATCTCCCTAGGACTACCCCGTGGCACCCTGCACTCAGGGAAGTCCCTCTCTTTTACCTACATTTTGGTGGATTTACTGTCATGGGGTGGCCATGCCCATTACAAACTTTCCATTTGTAAAATTACCTGCTCTTTTAAGTTGGACATGGGTCATGTGATGTTCCTCTTAAATGGTAAATGCATCTGTACTACTTAATTCTGTTCCTCTTGTGTGCTCCTTATCGTCACCTTTTCCTCATGATGTGGTGGTTGCATCACAACATTTTTGTTTAAATAAAGTATTTGCCCAGGATACCCCAACTTTTCATTTTACTGTAAGAAGGATGCTCTTTTCTCTCAACAATACTTAGCATTGGGCAGTTCAGTGACTTGTTTAGGGCCACACAGAAAGAGGCACATAGGATTTGAACTTCAGCCTCTTGGTTAACTGTTGTGTGGTATATCCCAAGGCTACATGACCTGCCCATCTACTGTATACAGTATATTGCTCCCATAAGTTGTGAATAAATAAGAAACTTGTATGGTTAGCGAGAAATGCTGTTGGTCAAGTGCATGTAAATAAGCCAACTGCCAAGGCTGCTGGGAACTGTAGTCCTGCCCTACCAGATACTATAGCAATACCAACAGTGAACATTCAGCATTGGCAAATGCTTGTTTTTAGTATTTCTTCTAAGGGAAGGGAGTGGAAAGTGGTTCAGCAGAGAGCAAAGTGAATAATATAAAAAAGTAGAGGGATAAAAGAAGTTCATCTCTATAAATGAAAAGAGCCTGCCAGTACATTTACATGACACTAATATTGCAGTCATATCTGCAATACTGAGTATTCCGAATAAATATTCCTGCCTTGCAAACAGTATTCTGTATATACCACTAGTATTAATACTGGTATTATGAATAATGCAATCAGAATATTCTGGCCCTGTTCTAAATGCTGGCAGAATATTGAGTCATAATACATATTCAGAATAACATCAAAAAATATGCACAGAGCAACTGCATTCCTTCCAACACTAGTGGGCTCACAACAAAGATGAGTTCCTTGGGGCCATTTCTTATTGACAGACAACACTTGAAAACAACAAATTTGCAGCACTGTCAAAGGAGTGCAAAAAAATGAAACAATTTCTTCAACTGTGACTGGCAAAAATGGACAAACCAGCTCTAATCACTTCAAGTCCAACTTATTCTTCCTCAGAAAGCCAGAGTTATGATCAAATAAATGACTTCAGTTTGTTATACTCCTTTTGCTGCGCTGCAAATTTTTTGTTTTCAGAACTTGAGCATGCGCATGACCTTTGGCACTGGACACGTGGTATTGCTTTTACTGTTTAGCAAAAGCCCTTAAGGGCTCAGTCTCTGTAGCAAATACTCATGTAACAAAAATATATTTACTACTGCCTGTCTTCTTGTTGAAATTAAGAATCCTTAGAATTCTGAGATTATTATTTAAAAATTGTATTAGCTGTGAAATTTAGAAGAAGGATTTTAAGTAGTAATGAACTTTTAGATATTATGTTGTTGATTTAAATTAATATTGCTTTATTTGTTTGTGTTTTTATTACCATTGTACAAGTGCTTTGAACAGATCCTGGAATTGTGCTTTTTTATAAATAAAGTTAATTTGATTTGAAATTATAAATCACTTACCTGAGTTCAGCCAATCAAAGCATAGAGTCACTAGACCTCTTCTCCTGCATACAGGGGGCTCACATGCAGGAATGATAGGAGTAAGTGTGCAGCATTCCACTTCACAGCCAGGGGGAGGGTGGCTTCATTTAACTTTTGAAATGTAATACTTAAAATGTAATATAAATCACTCTAGATAACTTGGATGATTTATAATAAGTTAATAGGACCTCTGTTGGTTGCCTCTTGTGATGTCTTATTTATTTATTGAAATGTTTCACCAGGAAGACACGCTGAGCAACAAGTTGCTCGTCTCCCGGTGCAATTTGGTGGGGGGGGGTAGGAGAACATGAGGATAGTTAACAGAGATTTGGTACACAATATCAATTTACAGTAGATTACATTAAAGTAATTTGAGCAGATTGTACAGGAGTAACGAAAAAGTGGAGTGCTAACAGTTATGAACTAGATAGATACTACATCAACACTTTTGGACTAGATAGATACAACAACACAAAATAACATTTAGGCATACACCAAATGACACCTAACTGTGTAGCTAGAAAATGGCTGAATAGCATTGTTGTAGTCTGATCTAGGAAAGTTAGTGAGGAGTAAACACAGGCAGAACAGGTTGGTTAAGGTATAACAGAAATGCAAGTTAACTACAAGTGCAGTTGAGATTAGGGGATATATTCTGATATAAGAGACTACTCTCATGAGGTTTAGGCAACTAGAACAGTTCAGCATCGTTTTCCAGTCCTCTTGCCTAAACTTCATGCTCGGAGTCTCTTATACCATAAGAGATCCCCTACAGAGGCACTATTAATTTATAATACATATTTGAAGAAAATTGAGAGTAACTTGGCATCAGGTCTGTGTTTGCATACATGTGAGCATATTTTAGAGTATTATTGGCCAACAATTCAAATCAGATCTGATGTGAATTTATTTTATAGGTACAGTATTATTGTGAACAAATGCAGATATAGAGTTATAACACTGGAAAATGCTTTGTGTTTTGAGAGAGAGAGAGAGAGAGAGAGAGAGAGGGAGAGAGAGGAGAAAGAGAGAGAGAGGAGAGAGAGTGAGAGACAGAGAGAGAGAGAGGTAGAAGAAAGAGGATATCATGGATAATGTTTTGGTTGGTTTGCAAAGGTGATCTCTGCATTTTTAGATATATAAGGATATGGTTCCAATCAGTGTTGAAGTAAGCAGCCACAGCTATGATTTGTACCTCCAGGAAGGTGAAGGTGTGTATCTTCCCTCCTACCTCTCATATCTGCTCTCTCCCCCGCCTCCCCCCTTCCATTCCCTCAGATCCTCTGTCACTCGCACTTTGTTGGTCCCCCGTCATACCACTCTCATCGGTCAGTCAGGCTTTACCCATCATTTCCCACAAATCTGGAACTCCCCAAATACGGCACTCCTCCTCCTCCCACTCCCTTGCCTCTGCCTTACATAAGTTTCTCTCATCTAACTGCTCCTGCTTTAACCCTCTTTAACTGTCCTCCTATGCCTTTGCTCTTCTCCATGACTCACAACACCTTTTAAACCTTCCACCCCACCAGTCTGTGTCTCAGCATGCTCTCCTCCCCTTTCACCACTCTGTACTATGTTCCTCAGATATGCCACTTGTAATTAAATACATATTTTACAGGTATGATATATTTAATTGTATGTTATAAATGCGACTGAATGATTATTTATGATATTTTTTAACTGTCTTGTTACAAATGTAATCTAATGTTTAATTTCTTGTATGTTTTAAATCTTAAACTGTATGTCTAATTCTTCATCCAATAGTCCGGTCACACCGGGAGACGAGCAACTTGCTGTTTAGTGTGCTTTCCTGGTGAAACATTTCGATAAATAAATAAATATCTATACACTGAAACACAATATACTGATTGTATTCACACTGGTGAAGTGAGTCTTCAGAATGGTAAAGGTTTATATTGACACACTGAAATACAGTATCTATATATAGTATATTAATGGTGCACAAAGTGGTGTTCTGGTATGCAGTCACAGCTATGAACTGGTCCTCCAAGAAGGTGAAAGTCTATAGTTATACACAAAAATGCAGTATCTAAATATATTAATGGTGCTCACAGTGGTGTTTTAGTGAGTAGTCATGGCATTGAACAGTCTCGATCAAAAGAAGTGTATTAATAACAAGGGGACTGAACATGATCAGCAAAGAGCTTATTCTGAATACTGAGTGTGCCATGTAAACATGCAGCACTGGCTGGAATATATATTCCCATCAATTGAAATCAATTGTCCATGGCCATGCACAGGTGCTGTGGTGGCAGCTGGTGTCATGTTCATACAAGATGGGCAGGTTCTGGGCCGGCCTTTACAAATCTAGATGGAATGAACAATTCCATCCCGATTTGTAAAGGCAGGCTGGAACTGGAAACACTGGAAGCAAGAAAAGGGGGAGTCTGCTGTGCTTCTGAATTAACTATCATGGTTTCATCACCAGATACAGTGGATGACTGACTGGGAAAGCTTCTTGCAGTGGGAGTGGACCCAGTGAATTTCTGGGGACTAATGAACTATGATTTCTTTGACTGTTCTATAAAGCACCAAGCCCTTGTCACCTTCTCTGGCATAACCCCCACCCAACAATGATGACTCCCAGTCCCTGTCCCAACTTCTTCACCACCACCAACACTTACAGAATTAGTACTTGGTGGAACTAGTATGGAGGAATATTTCCCTGCTGTTTTCTCCCCTCTGCATCTGCTTCTCCTCCGGTTATTTTCCTCATGTCATGGTTCCTACGCAGACACACAAACACACACACACACACACACACACACACACACACACACACACACACACGCACACCCTCCTCCTCACTCTCACTGACAGTCTTTGGGCCTGATGTTAAAAAACAGCCAAAGCATAGCACAATGTTTTGTGTTGCACTTTGCCCCTGACCAGGAGTCAGTGGATGCTATACGCAATTGGATAGTGCATCAGTGTTATCCAACAGAATATAAAGGCACATCCAGCCAGAACTAAGTCAAGTAGCACTTCCCTGACATTTTTATTTATTTTTTTAATTTCAACATTTGGTGACCGGGCAAGGCAAACTGAGCCAAAGCCCATCTCCAGGTGCAACCAGGGGGACAGGGAATCACAGTATATAGTACAAGATATTCAATACAGAATTACACAATAGTAAGCATAATCAAATATTTCAATAAATACAATACAGCAAAACAGGCTATGCAGAGAGACAACTGTACATGGAATGTAGTATCACAGATCAGAGTAGGTACAACAAGGGACAAACATTTCAAGTGCAATGAGACAACTATACATGGTATGGAGTAACTCAAAATCAGTGTTGTTACAACAAGGAACAAACATTTCAAGTTCTAAGAGGTGTTATGGGAACAAGTAGGAAAAGGCATGATATGGAGCAGCAATTTGACAGAGGAGTGAGAGGAAGAGTTGCATAAGAGAGGAGACTGAGTGTTCCACAGAGAGGGGAGACGATAGACATAGATCCCTACTGTGCAGGGAATGGTGCCACCAGTCTCAATAGTGCCAGAGCATTAGACACAATATTCAGAGGGACCCAAGAAAATGAGTCCATTGGCCATGCAAGGCACTAAGGGCCATTGGCATGCCCGTTATGGTCTTATTTTGCTAGCCCTGCTTGTACAGCAGAAAGCAGTTAACTAAAAGAAGCTACATTTTCTTATTAATTTAACACTTATATCTCAGCAGGAGTCAGTGTCTGTTGAGATTAAGCAGATAGATACTTTATTAAAAGTAGACAGGGTCTTATTTAGGGTTTAAAAAAGAGAAAGAAAAGAAAGAAAGTCAGTGTGTGTTCTGTGCTGGGAAGGGTACTGTATCAACTTACTTTGCTAAACCAGTAGGAGGAGAGAGAGAGCTTACCTGGGGGTGTGGCATAGGCACTATAAAAGCAGGTGACTCAAATTACAACTTCCTGTTGCTAGTCTTTTTTCCTACTAATTGCCCTCCATCCCACCCTAAGCCAGTTCTACTTTTGTAGCCACTGGATTTGATTGTCAACAGGAACTTCCTGTTTGGCAGTAGGAAGGGAAGGATCATAGAGAAACATTGGTTTTGTCAACCCTAAAGGAAGAAAGTAGCTCACTCTCCCCCCTAGCTCCTGGTGGTCTGACACTGTGCAAGGAAGAAGGAGGCTACTGAAGAATATAGGAAGTTGCTGTCCCAGAACAGGAAGGGTGAGAGTTGTAAGGAGAGGAGAGAGTAAGCATACAGAGAAACAAGAGAGGGAACACAAAATAAGACATGATAGGAGTGGTGCAGTGCAATGTCTGTGGGGCAGCAGTGTTCCGGGAGACATTCTGGAGGCTGCAATGCTGCCCTATTTGCAGGCACCTCTCTGGTCTGAGGGAGGAGGTTGCCTGTCTCCATGCTGACCTGGCTAGGATTCATGAAACCTCCTCCCCCACCTAGGGACCACCAGGGCCAATGCCCACCAGAGCCAATGCCACTACCTCAGAGGTTGCCAAGAAAGAGGAGAGGCTGGACCAGGGTGGGCTCAGGGAGGGAGAGGGTGGTGGAACAGAGTTGCATCCCTCCAGCTGTACCTCTCCACAATTCATTCACTCTTCTGGTGGATAGTGGTTCCTCTATAGAAACATAGAAACATAGAATTTGACAGCAGATAAGGACCGCTTGGCCCACCCAGTCTGCCCATTTCCCCTACCTGATGGATAAGTTGCAGATCCTAGTTAACCAGCAGCCTACTTCTTCCTACCCCCACCCCCTAGAATTGTCTTATGACTGTCCCATGCATGCTTGAATTCCACCACTGTTTTTGACTCCACAACCTCCTCTGGAAGCCGTTCCATACATCCACAACCCTCTCTGTGAAAAAATACTTCCTTAGAGGTACCTCTCAGCCGCCCCCTTCTATCTTCAAATTGTGCCCTCTTGTTCTTGCACACCTCTTTTTTTGAAAGATGCTACCCTCTTGGACTTTGTTGATTCCCTTGAGGTACTTGAAAGTTTCTATCATGTTCCCCCTCTCCCTCCTTTCCTCAAGGCTATACATATTAGGCTCCTTATGTCTCTCTTCATATGTCTTCCGTTGCAGACCCTGCACCATTTTAGTTGCCCTCCTCTGGACAGCTTCCATCCTGTCTTATATTTCTTGAGGAGATTGGGTCTCCAGAACTGCACGCAGTACTCCAGATGTGGTCTCACCAGCTGTCTGTACAGAGGGATAATAACTTCTTGTTTTCTACTGGTGATGCCTCTCCCTATGCATCCCAGTATTCCCCCAACCCTCCTTGCTGGAGGCACCTGCAGTGGAGACCAAGAAGGATGCTGGGAACCTTCACAAAGAAGACCCACAGGAGGGTGGCATGGGACCCCACAGAGGAAGAAACAACTCTGGTGGGACTCAAATCATTAGGGGAGTAGAAATGGGGAGGAAGGGAGAGGATACAGGTGCCTGCCTGGCTGCAGCTTGGAGGGACAGGGCGGAATCCTCAGGATTGTGGGAGCAGCTGCACGAGGGAGGAGCTGGATGTCATTGTCCACCTGGGGACAAATGACCTGGCTAGGAATGGGATCAGAGCAGTGCAAGAGGAGTTTGTAAGAGTTGGGGAGGGGCCTTGGACAAGTAGCGCATCGCTAACCTTCTGTGGAGAGTGCACTGCCTGTCTATGGCAAAGTGATGCTAAAGTGCTCCTCACAGAGAATTCAATGAATGGTTGAAAAACTGGTGTGGAGTCAGGGTTTTGGCTTCATTGGGGACTGGGAGGCCACCTGGAGGGATGCAGGCCTATGCTGGTGCAATGGTCTGCATCTGTCCGAGGGGGAACCAGGATCCTAGGTGAGAGGTTTAAATGATTCATTGGCAAGCATTTAAACTAGCCAAGGGAGGCACTGAAAAGGAGCAGGGAAATCCCAGCCTCCCCCAGCAAAACACGGTAATTAGTGAGGTAAACACCAAGGTAGAGAAGTCATTAAGGAGCAGGACAGAGGTAAATGTAAAAAAAGGCAAAGGCAGTAAGGACAGGAATGGGGCTAAAAGGAGTAAGGCCATCAAAAAGTGGAGGGTGATGAGTACCAATGCCCGTAGTCTGTGTAACAAGCTCCCTGAACTGGTGGCCTTGATGGAAGAGGGATGGCTGGATATTGTGGCAGTCACAGAAACATGGTACTCAGAGAACCATGACTGAGATGTCAACATACCAGGATACACAATCTACAGGAGGGACAGGGAGGGTAAAAGAGGAGGAGGAGTAGCTCTCTATGTAAAGGAAGGGATCAAAGCAACAGAACTAAAGAGTAAACAGGGAGCAGATGAGGCACTCTGGGTCACCCTGGAGACAGAAAATGGCACCACAATCCGCATGGGGGTTAGATACAGACCCCCATCTCAGGGGGAAGGGAATGGACAAGGAAATGATAGAAGGTTTCCTTAGAATGGCAGAAAAAGGGGAGATATTATTGATGGGGGACCTGAATATGCCAGATGTTAACTGGAGCACCTTTGCTGCAGGCACATCCAAGAGCAGGGTCATTCTTGATGCCCTACAGGGGGCATGCCTCAGACAGCTAGTATTGGAACCCACTCGGGAGGGAGCAATCTTAGACCTGGTACTCTCAAATGGGGACAGAGAAAGAATCTCAGATTTAGAAGTGGGTAGCCATCTGGGAACAAGCAAACCACCAAACAGTGTGGTTCACGATAAACACAGCCATACAATCAAGCCATACAAAAGCAAGAGATTCGGCTTTAGGAGAGCTGACTTTGGGAAAATGAGAGAGTGCTCAGAAAGCACTAGCATACAGGCAAGAAGGAGGGTGGAGGAACAATGGGGAGTAATCAAAACAGCTATCACAGAGGCAACAAGCCTTTGTGTAAAGCAAATCAACAAAACACAACAAAGGAAAAACCCGCTATGGTTCTCAAAAGAGATGGCAGGGAAGATTAAGGAGAAAAGGATAGCATTCAGGAAATATAAGGAAACACAGAAGGAGCAGGACAGAGAACTTTATTAGTTAAAGCAGAAAGAGGCTGGGAATGCAGTCAGAATAGCAAAGGCCCAAACCGAGGAAAGGATAGCACACTCTGTTAAGAAGGGGGATAAAACCTTTTATAGGTACATTAGGGAGTGAAGAAAGACTAAAGGAGGGATACTGAGGCTTAATAAAGGGGAGGGAATGTGGATAGAGGGTGACAGTGAAAAAGCAGGGATACTGAACGAATATTTCTGCTCAGTATTCACAAAGAAAGAGGAGGGGGAGGTACTTAAACCAAACAAGAGAAACACTCTGAAGAAGGGGGTCGATACCAGTCCATTTACAGAAGAAAGGGTTCTGAAAGAACTAATAAAATTGAAGGTGGACAAAGCATTGGGGCCTGATGGGATTCACCCAAGAATTCTAAAAGAACTAAGGGTAGAACTAGTGACACCGTGGACTACTCTTTTTAACAAATCATGGGAGGATGGGGTGGTACCTGAGGATTGGAGGAAAGCGGATGAGATTCCTCTTCACAAAAGTGGGAGCAGGACAGAGGCAGGAAACTACAGACCAGTTAGTTTTACCTCAGTGGTAGGGAAAATGATGGAATCACTTCTGAAGGAAAGAATTGTTGAGTACCTAGAGGCCAGTGGGGCATAGGACCCAAGGCAGCATGGATTCATGATGGGTAGGTCGTGTCAAATGAATCTAATAGATTTCTTTGACTGGGTGACCAAAGTAGTAGCCAGGAAGGGCTGTGGACATGGCCTACCTGGTTTTATGAGGCATTTGATACAGTCCCACACAAAGATTAATACACAAGTTAGCCAGCCTTGGGTGGGTCCCAAGGTGGTAGCCTGGATAAAAAGTTGGCTGAGACAACAGGATGCAAAGGGTAGTAGTAAATGGAGTGCACAGTGAAGAAAGGAGGGTTACTAGCGGGGTACCGCAGGGTTCAGTACTGGGACCAGTCCTTTTTAATGTCTTTATAAGTGACATTGCAGAGAAACTGGAAGGAAAAGTATGTCTCTTTGCAGACAACACAAAGATCTGCAACAGGGTGATACACAAGATGGAGTGGAAAGGATGAGAAGGGACTTGGCAAGGTTGGAGGAATGGTCAAATGTATGGCAGCTCAGATTCAATGTAAAGAAGTGCAAGGTAATGCTCCTGGAAAACAAAAACCCAAGGGAAGAGTACACAATGGGGAGTGAGATACTGACAACAGTAAAAATGGAAAGGGACCTGGGGGTAATTATATCAAATGACCTAAAGGTGGGCAAGCAATGTGAGAAGGCAGTAAGGAAGGCTGGGGGGATACTGGGATGCATAGGGAGAGGCATCAAAAGTAGAAAACAGGAAGTTGTTATCCTTCTGTACAGACAGTTGGTGAGACCACATCTGGAGTACTGTGTGCAGTTCTGGAGACCCATCTCTGCAAGGAACATAGACAGAGTGGAGGCTGTCAGAGGGAGGGGCAACCAAAATGGTGCAGGGTCTGCACCAGAAGACATACAAAGGAAATACTAAAGGAGCTTAATATGTATACCCTTGAGGAAAGAAGGGAGAGAGGGGACATGACAGAAACTTTCAAGTACCTCAAGGGAATCAACAAAGTCCAAGAGGGTAGCATATTTCAGAAAAAGAGATGTGCAAGAACAAGGGGGCACAATTTGAAGATAGAGAGGGGATGGCTGAGAGATAATGTGAGGAAGTATTTTTTCACAAAGAGGGTTGTGGATGCATGGAACAGCCTCCCTGAGGAGGTCATGGAGTCAGAAACAGTGGGGGAATTCAAGAATGCATGGGACAGACATAGGGCAGTCCTAGTGGGGGGTAGGAGGAAGTTAGCTGCTGGTTAACATGGATCTGCAGCTTATCTCTTAGGTAGGAAAATGGGCAGACTAGGTGGGCCAAGCAGTCCTTATCTGCCATCAAATTCTATGTTTCTATGTTATTTGAATGGGTAGTGATGGCAGGTTTGCGCAGATCTGTACGTACCCACCCTGAGTGCCTGGTCCTATCACAAGCAGGACCTTCCTGGCATCTAGCGCATATCCTTCTGATCACTGTGCCAGCATGTACAAACTGCATCCCCCGCCCCATGCCTAGTGCCCCCTGGTCACTGGCCCAACAGAAATGAATGACACCCCAGGTGCCCAGTGGTTCACCTCCCTACCAGTCACCAGCCCGACACAGAGGTAAGCTATTACCTGATGCCTAGTGGTCCCCCCACCCTCTGGTAACCAACTCAAATACTAATAATACCTGATCTCTGTCCCCATAAAATAAACCAGCTCCCTGGTGGCTAGTGGTCCCTCGGTTCCCGATCCTCAAGCCTGTGAATGACTATGGACTCCCTGGTACCCAGTGGTCCCCTGCAGTCTTGGATCCCCAGACACATTCCAAATGAGTAGACAATGTGTCCTCACACAGTCCAAAGGTGTAGTGCAAATACCACAAGATACTATTCCATGGTGTACAGTGGACCCCCCCCAACACACCCGATTTCCATTCCCCTCTTTACACGTCTGTTTCTTGCATCTATTGGTCCCTCCCCTTATGTGTCCTATGTAATATACAGGGCTCATGTCCTCTTTACTGTACTCTACAGTACAGAGGATGTTTGCCCCATTCATTACATAGGACAAGCACTCTCTGGATTTGCATATGGCTGCTGGCTAAGGAGGCATGAGGAGGGCTGTGCTGGTCGACATATGGGCTCCTGTGGTACCGGCATTTTAGATAAGGGGGATTGGCAGGGTGGGTGGTTGGTGCAGCAGTGGAGGGGGACTGCTAGACACCAGGGACTGATGCTGATGTATGAACTCTGGAATGGTGATCAGAGGGTGTTGGGGTTCCATGTGAAACCAGGGAATAGTGTTTTGTGTCATGTTTACTACATTTTGTATTATGTGAGGATGCACTGTCTACTCATTTGGAGCACTGCCAGGGATCCAGGACCAGGGGGAACCAGTGGACATCAGGGATTCCGTTGTCATTCACAGGCCCAGAGATAGGGAACCATGGGGGCCATGGGCCACCAGGGAGCCAGTGTACTGTTGGGAATAGGGATTGGGTACCAAGGGGCCACTGGCTACCAGGGAGCCAGTTTATTTTATGAGGCCAGGGATCAGGTACTGGGGGGACTGCTAGGGAAAAAGGATTCCTATATTAATATAAGGGCTGGTGACTGGTGGGTGGGGGACCACTAAGCACCAGGGCTTAAGTGAATTGGTACCAGGACAGCGATCAGAAGAAGGGACCACTGACCACTGGGGGCAGGTGTACTTCCTGACTGGCCACCTTAGTTGTTCACAGTAGTCTGTCAAGTTGCCGACTCATTTTGGTCATGGCAATTACAGCGCCGCAACAAGGATGACAGTGAAAGGGCGATCTTGATTTTAGATTGCCCCTCACACATGCCACCCTTTGTGCCCACACAGTTTCTTACCCCCTCCAGGGCATGCCTGCCCAGGAGGAGGTTATATTTAGTTGGGGGGATGTGGGGGTAAAGCCCCCTGCAAAAAAGACCTTTTCCTGGAAGGGCACTCCAGTATTGTAACTCCAAGGAGATTAAATGCCTGGCGCTGTAATGCCAAGTGGCATTTTACCTGCGCCATAATCAGCATCGGCAAAATGTGTGTTGCTGCAGCATGGATGAATCATTCTTGACTACTAGAGATCACTAAGGAAGTAAAGGAGCTAGAAAGCTGGTTAAGCCCATAATGCTCCTAGTATTAGTATCTATAATAGTGGAATTTGTGTCCTGATAAAATAAGATTGTCAAGTCTATTCTTAAATTCATCTTTATTTTTACTGGTGATGACCTCAGGTGGTAGGCTGTTCCATGGATTAATGATTCTATATTGTAAAAAAGAATTTGCAGTTCAAATTATTGAACTGTTTACCAGTTAACTGTAGTGGATGCCCACAGGTAGAATGAATGATATTTTTAAATTCAAAGCCAAGTTCAGACAAAAGAAAAGGGTCCTGCATGATAACATACATGAAGAGCAGGTCTCCTTTAAGACGCCATGTGGTCAGAGGCATTAATTTAAGAGAGTTAAGCCTGTTCTCATATGACATAGAATAAAACCCCTTTATTTGTTTAGTATACTTCCGTTGAACATTTTCAAGTTGGTTTAGTTCTGCTTTCTTATATGGTGACCACAACTGTGATGCATACTCCAAGTGTGGCCTGACATTTGCTCTGTAGAGGGGCAATAGGACCATCTGGTCCCCTGATTTAATATTACGTTTAATTGACCATATGACCTGATTACTTCTATTAATAGCCTCATTAAATTGTTTAGTAAAGCTAAAGGAGTCAGATATGACAATTCCCAGGTCTTTCTCATCCATAGTGACCTGCAGTTCTCTACCTTCCAAAAAATAAGACCATGACAGGTTATTAGGTCCTACAGACCAGTCAGTTTTACCTCAGTAGTGGGCAATATTATGGAGGCACTCCTTAAGGAAAGGATAGTGCAACACCTGGAATCCATAGGAGCATAGGATCCAAGACAGCATGGGTTTACAACAGGAAGGTCCTGTCAAACTAATCTCATAGATTCCTTTGACTGGGTAACCGGAGTGGTGGACCAAAGGGAGCAGTTGATGTCACCTACTTTAACTTCAGCAAAGCTTTCGATACTGTTCCACATAGAAGATTGATTAATAAGCTGGGTAGGCTTGGGTTGGGTCAGAAATTGATTAACTGCGTGGCAAACTGGTTGACGGGCAGAAAACAGAGAGTGGTGGTAAACGGCATACAGTCAGAAGAGATGAAAGTCACAAGTGAGGTATCTCAGGGATCAGTCCTGGGGCCAGTCCTCTTCAATATCTTCATCAGTGACATTGCAGATGGACTGGAGGGTATGGTCTGTCTGTTTGCAGATGACACCAAGATCTGCAACAGAGTAGATGATCCAGATGGGGTGGGCAGAATGGGAAGAGATCTGGATAAACTGGCAAAATGGTCTGAAGAGTGGCAACTAGGGTTTAACACAAAGAAGTGCAAGATCATGCACATAGGGAAGAGAAACCCTGAAGCCACCTATAGGCTGGGAGGGGATTTGCTGGCAGTCACAAAGGAAGAAAGAGACTTGGGCATCATCATCACAGATGACCTGAAATCATTCAAGCAGAGCTCTAAAGCAGTAGGTAAGGCTAGAGGGATGTTAGGGTGTATTAGTAGGGGTATCACAAGTCGGAAGAGGGAGGTAATAATCCCTCTTTGCAAGACACTGGTTAGGCCCCATCTGGAGTACTGCCTGCAGCACTGGAGGCCACACCTTCACAAGGACATTAACCAAATTGAGGCAGTCCAGAGAAGGGCAACCAAAATGGTGCAGGGCCTGCATCAGAAAAGATATGAGGACAGATTAATGGAGCGCAATATGTATACCCTAGAACAAAGGAGGGAGAGAGGTGATATGATTGAAACATTAAACACTTTATGGGCATTAACAAGGTGAAAGAGTCTAACATGTTTCAATATAAGAAAAATAGCAGGACAAGAGGACAAAGCATGAGATTAGAGGGAGGCCAATTAAGGGGTAATGTGAGGAAGTTCTTTTTCACAGAAAGGGTGGTGGATGCATGGAACGGCCTACCTCAGGAAATGGTGGTTATGAATACAGTGCAAGGCTTCAAACAGGCATGGGGAGGCATAAGGGAGCAATACAGATGAGTATGAATAGATAGGCCATTGACAGAGCAAAGGCCAATGGCACATTCATAAGGTAGAAAAAGAAATCGGCAGACTGGATGGGCCTTGAGGTCCTTATCTGCTGTCAACTTCTGTGTTTCTATGTTTCTATGTAAATGCATAATCTTACATTTATTAATATTAAGTTTCATGCCCCATTTGTTAACCCAAGAGCTGATAGTGTAGTAGTAAACATTTTATTCATTTGTGATGAATTGGATAACTCACCTGAGACAAACTCATTTCAAGTGAGGTCTATTGTACAGAATTACAAGCAGTTTCATTAATTAGATAATGTTAAATAATGTTGCAAATAAGTTAAACAAAGGCATATCATTACAATAAATACAATAACTACAAAAACATTATATGAGTCATCAGATAAACATGTATTTGTATATGATATGATCTAAATTTCTTTCAATAAGCTGGACTTGATCCAAATTATAACATGGGCTGCCTATTTTGGCACTGTCAGCATATTTTACAGTTAGAGAAGTGCATTTGCACATAAGATCAGAAATGAAAACATGAAACAAGCATGGGCCCAGAACGGAGCCCTGAGGGACACCGCTAGTCACTTTACCTAAGTCAGATCAATCAATCAATCAATATCGTTATTTAGCCAGGTGGAACACCATTGAGCAGGGCTCATTTACAAGATGGACCTGGTACTTTAAACAACAACAACAAGTCACAATACAACAATTTGATAAATTACCTGTGATCAGGACTCTTTGTGTTCTATGGCTCAGCCAATTGTAAGTCCAATTTATGATGTTAGTGTTGATGTTAAGATCTTTCAACTTAGTAATCAATGTCCAATGAGGCATAGTATTGAAGGCTTTACTAAAATTTATATGCATAGTGTCATAGGGAATTTTATTATCTAACTTCAAGCTAATCTGTTTGTAGAAGCACAAAAGCTTGGTTCAACAGCTTCACCCCTTAGTAAAACCATGTTGTTCTGAGTCAAGTTGAGATACACTACAAACAATATGATCCTTAATAAAGTATTCAAGTAGTTTACGGGTAGCTGAGGTTAAGCTAATAGGTCTATAGTTTCCCCAAAGATTCTTTGGACCTTTTTTGCAGATAAGAATGACATAAACTGTTTTCCAGTCTGGAGAAAAAAAATTATAAGTGATACATCATCAAACAGTAACTTTAATAGATAAATTATGCCATCAGCCAGCAGAAAAAACAAATGATCTGGGATGTCATCGGAACCAGGACTAAATTTGCCTCCGAGTGATAAAATCATTTTTAACAGTTCATCTTCAGGGATACAAATGGGGGCACTGGTATTACTGGTGGGAGTTGTTACCTTGTCATTAGTAGGAATGAATACATCGCAAACATTCTTATTAAGAATGTTAGACATATGTCTTGGGCCATGTATTAACTGACCTTTATTTAGTAGCGGTCCAACTTGACAAACTGGCTGCTTTAGACAATTAATATGTGAAAAGAAAAGTTTACTATTTCCCTTTTTTGCATTGTTTGCCAAACTGTGTTCCCATCTCTTTTTAGCTTTTCTAATATTCTGCTTGCATTTCTTTTGAATTTTCAGATAAGAATTCCAGTTCTCAGTTGACCTAGACTTTAATTATTGGTTATACGAACATATGAACATATGAAAATGCCAGCAGAAATAGGCCTCACTGTCTGTTGAGTCTGCTCAGTTGTGAAGCTGCCCCTCCCACTCCTTCCCTCCTTAGATTTACCCTCCCCCTCATCTGTTCCATCCCCTCTTGAAACTGCCCACCATCTTACAGGCCACCGCCTCCTGTGGTAGAGTGTTCCACTTGCCCACCACCCTTTCCATGAGAAACTGTCTCCTTACCTCCCTCCTGAATCTTCCCCTCTCCAGTCTGAGACTGTGCCTTCTCGTGTCCCTTCCTCTTAATTGGAAGATCCCCTCTGTTCAAGGCTAGTTTATCCATTCCAAGTTTTTAAAGGTCTCAATCATGTCCCCCCCCATCCCTCCTCTTCTCCAAAGAATACATATCTAGCTAGCTCAGCCTTTCCTTGTAGGGCTTGCCCTCCAATCCCTGGATCATCTTTGTCACTCTATGCTACACCCCCTCCAACAATCTGACATCCTTCCTCAGGTGCGGGTGCCAGAACTGCATGCAGTACTTCAGGTGCAGACTGACCAGTGACCTATACAGGGGGAGGACTACCTCCCTACTTCTGGAGGAGATTCCCCTCACTTTGCACCCCAGCATCTTGTTGGCCTTCGCTGCCACCTTCCTACACTGAGAGGAGTTGTTCATGCTCCCCATTATAAGTACCACTAGGTCCTTTTCCTCCATGGTACTACTCAACTGTACCCCTCCAGCTGATAGTCCCTCTCCTGGTTATTTGCTCCAAAGTGCATTACCTTGCACTTCTTTGCATTGAACCCCAGCTGCCACGTTTCTGACCATTCCTGCAGTTTAGTTAGGTTGTCCTGTAGCCCCTTCCATCCCTCAATGTCATCAACCACTGCCCCCATTTTGGTGTTGTCTGCAAACAGACTGATCTTACTTCAGATCCCATGTGAGATATCAGCTATGAATAACCCAAACAACACTGGCCGCAGCACCGATCCCTGTAGCACCCTGCTCGTCACAGCCCTCTGTGCTGAGAGTTCCCCTCCCACTACCACCCTCTGCTGCCTACCCCTTAGCCAATTCGTTATCCATTTCACCATCTTTGCTCCCACCCCCACAGCTTCCAGCTTTCCACCCAGTCTCCCATGTGGCACAGAGTCAAAGGCCTTGCTGAAATCCAAATACAGGACATCCACTGCATGGCCCTTGTCTAGTTCCCTTGTCACCCAATTGCAGTACTCAAAGAGGTTGGTCTGACAGGATCTGCCAGAGACAAACCCATGCTGATACCCATCCTGGAGTCCCTTGTCCTCCAAAAAGGTCACCAGCCTCTCTTTCAGGATTGTCTCCATAAACTTCCCCACAATTGATGTGAGTCTCACTGGCCTGTAGTTTCCCAGTTCATCCTTTGGGCCACCTTTGTGGATGGGCACCACATGGGCCATCCTCCAGTCCTGTGGTATGCATTCCATATCCAGGGAGGTGTTGAACAAGTCAGCCAGTGTCCCTGCCAGAACCTCAGCCAGCTCCTTGAGTATCCTAGGGTGAATGCTGTCTGGCCCAGGTGCCTTGCCCACCCTCAGTGCCCTCAGTCCTTCTAGTACCCTGTCCTCAGTAATCCACAAATCTGTCACCCCCTTCCCTGCCTACCCCTCCCCTCCCATGTGGTACCTGCCTTGTTTTCTCTTGCATGAATACAGAACAGAAGTATTCATTTAATGCCTCTGCCTGATCCTCCCCTGTCCACCAAACCCCTGTCCTTTTTTATCCTCACTATTTGGTCCTTGTTGTTCCTTCTTTCCCTTATGTATCTGAAGAAATCCTTTTTTCTCTATTTTTAATACCCTGTACCAGCCTCAGCTCCCTGGAAGCCTTGGCTGCTGTGACTAGTTTGTTGGCCTCTCTGGATTTCTTCATGTACATCTCCTTGTCTTCTCCCCTCCCTGACTTTGTGAGCCTCTGGAATGCATCTCTATTGGCCCTCGCCCCCACCCTGACCTCCTGAGTCATCCAGCTGGGCTTCTTGCCCTCCCTTTCTTGCTCTGTGTTCTAGTACGTGCCCCCATAGCCACACAGCACTAATCCAGCACAGCAGTACCACACAGAAAGACAAATATTTTCAACTTTTTACTTGACCAATCATTTTAAGGACTTGTTCATCCATTTAGGAAGACATTTCTGACTACTACATTTTTACTTTAATGGGACAAAAGATTCCCTACTAAGGAGAATGGTATATTTTAGATATTCCCAGAATTTGTGAACTGAGGTTCTGGAATATACATTCTCCAAACTAAAAGTTTTTTAAAACAGCATTCATAGCCTGTACATTTGCTCTATTATAAATAAAAACTTTAGTTGTAGTTGTGCTGTATGAAAGATTTTTTGCTAAGGAAAGGGTAATGATATTGTGGTCACGTTTGCCTAGTGGTTGTCCTATACAAACATTATTAATATTTAGGTGGCCATTGCATAATACTAGATCTAACATTCTATCCCCCCTAGTTGCAGTATGAACACATTGCTAGAGTTGTAATCGGGTGCAAATCGAGAGGAGGGCAGAGCCAGTACCAGATGGTGATGTACAGCTGGTACAATAATTTCACCTTAATTAAGTCACCCATAATAATTACATCACCATATACGCAGACCTGATCGAATTCAGTTAATAGTGCATAAAACAATTCAGAGCTTACATCTAGGGGGTGCTAACAAGTGTCCAGTATAAGTGGATCTTGATCACAAAGTAATAGTTTAACCCATATAGATTCAGTTTCGAGTACATGCTTTTAGATGTTACTAGAAATATCTATTGTGTCATATTTATTAGTGGCAAATAAAGCTATGCCCCCCCCCCTTCTATTTATGCAGATTGAAATATGAGAGTGAAAACCTTGGGTATACTGGTCCCATGATACCTTAATATTCTCCCAGGTTTCAGTGATAGAAATGATGTCAATATGCCAATTATGTCATGGTGTTATTCGGTCCCAAAAAGTGATTTCTTGGCCACTGCGTGGAATCACCTTTTGGGACCGATTAACAAAACGACAGTGTCACTGTTCATGAGGTGGGCTCTCAAAAAGCCTATGTTGCAAATTTGGTGAATAGAATCCAAAAAATGACTGTTTTACGAGCATACATTGCGCAGTTTTCACTCACGCTCTTAACTTTGCGAATTTGTCATATTTTCACTCCAGATTTTCAACATTGGCATTTTTCCACACCTCATTTTGAACAGTACAGCTGTCAATTTACATATCCTGGCCCAAATGTGTTTTTGCACTTCTGGCACAGAATAACACGGTCGCTGTGGGAAATTAGTTTTAGCGACAGATTAAGAAAATGACAGT
Source organism: Neoceratodus forsteri (assembly GCA_016271365.2). NCBI lineage: Eukaryota > Metazoa > Chordata > Ceratodontiformes > Ceratodontidae > Neoceratodus > Neoceratodus forsteri. Next base: position 568,278,504 of record CM057449.1, on the reverse strand, counting down.
GACACTGTTCATGAACAGAGGTCCTAAAATGCCTATGTTGAAAATTTGGTGATGAAAGTCCATAAAATGCCTGTGTTACAAGCATGCGTTGCACAGTTTCCACACACCCTTGTAACTTCGCAAATTTGCAATATTTTCATGCCAGATTTTCAACACTGGCATTTTTTCACATCTCCTTATGAACAGTTCAGCTGTCATTTTTCACATCCTGCCCAAGATGCGTTTTCGCACCTGTGGTGCACAATGGCGTGGTCGCTGTGGGAAATCAACTTTTAGAACAGATTAACAAAATCACAGTGCCACTGTTCATGAGGGGAGGTCCCAAAATGCCTATGTTGAAAATGTGGTTAAAAAAATCCCCAAAATAATTGGGTTACGGATGTGTGTTGCGCAGTTTCTATGCATGCTCATCGCTTCTCCAATTTTTTATATTTTCCCTCCAGATTTTCAATGTTGCCATTTTTTTACACCTCCTCATGAACAATATAGTTGTCATTTTTCACATCCTGCCCAAAATATGTTGTTGTTCCTGTGGCGCCAAATGGCATAGTCACTGTGCAAAATCACCTTTCGGCTAACAAACTGATAGTGCCGCTCTTCATGAGATGGGGTCACAAAAAGCCCATGTTGAGAATTTGGAGTGAAAATACCAACAAACAACTATGGCGTTAAGGTTTCCAGCTGTAACACCCCACCCTGTAGAGACTGACAGGTGTCGGGGTGTGACTTGGGATCATTGGCTGTAATGCTCATGCCATTCCACCCCCCCCCACCCTGCAGCCAGTGACAGGCATCAAGGTGTGTCTTGGAGTGTTCGGCCCTATAGTTCACCCCATTCTCCTATACTGCAGCCATCTCAGCATATTTCCTTATGGTGAGCCAAGCGGTCCTTATCTGCCATCAAATTCTATGTTACTATGGAATGGGGTAAAATATAAGGCCCAAAGAGTCCAAAGCACACCATAACACTTGTCAGTATCTACAGGGTAGAGTGAGGTAAAATGGCATGAATGTTATAGCTGACGACCCAAAGGCACACCCCAATGCCTGTCAGTCTCTGTAGGGTGGGGCTGGGGTTGGCGTCAGTTCAATATTTCACTGCCATTTCTATTACGTATTTCTTACTCCTGTACTACCAATGCCAATGCCAGTGAGACAACATTCAGCATTGACAAATGCTTGTTATATACTGTTTTACTTTGCACCTCATACCACTGGTCATCTGACAATTCATCTAAGTCATCCTCACTCGTGTGTTTTTTATGTAAAAAAGTGAGATTAATTGGTGCAACTGAAATGCTACCAGATACGTCAACGGTGGGCTTATGGGAAGTATTTCCAAATGTTGATTGATTATTACTGACATGGTTACATACAGGTTAACTGTTGTGAAGTTAGGGACCCATCTTATTATCTTGCTTTGTTAATCTAGCAGTCATTTCCTTCTGACTTTGCCCTAAGTGGGAAAGTCTGATATTAAATCTGCATATTTCATTATACATTTTAGCACTGACAATACAATTGTTAAAAGTGAAACTATGTTTAGGAGTGGAAGGGAGAACAATAGATGCATGAAAAGCACTTCATCCCAACTTCACCTTAAATGGTTATAAGTGTTTCTGCCATAACAGGGGCAGACTATTCTGGGTTTAGTAGTGCTTATGGAAGCTTACTTAAGTAACACACAAAGTGTGAGGTGCCTGAGCCAGCAGCTGTTACAAATCAAAGTCCTTCAGTACACAATACTACAATGTGAGTGGGGGGGTGTTAATGCTTTTGTGCACAATGGAGATAATACACAGATAAATGGACTTCCCAAACAAGAATTTACAACAAATTGTCTGCATACAATTCAGCCTCTAGTCAACTGCAGAGGAGACAGTTGAAACCCGTAAACGGTAAAATAAAGAAGGCTGCACTCACAAGCAAAAATATATAGCAACATGCCTACCTTACAAAGGTAACTCCAGCAACCATCAGGGCTGCCCGGAGTAAGATGGAGTTTTGTTCTATGGTATTTTCACTGCGTAAAAGGACCATGCTAACCCCTTTTGTGCAGTGCAAATGCACTGAATATGTGGTTGCGTGGGTATTCTTGTCCCTGCCCCTCCCTTTGCCCACCGACATACATTATTTTTTCTGTGGGTGCTAATCCTGTTTGCCTATGCAACTGCCCCTTTTGAATATTACACTCCAGTACAAAGCCTGGTTTCTACGGGCTAACACCTGTTTGCACACGTGCAAACTTTTGAATATTGGGCCCCTGGTATCTCACTGCAGCACTCTAGCTCACTTAGCTTTCAATCACAGGTAAAAAAAATTAATTAAAAAAATGATGGATTTCTGTATCCTCATCACCAGCAGTCATGCTATTTGTGAAATAAATCCTTCAAACTCCCCCTACAACTTTTCCAGTCTGTTAAATTCACTGTGCGCTGCTCATACTGCAAGGAGTAAATAAATAAATAATTATGGATGACTGTGCCCTCTAACCCACCAGCCCTCTGGAAAAAATATTTGTCAAATCTTTCAAAACTACTATTGCACCTTTCCCAGTCTGCTAACTCTACTCTGCATTGCTCCTACAGCAGCGGGGCCTGAACCTGCCGGTGCAGGCTTACACTGTACATTCTGTCTTCTGCTTTACAACACAATTTCACTAGTCTGTCTGCCTAAAACTAGAGTTAAATGTAATGAGAGTTCACTAACCGGAATGATAATGCATGATTCTCTGCTTTTGAAATTCTCTGATTGAAAGTCATTCTTTTCAACTGAAAAGGAGCTCTTCCAGCAGTCAGGTCCCTTCCCTGTAAGACAGAGAATTGAAAATGGCACTGAAATGCTTGCACTACACAGTGCAAGGAATTCTCGGTAGCCACCATCTGTTTGACTGCTGTGTGTCGTGTGGCTTGCCAACAACTTGGACATGCTCAGAGAGCGCACCCACTAAAAAGTTCTGCATCTTGACAATGAAGTACCAAAATGCCAAAGGGAAATCTAGTTTCTTTGGTCCTGCTTCACCAGTGTCCAATTTTTGGCACCTTCACTGAATGCAGATTTGGCACCAGCATTTCTTTAATTTACATGGCCAGCAGCATTCTCATCTTATTCAGAGTACTCAGTATTCTGATAAAGTATTGTAGTCATGTAAGCATCAGTATTCTGTATATGGTGGCAGGATTCCTAATACTAGTGGAATACTGGGTCACGGAAAAACAAGTTCAATATTCAGAATAAGCACCATAGAAAGGCCTCCAGTTATTTACAAAACGGTGTCCAGAGCATGCCCAAGGTTAAGCTTATTCTGAATACTGAGTAACATAAAAGCAGAATACTAACTGGAATGCATTTTCCAGCTGATGTAAATACAGTAGTGATGCATGAATACCCAATCCAGTGATCCGATCCAATCGGATTTTCCGCATTTTCATGATATCCACCCCGATTGGGTACTGCCTATTTAGGGAGCCAGTTCGGGTAAGTGATCTGAAGAGGTGAGGGGGTGTAAACTGCTTTGTATCATTTGTTGCTTTTAAAAATGACTCAAAAAGCCTAGTCTGGCAGTATTTCTAATTTGCTGCTGAGACGGATTCCAAAGCTAAATGTTTTCTGTGTACTGCACCTACTTTAATAAGTTGGGGTTCATCTGTTAAAAGTTATGGGATATCAAGTCTTTTAAATCATTTGAAAAATAAGCATAGAGCAGAGCATGCAGAGCTGTTAGTGGAGAAAGCAAATCTTGCACAGCTTTCAAAAGATGAGTTCTGCAAGTCACCAGCAAAATGAATTAAGAAAGAGCAGCCAACACTTGAATCCTGTTTAGCCCAAGCCCTTCCTTTTCCCTGAGCATGCAAGGGCTAAACATATCACAGAAAGCATAGCAGAGATGATGGCTTTGGATGAACAGCCCTATGCCATTGTTGATAACTTGGGGTTTAAAAGGCTCGTTTCAGTGTTAGAGCCAAGGTATGTGATACCTTTGAGGAGGTATTTCTCAGATAATATTATTCCAGCCATGTATGAAAAGTTTTGGCTGAAGTTAATTACAGTATTGAACTACAGTCTGTTCAAGCAATTAGTTTCACCACTGATACATGGACTGCAGAGCATTCCATTGAATCGTACCTCTTAATCACTCTGCATTGGATAGATGCTAATTACAAGCACAGAGGTGCAGTGTTGGAGCTTAAGCATTTAACAGAATGGCACACAGGTGAAAATTTATGCAGAGAGTTTGTGGAAGTTCTTGATAATTGGGGTCTTCAAGCCAGTCAAAGGCATTTAGTCATTAGGGATAACAGCCCAAACATAACAAAGGCAATGACGTTAAATGGTGTTCCAAGGGAGGGGTGCTTAGCACTTTCTCTGTAGTTGATCATCCATGATGCCATTATGAGAACAAAGTCCTGTGAAGACTTGCTTTCTGTTGGAAGAGCTATAGTGTGGCATTTTAAGCACTTCAGCAGTGCCACAGAAAAACTAACAGCTTTACAGAGAAGCCTTCAAATGCCTGTACATAGACTAAATCAAGATGTTCCAACCAGGTGGAATAGTAGTTATTACATGTTAGACTGCTAGAGCAGAGGTAAATCCTCACCGTATATGTATCTGAAAAGAGAACCAAACCCTGAGCTTTACACAATGGGCGCTAGCTGAAAATATATGCTGCATATTAAAGCCCTTCAAGCATGAAACTAGAAGATTAAGCCTGTAGTCAGCTTGTGTGTCGGACACAATCCCCATTTCCACTGTACTTTATCATGCAATTGAGAACATTAAGAATCCTGGCTTACTATCTATGCGCAAAGCTCCATTGGCAGCTATGGACACTCAATTTAAGCATTATGAAGCATTGAAGGAATTGGTAGCTGCTTCATTTCTTGACCCCCATTATAAATTGCATTTTTTTAGAATGGACTAAGGCTAATCATTTGCCTGTGCTGCTGTCAAAGAACTAATTGATGAACTCGATAATTTCAAGCCCAGAATAACGAAGGATGTACAAGTAGAAACCACACTGGAGCCTGAGTGTGAGGCTGAGGACCCATGAGACACCTTTACACAGAGTAATGCTGTGCCACAGGAAAGGAAGGGCTTTAGTTCGCTCTTTTGCTGTTGTAAGCTTTGTATAATTGTTGTAATACTCAAATCATAATATTTTACTGAGACATACCTTCTCCCCCACAGCTGTTGAAAGTGCAGAGGTCGCCTCAAGAAATACTGAGATTGAAATATACCTATCTGAACATTTGCTCCCCCAAAAAACAACACCTGATGCCATACATTACTGGGAAATTCACCATCTCCACTTACTGATGCTTTCCAGACTTGCAAAATGCTACCTGTCAGCTCCACCGAGTAGCGTTCCTAGTGAATAAACTTTTAGAGTTGAGGGGGACATTATTACAGAACGTCACTCTAGTTTATCGACAGAGAATGCAAACATGTTACTTTCCTTGAAACAAAATCTGTTACAAAACTTCTAATCTGTTGTCAGTACTGAAAGTGTGTAAGTTCTGAAAGTCAGAAACACATACTGCGGCCACTTTTAATTTGGTATTTGAACCCCCCTTCCCCCAGATTACATTATCTAAATCCATTTTTGCATTTTAAATCCTTGGCATAATACAGTGCAATGGTGCAAAGATGTGCAATATCAAATAATAAAAGTGCTGAATGTGAAGTTTTTAAATAAATATAACATTCCTATTGCAAATATGTATAATGAATGCATTATATTTATTAGTATCTGAAATGATGTTGAACCAAAACTGGTCGGTTCAAAATCAAAAAATATCTGGACCTGTAATCCAGAATAAAAGTGGTATCCTTGCATCACCAAAATACAGGAATCAAAATATTTAAGAATATTCAATATTAGGAATACTGTAGTATTTAGAATACTAAGTCCAAGTAACTGCACTAAGTGAGCACTCAAAACAAAACAAAAAAGCAAACATTAAAGAAAAGGAAGGCAAAAGAGTGGCTACCATGCATACCAATACAATGGAAAAGGATATTGTAGGGGAACAAATTGGAAAAGAAAAAAATGAACAAACCAAGAAAAGAAAGACAACCAAATAAAACATCATGGAAAAAAAATACCAAGGAGAGTGAAAGAAAAAAATGTATAGATTGAATGAACACTTTGATCAATCAGACTGCTTATTCTCCCTGTGTATGTGGAACTCTTTTTTCATGTCTCAAGAACAGGTACCCTAGGAACGGGCATGTTCAGGAAATTCTTTCGTGGTAATTTTAATATGTTATAATATTATGGCTATGGTGATCACTTCTATTGTTCTAAAAGTGATCTCACTTACATTTTTATTAGTTCAGAAGCACTCGCCATCACAAATCCTAAGAATTCACAGGGAACCACACTTACCACTGTAGTAGTGGCCTACTTGACCATATAAACATAAAAAAACAGATTATATAGCTAGAAACCGGAAAGAAAAATCACGGGGAAAGATAAGAGACTGAAAAACTGGTAACAAACTGCAAAAATAATTCAGACTTATTTACAGGGATTGAAACAAATTCAAACTAAACTGCTCACTCTAGTACTGAAAGGGCAAGTTTCCAGCTCTGAAAGGTGTTGCTACTCTGGGTATTATTTTTTAGTGTAAGCCCTGTTGGTACCTGCCATGCAGCAGAGTGAGGGTGGTATACAAGACAGGAGACATATACAACAAAAAAATGTGCTTGGGAACTCATGGCCAATGGGTCCAGGCACTTCAAACTCAATCCTGTCATTTTCTTGAGGGGAAAGTACTTTGAGGATGGGAGCAGATTTGTAGTTAGTTGGGGCAGTGCTGTGGGGAGCAGTGATTTATTGTTACTTCCTGGCATACCTCGAAAGGTTTATTACTGAAGTGTAGGACACCAACATTCAAAATGCAAGAAGAGTGGAACACTGGTTCTCATAATGTAGAACATAAAAAAAACTGAAGATACAAGCTAAACTACTGTGGAAACTAATTCGGAGCCCTAGCCACTAAATAGTTTCTCCTCTTTTGTGCCCATCTCAAAAATCTTTTGTGGTTCTATTTGCATGGCACTGATTCATGGTGGGAGAATGCTCTGGCAGGCTGGTGGCCCAGGTTCAGGCCTCAAGCCCAGGACATCAGGAGCAGAGACCATCAGGAAGGGTGAAGGAGTATCCGCATGGACTCTCCTCCCAGTGTAGGGAGGTGTCATACATTTCTTTGACAGTGGCACCTGGAGGTAGTGTGGGGCTATTGCTGGCCCAGTTGACCACACTTTGGCTGTCCCACCCCCATGGTGCTGATGTGGCCATGGTCTACACAGGAGGTGGTGATGGGTGGGGAGAAAAGGGGAAAATTTCCAGCCAAGGCAATCTTAGATGATGGCCTCCCTGTGTACTCTGCCACACCACCAGACCCTGATTGGCAGCATGTCCTCTACCCCACCCCCTTTGCCTAGCTCTTGGTTTCTGTGCCAGGCACTCTCCCTCCTCTGAGCTTGGAGAGAGGCCCCACAGGAGATACAGAACTGACCCAGAAACTAGTGTAATATACTGGGATCTGTCAGTGGATGACACCAATGGGTCTGAGTCCAGTGGGCAGAGGAATGGCATAATGTGAGAGCATGAGAGAGAAAATTACCTTGGAGCATGGAAGGTGGCAAAAATAAATATTTTGTAGATCAAGCTCTAAAATCTTTAATCTTCTTCTTCAAGGGTATCTCCATAGAGCCATAATACATTGGACTGTAAGCTGTAAGAGTCAAGAATTCATAGCAGGCTTTTGTAATGATGGGGTCACACATATAAACTTGTCTACATGCACATGAGTGGCACACAGCTTCACCTATATAACATGAGTTGGCCTAACCCACTTCAATTTCTTTTCTCAAACCACGAGAGAGTGAATGCCAGACCAGTGGAAGCTGTTGTCCATTGCCTTTTTCTTCAGTGAGACTGCCATTCTTTCTGATAACTACTCTTTTGGAATCATCAGTGCCAGTGTATGACATCAAAAAGTAAGGCATTTTCTTGGCACTGTCTTTGGAGAAAGCTGATTTATAGGAAAGATGCCCCGAGCTATGCATTTGTTGCCTAGATCTGTTCCAAAGAGCTGCAAAACAGCGTGGCTTATCAGGGGTTTAACACAACCACCCAGAGTCACAGGCATAAAGCTTTGGAGAATTGTTTTGAAAAAAATGGACAAGGTTAATGCATTGCCTAACAAACTGCCAAAACTGTCAATATCGAAATTTGAATTTGGTTTAGCATCATTGGGCATCCTGAATTTATGCTTTCAAGTCTGTGGTTACAGTATGAGACAGCACCTTCTCTCTTGAGGCAACACCTGCTCCATATAAGAAAGAGCAGTTCTGAGTGGTAAAATGAAGAACATACCATGAGGGACATATCTTGTAATATGGAACATTTGGGGGAGTATGCTTCCTACTTCAGCGTACACGGTACCAACACTCCTCCCCCTTATTCATTCTAAAATTCACTTCCTCTTTCAGTACCTTTGGTACTTGATTACTCTTCCCACTTCACTAAGCTCTGCAAACTACATGCAGAGCCTCTTCTGCACCAGATAGAAGTGAGATCCAAGGCACAGCCATGCCAGTGACCTGGGTTTGGAAATGAACCCTGGAAGCTGCATCTTGAGGCAGGACAGGCTGGGGCAGTTGACACAAATCATTATGGATAAAAGAAATGAGTTCTAGCCTAGAAGCACAGCAACCCATGCACGACTATTTTTGCCAGGACATAGCAGTGACAAGATTTTGTAGGTTCCATTCATGCATGTCCCTTACACAATATATAGGCAAGGCTAGATTCAAACACAAGTTTGGTGTTTAGTCCAAACATATTAGCTTTGGGGAACTGTATCAAAGACCAAATGTTGTGCTTATATGGTTAGGACCTGGGAACTTTGCTGATCTGTACAGAATACTGGAGGAATAATAGCACAGCAAAGAGGCATCCCAGCATCCTCTGGGATTGACCAGAATTCAGATGAAAGCCATTAATTGATGATTACTGGCACATAGATCCAGTATGAGGGTCAAAAATATGGGCCTAAAAGAACACTAGTCAGCAGCACTAACAAAACTGGTAGTTATGGCAAAAGCAGGAAAGGGAGGTAATTTTGACATTTAAAATATAAGAAAAAAAGAAAAATACTTCAAAACAAGAATAGTCCAGCTACAAAGCATTTAGCTGTACTACAGTACCTAGTCAAATGTGTTACATTCAGTAGTTTATGAAGAACGTAAATTTGTAATTTTTTTCAAGCAAAACCAGTGCTTTAAATAGATTTTCAGAACCCAGAATCAAATTCTGGACTAAAGAGTGATTCCACCCACTTCAGTCTTCCTTGCCTGTTCTATCACTGCCACCTTGAGCCTGCAGCTCTTTTGTGATTTTGTTTCAGCAGAATAACCATACAGTACTGTATGTTTTCATTTTGGTCAGTGAACTAAGAACTCTTGATTGACGAGGCCTGGATTTTCCTGTTTATCAAGAGGTTAAGTACAATCAGCAGGAACAATACTGGCTACCAATCCTCCGGGGAAGGGTGGCCTGCCAGGTCAGTCCTGACTGGTGGAAAAGATTTATGGGTAATTACTTCATCATATATATATTCAATCCAGGATGTTTCTATAGCACCCTGCCAACTATATTGATAAATGTCTAATTGTAAAGTGATTCTTTACAATGTGTGCCATTGTCCTTTTAGTTATTAAACTAAAATCGGCAAACCTGCTTCACTTATTTATTTATTATTTACATTTTTATTCCATTTTTCTCCAAGGCTCAGGGCATGTAAAGTGGAAACAGCTTCATAAATTGCAGAATAATGCAAATATATTACTCTAACAATAATACAGAGGTTTCAATCTTCACAAAATGTCAGTCTAAATTGGCTTTTAACAATTTATAACAACTCATCCATGAGGAGGCTGATCTTATGTTCACTGGTAATGAATTCCATAGGCCATGAACTGTATATGGAAATGGCTGGTCTTCTGCAGATCTATTCTACAGCAAAGATAATTGCCGCAAATTCCCAGAGCACAGGTGAATTGAAATGCATCAGCTCATGAACTTTAATGAATGTTCATGAATGGTTCATGAACGTCCATCAAAGTTCTCCAACTGTTCTTCAGCTCTGTTCTTGAACCAAGTTCATGAACTGTTCATTAACACAAAGTTTGTGAAGGTATTGAACCTTTAAAGGACCTTGATGAACTGAGACACTAAACCAATTTGCATAAATGATTTGTATGTCAAAATGCACTGTTTACCACTGTACGAGTTATAAAGCATTACAAAATCAGAACTTTTTCAGTTTTGGAGTTGCACTACAAGAAAACTAGCTAACTGATCAACCAAAAGGATTAACATTTAAACCCACCTCATTTTAAGAGTTTATGATGAATCTGCTAATATAAATATAAACTAGGCCCTCCTATTTATGAAAGGAAGTCAAGTTGGGGTTCCATTTGAAAGAAGAACTACAGAAAAAAGCAAGTATTCTAATTCTAAAATGCATGGTAAGAAAAGTTATTCATTAGAAAATGATGAGTTTGTTAAAAGAATTCAATTGTTAGGGTTAATCAGTAAGAACATAAGTTGTTTATAGATAAAGTACCCTATTCCTGAGGCTCAGGGCAATGTACAATATATAGACAGTGAACAATAAGTTAAAATACATATATCACAAAGAAATATAGACAACTGAATCCAGGGCTAAGTTATTAAGAACAAAACAGCCGCAAATAAAACACAAATACCAATATCAAGCTAGGTCCCAAAGGCTTCCCTAAAGAGATGTGCCTTCAATCCCCGCTTAAAGGCCTGCAGCGAGGGGGGCTCCCTCAAAGGCCTTGGAAGTGAATTCCACAGAGCCAGCACAGCCACTGCAAATGCAAGGTCACCAGAGGTTTTTAGCTGGACCCTGGGAATTGCTAGGAGGCCTTCCTCAGAAGAGAGAAGAGAGGAAGGAGATTCTGCACCTCACCAGCAGCCAGTGCAGATCACATAGCACAGGAATCACATGACATGACCTTGAGAGACCCATCAGTAACCTGGATGCTGTGTTCTGCACAAGCTGCAGATGACGCAGGACCCCTTCACTAACCCCAAGTTAGAGAGCATTATCATAGTCAAGCCTGGATGTCACAAATATATGCACCATTAAGGGCAGGTTCTCCAGCAGGATAAGACCTTTTATTCAGGCAATATACTGTACCTTAAGTAATAAACCCACTCTGGACAACAGATGACACCTGAACCTCAAGCGTCAATGTGTCATCAAGGATAACGTCCAGATTTTTCATCTTTGCAGAGGCCGCCAGTGGGGTAAGGCCCAGCATCATGCTGGAACTCACCCCATCAGTATCTGCCTCCCACCAATGACCAGGCTCAATCACTAGAACCTCAGTTGTGGCTGGGCTGAGTGTCAGCCAGCTAGAGGACATCCAGTCTTGGGATATCTGCCAGGCATGCATTTAGTGCCTTCAAGGCACCAACCAGCCCTGGCACAAAGGACATATACAGCTGGGTATCATCTGCTTAGCAGTGGAAACCTACACTGTAACATCTGATGATCTCACCCAGGGGCAGCATGTACATGGCAAACAACATGGATGAGAGGATTGAACCCCGGGAGACTCCACAGGGGAGGGACTTTGGGCAAGAGGAGAAACTCCTCATTACTACCCTCTGCATCCTACCAGTGAGAAAGGACTCAAACCAGTTGATGACAGTACCAGTGAGTCCACAGAATCCCTGAAGGCAATCCAACAACACGCCATGGTCCACAATGTCAAATGCTGAGGATAGATCTAGGAGAATGAGAACTGACCATTCACTTCTGTATCTAGCCCTGAGAAGGTCACTATGCACCCAGACTAGTGTCATTTCGGTACTGTGCCTAAACCTAAATCCTGACTGGAGGGGATCTAAGATGTCAAAAGCAGTGAGGTGGGCTTCTAGCTGCAGGGGCACTACTTTCCCAGTAACCTTACCCAAAAAAAGAAGGTTACAGACAGGTCTATAATTCACCAAAATATCAGGGTTGAAAGATGCTTTTTTCAGGAGGGGCCTCACCACGCCTCTTTTAAAACATTGGGGAACTGCCCCTCCGAAAGTGAGCACCAGGCAATCAAGGCAAACACTGGACCAACAGATTCCACACATCTCACAAGGAAACATGTCAGGCTTGGGTCCGGTTCACAGAATGTGGGCCATAGCAGCAAGATTATCTCACATACTTTTTCCACTTCCACTGGCCTGAACTCACTCCAGACAATCGGAGTGCAATTTGTGACAACTGGCTGACCATTGCACAGTGACATATGCCCCATCAGACAGATACTGGACCTGATGGAGGACACTCTACACTCTGTCAGGGAAGAACAGTGAACTCTTCACACTTTGCTGTTGAAACTATAACTTTAGTCTGTAGACAGGCTTGATGAAGCAGCCTGTCAACAGTCTTAAAGAGCTGAGCTGGTCTATTCTTCCCTGCAGCTGTCTCCCTGGACATAAAACTGCCTTCTTAAGGGAGATAGCCCTTTGATACTCACCATAGTGAGTTTTCAAAGCCAGTCTGTCCTCTGATCCAGACTTGCCAATGACACTTCAATCTCTGAACCTTGGTCTTCATCTCCTTCAGAGCCCCATCAAACCATTGCTTTGGTTGTCTTATGAAACAACTGTACATAGCCAAGTGAAAAAAAACATTTCCATAACAGGGCTAAAACAGGGTTGCCTGCTGAATGAACCAATATTATAATTAAACAATATTATAAAAGCAGGGAATTTCTGATTATCAGACATACTGTATTGCTGAACTTTGTCCCAAAAAGTTTAGTGGAGGAGTTTCATGAACTTTCATGGACATTTCACTACTCACAGTGTAACCTTCAACAATTCATTGAACCTCACAGTGCTGCAGCACACCCAACTGTGGAGATGGTTAAAAAGCAGAATCCTACTGAAAAACAATATAATATATTTCTGCTTGGCTATCAATGATAAAACATTATATCAATAAAAAATAGTTTTTTCACCAACAGTTTATTTAGAAGAAGAAAATACTCATTACTGGAAAAAAAGATGCAACATTTCATTCTTGGCAAGATGACCAAGATGACTGCTTTGATGTGAAATGCTGCCTGATGCTAAATTATGACAAAAGTTATTTGGCACGCACTGAAGAGATACAGTGTTGGTTCCCTGTATTCAGATAAAACTGGGAAGCTCAATATTTAAGCATAACTTAATTTGTATTAAATATTTGTATCTAATGCATGGTCCATATATTTCATTTCTTGGTACTTTTATTTACTCTTGTTTTTGATGCCCCACCAGATGTCATAATCTTTTGTCTTTGACATTGTGTCACCAAATAAATTATTGTAATATTTCTAACTTTTTTGTTTGAACATGGTGTATGTTTGGTAGTGTAGTGTGCACTGATATAAAATATATCAGTTGAGGGATGTTACAAACTCCAATGGATACAAATCATTGTATTGCTAAACTGAAACAACCGCTATGCATACTTTTGCCTACAGATAGCATTTGGTAGCTGAGAGTAAAGTCATGCAAAGAAATTCCCTTTTCAGCAAAAGGGTGGTTCTGATCTTGATTTTCAAGAGATAATAATGTGTCTAGGGGAAAGTTAAAAAACTTTAAACCTGTATAAACAGGCACTATTCACTGCCCTACAGACTAGATTAAAATAGATGCAGCATTGTGCCTAAATACTGTGTATTGTTCAGCATTTTCCTAGAGACATCAGTATTGTAGCTTGTTTAAAATCAATATCAAAGCTATCATTTCTCTGTAAAAAATGGTATGAGAAAAGGGACAATAAATCAAAGCTTGTTGACTCTAATGCAAACCCTTTCCTATCCTCTTTTTCTCTTCCATTTACTGTCTTGATACACTTCTATTCCAAACCCAAACCAAACCAGACAAGGTAGCATTCCTTCTACCCTCGGGGTTAGGCAGCTGCTTGAGAATCTCTGGAGCTCCTGCCATACTCGATTATATTTACACGTAGAGCTGTGAAGCTACTGTACCTCACAAAGACTGCAAACATTAGAGTTGAATGAATTACAGTTAAAGGTCATTGAATACCATAAAATATTGCATTTTTGAGCTGGGTCCAATGTTTTATATAGTTGACAATGATCACCCCTCTTGTACTATCTGTTTTCTCTCCATCAAAGTGAATATCCAAACTCCGATAAAATATCATATCCATAAACTATTTTAAATACAGACTTTTTAATTTGTTTTTACTTGCTTTTACCAGATTTTTCATGCTTGCTTGGCAAATCTGGCAAGTTACAATTCTGCTACATGTGGTTTCTTGAGAAACAAAATTGTAAGATGCATTACTGTCTATTTCTGCTTCCATCTTCACCTCTTTATAGTAAATTTTTTTGCAAAGTAGGTGTTAATAATCATTAATCAGTGCCTGTACATTACTTTGGTTACTAGTCAGTTACATTGAGGCATCATAAAAAGTATGACAGCTTAGTCAATCAATGAGCACATACTTTATATAGTACGCACTCCTTGACAGCTCAGTCAGCAGCTGGCCATGGTGGAGAGCAGAGGGCTATGCCAGTCACTGACTCATGGAAGGGACAGAGGGAGCATGGTGGTGTGGCACTGCCTGCTGGGGTGGGATCCACTAGACCGTCAGGGAATGTTATAGAAATGGTTTGGGAGCAAACTGAGGATCGGGGGAGGTCTGCTAGACCACTAGGAAAGATATATACTTATTTATGTGGGAGATCAGGGATCAGAGAGTCCACTAGTCCACCAGGGAAGCTATATACTTATTTATGATGGTGATCGGGGATTGGGGGGACCGCAGCACTGTGAGACTGTGTCATATTCATACCTATTAGAGTATGGCCACTGTTGAACTTTTGAAGTATACTGTACAGGGGAGGGGGAGGGGTTCCAGGGACAGAATGTGCTGCTGCCAGGGCTGTGTCCTCCTGCTGCCATGTTACATTATGTCCCAGGACCCCCCCCCCACATACAGTATACTTCATAGGAGCAGTATATTATGCACATACAACAATAGCAAATGCTCCCTGCTGGATACCACTGCCATCCTATTATGGGCCAGCTGTTTCCCTGATTGCTCCTCTGCCACCTCTGCTCTATGAGCCTGATTCTCAAAGCCCCCTGAATGGCACAAGGGGCTTGTGCCATAAGGAAAGGTGCAAGTGTGGTTTGCACCAAAAGATGCACCAGGAGCAATTCACAAAACCAGCCTGCATCAAACACAGGCTGTGTGCACCAAAGGGGTCTTGCCCCATCCTTGTAGCACAATATGGGCTGAGGTATGACAATAGTGGGCTTGAGGCAGACACAGGCTGCCATATCCCCTAATTCGGTATTCTTAAACCCTCCCAGAGGGCAAAATGTGTAGTATCCTTAGACCAGACAGGGCTGGTCTAAGGGAAAATAGAAGTGGGTCTTGCAGGAGAGTTGGAGAACTGCACCATCCGCAGACAGCAGTGATCCTCATGTGCCGTGATCCCCATCCCTGATCTGTCCCATAAATATACAACTTTCCCTGATAGACTAGTGGACCACCCCTCCCCAGTCTCGATCCCCTATGTAGTGAAATGAATAATGTCCCTGGTAGTCTAGCAGCCCCTCACCCCAATACATATGTATTACAATATACAGTACATCACTTTCCCTGCTAGGCTAGTGGACCCCCCCCCCCATCCCCGACCTGCCCAACTTAATATAATAATCACTTTCCTTGGTGATCTAGTGGACCCCCACCCCAGCAGGCAGTGCTCCACAACCTAGCTCCCACCATCCCATCCCTGAGCAGCAACTTGCACAGCCCTTTGCTCTCCACCATGGCTGGACACCAAATAAGCTGTCAATGAGCATGTACTGTATACAGTATGCACTCATTGACTGACAGTGAGTTGTCAATCAAAGAGGGCATACTGTATGCAGTACACAGTCATTCACAGCTCAGTTGGTGGCTGGCTGTGGTGAAGAATAGATGGCTGTGCCAGTTTCTGGCTCAGGGATGGGACACGGTGGGGGCGGAATGGTGGGGCACTGCCTGTCAGGGGGGGGTCCACAAGACCTCCAGGGAAAGTGATATGTATTTTATTACATAGGGGATCGAGGTGGAGGGGTCCACTTGACAACCAGTGAAAGTGATATATATTAATACATATGGGATCAAAGCGGGGGGGGGGGGTTGCTGGACCACAAGGGAAAGTGATATATATTTTAGTACATAGGGGATTGGGCAATGGGGTCCACTAGACCACCAGGAAAAGTGATAGATGTTTTACTACATAGAGGATTGGGGCAGGGGGGTCCACTAGACCACCGGGGCATGAGTAATATTAATAACTAGGGGATCAGGTCTTGGGGGGTGGTAGCCACCAGGGACATCCTAGAGTGGTTCATGGATGCACCCAACTTGCAGCAACCCATCCAAATCTGCCATCTGTTTTGTGCATGGCTGCAGTTGCCACAAGTTGTGGGACTTCGCCGCCAGGACCTTGCCTGATAGAGAATTGTGCGCAGGGTCACTGGCACACTGGCAATCACTGCAAGCCAAAAAACAGGCAGATAACTCCAAGAAGAAGGAGCTGCTGTTATAACTATATTTCTATACTGGGACTAAAAAACTAGAACTCTTCTACTGGGACCTTCAATTTAGGGTAAAAACAAAACAAAGCAAAAAAGTTAGTGCGTTTGTCTCAGGTGGCTGAAGGGAATTGTTATATGTGCAATTAACTTAAGTGTAGAAAGAGCTGTGAAATATGGGGAGTGGTTTAGCTAGAATGAAGCCAGGTTAAAGCCAGATTTAAAAACTGCCCTAGATAGCTTCTGCCAGGAAACAGGCAGAGAACTCCAAGAAGAAGGAGCTGCTGTTATAACTATACTTCTCTACAGGGACTACATTGCCCTCCTTCCCTTCCCTCCACCCTAAGCCAGTTCTACTTTTATAGGCACAGGATTTGACGGACAACAGGAACTTCCTGTTTGGGAGCAGGAAATGAATGATCACAGAGCCACAAAAGACTCACCATCCTAAAAGGAAAAGAGTAGCTCTCTATCCCCCACCCCCCAGCTGCTGGAGGTCTGACTCTGAGTAAGTAAGGAGATTACTGAGAAATATAGCAACTTCTTGTCTCAGAACAGGAAGATCTGGAGCTTAAAGGGCACAGCCGCAGTAAGTAAGTAGGGAGAAAAGTAAAATAAATAAACAGAGGAAAGAGTAAATATTCCAAACAAAGAGTTAAGGGACCAGAAATAGGACATGATGGGAGTGGTGCAGTGCAGTGGCTGTGGAGCAGCAGTCTTCCGGGAGACATTCTGGAGGATGTGGTGTTGTCCCATCTGCAGGCACCTCTCCAGGCTGACGGAGGAGGTTGCTCATCTCCAGGCTAAGTTGGTCAGGATTTGGGGGACCTCCTGTCCCACCCAGGGACCACCAGGGCCACTGCTGTTACCTCAGAGATTGCCAAGAAAGAGGAGTGGTTGGACCACAGTGGGCTCAGACAGGGTGAGGGTGGTGGAACAGAGGTGCATCCCTCCAGTTGTACCTCTCCACAATTCATATGCTGTTCTGGCAAAGTGTGGTTCCTGAATGGAGGCATCCGCAGTGGACACCAAGGAGGATGCTCAGAACCTCCACAAAGGAGACCCACAGGAGGGTGGCATGGGACCCCACAGGTGAAGGAAACAACTCCTGGTGGAGGACTCCATTGTTAGGAGGGTAGAACTGGGGGAGGAAGGGGAGAGGGAGGTAAGGTGCCTGCCTGGTGCCATGGCTTAGAGGGACAGGAAGCGAATCCTCAGGATCGCTGGAGCAGCTGCACAAGGGAGGGAGCTGGATGTCATTGTCCACCTAGGGACAAATGAGCTGGCTGAGAAAGGGATCAGAGCAGTGCAGGAAAAGTTTGTGGAGTTGGGGAGGGGCCTTAGACAAATAGCACGCACGGTAACTTTCCCAGAGGTGCTGCCTATCTATGGCATGGATGAGGCTAGGATGCTCCGTACCATGGGTTTCAATCAGTGGTTGAAAGACTGGTGCAGAGCTCAGGGATTTGGCTTCATTGGAGACTGGGGGTCCACCTGGAGTGATGCAGGCTTATACTGGCGTGATGGTCTGCATCTGTCCAAGAAGGGGACCAGGATCCTAGGTGATAGGTTTAAATGTTTCATTGGCAAGCATTTAAACTAGCCATGGGGGGAGGCACTGGAAAGGAGCAGGGAAATCCTAGCTCCTCCCCAAAAAAATCAGGGTAGTAAGTTAGGTAAACACCAAGACAGAGATGTTGACAGGGAGAAGGACATGGGTAAATGGAGAAAATGACAAAGGCAATAAGGACAGGGATGGGGCAAAAAGGGGTAAGGCCATCAAGAAATGGAAGGTAATGAGTACCAATGCCCATAGTCTGGGCAACAAGCTCCATGAACTTGTGGCCTTGATGGAAGAGGGATGCCTGGATATCATAGCAGTCACAGAAACATGGTACACAGAGAACCATGACTGGGATGTTAATATACCAGGGTACACAACCTACAGGAGAGACAGGGAGGGTAGAAGAAGGGGAGGAGTAGCTCTTTATGTAAAGAAAGGTATAAAAGCAATGGAACAAAAGAGTAAACAGGGAGGAGAGGAGGCACTGTGGGTCACCTTAGAGACTGGAAACGGCACCACAATCTGCACAGGGGTTGTATATATACCCCCATGTCATGG
Organism: Neoceratodus forsteri; assembly: GCA_016271365.2. Taxonomy (NCBI): domain Eukaryota; kingdom Metazoa; phylum Chordata; order Ceratodontiformes; family Ceratodontidae; genus Neoceratodus; species Neoceratodus forsteri. The sequence continues at coordinate 568,259,728 of CM057449.1, read as the reverse complement.
AGAGGGAATGGACAAGGATATGATAGAAGGCATCCTTAGGATGGCAGAGAAAAGGGAGATATTGTTGATGGGGGACCTGAATATGCCAAATGTTAATTGGAGCACCTTTGCTGCAGCCACATCCAAAAGCAGGGCCATTCTTGATACCCTACAAGTGGCATGCTTCAGACAGCTAGTTTGGGAACCTACTTGTGAGGGAGCAATCTTAGACCTCGTACTCTCAAATGTGGACAGCGAGAGAATCTCAGATCTAGAAGTGGGTAGCCATCTGGGAACAAGTGACCACCAAACAGTGAGGTTCATGATAAACTCAGTTACAGAGTCAAGCTATACAAAAATGAAGGTACTGGACTTCAGGAGGGCTGACTTTGGCAAGATGGGAGAGTGTCTTATAAAAGCACTAGCAAACAGGCTAGAAGGAGGGTGGAGCAACAATGGGGAAACACAAAACTGCCATCACAGAGGCAACAAGCCTTTGTGTGAAGCAAATAAACAAATCAAAATGAAAGAAAAAGCCACTATGGTTCTCAAAAGAGGTGGCAGGGAAGGTTAGGGAGAAAAAGATAGCATTTAGGAAATATAAGGAAACACTGAAGGAACAGGACAGATAACTGTACCAGTTCAACAGAAGGAAGCAGGGAGAGAAGTTAGAATAGCAAAGGCCCAAACTGAGGAAAAGATAGCCAACTCTCTTAAGAAGGGGGATAAAACCTTTTGTAGGTACATCAGGAAGAGTAGAAAGACAAAGGGAGGGAGGGATAGTGAGGCTGACTAGAAAGGATGATGGGTGGTCAGAGAGGGACAGTGAAAAAATAGGGATACTGAACGAATACTTCTGCTCAGTGTTCACAAACGAGGAGGAGGGGGGAGGTGCCTAATCCAATTAACAGAAGCGCTGTGGATAGGGTGGTCAATCCCAATCCTTTCACAGAAGAAAGGGTTCTGAAAGAACTCCTACAACTGAAGGTGGACAAAGCAATGGGGCCCGATGGAATTCATCCCAGAATTCAAAAAGAATTAAGGGGAGAACTAGTGACACCACTGACTACCCTTTTTAACAAATCATGGGAGGATGATGTGGTACCTGAGGACTGGAGGAAGGCGGATGTGAGTCCCCTTCACAAAAGTGGGAACAGGAAACTACAGACCTGTCAGTTTGACCTCTATGGTAGGAAAAGTAATGGAATCACTTCTGAAGGAAAGAGGAAAGTGGGGCACAGGAACCAAGGCAGCATGGGTTCACAGCAGGAAGGTCGTGTCAGATGAATCTAATTGATTTCTTTGACTAGGTGACCAAAGTAGTAGACCAGGAAGGGGCTGTGGACATGACCTACCTAGACTTTAGCAAGGCATTTTACACAGTTCCACACAAAAGATTAATAATCAAATTAACCAGCCTGGGGGTGGATTCCAGGATGGTAGCCTGGGTAAAACATTGGCTGGACAACAGGACACAGAAGGTAATTGTAAATGGAGTCCACTCTGAAGAAAGAGGGGTTACTAGTGGGGTACCGCAGGGTTCAGTTCTGGGTCCAGTCCTTTTTAATGTCTTTATAAGTGACATTGCAGAGGGACTGGAAGGAAAAATATGCCTCTTTGCAGATGATACAAAGATCTGCAACAGGGTTGATATGCAAGGAGGTATGGAAAGGATGAGAAGGGACTTGGCAAGGTTGGAGGAATGGTCAGAAGTATGGCAGCTTGGATTCAATGCAAAGAAGTGCAAAGTAATGCACCTAGGAAACAAAAACCCAGGAGAAGATTACACAATGGGCTGGGGGGGGTAGTAACAACAGCAAAATTGGAAAGGGGCCTGGGGATAATTGTATCAGATGACCTTAAGGTTAGCATGCAATGTGAGAAGGCAGTAGAGAGGGCTGAGGGGATACTGGGATGTATGGGGAGAGGCCTCACCAGCAGAAAACCAGATGTTGTTATCCCTCTGTACAGACAGTTGGTGAGACCACATCTGGAGTACTGCATCCAGTCCTGAAGACCCCATCTCCACAAGGACATAGACAGGATGGAGGCAGTCCAGAGGATGGCAACTAAAATGATGCAGGGTCTGCAGGAGAAGCCATATGAGGAGAGACTAAAGGAGCTTAATATGTATACCCTTGAGGAAAGGAGGGAGTGGGGGGACATGATAGAAACTTTTAAGTACCTCAGTGGACTCAACAAAGTCTAAGAGGGAAGCATCTTTCAGAAAAAGAGATGTGCAAGAACAAGAGGACACAATTTAAAGATAGAGGGGGGGCAGTTCAGGGGCAATGTGAGGAAGTATTTTTTCACAGAGAGGGTGGTGGACGCATGGAACAGCCTTCCTGAGGAGGTTGTGGGGTCTAAAACTGTGAGAGAATTCAAGAATGCATGGGACAGACATAAGCCAATTCTTGTGGGGGGTAGAAAGAAATAGGCTGTTGGTTAACTAGGATCTACAGCTTATCCTGTAGATAGGGAAATGGGCAGACTAGGTGGACCAAGCGGTCCTTATCTGCCGTCAAAGTCTATGTTTCTATGTTTCTATGGTGTGGTTTGAGCTGAGTTTTGTGAATCCAGCCCTATATGTTTTTATATTTCAATGATTCTAGATAAACTGCTTCCACAATGGCCTAATGCTGTGCTAGCTTTGCTGAGTCCCCTAATGGCAGTGTAGCCCCCTTTTCTTCCCTGTATACCACTCCATTTTAATCAGACCCTTATATCAGTCCCACCCCCTCCTGAAGTCCACGACAGTTTTCATCTTATTCTTTACTGCCTGCCCTGACCAGTTGTTCCATTCCCCCACCCTTTCTGTGAAGAAATACATTCTCATATCTCTACTGTACCCCCAACCCACCCCATCAGCTTGAACCCATGCCCCACTGTTATTGATCCTTTACTGCCCTTGAACAGTTGTCTGCTGTCAACTTCATTAATACCCTCTGAAATTTGAGGGTTTCAATCATGCCCCCCTTTCCCTTTTGGCCTCCAATGAGTACATTTTTAGGCTGCTCAGCTGGTTCTTGTATGACTCTCCTTGCTGAACCTGTATCATCTTGGTTGCCCTTCTCTGCACTGTTTTGAGGCTATGGGCTCGATTCTCAAAGGTCGGCGCAAGCTAGTGCGCCAGGGACCCTGCACACAATTCTCTGTAAGGAAGGGCCCCAGCAGTAAAGTCCAATGGTTTGCAGCAACTGTGTCTGTGTGCCACACGGGCGGTGCATCTCGACAGTTTTCCACAAGCTACAGGTGACTGTGCAGCAAGAGAACCATGTATCATAGCATTCCCTGGTGGTTAGCAATCCCCCCCCAGCCCTGATCCCCATTTATTATAATGATCCATATCCCTGGTGGTCTAGAGAACCCTCCGCCCTGATCCCTGTGTTATTATAATGAGCCACATCACTGGTGGTCTAGTGGACCCACACCAGCCCCTATCCCCATGTTATTTTAATGAATCACATCCCTGGTGGTCTTGCAGCCCCCAGCCCCAATTGCTGTTTTGTTATAATGATCCATGTCCCTCATAGTCTAGCAGACCCCCCCAGCCTAAATCCCCATGTTATTATAATCAGTTATGTCCCTGATAGTCTAGCAGACCCTCCCATCTCCGATCCCCATTTTATTATAATGACTCACATCCCTGGTGGCAGACAGCCCACCCACCCTCCCCACAAGCAGGCAGTGCCCCACCCCTCTCCCCAGCCACCCCTGAGCCAGTGATCAACACAGCCCTCCACTCTCCACCTTGTCTGGCCACCAACAGAGCTGTCAATCAGTGATCGTGTACTGTATACAGCAGGTGCTCCTTGACAGCACAGTCGGTAACCAGCCATGGTGGACAGTGGAGGGCTGTGCCAGAAGCTGGCTCAGGGGGAGCAGGGTGGTGGGGGGTCCACTACACCATCAGGGATGTGAATCATTAGAATAAAATGGGTATCGGGCTGGGGGGCTGCTAGACCACCAGGGATGTAATTCATTATAATAACACAGGAATCAGGACTGGGGGGGACCGCTAGACCACCAGGGACATGGATCACTATAATAAAATAGGAATCAGAGCTTGGGATGGTCTGCTAGACCACCAGAAATATGATTCATTATAATAACATGGGGATTGGTTCGGGGGGGGGGGTCCACTAGACCACCAGGGAGAGATACTTTTGTCATGGCAGATCAGGAATAGGGAGGGGGACCACGGCACATGATCCCTACTACCCAGGGACAGTACAAACCCTCCCAGAGGACACCTTTCTAAGTTCCCTTAGACCAGCCTGGCTGGTCGAAGGGTACTTAGAATGTTGCCTTCTGGGAGGGTTAAGAGAATCCTAAACTAGGGGATATGGCAGCCTGTACCTGCCAAAATGCCCCTAAAGCCATGCCACAGTCCATTTTGTGCTGCAAGGATGGTGCAAGCCCCTTTTGGCTCACACAGGCTGCTTCTGAGAATGGCTTCAGGTGCATCTTTTGGCACAAGCCACACCTTGCACCATTCTTTGTGGCACAAGCACCTTGCACCACTCAGGGAGCTTTGAGAATCAGGCCCTGTATCTTCTTTTAAGTGCAGGTTCCAGAACTGCACACTGTACTCCAGATGCAGTCATACAGGGGACCTGTACAGGAGCAGGATGATCCTTTCATTTCTACTACTTCACTGAACTTTCTCTTAATACAGTTCAGCATTCTGCTTGCCTTCCTATATGTCTTGTTTCATTGCACATGCACTTTTAGGTTATAGTGTATTGTAGAACATTGTGTTGTTGTACCATCGATGTGACGTAAAAAGGTTGTACTATCTTGAGTACGTCACATCGATAGTACAACAACATGGAATGCTGGCACACGCTGCTGCTTTTGTGTCAGATCGCAGCTGCGGTGTTCAAACAGTTAAATGGCATTCAATTACCATCGTCGCTGAAGTACAGGGAAAGCCACACCAAGGAAGTCGTGGAGAGACACTGCAGACTCCAAGGCAGATCGGGCTTTCAGAGACTTATTGTCATTTACTTTTTTAAAACAAATACAGTTTGTGTGAACTGGGCTGGTGTAGGGCTTGGGGGGGGGGGGTGCAATTTGAAACAGCCATTGCAGTACTGAGAGACAGATTGGGACAGGTGGGGCATAGAAACATAGAAACATAGAATTTGACAGCAGATAAGGACCGCTTGGCCCATCCAGTCTGCCCATTTCCCTGCCTACTGATAAGCTGCAGATCCTAGTTAACCAGCAGCCTACTTCTTCCTACCCCCATCCCCTAGAATTGCCTTTTGACTGTCCCATGCATGCTTGAATTCCACCACTGTTTTTGACTCCACGACCTCCTCGGAAGGCCGTCTCCATGCATCCACAACCCTCTCTGTGAAAAATACTTCCTTTAAATTACCTCTGAGCCGCCCCCTTTCTTCAAATTTGCCCCCTTGTTCTTGCACATTCTTTTTTTGAAGATGCTACCTCTTGGACTTTGTTGATTCCTTGAGGTACTTGAAAGTTTCTATCATGTCCCCTCTCCCTCCTTTCCTCGAGGCTATACATATTAAGCTCCTTTAGTCTCTCTTCATATGTCTTCCAATGCAGACCCTGCACCATTTTAGTTTTCCTCCTCTGGACAGCTTCCATCCTGTCTATGTCTTTGTGAAGACTGGGTCTCCAGAACTTCACGCAGTATTCCAGATGGGGTCTGACCAGCTGTTTGTACAGAGGGATAATAACTTCCTGTTTTCTACTGGTGATGCCTCCCTATGCATCCCAATATCCCCCAGCCCTCATTGCTGCCCTCTCACATTGCTTGCCCACCTTTAGGTCATCTGATATGACTACCCCAGGTCCCTTTCCATTTTGTTGTCGTTAGTATCTCACCCCCATTGTGTACTCTTCTCCTGGGTTTTTGTTTCCCAGGTGCATTACCTGCACTTCTTAGCATTGAATCTATGCTGCCATACATTTGACCATTCCTCTAACCTTGCCAAGTCCCTTTTCATCCTTTCCACCCACCTTTGCATCAACTCTGTTGCAGATCTTTGTGCCATCTGCAAAGAGACATATTTTCCTTCCAGTCCCTCTGCAATGTTGCTTATAAAGACATTGAAGAGGACTGGTCCTAATACTGAACCCTGCGGTACCCCAATAGTAACCCCCCTTTCATCAGAGTGGACTCCATTTACTATTACTCTCTGTGTCCTATTTTCCAGCCAATTTTTTACCCAGGCTGTTTGAGGGGGAAAACATTGGAAATACACAAATCCCTCAAGAAGTGATCTGTTGGTGTTTAACTGTGGCCCATACTCTATAACAGACAATGGATGGGCAACAGTAAACAGTGCTAAGTTCACTTCTCGAGGTTGTATGACAACTGAAAACCTCTTGAGCCTTGCTCTTGAGGTTTACTTCGATGTCATAATAACCTCTCAAAGTGAATACAGCTTTGTTGTTCGCAGTTGCCCATCCATTATTCTGTATGTCTGTAATGGTCATACCCAGATCTTTTTCTTCAGACATTTACACTGTTTTTACTCTTTCCTGTCATTATTCAATCTTAGGGTTGTTTTGCCTATATACATGACTGCTTTTCTTGTTGTTGAATTTTATTTTTTAAAACTTAGTGTATTTTATAACATAGAACCTACAAAGATACAGACGGACTACATTCTCCCTCAACATTCAGGAAACAATGGCATAAAAATAGTGGGTACAATTAGAAATCAGCTCAATAGATTAACTTTATAGAACAATAACATAAGGTTATTCTTTTCAAATGCAACTAAGAAGGTAAACACTAAATGGACTATCGAAACACAGAATTTGTTGGCAGATAAAGATCACTTGGCCCACCCAGTCTGACCATTTTTCCACTCCTATAGTGTCTCGCAGACCCTACTTGATCTCCTACGCCCCCCTTTCTTTTCACCAGTATTCTCTTATGTCTATCCCATGCACTCTTGAACCCCACTGTTTTCACACCCACCACCTCCAATGGAAGACTGTTCCATTTCAGTGATGAACAGCATCTCTCCTGAATTTATGACCCCCCCAGCTTCATTGTACAATATGTCCCCTTGTTTTTGTACATCTTTTTTCTGAAAAATAATCCACTCCTGTACCTTATTCACTCCCATGAGGTATTTAAAGTCTCTGTTGTATCCTCCCTCTCCCTCCTTTCTTCCAGGATGTACATATGGAGGTACTTTAGTCTCTTCTCATAGGACTTCTTATGCAGACCCGGCACCATTTTAGTTGCCCTCCTCTGGACAGCCTCCACTCTGTCCATGTCCTTCCAGAGATGTGGTCTCCAGAACTGGACACAGTACTCTAGGTAGGGTCTCATCAGTGATCTATACAGAGGCAATACCACTTCCCTTCTTCTATTGGTGATACCCCTCCCTATGCACCCCAGTATCCCACTGGCCCTCCCAACTGCCTTGTCTCACCACCTTGCCACCTTTAGGTCATAACTGGGAGAGGGATTTTTAGCATGAGGAAAGAGGTAATGCTGCCATTGTCTTACTCACTGATGAGGCCCCACCTGGAGCATTGTGTCCAGTTCTAGAGGCTGCTCCTCTACAAGGACATTGAAAGGGTGAAGGCAGCACAGAAGAGGGCAACCAAATGGTGAGGGGGTTGTACAAGAAGACATACAAGAGAAGGCTGCAGGAGCTCAACATGTATTCTCTGGAAAAGAGGAGCACAAGAGGGGACATGATTGAAACCTACAAATATCTCATAGGAGTGAACAAGTTCAAGTGAAAGGTCTATTTCAGAGAAAGGAAGACACTAGAGCAAGGGAGCATGCAATGAAGCTAATTGGGAGAAAGTTTAGAGAGAAATGCAGAAATACATCTTCACGGAAAAGGTGATGGATGACTGGAACAGCCTGCCAGAAGAGGTAGTGGAGGCCAAGACTGTAGGGAGCTTTAAGCATGCATTGGATAGGCACAGGAGCATTCTAGGTAGAGGAACAGGGGAAGGAGTGACACTATGACCACCTAGGGTCAGTGGTAATGAAATAGGCAGGAGCAAGGGACAGGCTAGATTGGCCTAAAGGTCCTTTCTGCTGACGAAATCTATGTTTATATAATTATATAGTTAGCCCTAGGTCTCTTTCCTGTTTTATAATTATCACTACCTCTCCCTCAGTTTTGTACTCAGCCTCTGGGTTTCTGTGCCCTAAGTGCATGATTTTGCACTTCTTCGCATTGAAACCCAGCTGCCATACCCTTGTCCACTCCTTGAGTTTTCTCCGGTCTCTGTGCATTCTTTCCACCACCCCACAGGAGTGTTCACCCTAGTGCAGATTTTGGTGTCATCTGCTAATAGACAGACCTTTCCTTCCAGCCCATCTGCAATGTCACTTAGAAAGACATTAAAGAAGACCAGTCCCAGTACCCTGCTGTTCACCCTCCCTTCTCCAGAGCAAATTCCATTTATAACCACCCTCTGTTGCCTATCTTTTAACCAATTTCTTACCGCATTTACCACCTTAGGACATACTCCTAAGCTGGCCAGTTTCCTTATGGCTCTCTCATGTGAAACACTATCAAAGGTCATACTGAATCTAGGTAGGCCTTGGCCACTGCTACACCCTGATTAATTTCCCTGCTCACTCAGTCAAAGAAATTTATCAGTATTTGTGTGTGGCAAACTAAGCTTTTTCTGTGCCCCTGGCTTCATTCAGTTCTGGAAACTCTGCCAATAATCCAGCTTTAGTTTTGAAGTCTGGCTGTAGGTATATCTAGCAGTTTCTGGTACAGGAGAGAGATTCTGTGTCTTTGGTTGGATAGGAAAGTAGGATTATCCCATATTAGGATGTAGCCCATGTCTCATGGAGGTTGTCTTAGAGATTGATAAATCATATGCTGGAATTGTTAGAAGGTGAAAATGGTTTTGTTTGTCAATTTATTTTGCACACAAAAAGTGTCAAACATGACAAAAGAAATTGTTAACAAGTACCTGTGATAGGGTGCTTAAATTAGCCGTGGGCACAAAGGAGTCCTGTAGCATTTTCCAAGCTATTCTAAAGATGAGGTTCCCTCTGTTGAGCCATGAGGGGTCATGTACTGGTTTGGAACCTAGAAAAGAATGTTGCTGTTTACAAGCCCTAATAAATATCCTAGTTGGGTCTGTTTAAAACAGACAAGGAGCTGGCTAAAATTACAGCTTGTTAGACCCCGGGGTTCTATATGGTTCTATGTACAGAGGTCAAGTTCTAGTTGCTTAATATGACTCTGGTTCCCTCATGGGGATACCTTGCCTCCAGCAGAGAAGGACACTTGCATGTATCACTGGGTAATGCAACCTAAAATCAGAAAGTTATGGTTGGCCTGCTGGCACAGTGGTAGCGCTACCGCTTGCGGTGCTGATGACCCATATTCAGGAATGACCTGGAATCATCAGATGGCCAGCTGGGGAGAGGAGGATGAAGCATTCAAAGGACTGCCCTTCTCTTCTGGGAGGGTACAGCATTGTGCCCAGAGCTAGACAGTCCCCTAGTAATAGCTGGGGGACAGTTCCCTGGACAATGGAATAGTGGTAGGCATCCAGTATGCCATGCAAGGGAATGTGCATGGCATTGTCATTGACACCAATGCATACACACTCCTTCAGGCCATAGGAAAGGGGGGTATAGACAGAAGGAAACATACTGGCTGGCCAGATGATCACCACCCCTCTCAGGGTCCCCCACCCAGCAACTCAGGCATGGCAGCTTGATCCTTGCCCAGCAGGTTGAGCATGCTCCCCACTACCCTGCCACTGGGGTTAAACCATGGGAGCTCAGATTGATAAGTCCTGAGGAAAGTCAGGAAGACAGGGCTGGGTGAGGGCAGGCAGGATGGTGGTCATTGCAGGGGGGGAAGTACTAATTAAAAAAATAAAATCAGGAAGTTGGAGGCTCCCTGGGTGCTTGCTGTGGGTTAATGTATGTCCTCAGGGAGGGGGAATTTAAAAATGCTGAGAAAGGAATTCAGCAGGTACTTTCATGTCTGGACCAGATGAGAGGCAAGAAGAGACAGATTCATGCTCAAAGGATAGAAGATTCTTGACAGGGCATTCATTTTGATTATGTTGATTCTTGCCAAAGTATGAGGAGAAGAGTTTTCCATTTGTGAAGGTTCTGAGTTAAGCAGTGAAAACTTTTTTAAAGGTACTGTATACCATTTCTCGTTTGTCCCTACTCACCCAGATTCAAGGATGTGGGATGGAGTTGGGCCTCCATGTCACACACCACTTCATAGCATATGCTCTTGTAACTCCCCTTCACAATGTCTAGGGGCCAGGTGTACTGGGGAAGGGGGGCCTAGACTCCAGATATCTCAAGAAGTTCTTCACAGATTTCAAAGCAACAATTTTTTACATCAGGAAAAGGTGCCTTACCTTAAGATGTCTTCTCACACTGGCACTGAGCCCCAAAGGTGTACCTTTTCTTCCAGCAGGCCAAACCAGCAGGCGGACTGAACAGTTCATCTTCAGGTTTTTCTACCCACTGGTCCCGGAGCAGGAGGACTCAGGAAACAAATGCTTCAAGACCCCAGGGAAACCATGGGAATCCCTTAAAACTAAGAGACTTGTTATTTCATTAAAATCCTTCACTGGCAATGATCAGACTGGACTCTGATTTCTCCCCAAATGAATCAGATTTATTTTCTTGAGCTCCTCAAAGATTCTCAGAACTCAGGGTTTACATTACTTCAAAACTGGAATAATAACAGATCCATGGGGCTAAACTTTTTACATTGAAATTCTTTGATGAAAAGCGAGAGAGAGAGACAGAGAGAGAGAGAGAGAGCAAATGGGCAATTCTTAGGCATAGCTTTTCTGTCCCACAGAACCAGCAGCAAATACTTTACTCAGGACCAGAGACTGTATTTGAATTTTGCCAGAAGCATGATGCTTCCAAAAGACCATCGGCACTGGTAAGTACCTAAACTCTGTTACTACCTCTCTTCACACTGAGGGTCTCCCAAAAAGCTGTCTCGGCTACTGTCTCCTCCAAAACTGGGCTCTTTCCCAAAACGGTTACCTCTTCATCATTAACACCACCACCAGGGGAGTGATGTACCCCTCTGACACCACTGAGCTAATTCATTCTTGAGGCAAGAATTCAGCAGCCTGATTCCTTTGCAGCTGCACCCTGAAGTCTCTCTCACTGAAATCCTAGACTGACCTGGTCCCTGGAGCTCTTTCTCAGCACTCGTTCCCGTCGCTCTCCCCAGAGCCCAGCTTCCCAACAGTCACAGTGGCTCCCTCACTTCCAGTTTCCTATTGCTCGAGCTGAGCCACAGCCTATAATGGCCTAAAGGTCTGCTCCCTCATGTAGGCCCCAGGACCTGCCCCCAGCACACGGGAAACAACAGACCCCATCGAGTCCAGGCCCCCACCCACTCCTATCATCCCCACTGAGCCGAAGTGCCATTGATGAATATGGTCAAGAAACTGCCACCATCCTCTTAACTCCCTGACAAAGCCCTGCCACCACCTTGCCAGCCCCTGACAGCTCGAAAACTCCACACCCAAGACTTAGCCCAACACCTCTGGGGTCCTACTCTACCTGCCTTCCAAAACTTTCTGAATGCTCACACCACCCAATCCCAAGGAGACCCAGGATCCAAATGACTACAAACTGCCTTTCTGCTACACCTCCCACAGAGACCCCAAAAATGCAGGAACTCGGCACTCCGCCACTGAAACTGCCAACCTGCCTAAGGGGGGGAACCCCCTCCAAACTGCCCTGCTGCAGTACCTGTTGGTCTCTCACTCAAACTCTTTCTAGCTCCCTCTATATATGGTCATCCAACTGCTTCCCCCAAGTGGCGGCAAGCAGAAAATACACCCCCAGTGCACCAAACTCTCTAAGCACTAGGGGGTTCCCTAAGGGTGAGAAATAAGCCCTCCCCAAGGGGGGGCTTACACTCGCCCCACCTAATAAACCATTCCCTCCTGAAAATGGTGGCAGAGGGCCAAGCAGACCCCCCCAATCAACTAGCCAGGTATGCACACTTCCCAGCATGATGGAGGGAGTACCCACATAAATTGACCCGAAGGGGGTGAACCCTTCCTGCTACCTCTGTCTCCCAAGAAACCCAAAAAGATCCTACCTTACCTGTGCCAGGAGGCCCCACCACTTTTAAACTGCCATTTGGAAAGCTTTGCGAACATTTTATGAAACACTGAAAACATTTTTGAAAATCATATTTATATACATATTGAGATAAAGTTACAGTTCCCCTCATTCCCCTTATACACAAAAAAACAACAACAAAAAAAACATAGGCAAGTGCACTACCAGAACAAGCAGGTGCTAAAGCTATAACTGGAAACAGAGAACAAACACACAAAAGCGAGCACTCAGACCAAAAATTAGAATGCCACACATAACACGGTTTAAGAGCAAGGAACCCACAGCACTACTACCCCAGCACTTCTTGTCCTCTCTGGGACACTTCGTCAGGAGGTGGGGTTCTGGTGCTTGGGACTGCTTTTTTATTAAAGGTCTTTTAAAGTGACAGTGCAATTTTATAAATATTTCATACACCAAACATCAAAACAAAAAAACATGAGTCACACCATACACCTTATATCCTTTCAAAAATGATAAAGTGACATATACTTAGAATCATACTTTACACAGAGTAAAAAGCAGCATACAAGCCGGCCTGTCAGTGCCTTGATTAGTTTCGCATGCGACATCGGCGACCGGGTTCGGAGCGGACCAGAGTCGCTGGAGAAGCGAACCAGGAAGGAGGATGGAGCATCCTAGGGACTGCTCTCCTTCTCTGGGGAGGAGGTAAGGAAGCGCCGGAGACGCCAGCGACCCCTGGCGGATGCCAGGAGTACCGCTACCAGCGCTCGCATACCTAGGAGGCGGGGCAGATGCTGGCGTCATTGTACGACCCCGCTCCCCAAGAAAAATGGAAAAAAGGAGCTGCCGGCCGCCGCTAATGAGGCTCACCACGGCTTCAATTAACTCCCCGGGCCAAGCCCCCTGACCTAGTACAAATGTCTGCAGCATGCAGGGGAGAGTGCCGCAGCCCCACCGTGGGGGGCAAGCCACTGGAATGTCGGAGGCTCATGGCTAATTCAGGAGTGGAAGCCCGTGGCCCGTGACTGGGCCAAGATACATCAGGCGGACGGCAGCTCGGAAAAATAATAAATAGGAAAAAAAAAAAAGCAGCATACAGATGGGAGGTCAAGCACAATGCAAAAGGTCAAAAACTTGAATTTAGACAATACATAAAACTTGTAAGGAATTTTATGTAAAGGGCCTACCAGGGGAGTTGGCCTGGTCCTTGTGAATCTTTGGCAACACATATATTGAGGGGGTCACAGGGTTCGTAACCATAATATATTGTAGTTCTTTCAGCATTATTTCCCCATAATGCAATGCAGTGTCCAAAAACATAAATTCTCCTTTTTAGACCCACTGTGGGGTCTTCATCCAGTCTTCTATAACTTTCTTTCTCATCTAATTGTCAATACATTTCTGCTTCATACATAGTTTTTTCCATCACCACGATTTCTCCCCCCTAGTCAGCCTGTTTGAATTCAACATTGTCCAATTTCTTAAGTTCATTAAGCAATTCTATTTCTTCATTGGACAAATTGGGTTTATGTCTTTGCCGCCTTGGTGAAAAGATTTTATTAAATTCCTGCATTACCAATGTTTGATAAGCTATAAGGGTAGGGGAATTAGAAAAAGTAGGGCTGAATACTGATTTGGGCCTAAAAGATGTTGTACGTCCAGGAAAACTATTTTGTCTGAAATCCATATCTGAAACTATTAATTGTGACAAATTAATGTCCAGATCCAATATATCTGACTCTATAGTTGCATCATTTTCATCTCTTGAAATAATTCCATTCTGACTTGACATAGACTCTCCCGACAAATTCAACAAAGTGTGTAGCACCACAGGATCAATATAATTCAAAGGCACAGACTGAGAGTTCTGGTCTATACCTCCAATGATCGATGATTTTGCAAAATTATATTTCAAATGTAACTTTCTGAAGAATAGTCTGAGGTCACAGTACAAATTAAACCAGACAGTTTTTCCTTTCTGGGTCTTGAGCATGTGCATCCCACTGCAAGAGGTGGTGATAGATTGAACAAATTGCTCCAGAAGGAATCTAGATGGACCTATACCCTTAGGTCCATGTCTCCTTTGGGCCTTAATGTATGTTTGGACATTATGCCATTTCTTTAGATTATAGTTGTCTATATCCACATTTTTAAGGCTTTTTGGATCTTTCCTGGTTGGGTCGCTGGTCTTTTGGTCTTTATTTTTTAGAAACTAAAACTTATAAAGTTTAATGTTTCACTCACTGAATTTTCAGTGAGTGTTAAAACGTAGGGAACTTACTTTTGTTCCCTCTTCATTCCCAGTGGGGCCCTTTTCTGTGGTTTGTATCCAATTGACATATCAAATTAAATGATTTATTGTAAATGTGGGCCATTAATTTGACCCAGATTATAAAATTCTTTCACTTTACATAAAATTCCTTATAAGTTTTATGTAGTGTCTAATTTCACATTTTTTACCTTTTGCATTGTGCTTGACCTCCCATCTGTATGCTGCTTTTTACTCTGTGTAACATATGATTCTAAGTATATGTCACTTTATCATTTTTGAAAAGATATAAGGTGTATGATGTGACTAATGTTTTTTTTTTTTTTTGATGTTTGGTGTTTAAAATATTTATAAAATTGCACTGTCACTTTAAAATACCTTTAATGAAAAAATGCAGTCCCAAGCACCAGAACCCTGCCTTCTGATTAAGTGTCCCGGAGAGGACAAGAAGCGCTGGGGTAGTAGTGCTGTAGGTTCCTTGCTCTGAAACCGCGTTATGTGTGGCGTTCTAATTTTTGCTCTGAGTGCTCGCTTTTGAGTGTTTGTTTTCTGTTCCCCTTATACACCTCACCAAATTGGATAACAAACGTCAACAACTTTAATACTAATACATTTTTCAACATTCACACACAGACAAGCATTCACCCTCACACTCACTCTCACTCAAGACAGAGTTTAAATGCTTAACCTTAGATTAATAATGTAACTAACTAAACATGCAGTAGGTCTATAGACTTAAAATCATTATTGTATTTTTTTTCTCTTAGGCAAAATTACCATTAGCACTGTCCCAGATTTTTAAAGTCTTTAGATTAGAAAATTAACCTGAAAATCCAAACAGTCTCATACTGTAACTAATTCTTATTCTGATGAGCATTCTTCCTGGCACAGTTCACAATTTCCTGGGGGCTTAAATGGCAGGACCTCCACCTTGTGGAAAATAGAAATCAGGATCCAGCTTCATGGTGAGGTCCCCAAATAAATCTCTGGCAATGATAAAATATTTCATTCGGCATCCTGCCAAATCCTGAACCAGGGCAAAATGCTTGAAAAAAGTCAAGCCAGACCAAGGTGCAGTGTAACACATGGTACATGCTTTCTGGAATAACTGCTGGGATGGTTGACCACAACTTTCAGGCCTGGACCACAATTTTTGTAGCTGTTCCTTGTATACCCATTCCACATGCATTTCTTTGATCACATCCCACATTCTTTTGGACACATATGGATAATCTGCTGAAGGATATTCAGTGTGGAACCTCCTCCTAATCCACCTTTCTGTCTGGGACCATTCGGGTAGCTCCCTTACACTGGTCCCCCTGGCAAGTCCTGGCTCCACCCATGTTCCATTCTGGTAGGCAACATTAAGAGGGTTACTTCTCATTAGTCCATCCATCCTGATCCTCAAAGCTTTGGAGCTCACCAGCATACATGGGCTTCTGTCCGCCAAGGTGATTACAGGGTGCTGAAAAGCCCAGGGAATAGCTCGCTGAACCTCATAATCAGTTAATTGAAATCTTTTAAAGAGCAGCTTCTCCTCATCAAACTCTGTCTCTTCTGGTATCTTCTCTCTCTCGATGGACACTCCAGCCACTCCCAGCTTGATCACAGGATATGTTTTTACTGCAGGAGAAGCCTCTGATTTGTCCTAAGTGACCGGTGGGTTGCTGCCAGACAGGGACCTTAGTGGGGACCCCCTGGGCTCTGGGGGGTCACCCAATGGACTTCTCATGCCCTTGCCCCTCCCTCTGCCATGGGGATAATGGGCAACTGGCGAGAAGGAGCTGGGCAGACATCGGTGCTCATCGCCACCCCTCACCTTCACTTCCTCTTTTACTGCTTCTACTACAACATCAGGGGATGGTTCTCTTGGCTTTTTCTCCTCATCTCCTCTAGCCCAGATCTTAAGTTTCTCAAGGGCCCCGGCCTCCACACTTCCTTGAGACCATACAGATGGTGCCCCTCCCCCCCCGAAGCACTGAAGAGGTATCCCCAATGAGAGATAGGTGGAGCATGGTCAAATATACCTCCAGTGGAAGAGCTGGAGCAAATTGAACACATGGTCAGTCTAATTACACCTTCTCCCCTAAATTCACATCGAATGCATCTCTCATCTGCCTGACCCCTTCCCCCATGAATTCCAGAGCCAGGTTAAGAGGAAGGTGGGAACCGTAGCCTGGGGTTCCTCTGGGGAAGTAATCTCTTCAGCCTTAAATCCTCTGCCAGCCATCTTATAACTCCGATTCATCAGATTGCCTTCCAACCCTTTTGCTTTTTTTACTCCGATGAAGGGGAGAACAGAAATTATTTAGTGTACAGGCCTCTCCTCCTTAGAAACACAGCTCAGAAGTTTTCAACACTAGCTGCTAACTTTCCAGTCTCGACTACAATGTGGCACCTAGCTCACAGGCTGTTTTTCTGCTCACCATGCCACCAGCCAATCAGCAAGGCTGGAAAATGCTACATGACTTCCCAGCCAGGCGCTCGAGCACTGGAGACAGAAAGGAAGGATCTAGGCCTAACCATCCGAAATGGCCTGCCACACACCACCACCCTTTTTTAAGACTGCATCACAGGTCTTGTCCCAAGACGTCTGGCCGCGCCAGCTACTTCAAGCTCTGGAAAATGGTGCAAATTTACCTGCTGGGACCAAGAAAGGCATCCTGGATGAGACCCCACAATCTGTAACCACCCCTTCCCAATGTCTAGGGGCCAGGTGTATTGGGGAAGGGGGGCACAGACTCCAGATATATCACAAAGTTCTTCACGGATTCCAAAGCAACAATTTTTTACATCAGGAAAAGCTGCCTTACCTTAAGATGTCTCCTCAGACCAGCACTGAGCCCCAAAGGTGTACCTTTTCTCCCAGCAGGCCTAACCAACAGGCAAACTGATCAGTTCATCTTCAGGCTTTAATACCCACTGGTCCCAGGGCAGTAGAGCAGTAGGGCGCAGGAAACAAATGCTTCAAGACCCCAGGGAAACCATGGAAATCCCGAAAAACTAAAGGACATATTTCATAAAAAATCTTTCATTAGCAATGATCAGACTGGACTCTGGTTTCTCCCCAAAGAAATCAGATTTATTCTCCTGACCGCCTCAAAGATTTTCAGAACTCAGAGTTTCAGTTACTTCAAAATTGGAATAATAACAGCACCACAGGGCTAAACTATTTACATTGAAACTCGATTAAAAGTGAGAGAGAGCAAGGGAGAGAGAGAGAGAGAGAGAGAGAGAGAGAGAGAGAGAGAGAATAGGCAATTCTTAGGCATAGCTTTTCTGTCCCACAGAACCAGCAGCAAACACTTTACTCAGGACCAGAAACTGCATTTGAATTTTGCTACAAGCATGAAGCTCCCAAAAGACCACCAGCACTGGTAAGTACCGAAACTCTGTTACTGCCTCAATTCACACTGAGCTTCTCCTAAAATGCTTTCTCGGTTACGGTCCCATCCAAAACTGAGCTGTTTCCCAAAACAGTTGCTTCTTCATCATCAATACCACCACTAGGGGAGCAATGTGCCCCTCTGATGCCGCTAAGCTAATTTATACTCAGGGCAAGATTTCAGCAGCCCAACTGCTTTGCAACTGCACCCTGAAGCCTCTATCACTGAAATCCTGGATCGACCTGGTCCCTGGCGCCCTTTCTCATCACTTGTTCCCACCACTCTACCCGGAGCCAAGCTTCCCAACAGTCACAGTGGCTCCCTCACTTCTAGTATCCTGTTGCCTGAGCTAAGCCACAGCCTATAATGGCCTTAAGGCCTACTCCCTCATGTAAGCCACGGGACCTGTCCCCAGCACACGGGAAACGACAGGCCCCATCAAGTCCAGGCTACCACCCATTCCATCATCCACACCGAGCTGAAGTGCCACTGGGGAATGGGGCCAAGAAACTGCCACCATCCTCCAAACCCCCTGACAAAGCTCTGCCACCACCTTAGCAGCCTCTGATGGCTCAAAAACACCACACACAAGACTTGGCCCAATGCCCCTGGGTCCTACTCTACCTGCCCTCCAAACCTCCCTGGATGCTGACACCACCCAATCCCAAGAGAACCCAGGATCCAAATGACTGCAAACTGCCTTTCTGCTACACCTCCCATGGAGACCCCCAAAACCCAGGGACCTGGCGCTCCGCTGTCGAAACTGCCAACCTGCCTAAAGGGAGTGGGAGACCCCCCTCCAAACTGCCCTGCTGCAGTACCCACTGGTCTCTCACCCAAACTCTCTCTAGCCCCCTCTATATATAGCCACCCAACTGCTGCCCCCAAGTGGTGACAAGCAGAAAATGCACCCCCCACCACTACACCAAATGCCCTAAGCACTGGGGGGGGGGTCCCTAAGGGCAAGAAACAGGCCCTCCCATGAGGAGGACTTACACTCTTAAGGTGTATCTCTTAAGAGGAATGAAGTTGGTTTTAGAAATATTGAGTTTGCAACCAGATAGCCTCCCAAAGTTTTGTAGAGTGTCATGGATGACAGGGATAGAAGTCTCTGGATTTTGTATATGGAGTAGAATATCATCCTCTGAGGTGGACAGTTTATAGGTATGTTGTCCTATTTTGATACCTTATATTGCAGCATTGTGGGCAATTATTCTTGTGAGTGGCTCTATATAAATAAAAAATAAATATGGTAATCAGCCCCTGTCTCATTCCTTTCTTCAAAGGGAACTTCTGTGAGTCCATCCCCTTGCACATGATCTTGACTGAGGGGGAAGAGTTCAGTATGGTCACCCAGTGAATGAATGTTTGGGGAAGGCTGAATTCTGTCAAGGCCATGAACAAATAATCTCTGTTTACCCTGTCAGAAGCTTTTCCTGCATCCAGGGACATCACCACAACAGGGTAGCCCAAGTCCCTGGATGCGGAAATTATGACAGCAGTTTCCACATATAGTCAGACAACAACCTACCTTCCATAAAACCCACCTGTTTCTACCCTATAAGTGTTTCTGAAACTCGACACACTCTCTCTGTCATTATCTTGGTTACAAAGAAACATAGAAACATAAAATTTATCAGCAGATAAGGACCACTTTGCCCACCCAGTCTGCCCACTGGCAGGGCAGTCTGGGTGAGCTAGAATATTTTTTATCTAGATTTAACAGAGCTATGGGCCAGTAGTAACCCAATATAGGTGGATCCTTCCCAGGGCTGGGTATTAGAAAAAAATTGGGTTCTTGAAATTGACAAGGCAGGACTTTTGTTTATACAAGCTTAGTTGTAAAATGCCCCCTGCCGAGGGGACAACTCACTTTAGTACGTCTTGTGGACGTTAGGGGAATGTCCATCGAGGCCAGGGTCTTTGTCAAAGGAAAGGCTTTGTATTGCACTCTGGATCTCATTCTCATCTATGGGCTTACCCAAGGATCCTTCACTCTCCTTTATTTAGATAAATTGGCCTTCCTTAGGGAATCCTGTATTATCTGGAGAGGGGTTGAAGATAAATATCTGTATAGGCTATGATAATATGACCCAAATGCCTTCAAGATTAGTGCAGGCTTGGTTATGAGGGGATCCTCTGGATTTTATTTCACTGCCATCACTTTCTGAGAATTCTTCTGCTAATTAAGTTGAAGGGGAAAGAGCTGTTCTGCCTTCTCCCCTGACTAGCATAAGTATGTTTAACCATAAACTTGCCATGTTCTGCACCCCTTCCATTAGTATACTGTATTAGCATACCTAACCCTTTTGTAGTTGAGGACTACCCATTCTCACTCTAGTGTTGCATTGGAAATTATTTTGTTGTTGTTGTTTTTAATTCTTAATCTCTTCAAGAAGGAACTTGCTGTCATCTTCCCTTGTCCTTACTCTTGTAGCCTCTAGTCTAATGATCTCCCCTTTTCTTGTACATTTAAATGCCCCCCACCCGATCTTGTTAAATTCAGCTGTGGACTTTCCCAACCTTGCAGACTCAGTTTCAGCTCCAAAACAAAGACCTTTTTTAAATTCCTGCAAGTGAAAAATGCAATTCTCTCCTTCCTGGGTCCCAAACCTTGGAATACCATTCCCTCAGAGGATTTATCCTCCATGCTTACAGTCACAGACCAGCCTTATGCTGTTTCCAGAATTTATAAGCATCTACAATCCTTAGACCCACACCTCCCCTCAGGAATTTGTTACTACTGGGTCCAAGAATTATCTCTCCCAGCTCAAGCTGACCTTTGGAAGAAAGTCTGGAGCACTGTCTACAAGTTTATCAAACAAGATAGACTTTGCCTGATCCAGTTTAATATAATGCATAATTAGTATTTTACTCTGACAAAACTGCACAGAATAGGTAAACTCACCTCCCCCTTATGTTCCCGCTGTAGGGATGCCCCAGGGTTCTTGTATCACCTACTCTGGAGTTGTCGTAAGTCCCAATCCTTTTGGAACTCTATAAAGCAAGTGTTAGGTCCCCTCTATGGTCTGGAGACACTTTTTTACTCCCAAAAGTTGTTTATTAACCCTATTCCCTTCTGGAACTCCTGGGGTGAGAAAAGCTCATCTCGCTCTGGTGGCATCCACAGCTAAACTGGTTATGTTGTGGCACTGGAAGGAGGACTCGCTTCCTTCAGTACTGGAGTGGTACCATGAGACCCTACTCACAATACAATGGGAGAGGCACTTAGCTTTATGCAACACAGACCTCAATTATTCCATGCTACTTGGGAGCCCCTTTTGGCCCTGCTTTCTCTTTGGAAGTCATATTCTGTTTACCTCTGTCTATAAGCCCTTACCACCTGCCTCTTCTATAATGGGTCGCAGACATTGGGGGGTTGTTTGTTTGTATTACTGTATATGTGCAGTTACCTGTCGTCTTTTCTGATATGCCTTGTACTGTGTGTTGCTCAAAACTCAATAAAGTTTAGTAAATTAAAAACAAAATTCAGATGTGGTACCAACATTTTTTTCAAAATATTTGATAATTAATTCTTTTATCATGTAATGCAGCCCTCATTTTTGAGTAGGTGGTTCTTTAACCTCCACTGTTCTTCTCTTTCTGGGCAGCCTGGCATCATGTAGCCTAAGCACATCAGGGTGTGATCTAATACCACTTTGGCTGAAAAGTCACAAAACTGCACCTCTGACAGACAAGCTGTGCTGGCCAGGAAGAAGTCTAAGTGAGAGGAGATTGGTGTTATGGATCATGGAGTAGAAGTAATATTCTAAGGGCATGGATAGAGTTCAATATACACACTCTGGCAGTTCCAATAGAATGCTGATATCAGTCGGATGTCTTAAAGCTTAGTTTCTTCCACCACCCGGGGAGGTATATCCTTCAGCTCCACCCCGTAACATCAAATCTTTCTTTCTACCGGAAGGTACACAGCTCTGCAGCATTCAAAGTTTCCCATAGTGTTTTTGTGACAGTCTTCTTGAAAACTTCTTTGAATCATCAGATTATTTGATTGCAATCACTCGCTCTTTCATTCTGGCTCTGCCTCATCAATAGACGACTGGCTTCAAAAAATTGAGGAAGCAAAGCCTTCTCATGGCTTCAAAATCACGTGTCATGTATTGACAGAAGATGGTGAAAACTGACTCCCACATGTCCTGTCCCTACTGCCTTGGATAGCAGCACAGTGTGGGGGGATGAGGCCTTTGTTAAGCGTGGCTTCCAGTGTTGCTGCAGGATCACAGCCAGGCTTCTCCTCAGTCAACTGGTTGAAAGGGACCTGAAGCTTCAACCAAAAAGACCCAAGAAGGAGTCAGCTTCAGCAGGGTTGTCGGCACAACTGGCAACTTTGTAGAAGGAGGCAGTGGCTGTGGAGGTGAGTACCTCATCAGCTTTGGTGCTGCTCCCTGTTGGGGTAATTGTCGGAGGAGCCTTCACAGACTGGTTCCATGACACTTGTTGGGCTCTCCAGACCTTTAGAGAGAGCTCTTCTCACAATGGTAAAAAGCACAAGCACCACCAGCACCAGTCATGGGACCAGGAGAGATTGCAATGCTTCTGCTCCTTCGAGTCCACCAACTGGTTAATTCACATCAAGCGCTTGACTCTGATCGAGCCCCCTTCAGTCAAAGGTTTGGTCGACAGCTCCTTGGTGGCCACAGTGGGCTGTCAACCTCAACACTGGTTGAGGAAGCCATCAAGATTTTTCTCAAACATGTCAACCAGTTATCAGAGGACAGCTTTTGATAATGCACATGGAGTATGTGCAAAACATCAGGCATATGGGAACGTTTGCTTGGTCATCCCTGTTTATTGTTTTCATCTATTTAATAAATGTTTTTTATCAAGACTACCCCAGTCAGTGTGTCATTCTGACTCCCTTTCACCATGAAGACAAACGTCTGCTTTGTTTGGAGTCTCCCAGACTACAGTTTTCCCAGTCATCACCCAGGATGACGAGGCCCGGTCAGTGTCCCAGACTTGTTCTACTCAGGACCAGCCTCCACTGGTGGTTGTCCCTCCAAAGCTGATGTTTGCAAATATGGCTCAGCTTGTGGTCTACACTGACCCTCTGAAGGTTCCTCTTCGATGTCAGCCCTCAGGTCGACGGTGAAGGTCAATGTTAAGATCCTGATTGTGCTCTCAATCCAGTTTGACCGAGAAGTACCACTGTCGATGCTCTTTGACCTCCTCATCCTCGGGCGAGGAAACACCACTACAAAATGTGAAGGCATTACGAGGAGCTCCTCTGGCAGCAGTGGACCATTCTGGGGTGGGGTAGAGCTCTTCCCCCTGGACCTTTGGCCACCTTGCAGTTACCAGTAATGCACACACCAGTAGACCCTCAACAGATGTCTCTGGCAGCTGCCTCTTCAGCCTGATGTGTGGAGCTGCCTCCACAACAGCCCTTGGTGGGAGCCTCAACTAATGACTCCCATGCTGCAGCCAACTTGTCAGGCCACTATAGGTGGAAATCACCCACTCAGAAGACACTAACATGATCCTTTACTGATATCCTGTACAAGGATGATTCCCTGAGGTTGTCTTTTCTTTGAATGAAGCCAGTTTGACCACTCTGGAACATTGGCAGCATCCATCATCCTGCTCGACACCCTCCATCCATATGGTCCTCAAGTATGTAGTCCCTACAGGGTCCTTTCAGGGTTCTTGGACCACCACGTGACTGAGGGATTGGTCTCAACCTCAGTCTTCCAGAAGTCCAGAGGTCAAGCAGACATGGACAAGCCCCCCACTAGGAGTCGAAGAAGCTTGACCACGTGGCCAAGAATGTATATGCCACCTCCTCCTTGGGTCTGCATCAGGCCAGCTATGATGTCCTGATAGCTAACTTTGATCACTCAATGTTGGGAATGCTAGATGAAATCCCCCTTCACCTCCCTGCTGATAAGCAGTTCCCAGTGAAGTTGGTCAAGGACCGGGGTCAAGCAGTGGCTACACCAGTTCCTGGTGGCCACGGACATGGACAAATCCTGCACCCATGCCATGGTAGTGGCTGTCACAATACATTGTAGGGCCGGGCTGAGGCTCTCCACATTGACGCTGGATACTCAGGACAAGCTGGCCAATGTCCTCTTCTTGGGCACTGAACTCTTTGACCCTGGGGTGGAAATATATCTTACCAGGATAGAGAAGTGTGTGGATTCTGTCACTTCATGCCAGAATTACCCTAAGGCTCAGAAGCCTAAAAAGAAGGCCTTCCAGTATCAGTCCTTTTAGCCACAGCAGCCTCGGTAGCAGCCCCAACAGGGGCAATACCAAGCCTAGTGCCTGAAGACCAAGTTCAGTGGGCAGGAACCAAAAAGAGATGAGGACAGGGGAAGTGCTGCCCCTCCAGCACTAGCAGCCAGGGCACCATCCAAAACTTCCCAGTGATAGTTCGGGGTGTCCTCCTTCTACCTGTCCAGACCCTGATCCAGTTCCCCATGGGGGGTTGTTTATGCCACTTCTGGTCACATTGGTCCATCATCACTACAGACAGTTTGTTACTGGAGGTGGTAGACAGAGGATTGCCTCTCAGCTTCGAGGCTCTCCTGCCTTACTGACTCCTTGCACTTTGGGAATCCTCAGTGTCAAAAGATATGTTGTTCACCCTAAGGGAGGACATTGCTCAGCCCCTTCAAAAAGAAGGCATAGCCTGCATCCTAGACAACCTGGCAAGTCAGGAGTAGTGTCCGGGTACTTCCTGGTCACAAAATGAATAAGGGGCTGCTGCCTCACAGTGTATGTGCACATCCTGAACAAGTTTATGCAGAAACACAAGTTCTGGATGATCACTCTGAGTCAGATTATGGCATCCCTGCAGCAGGGCACGTGGTTCTGCTTCCTGAATCTCCAGGATGCATTCTTCCATGTCTCAGACTGTCTGTCCCACTGCAGTACCTTCAGTTCTGTGCAGAAGGGGTTCTCTGTCAGTTCCAGGTTATGCTTTTTGGCCTCTCATCTGCACCTAGGGTCTTCACCAAGTGTATGGCAGTGGTGGCAGCGTTCCTGCAGCATTGGTGCATTAGAATGTATCCCTATCTGAATGACTAACTGATAGCCATACCATGCAAGGAGTTTGTGAAGCTGTCCAGGGATCTGGCCCTCCAAACCTGCAAGGACTTGAGCTTGCTGGTCAAGTTTGACAAGTTCAAACTGATACCCTTGCAGATAATCAAGTTCATCAGGGCAGAACTAGGCTCCCTTTAGGCCAAGGCCCGTCACCCAGCAGACCAGGCTTAGGACCTAACTTGTTTTGCCTGATCATTTCGGTTGGGCACTCTTGCCCTGCATGGGATTTTATGCAGCTGCTGGGGTACATGACAACCGCCACCAGCATAGTTAATTGGGCATACTGATGGATGTGCCACCTTCAGTAGTAACTGGGCCACTCATGGTTCCCAGCACCTAGATCATCTGGACCAGCCGATCTTAGTGACCCAGCCAATGTGGGTTGCCATCCAGTAGTGGAGTGTTCCTCAACATCTGGAGAAAACAACACAGAGCACAGAAATACAGAATTTAATGGCAGATATACCCACTCTGTCCATTTTTACCTAACTGAACTGTCACCTTAGACCCTGTGTGATCTACTGCTCTTTCTCCCCTTGTTCCTTTTCACTAAGATACCCTAATGCCTATTCCATGTATTCATGAAACCCACTGATGTCTGATTCCACCACCTCTGGTAGAAGGCCATTCCAGGAATCCACCACTATTCCATGAAGAAGTACTTCCTCAAATCTCTCCTGAATCTATCCCCTGCCAGCTTCATAGCATGTCCCCTTGTTCTTGAGCTTCTTTTTTTTCTGCAAATACTTACCTCCTCTACCTTATTTACCGCATGAGGTATTTAAAGGTCTCTATCATATCTCCCTTTCCCTTCTCCATTCTACGGTGTACATATTGAAATCCTTTAGTCTTTCATCATAGGGCTTTGGTGCATGGAGATCCTTTAGTCTCTCACTGTAGGGTTTTAGGTGAAGATCCTGCACAGTTTTAGTTGCCCTCATCTGGACCGCATCCACTCTGTCTATGTCCTTCCAGAGATGTGGTCTCCAGAACTGCACACAGTACTCTAGGTGAGGTCTTAACAGAGATATATACAAAGGTAATACCAGCTCCCTGTTTCTGCTGGTGATACCCCTCCCTATGCACCCCAGCATCCCGCTAGCTCTCCCAACTGCCTTGTCACACTGCCTGGCCATCTTTAGGTCATCCTATATGATTACACCCAGATCTCTTTCCTGCTTGGTTGTTGTCAATACCACTCCACCCATTTTGTCCTCTGCCACTGGGTTTCTGTGTCGTAAGTGCATTATTTGGTGCTTTTTCACATTGAAACCCAGCTGCCATACCCATGACCACTCCTCTAGTTTTCTCAGGTCTTTGCTTATCCTTTCCACTCCCCGGAGTACCCACCCTACTGCAGATTTTGGTGTCACCTGCAAAGAGGCAGACCTTCCCTTCCAGCTCATCTGCAATGTCACTTATAAAGACATAACACATAATCAGTCCCAGCACTGATCCCTGAGGTGCCCTGCTGGTCACTCTCCTTCCTCAGAGAGAACTCCATTTACTACCACCATCTGTCACCTGTTCCCAAACCAATTTCTTACCCAGTTTACCACTTTTGAACCCACTCTAAAGTTACCCAGTTTGTTTACTAGTCACCTGTGTGGACAGTGTTGAAAACCTAACTGAAAGCTAAGACGGCCATGTCCACCACTCCACCGTGATCTAATTCCTTTGTCACCCATTCAAAAAAATCTATCAGATTCATTTCACATGACCTCCCCCCTGTGAAGCCATACTGCCTCGGGTCTTCTAATCCACTGGATTCAAGGTATTCCACAATAGTTTCCTTCAGCAGTGATTCCATTAATTTTCCAACCGCCGATGTCAGGCTGACTGGCCTATAATTGCCACCCTCCTCCCTGCTACCACTTTTGAGTAGTGGGACTACATTCACCCTCCTCCAGTACTATGGAACTACTACTGTTTCCACTAAGCTGTTAAACAGGACTGTCAAAGGTGCTGCTAGTATTTCCCTGAGCTCCCTCAACACCCTTGGATGCACCCCATCTGATCCTATTTTTCTGTCCACCTTGAGATTAGCAAGTCCCTTCAGGGCTCTCTCCTCCGAAAAAGGACTAGTGTCTACCTCCCTCCCTCCAAAGCTTCTGTTACTTTTTTGTGGCCCGTCCCCTGCTCCTTCCACTGTCAACACTGTCAAAGATTTTTCTTCAGGATGCCTGCCTTTTCCCAGTCCCCCTCTGCACAGTACCCCACTTCTCTTTTCAACCTTATAGTCTCACCCCATGCCTTCCTCTTTTCACTTATACGCTTAAAAAATGTCTTGCCCCCTTTTGTTACTTCCTGAGCTATTCTCTCTTCAGTTTGTGCCTTTGCACTTCTTACTGCCTTCCATTTCTGTCTGTTTTCCCTGATGCACCACTTTAACCTCCTCCCTCGGTATCTCCTAATACCTTCTGAATGCTGCCCTTTTAGCCTTTACCCTTTCCGCCACCTCCTTTGAGAACCATAGTGGTCATCTTTTCCTCTTGCTTTTGCTCACTTGCTTGATGTAGAGGTTTGTCACCTTAACTATGCCCCCTTTAGCTTCACCCACTGTTACATAGATACATAGATACATAGATAGTGTCGGCAGATAAGGGCCTATGGCCCACCCAGTCTGCCCATTTGAGCTTGTAAGTTCAGTTTGTTTTCCTAGAAGTCTGTTTCCCCTTACCCCTGACCTCTAGAATTCCTTTATGTCTATCCCATGCATTCTTAAATCCCGTGATTGTTTCAGCCCCCACCACTTCCTCTGGCAGGGTGTTCCACTTGTCCACCACCCGTTCTGTGAAGAAATTCTTTCTCATGTTTCCTCTGAATCGTCCTCCTCCAACTTCATCCCATGCCCTCTAGTCCTGGAACATCTTTTTCGCTAAAAATAGTGTTTTCCTGCACCCTGTTCCTCCCTGTAAGATACTTGTATGTCTCTATCATATCCTTCTCCTCCTCTCCTCCAGGAGTACATGTTCAGTTCCTTCAACCTGTCTTCATAGGACTTGTTATGCAATCCATGCACCATCTTTGTTGCCCTCCTCTGAACCTTCTCTACCCTGTCTATGTCCTTACGTAGGTATGGTCTCCAGAACTGTACACTGTACTCCAGGTGGGGCCTCACTAGTGTCTTGTTAGCGGAATTATGACCTCCCTTTTCCTGCTGGTGATGCCCCTGTTCTATACATCCCAGCATCCTATTTGCTTTACCTGATGCCTTGTCACACTGTTTCCCTACCTTGGGGTCATCAGAGATGACAACCCCAAGATCTCTTTCCTGCTTGGTGCATGCTATATCCTCACCCCCCAACTGATATATTGTGCCAGGGTTTTTGTGCCCCATATGCATTATCTTGCACTTCTTTGCATTGAATTTCAACTGCCAAACCCCTGACCATTCTTCAAGTTTCTGCAGGTCCCTTCTCATTCTGTCTACACCCTCTGGTGTGTCTACTCTGTTACAGAGCTTTGTGTCATCAGCGAACAGTGAAATTCTGCCTTCTAGATCCTGTGCAATGTCACTGATGAAGATGTTGAATAGGACCGGTCCCAGCACTGATCTCTGTGGTACCCAACTGGTCACTCTTCCCTCTGTGGAGTGACAGCCATTTACCACCACCCTCTGTGTCCTGCCACCCAGCCAGTTACCTACCCACCACACTACTGTCCTGCCCACACCTATATTCCCCAGTTTGTGTAATAGTCTTCTATGTGGCACAGTGTCAAAGGCCTTGCTGAAGTCCAGATAGGCCATGTCCACTGCCCTCCCCTGATCCACCTCCCTAGTCACCCAGTCAAAAAATTCAATGAGGTTGGTCTGACATGACCTCCCTGGTGAAACCATGCTGCCTTGGGTCCTGTAGTCCATTGACAACCAGATGTTCCACCAATCTCTCCTTCAGTAGTGCTTCCATGATCTTTCCCACTACCGAGGTGAGGCTGTTCCTCCACACACACACACACACACACACACACACACACAGACCCCGCAGGTCATCCTGGAGGCATTCACCCATCTTTATAAAATCTGCCCTCCTAAAATTCAGAACTCTTGCTCTTGTGTGGTTCACTTCTGCAGCCATCCTTACATTGAACCAGACTATACAGTGATAACTGATCCCTGCATTACCTCTCACCTTGACGTCCCCAAAACTGACCCGGATAGTGAGGACTCCATCTAGTATTGCCCCATCATGACTGAGTTCACTGGCTAGTTGCCTAAGGAATGCCCCTGTAGGGAGTCTAGGATGTCCCTACTTCTAGCTGAAATTGCAGCTGGGAAGCTACAGTCTACATCCAGCAGCCTGAAATCCCCCATCTGCAGCACCTCCCACTTTTTTGCCATTTTGCTAATGACTTCCACCAGTACCTTATCTAGCTCCCCCCCCACACACACACACACAATGTTGGAGGTCTGTAGATCATGCCAGTATGAATAGATGCTTTGTTCCTCATCCCCAGAATGACTTACAGTACCTCTGCTCCCACCTTGTATTCCTTTTATCTCTGTTGCTTTTATGTCCCCCACATAAAACACCACACCTCCTCCTTTCCTTCCCATCCTGTCTTTCTTAAAAAGATTATAGCCTTTTATGGCTATGTACCAGTTATGAATTTCAGTGCACTATGAGTCGGTAATGGTCATAATATCCAAGTCAACATCTGCCATGATGGCCTTTAGATCAGGAATCTTATTTCCTAGACATCTCGCATTCAAGCACTACCCTTTTTCCCTTTTTGCTCCCTCCTTCCCCCCACTCATTTTAATGCTCCTGAACTCATCCCCTTCATTTCTTTTCCCCTGCTTCCTTTATTAATTTGCACCCAAGGAGGGATTCTCTCCCCTCAGGTTCTCTCTATACTATACTTCAGCCTGTGGGGGGAGGAGCAGTTTCTGCCTCCCCAATTTCTTCTACCACCCCCTTTTTTGTAGTTTAAATATTCAAAGTAACATTTAAACCATCCACTGAGGACTGTGGTTCCCCTCCTGGGTGGCTGCAGGCCATCACTCTTTATCTGTTCAGGTGGCTTCCCAGTCTGCAGTGTATCTGAATCACTCCTTTCTGCACCATTCCTTCAACCATTAGTTGACACTCCTTGTGTGGAGTCCCCACTCCCCCTATCATAGACAGGCACAGAAACATAGATAAGGACCACCTGGCCAACACAGTCTTCCCTTTTTTCCTTATCTACATTGTTATCGCAGACGGTGCTTGATCTACCGGTCTTTCTCCCTTCCCCTTCCTTTCCACTATGATATCCTTGTGTCTATACCATGCATTCTTGAACCTCACCACTGTCTTCATCCCCTTCCCTTCTGCTGGAAGATTGTTTAAGGAATCCATCACTCTTTTTGTAAAGAAGTACTTCCTATCATCTCTACTGAATCTACCCCCTCCAGCTTCATAGCATGTCCCCTTGTTCTTGAGCACCTTTTCTTCTGAAAAATACTTCCCTCCTATATCTTCTTTACCCCTGTGAGGTATATAAAGGTCTCTATCATATCCCTCCTCTCCCTCCTCTCTTCCTGGATGTGCATATTGAGGTCCATTAGTCTTTTCTTGTATGACTTTTAAATGCAGACCCTGCACCAATTTAGTTGCCCTCCTCTGGACTGCCTCCCCTCTGGCTATGTCCTTCCAGAGATGTAGTCTTCAGAACTGCACATAGTACTCCAGGTGAGGACTTACCAGAGATCTATACAGAGATAACATCACCTCCCTCTTTCTGCTGGTGATACCTCTCCCTATGCACCCCAGCATTCCATTAGATCTCCCAACTGCCTTTTCTCACTGCCTGGCCACTTTTAGGTCATCCTATATGATTACCCACAGATCTGTTTCCTGCTTGGTGGCTGGCAATACCATGCCACCCATTCTGTCCCCTGCCCCTGGGTTTCTGTGCCCTAAGTGCATTATTTGGCACTTTTTCACATTGAAACCCTGCTGCCATACCCTTGACCACTCCTCTAGTTTCCTCAGGTCTCTGCTCATCTTACCCAGTCCCCCTGGAGTGCCCACCCTATTGCATATTTGGTGTCATCTACAAAGAGGCAGACCTTCCCTTCCAACTCATCAGCAATGTCAATTATAAATACATTAAACAGAACCAGTCCCAGCACTGATCCCTGAGACACCCTGCTGGTCACTGTCCCTTCCTTGGAGTGAACTACATTTACCACTACCTTCTGTCACCTATCCCCTGAACAATTTTGTACCCAGTTTACCACCTTTGGACTCACTCCTAAGCTACTGTACCCAGTTTGTTTACTAGTCTCCTATGTGGAACAGTGTAGAAAACCTTACTGAAATCTAAGTAGGCCATGTCCACTGCTCCACTGTGAGCTAATTCCTTTGTCACCCAGTCAAAGAAGTCTATCAGATTCATTTGACATGACCTCCCCCTGTGAAGCCATGCTGCCACATGTCTTCTAACCCACTGGATTCAAAAAAGTCCACAATCCTTTCCTTCAGCAGTAGTTCCATTAATTTTCTCACCACAGATGTCAGGTTGACTGGTCTATAATTGCCAGCCTCTGCTGTGCTACCACTTTTGTGCAGTGGGACTACATTCGTCCTCCTCCAGTCCTCTAGAACCACTCCTGTTTCCAATGAGTTGTTAAACAGGACTAAAAATCAATCTTCAACTCTGATGGCCCACCTAGTCTGCCCTATATTCCATACTTATAGTGTCGCTGCAGACCCTACTCGATCTCCGGTTTCCCCCCCCAACTCCATACCACTAAGATCCCTCTGTATCTATCCCATGCATTCTTGAACCATTTTGGCCCCCACCACCTCCACTAGTAGGCTGTTCCATGCATCCACCACTCTCTCCATGAAGAAGTACTTTCTCACATTTCCTCTGCATCTCCCCCTTCTATTTATTTATTTATTTTTATTTATTTAGTTTTTGTTGACTGGGAAAGTCCACTAGATAAATTCTGCCTACTTTCAGGCACGACCCGGGGGAGGGGGATACAGACGAATGCCAACTGACCTTGAACCAGATTAAGCTGTTGGTGGTATTTTTTAATGAATGAGGAGAAATTTGGCCAGAGCATCTGGGAAATTTCACTACTCAGCAGGAGATGGTGCTGTGTTGCAAGTTTCTTGATGGAGGAGCACAGTGATAGCCTGACAGCAGCTGAAGGAGGAGGTTCAGGAATGAGCCCTGAGGAAGTACAAGAACCCAAAAGGATTGAGGAGACCAGTATGGATTTAGACGTGGCTATTATTTAAAACCTGGAAGAGAGCAGCATGGAAAGAGATGACTTGGAGGATGATTTTGATGGAACATCAGAGAGTGATGTAGCAGCGGTGGCTGCACAACTAGAAAAAGATATTGAGGAGGATGCAGAAGGATTTTGCAGGATCTGGCACCTGACGAAGCACGGTATGAGAAAAGGAAAGCCATGCTGTCACACCACCAGCAAATAGGAGAGAATTCACTAGTAACAGAATCCCAGGAAGGAAAAAAATGGCTCTGCAAGAGGAAAGAAGGGAGAAAGGAACAGATTCTGGCAGCAACAGACACCAGAGGAGTAGATTCATAGCAGACTGGGGGAACAAGCAACCACGACACAGGAAGAAAAAAGCACCATCTGTAGGAGAGAGGATGATTAAACAGCTGAGAAGAAGGTAGAAGAGAGAAAAACACCACAACAAACAACAAGGGAAGTGATAAGGGGAGGCCTTTCAGCTGAAGGATTGCAACAATGTCACGGAGTTGACAGAAGAAAACTGGATGCTGGAGAGAGCTCTCAGAGGAGCAGGGTGGAAACAAAACACCGATGGGACCTGGTTTTCAGACACAGAGTGGGATTTGTCACAGGAGGAACAAGGAACATCCATGTCCCTGAAATACTGAATGACCACTTTTAAAGGTAAAATAATGCAAAACAATCCTATGGGGTTACGGGAGAGGGGGCAGGCAATGAATTCTGAACAGGATTTGGGGGACAAACATGATATGGTAACTATAGGACAGTCTGAACAACAGAGAAAAATACTACTACAGCTGAGACTAAAAGCAGTCTGGGTAAGCCAGGAAAAAATAAACTTTTGAAGAGGCAGACAGGGTAGAGAGTGGTAAAGGAGCCAGAGAAAGTGATTTAAGGGGGAGAAAATGACACCATTAGGGAACCAAATGGTACAGAGGAGGCACAAGAAACTGATAGTCCTTTGCAGATTATGAAAGAAAGGACAGAACATTTGCAGCAAGAGATACCTGAAGGACAGGTTTTTGGCATTGGTGGGACTACACAATAAGAAGGAGCAGGTTTCACTACACCTCCCCAAGCTCCCCCAAATCCTAGGCCAAGATATGCAGATCTGTTCTCCACAATTCAACCCTTACCCAGACAAAATGCAGTGAGATTAAGATTCAGAGGGGGTCTAGACCCAAGGCCTGGTAGACTTTATGTGGGGAAGAAACATTTAAAAGAAAGTATGAAATTTACAGCAGCAGACATATATGCTTTCATTCATATTTCAGGGGAGAACAATTTCGATATAAGTTTTCGGCACCCAAATGGTTTGGAAAGATTCTGGTCATTATATAACCAAGTCAAGTTTTCCCCTTTATGGGTTCCATTCATGGCAACACCATTGACAAAACAGTTGATAAAAACAATTACAGTGATGTTCCAAAATGAAAATATACACGTGGGGGACATTGTTTTTTGGTCACAACACAAATGTGAAGTGCTTAGTACACCACAGGCTGTAATAGATTCAGAACAGTTCTGGACTGGGGCTTGGAAATTCACAGTAAAATTGAGACAGTCGACTGAAGGACTAGAACATGTGCCTAACAGTTTTTTCCTTGGAAAGGATAGAGGGGTAGTCTTTTCCCCAGGACAACCAAAGGCTTGTTACAAATGCAGAGCAAGAACCCATTTATCTAACGTATGTGATAAATTAAGATGTGGGATATGCCATCAATTTGATCATGTCAGCATGCAGTGCATAAATCATGCAAAATGTAACTTATATGAAGAATTCGGTCAAGTTTATCAAGATTGTCCTTGGGCAGCTAGTGATGCAAGGAATGCAATAAATCCAGAAATTTTAATACAGAAGGCTCGGCAGCAGGAGACAGAGCCAATAGGGAGAGGATGGGAAAGGAGAAAAGAACAACAGGGAACCACTGAGCAAAGGCAAGAGAATGATGGAGCAACTAGTTTGTTTTTGGAGCCTGAAACTGTGAGGGGCCAAAGAAGGGAGGAAGATGATCAGACGGTAGGACAAGAGGAAGAGCAAATACCTGCAACTTCAGGGGAACAAGGCAGAAGGGTACAACAGGAAAAGGTGGAGTAGAAGGGAATGGATTTGTCCCCCCCCCCCCGAAGGACAGTGCACCTCCTTTGAGGAGAAGCTCTAGAACTATCAAGCAGCTACAACCCTGTGAAGTAATAGAAACAGCAAATTCCTATAGCATTCTCAATATAGGGACAGAGGGAGTGTCAGATTTTGAAGACCACATGTCTGAGGCTTCAAATTCAGTAGAAACTTTGGACAATCCTGAGAATGAGCACACTGAAAAGAAGAAAGTAGAGAAAAAGAAGAAAAAGGAAAAACGAAAATGACCTGGGTTAAATTAATAGATTTACTGTGCCTTCCTTAAATACCTACAGTATCAAAAATGCAGGACGTTGAACCACCATGTTTTCTTTATTACATGATTTAAAAATAGATATAATTTTTTTACAGGAGACCTGGATGGATTCTTTAGTGCAAATGGAGGCAGCAAAGCATGATTGGTTATGGGGCTCATCATTCCAGTCTTTTGGGGAAGAAAGAGTAGACGGGGTAGGAATTTTGCTTTCAGGAAACTGTTTTAAACTACAAAAACTAGTGGATCTGATTCCGGGAAGAGTATTAATCTTAGATGGAGTATGGCAGCAGGGGTCAAAGTTTTATCATGGTTTATGTGCCACAACAAAACGTGGAAAGAGTAAACCTTTTTGCTCAGGTGCAACCCTTTTTGGCCACAGCTAAAGACATTTATTTAGGAGGAGACTTTAATTGCACTATAGTATAGAAGGTGTGGGATAAATGACAGACACCAGACGATAATATTTAGTGCATAAAAATCACAATACATGTGTTTATCAATTTGTTTGCAAAAACTTTGCAAAAACAAAACAAATATATATTTACAGAAAGAAAATTGTGGGTGTTAGTCCATCACACCATTTCAACACATCAGGAAATATTCTTCTTGAGACTTCTGTCTTTCTTCTGCATATTCAATATCCAATACTTAATTCCCAACAATACAGTGTGTAAGCTCTGACACTAGCTCCTTCTCCCTCGGTGGTCAGAAGATACTGACCCACACACACTTCTTGGTCCCCTGGTGGCAGGTTTTATAGCAATCCTTAGGGTGACATCACAATCAGGGGATCTCCTACTTAACATAAAATAGACCTTTATGTGATCCTATCTAAGGCTGTCTTGGATCATTCTTGTACAATAGGAAAAATAAGCATTTATGTCATATTCTTTCTGTGAATATATCCTAAAATATCAGTTTTAGATCATCTAAACCTTAATTAATGGTTTTCTACCTCATTTGGAGCATAGCTCCTCCCACTTGCTGTGACCTCATCTCTGCTGATTTTTACAAAAGCAGTCACTTTAGGGGCTTTCAGTCCTATAGTAGGAATCTTCCCATAATGGCAAGAATTCAGGTAACAACAAAAGAAAAAACATTTATTTGTTCATTTTCACATGTTTTATATACAGGAATACCCAGCCTGGACAGGGGAATGACAAATGAGGGGTGTACTCCCTAATTGCCTTCCCCTGCCAGCCCAGAAGACCTGATACCGAAGCACGTTATTTATTTTAACAAAGAAAAAGGAAAAAGGATAAACTTTCATTGTGCAACCATAAGGGTTTTAGGACTATTTAAAGGGACAGTAAAGTTTGTAGAGATATGCCAAGTTGGCCACCCTGACACGAAATTTAGTAAAGAAAGAAGGAACAAAAAGATGAGACAAAAGTAAGAAAAGAAGATTTAGGGGGAGAGGTTACATATTTTTTACTTCAGGACTAAATATTCATAACAGGGGCACCCTGTTACACTCCTCCCCATTTAAGAAGGCAAGACAGTATGATGTTGGCTGAACCCTTCACTCTTAGAAGGGTTGGAAGTTCCGACCACCCTCACCAGAAGTTCCCCTCAGGTACCCTTAATAAGCAGAACCATTTTTAACATATAACTAACATTTATACATTCAATAAACTGATCCTACTGTTCTTTTCCCTGATGTATGTGTCTTTTTTAAAACACATCATTCATTATTACAAGTCACATCACATTTTTCAGTTATAACATGTTCAGCTCCATACCAGGATGAAAAATCAACATTTTGATTTTGAGACCCAGTTCAATGTTTTACCGAAAATTTATAGGGCTGGAGGGACAGGTACCAGTGCATAATGCACATATTCTTATCCTTCATGAGGTGTAGCCAACATAGCGGGTTATGGTCAGTTACAATAGTGAATTCATGCCCCCATAAATAATATTTGAGAGCCTCTTTAGCCCATTTTATGGCCAGGCACTCCTTTTCTACTGTGGAATACTTTCTTTCTCGCTCATGCAATTTCCTACTAATGAATAGAATTGGGTGCTCGCCTTTGTGATCATGCTGGATTAACACTGCCCCAATGCCCGAGTCAGAGGCATCAGTTTGGACCTCAAATGGTTTGCTAAAGTCTGGACTTAGGAGTGCTGGTCCAGAACATAAAGCTGCCTTTATATTCTGAAAAACTGTTTCACAATCAGCAGTCCACTTCACTTTATTTGGATACCTGTTTTTTGTCAGTTCTGTAAGTGGTGTTGCAATGGTGGAAAAGCCAGGAATGAACCTGCGATAATAACTCACTAGCCCTAAAAAAGATTTAAAATGGCATTTGGTAGTGGGTATAGGACTATTGGCAATGACCTCCACTTTGTCTATTTCTGGCTTTACAGTTCCCTGGTTAATGATAAACCCTAAATATTGAGTCTCAGTTTTTGCAATAGCACATTTGGATGGATTTATTGTAAGTCCTGCATCCCTGATGCTTTGAATGACAGTGCTAAGAAGTGGATAAGGGCATTAAGTGAGTGACGAATTAAGTAGGTATTCCAGTCCAGGCTATAGATGACCATGTCATCCAACTAAGCAGTGCTGTATTGATTATGGGGTCTTAAAATATGGTGCATGTATCTCTGAAAAATGGCCGGAACCCCATGCAAACCGAATCGCATGGTTATAAATTGGTATAAACCAATAGGTGTACTAAAAGCTGTTAACTCTTGGGCTTGTGGTGCTAAGAGTATCAGCCAGTACCCTTTTGTCAAATCTAGGGTGCTGATGTACCATGCAGAGCCTATCTGATCTAGTAGATCATCATTTCTTGGCATGGGGTAGCCATCAAACTCAGAAATTGCACTGATTTTCTGAATATCCAAACATAACTGAACACCATCCTCTTTTTTATTTACCACTACTACAGGTGAAGAAGACAGAAGGGGAAGGAAACATGTTCATTTCAGTGCTTTACAGTAACTGATAACTGGTAATTGCTATTTTTGTTATTAAACTTAGATTGTGGGCTTTTAGTGACACTGTAATTTCTTTGCTGTTTTTACCTAGAATTGTTTTTGGGCTGTTGAAAATTTAAAATGTAGTGGTGGTGTATTCCTTTGCTGTCTTTAATTGCTGCAAATTTAGTCTTGACTTGTCTGACTTGCCCTGTAGTCTGGGTGAGGGGTGCTAATTGTCTGGCCTCTGAACTCAGCTACATGATAACTGGAGGTGGGGCTTAGTCAGAGTTGAGGAAGCAAGTGATTTTAGTTTTCTCAGAAGAAGCCAGAAGGGGAAGGAAACATATTCATTTCAGTGCTTTACAGTAACTGGTAATTGCTATTTTTGTTATTAAACTTAGATTGTGGGCTTTTAGTGCACTGTAATTTCTTTGCTGTCTTTACTTAGAATTGTTTTTGGGCTGTTGAAAATTTAAAATGTGGTGGTGGTATATTTCTTTGCTATCTTTAATTGCTGCAGATTTTTGCCCCCTCCCTCCCCTTTCCCCAACTCTTAATTATATGCCCTGTTAAATCTGATTGACAGGAGCTAAACACAGGGGATAGTAGGGGTTGTGGAGTAGGAGGGGCATAAGGGGAAGAAGTCCACCCTCAGCACGACAAGTGTTTTGACTCATTTATTTATTTATTTTCTCTTTTTAAAAGAAAAGTATCTGAGGATCAGTGGCAGGATTTTTAGGACAATAAATTAATAAAAAGGGAACTAGGAGAGCTTCAGTAACAGATAAGAATTGGAATAGCAGTATAATTGCAGTATAATGTGGGGAGCAGTGCAATGCAGTAGCTGCGGGGCAGCCATATTCGGGCAGACCTTCTGGACACTTAGGTGCTGCCCTATCTGCATGCATCTCTCTGGACTGTGGGATGAGGTAGCCAGACTCAGAGCGGAAGTAAACTGGGTCAGAAGTACCATCACCCCTATCCAGAGACCACCCAGTCCAATGCAACTGCCTCAAAGGATGCCGAGAATGAGGAGCACTTGGATGACAGTGGGCTCAGGGTGGGTTAAGACTGTCAGGCAGAGGCACATCCCAGATCCTATTCCACTCAAGAACTCATATGCGACACTGGCAAATGGGGGCAACCAAATAGAGGTATCCAGAGAAGTGGAAGGAAAGGATGTGGAGGTTAGCCAAGGAGGTGACCTCAGTAGGGAGAGCAGTGGACCCCAGGGGAGGAGGAAGCGAATCCTGGTGGGGGACTCCATCATAAGAGGGATCCATCTAGGTACACAGGAGGGGGAGGGGGAAGGGAAGGATAAGGAGGTGAGGTGCCTACCAGGTGCCATGGCATGAAGGGATGGAAGGAAGATCCTGGAGATTGCTGGGAAGGCAAGACGGGAGGGTGAGCTGGATGCCATTATCCACCTAGGTATTAATGACCTGGCAAATGGGGAGCCAAAGGAAGTTCAGGAAGAGTTTAGGAAATTGGGGAGGGATCTCAAGCAAGTAGCTACTTCTGTCACCTTCTCAGAAGTACTACCTGCGAGAGGCATGGGACAGCATAGGGGTGCATGCACCAGGAACTTTAACTCATGGTTGAAGAATTGGTGCTGTGAGGAAGGGTTTGGATTCATTGGTGACTCAGGACCCACCTGGAGGGATGGAGGTTTGTTCAAGCTTGATGGTCTGCATCCATCCTGGAGGGGAATCCAAGTACTCAATGATAAGTTTAAATGCTACATTGGCAAGCATTTAAACTAGCCAAGGGGGGGGTGGCAGGCCAGCAAAGAGGGTACCTACTTGCTCACTCCCCACAGCTAGCAGTGGAACCAGTGAACCGGAGAAGTGGATATCTTAACAAAGCAGTGTGCAAAAGATGGAGATTAGTGCCCAAGAGGTGGATAGGCAGAAAAGGGGCAAAAATCAGCAGAAGGGCAAACAACAAGGAGAACCAAGGATAAAGGACAACCAGGGAAGGGGCTGGAGTAGAACAGCTAGACAGTCTAGGGAGGTCAAATCATGGAAAGCCATGTGTGCCAATGCCAGGAGCCTTAAAAACAAGATGGAAGACCTGGAGGCTGTCATGGTGCAGTCAGACCTGGACATTGTGGCCATCACTGAAACCTGGTGTAATGATGACCATGACTGGGAGCTGGCCATTCCTGGCTACAACATATTCAGAAGAGACCGGGCAGGTAGGAAGGGAGGAGGAGTGGCACTGTATGTGAAAAATGACATAAGGGCCACAGAGATCCAGGAGGAACAAAATGGGAGATACAGTGGGTTAAGCTGGAAAGGTAAATGGGGCCAGCCATCCGCACAGGTGTGGTCTATAGACCACCAGCCCAGGAGGAAGAAACAGATAGGAAGCTGATGCTAGCCATCCAAAGGATGGCAGACAAGGGTGAGGTAGTACTGGTTGGAGACTTCAATATTCCAGACGTGGACTGCAGCATCCCAGCAGCAGCATCAACTAGGAGTAGATTTATCCTGGACTCCCTTCAGGGTGCCTTCCTCAAGCAACTGGTCATGGAACCAACTCTGCAGAAGGCAATACTGGACCCTGTGCTCATGAACAGGGACAGCGTGATGGGGTAACAGTGGGTGAGCATCTGGGGAACAGTGACCACCAGTCATTGTGGTTTGAAATCACAGAAGGAGCAGAACCACGGAGACATAAACAGGATGGAAGCTGTCCAGAGGAGGGCAACTAAAATGGTGCAGGGTCTGCACCAGAAGACATATGAAAAGAGACTTAAGGAGCTTAATATGTATAGCCTCGAGGAAAGGATGGAGAGGGGGGACATGATAGAAACTTTCAAGTACCTCAAGGGAATCAACAAAGTCAAGAGGGTAGCATCTTTCAAAAAAGTTTGCAAACAAGGGGCACAATTTGAAAGATAGAGGGCAGCACAGAGTAATTTAAGGAAGTATTTTTTCTGAACAGGGTTGTGGATGCATGGAACAGCCTTCCGGAGGAGGTTGTGGAGTCAAAAACAGTGGTGGAATTCAAGCATGCTTGGGACAGTCATAAGGCAATTCTAGGGGGTGGGGGTAGAAAGAAGTAGGCTGCTGGTTAACTAGGATCTGCAGCTTATCCATTAGGTAGGGAAATGGGCAGACTGGGTGGGCCAAGCGGACTTTATCTGCTGTCAAATTCTATGTTTCTCTGTTAACCAAACCACACAAAAACATGTATCCTGGATTTTAGGGGGTCAGACTTTGGGAAAATGGGGAGATACTTGAAAGAGGCATTAAGGGGAATGGGGCAGGAATCAAGGGTTGAGAAACAGTGGGCAGTATTTAAAACAGGGATTACAAGAGCAACAGAATTATGCATTAAGCTTGTTAACAAGAGGAAAAGGAAGAGGAGGCCATTATGGTTTTCCAAAGAGGTAGCAAAGAAAGTGAAAGCCAAAAAGATTGCATTCAGGTAATACAAAAAGACACAGGCAGAAGGGGCTAGGGAGAAGTACCAGGAGAAGCAAAGAGAGGCAGGAGGTCAGTAAGGGAGCCAAAGCTCAGACAGAAGAGCACATTGCAAAATCAGTGGGTAGA
This sequence comes from Neoceratodus forsteri, assembly GCA_016271365.2. NCBI lineage: Eukaryota > Metazoa > Chordata > Ceratodontiformes > Ceratodontidae > Neoceratodus > Neoceratodus forsteri. The sequence continues at coordinate 568,218,847 of CM057449.1, read as the reverse complement.
GGGGACAAAACCTTTACAGGTGCATAAGGAAAAAAGAAAGGCAAAGGAGGGATAAGTGAGACTGAAGGGGGAGGATGGGGCCGCGTGGAGGATGACAACAGTAAAGCTGACATACTGAACAGGTATTTCTGCTCAGTCTTTACTGAGGAAGAGGAGGGTAATGGGTCTGAAGGGAGTACAAGGGGTGAGAATGGTGCAGAAATGGACACAAGTCCCTTTACACAAGTAAGGGTCCTGAAGGAACTGGAAGTAATAAGAGTTGATAAAGCAATGGGGCCAGATAGGTGCACCCCAGGGTCCTTAAAGAACTCAGAGAGGTGGTGGATGGACCTCTGACTATTCTGTTTAGCCTATCACTGGAAACAGGGGAGGTACCCAAAGACTGGAGGACAGCAGATGTAGTCCCCTTATACAAAAGTGGGAACAAAGAGGAAGCGGGGAACTACAGACCAGTCAGCCTCACCTTGGTAGTGGGGAAGATCATGGAAGCACTACTGAAGGAGAGATTGGTGAAACATCTGGTTGTCAATGGACTGCAGAATCCAAGGCAGCATGGTTTCACCAGGGGGAGGTCATGTCAGACCAACCTCGTTGAATTTTTTGACTGGGTGACTAGGGAGGTGGATCAGGGGAGGGCAGTGGACATGGCCTATCTGGACTTCAGCAAGGCCTTTGACACTGTGCCACATAGAAGATTATTACACAAACTAGGGAATATGGGTGTGGGCAGGACAGTAGTGTGGTGGGTAGGTAACTGGCTGAGTAGCAGGACACAGAGGGTGGTGATAAATGACTGTCACTCCACAGAGGGAAAAGTGACCGGTGGGATACCACAGGGATCAGTTCTGGGACCGGTCCAATTCAACATCTTCATCAGTGACATTGCACAGGACCTAGAAGGCAGAATTTCACTGTTCGCTGATGACACAAAGCTCTGTAACAGAGTAGATGCACCAGAGGGTGTAGACAGAATGAGAAGGGACCTGCAGAAACTTGAAGAATGGTCAGGGGTTTGGCAGTTGAAATTCAATGCAAAGAAGTGCAAGATAATACATATGGGGCACAAAAACCCTGGCATGATTTATCAGTTGGGGGGGTGAGGATATAGCAAGTACCAAGCAGGAAAGGGATCTTGGGGTTATCATCTCTGATGACCTCAAGGTAGGGAAACAGTGTGACAAGGCAGCAGGTAAAGCAAATAGGATGCTGGGATGCATAGACAGGGGCATCACCAGCAGGAAAAGGGAGGTCATGATTCCACTATACAAGAGACTAGTGAGGCCCCACCTGGAGTACAGTGTACAGTTCTGGAGACCTTACCTACGTAAGGACATAGACAGGGTAGAGAAGGTTCAGAGAAGGGCAACAAAGATGGTACATGGATTGCATCACAAGTCCTATGAGGACAGGTTGAAGGAATTGAATATGTACTCCCTGGATGAGAGCAGGGGAGAGAGGGGACATGATAGAGACATACAAGTATCTTACAGGGAGGAATAGGGTGCAAGAATATATTATTTTTAAGTGAAAAAGATGTCCTAGGACTAGAGGGCATGTGAAGAAGTTGGAGGGGAGGACGATTCAGAGGAAATGTCAGGAAGAATTTCTTCACAGTACAGGTGGTGTACAAGTGGAACACCCTGCCTGAGGAAGTGGTGGGGGCTGAAACAATCATGGGATTTAAGAATGCATGGGATAGACATAAAGGAATTCTGGAGGTCAGGGGTAAGGGGCAACAGAGTTCTAGGAAAACATAAACTGAAGTTACAAATTCAAATGGGCAGACTGGGTGGGCCATAGGCCCTTATCTGCTGACACTGTCTATGTATCTATGTATGTATCTATGTGAGGACCAAGGGCTTTGTGAAGGAACAATCACCTTTGCTTGTTCCATTTTCCATACCTCATCCACTACCTCTTTTTGGATTTTCTCTGGTAACCTATAGGGCCTCTGGTGAATTGGTTTATTTTGTGTCAGTTTAATCTCATGCACCACCCCTAATGCCTTCCCTGATGTTTTAGTAAATGTTTCTTTAAAAAACTCCAAGAGTTGATCAACCTCTTGTCTTTGATCAGGCTTTAATTCCAGATTAATCTGAATCTCCTTCTCTCCTTGTTGTGTCTCTAATCTATCATAAGCCACCTCTATCTCTGATAGGCTTTGTTCAGGTTGAATGTAGAGGGACTGGTTTGGCTTATCTATCCATTTCCTTAACAGATTGGCTTGGTATACTCTTTTTACTGGTCTCCATCCAGGCATTTCAATCTCATAATTCACAATACCAGTCTGTCGAAGTAACATAGAAACATAGAAGTTGATGGCAGATAAGGACTACAAGGCCTATCCAGCCTGCCAATTTCTTTTTCTACCTTATAAATGTGCCATCGGCCTTTGCTCTGTCAGTGGCCTATCTATTCTTACTCATCTGTGTTGCTCCCTTATGCCTACCACATAAGGCCCTTGCCATCTCATGAGAAGCTTATTTTCTGTACTAGGCAACAACAGTAACACTTTTTCAAAATGTTTGTATTTCAATCCTTTATCATACAATTCTTTTTGACCCTGCTGTTTCTGATCAATATTCATATGAACCATAGTTACATATTTCACAAGCCTTTCCCATAAGTCAGTCATGTAATTCACAATGTTTGTAAATCCCACACCTTTGCCTTCCTCCCAGTGTTCTTTAATTACATCTAAAGGTCCCCTAGGGTTGCGACCATATAGTAAGGAAAAGGGGAAAAAAAACAGTTGTTGCTTGGGGTACTTCCCTGTAGGCAAACAAGAGGTAAGGGAGAAATCTGTCCCAGTCTCGACCTTCCTCTTTTATGTACTTTTGCAACATTTTCTCAGGTGTTTTATTGAATCTTTCTACTAACCCAACAGTCTGAGGGGGAGGCATGTACTGCAGAGACACCCAACAGAAGGCACAATTATTGCAGCATCACAGATGTAAAGTTACTGCCTCTATCAGTTAGAATCACTTGTAGTATTCCCATTCGACTGAAGATTTTAGCTAATTCTTCAGCTATTCTAGCAGCAGTAACCATTCTCATTGGTATGGCATCAGGGTACCAGATGGTGTAGTTGCACACAACCAGTATGAACTGATTTCCCTTAGAACTCTTTGTTAGGAGCCCCACCATGTCCATAGCTACTCTCTCAAAAGAAGTTGTTACATAAGGGATGGGTTGCAGGGGTACTTGATCTTCCTTCCCTCTTGAGCCACCAGTTGGCATTTTGCACAAGCTCTACAATATGCTGCTACCTCTTGATGAATCCCCAGCCAACAAAACCTGGATAATATCCCTGTAATGTTCTTTCCCTCCTCTCATGGCCAACCATGGGAATATCATGGGCCAATCATATTACCTGTTCCCTATATTGTTTAGGTACCATTAACTGCTCTGTCTCACAGTTTGTAACAGGATCAACAGTCATTCTATACAGTATGTTACGCTTTAATAAAAAATGAGAATGTCCATTCTTTTCTTCTTGATTTATTTGTGCAAATAGAGGTTTTAAAGTCTCATCTGCTAACTGTTCCAGTCTGATGCCACCCTTTAACAAGCTTGGTGCTAATTCCACATTCTTTTCTGGATGTGAATCCTGCCAAGCTTTCTTTTCCTTTCTTTTAATTCACTTGGATTTTCTTGCCTTTCCTTGTCCTTCAAAATAATCTTCTTCAAAAGGAAAGACAGGTTCCATCTGTACTTTTGCCTGTGCCCTGGTAACTACACTAACAGGTTCCACCAATGATTGATGAGTCTTTGTTAAGGCATCAAAACAAGGGAAATCCTGGCCAATTATAACAGGTACAAGTAGACGGGGTACTAATCAAGCTAACAAGGTGTGGATTTGGTTAACAGTCAATGCCAACTTTGCAGTGTGATACTGATGGACATCCCCATGTATACAGCGAACAGTTATATCATTCTGACTTAAGTCTATTTCAGGGGCCAGATCAGCTCTCTTCAGGGTTTGTCTACTTCTGGAGTCTAACAATCCAAAAAGTTTGTTGGTCTCCCACTCCCACAGAAGTAACATATCCAAAGTTCACTAGGGCCAAATGTGCTGTATCATTTCTTTTATTAGGGCAATTTCTGACTATGTGTCCTTTCCCAAGACATCCATGGCAAATAATGTCTGCATATGGGACCCTGCCCCCTCTATCTTGCCTATCATATGTTAATTGTCTTTGATTATTGGGAAAAAAGTTCTTAACGGAGCTGTAGATGGTCCTGGGTTACCTTGTTGTCCCCTCAGTCTGGTGGGATGAGCTGCCAAGTAGTCCCCCACCAGTTTAATGGTCTCCTCTGCTGTCTCTGGCTTGTGCTCCTTAACCCATAACTGTACATCCAGTGGTAAAACCTGAATGAACTGTTTGATGGTTATTAGCTCCATAATCTGATTGATAGTCTTAGTCATACCTGATTGATAGTCTTAGTCATCGGTTGTATCCATTTACTACAATAACCTCTGAGACGATCATATGTTTTCCTGGGGGTGTCATAGTGGGCCATTTTCTAAGAATGAAAACACTGGTGATAGGTCTCAGTACTGATATTATAACATCTCAATATCTCTTCTTTTACTCTATCATAATCATTAGCATCAGTCCCACTCAGTTGTCTATATACTAACTGGGCCCTCCCAGATAAGTAGGGTACTAATCTTATTACCCACTAATCACAAGGCCATACACAGGTTTGGGCTATCCTCTCGAAGGTAGCAAGGTATGCCTCAATGTCATCACTGTCTGACAATTTAGTTAGCTTTATGTCTCTGGGCCCAGTTCTATCCACCTGACCTTGATTCATTTCCTGTATGGCTTTCAGGGTATCATTCCATTTTATGTCCTGCCATCTTCTTTCTTCTGCCTGGATGTGTCAATCCTCATCCCTCTGTCATCTGTCCTCTTCTTGTTGTCATTACATCTCGATCTACTTCATACAGAGCCATTTCAGCAACTCACTTGGATCATCCAGGGCTAGGGGCATCTGTCTCTCTTTTGGCTTCTGCGTGTCTTCCCCCTCTTCGATATCCTTGTCTTCTGGTTTCTTCATCTTAGGTCTGGCTCCTGTACCTAGTCCAGGTAACAATTTAATTCCAGTTCTCTCAGTTACTGATCCTATCAGGTGATATGTGCTGAGGTCTGTCTGGTCCCCTTCTATCATCTATCAGGGTATATCGGAACAATATCCCCCTGGTAGCGACTCCTGGGCAGCCTCAATGTACCAGGTCTATTCCACTTCTGACACCAGTGTAGAAGGTGTGGGATAAATGACAGACACCAGACGGTAATATTTAGTGCATAAAAAACACATTAAATGTTTTTATTAATTTATTTGCAAAAACTTTACCAAAACTAAACAAACATGTATTTACAGAAAGAAAATTGTGGGTGTTAGTCTATCACACCATTTCAACACATCAGGAAACACTTCTTCTTGAGACTCCTTTCTTTCTTCTGTATATTCAATATCCAATACCTAATTCCCAACAATACAGTGTGTAAGCTCTGACACTAGCTCCTTCTCCCTCAGTGGTCAGAAGATACTGACCCACACATAATTCTTAGTCCCCTGGTGACAGGATTTATAGCAATCCTTAGGGTAACATCACAATCAGGGGATCTCCCACTTAACATAAAATAGACCTATATGTGGTCCTATCTAAGGCTATCTTGGATCATTATTGCACAATAGGAAAAACAAGCATTTATGTTATAATCTGTCCATGAATATATCCTAAAATATCAGTTTCAGATCATCTAAACCTTAATTGTGGGGTTTCTACCTCATTTGGAGCATAGCTCCTCCCACTTGCTGTGACCTTATCTCTCCTGATTTTTACAAAAGCAGTCACTTCAGAGGTTTTCTGTCCTATAGTATGAATCTCCCCATAATGGCAAGAATTCAGGTAACAACAAAAGAAAAACATTTATTTGTTCATTTTCACATGTTTTATATACAGGAATACCCAGCCTGGACAGGGGAATGACAAATGAGGGGCGTGCTCCCTATTTGCCTTCCCCTGCCAGCCCAGGAGATACTGAAGCCCAGTTTATTTATTTTAACAAAAAGATAAGAGAAAAGTAGGAAAAGAAGATTTGGGGGGGTTACACATTTTTTACTTCGGGACTAAATATTCATAACAGGGGCACCCTGTTACATATAGATGTTACAGATAGGATAGAACAAAGGGAAAAAAGTATATTGTGACTCCCAGGATTTTAAAAAATGTGTTACAACAGCAGACTTGGTTGATGCCACAGTACAGGCACACCCCAAAATCACACATACATATGTAAGGAACAATATAACCACAAAGATAGACTATATTTTTATTTCAAAGCAAGTACATATTAATAAAACAGTACCAGATCCAGTAGAAATGTCAGATCATTTATTAATATATATTGTTTCAAGTATTAATACAGCAACAAAGAGGGTGTATCATAGATGGAAAATGAATATAGCAATTTTAACAATTCCTGAAGTTAAATCATATCTGAGGGAATTAATTTCGGCTCACATCTCCATTCTTTTTATGTATGATAATATAGAAACCAGGTGGGAGGAAATAAAAAAAGACATAAAAGATTGGTGCTCGTCATATGGGAAACAGAAGGTACAAACTAATTTTATGAATTATTTAGATCTACGGATGCAGTTATGCAAACTGTATTCAACAACTTATATAAATAGGCAGGATCTGTCTGACCAGATTAACAAAATAAAAACAGAAATGAGGAAATTTCAGTATGACCAAGCCAGTTCACTGCAGGCGGAAATGTCCTATGGCACTCAAAAAATCTCTGCAGGTATACCTATGCGAGGCTTGTAAGGAGAAAAGAATACATCCACAAAGTATTACATTATGGGATCTAAATGGACAAGAGATAAATACCCCTAAAGACTTGGAATTTTAGAACAGTATCTTGATAGTTTAAATAAAAAGAATAAGGTAACAAAGGTGGAAATATGGGATTTTTTTGGAAAAATACAAATCTCATCATATCCCCAAACATTACGACCTGAAATAATAAAACTAATTATGGTACCCAAGAGGTAGAGGAAACAATAAAGGATTTAAACAAGGAACATCTCCTGGGTGGGATGGGATACCAAAAGATTTTTATAAGGAACTATTAAGCATACTTACACCATGTCTTGCTGAGCTTTATAATTCTTTTTTGTCAGACCCAAAGGAGTTGCCGATGGATTTTTCCAAAGGAACAGTATCCTTTTTACACAAATCCAGTAATAAAGACATAAACAACTGGAGTCTTTTGAATTCAGATTTCAAGATTTTGACTCATATTCTACAAAATAGATTAATAAAACTGGCCCAATTTTTAATACATCTATCAAAAACAAATACTATTCCAGATAGGAAAATCCAAGAAAACCTTTCTATAATGAGATGTTTTGGAATATTGTAATCAACCGAAAAAGAGAAATTTTTTTACTAGCTTTGGATCAGAAGAAAGCTTTCGACAAAATAAATCATAAATATTTGTTTCAAGTATTATTATATTATGGGGTCCCTGTAACTTTTGTGAATTGGGTGAAATTGTTATATGATAGGGCAGAAACTACGCCATTACTTTATGGAAAGGAAGGGAGATATATTAAGTTGACAAAAGGGGTATGACAGGGCTGCCCATTCAGCCCTTTATTATATTTATTTGTCCTAGATCCATTAGCCAGGACAGTAATTTTAAATCCAGCCATTGAAGGGTGAGGGAAGCTTGGATACAGGGAGATTTGAAAATCATAGTTTATGCAGACAATTTGTGCACATTTGTAAAGGATGAGAGGAGTGCAAAACAAAGTTTGAAGGAAATAGAAATATGTGAGAAGATTTCGGGGGCTCAGCTAAATATAGAGAAATCAAAAGGTTTGATTTTGGGTCCCAGAGAAGAAAAAATAGACAGGCTTGCTGGGATATAGATTATAGAGACACCAGTGAAAATTTCGGGAATAAATTTTGGACCAGGAGATATGGCATTACATTACTGGGAAGCTATGTGATGTGAAAGTTCAAAGATGGAAAGGTTGGAGACTAGCAAAACAAAAAAGGGTATACATCATAAAGCAATTTTAAATGCAGATTTTGCTTTATGTCAGTACAGTGTTTCCATTACCCATTAAATTAGAAGCAAGGGTAATGAGCATTTTCTTCTAGATGCTCTTGGGGAGTAGACTCAATCCAGTAAAGAGAGCATATACTTTTTTATCTAAAAAGAAGGGTGGCCTAAATATGGTCTCCCCAATAGGTTTTTTTTCCATACACTTTTTTGATCAAAATCCTTATCACTAGGGCTGCAAGAAAAAGAAATACAGGCTAAATTTTGGATGCAGGGAGTTTTTAAGGAATATTTGGAAAAATGGGATGATATTCCCCTAAAATTGGCAAAACAGTACGAAGTCCCAGAATATTTGAAACCAATGGTACAGAAATTGGCTAAATGGAAAATTTAAAGGGGAGATACTCTACTTAAAACAAGAAAAGGGCACTGCAACAGTGTTTTGGAAAGTATGGGGTTTACAAATCCAGAATTTAGGAACTGTAGACCATCAAAGATAATCTTAGTGTGCAAACAACTAAATTATCCAAGAATCCCAGAAAATGTGGGACACAGTTTGGTTGTGTGCCTATGGTAAACTACAGGTCAAAGGAAACCATTAGCATAAGGCATTTGAAGACAGGATGTGCCCATACCCATGCTGTGTAACAGAAGTTGAAATGATGGAGCATTTTTTCTTTGAATATGACCATGTAAATGGCTTTGGGGGTTTTGCTGTGAATAAATGGGAATTATCATGGTTGCAGCACATAACATATGAATAACTACCTTTAGGACACTATGATAGAATTCCAAAGCAGTAAGATAATAGTATCCTGACAATATTTTTTGCAACTGTAAAATATTATTTATGGCAAGCAAGGAATCAATAGGTTGTGCAGCAACAAAAAATGACATATGATGTATTATGTCATTTGTGTGAATTAACTCTTAAAGAGATGTTTGAAAAAAGATATAAAAACAAACCCAAAGTAAAATGTAAATATTTGGTGGAGAGGGTTTAGATTTTTTCAAAAGTACCAGTAATCAGGTTTTACCAGTGGTCTCTATTTTTCTTTTCTCTTGCTGAACAATGTAAATATGACTTTTGATGAATGACAAAGAGAGTTTAGAAAGTAACATCATTTTTTCCGTTTTTTTAAATATTGTTTTTCTCAGGTGTTATTGTTGGAGTAATTAAATTCCTATAAGAGTGGGAAAAAAGGGAGACAAGGGATACCTAAATAAGTGCCACTTCATTTTTAAGGGAAATGGCACCTTCTGAGCAGGTATGTAAATGTAAATGTTTGTTTTCTATACATAATTTTGTTTTTCAATGGAGCTCATGGAATTTGAACTAATTTTTTGGGTCTCGAGTTTGAAGGGGGAAAGTTTTCAAAACAAAAGAGAAAAAATGTGCATAACTAGAAGAACAGAGTTTGAAAGGTAACTATTTGTCATTTATCTTTATTACTACTTTGTGTAATCAAATGAGATACAATGTGATGTATGGTGATTGTTATGTTTGTCTAATAAAAAATTCCCCTACTCACAGGAAGGGGAACCTCTAACATTCTGGCATTCTGCCAAGATAACCATCCCTAGAGCACCTGGAGAGCTGATGGAAGTCATGGAGGCAGGAGAGCAGGTCTCCTTCCCTGGCCTGCCTAACCTAGAGACTGAGCAGTTTTTTGATGCCGCTAATATAGTGGAAGAAGGTGTTATTTCAGAAAAGTCAAATGAGCCTATTGTTGGAATGGAGGAAGCTATTTTAATGGAGGAATCAGCGGCTGTGCAACCGGACAAAAATGTGGAATCTACTGCATCTGCAGAGGTACAACCTGGTCTTATGAATAACTCTACCACTAACTTGCAAATGGAAATGACAGAGGATTTACATGCACAGCTCATAGCTGAGGAGCAGCATTTTCGATCTAAGCAAAGAGTGCTTCAGCGGACAATTGATGCCAGATGCAACTCTTAGTCTGTGACATGACTGGAAGGGTTTCTAGGTGTTGCGACCCAGATAAGACCTGCATCCTCCGGCACTACACCACAGCACAGACTGTCCCCTGGAGCATCACAACAGGAGGCTACTATAGAAGATTCAGCGCAGAACCTGACATTTTCTTTTAAACCAGGTACCTCTACTCCTTTATTTGTTTTCAAGGGAGAAATGCCACAGAAACCTGTTGAGGGCTCATTGGGAATTGCAAATACAGACTCGATCAGGTCTGGCCTAAAATGAGACCCTATTTGTTTTCAAAATGTTGCTAATGACTGGTCTATTGATTCTGTTCTCCAAGCGACAGGCTGGGAAAAATCCCAGCACACTGGAACTTGGATTTCAGGTGCATCTCCTATCCAAATTCCAGGGAAAGCCCCAATATCATTAAATGCAGTACAAGATGGACATATTACTGACCAGACTACAGAGGCTTGTATGGAGGTGTCTCAGGAAGGCATGACAGCTACTTCTGAATCACCCATGCACCTTCAAAATGACTTGGTATTAACCCAGAACCCACAGTTCACATTGCCTGAGTCGCCCCCCAGCAGAGGATTTGGGTGATATAGGACCACAGGGAGACACTGGAAATACTGGGACACAACCTTGTACCTTCCCATCTCCTTTTAATAGGGCACAAAGGGAACAGACCTCTACTAATGATCCCAGCCCGCATTCTGGAGCTGGAAATAACAGACCTTATGCCTCTTTTTTTCAGCAACCTGTCTTCCTTGCAAAATGGCACAACACTGTCAGGCTTCTATACAAGGGTGGTCTTGATATTCCAGACAGATTGCATATTGCCAGGACCTTACTCAAGGAATCAATGAAATGTATAACTACTGAAATATATGCCCTTAGACATGTATCGGGGGAAATTACATTCGATACTAGTTTCAAGTTAAGTAGGGTCCTGCATAAATTCTGGGCCTTGTATCAGAACTTGAAACACACTCCTCTCTGGGTAGCCTTTCAAGTTTTACCATTATAAAGACCTGAAAATAGAACTGTAACTGTTTTCTTTCGGAATGAAGGGGTCTGCATCACAGTCCCTTTATTCTGGCTATGACAGGGATGTACAGTGTTGGGGAAACAGGCTATCTTCGACGGTGAGAGGATTTGGACTAGTGGGTTGCAGATTAGGGTGCTCCTGAACACCCTTGAAGATTGCCTGCAACACCTCCCTAACTGCTTTTTTCTAGGCCATGACAGGGGTGCCCTATTCTATGCTGGACAGCCTAAAGCATGCTGTCATTGTGGGGAGACTGGTCACATAAGTAGCCTCTGTGACAAATTGAAATGCACCTTATGTAATGAATTAGGACACATCAGTGTGATGTGTAGAAGTGACCAGTTGTGTCATTTATCTAACAAGAAAGGGCACTCTTACCACTCATGCCACTGGGCTACACATAACCACCCTGACCAAACTTGATGGCAAAGAGCAAAGGTTGCTGATTGCTGTGGCACAACGAGGACACACTATGGCCCACCCACATAGGCCCAGTACAAGCATAGCACCAGTACTGGATGAAGGTACCATTGAGCCCCCCCAGGTTGTGGAATCTCCAGAGACAGCACCCACACAAACACAGACTATGTCCTTAGATTCAGACCTCTGACCCTTGAGTCCGAACCCCTGCCAGTCCAGGACTCAAATAGGACTGAAGTTTTAGATGGTAGCATAAATCCACCTTCTTCTATGCCTATGGACATTCCATGCCCCTTCCCAAATTCTTTCTCCAAATACTGAACCTAGCAAGTCAGGAACCAGGAGGAGATATTCTTGGACACAGCCCCAACCTAAGATCTCAAAAACTGTGACACTCCCCACATCCAACAGATACAACATTTTATCTGACTTACCGGAGGCCTCAGGGAATGACTCGGATGATTCTTCAGTTCGGTCCTTTGTACCTAAAGTGGCATCAGATTCTGAAACCCCTACAACCCACATCCACCTCCACCCACAGAGGATTTGAGCTCAGGTGCCAAGCCTTCTAAGGCAAAAACCAAACAGAAACATTCCAGGATAACAAGAAGGAGTAGTACGGCTAAGCCACCTTGACGAGCCTTTACAGTATTTTTTTTCTCTCTTACAGTAATCTCTTGTTCTCTCTCTTTACCATTATCTATTAACTGGATCATTCCCTTCCCTTATATACTATTAATGTTAATAGTATAAAGGCCCCCAGGAAAAAGCTTGCTGTCTTTTCTCATTTAAACTTTAAAACTGGCATTTTTTTCTTACAAGACACCAGATTACATACTACACACAAACTCCACCGGGTGTTTAATTACTGGAATACTAACCCTTGCTGCTGTTATCTGGGGGTGGATACATGTTCTGGTGTGGCTATCCTCTTTTTGTACATCCAATTTAAATTAATCAAACTGATTGATTTAGTGCCTGGGAGGGCATTAATTTTGGATATAAGAATGAATAACATTTTATTTAGATTATTCAACATATATGCTGCCCAAACAAAATCTGAAAGAGTAGAACTCTTTCATATGATACAACCTTATCTTTATTCAGCTCAAAACATTATCTTTGGGGAGATTTTAATTGCGGCCTCTCACTCTATGACTGTGAAAAACATACCTGCACAAAAAAAGTGTATTGTGACATGTTTTTTCTTAAAAATATGATACAGAATACCAGTCTGGTAGATGCCTACGTACTTGCCACAAGTAAACAAGATCCAACATTCCACAAGGGATCTTTAGCTACACGTATTGATTATTTTTTTGTTACTTCATCCTTAGAGATCCAGAAGCCCAAGTACAAGTAGCTGAATTTTCTGATCATGGCATGGTACATGTTAAGTTAGAGAATGTGGCTCAGTCCCCTCATAGCCCCGGAACATGGAAACTCAATTCTACCCTACTTGACAAACCTGACACTAAACAATTAATACTGGCTTTCATAGTAGCATGGAAATCAGTGCTAATTTTGTATGATGACCCCATTTTATGGTGGGAAGACACCACTTCAGATACTTCATATGTACTCAAACAACACAGTAAAACTATTCACCAAGATTCTTATTTTACATATTTACAAAACAGAATGCAATTTCAAAAATGTTTAGCCCTCTCTCATACCACTGGACAAAATGTTAGTACACAAATTGCTAATATTAAGCAAACAATGATTACATTTCATGTGAAACAGGCCCAATGTTTACAGCACCAACAGAAATTTGGCAAATTTGGCAAACAAGGGAACAAAGGGCATATTTGCCCATATGAAACTTGTAATGTCACCAATAAACAAAAGCAAATGGAAGGACTGTGGGACAGAACACATAAACTATGTAGAGATATAAAGGAGATTACTGATATTGTTACATAACATACTGTGCAGCTTTTTCAAGCTCCAGCTAGACACCCTCCTGACCTTGTGCAATTCCCACATCCCACTTGTTCAACTGAGGAAGCTTCAAGCTTGACCCAGGATATCACTGCTATGGAAATAGAAATTGCAATCAAGGCACTGCCTGTAGACAAAGCCCCAGATGCAGATGGCTTGACAAGCGAGCTGTATAAACTGATTAGAACTGAAATTGCAGAAGAATTGGCTACAATATTTTCTTGTTTGTTAAATTCCAAATCCCCATCTCTTCAAATGACCAATGGCCAATTAATTTACCTTTATAAAAAGGGAGATACATTTGATATTAATAATTGACATCCCATAAGCTTATTAAACACTGATTTTAAAATGTTGATGAAAATGTTGAATGTACGACTGTTACATGTTGCAAAGCATGTACTTTCTTTGGCTCAAACATGTACACTCCCTGACAGAAAAATCTCGGATCATCTTCTGCTAAGAGTTTTTGAATATGGAGGTAAGGGAACTTTGTCTGGGTATGTGATTTCTTTGGATCAACAGAAAGCATTCAATTCAGTTACTCATGAATTTCTGTGGTTTGTACTTATGGCATATGGTATCCCTACTCAATTTGTCTCCTGGATACAATGTACAATGTTTATATAACATAGCCATGGTTACGCCTGTTGTTAATGGGTGGAAAGGGCCTATGGTCTCCGTTGGCAAGGGTGTGTGGCAAGGTTGCCCTTTAAGCCCTCTACTTTATCCTTTTAGCTTGGACCCACTTCTTTGATTACTGAATACATCCCCTGACATACAACATCTCAAGACTGAGGTAATCTCCATACTGCATGCTGCAATAGCTTATGTGGATGACCTTTGCTTATTATTGGAAGATACACAATCAGTAGAAACTGCCATCCAGATTTGTGAGACTTATGGGTCCTTCTCTGGAGCCACCATTAATTTATCCAAATGTTCAGGTAGTTGGGAACTGAGAACCCTAAATGTCATGCAATAGCTATTATAACACTAACTACAGAACCAAGACAGATATTAGGTACTATTTTTGATACTGAAAATTCCAATCTTTTAAACTGGGAATCTAAACTACAACAAGGTAAGTCACTGGTGGTTAAATGGAACAGATATTCGGTTAGTAAACAGAAACGAGTACATTTAGTGAAGTCTCATCTTATTCCCCTTTTTTATATATTAGCTATGTTTCCCCCCACCCAAAACTTTAGAACACACTATTTTAAGCATCTTTTTTCAAGCTGTATGGGGCAGCAAACTGAACCCCATTAAAAGGAATATAACCTATTGCCTATACATCTGGGGGGGTTAGGAATAGTTACTCCTATTTCCTTTCTTTACAGTATTTTCTTTATCACCAATTTAAAACCTCTTATGGTATATGTAGGAGATGCATAGGCACCTTTTCTGTTCACTTCCTGCAGGAACTGGTTCTGGCAATGAGAACAGGGTTGTATAGGGCTCCTGCGACACTCTAGAGAAACCTCAGAATTTATTAGAGACGTATTCTTAAAATTGAAAATATGGAAAATTACATACCATGTTGTACTGACAAAGAATAAGAAGGAATTGTATTATTGGATTCAACTACAACATTTTCAGGAAGCTACCACCTTTCCCTTGTGCCCAACATCTACCTTCCTTCACTACTAATTTTAATGAAAGAGAAGTGAATACCTAGTAAAAGGTGGGTCTTTTATTGGCTGAGATGCCACTCAAAAATTAATGTCAAGGACAACCATGAGCATAAGCAAATGGAAGATAGAATGTGTATTAGACCTCATGTATTTATTTTATAAATAAATACATATTACAATAAAATAAATAAAAATAGCCCTCATTGCTCCCAAAAATTGGAGACCACAGAGCACCTTTTTTTTTACTTGTAGTTATATTGTTGGATTCTGGCACACCCTCTCACAAATATGGCAGGAACCATGGTTTTCCACTGTCTCCTATGGGGTCCTGATATTTGAACATTACCCAGGTAGTTCAAATAAATGGTATCATTGTACGCTTTATTTAGTTTTGAATGTAGTAAAATGGTATGTCTGGAATACTAGATTTTTTTTACATTACAACAGAAAAAATTGATCATACAGAAATGATCAAGAAAATTACTGCAGAACTACAATCTATATATTTTTCTGAGGTTAAAAATCTAGATAGTAGATGGATATGTATGGCATGGATAAATATGCTCTGGGTCACTGACTCGGATGCACCAATTACATGATTGAGCTCTAAATGGGGTCCTCGAGGTTGTTACTTACTAATATTTTTGTACCAGGTATGTAACCCCCCCCTTTTTGTTGTTGTTGTTTGTCTTTAGAAACTTATATGCAGAGTGATACTTGACAGCATGACGGTTTCTTTGATTTGGTGTGTCTCTCTGTGCTTTACAACAGATTGTACAAAACACAAAAATTTAATTGTTTTTGTTTTCTTGTTTTTTCTTTTTTCTCCTTTGCTATATTTTGCTGTACTTTGTATGTTTCATATACTTGTGATATACTTTTTGTTTGATGCATTATTCTAATAAATACCCCTACTCACAGGCAGGGGAACCTCTGTCCAAGATGGCGTCGACTGATTCTGAGCTGGAGATGAAGGGTAGTTTTCACCTGGCAGAAGACACAGAGATCATAATGGAGGATATTTTGCCTGTACCTAGAGTGTCTGAAGATGTGGTGGCTACACAGGATAGCATTTCAGCTGTACAAATCATGAGTGAGACCAGCAGTTATCTGGATATGGGTATAGACGCCCAGCAGGTTCCTGAGGTGTTTACTTCACAGCAGCAGGCAGCGGATGAAGTTGCATTGGCAGGTCAATCAGTACGCATGGATGTTCCAGGTGAGAGTGAAGAGGATGTGGTGCCGTGAGCAGTCGGAGAGAAACCGGACTGCTGGTGGATCAACACAGGAAAGGAACATTGTGGTATCCAGGCTGGAGAAGGAAACATAGAGACATAGAATTTGATGGCAGATAAGGACCACTTGGCCCACCCAGTCTGCCCATTTCCCTACCTACTAGATAAGCTGCAGATTTTAGTTAACCAACAGCCTACTTCCTGCCACCCCCCCCACTATAATTGCCTTATGTCTGTCCCATGCATGTTTGAATTCCTCCACTGTTTTAGACCCCACAGCCTCTCCAGGAGGTGGTTCCATGCATTCACCACTCTCTCCGTGAAAAAAATTTTCCTCCATTACCCTGAACCATCCCCCATCTTTAAATTGTGCCCCTTGTTCTACACATCTCTTTTTCTGAAATATGCTACCCTCCTGGACTTTGTTGATTCCCTTGAGGTACTTGAACATTTCTATCATGTCCCCCATCCTCCTTTCATCAAGGGTATACATATTAAGCTCTCTCAGTCTCTCTTCATATGGTTTCTGATGCAGACCCTGCACCATTTTAGTTGCCCTCCTCTGGACCTGCTTCCATCCTGTCTATGTCCTTGCATAGATGAGGTCTCCAAAACTGCACACAGTACTCCAGATGGGGTCTCACCAACTGTCTGTACAGAGGGATAACCACTTCCTTTTCTACTTGTGGTGCCTTCCCATGCATCCCAGTATCCCTGGCTCTCCTTACTGACTTCTCACATTGCTTACCCACCTTTAGATCATCTGATATGACTACCCCAGGTCCCTTTCCATTTTGTTGTTGTATTACCTCACCTGCTATTGTACTCTTCTCCTTGGTTTTTGTTTCCCAGGTGCATTACTTTGCACTTCTTTGCATTGAATCTAAGTTGCCATATAGTCTGACCATTCCTCCAACCTTGCCAAGTCCCTTCTCATCCTTTCTACCCTCCTTGTGTATCAACTCTGTTACAGATCTTTGTGTCATCTCAAAGAGGCATACCTTTCCCTTCAGATCCTCTGCAATGTCACCTATAAAGATGTTAAAGAGGACTGGACCTAGTACTGAGCCCTGAGGTACTCCATTAGTGACCCCCCTTTCTTCAGAATGTGTTCCATTCACTATTACCTTCTATGTCCTGTTGTACAGCCAGTTTGCTACCCAGGCTAGCACCCTGGGACCCACTCCCAGGTTGGCTAACTTGATTATCAATCTTTTGTGCAGGACTGTGTCAAATGCCTTGCTAAGGAGGTAATTGTGTACTGGATGGGGGAGTGGATAGCCCAATTGATTTTGCCCATTGGTCCCCGGAGATAGCTTTAGGCAATGCAGGCTGGAAACAGTAGCCAGATGGTCAGTGGCTGCCTGTTTTGCAATGGATTGACTTCGATGATCAGGAGGAAGTGAAGCAATCTATGGATCGTATTGAGGGCCTGATTGGGAGGGGGTCTCCGGTTTCAGACATTGTTCGTATCACGGGTGCGACTGACTCCTTAAGGCTGGTCAGTTCTTAGGAGCAGGCTCCCCATGCAGCTTCTCAATCAAGGTCTGAGGAGCTGGTCTAGGTAGGAAAGCCTCTTGATGTTACTGATTCTCCCTCCTGTGACCAGTCTGCTTTCTTACAAGCTATCCCTCTTGGGTCTGCAGCCTCTCCTAGGCAGCAAGTAGACAGTGAGATCCCAGATGCAGTACCTTCCACATCTGAGGTTCCTACAATTGCTCCTGTTTTACAGGATTCATCTGATGAGGACTCCTCCCCCCCCAAGAGGAGGAAGATAGATCATATTCTCGACCTAGACCCACCATTTCTGAGTTGTTTCAAAACTTACGCAAGCCCCCAGAAAAAATTAGATTAACTTGCATTATAGGGGGGCTTGCAGGATCATCCAGATAGACTGTTTATTGCCCAAAAATTGCTGCTGGATTCAATGCTATTTCACCCTTCAGATATTTATGCATTGATCCATGTCTCAAGGGAATATACTTACGATATTAGCTTTCACCAGCATTCCAGATTGGATAGATTCTGGACTAAGTTTAATATGCTTAAGTCCACTCCCTTATGGGTGAACTTTATGGCTATCTCTTTGACAAAACCCCTTCTGAAAACTATTACAGTGATGTTCCACGATGAGGGGATGAATGTCAATGACATTCTTTTCTGGTTACAGAAAAGATGTACGGTGCTGGGGCACCCTGATCCTGTTCTGGACTCCATTGGTATTTGGACTGGGGGGTGGCGATTCTGGATAAAATTGTATCAGACTATTTCCATTATTCACCATATCCCTAATAGTTTTTTCTTAGGGCACGACAGAGGGGTCTGTTTTTATGCAGACCAACTGAGGGCCTGCTATAAGTGTGGGTCACCAACCCATCTCAGCAGTTCTTGTGATAAGATGCGATGTTCCTTGTGTGGGAATTTTGGCCATGTTAGCATGGCCTGCACCAATTTTGTTAAATGTAATCTTTGTGAAGAGGCTGGGCATGCTTATTACCAGTATCCGTGGGCCAGACAAAACAGGTCAGATGAGTTGGATCAGGAATCCTTGGTTCATACGGCCCAGGGTCCAACTATGGAGCTGTGACTCAGCAGGAACACCCCCTTCCCGCAGATCCTCCAGCTGCGGAGCCACATGAGGGAGTCCTGCAGGAGGTGCAAGATCTGGTTCCTGATACAGTACAGGATACTTTGGGGCACACAGTGTCTACCCCCTCCCGTAGTTTCTGAACCACCTGTGATGCCTGCCCCCTTGACTTTTACCTGCCTAAAACTCAAAGGGTTACTAGGTCTTCGCTAAGGACTATGTTCCAGACCCCTCCTGCTCTTACACAAAATCCCTTTCAGGTTTTGCAAACTGATGGGGAATCGGATTTGGAATCTGATGTCTCCTCTAGGTCAGGAATGGTATCAGAAATGGAGCTGGAACACCCTATGGCTCCTCCGGAGCCTGGAAAAAAGTAAGGAAAAAAGAAGAAATCCATTGGAAAAAATAGGGATCCAGGGTGATTTAGTCCTTCTGCTTTCTTTTTATGACTACCTTGCGTATAGCATCCTTAAATGTATGCAGTATGCTTAATTATAGGAAGAGGTTGACTGCCTTGTCCTTTTTCCAGCACTCTACTCATGACGTTATCTTTTTACAAGAGACTAGGCTTATTGTAAATCACTCTTTTTTACTGAACAAGCCAGGAGAGGGTGGATGTGGGGCCCTTCTTTTTGGTCATTTGGCACTAATACAGTAGAAAGGCTAGGGATCCTGGTTCAGGGTTCTGATTTCACCCTACATATACTAGTGGACATAGTCCGTGGGAAGATCTTTCTCTTGGACTGCTCTTTCAGACACTTTTCTCTCTGGCTCATAAATACTTATGCGCCACAAACTAAGGCCAAAAGGGTTGAATTACTTGAATCCATTAGACCTTATCTTTTTATTACCTGACATATTATTTGGGCTGGGGACATGAACTGTGTCATGGACTTTAAATCTAGAGATGCCCTACAAAAAAGGTATATTGTGATTCCCATGCTCTGTACAACATTGTGTATCAAGCCAATTTAGTAGATGCCTACAGACATCTGTCGACTGAACTTGAGTTTACCTACTTTAGGAAAAGACATGCCAGTAGGATAGATTTTATTTTTTGTACTAGATAATTGGTGCCCCAGTCCTTTGTGTTGCAGCCTTGTGAGTTTTCAGACCATTTCATACTAACCTGTCATCTTTATTTAGGTAGGATCCCTCCATGCTTCTTGACCAGTGCAAAGAGGTGGAGATGAATGTTTCGATTTTAACTCAGAAGGTTTTTATTCAGGAACTGAAGGCCCTGTTTCAGATACGTGATTCAGTTAAATGTCTTTATGTTGATAAGTGGGGTTGGTGATCTGATACAAAATCTGATGTTAAATCTCTTCTCACTTATCTAGGCCACTGTAGATTTAATCAGGAATACTTACAGTATTTGGAACATAGAAACAAATTATATAACTATCTTTCTCTAGCACATGATCAGAGAACCCAGTGCGTGTCTCAAATTGCTCAACTTAAGAGTCAGATGCTCCAATTTCAATAAAATAGAGCAGTGTCCTGAGAGGCTGAACTGAGATATGGCACTGAATCTCAGCCATCTGCTGTCCCATTTGCTGCTTTTAAACAAAGGTTGGAAGCTGTCCAGAGGAGAGCAACTAAAATGGTGCAGGGTCTGCACTGGAAGACATATGAAGAGAGACTAAAGGAGCTTAATATGTATAGCCTCGAGGAAAGGAGGGAGAGGGTGGACATGATAGAAATGTTCAAGTACCTCAAGGGAATCAGCAAAGTCCAAGAAGGCAGCATCTTTCAAAAAAAGAGGTGTGCAAGAACAAGGGGGCACAATTTGAAGATAGAGGGGGGCAGCTCAAAGGTAATGTAAGGAAGTATTTTTTCACAGAGAGGGTTGTGGATGCATGGAATGGCCTTCCAGAGGAGGTTGTGGAGTCAAAAACAGTGGTTGAATTCAAGCATGCATGGGACAGCCATAAGGCAATTCTAGGGGGTTGGAGTAGAAAGAAGTAGGCTGCTGGTTAACTAGGATCTGCAGCTTATCCATTAGGTAGGGAAATGGGCAGACTGGGTGGGCCAAGCGGTCCTTATCTGCTGTCAAATTCTATGTTTCTATGTTTCTATGGATGCTACTGTTATGACTGAACTGCAGGATATGGATGGCAGGCTGAAAACACTTGACACGGATATTCTGCAGTTTATACATAGGCACTTGCAGGTAATTTTTGGGTCAGACTTTATCCCGGATGTATCATCTCTGGACTGTGTGTGCCATCTGCCTTCCCTGTTGATGGAGACTCAGATTGCAGAACTCAGTGCCCATATTCATGTAGGGGAGGTTGACAGGGCCAGTAAGGTATTGAAGGATGGCTCCTCTCTTGGACCTGATGGGTTGCCCAGTGCTTTTTATAAGAAATTTATATGCATACTGGCAAGTATACTACAGGAACATTATAATGACATTTTACAACATTCTTGACCTTCTCCTAGTTTTGGCAAAGCTGTTATGGTGTTTTTGTATAAGAAAGGTCCGAGGAAACTGTTAAGCAATTGGAGACCTATTAGTTGGCTTAATTCAGACTACAAGACTCTATAAAAAATCTTGTGTTTTCGGCTCCAGCAAGCTTGGGCCCATCTTATACACTTTGCTCAGACGTGTTCTGTTCCAGAGAGGAATATTTCAGCTAATGTGACCTTGATACATGATATTTTTGAATATGGCAGACAGCATAAGTTAAGGAGTTTTCTTTTAGCAATTGACCAGGCGAAAGCCTTTGGCAAAGTATCTCATGGGTATTTATTTCAAGTTCTCACTTCTTATGGGATCCCACACAATATGCTGACATGGCTAAAATCCTTTATTCAGGAGCTAAAATTTCACCGTATGTAAATGGGTTGTTAGGTGACCCTGTAGACATGCATATTGGAATCAGGCAAGGTTGTCCAGTAATTCCCTTGCTTTATACCTATGCCTTGGATCTTTTTATTAGACATGTTATTATTAATCAGAGAATTGTGGGTTTATCTCCACATATTGACCTGGAAGGGCAGAGGGTGGCAGCGTACACAGATGACCTGTGTTTCTTTGTTCCTTCTGTAGTCGTTGATCAGGAGGTTTTGGAGGAATTAACACAGTTTTCCTGAGTTTCTGGGACTGTCATTAATGTGGACAAATGCCAGGCAGTTAGGATTGGACCCCTTGGGGAACAGATTGTTAACAATATTGCGGGTATTCCACTAACCTCCTTGACAATTTCCATTCTAGGTATTTAGATTGGAAAACAGGAATCTTCAAATTAAGGATTGGGAATCCAGAATAAAGGTCTGTGAAAATAAGGTTCAAATTTGGAAAGCATGGACATTTTCAAAAAGAAAGAGAGTACTGACTGTTAAAAAATATTTGTTATCCATATTTACCTATTTGAGTTTTATATATCCCCCCATTTGTTTTTAGACACGTTTGTTCAGCTGCTTCTTCCAGATGCTACATAGATACGTAGACAGTGTCGGCAGATAAGAGCCTACGGCTCACCCAGTCTGCCCATTTGAGCTTGTAAGGCTTGTTGTGGGGAAGTCGTCAGAACCCGGTCAAATGGGAATATACTTATCTACCTGTTATACTTGGGGGTTTGGGTATGATGAATCCTGTGGTGTTTTTTTCATTCCTTCTTTTTTGCTTCTACTTTGAAGCTTGGGTGGGGAGGAAATGCTTCTCCTTGGCGCATTGGACTTGGCTTCTCTTCCACAAATTCTATGAGAATTGGGAGTCCTTTCTCCCTAAAATACTAAAACAGTATTCTGTCCCAGAATATGCAGAGTCTTCCCTTAGGAATGTTGAACAATGGAAACTTAGTAAGACTTCGCTACTGACCTCCACAAGGAAGTCATTATATTGTCAGGTTATGTCTTCACAGTTTGTAGGCCAGGTTGTTTTTCCACAATGTTTCCATCAAGACACTTTATGGTTTTAGCCATACCTAATGATAAGAGAGTCCTAATAAAAACCTGGGATGTCCTATGGCTTAGTTGTCATGGGAGGTTGGGGGTTAGAGGTAATTTGAAGCACAGTGCTTTAGAAGAGAGATTTTGTCCAAGGGCAGATTGTTTACAAATTGAAGAATCTCAATCTCATTTTTGGGGGGGCTTTTCCATCCACTAAACTGTTGATTTCATATTTGGCCACTAGATAGCAGTGGCCTTATCTCAATTCTGTCACTTACTAGAGTTTTATTTTGGGTGATTATACCGGATACCTTAAATTATTTCATCCTAGTACTTTGACTGTGATTTTTGCACGTATTAAGTTCTATTTATGGCAGGTACAGTGTCAATATTTGTCCCAACAATTAAATACATCTCCAATTTCTTTTGCAGTTATTGTTGAGAAGGCTGTTTTGCAAGTTAAATCATCGGATCACTGAAGATTACCAAAGAGTAGGGCTGATGTTCTTTAGAAAAGAATTGCATGGCTGCCTTAAGTTTGCTTGATCTTTTTAGATACTATTGTTCTTTAGCTATCCTGGCAGGTTGAATTGTATTGCTTTCTATTTTTTAATTTACTAGGATGCCTTATGCTTAGATAGTCATTGTTCAGAAAAGCTGTGTATCATCTATTTCTCATTTGTTTAATAATGATTATTGCTTCTATTTTTTTTTCCTTTACTGTTTTCTGAAAGTTGGACTGTGCATTAACAGTTTTTTTTATGATTTCTGTTTATGATTTTGTGCATATCTGCTTTTGATTTAACAACTGTTTCCTAGTGTATGTTTCTTATATGAGTTTATTTTTTTTTAATTTTTTGTAGGGTTCTCCTCCAAGTATCCGCTATAGTCACAGCCCCCGAGCCTCCACCATCTGTCTCTGCCGTGATCCCCTTGTCACCCCCTGCTTTCCCCCCGGAGGGCAGGGCCACAGAACTGGTCCCCTATCCAGCCCACAGAACCAATATCTGGTTGGGGGATCCAGCTACAGAGGCTAATTGAAGCTTGGGGAGAGCTTCATAGAGGAGGAGACACCCTTGAGTTTTGTTGTTTCTGCCCCATTGAAGAGCCGGACGAGCAGTGACGTCAGCGCATTAACATGCAGACGTCCACCGGCTCTCCCCCCAATGTTAATGCCCGCAGCCTGCTGAACACCCAGCCTCCGTTGGGTGTCACTGCAGCACGGCGCACATCCCTCACCCACCCCGAAGGAAGGAAAGCTGCCATAGGATGCTCAATCCTTCCTTCTCCCCGCAAGCCCCCGGTGGCCCGAGTCCGTTTCCGAACCCAGGTCACCGCTGTGGTGCGAGGTGTGGCATCCAGCACCTCAACCCTCAGCGCCACCAGGCTGGCTATGTTTTTTGTTTAATAAAATTCCGCTGCTATCCTGTAGGGGGACTGCTGGCTGTCTCAGAATGGCCACTTTGCCTGGGTCTGCGATGGATGTGGACATCTTGGAGACAGGGTGCAGACCTCCTCCCCTGTTCTACCTACTCAAGGGGTCATGAGCATTGCAATTGAGAGCATTACTGAGACAGGAGCTGAAAAACTACATACCTCTTATATTACTAAACTGGAGGAAGATGGAGAAATATTTGTTTATACAGAGGATTTAAGTTCCATTGGAAAACTGGATGCTAGGAGAGCTTTGCCCTGTGAGGATGCAGCTCTGAAGCTTACCCTACTAAATTAGCTTTTAGAAGAGGACATGAGACATAAGTGCACAATGGATCTCCTGTGAATATGGATGCAGCAACTAGCATCAGACGCCTTCCTTGACAAGGGGCGCGTTCCTCTTGACAGGCCTTCCAGCGAGCCTGATGATGTACCTACTTCAAATAAAGCTGCTAGGCCTGATGCCTTATTCAGTATGGCATCACAGGTAACTTTCTACTCATTTTCTGACACTGTTAATTTCCACGATGGCTGGCAGGGGAAGCGCTGAGTTTAGCACATGCCAAAAGCTGAGGGGAAAAGTTAGTGCTAGAACTCAAACTTCTGTATGGCAGCGCCTTTCTGACACTGGCTTGAAACAAATTGAGGGCGCAAATGTTCTTACTTTGCCTCTTAATACTCCAATATCTCTGGATGCTGGTACCTGAAAGTTACTGAAACTGATTCTCTGGGGTTATGGGACAATAACTCAAACTGTAAAATCATTTTTCAAACATGTTCCCACAGTTGTACTGAAGCCACTATTTTTTCATTCTGTGCAAAGGCGCCCCCATTAAAACTGACTCCAAGGGACAATTCCAAATACAAATAAAGCTGACATATTGAACAGGTATTTCTGCTCAGTCTTTACTAAGGAAGAGGGGGGTAATGGGTCTGAAGGGAGTACAAGGGGTGAGAATGGTGCAGAAATGGACACAAGTCCCTTTATACGAGAAAGGGTCCTGAAGGAACTGGAAGTAATAAGAGCTGATAAAGCAATGGGGCCAGATGGGGCACCCCAGGTCCTTAAAGAACTAAGAGAGGTGGTGGCTGAACCTCTGGCTATCCTGTTCAGCCAATCACTGGAAACAGGGAGGTACCCAAAGACTGGAGGACAGCAGATGTAGTCCCCTTATACAAAAGTGGGAACAAGAGGAAGCAGGGAACTACAGACCAGTCAGCCTCACCTCGGTAGTGGGAAAGATCATGGAAGCACTACTGAAGGAGAGATTAGTGGAACATCTGGTTGTCAATGGACTACAGGACCCAAGGAAGCATGGTTTCACCAGGGAAGGTCATGTCAGACCAACCTCATTGATTTTTGACTGGGTGACTAGGAGGTGGATCAGGGGAGGCAGTGGACATGGCCTATCTGGACTTCAGCAAGGCCTTTGACACTGTGCCACATAGAAGACTATTACACAAACTGGGGAATATGGGTGTGGGCAGGACAGTAGTGTGGTGGGTAGGTAACTGGCTGGGTGGCAGGACACAGAGGGTGGTGGTAAATGGCTTCACTCCACAGAGGAAGAGTGACCAGTGGGGTACCACAGGGATCAGTGCTGGGACGGTCCTATCCAACATCTTCATCAGTGACATTGCACAGGATCTAGAAGGTAGAATTTCACTGTTAGCTGATGACACAAAGCTCTGTAACAGAGTAGACACACCAGAGGGTGTAGACAGAATGAGAAGGACCTGCAGAAACTTGAAGAATGGTCAAGGGTTTGGCAGTTGAAATTCAATGCAAAGAAGTGCAAGATAATGCATATGGGGCACAAAACCCTGGCACAATATATCAGTTGGGGGTGAGGATATAGCATGCACCAAGCAGGAAAGGGATCTTGGGGTTGTCATCTCTGATGACCTCAGGTAGGAAACAGTGTGACAAGGCATCAGGTAAAGCAAATAGGATGCTGGGACGTATAGGCAGGGGCATCACCAGCAGGAAAAGGGAGGTCATAATTCCGCTATACAAGACACTAGTGAGGCCCCACCTGGAGTACAGTGTACAGTTCTGGAGACCATACCCTACGTAAGGACATAGACAGGGTAGAGAAGGTTCAGAGGAGGGCAACAAAGATGGTGCATGGGTTGCATCACAAGTCCTATGAAGACAGGTTGAAGGAACTGAACATGTACTCCCTGGAGGAGAGGGGAGGAGAGGGGATATGATTAGAGACATACAAGTATCTTACAGGGAGGAACAGGGTGCAGGAAAACACTATTTTAAGCGAAAAGATGTTTCAGGACTAGAGGGCATGGGATGAAGTTGGAGGAGGGCGATTCAGAGGAAACATGAAAAGAATTTCTTCACAGAGCAATTGGTGGACAAGTGGAACACCCTGCCAGAGGAAGTGGTGAGGGCTGAAACAATCACGGGATTTAAGAATGCATGGGATAGACATAAAGGAATTCTAGAGGTCAGGGGTAAGGGGAAATAGACTTCTAGGAAAACAAACTGAACTTACAAGCTCAAATGGGCAGACTAGGTGGGCCATAGGCCCTTATCTGCCAACACTGTCTATGTATCTATGTATCTATGTAAATGCTCTGCTGTACTACTTGCTAATAGAAATATAACAGCTGATGGTGCACCTAAACTTGGAAACCCCCAGGATGGGCCACAACTTAAGCACATACCTACTGCATATCAATCTGGCTTTTCTCTCTCTCCCATTACATCGAACCCTTTTTCTAAATGGTCACCAGAAAGTGCACTTCCTGCTGCTGGGTGGAAGAAGATGCCCTATGGGGGTTGGCTCCCAGTCTCAGTGTGGGACCCCAGTTTGAATGTTTCACAAACTAGCCCTGAATGGAAGCTACATGCTTCAGAAGATATGCACAGTAATCTGGTGCACGGTAATATTACCACCCCTAAAGCTGTTGAAAGAGATTTGGTCAATATTCCTGATATATTGGAGATTCTACAGGAACCTCCAGTGGTCAGAGAACACTCCCCCTCACATAAGGATACCTTGAGTACATCTGAAAAAGTGATCCCACCAGAAAACTGTGTCAATATTCCATCAAACACCCTGCAACAGACCCTCTGCCTCAGAAACCTTTATTATCTAAACTGATTCAAATAACTTGTAAAGTGTCAGTACCTAGAAGGAATGCAGTTCGAATTTGATATAAAGGGGGTCCAGAGACAAAGCCTGACAAAATTTTTGTAGGGAAAAACCTATTGAAAGATTTGCTTCATTTCTCACTTGGAGATGTTTTTGCCTTCATAAACATCTCGTGGAGGATAATTATGACATTAGTTTTAGATCTTCATATGCACTTGACCTCTTTTGGAAGAGGTATAATCAGGTCAGATTTTCTCCTTTGTGCTCTCTGTTCTTGGTAATTCCTTTTACTAAACCCCTCATTAAATTTATTACCATCATGTTCTGGAATGAGGGGGTTCATGTTGATGATAATACCTATTGGTTGTCCAAAAACTGCCAAATCCTTAGTTCTCCTGAGGCCATTCTTGATTCAAAGTCATTTTGGACAGGAGAGTGTAAATATAAAGTTAAACTAAACCAATCAGAGTCTGGCATAGAGCATGTTCCCCATTCATTTATGCTGGGGAGGGATAGAGGGGTTTGCTTTTATGTGGGGCAGCCTACGGCATGTTACCGATGTGGAGCAAGAACTCACTCATCCAGTGTCTGCGATAGACCTTGATGTGACAATTGTGGGGACATAGACTATACTAGTTTTCAATGTGCAAATCACACTGAATGCAACCTTTGTGATGAAATAGGTAGTTTTCTCAGAGTGTTCTTGGGCAGTGAAAAACAAAGCATCTTGTAACAGCCCTGAATTATTGATTCAAAAGGCACAGGATGCAGTGGAAGTCCCAAAGCTATCTCCCTCAACTGAGGTTCCCTCTTCCTCCCCTACCCCAGATAGAAGGAGTCCCCAGGAGTCTGCAGTGGTAAAGCAGGAACCCCCCCCTTCTCCAAGGAAGATATTGAAAGATCTAACACACCACTGGTTGAGCTGCCTCCCCTTCCATCCATCGGAAAGATGAGTCCTGAAGGTGACACCCCCAAACAGGGCAACCCTCACCTTTAAGCAGGCAGCGGCTTGGCAGGCTCCTGTGGGCCATGCCTCCCCTTCCATTCATTGGCAAGCTGAGTTCTGAAGCTGATGCCCCCCCAAACAGGATGACCCTTGTCTTCAAACAGGCAGCAGCTTGGCAGGCTCCTGCAGGCCATGCCTCCCCTTCCATCCATCAGCAAGCTGTGTCCTGAAGGTATGCTGAGTTCCACTGTCAGGGAATCCAAACCACAGAGTCTGATTGGATCCAGTCATGCTACACCTAGTGTGTGATTGGTGACCAGCGCTCTTAGCACTTCTGGCTTCTCAGACACCAGAAACTGTTTCAGCAACTGCTTGGCTCTTATAATTTAAACCTATATTTTTTTTCCCACCTGCCCTTCCTGACCCTGGCCTCTATTAAATACTCAGATTCTCCACCTCTTACCCCTCACACCCTATTTCATTGGCTGTAGCTTTCCTGTTAAGACAATACTGTCTCTGGCTTATTCTAAAAGTGTCTTTCTGTCCATCCACAATGCACTTATTCATTAAGTCTCTGTGCCTCTGTGGGACTTATTTTGTCTCCACTGCAGCCATTTCTTTTGCTTCTATTCATATCACACACTGCCCTTGCCACATAGCATCGAGCATTTGTGTTAGCCCTAGTCTCCCCACAGATTCTGAATTACTATAATCACAGCAGTATTAATTCATTACTTGCATACTATGCTAATTTTTGAGACCTGGTGCCCCCTCTGTGCCTTACTAGGAGATGCATCACAATACCATGCAGTGGCACATTCACACCCAAACTGTTTTCTCACTCTCCACCCTACTGTTCTTCTGCTCCCTCTTATCTCTCACCCACATACCACCACATCCTGCCTTGACCACATCATCAGAGTTCCTTCTCTTTAACTATGCCATTTCAGACTCTCACTCAATGTTAAACATCCTCTAGGACCCTCCCATGACAAGTCTGGTGTTAGTCCTTACAGTTTCATACCCACATCCCCTCTGAGTTTCAATGGCTGTCTATGCCTTATACCCTTCCTCTCTATGCTATACTGGCACCCTCATACCCCAAAACTACTCCTTTTCTTGGTGCCTACTTCCAAGCAAAACTAAACTACTTTGTAGGTGGGACAAATACTTAACCTTCCTGCTGCTAATCTGGGCAGGGCATGTCAAATTAAATCCCGGTCCATCACAGTCGCTAGCCGCTCCTGCTGACCTTGCAACCACCAAATGCCTGAAATGCCTGCATCTTAATGCATGCAGTCTACGAAAATATTAGACTTTATCCAGGCATGAATCTCCCCCACAGATCCAGATATTTTAGTACTAACAGAAACTTGGCTGAAAAAATCCATTCCTGACACTACTATATCTTTTGCCTTCTACAACCTCTTCAGTAGTGTTAGAGAAACCAGGGGAGGGGGCATGGCAATTTACGTCAAGGATAAGTTAACTGTCTCTGACTATGCTCCTGCCAGTACACCGAAGGAGTTCAAAGCTCTGACATTAAACCTTTCTCTATCACCCATTGAAACCTGGAAAATAATAGGTTGTTACAGACCACCATCTGGGGTCTTCAGCTCCTAAATTACTCACAAGATGTTGCCGACAAAAGACAGAACAAGATTATCATATTTGGTGATTTAAATCTCAACTGGCTAAAAACTTGCAACCAAAGCTCTCAACTTACTGAATTCTGTGATGATGCCGGTTTCTATCAACTGGTAACTGATATCACTCAACCACATCATAGATTCTCCCCTAACGGGTCATTGATTGATCTAATCCTAGCTTACAAACCCCATAAAATCCCCCACACTGCTGTTTTTCACAATGACACTAGCGATCATCGTGACATGGCCTGTGTTAGAGGAAGACCCACACTCAAGTCAGCCAATAGGTTTTCTTGGAGGAGAAGTCTTCATAAGTTCAGTCTCTTTAACTACCGGTTGGACTTCAGGTTCATAAATTGCACTGATTTCTACCTGGCTTCCAACATCAATGAGGCGGTTTCATTCTTCAACAAAATCCTAGCCATCATCATCGACAGACATGCCCCTATGGTAAAATACAAAGTACAGAAGATCTCCTGCCCCAGCTCACAGCTGAACTAAGGGCCTTTCTACATGTGAGGGACCGCCTCTGGGCTAACACCAGGCAGACCAACCTCCCTTCTGACTGGGCACCTTTTAGAGCCTGTTGTAACAATTGCACCAAAGAATAAAGCACACAATGGCAAACTTTTACCTGTCATCCTTTGGTACTGCTAAGGGTAACTCCAGTATGTTCTGGCTTATCATTAAGTCTGTTGAAGGCAATAAACCATCATCCTCATTGCCCGGGATAATCTTCTACAAGAGCACTACTCTCTCTGATAAATCTGATATTTTACTCTGCTTTAAGGAGCACTTCTCTACCGTGGGCCTCACGTTCGACTCCTCCAAACCACCTCCCTTGTCCCCAGTGCTCCCACACATTTCCCAATGCCTCCCAGCTCAGTCTTCGCCTTTACCCCATTCCAGTACAAAGAGGTGGAAGACCTTCTTCTCCAGCTAGGTTAGCAAGGTGCTGGTTCTGATGGATTAGAACCATACTTCCTCAAACTCGGCTTCCAGTAGCTTACAGCCCCCATCTTACACTTATTTAACCTCTCCATTAACACCAGCTCTGTCTCTGGGGCTTGGAAAATGGCTCAGGTGCTTCCGATATTTAAGTCAGCAACACTACTGATCCGAATAACTACCGACCTATTTCCATTCTGCCTTTGCTCTCTAAGCTCCTTGAGAAGTTGGTAAACGCACAAATTAGATACTACCTCGAGAAAGCAAACCTTATAGACCCAGCCCAATCAGGATTTCATCCTTCCCATAGCAACACTTCAGCTCTAGCCTCAGTTACAAATGACTGGCTCCTTGCCACGAACAGGATACAAGTCACAGGGGCTGTCTTCCTGGACCTCAGCAAAGCATTCGACACAGTCGATCATGCCCTACTCCTCGATTCGTTGAACTGGCATGGTATCTCTGGCACTGCGCTTGCATGGTTCAACAGTTACTTGTCACCTAGATCTCAACAGGTGAAGGCTGATGGCTACCTCTCCCCACTTCTTTTACTAAGAAGAGGGGTACCCAAAAGTTTGATCCTAGGACTGCTTCTATTTACGATATACATCATCGGAAATGATATTAGCAAAGCAAAATTACATCTATTCACAGACGATACAGTGATATATATATCTCCAGTCCCTTGATAGACGAAGCCCACACAGAATTACAGGTAGAACTCGCTCTCCTCCAGCACAGCTTCGTACATTCCAAACTGCTATTAAACGCTAAAAAGACATAAGTGATGTTCTTTTATTCCAACCACTTGCCCTCCGTCCCTATCACACTTGCTTCCTTGCCCCCCATCAAGACTCTCCTTGGTGATGATCTTGAGTTTGTCCACAATTTTAAATATCTAGGCTGTGAACTAGATTGACAGCTAACTTTTTCAGCTCACATCAACTCCCTTCCAAATAAATTATGTCAAAGAATTGGCTTCTTTTATAGGAATAAATCTCTGTTCAATTCTGATTCCAAACTGTACCTGGTCCAAACAACCTTTATACCACTTATCAACTATGTCGATATTCTATATGGCAGATTCTCTGATGCCCTGCTATGTCAACTGGACACTCTCTATCACAGAGTGATACGCTTCATCTCCAGTGTTCACCGTCGGACTCATCGCTGTGACCTGTATGCCTTCCTTGGGTGGACCTACTTAGCAACCAGGCATCTCTTCCACTCTATCACCTAGCTCTTCAAAGCCCTGCTGGAAACTACTCCCCTATTTTTCCAACTTCTTTCAACGATTTACCTGCCCCACCCCCTATGCAGTAACTCCTTCATTGTGCTAGACATTCCAACCTCCCACTTCCGGCTTGGAAACATGGCTATAAGCCTTGCCCTCCCAGCTGCCTGGAATAAAGCCCAATCCAGGCTCAAACTTGAAAGCCTGATCCCCCTGAATTGCTTCAAAACCCTTGTTTATGACAACCTATGGGACTTCGGTGACTACGGTTGATAAAGGGTCTTCTCCCTGCCCAGTCTATTGCAGTGACCGCTCTATCCTCTTGTCCACCTCCATCTCACCCTTAAGTGACTTCCCATTATACTTCCATTCCCTCATTTTCCTCTCCTCCCTCCCTCTTTCCATGTTACACTACCATCACCACCCAATCTACCCCTAGTCCTTATCTCACACTATCATCACTCCACAATCTCTTCCCTTACCCACAGCTATCCTTTTCTTTACCTTCTATCTCTACCTCCTCTCCCCACTCTACTTGGTGCACTTTCCCCAGCCAACATAGCCACCCTGTTACATTCAATTTTCCCACCCCCTCCATCTTGTCATCAGCCCCCTCCTACCTCTGTCCCACTATCCTCTGTCCCACCTTTTCTCTGACCTTATCCCAACAATGCCTACACCCTGTCTGTGCCTCTATCTTTACTTTCCTTGTTGGCCTTGTAGTCTCTACTTCCCTCATGAGGTACTATCTTGTTACCCAGAGCTAATCATTTATTTAACTCTTAACTTTAGTGTGCCTATGTATATATGATGTAAATATTATTGTCCTATTTTTTCATGGATTATTCGTACGTATACTGTGTTTTACTTTGTATATGCTTGTGTATTGTCCCTTTATTAATCAGGACCTCCTTGTAAATGAGCCTGCTCAATGGAGTTTTGTCCCACCAATAAACTTGAACTTGAACTTGAACACTTTGCTATCAAGAACAGCCAAAAGGAACCAAGGAGATTTCAGCTGTCTCCCCCCCCTTGAACAGCTAGTTCCTGCTCCTCTCCCACGATGCTGATCCATGAGGGTTTCCAAACACAATCCCCCCTTCCCCAAACTGCCTTCTGCCACAGTGAATCTTGTATCAGATAACCCCTTTGCTATTTTACCCCAGACTGGGGTGACATGGATGTGGAGGGTGTGGTAGCAGAAAACGAATCCCAGGATCCAGATGAGATTTCCACTAGCAATGATATGGTGGGGTATAAAGGGAAGAAAAAAATGGAAAAAAATGCTTAAATAGGCTCCCTAGCTATTGGGTCTCTAAATGTCCACAGTCTTCTTAATCCCTTAAAAAGGCAAAGGTCCTTTCCTTTCTTCATGAACAGGATTTAAACATCAGCCTCCTACAAGAAACTTGGGTATCTTCGTCCGACCAAGTTCATTTTTTTCAAGCTGAATGGACCTGGGGCCCGTCCTATTGGTCCTTTGGACCAGATAAGGCAGATGGGATAGCAATTTTATTTCATCCATATTCTTTTTCCCTAGTAAAGTTGATAGACCTTATTCCAGGATAGCTTTTAACTTTGGATGGGAAATGAAATGGAGATTTCTATAGAATCATTTCAGTTTATGCACCACAGACAAAGGCAGAGAGGGTGGGTCCTATACACACACTTCAAACATACTTAGTAACCAACGTAAGCAAATATTAGGTGGAGACTGTAACTGTGTCCTGCCAACAAGTAAGGGGGACTCAAAGAAAATTTATTGTGACTCCAATGCCCCTTAAAAAATGTATTCTGCTTGCGAATATGACCCATTGCAATTTGCTGTCTGAGTCAGGTCATAAATGTACTTTCCAAAGGGGTAATTTACCTCTGTCATTGACCATTTCTTCATTTTTAACAATCTCCCAGCACCCATCTTCTCATTGACTCCAGTATAGTTTTCAGACCATTCTTTTCTAAAAAAAAACATCCTTTTCATTATTTGAGCACACAAAACATGATGTACAATGGAAATTAAACATAAGCCACCTATCGGGCCCCTTCACCTTACAAGAAATCTCAAAATTGTTACAGGCAAGAGAATCAGTACTGGTCCTATATTCTGATATAGGGGAGTAGAGGGAACACACAAAGTTATTGGTTTCAGAAGCATGGGAAAACAAAGGAAAATTGTATTTTTTTTAAATATCTCAAACTCAGGAATCAGTTACAGTATTTATACTCCTTGCCTTATATGCAACTCATTGATTATTCCCAAGAGATAAAGAACATAAAAAGGACATGCAGGCAGTCCAGTATGATTGGGCCAAAACAGTCAGGGCAATGCTTCAATATGGGACACAAAAATCCCTGATAGGTGACTCCTATGAAGCCTGCCAAAAAAAAAAATGAGAACACCTCCCTACCCTCCCTACTGGACTCCACTGGTCATGAGTCAGACACAAGGGCTGGCATATATCAGATTACCCAGACTCATTTACAATCCTTCAACATGGTAGACCCTCCGGATTCCCTAGAAATTATGTCTTATCTACAAAATATACGGCTACCTGCCCTCCCAGCAGGCATCCAGGATCTATCTCAACCTATTACAGCTGTGGATATAGAAGTAGTCATAAAAACCCTTAAACTGGGAACTTCCCCAAGTCCTGATGGCCTTACTTATGAGTTGTATAAGGCCTTCCCTGCTAGAATTTTCCAACTTTCTAGTGGTTGTTTTTAATATCCTCATTCAGCTTAGTGATATTCCTCCTACCTTTATGGAAGGATATTTATTTATACATAACTGGTGATACATGCCAGATTGATAATTGGAGGCCCATCTCCTTATTTAATTCAGATTTTAAGATTTTATCCCAGGTCTTAAACAATAGACTGAGAAAGGTAGCTGATACCTTCATTTCCGCTGCACAATATTGTGATATTCCCAATAGGAAAATTCAGCATGTCTTTACAATAATTAGGGATGTGTTATATAATACTACCCTTCAAGTCAAAACTGGATGCATACTATCCATGGACCAATCCAAAGCCTTTGATAGGGTATTCCATCCCTTTCTGTTTCAGACCATGGAAATTTATGGGATCCCAGACGACTTTATAAATTGGATTTGTAAATTATATATATCAACTTCTGTTATTCCTGTAATAAAAGGGCACATATCCCAAAATATTAAGGTGACAACTGCGGTACAACAGGGATATTCTCTGAGTCCCCTCCTTTACATTTTCTCCCTTACCCCACTCATTAGACAAATCAGAGATTCCTCATAGTGGCCAGGACTCTTGGGAAATACCAGTGGGGACACAGGCATATGCACATGACATATGCTTGTTTTTTCAAGACCCTTCTTATGTAGAAAGAACCTTAGAGTTGTTCAAAGCCTATAACAAAGTATCAGACTCTTACATTAATTATATGAAGGGTAAAGGGCTTTTTTTGTTACACAATCCACCCCCACTCTTAATAGTTTCAGGTATACTGATTTCTTCACACCCTATTAAAATCCTTGGGGTAATGTTTGGTCACCAGAACCCGGCTCTATATAATTGAAAGAAAACTTTGCAGATTGTAGAAGGAAAGGTGTCTAGGTGGAAGCATTGGAAGCTGTCCAGAATAAAAAGGGTCCACATCATAAAAATATTTCTTATCCCAGTACTGTTATAAGTGGCTAT
The DNA here is from genome assembly GCA_016271365.2 of Neoceratodus forsteri. Taxonomy (NCBI): domain Eukaryota; kingdom Metazoa; phylum Chordata; order Ceratodontiformes; family Ceratodontidae; genus Neoceratodus; species Neoceratodus forsteri. The sequence continues at coordinate 568,183,030 of CM057449.1, read as the reverse complement.
GATTTTTCCCTTTCCCCTTGGGTTGGAGACTCATCTCTATAGTTGTTTTTTTCCATGCTATGGGGCAATAGGTTAAATCCAATTAAAAGATGTTTCACCTGTCTGCCAAAATCCCAAGGAGGCTTGGGGATGGTGAACCCAGTAACTTTTTTTCATACACTTTTTATTTCGTAGGAGGTGAAAACAGGTCTTTCTCCCTCTGAGTCATTGCATTACAAGTGGATTCAAAATAATTTTTGTAGATGCTTTACTAACTGGGTTGATACCCCCTTCCCCGCAAGCTCCCCCCAGGCTATTTATGCCTGAATATTTTAAACTCATTGCCCAGAAATTACATAAGTGGGTTTTAACAAAATCCCAGGTCCTTTCAGTCTCTGGGCCCAAACTGTATCAGCTGGTACTGACGAAAATGTACCCTGGGGAACCAGCCTTTAAAAATTGTCCACCTCACCTTAAGGACAGGATTTATAAAACCCTAAATAATGTTACGATCCCTCATCACATGTGGCAAGCGCTTGGGTATCCATGTACAGTAAGCTGAATGTCAGAGGGAACTGTAAACATAAGGCACAGGATGAAAGGAATTGCCCCTATAATGGCTGTATAGCACAGGAGGAATTGATGGACCATTTCCTTTTTACATGCTCCTATGCAAAAGCCCTGTGGCCTTTTTTAGCTAATAAATGGAATCTCTGGTGGTTAAATCATCTTACTTACGAATCCCTTATATTGGATCACTACCCCCACTTATGTTCGAAATATTTTTATGGGACCATAGCAGTTTTTTTCTGTTGTTTAAAATTCTAGCTGTGGCAGGCAAGATGTCAATGGGTCTTAAACCAGAATCTAATGACATATGAAATGTTTAGTATTCTAGTGTCTCAAGCTATGCATAAGGTATATTTACAGGATAAAGCCCAAAATGTTTGACAGAAAGTAATTAGATGGTGGAAGGGGTTCTCACTGTTTATAAAATTTAAATAGGGTGTAACTAGGTCTGGGTGCATTTAGATATGTAGTTTGGTACTGTAGTCATGCTGTTTATATGAATGTAACTGTTTACAGTGTATTGTGAGTTCGGTATTATATATATATATTCTTTTTCTCTTCCATTTTTTTTCTGTGTTTTCAGCATTATTTTACAACAATATTATTTGCCTTGTTTACCATTTTCATACAATGTTATGCTTGTACAGTGTTGGTTTTGATGTTATTCAATAAAATATTCCTCTACCTTTTTCAAGAAGTGCCATGGGATCTTTAACATCTACCTGAACTACCACCAGAAAGAACACCTGTCAGTTCAGCCCATTAAATTCAGCCCGAGTCAAATTCACCTACTCTGCAGGAGAGGGTGCTGTCTAACTCTTGTGGATGGCCAGTTCATTTGTGACTTCAACCTGCATGGATGCAGGGGAGGCTAGGGAGAGGGTCTTCTCCCTTGCCTCGGACTGTGCAGAGACTAACATGCCTACAGAAATGCAAAATAGAATAGATACACTGCAAAGTGGATTACCGGCTGATACAAGTGCTTCTCAGCAGCAATCGGATGCTGGAAGTGCCATTTGCATTTCACAGCATGAAGACTTGGAGAGAGTTCCTATCAATTCCATGGAGGACATAGAGAGATCGCTGTTAGAAGAAGAGAATAGATTTGTGGCACATCATGCTCAGCTCCATGCCTACTTTTGACTGAAACAGCAGGATTTACTATATGCTCCTCACAGAAATGGGTCTGGATTAACAGTACCAAGAGTCCCATGTTCCAGAGGATTATCAGAGAAGAGGGTGAAAAGCAGCTTGATGCCACAGGACTGCTTAGCAGAAGATATGGAACTCACAGAAGGCACTTCAGTTGCCGCTGTGAGTGCGGATGAGACCGCCACAGGTACTGTACAAATGGGGGGTTGTCAGGGATGACTGCTTTGGGAAACAGGCTGCTATAAGGGAGGGGGTGGATGCCCTAGGGACTGCAGAGGTTATTTTGCACAGTGCACAAGCTCAGCCTTTATCTCCAATGCAGGAATTGCCGGAACGGCGACTGAATTTTCCAAAGGTAAAATCTAATATTGTGGCTAGGAAACGTAAACCTGTTAATGGACAGAAAAATAAAGTTTTGGGGTCTGTTGGGTCTTCTGGGAGAAATTTGCAGCAAAAGACTGTCTCAGTCACTAATCCTATCTCTGTTACTCCTATAGAAACAGAGATTACTGGCACCATACCAGTAGGGGTGACAGCGGCTCTTGAAGAGGCTGGGTGGGTGAAAATGTTGGATAGGCAGGGATGGGATGCAAACATCCCTAGTACATCCTCACCAGATGTGGCAGCATCTTTGGCCTCAAAAGTTGTGTAAGGGGTCACTTCCACACTGACTTCTAGTGTGGACTTTTCAATACCACCAGGTCTGTCCCCCCCCCAACCGAGGTGGATCTAGGGCAGCCCAAAGCAACTATCCATATTCCAGGGCTTTTACAAACTATCATGCATATGGAAGGTGATGTTTTGGCCCTAGCAGAGGTTTATGGCTGCTCAAACTTGGTAGCAGTTCCTGCTTCACATCATCTGTCTCTGGTAGATGATTTGGTTACCTCCCTGACCAGTACTGACCACATGGAGCAGGAGGTTATTTTTGTGGCCCAAGTGCTTCATCCAGCAGATGTGGTGGCTCCTGTCCCTCAGCAACTAGCTACATCAAACACCCAGACTCCTTCTCTACCTCATGCAGAAGGTAGTAGGCAAGAGAATTCTTCTGAGGTCCATGCATTTCCGTCAACAAATGTGTGGCATTCTAATGTACATGAAAGGCTTTTTCCGGGGGGCATCAAGGATGGCTGTTGAACCAGCTAAACGGCGGAATGCCATCTGTCTAAAATACAGAGGGAACATGGATGATCTCCCTGATAGACATTTTGTGGGACGTACTTTGCTGAAGGACAACATGAACTTTTATGCTTATGAGGTCTATGCATTGATTCATATGCCTGTGGCACTATTTTTGACATTAGTTTTAAACACCCTGCTAGTCTAGACAGTTTTTGGAATCAATACATATTGCTGAAATCTTCCCCCATGTGGTGGCCTTTTCTGGCTAGTCCATTAATGAAACCCTCATTTAAGTGGATCATGGTGTTGTTCTGGAATGAGGGTGTCAATGCTGCAGACATTACCTTCTGGTTGAAACAAAGGTGCACCATCAGCGGGTTCCCAGAGCCCATTCTGGATGATGAACACTTCTGGACTGGGGGTTGGAGGTGCAAGGTCACCTTAAAACAAGAAAATGGGGAAGATCAGCATTTACCCAATTGTTTTTCTTAGGACAGGATAGGGGGGTGGTGTTCTGTGCAGGCCAGCTCCGAGCCTGCTATCACTGTGGGGACACCAGACACTTGAGCAATGCCTGTGATAAGCTGAAGTGTGGCTTGTGTGGCATTCTGGATCACAGTAGTGCACCATGCACCAGTCCTATGTGGTGTAATCTGTGTGAAGAGCATGGCCATACCTTCCGTACCTGTAGTTAGGCTTCACACAATAGGCTAGATATGACACTGCAAGCAGAGCAAGATGTCTATGTGACTATGGCTCAGAAAGAAAGATTGAAAATGCTCACAGACCCTGTTCAAAATGACTCCTTCTGAGACTGTGCCCCAGAAGCATAGAATCAGAGGTCTTGCCCCACATGATACCATTGCTGCAGCACCCCCCCCCCATTCTGCCTCCAGCAGAGAGTCCTGCAATAAGTGTTGATGAGTCTTCCCCTAGGCCTGAACCCATAGTAGCTATGGAGAATTCGGCAACCCCCCCAACCAGAGGTTCTTACCATGCCATCTAAAGAACTACCTCCTTTTTCCGACTTTAGTATACCACCCCCTGCATCAACTTCAGGAGGCTTGTTCAAGATGGTGACCAGGTCAAAAGCAGCCCAACAGCCTCCCATTACTTGAGAGCTGCTAGAAGACAGAGAAACTTTTGAATCACAGAACCCCTTTTAAGTTTTGCAAACTGGAGATTGGGCTGAAACAGAAGGGACTCTGATGTTTCATCAATGGCATCTTCACAACTAGAGAATGTCATGGAAATTACACAGAGGTTATCAAGAAGACAAAGAAATGTAAAAAGCAAAAATGAACTGGATAGTCATGTGTCTTTTCTGCATGTATTGGCTATTTTTTTTTTCTCTCCCCCATGGTGTCATTAATCATTACTTCATGTAATGTCAATACAGTAGTATAAAATGTGCAGGTAAACGACAGGCTACTTTTATTTTACTGCATGATTTTCAGGGGGATATCATTTTTCTTCAGGAAACCCATCTTCATTCAATATCTGGTATTAAGCTTGCTCAAAGGGAGTGGAGGTGAGGATCTTCCTTATGGTCTGTTGAAGAGGAAATGTGTACTGGGCTGGGGATTCTCTTTTTTGGACAAGATGTTAAAATTAACAGGGTGGTGGATGTTTGTGCCGGTCGTGCCTTGATTGTGGATGTACTATATTCAGGAACAACTCTTCATCTGATAAATACTTATGCCCCTCAGAGTAAAGCAGATAGGACTAACTTGTTCTATCAGACTGAGTCTTTTCTACACACCTCCAGATTAACATTGTTGGGGAGGGGGGGGATTTCAATTGTGGGTTGGCGAAACAGGATTGGGGGAGAGAAATGAATAAGATTTTTTGTGATACGAATCTGCTTAAAGCTATTCTATATCGTTCAAATTTCAAGGACATTTATGATATTGCTGGAATTCCCTCTATACATACCCCTTTTATAAAGGTACTTTGTCCACTCGAATTGATTTTTTGTTTTTCCATGACCGTAGCCCTGTCAATAATGTTAACATTTTACCTGTGGAAACCTCAGATCATGTTGCAATTCAAGCAACCATTGATCTATCAAAGCATGATCAGCCTGTTTGGGGGTACTGGAGGTTGAATACATCCCTCTTCAAGAATAATTTATCAGAATTGAGGTGTTAGAATTATTGGCTGCCAGACAATCAGTCAAATTTCTTTATGACAATTTAATAGAGTGGTGGGAAGACACCAAAATTGGCCTAAAACATTTACTGATACAAGTATCACACAAGGTGGCTCAAATTAAATATTGTAAATATTTGGGTCTCAGGGCTCAGTTTTTGAAAATCCTAACACAGATGAGGGTGACAGGGAGAGACCAGAGTGGGCAACTTACTGAGATATAGCAGGAAATGTTTTCCTATCATTATAACAGAGAACAATCCTTGCGGATGGAGCAAAAATTTGGCATGCAGGGTTCTAAATTTAATGTGAACCCCTTTGAGAGTAATGTGGATCATTTAAAACATAGGGTAAGGATCTCTTTACAAGATGAGACAGGACAGCAAGTCACTGAAATTGCTGCTCTTCAGTTAATTGTGCGGCGACATACAGATCAGAAATTTCAGAAAGAGGGGGGTGGGGCACAAGAGACTTCCCGGGGAATCTCACTACTCCTCAGCTCTCAAATTTAGATTATATATCTTTATGTAAGCCTTTTTTGGGGGAGTGAAATAGAGGAAGCCATTAAATCTCTTTCGACTGGAACAGCTCCTGGCAGTGATGGCATTCCAAATGAGTTTTATAAACTTTGTTCAGAATAGCTCTGCCCAATGCTGCAGGAAGTGCTGGGAGCTATTTCTGCCCATGGGACACTTGGTTCTAGTATGAAAGATGGGGCCATGTTTTTTTTGTTCGAGAAAGGGGAACCCCACAGAAATTAAGAATTAGAGGCCCATCAGTTTGTTAACCTCAGATTATAAAATACTGACAAAAATTATTAACAAATGATTAGCTAGAGTAGCACACACCTTATTACTGGATGCACAAACATGTGCAGTTCCAGGTCATAACATAAATCAAACTGTAATGTTCATCAGAGAAATTTTTTAACGAGGTTTGGATATGACGGAAGGGTATTTGCTGACAGCAGATCAAGAGACTGCATTTGACTTTGTTCAACATGACTGTCTCTGGCAGACCTTGTTCCTTTATGGCATTCCTGATACCTTTCTACATCTTATACAAGTGTTGTATACCGAGGCTCAGATTCGGCCATTGGCGAATGGACATTTGGGGACCCCTCTGTATCTCCTATATGGTGTGTGACAGGGATGTCCCTTTAGTTCCCTTTTGTTTGTTTTTAATATGGATCCGTTACTTTGGATGATAGAAGCTGATTCTAGTATAGCTCCAGTTCATACGCAGAGTGGCATATGCAGATGATTGTGCATTGGTACTAGGAGATCTTACATCTGGCACTAGAGTTTTGACTGTTTTTTCAGAAAATAGTGTTTCAACCGGCATTAATATAAATTTGGAGAAAAGCCAGGCTTTGGCTTTGGGGCTGGCACCTCTGTCTGATACTTTTGTAATTCCAGTCTCTTCAGTGGCCATTAAAATTTTAGGCTTAACATTCGGTGTAGTGAATGCAGCTCAAGTCATTTGGGAGGATAAGATTGCCATTGCACAGGCAAAGGTTGCAAGATGGAAGTCCTGGTCTATGACTAGGAAGAAATGGATTTTTTTATTACATCAATTTATTTTGCCCATATTTCTGCATATCACTCATATTTTTCCAGCACATTTTTCAGTGCATACAAAAGTTTTCAGTCTATTCTTCCAGTTACTTTGGGGCAGCAGACTCAATCCTATCAAAAGGAATCACATCTACCGAATTTGGCAAGGGGATGGCTGAATATGATTCATCTGAGTGTGTTCTTTTTTAGTAGTTTCTTTTATACCAATATTCATCCTTTGCTTAGTGGTATTCCTTGTACTTGGACACAGGCCATACTTGGTTGGAAGGTTGACTTTTTCTGTGCCTGGGGGATGGAAAAGTGGAGTATGGCTGAAAAGGTTTTTCCTGGACATGTACAAGTCTGCTTGAAATATATTCGATTATGCAAAATGGAGTCACGCTGGTTCCAGGGTGTTACCAGAAAACAATTTTATACTGAAATCTTAGTAAATTGTTACTTTGAGGAACCAGTTTTTAATGTTGGCCCTCAAGTATAGTGTAAATATTTGCTTGCCGCAATGTTGGAAAAAAGGACTCCCCTTAAGATGTAAGATACTTTGTGACTTTGTGGGCATGGGAAGCTCAATGTAAGGGCAAATCATAAACATAAGGCACTCACTGATAGGAATTGTTTAATTCAGGATTGTGGACTGTTAGGAACTACAGTATATCCCATTTATTTTTTGAGTGCTCTTTTATAATTCCTTTTTGGGGAATGTTGGATGCATTAAGGAACACTTCCTGTTTTGCAGACATTACATATGATATTGTGGTATATGGTCAACCAACCACAAAATGGTTGAAATGGAACAGAGATACTGTTTATGTTATTTTTGCCTGCCTAAAATAGGTTATTTGGCAAAGCCATTGTCAGCAGTTCTTGAAAAATGAAAATTTCACCTTAGCTGATTTAACATTTAAAGTTCAGGCAGAGTTAGATGCTATTTATCAGCATGAACTTTCTTGTTTTGGGGATACTTGGTATGCATGATTGTGGTCTGGTATCGATTGGGTAATGGGTTGTTTGATATTGTTTTCTTTGATGGATTCTTGAAGATTTTTTCTCACCTTGTTTGATGTTTTTTTTTATGTTTTTTCCTGTATTTTACTGTATGAATTTGTTTGTTTGCCTTGTTTTTGGTGTTTGAATAAAAAGATTCCCCTATTGTCAAAAGTCTCTTTCAGTTGCAGCAAAAACAAATGATGCATACAGAATTAGTGCAGAAAATAACTCAAGAACTGCAAAACAATTTATTTTTTGGAAGCACAGTGTATGATTCTAATTGAATTGAATAGTTTATGACAAAATATGCCATGGATAACAGACACAGATGTTCCTGTGACTTAAACAGGTGACCACTTAAAAAGTATTTTCAAACATATTATGTACAGTTATTAAATAGATGTAACTTTACTTTTAAAAAAATTAATTATTCAATTGTTTCCTATTTTTTTCCCTTTTTGTGTAACCACATATTTTCTTTCTTTACATCGGGAATAGAACCTTTATTTTGTGATGATCGTACACTGTTTGATTTTTTCCCTAATAAACTCCCTTACTCTTTTTGAGACATGTCATGGGATAGTTCACGTCCACCTGAACAACCTCCAGAACAGGCAGACAGGACATTGGTTTGATGTCTCATCTGAAAGATGGCACTTTAGGAGTGCAGCATCCCCCTCATGCTGCACTTCAGTGTCAGTATTAAGATTTAACCCAAGTGTCTAGCATGGGGATAGAACCCACAGCCTTCTGATTTTCCAGCTTCAGAGGCAAGTGTGCAACCTGTTGTGCCACTGATACTGCAAGATAGTTGCCCACTAGTGAGGAAAGAATGATCTCTTCAGCAGAAATGGTAAAGACTGGTCCAGGACTTCAGCAGCACCTCCTTCGAACACTGTGTGCACACACAGTTCTCTCCCTTGCCAATATTTATAGGTCTCTAGTAGTAGTCCCAGTTCCTCTCTCACAGTGCAAACACTGCACAGTAAAGAAATCACACCCAACCAACCCAGCAGGTTCAACAGTTTTTAAAACATTTTGTACACTACACCCCTCATGCATTTTGTGCTCATACTGTTCCTGAAATGTGTGCCTCACAATCTTAGTGACATTTTTTTGTCAGCACCCTTTCCAAATGTTGAAACCGGCCCCCTTCCAGAAATATTCACCACACACAAATAACAAATGTTGAGCCCACACAATAGAAACCTTTTGCCCCTCACACCTCTCCCAAAGTGTGCACACACCTCTTGAAATTTGTATCTTACATCATTCTAAACATGAAACCCACACAAAAGATTAATATACAAGTTAGCCAGCCTGGGAGTGGGTCCCAAGATGATAGCCTGGATAAAGAATTGGCTGGAGAATAGGACACAGAGGGTAATAGTAAATGGAGTCCACTCTGAAGAAAGGGGGGTTAGTAGTGGGGTACCACAGGGTTCAGTATTAGGATCGGTCCTCTTCAATGTCTTTGTGTTTACATTGCAGAGGGACTGGAAGGAAAAGTATGTCTCTTTGCAGATGACACAAAGATCTGCAACAGAGTTGATGCACAAGGTGGGGTGGAAAGGATGAGAAGGGATTTGGCAAGGTTAGAGGAATGGTCAAATGTATGGCAGCTTAGATTTAATGCTAAGTAGTGCAAGGTAATGCACCTGGGAAACAAAAACCAAGGGGTAGAGTACACAATGGGGGGTAAGATAATAACAACAACAAAAATAGAAAGGGACCTGGGGGTGGTCATATCAGATGACTTAAAGGTGGGCAAGCAATGTGAGAGGGCAGTAAGGAGGGCTGGGGGGATACTGGGATGCATAGGGAGAGGCATCACCAGTAGAAAACAGAAAGATGTTATCCATCTGTACAGACAGCTGGTGAGACCCCATCTGGAGTACTGTGTGCAGTTCTGGAGACCCAATCTCCACAAGGACATAGATAAGATGGAAGCTGTCCAGAGGAGGGCAACTAAAATGGTGCAGGGTCTGCACCGGAAGACATATGAAGAGATACTAAAGGAGCTTAATATGTATAGCCTCGAGGAAAGGAGGGAGAGGGGGGACATGATAGAAACATTCAAGTACCTCAAGGGAATCAACAAAGTCCAAGAGGGTAGCATCTTTCAAAAAAAGAGGTGTGCAAGAACAAGGAGGCACAATTTGAAGATAGAGGCGGCTCAGAGGTAATGTAAGGAAGTATTTTTCACAGAGACGGTTGTGGATGCATGGAGCGCCTTCTGGAGGAGGTTGTGGAGTCAAAAACAGTGGTTGAATTCAAGCATGCATGGGACAGCCATAAGGCAATTCTAGAGGTGGAGGTAGAAAGAAGTAGGCTGCTGGTTAACTAGGATCTGCAGCTTATCCATTAGGTAGGGAAATGGGCAGACTGGGTGGGCCAAGCGGTCCTTATCTGTCATCAAATTCTATGTTTCTATATTTCTATGAAACCCATCATGCAATTAGCACCCCTTATCTCTCCTGAATTTTGCACCCTACAACCTGCACAAGTTTTTTTTTTTTAATTATTCTTTGGTGACTAAGACCCACTAGGCAGAAGTGTCTGTTTTCAGGCATGACCTAGGAGTACTGGAGAGGTTAAGTGAATTGTTCAGAGTCACACAGTATGCAGGCGGAAATTGTGGGAATCAAACCCAGATCTGCTGGATGTACCAAGCTCATTCACAGTTTATTACTCTAATCTCTAGGAGGCTATACTGCCAGTCCAAAATTTGCATACCACACCCATCCCAACATTTGCTCTCCAAACCCCTCCAACAATCTACACATTATACCCTCTTGAATTTTTCACCAGAATACCTGTCTAACCCCCAGGAGACACTATCCCAAGGGCTACTACCCCTGCCTGCTTCGCTACTAGCAGGTTGAGGGGCCTGGATCCAATGGTGAGTGCCTCCACCCAGAGGTCGGGGTTGGAACAGTCAAACATGACTTGGTCACAGCCCTCTGGGTCACTGCAACCCCCCTTTCCTTCCGCTAGTGGCACACGAACACTTCTCACCCAATGGTTACGACTTACACTTACCCCCAAAGTGGACTGACCAACTTGGTGCTGAGGATCCCCTGTAAAATAAGATACAGTGACACAATAACCCATGCACAAGAGGGGAGCACAAATATACAGTTCAGACAGTGTACCTTGCAAACAACAAATCTGATTTATTGAAGGGGAGGTAACAAGGGTGGGGGAAATCAGGTTGATTAGCTTAACGCTCTACTATATCAGGGCACTGTTCACAGGCCAGACATATAAGTCACCGTCTCTGGGTACCCAGGCAATAAGAGGTTAGCCTATTCAGTGCAGCTGGTTGGGGCCCTGATGGAGAAAGCAACTATTTGAGACCCAAATTGGTTAATAACAGCCAGTAGGCTCAGTTCATGCAGTCTGTGGAGTGACCAGGCAGATCTTGCTCTTGCTATAAACATCTAACAGGGAGCTACCCTGATTTAGTACTCACAACTCCTGCAGAAAGATCCCTCTCACACCATTTGCAGGACATAGCCTGTGATCCAAACACTTCGCACATTTATATGTATAACAGAGGGGTACCATACCAGGCAGCTGCTTTAGGCTGCTGATGACTTTCACTGCACAAACCGGGTGATGCAACGTAGCTTCACATGTCCTGACAGACCGAGCATGATTGAAGCCAATTCGACAGTCCTCTACAGGGTGAGCCTGGTAGGTAGCTGTAATCGTATAGCCTCCTCTGTCTGCACTCCTCCATGGATCTTGTCTGCTCCTAACGGCAATTCTGCAGCCCGACTTCTTGGCCTGCACAAGCGCTTCCCGAGCAACTTACTGCGCGCGGAGCCAGAGCTCCTTTTACCTTCACGATCACCAACGACTCTGCCCCTTGGCAGTTTGGGCAGGGGATATCGTTCAGGCACCGCCTAATCCCATTGGAGGGCTGCATATCCCAGTCACTCAATACTGCCCTCATTGGTGCAAAAAAGATGCCATAGTTCAGAACTTCATTTCCCAGAATTACTGGCTGTATCCCCTATGGCCAGCTGGCTCCAAAGAGAGTCCCGATTCAGGTTGGTCGCTCAATACACCATTTTAAGCGCCCCTCCCTTCCGATTGGATCCAAGAGGCAGTTCTGATCCAAAATGGAGGGGCAGAATACACAAAGTCCCAGCTGCAAGGGAAACAGATTAAATAAATATCAATTTTTCTGCCACACTACATTTGTTCCAGAGAACAGTTACATCCTTCAATAATGCTCCCTCTGCTCGCTTAGCGATGGCAGAAACGGAGCGATTCAAACCACAGCTCGAGTGGGAGTCAAGCAGTAAACCCACAGCCCCCACCCTTGCAAACTATCAAAGCCTGCAGGCAGGCAGCTCTTAAAGAGACAGTACCAGAGGCTCTAAAAGCACTCACAGCGCCCACACTTAAACAGCATTACGCTGAACGTCAGTTGGGCAGGGAGCCTTAGACAAGCTCTGGGAAGGCTTTTAGGAACCCCCATTTGTAGGGGGGTTACATCTGTACAGAGTTTTGAGTGCCAAATGAGCATTTGAGCTTGTAAAATGTGTACCCTATGCCCTCTCAAAATTTTGGCCAACACCCCTCAGGAAAGCTGTACCTCATGCCCTTCTGAATTTTGACCACTTACTGCCCCTCTCTAACAGTCCACACAGCACATCAATCCCCAACTAGAGCTGTTTTGTAGATACACTTAGTAAAAATTTATAGTATAAATTTATAAAAAAATTGCTATTCTTTGTTCTACTCAGTATTGTACTGTAGCGGAAAAGGTATAGCTTAGTGGTTAAGGGCACTGAGCTGCAAACCTGAAGACTTGGGTTTGAATCCCATTAGCCCCCACTTGCATACTGTATGACCCTGAGCAAGTCACTTAACTGACTTGTGCTCCCAGGTCGCACCTGGAAACAACCTCCAACTTAGTGTGTCTGTCTTGGTTAAACAATTTCCCCTTTCCCTTCCCCCCTTATTGCAGCTACAGTACGGTCATACACACTGTAACTAGAAGTAAAGCCACAGTGATTTTTTTTTAATGAAATATTATTCAGATGTGCCATCCAAGCCCACTCAATAGTAATGTGGATCCAGGATTACATTCTGATCCTGAATAGGGTTTCCACATGTCAGGATTTGGACCAGATAATCTGGTTTTCAAAGTCTTATCTGGTCATCTGGTTTGCTCAGAGGTAGTCCATTTCTGAGATGTTTTGAGAGCTCAAATACTTTTAAAGCACTGTCTATTACAGTAAATCATTCGCTGTTTTGTCTGCACGTCCAGGTTACAAAGGAGTTCTGATGTCAAACAGATGTGTGCTCGTAAAACCAGTCAATCTGGGAGTTGCAAAGTGCAGCATGGCTATTAAGACCATGAGCAGTAAATCAACCTAATCATTTCCACTCTGCATTTTAAGTTTGGTCTTTTACTGCTACATTAAGGTCTTCTCTGACATTATAAATGGCATTGGAGGAGAAACAATGTACTCACCAGTCATAAAAAGGGGTGGGGCTAGGGGTAGAGTTTGGGATGTGATTTAGTATCCAGTGTTGGCTTCATGCAAAGGTGATCACGCTAATCCTAAAAATTGCTGCAGGACAGCAGGGGAGGATTGATCATCCCACAGGATACTCCTCTCATCTAAATGGGGTGTGCAGGAACATCCTGTACAACACCGATCCCTGAGTACAGTACTAGGAAAAACAGTGCGAGCAGAAGCTATGTGAGAGGCATTTACATATGAACATATGAAGATGCCAGCAGAATAAGGCGTTTTGGTCTATCGAGTCTGCTTGTATTGCAGGGTTTCCATTTGAAAGGTTGATTAGACAGGAGTTTGGACTTTACCAGAGAGGGAATTGGCAGAGAGAACAGGAAAATGGACAGATACATTAGCTGATAGCATCCCCCATATCCAACCATCACTCTGTTAAGCCTGGCTGAGACACTTGTGCTGAGAGTTTCAAAGGGATTTTATTTTGGTTTTGCCACTTTTTTCCACTTCATCTGACAAAAAACACTGGAATTTCTGCATCTTGGGTAGAAGGAGCTGAGTTAAAAAGAACTCTCCCCCTTCCCGACACCCTTACCATTTGAACCAGCTACCATACATAACATTTTGACCCACTGATACCATAGTCTGTCATCTTCTCCACATTTTTTACAGTGAACTAAAAAAGATTTTGCTATAGCCATTAGAGAATAAAGACTGAACAGTAGTGAGTCAAACCTGAACCCGTAGTTCTAGCTTCCTTTCAGGTGTCTCTATCATCCTCTCCTTCAAATTCTAATTGTGACCCCTCGTCCCTGTGGCATTGTGGTGTAACTCAACATTGGGCCCATTTCAGAGCTTCATTTGGGTCTGAAAAGATATAAATTTTTCCTTCGTTGATGATTCTTAAACGGGTAGAGAACAGCATTCCGTGCAGAATCTCAGCTTCCGTAGTATGGCCCTAATGCCGTTAAACCACTTTTTTTTTTGTCTAGTCACATAGCTGAGATCTGGGAATAGACATACCCAGTGTCCATCCTGCAGTAATGTCTTTTTGCTCTGTGCCAAGGCTAAAATAAAATCTCTAGTCTCAACGCCATCTAGGACAGCTACAATGGTCCTTGGAGCCTCAGGATTTTCTGGTCACCTCCTTTGAGCCACATGGTAGGATTTTTGTACATTGATGTGGCAGTCCATCAGGGGTTGCCCTAACTGCTGTCCAAGCCATTCTGTGAGGAAAAGCCCAAGATGGTCACCCTCACTTTGTTCCGGCATACCTATTATCTGCAAGTTGGTCACTCTGGTCAGCTTCTCCAGTGTTTGCAAGCGAGACTTTAAATGTGTATTTTCTTTGATAATGGTAATGGTAGCCCCCAAAGCTGCTTCTGATCTCTTACGGAACTCCATGGATTCCACTTTCATTGATGATAGATCCGTTTCTATAGTACTAATGCTTCCTGTGAGTGAGTCGAATTTCTTTTCAAGCCCTGTCACAGATGCAATGAGACGGTTGATTTTTTGACTAAGACTCTGCAGAGTTTCCTCCTCAGTAGCAGTTTCTGCAAAGTTGTGGCCTTGGACTGACCACATGGTGGGAGGGAACAGAGCATTTTTGCCTTTTGCTCTGTCAGTCTGTGTTTTATCCTTTTTCGGATTACCCATTCCGGTTCCAGAGATCTTCCAATTGCCAAATATCTCTATTTCTTCTGCCAACATTTCAAAAAAGTCAATGTTCTAAGTGTGTAATCTAGCCCTCTGTGGAAGCGTTAGATCCCAGCCACCATCTTGTTCGGGCTCCACAACACCCCCCTATTAATATATAATTTAACTAAAGCTTTGGAATAAACAGGGTTTAACTTCTTATGTTTAATATCCCAAATTTGTAGTACACAGGAAGTCTTTCCCAAATGTTTTTTTTTATTTGCACAAAGTCCTGCTTGTAAGCAATATTTGCCCAGTGCTCAGTACAAGTATAGTTTATCAGAGAAGACACAAAAAATGTATTTTACATTTTTACATTTAAAATAAAACTTCATGAGTGCTATAGCACATTACCCCTGGTTCGCATGACCTTTGCTTTGCCTTCTCAATCTGTTCGCCTTGCTATTTTAATGATTGTGAAGCACAGAACAATGGGTCACCAAAGAGACCCTGCTCAAGTTTGGCTGGGCTGACCCAGGTGCACATGTTGACATCACACATCAGCATGTGCTGGCACCCCAGTAAGGAGGTACTTAGAGGCGTAATTTTCTAGCAGCAGTTATTGCAGGCCAATGGAATGCTTAGGCTAAACAGTCAAGGCAGGAACGCTGTTACTTGTGTTTAATAGGTGTTTAACTTATATAGAAAGCTAAAAGATAGCTTTATAGAGTGCACAGGATAGAAACAACAGGAGACCACCTAAGGTAGAGTAAATAAGAAAATGTGAAGCATGCATTCAAGTAAAATGGTTTCCACTTCAGCCATTGGGACTGCAAGGGGATCAGAGAGTGTCACAGCTGCAATCTTGGTGACTCTTCCCCCGCTGTTCGCTGCCTGCCATGCCACCTGGCCACCGGCCTCACAGACACCACTGGCAGTTAGCCCCACCTCCAGCCACATGGGAGTCAATTGGGATGTGCAGGCAGAAGCGGCATGCAAGTTTTGGAATTCAGAGCACAGCTCTCTTCTTAAGCCGCGACCATCTCCTGCTTGGGCATTCCACTTTGGCCATTGGGACTGCAAGGAGGTCGGAGAGAGTCACAGCTGCAATCTTGATGATTCTCCCCACTTCTGCTCACCACCCCGCCATGCCACCTAGGCACCAGCCTCACAGACACCACTGGTGGTTTGCCTCACCCTTCAGCCACATGGGAGCCAATTGGGACATGCAGCTAGAAGCAGCACACAAGTTTTGGAATTTGGAGCCCAGTTCTCTTCTTAAGCTGACATTAGCTCCAGCTTGGACATTACACTTCAGCCATCAGGACTGCAAGGGTGTCAAAGAGAAAGCCACAGCTGCAGTCTTGATAACTCTCCCCCTGCCACTCATCACCCCACTACACCACCTGGCCACTGGACTCATGGACACTATTGTTGGTTAGCCCTGCCCCCCAACCACATGGGAACCAGTTGGGACACACAGCCAGAAGTGGCATGTGAGTTTTGGAATTTGGAGCCTGGCTCTCTTCTTATGCTGCCACCACCACCAGCTCCTGCTTGAACAGTCCACTTCAGCCATTGGGACTGCAAGGGGATTGGGCAGGGTCACAGCTGCAGTCTTGGTGACTCTTCCCCCCCCGTCGCTCACCACCCCACTACCTGGGCACTGGACGCACGAACACCACTAATATTTAGCCCCACCCCCTAACCACACAGGAGCCAATCGGGATATGCAGCCAGAAGCAGTGCACAAGTTTTGGAATTCCGAGCCCTGTTCACTTCTTAAGCCACCACCAGCTCCTCCTTGAACATTTCACTTTGGCCATCGGGACTGCAAAGGGGTCAGAGAGTGTCACAGCTGCAATCTTGGTGACTCTTTCCCTGCTGCTTCCTGCCCCGCCATTCCACCTGGGCACCAGACTCACGGACACCACTGGTGGTTAGCCCCACCCCAAACCACACGGGAGCCAATCAGGTAAACATTCTGCCACTATTTAACAGGGACTACCCCAAGTGGTCTGGAGTGCTAAGGACCACAGTGCATTGTGCGTGTCAGCTGTAGGAGTTGGCCGTCGGCCAGCCATGCTGCTCTAAAATGCATCTAACCTGTTGACCTGCATGAGTCTCATAGGCCATAAAGAAGGACACACCGTTGTTATAGCTTGGCAGAAGACACCAGGAGAAAGGACTGCTGTGTGACTGGACTTCTCTACTGGGACTAAAGTAGAAGAACTTTTGTACTTGGACCTTTAATTTAGGGTAAAAAAACACTAACGTACAAAACAAAAAAAAAGCGTGTGTTTGTCTGGGTTAACTGAACTGAATGGGTATCTGAACAGTTATCTAGGTGTAAATCTCAGGTGATTGAAAGGACTTAACTGCTGTGAGGTTTAAATTACTTGGAGAAAGATCTAGTAAGTAGGGGGAATGGCTTAGCTAGAAGGAAGCTACATTTAAAGACTGCCTTAGAAAGATTCTGCTAATAGCTTGGTAGAAGACACCAGGAGAAAGGACTGCTGAGTGACTGGACTTCTCTACTGGGACTATATTGCCCTCCACCCTCTCACCCAAAGCTAGTTCTACTTTTATAGGCACAGGATTTGACTGACAACAGGATCTTCCTGTTTGGGAGCAGGAAGTGAGTGATCATAGAACCACCAAAGACCCACCATCCTAGAAGGGCAAGAGTAGCTCTCTGGCCCCCTCTAGCTGCTGGAGGTCTGCCTCTGAGCAAGGAAGTGGTCTACTGAGAAATATAGGATATTCTCATCTCAGAACAGGACAATCAGGAGCTTAAAGGGCACACAGGCAGAAAGTAAGGAGAGAGAGAGAAAAAAAAACAGAGGAAAGAGTAAGGATTGCAAACAGTTAAGGGGCCAGAAATAAGACATGATTGCAGTGGTGCAGTGCAGTGGCTGTGGAGCAGCAGTCTTCCGGAAGACGTTCTGGAGGATGCGGTGTTGTCCCATCTGCAGGCACCTCTCTGGGCTGAGGGAGGAGGTTGCTCATCTCCAGGCTGAGTCGGCCAGGATTTGTGGGACCTCCTCTTCCATCCAGGGACCACCAATGCCACTGCCATTGCCTCAGAGGTTGCCAAGAAAGAGGAGCGGTTGGACCACAGTGGGCTCAGGGAGGATGAGGGTGGTGGAACAGAGGCACATCCCTCCAGTTGTACCTCTCCACAATTCCTATGCCATTCTGGAAAAGTGTGGTTCCTCTATGGAGGCACCCGCAGTGGAGACCAAGGAGGATGCTGGGAACCTCCACAAACGAGACCCACAGGAGGGTGGCAGGGGACCCTGCAGGGGAAGGAAACAACTCTGGTGGGGACTCCATTGTTAGGAAGGTAGAACTGGGGGAGGAAGGGGAGAGGGAGGTAGGTGCCTGCCTGGCACCATGGCTTGGAGGGACAGGATTGAATCCTCAGGATTGTGGAGCAGCTGCACAGGGAGGGAGCTGGATGTCATTGTCCACCTAGGGACAAATGACTTGGCTAAGAAAGGATTAGAGAAGTGCAGGAAGAGTTTGTGGAATTGGGAGGGGCCTTAGTCAAGTAGCACGACGGTAACCTTCTCGGAGGTGCTGCCCATCTATGGCATAGGAGAGGCTAGGGTATTCCGCACCATGGGATTCAATCAGTGGTTGAAAAACTGGTGTGGAGCCTCAGGATTTGGCTTCATTGGGGACTGGGGTCCACCTGGAGTGATGCAAGCCTATACTAGCTTGATGGGCTGCATCTGTCCAGGAGGGAACCAGGATCCTAGGTGATAGGTTTAAATGCTTCATTGGCAAGCTTTTAAACTAGCCAAGGGGGGAGGCACTGAAAAGGAGCAGGAAACTTAGCCCCAAATAATCACGGTAGTAAGTGTGGCAAACACCAACATAGAGGTGTCGATAGGGAGAAGGCAGGGGTAAATGGAGAAAGTGACAAAGGCAAGAAGGACAGGGATGGGGCAAAAGGGAGTAAGGCCATCAGGAAATGGAGGGCAATGAGTACCAATGCCCGTAGTCTGGGCAACAAGCTCCCTGACCTGGTGGCCTTGATGGAAAAGGGATGCCTGGATATCGTAGCAGTCACAGAAACATGGTACACAGAGAACCATGACTGGGATGTTAACATACCAGGGTACATAACCTACAGGAGAGACAGGCAGGGGAGAAGAGGGGAAGGAGTAGCTCTCTATGTAAAGGAAGGGATAAAAGCAACTGAACAAAAGAGTAAACAGGGAGGGGAGGAGAGGAGGCATTCTGGGTCAGCTTGGAGACTGGAAAGGGCACCACAATCCGCACAGGGGTTGTGTACAGACCCCCATGTCAGGGGGAGGGAATGGACAAGGATATGATAGAAGGCATTCTTAGAATGGCAGAGAAAGGGGAGATACTGTTGATGGGAGACCTGAATATGCCAGATGTTAACTGGAGCACATTTGCTGCAGCCACATCCAAGAGCAGGGCCATTCTTGATACCCTACAGGTGACAGGCATTAGACAGCTAGTTTCGGAACCCACTCACGAGGGAGCAATCTTAGACCTCATACTCTCAAACGGGGGCAGTGAGAGGATCTCAGATCTAGAAGTGGGTTGCCATTTGGGGACAAGTGACCATCAATCAGTGTGGTTCACGTTAAACTCAGCTACAGAGTCAAGCCATACAAAAGTGAGGGTACTGGAATTTAGGAGGGCTGACTTTGGCAAGATGGGAAGAGTGCCTCAGAAAAGCACTAGCAAACAGGCTAGAAGGAGGTGTGGAGCAACAATGGGGAATCATCAAAACTGCCATCACAGAGGCAACAAGCCTTTGTGTGAAGCAAATAAACAAATCAAAATGAAATAAAAGCCACTATGGTTCTCAAAAGAGGTGGTTGTGAAAGTCAGGAAGAAAAAGATAGCATTCCGGAAGTATAAGGAAACGCAGAAGGAGCAGGACAGAGAGCTGTACCAGTTAAGGCAGAAGGAAGCAGGGAGGGAAGTCAGAATAGCAAAGGCCCAAACTGAGGAAAAGATAGCCAACTCAGTTAAGAAGGGGGATAAAACCTTTTATAGGTACATCAGCGAGCGTAGAAAGACAAAGGGAGGAATAGTGAGGCTGAATAGAATGAACGGTGGGTGGGCAGAGGGGACAGTGAAAAAGCAGGGATACTGAACGAATATTTCTGCTCAGTATTCACAAAAGAGGAGGGGGAAGTGCCTAATCCAATTAACAGAAGCACACTTGATAGGGGGGGTCGATCCCAGTCCTTTCACAGAAGAAAGGGTTCTGCAAGAACTCCTAAAACTGAAGGTGGACAAAGCAATGGGTCCTGATGGAATTCACCCCAGAATTCTAAAAGAATTAAGGGAGGAATTAGTGAAACAACTGGCTACTCTTTTTAATAAATCATGGGAGGATGGTGTGGTACCCGAGGACTGGAGGAAGGTGGATGTGATTCCCCTTCACAAAAGTGGGACCAAGACAGAGGCAGGAAACTACAGACCTGTCAGTCTGACCTCTGTGGTAGGGAAAGTGAAGGAGTCACTTCTGAAGGAAAGAATTGTTGATTACCTAGAGGCCAGTGGAGCACAGGACCCAAGGCAGCATGGGTTCACAGTGGGAAGGTCATGTCAGACGAATTTAATAGATTTCTTTGACTGGGTGACCAAAGTAGTAGACCAGGGAGGGGTTGTGGACATGGCCTACCTAGACTTTAGCAAGGCATTTGACACAGTCCCACACAAACGATTAATAGTCAAATTAACCAGCCTGGGAGTGGGTCTCAGGGTGGTAGCCTGGGTAAAACATTAGCTGCACAACAGGACACAGAAGGTAATTGTAAATGGAGTCCACTCTGAAGAAAGAGGGTTACTAGTGGGGTACCGCAGGGTTCAGTATTGGGTCCAGTCCTTTTTAATGTCTTCATCAGTGACATTGCAGAGGGACTGGAAGGAAAAGTATGCCTTTTTGCAGATGACACAAAGATCTGCAACAGGGTTGATACACAAGGAGGCATGGAAAGGATGAAAAGGGACTTGGAAAGGTTGGAGGAATGGTCAGAAGTATGGCAGCTAGGATTCAATGCAAAGAAGTGCAAAATAATGCACCTGGGAAACAAGAACCCAGGGGAAGAATACACAATGGGTGGGAGGTAGTAACAACAACAAAAAAGGAAAGGGACCTGGGGGTAATCATATCAGATGACCTTAAGGTTAGCAAGCAATGTGAGAAGGCAGTAGGGAGGGCTGGGGGTATACTGGGATGTATAGGGAGAGGCATCAGCAGCAGAAAACAGGAAGTTGTTATCCCTCTGTACAGACAGTTGGTGAGACCCCATTTGGAGTACTGTGTCCAGTTCTGGAGACCCCATCTACACAAGGACAGATACAGGATAGAGGTAGTCCAGAGGAGGGCAACTAAAATGGTGCAGGGTCTGCAAGAGAAGCCGTATGAGGAGAGACTAAAGGAGCTTAATATGTATACCCTTGAGGAAAGAAGGGGGGGGGACATGATAGAAACTTTTAGGTACCTCAGTGGAATCAACAAAGTCCAAGAGGGTAGCATCTTTCAGAAAAAGAGACTTGCAAGAACAAGGGGACACAATTTAAAGATAGAAGGAGGGTGGTTCAGGGGCAATGTGAGGAGGTATTATTTCACAGAGAGGGTAGTGGATGCATGGAACAGCCTTCCTGAGGAGGTTGTGGGGTCTAAAACTGTGGGAGAATTCAAGAATGCATGGGATAGATATAAGGCAATTCTTGTGGGGGGTAGGAAGAAATAGGCTGTTGGTTAACTAGGATCTGCGGCCTATCCTGTAGGTAGGGAAATGGGCAGACTAGATGGGCCAAGCGGTCCTTATCTGCCGTCAAAGTCTATGTTTCTATGTTTCTGTTATTCACGCTATTTGCCATGGTACCTAGGCAAGTTATTTCTATTAGAATCTGTTCTGTGCTCCATTTTGGTACAGCTTTTGCTGCAGCTTATACCTTTGCCATTTTACACCTTGGCTTCTTTGTGCTCAACCTTACTTAACTTCAGTTGCAACCTATATTAGCCAGACCCCTTATGCCTCAGCTTCGTTTTTTTAGCTTTGCTGCTACTTGTGTTAACTGTCTTCAACCAGGCCTGCTAGCTGCTCTAGTTTTATAGTTATTGCTTTAACTATATTTTTGCTATGTCTGCCAATTAACTACATAACCTAGTTTTTTTTTATCCATGCCTGTGTTTCTAATTTACTCTATTCCCATCTGTAGCCTGCTCTGTTTCAATTACTCCAGTTCTCTACTCTGTTATCCTTGATTTATATCTATTTACCAAATTCCCTCCCCCGTCCCGTGGGTGTTTATTGCTGTCAACCCCCTCCTCACCTGCTTTTACCTTCCCCCCTTCCATACACCCAAGTCTGCCCTGCCTGTACTGCAGTCTCTCTAACTCTGACCAACTCTCACTCTGCTTTTACTCCCTCCCCCCCTCCTCCACAGCATGCTTCTTCTTCCTTCTCCTCCATCTCCTCCTTTTCTCCCCTGCCCCCACCCTCACTCATCCTCCCTTGCATCCCCTTGTCCTCTTCCTTCTCCTTATCCCTTCCCCCCACTCCCTTTCCATCGTACCCTTCTTTCTCATCCCCTTTCCCAACCTGCCTCCCTACTTCCCTACACCCCTACTTACTCTAACTACCCTGGCCTCCTTCCTACCCCCTCCTCAAACCTCCACTTCCTCCTCTGCTCCTTTCACACCTATACCCACTACTCTCCTGCCCTTCCTCCCCCAGGTAACAAAAAGAAAAAACACCATCCTTTTTAGCCCTCCTACTCTTCCTCCTACTTCTGGCTGGTGATGTCAAACCAAATCCTGCCATCCCCCCTCCCCCACACCACCATCCTTCTCTGTGCCAAAGGGTCTTTTTTTCCCCTTCAATGCACGAAACCTCCTCCCAAAGTTAGACTGCCTCAAGTTATGGGCCTTGCATCATTCCCTAGACATCCTTTGTTTATCTGAAACCTGGCTCTCCTCTAGAATCCCAGACTCGCATCTCACCCTCCCCGGATTCCACCTTTTCCACTAGAAGTAAGTAGGTACTGTGCTGTGGATTCACTTACTCCCATGTTACTTAATTTGTGTGTTTATTTTGGCTTAACGAGTGCTTTTTTATTTGTGTATTTCTTCTCGATTTTTTTGATATAGCACCCGCTCATTCCATGTAGCGTAAAGGCACCTGTGCTTGATTTTCATTGCTATATATACCTGCCATAACATGTCCTGCTCTATCACCCTCAAAGAGGCCATCCCTTCCTCCCATGAGCACTTGTTGCCCAAACTTCTCTCCCCTCCACCTTCCTTATCTTTATCGGTGTCCTTTATGCCTCCCCAAAGATCCCTCATTCCTCTCTCCTTAACCCCCTCTCCTCACTTGTCTCTGTCTCTACCTCTGGTGAACTTATCCTACTCACAGTTTTAACCTAAACTATCTCTTTCCAGACTCTAAGCCTATCCAGCACTCCACCAAATCCTTGAATCTCATCTAACTAATTTCTGAACCCACCAGGCTAAACCCCTACTCCTCAAACCACTCCCTCCTGGACTGGGTATTATCCACCCATCCTCATCGAGTCTCTTCTGCTGGCATGCTCCCAAATGTATTCAGTGACCACTGCCTCACCTATTGTATTAGGAAAACCAGCTCCCTGAAATCCACCGCAAAATACATCTGACACCTTAGGTCTCTCAACACTGATGCTCCCTTGAGTGACCTGCTCACTGCTCCCCTGTCTACTCTGCCCGTAATATCAACACAATCCTATCACACTTCATCACTATTTTCACTCACTCTTGGAACCCCCCCCCCCCAAGAACCAGAGTGAAATGCTCTCACCAAGCCTGGATTACACCTGACCTCCCTAAACTATGCCAATCTAGTGACCTTGTTTGTGCCTGCTTTAAGGCCTCGCACTCTGACTCTGACTACCAGCATTACAAGTCCCTTAGAAACTCCTGCACTAAGGCTATCCATGTAGCCAAGACCACTACTTCAATTCAAACCTATAATCCAACCTAAACTCCTCCTCTGGTAGGTAATCCATTCCCTTTTCGACTTGCCTCCACAGCCTGTACCTCCCTTTCCCCAAGTAGATGGCTCATTCATCTCTGACCACCTTGTTTTCACTTCCCTTTCAACAATTTCTTCACAACCTGCGCTGCTCCTTGTCAAACCTCAAACACTCCCCCCACCCCCACTCCAACCCACCTCTTCTGCCGGTTTTCACTTCTCTCCGATCTCCCCTCAGGAAGTTTTTCTTGCCCTCAAATCTCTCAACCCCTCAAAATACACCCCAGATGGTTTAGACCCCAATCTCCTCCACATATCAGCCACTGCTATCCTCTACCCACTCACCCACCTTTTGAAACTCTTTTTCTTCCTCTTTGCCATCCCCTTCATCTGGAAAACCACCAAGGCACTCCCCCTCCACAAAGGGGGTGAACCATCATCTCCTGGAAATTACAGACCCATGTCCCTCCTTTCTTCCCATGCTAAAGTACAGGAGTTGCTAGTCCACTCCAGAATAGTCAACTTCCTTGTCTCCTCTTCCTTCCTATCCCCTTTCTGATATGCTGATATTTTCTGATGAAAATGCAGGCCTCATTTTGGAGTCCACGGTTCCGGACGGGTTCTCGGTGATTCACCGCCCGAGAGTGGACCGTAGGGGCGGGGGAGTTGCAGTCTGTTTTAGACAGGAACTGGACCTCAGGGAGGTGCCAGTTGAGTGTACCAGTTCCTTTGAATGTATTGTGGGTGCAGGTGCAGGCTTCAGGATACTTCTCATTTATCGTCCGCCAGGTGATGGGAGGGAATTCCTGAGGGAGGCGGCGGATTTCATCACCGAGAGGGTTTTGGAATCCCCCCAATGGTTAATTCTGGGGGATTTCAATAACTGGGTCAATGATGAACTCATGCTTTTTGGACAAAACCTCCCCCAATTGACTGATTCATTGGGCCTGACACGGGTTATTACTACTGCAACCCACCAGGGGGGACATTCATTGGACTTGATATTCCACCTGGGGATGGAAGTCTCTGATGTAGAGGTGGAGCCCATCAGTTGGTCTGACCATCATGCCCTGAGGTTCAGTTTCGCAGCCCCCCAAAAGAGGCCTGCCCCTAAGGAGATAGTACAGTTCCGTCCTTTGAGAGGAGTTACCTCAGAAGGCCTAATGATGGAACTTGACTTCTCGGGATTTCCAGTGGATGGCATGGACCCAGGGTCTTTAGTGCTAGCCTATAATAGGGCAGTTGTGAAGGCCCTGGATGTCATTGCTCCATTCCGTGTTCGCCCCTGTACTCTTCACCCTGGGGCCCCATGGTTTACCATGGAGATCCGTGGGTTGAAGAGACAGGGCCGAAGATTGGAGAGACGCTGGCGGAAAACTCACTTGGAAGTTGACAGGCTTAGACTGTTAGATCATTATAAAATCTATCAGTTAGCAATTTTCCATAAGAAGGCAGAGTTCCTGTCCAAGGAAATTGCTACAGCAAAGAATAGACCGGCCCAGTTCTTCCGGACTGTGGACAGACTGTGCAATCCAGTCTGTCTTCATGCCAGTCGAGCGTTATCACAGTTACAGTGTGAGGAATTTGCGACGTTCTTTGCTGATAAGGTGTCTGCTATCAGAGATGAGATTAGCCAGCACCTCCCCATTGGGTCTTGCAGTGATCAATCGAGGGACACAAATACCCAACTAACTTGGTTCACTTTCAGTCAACCGGTAGTCATGGATATAGTGAGAATCGTCCAGACTTTGCGTCCAACCTGCTGAAGTTTGGATCCGGGCCCTACTCACCTACTTGTGGGGTGTGTAGAGGTCATTGGCCCGATCCTTACTGGGATAGTAGTGGCATCATTGGAGAGAGGGATCTTCCCTGATCCCTTGAAGGAAGCAATAGTACGTCCCCTCCTGAAAAAGCCCTCCCTTGATCCCGACTGCCCAGGAAACTATGGACCGATTTCGAATCTTCCCTTTTTGGGGACGATTATCGAGAAGGTGGTCGCCTTGCAGCTGGAAGATCATTTAAACATCCACAATGTCTATTACCCTCTCCAGTCTGGCTTCAGGAAACAGCACAGTACTGAGACGGCTCTTGTACGGGTACTGAATGGTCTCCTGAAGGTGAGAGATCAGAGAACTCATTCTATCTTGGTTCTCCTTGATCTCTCAGCAGCATTTGACACCGTGGATCATGGGGTGCTGCTCGAACGCCTGTGGTTTCTCTGTGGACTAAGGGGGGTGGTCCACAGTTGGTTTAAATCTTTTCTGCAGAGTAGGACTCAGAGAGTAGTGTCAGGGATTTATTCCTCGACCTCTCACTGCCTACACTGTGGGGTGCCGCAGGGTTTGGTGTTGTTCCCCATGCTATTTGCGGTGTACATGTTTCCACAAGGGGACATTATAAGACAATATGGTTTGAGTTTTCATTGCTATGCCGATGATTCTCAACTCTATATGCCTTTTGTGCCTGAGCAGGAGTTTGAGTTAAGTACGTTGTTTAACAACTGCCTCCTGGAGATACAGAACTGGATGAGTACCAATTGGCTGAAGTTGAACCCGGGAAAAACAGAGGTATTTGTGGTGGAACCGGGGGTGAGGATATCAAGTCCATGGGTGGGAAAACCCTCAGGTTTATTTCTGGGAGGAACCTCGCTTATGGCATCTGGTCAAATGCGTAACCTTGGTGTTATATTTGACGAGGGCTTGACCCTGAGGGTGCAGGTGTCAGCCATAGTCAAATCATCCTTCTTTCATCTAAGGAATATAGCACGGGTGAAACACTTGATTCCATCAGAGGATCTTCCTAACCTGGTCCATGCCTTTGTTGCCAGTCATCTTGATTACTGCAACGCCCTTTATCTAGGGCTGCCGGGAGTGGATATTCGTCGATTACAGCTGGTGCAAAATGCGGCAGCTAGGTTGTTGACTGGAAGCCTGAGGTCCAACCATATAACACCTGTGCTTCGCGAGTTGCACTGGCTGCCTGTACGGTGGCGGATCACTTTCAAGGTCACGTTGATGACCTATAAAGCCCTAAATGGTTTGGGACCCCGCTACCTGAAAGAACTCCTGACTTCTTACTGTCCTTCCCACTCCCTCCGATCCTCTGGCGAGGGATTGCTAGAGATTCCCAGGGTAACCTTAAAAACATCCGGTGGAAGAACAATTGCCTTTATGGCTCCTACCCTGTGGAATTCTCTACCTTGCCAGATACACAATAGCCTGACTGTGGAGAGCTTTAAAAAAGCTCTAAAGACCTTCCTTTTTAATCAAGCATTTTTAGTGACATAAAATATGTTAAATTTTATTTTGAATATAATGTTATTTATTATTGTGGTTTTAATATTGTATGTAGGATTTTGTAAAGACGCCCTGAGCTTGGGAAGGGCGCCTTATAGAAATAAACATTTACTTACTTACTTACTTACTTTCCAGTCCGGTTTCAGGAAAAATCACTCCAAAAAAAAGCCTCCCTTCTCAGTGTTACTGACTCAGTTCTTACAGGGATGGAGCAGGGGCTCATCACAGCATCTACTTCTATAAATCTTGGAGAGGCATTAGATTCAGTATCCCACCCTCTCCTTTTAAACAAGCTGGCCTCAGCTGGTCTCTACTCCTGCAGTTAAGTGGCTCCACTCTTACAGGACTAACCTCCAGCAATCTGTGCAGGTGGGTGGTGTATTATCCCCCATTAGTGCAGGAGTCCCCCAGGGCTCTGTCTGGGCCCCATACTTTTCTCTATTTTTCTAAATGGCCTCCCTTCAGTCTGTGTCCTCCTATATTCACATGTATGCCGACGACACAGTCATCTACACATCTGGTCCCTCCACATCTGTGTTTGCATCCTCACTCCAATGTTATTTCCACAATGTGCTATGCTAATTTCAAGCAACCAGCTCAAAGTATATACCAAGATGACAGTGTTCATGACCTTTGGCACCAGCCAAAAGATTGTAAGGCTCTCTCCTCTTCCTGTCTTCTCCACCCTTGATGGTACCCAACTGGAGGTAGTCCACACTTATAAATATCTTGGTATGTGGCTTGATAGTCACTTGGACTTCTCAGTACACATCAGTGCTATACACTCAAAGCTTTGCTTCAAATTAAGTATCCTTTATCAGAACAAGGACTGACTCCTGACTGAAATCCGCAAGGACCTGCTTGTCAAAATGATCTTCCCTATTTTTTACTATGCAGATGTGGTCTACAGTGCAGCCCCTCCTTCCACCCTTAACAGACTGGAAACCCTCTGTAATGCCTTCTGTCACTTTTCTACTAACTCTCTTCCCAGCACTCATCACGGCTCCCTTTATCTCTCTCTTTCTATCATCCCCCCCTACCTTTGTGTCGCCTTTCCCACTGCTCCGCCCTTATTGGAAAATACTGGTTTGCCTCCCTTCCCTCCTACCTCTCCTTTCTCCTCTGCTCCCCCCCCCGCTACCTCCTCCTACCCCATTCACTCTAGAGACTTACTCTCCTTCTCTGTCCCTCACCCTTGCTCTAGCACTGGTCTGGCTGCCTTCTCTTACTGTCTCCCCTCTTTAGAACCGGCTTTCCCACTTATTCCCTATGCCTTATCTCTGCTATCCCTAAAGTGGTTGTTAAAGCCAACCTCCCCCTATTTGTTCTTATCTCACCCCCTCTAACCCATCCCCCTCTCTTCCACCTCTCTCCCCCTCCTGCTGCCCTACTCTATGCCTAATGTGCCCTCATACTCCACTTACCCTGTCTCTCAGTCATCTGAGGACATCGTCTCACTCAAATTTAAGCCTGCCTAATCCCCCACCACTTACCTTTGTAAATCTTTAATGACACTTATGAACAGAAGTGCTACAATTTTTACCTCACGGTATTCCTACCACTATTTTGTTAGCTACTGTATTTGTACTTTAATGCTGTTGTTCTTGTAACTTCTGTTTTTTGCAGCTGCTGCTTGTTTAGTTTTCTTTCCCTTTCCCCCAGCTCGCACCTGGAAATGAACCTCGGCTCAGTGCACCTTTCCCGTTCACTAAACTTTTCAATAAATGAATAAAAACTTTGAGTGTCTGAAGCATCATGGGGAAGGGACAGGGCTGGTCCCCTGTCAGAATATGTGCACAGTTTGGAGCAGTGTAGGTATATACTGTATTATGAAAAAAAATGGCAATGTTGAAAATCTGGAGTAAAAATATGAAAAATTGGTGACGTTATGAGCGTGCATAGAAACTGTGCAATGCATGCCAGTAACACAATCACATTTTGGAATTTTTTCACCAAATTTTCAACATGGCATTTTGTGACCTCCCCTCATGAACAGTGGCACTGTGATTTTGTTAATCAATCCCAGAAGTCGATTTCCCATGGCGACCACACCATTCTGTGCTACAGGTGCGACAACACATTTTGGGCAGAATGTGAAACATGATAGCTGTACTATTCATATGTAGGTGTGAAAAAATGGAAATGCTGAAAATCTGGAGTTTAAATATTAAAAATTGGCGAAGTTACGAGCATGCATATAAACTGCACAATGCACGCTCGTACTGCAATCATTTTTTGGAATTTTTCCACCAAATTTGCAACATGGGTTTTTTGGGACCAAACCTCATGAACAGTGGTACTGTCATTTTGTTAATTGGTCCCAAAAGGTGATTCCACACAGCGACCTCGAAATCACCTTTCGGGACTGAGTAACAAAATGACAGTAATATGTTCATGAGGTGGGGTCCCAATAACCCCATGTGGAAAATCTGGGACCACAATTCCTAAAAATGGCTGATATATCAACCTAAGTTGACCCCCCCAATTGACTCCCATTATACAGGGCTTACCCGATTCCTCACTTAGCAGTTCAGCTTTGAAGAGTACAGACGTGTCCCAGTCCAGAGAAGATTGCTGCTCCTGACCTCCAGAGGGTAAGTATAGGTGGGGGGGGGTGCGAGGAGGTGGATGCTCAGTGGGAGGAGGGACTGGGGAGATGACGGTGGACCATTTTCTTTTTCACAGGTAAAAAAACATGCCAGGGGGATGGTTTTCTTTCTTTTACAGGTTTAAAAAAAAAACATTTCAACACACTGGGGTGGGCTCCCAGTGTGCCACTATAGTGGAGGTGGGGGGGGGGGCATGCCGACACAGGGATTGGGCACCCCAATGTCAGTTTGAGGGAGTGCATCTGACACCGGGAGTGGGCATCCCGTGGCAAGAAACATTTTGGCAAAAACTGAGCTGGGCTCCCAGTGTGCCACATTAATGAAGGGAGGGGAGACACATGCCAACACAGGGATTGGCCACCCCGATATTGGCTTTCCTTGGAGTGTGTGGCAAGCAGCAGGAGCCATGGCTCATTACTTGTTTCACCAGGAAAGGTACACAGGACAAACAAGCTGTTGCCGGAGCAAGGGCCAAGGACAGAGTTCTGGGTGGCAGGAGCCGACAAGGTTGCGAGGGAGGGGGGAGGTGCCGCTGCAGTGACAAAACTGTTCATGATTGCTGCCGAAGATTCATTTCAACTCCTTGGCTTTCTTTGAAGCTACTGTCATCAGCAGCTTCCCCCTTGATTGGTAACTGAGGGACGCGCACAGTAAAGCATCCTCTGCATTGGCTACAACACTGAAACACCTCTCATATGTGGTACTGTCGCAAGATGTTTCTTGCACATGGGCTGCGCGCATGTGCTGTCTTGCATGCTTGCAAGCAAACATAAAAATGTAAAGCCTGTGGAATGAGTGTGGTAAGCCAGCCAGACCTGCCTGCAATTAAGAAGCAACAATAAAGAGGCATATCTTGCCCTGAGGTTGTGAGCTGGTTGAAAATCGTCTGAGGCTAGGTGATAACTGAGAGGAAGTGCTGAGGGTAGTACCCTGAGTGTTACATTTTTGGCCTCCGCATTTCAACCTCACTCCTGTGAGATAAAGCTTCAAACAGAGCAGCTGCTTCTAGGGTGTGGGGACTAGAAAGAAAGCTAGTGGGAAATGAAACTGGAGTGCATGGTAAATAAAGAAATTGGAAAGACTGAAAAAACATTGGGCTCTGTTCTCAAAAGACCCTTGAAGTGATGCACGGTGCGCCCAAGCTGCAGGAGGCACCAACCATGGTGCACCAAGCACTGTGTGCCATATTCTTGTATACTCATTGGATCATGCCATAGAAAGACACAATGGCATGGCGTACCATAACAGCGTTGCACCCAGCAATGCCATCATAAAGTGCACTGTACAATGGATACAGCAATGGCAGAGGAAGGAGCAGTGCAAGGTGTGGACAGACAACACCAGCAAAACAAAAACTTTACGGATGAAGAAACAGAAATCCTAATTGAGGAGGTGGGCGCACAGGTGGTGACAAAGGGTGCAGGGACCTGAAAACAGGTGTAGAAAGGGCACATGGGCTATACGGGAAACATGTAATGGCTGTGTAACTGTGCAAGCTAACATGTGCACCCCCCCCAAACAGGTGGACCTGCTACTGTCCCGGGGTGGAAACTGGGAGCTGCGTGCCAAAAGACAGCAGGCATGGGAGGAGGTGCTGATCAAGGTCAATGCAGTGGCACTCTGCAAATGCACCATGCATGAACTGCAGAAGCACTACCATGACCTCCAAAAGAGGGCAAAGCAGAAGACCATCCACAACCACTGATGCTCAACTGGCACGGGTGGGGACCCTAGCCAGACCATACCACTCATGCCACAGAAGGAGAGTGTGGTGGCACACATGATTGGATGGGCAGTGGGCGGGGATGTGATCTGGACCTATTCCACCTCCAGCATGCAGCAGGTATGTACATGTGAGGTAAGCAACGTAGGCAAAGGCCAGGCACACCCTACATGTGACACATAGGTATGACACAGAGGGACAGGCCCCTTCTGGCAACAGTCCCACACCCACATGCTTATGCCGCATGATCAATGCACAACTCCACTGCATCATGTCATGAGGGACAGTGGCCCAAAAAGCTGTCCAATGGCGCAACAGACATGCAACGAGCCAGCTCCCCTGCAGTACACGCACCAGATGCATAACTGGAGCATATGGACTGTAGTGGGATTGAGACACCATGCATAGACCAACATCAGATGTCATGAATGATGGTGCACACCATAGGGGAGTTGCAGGCCCACAACCTGGACCAGTTTAATGATGCAAAGACCAATGATGTGTGCCCATATGGCATACCTGGCATGAAGGGGACAACACAGCACACATAGCCTCTGGCCATGCCAACAGTGCTGGCACATTGCCACCATCATGAGCACTACACCCCAATAATGGAGTGATATGCCATGAAACGTGTGCCACACCAGCATGAGCACCTATGTGCATGGGCCAGACAGGGCGTATGAATGGCATGCCTGTATCGGTGCGAATGAGGCCAACAGACAGAGTCAGAAGACCAGTAACATACACACTCCATTATGTATCCACACAGATCCAGGGGGTGTAGTGGCGGTGCAGACAGCAGCCACCATGTACAGGGCCACACAGGGCACAGCAATGCAGCCAGAGGATGATGACCAGGACAGTGTGTGTACAACCCAGACAGAGTACACACAGGACACTGCACTGGCAAGCATACATGACACAAACCATAGTACCCCCAGTCAGGGTGACATGGGCAGCAGTGATGGTGAGGACAACATGCAACATCACATTGTTGTGTTCGCACAGAGCCTTGAAGCCATATCCCCATCAATAGCGAATGGCTGTGCCACAGTGCAGGATGGGAACACAGCGGGGACAGCAGCCCTGCATCGGTCAGTCCGCAGCACACACCGCCGGCACAGGCAGCCTACACTGGTGTGGGTGAGGGTGAAAGAGGAAGACAACCTGTGCAGTTACTTCCAGGACATGGTGGGGTACCAAGATGGACTACACAATGCCACAGCAGGCATAAGGGATGTGGTACGGGCACACATCAATGCTGCGGGGGGGCCACAGGATACACGTCGAGGTACACTGTAGGGAATCTGTGATGCACTGACCAACCTGGTGCATCACACTGGCCAGTGGCATGTGGAGACAATGGCAGAGCAACATGCAATGCATGTGTGTGCACAGTGGCAGGTGGAAGCAACAGAGTGCCTGACCATCACGGTGGAGAGTGGATTAGCACTGCAGCACACCCAAACCGAGGCCATCACGGCAATGGCAGCTGTAACAGTTGGCCTCACACAGGCCATGTGTAATACCATTGAACCACAACAATGGCCCCACACATATATGGCCATCATGGAACAGTAGCAAAGGACATGATGCCCCATGAGTACTACAGCGCCATCACAATGCAGATGAGGCACAGCGGCATGCACATGGCAAGGATGGACTGTGGGCTACACACCATGGATGGTCACGGCACAGACAGGGGATCCATGAGCAAGGGGGTCTGCAGCACCACCTGCAGACAGGCAATGGGGTGGTGGCTAACAAGGGACAGGGACATGCGATACACAGCTAGTGGTCACACTCATGGGCAACAGGGCCAGCACCTGCAGCAATGTGACACAGCATGTGCAGGCATTAGTGGGTGGCAGTGTAAATCTGCAGCAGGCCACCACCAACAGACAGGCCACAGAACCTGCAATGGACTGTGCAGAGCTGTTAGTCATGGAGACAAAGCAGACACAGGATGGTGAGGTGCAAGGAGCTGCCATGGAAGGATAGGCATGCCAGCAACCCCGCATGACCATGGCACAGCCTGTGGATGGTACTCTGGCATGCACACCCATGGTTGTGCATCAGATGGTACAGACCTCAGTGAGGAACACTGCCCTAGGGACAACAGCATAGAACCCTCTGAATGGCATCCCAGTCACCAACACCCAATCGGACTGTCATGCGTGCCCAATTATGGTGGACGAGTTACAAGGGCCAGGGGTGTCACAGGGGCCACCCATACCTCCAGTACAACCGAACATTGGTGGTATTGCCACAGTCTGGGGACAACATGGCAGATATAGAGACACTGTGCACAGTGTCAATGGAGGTAGCAAACACACTACCACTCGAGTCGCACAAGGAGCCAAGGCACTCCACACGAAAAAGGAGGAGCAGCATAATTACTGTAACGCCATCCATGCCCATTGGAAAACAGGATCAACAAGCAAAGAAGACCAAGGCAGACACAAGTCAAATCAAGTGAAATTTTATTTTTAAAAGGTGCCTTTCCATATGATCAAGGCGCCTGTACAAACACAAACATTGAAATGAAGTCAATACATAAAATCACCAGTCTAAAACACAATCCAGTCACAATCCATAAAAAACATACTAAATACAGCTGAACAATGTTAACAATCATTAAAATCAGAAAAAGCAAGGCAAAACAGATACATTTTTAGTTCTGTTTTAAAACTTTAGATGGTCAGGCAATCCCTTACCTGATGAGGTAGAGAATTCCACAAGGTGGGGGCCGCAAATGCAAAGGAACAGGCCCCAGATGTCTTCAAACACACCCTAGGAATCTCCGGCAATCCCTCATCAGTGGATTGGAGTGGCTGGAAAGGGCAATAGGGATGAAGGAGATCTTGCAGGTAGTAATGTAGGACTTTATAGGTCAGAAAACAGACCTTGAAGATGACACGCCACCACACCGGCGACCAGTGCAGTCCGCGGAGCACAGGCATAGTATGACTGGCCTTAGAGGTGCCAGTCAGTAGCCTGGCAGCCGGATTCTGCACCAGCTGCAGGCAGCAGATGTCAGTCCCCAGTAACCCTAGGTATAGGGCATTATAGTAGTCAAGGCGAGTGGTTATGAAGGCATGGACCTGTGTTGGGAGATCTTTAGGGGGGATCAGGTGCTTCACCCAGGCGATATTCCTCAGATGATAAAAAGAGGATTTGACAACACTGGGTCAATGCAACAACCATAAGGAGCACACAGCCAGGCTGAACAAGGGACCGGAGCTGCAGCAGACACCACACGAGGCCCACATGGCGCAGCCACTTCACAGAGTGAGCAGAGCACAACCGTGCTGGGTGATGGATGTACATACGTTGCAACAAGGATGCCCTGCAGACATTCGGAGACTGTGGGACACAGTCAAACCGGCACACATGCAAAGGCCAGTGGATGTGGCATGGGCCAAGGGAGGCATGCACCATCCAAGTAGCGCATGGAACCATAACACCATCATGGCTGGGCTGGAGTGGCCTTCAGAGCATGCAGAACGGCACCATGACATGCCACAATGTCACCACAGGCCATAACTGAGGGTCAGAACACTGAATTGTACATGGTATGGACACCAGACCCACCATGTCCAGGCATCCACAGTATGATATGCTACTGCAGGCACATGTGCATGTTTTAGATGGTGCAACACATAGACAGGTCCAAATCGTAGGGTTCCACCTTGTCGTCTGGTGGTTTAGCTGACACTCATATGACCACACAAATGCATACACTGCATACAGTAGAAAGCATGTGCATGCCGTCCTGCTGGTGCTGAGGGTTGAGGTGCTGGACACCACACCTGCGCCACGCTGGTGACCTGAGTTCGTAAATGGGCACCGACCACCAGGGTCAGCAGGGGAGGAGAAGGATCAAGCATCCAACAGACTGCTTTCCTTCTCCGGGGAGGGGGCTCTCAGTCTTGGCACCAGTTCGCCCCCTGGCGGAGGCTGGGGGACAGGGTAGCATGCTGCAGTAGGGGAGGAGCTGGGAGCAGGTGCTTGGAGGAGAGCGCATGGAGGCGTGCGTGCTCCACCTCCATTAGCGCCATTGCATGCCCCCCAGCTCCAGGGGAGAAAAATCAAAGAAAATTGCCAGCCCCCATTAATGAGCCGGCTCTGCTGCTGGCCCCCTCTGGCCATGTTAAGTTCTGCCGTTGGCAGCCCCACTCAAAGGGGCATCCCCAAGTATGAGGGAGTGGGTCACTGGAGCCAGGCGAGCCCTTTCACGGGGCTAGGGGATGTCTGGCCACAAAAAAAGAAAAAAAAGAAAGAAACCATGGGCGGGTGTGTACATGACCAGTTGGCAGGGGTGTATGCCTGCTGGGATGTGCAGCCAGGAAGGTAGGCAGTGCCTCCACTGCAGTCAGTGTCCCTGGATGGGATACCATTGTCACTGGATGTGGCATGACACTGCCATGTGGTTTGCCTGTGCTGTTACCCAGCATGGTAGCTCACACCGCCATAGACAGAGCGTGCACCATGCCATGCAGCCCCATGCAGGCTGGTGTTAGCACCGGTATGGATCTCACATGTCCATACCTGCCAGAGGGGCACATAGTGTGTACATCTAGGACCACATGTGGCCGAAGTAGACCGTCAGCATGTCGCATTGACAGTGCATGTGCATAACTGGCACACACAACAGGCCAGACCACCTACATCATGGTGCACACTAGTGGTCATATATGTAACTAAGAGAACCCTAACAACAGGGTCATGTGAATGCCACTGTGGGCTATTCTGCTGGGCACAGGTGCTCACACAGCCAGGCACACATACATGGACAAGCAATGGTGTACACCATGCATGACTGGGACATGGAGCACTGGCACTGCTAAACATCTGACACATGGCTCCCAAACCCACGCTGCCACAGTGGGACCCAGGGCAGCACCATGTACACCCATGGACCATTACTTGGTGGCAGCCATTGTGGCACCCAGCACATGCAGCATCCAATGGCCCGTGGCACTGTCACACCATACACCTGTGGCAACACCACACAGTGCAGCAGCACACACACTCAACATTTGGAACGGCATGTAAACAGCCCATAGTCAATAACTTCTTCCTGTACAGCATGACCCTGGCCGTGCATACGTCATATGTAAGGGGTAGCGAAGGCAACACACTTGGCACATGTGCTCCCCACCACAGCGGCTATGTGGAGAGGGTGTACATCACAACATGCCTGTCCACGTCATGTGTGGACAAATGTGTTACCGCCACCAGACATGGTCACCATTGCCCCTTACCACATGTGACACGGGCCTGCCCATGGATCATGGTACAACAGCAAACACCCTGCATTCTACCACCTGCCAACACCAATACATATAAACAGTCATATTGCCCCGACAACCAGTTGACATGCACATATACCACATGGGTGGCCTGCACTGGCCTCCGCAGTCCCATCACGCAATGGGTACTGTATCCACCCTGGGGTTGTGACGGACTGTGTGTACACATAGCACATCTGCAAAGTCCATGGCAGCCATAACAACATTACTCTGGTTATACTCAATGTACAGACAGACCAGCATCCCTTTGGGGCTGTACAGAGCCCACTACACAGTAATTGGTGGCCCACTTTGTACAGTGTACATCATCCAAGTAAATACCATCAGGCATACCGCTCAAGTGTAGCTCACTTGGAGGGACATCCATCATTCTACCCCTCGTAAGTGCCCTGTCCCTGATATACCCCTCATGGGAATGGTGCAGCACACACAGAGAATGTGCTGTAAGGGCAGACCTTAATACTGAAGTAATAATATTACAGGATGATACGTCAAATATACACTTTCTACAAATAAAGGCAGTCTTCCAGTGTTCAGGGCCTATTCCACCATGTTTGAGGACGTGTACCTCAATATGAGAGTCAGTATCCCTCATAGTCCCTTATATTGAGTGTCCAAATCCCTCACTTCAGTGACAAAGGATTGAGAGGTATTCCAACAGACAGGGGGTATGTGACTGTGATAAGGGGTGCCATGGCTGCATAGCACTTTCCATGGTGGTTGCATGGGCTTGGCAATGGGGTGTATGCAGTGTGTCAGGAGGCACTGTGTTGCACTGAGCCAATGCTGGTGCAGCGCAACACTGGTGCCTGAAACACAACACTAACCACTATGTTGACAGAGACACACACACACACACACACATCATGTAACATCAACCATACATTTATTGAGGTGCAACACAACACGTTGGCGGGGTGGACAACTAACCAGGATGAGGATAGGTAGGACATGCATGAAACACTGTCCCAGCCATAGCAATGGCAACTTTAAATAACGTATAGGAATACAATCTGTTCATGTTAACCATCATAACACAATACCCTACATGTGAAGAAACACATCCCAACAGTGCCCATGAACAACATAAACCTGCAACACTGTCATACGAACATATGAACATACAAAATTGCCAGCAGAAAAAGGTTCACAGATCTATCAAGTCTGCCTAATTGTGCAGTTCTCAGTTTACTACCACTGCAGATGCCCCCCTCCCACCCAGTCCCCTTCCTCCATCCCCTCTCCCGGTCCTTCCCCACCATTGTGTTATAGTCTGTATGCACCCTACCCCTGACTGTATCCCACCCCCATGTAGAGCTATCCACTGTCCTCATTTCAGTTAACTCCTCCAGCAGTGCACTCCATCCTGCCACCACTCTCTCTGTGAAGTAGTGCCTCCTCATTTCCCTCCTGAACCTTCCCCCTTCCAACTTCAGATGGTGCCCCCTAGTGACCCTACCCCCACCCTTTAAGTGGAACAATCCTCCCTCTCTGACTTTGTTTATGCCTTTCAAGTACTTAAAGGTCTCAATCATGTTCCCCTTTTCCTTCTCTCCTCCAGCGAGTATATGTTGAGCTCCTTCAATCTTTCCTCATAAGGCAACTCCCCTAGTCTCATGATCATTTTTGTAGCCCTATGCTGCACCCTCTCCAGTAATCTCAGATCCTTCTTGAGGTATGAGCACCAGTACAGTACACAGTACTCCAAGTGCAGCCTCACCAATGATCTATACAAGGGCAGGATGACCTCCTCCTTTCTAGAGGTGATCCCTCTGGCAATGCACCCCAGCATCCGATTTGCCCTTGCAGCAACCCTCTTACACTGTGCTAACACCTTCATGTCCCCTGTGACTAGTACCCCCAGGTCCCTTTCCTCCTCTGAAGCTGCTACCTGCACTCCCTCCAGCCAGTAGCTGGTCCTGGGATTCCTGGCTCTGAGGTGCATGATCTTGCACTTCGTAACTTTAAACCCCAACTGCCACTCCTTTACCAGTGTTTGAATTTAGCTACATCCTCCCTGAGTGCCTGCCTCCCTTCCTCACTGTCCATTTTTGCATAAATGTTAGTGTCATTGGTGAACAGGCTGATCTTACTCTTGACCCCCTCTGCAATGTCTCCAATGAAGACACTGAACAAAACAGGGCCCAGCACTGAATCCTGCAATACCCCACTAGTTACTGGCCTCAGCTTGGATGTTTCCCCCTTTACAACTATCCTCTGTTGTCTGCCCTGCAGTCAGCTCTCAACCCACATCACCAGTTTCTCCCCCGCCCCCATGTCCCTCAGCTTGTTCAGTAACCTCCCGTGCAGCATCGAGTCAAAAGCCTTGCTGAAATCCAGATACAGGACATCCACTGCGTGGACTTCATCAACTACCCTAGTGACCCAGTCAAAGAAGTCGATTAGGTTAGTCTGGCACAATCTTCCCGAGACATGCCCATGCTGTCTCTCATCCTGTAGACCATTACTGTCGAGAAAGGTTATCAACCTCTCCTTCAGAATGGTCTCCATTAAATTACCCACTATGGAAGTCAAGCTCACCGGTCTGTAATTGCCCAGATTGTCCTTGGGTCCACTCTTGTGGAGGGGCACTACATTAGCCATCCTCCAGTCTCCAGGTACATTCCCCATCTCCAAGGAGGTGCTGAACTGGTCTGTCAGAGGGCCTGCCAATTCCTCTGCCAATTCTTTCAGGACCCTTGGGTGAGCACCATCCAGTCCTGGTGCCTTGTCCACCCGCAAGGCTTTAAGACCCTTCAGAACTCTATCCTTTTGGATGATCCCGTCTGTTATCTCTGCCCCCCCTCCACCCTTGCCCCTTTTCCTTGTGGTATTGGGCCATCCCTTTCTTTCGTAAACACTGAGCAGAAGTACTCTGCCTGGTCTTTCCCTTTTTCTGCCCAACCCCACCTCCCTTTTGATTCTAACAATGTCATCCCTACAACTTCTCTTCTGCCTTATATATTTAAAAACCCAGCTGGTAGACAAAACTGTTAACTGTGTAATACTGGCTCCCTTAACTGGCAACAGGAGTCTATTCACATGCAGTAGGCCTCAGCACATCAAATTGAAGACACATTAAACTTTCTTCTCTTCTTCGGTTTCTGGCTGGTTGCAATCTCAGCCGACTTGCTAAGCAACCCCTCAGTCTGCTAACAGGCTGTCTCTAGAGATCGATCCCCTTTTTGAATCAAAATTGAACCACAGGAGGCAAAACAGGCCTTTCCTGTGAGAATCTTTTCTGAGCCAAACCGGCTCCTCTCTCCTCAGAGTCTCGAACTGGAGTCCACACAACTTGCTTCAGAATGGCTTCTCCTCTGAGTTTAGTCAGTCTGGGTATCTTTACAGCCAGTAGGGAAGGTAAAACAGGCCCTTTTTACTATATTTTCCTTAGATCACACAAGAACTCCTTTCAGTTCAAGAGCTCGAGCTGCACTGACTACCTGTTTGAAAACAGTTCTCGGACTTGTCCGTTTTTCCTGCTATCCGGTTGGCCAAGGGAGCGGTCAGTCACAGTCTTATGTTCCCATTGGTTCTTTTAGGTGCCAAACACTAGAGTTCACAGTTTCTCCCACAAGGTACCTGAGCTAAGGACCCCTTGAGGTCCCAAGAGTCCCAATTGGCCCAAACCTGGAAGTCCCGGACCAAACATGGCGGCTTCCATCGGGAAGTGCATACTGCAAGGAAGGCAATTTAAATAACTTACTCTATCTCAAAAACAGTAAGGAATTAAAAGTAAATATTTACAGTACAATGTAGGACTCCCCCTACTCTACTAGTGACAGCTTCCTGTGCCTTGTGCAAGCTCACCATCTACGACTGTGGCTCCCTGCACAGCCAGCCACAGTCACCATTTCTAGCCCATCTGCCCAAAGATCTGAACAAGTTCCTGTGCCTTGAGCAAGCTCACCATCTACAACTATAGCTCCCTGCTCAGCCTGCCACAGTCACCATTTCCAGCCTGTCTGCCCAAAGATCTGAACAAGGTAGGCTCCTGCCCAATTGAAAGGCTCCAAAGCCGTTGCTCCCATTGGTGCACTCTCGCTGCTTTTGGACACTAATTGGACATTTCGGCACTGGGAACAGCTCTTCATTGGACCGCACTGACATCAGTGCTTAGCTGCTGCTCATTTCTAAATTGGACTTGTCCTCTTACTGGATTTTTTGGCCAACCCACCCACCCCTGACTTCTATTAAATACATTAAAACTCACCCCATCTACCTGCTTTCACTCATTGGTTTCTTTGTGTTAGTAAACCCTCCAACCTCTCGCCTGTCACCATGCTTCTATTCCAGACCAGGAAGCTACTACTTCTGAGTTCCATTATGGCCTGTCTCCATCTATTTGAACCACTTCCTTCCAGCGTGATTACTTGTGCCCCTAACCAGGCACCCTACCTGCTCGCATCCCCCAACCCCGCCTCCTCTCCCTTTAACCAGGCTCCCCCCATACCTTTGGCATTTTGCCTTCACCCATCATGAAAAAACAATCCTGCTAGTCTCACAGACCAGGCATTTTTATAAGACACCCATCCTCCATCCTCCCTCTATTTGATCTAGGCTATGTTTGCTCCTCTTGTCAGGTGACATTGAACTGAACCCTGGCCCCTGCACAAATGTTATACAAACTCTCTTTACCTCATGTCCTTACTGGTCAAATTTAAAAGGGCTCAAGATTGCC
The DNA here is from genome assembly GCA_016271365.2 of Neoceratodus forsteri. NCBI lineage: Eukaryota > Metazoa > Chordata > Ceratodontiformes > Ceratodontidae > Neoceratodus > Neoceratodus forsteri. The sequence goes on along the minus strand of CM057449.1, from coordinate 568,141,715 downwards.
TATATGAATTTGCAAGGCATCAGGCATAAAATGGCTGAACTGGAGGCCTGGGCTTTTCACTACAAGCCAGATGTCCTCTGTATTACCGAGACATGGTTAAAACCTTAAGTCTTAACACATGAAGTCTCACTACCCGGCTTCTCCTCTTTTAGACAGGATCGACCTACCAAGCGAGGTGGGAGTGTACTGATATACACCAAGACTGAGCTGGATGTTAGTGAGCTTAATGAAATACAGTCCAGCCCTAATATTGAGCAGTCATTTATCTCAGTTACCCTTGGTCGAGTCTTACGTCTAACAATAGGATGTGTTTACCTGCCCCCCAGGACTGCTCAGTAGCCATTTCAGACCTCCTCTCTTGTCTCAACTCTCGGCCCCCTAATGATACCATACTCTGTGGTGCTTTCAGTCTTGATTGGATGGGACCACATTATGCCCAATATCTAGATGCTCTCATGGATGCCAGACTTGAGCAACTAATTGATCAGCCGACCAGGCTTTATCAAAAATCTGGAAAACACAATCTTCTGGATTGGATGCTCACCAACAACAAGTCCCATATCAAAATTGCAGGAACACTTCCTGACATGCTCAGTGACTACTGTCCCACTTTCTGTGTTTGGAAAAACAACTTCCCTCACACACCTCTAAAAACTTATTAAGTCAAGAGATCTATCTAATTTCAACCACATGGCTTTTCCACAAAGTCTGGCTTCTGTCAATTGGTCCCCCATCACCTCCCTTCCTAATATAAATCAGGCCCTGGAATACCTCATTACCACCTTTAATGCAATCCTAGACTCCCATGCTCCTACAAACTGAGGCATGCCAAAGGTACTTATTCCCCCTGGCTCTCTCAGGACCTGAGGCACCTAATGTGCTCCAGGGACAAAGCTCGAAAGTCATGTAAGAAATCTGGTCTACAACTGGACTGGATTATCTACTACCACCTAAGGAATACATGCAAGGCCAAAACTAACAAATCAAAAAGGTACTATCTGCTTTATATACAAGGTTCAAGTTTTTCCAACCCCAAAAGTTTTTTGACTCAAATAAATGCCCTTCTCAAGGGCAACAAGAGAAGCACCCCCATACCATGAATCTGAATGGCAACTTAACACAGTCTCCTCTGGAGATAGCCTCCAGTTTTAATCATTTCTTCACCGACCTAGGAGTGTACAAAGTGGGTCTAACAACTTCCCACTCTGCTCCACTCCACTCACCTCTAGAAGCCTCTCATCCATTCTTCCCCTTAAAACTCACCTCAATTATGGAAGTCCTCAAACTTCTCTCGGGCCTCAACCTTGATAGTTCACCATGATTTGATTCCCTGCCACCTAAATTCCTCAGAATTGGAGCCACCGTGCTTGCTCGGCCGATCGCACAGTTAATTAACAAATCCTTTCTAACCCAATCTATCCCTGACAAATGGAAAACTGCAATCATTGTCCTAGTTCATAAAACTTGCTGAAGAAACCTTTTGGGAACTATTGACCTATATCTATCCTTTGTCCTATCACCAAGATACTAGAAAGAGTTATATACAACCGACTCTACTCTTTTCTCAAGCAAACCAATGCCCTCACCAAACACCAACATGGCTTTTGAAAATCACACTGAACTGAATCCGCCCTTCTGAAGGTCACCTCAGATTTATATCAGGCTATGGATCTTGGACGGGCCACAAGGGCCGTCTTTATTGACCTTACGAAGGTCTTTGATATAGTTACTCACCCACTCCAAAGCTCCACTGTCTCGGCCTTGATTCCACTTCTATGACCTGGTTCTCTAATTACCTATCTGGTAGGTCACAATGTGTTAAATGGTCATATGTTCACTCCTCCTTATCTCCTATCACTGATGGGGTCCCTCAAGGGTCAATCTTTGGGCCCCTCCTATTCTCCATCTTCATCAGTGAGATGCCTATGAACTGCGGTGGGGCCTCAGTCAAGTTATATGCATACTATGCCATACTTTATAGGTCTAACACCAATGTCTCCTCAATTAAGACTGACCTTCAATATGATTTCCAGAAGATGGAATACTGGTTCAAGGAGAATCTGTTGGTCCTGAATTAAAAAAAAACGAAAACCATGCTGTTCCATCGCACCTCCTTCGATATAACTTCACAGCCCCCCAACCCCACCCCAGTAATCCACACTTCCTCTGGTGAGCCACTTGAAGAAGTGAGCTCCTTCAAATACCTGGGACTGACACTGGATGTACATCTATCACTTGAATCACACACAAAAAATGTCATCAAGGTAACAAACCAAAACCTTGGTCTCTTATACTGTGTTGCCCCCTATCTCTCACCTCATGCTCGAAAGACCATTGCCTCAACTACTCTTCTCCCCAGGTTCTTCTCTGCTACCCCTATCACTCACTCGGCCAGGACCCCTATCCAGGCCAAACTTACGCAGGCCTATCACAGATTTGCCTGCTTCACGGCCCACTCCTGCTCTTGGGCACACCGCTGCGATGTTTTCTGCATATTGAATTAGCCATCCTTCGAGGCCAAAATGGATTTCCCAGTACTCTTTACTATCTTCAAACTAATCCACCTTCCCTCCTCTCCTCCCATCCTCTCCAATCTCCTCTCACTGAAATCTTTCTCTAGGACACTTAGATCCTCTCATCTCCCCATATTAAATATCCCCAAACCCCACTTAGCCATAGGCAACAGATCCTTCCATGTTGCTGCACCTCAAAAATAGAACAAACTCCTGCGCAAATTACTCTCCTGCACTTCTCTTCCTCACTAAGAGACTCTCCAAGGAAATCTTCTTTCCTCCTCCTACTTGAAGCTGTCACTAATTTGCAATACCTCTACTGCCTTCCCACTTTTCTCCCTTTCTCCCTCGTCCCTGCTTTCTCCACTATCTCCCCAACCCCCTTCCCCTCCAGCTCATACTCTATTCTGTAATGCTGTAGGCTGAGTTCCAACCTACTGTACTTTAAGAGGAGACTGAAACTCCCCCCACCAGTATGAACTTGATGTTTGATTTAATATTTTGTCTGTACTTTAATTGTCTACTGTCCACTGTTTATTTGCACTTTTTGTTAATTGCTTTATATGCTAATGCTGAAGAAGTGTCTGCATACACTTCCTTTTACTTGTTCTTGTTAAATATCTGTGAACACTTTCTTTTGCCCCCCCCTTGTTACCCCTCCCCCGGGTCACCCCTGAAAAAGGGACCTTGTCACAGTGGGCCCACCCATTACCAAAATTCAAACAAATAAAATAAATAAATGAGTGGAGCATATTAGAGAAATGCCTGGCTGGTTGCGAGCTCCAAAACACTTGGACCCAGCCCAGGCTAGTTACGATATACACACTGGCCATGGCACTCAAAGGGACAGTGCAGAGGCATAGCTTGGCACTCTCATACTGGTCAGGTGGAGAACACCAACAACCATGGTTTTACTATCTCTGAGGGACGTCTGCTTGGCAGTGGGCATCGCTGAAGCCCAGGGAGACACTCAAGGAAAGTCCTTGATTTGGGGGGGCTGCACACAGTAGCCCAGTGAAGGAAAAATAAATCAATACTGCCCTGCACACAGAATGTATTCTCCGCTTGACGACAAGCCACAAACAACCAAACTAAACCTAATGTTTAGAGTATGGTGTTTTATTTCAGTGTTTTATTTTTTTTCTGTTCTATATTTTATTTTTATATCATTTGAACCCCAGGGATAATTAGGTTCCGTTACTGGATGTACTTCGTAGCGATAACCACTAATCCAGACGTGGCACCAACCCCAATAGGTGTATACAAGCATGGTGAGGGAGGGATGGAGAAGGCGGGTTGGGCTTACCCCAACTCCCGAGAGCTTCAATCAGCCTCTTTCACAAATGTTATCCTCAGACTCTTCCCTCACTGATACCAAGTTTATTTGATCCCCCAGCACAGAGGACAGCACCCTGCACAAAAAACAATCAGCCCCTCACAGCTACTATTATCTAAATTCTGACCCCCAGTTCTTTGCCTTCTGCAGTTTTTCAGAGGCAGATGGAAGGAAAAACAAATCACTTACAGCTGTGACCCTGTTATCCTGTGGTGTGCTCCTCTCCAGCTCCACCAATTCATATCAACAGTCGGTCCCGGTTTGTTCTCCCCAATGATCCTCCCTCAGCAGTGCTGAAGCTTCCCTGTTGATCCCCCCCACTCAGGAAAAGACTATAAAATACTACCAGCCTGCTTCTCAGCCCAGCAATTGGCAAATTCTTCTCTCTGTCCCCTGCATCCTGCACCGAGGTCCGCTGTGTGAGCCTCAGGGAGTTTGGCCACTGTATTTACGGCCACCGACCTTTTGTTTAAGTTTGGCACCCTTTCTGTCCACCCTGATTGGTCCACTCAGCACAGCACTCTGCACGTAATCAATATCTTGTTGCCTTTTCTCTTTTCTTTTCTTTTTATTTTTGTTTATGTTATATTTATGTTCCAAGTCCTTAAACCCACTATGCCAATTTACATTAATTCAGAAGCAAGATAAGGGAAAAACAAATCAAGTCCCTGTTTATAGCTGTGACCCTGCTATCCTCTGGTGTGCTCCTCTCCAGCTTCACCAATCTGTATCAGCAGTTGGTCCCAGTTTATTCTCCCCAACGATCCTCCCAGAGCAGTCCTGAAGCTCCCCTGTTGATCCACCCACTCAGGAATAGACTATAAAATACTTTTAGCCTGCTCCTCGGCCGAGCAATCAGAGACTTCTTCCCCCCCCATTCCCTGCATCCTGTGCCGTGGTCTGCTTTGTCCATTAACGCAAGGTAAGGCAACCTTATTTTATACAGCGCTCTAGCCAAAGGATCTGAGCGCTGTACATAAAACAATAAAATAAAAAATCTATAAATAACTAAAACAACCTCAGCATAAAATCAAATTAAATCAAAAACCTTCTCAAACAGATAAGTTTTAAGAGAGGCTTTGAAGGCCTCCACCAAGCTAGCCACCTTAATATGGGAGAGGGAGGGCATTCCAAAGAAGAGGGGCAGCCACTCCAAAGGCCCTATGAGAGGACTACTAGCTCTACAGGTACTACTGTTTTCTTTATCTGTGTTTTTTTATCCCGTTGTGTATTGTGTGTGTATGTTTATATGTTGGGTTGGCCACCCGATTCTAACTTTAGTACTATCACTCCTGTAGTTCCATAATCCTGACTAAGGCTTTAGGACATGCACAATGTCCTCTCTTAAAACGCTCCATTCATCCCACGTGTGCTGCAATTGCTAGGATTATTGCTACATTATTTTCCCCGCAAGAACATAGTCTGAAGACACTAGTGTTACATTTACAGTCACCTATACAGCTTGAGCCTTGCTACCTTAAGGGAATTTCAGGCTATCTGCAAATGTTTAGCACTGCCCGTGGCTGCCTGGTAACTTGTATACAGTCTCAGAACTGTCAGTCACTTACAGAATGCGCTACTGGAGAAAGCGGTTAGATCTCAGACACCCAGTTTTGGGACCATGTACCTTAACTTCATTTACATAGCTTGCTCCCGTCCCCAGATATGAACCGAGTATAAGACTAGCTGCCTAACACTTACGTGAATGGTCTTTTTGGGATTATTAGTAAGCAAATAACTTAGTGAAGATTTACCCACCATCCGAAGTCTTGTTTCCCTATGTTTTATTGACACCTACTAGATTAGAGGGTCAAGAAGCCACCGCCTGAGATTCTGTTAACGCTCAATTGCCGAGGCGGCTTCCCGAGCTAAGGTTCATTCATAAAGGTGTGCACAGTCATGAAGAACTCTGCACTATCCTCTATCTGCACAGTGTAAGTAAGCTCTAAAGACAAAGGGCACACAAGCAGGGTTACACTTATGAAGGAGAATGGCGTATTTCAAAAACAGTTACCTGTCTGAAAATTAAGCTGCAGTTTGCGAGTTTCTTTCAGTTACATTGCAAATCTATGTAGCGTTCATCAGTACACCCTCCCAGATGTTACCATAGAGCCAGCCAGCCTCATTCTTCATAACTATATACCTGGTAACACTGAGGGTGGTGCTTACTGACAAACATTAATGCTAAACTCTGGATCCAGATTTTGTTTTGTATTTCCAAGTATGCCAAATAAATGGTACTGCAGAGATACGTATATAGGTTTCTTGTATTATTAAAAAGAATGTAGCTATAGTATTAGACAAGAAATAAGAATATTGATGGGCAGAGTTAAGATTCCACATCACTGAATGCTGCTATATAAACTGAATACGTAGTTAGAAAGGCACATAGGTGTACGGTGTTGAAGGTTAAACAAGGTTAAACACCGTGGTAGTACTAGTGACTTCTAGCACTGGTTGTATATACTACAAGATGGAATCTCTTTATTTTGTCTCTTTTTTCTTTCATTTGTCATTGACGAGTCTGCATTATTTTGTTCTGTGAATAAATTATTTTGATTTGAACTGCTACACTGCCTGATCATCCATCTGTTATTCCACACCCCATTCACAGGCCCTATCATCAGGTCTTCTTAAGCGTGAAGATGGAATAACCATCAGGTCAGCATTGGCGGAGTGTAAGGGCGGAACGGGAAGTACAGAATCAGGAGTTCTTTTAGGTAGTCAGATCCCAAACCGCGTAGGGCCTTGTAAGTTAACATGCCGATCATGAAGGTTATACGTGCATTCACAGGCAGCCAGTGCAGACAGCGCAGAACCGGAGTGACATTAATATGCACAAACATACTTTAACAACAACAACAGCACACTAAGAACATAAATGGGTAACAGTTAATGTATACAGAACAGCTGTTCTAGACTGCCATATGTCCCGTCGGCCTTGCCAAGCCACACGTACTGGCACCCAAACACGTCACCCACTCATAGCCCCGACTGGGCCTCGATGTAGTCAAGCACCACCTACAATGCCAACCAGACGCTGTCCATGTGGCTGATGATGGTGTGGATAAGGGTGGCTAGGCCATGGTTGTACTCCTGCAAGCTGACCCACCAATCAGCAGGATTGCCAACGTTGGCACCTGCCCACAAGCCATCAGGCATGGTTACCCCAGTCTGTTCCTTGCCAGTCCCAGCTTGGTCATCCACATTGCCTCTCCTCCTGCTCTCTCATCTGGTGCTGCTCCATGTGCTTGGCAAATGCTGGTGCCATGGGTTGTGCCTGCTGGCCCTGTATCTTTCGTGTCCACAAGGCGAAGGCCCAGGCCTCAGACCACTTGAGCCTCCTCATGGCCCTCTCCAGTGCTCACCAGCGGGGTGTTGCTTGCTGCTGCCTCCCTACCATCTGGCCAGTGGGACCTGCAACAGAGCACATAGCAGTGCATCACCTGGCATGCAGCTATGGACATGTCCCTTCCCCTGTGCAGCCTGGGACACATGACACCCTTACCTCATTGGGTTGTATCACAGCAGGGCCTCCACCATGATGTGAGCCATTTAGCTGGTGCGGCTGATGTGGGCCACGTCAGCCTGGGTGTTGGCTGTGTGTCATGTCCACCTCTAGTCACGTTATGTAGATACACAGATACACAGAAAGTTACATCAGATATGGAGTGCATGACTCACCTAGTCAGCCCCTTTTTCCTACCTAATGCGTTCAGACCTAGATGTGTCCAATGCTGGGATCCACCTACCTGTGCCACTGGGTCCAGCTGTGCTGTTGTCCTGGCCACACCAGTGTCCCTCATGCACAGCACCTTGACGCTGCCCATTGTGCTGCTCCTGGTCCTCCGGGTCTGTAGAGACATGGATTGGTGTGCTACATGTTAGTGTGCACACAGTGGCAGAGTTTGGTACTACAATGCCTTACAATCTAAGGGTGCATGTGCAGGTGTGTCTGTGCCTACGCATCTGTATGTCGGCGTCCCTTGCCATGGTATCAGGTGCCGCAACAACTCTGCCTCCCTCCATCCCAGGTCATTCCATCGGTGCCTGGCCTGCTTGCCCATGCACCTGATACCACTTCCACCCTGGAACTTTGTGGCAATTATGTGCCACACATGCTCCCTTTGATACAGAGTGCTGTGTGTACTCCCAGGAGGCAGCAGGACCCTGGACCATTGCTCCACCTGGCTAATGAGGATCACTGTCTCTTCATCACCAAAGTTTGAAGAACGTGCCCTGTGTGACAGTATGTCCTGGGTGTGGTCCTGCTGAGTCTGAGTTGGCTTGCTGTTGATGTTGGCAATGGATGCCGATGCAGTGCGCATGGACAGGGGTGTGTATGGCGTGGCCACCCATTATGCAAGTGTGATGCCAGGGTGTGCAGGGGCTCAGCAAGGTATTACACCATTGGATGATTTACTACATGGCTTACACACCTTTCGCCACCAGAGGGGCATTGAGTGAATGTAGGGGAGTTTGGCCATTGCCTGGTGCAGCGGGGAAGGGATATGGGCTACTACCTATTGAAGTGTGGTGGGAGACTGCAGTGTGTGGCTGTTCACCTCTGTAAAGTGTGTGACATGGGGATTTCAGTGTTGGACCAAATGGCATCTGAGACCTTGGGGGGCGGTAGTTTGGTTCTGATTCCTATACTTACACCTGGGTTTTAGTGGAATAATATTACTTAGGTTACCATCTTTAGCTTTTGTTCTGGTGTTTCGATAGGTATAGGGGCTGACTCCACTGATTTGTAGTTTTGGATTTGTATATTTATCTTTATTCTATAATAGACATAGCTGGGTGCTTTGATTATTTCTCTTGTTACTGTTCATTCAAGGCTCAGTTTGACAGCTTATGCCTTTTTCATTATTTATTGTGTGCACCATAGAAATTTAGGTTAGTTGTCATAGAGTGATGATGTAGTGTAGCACACTATAGTTAGTTAAGATGGAATTGGGGTATTTGAGCCTTCAGTATAAGAAATATTGTGTTTTCTTTTTCAGAAACTGTTCTAGTGTTATTTGATACTTGATCACATATAGGTATGGTCAAGTTTGCTGTCTGTAAGCCCTCTTGTAAATATATTAAATAAATAATAAAATATTAACAATATAACATAAAAGAAACCCTGCTGCAATGCATCCTGCATTGGTGGTGGGCCAGTTTGCAATGCAAGGTGCGATGACAGGGCACGTATTACATGAGGTGAGCCTGTGCGCATGCCGTGGTTACCATGTGTTGCGTCATCGATACCTGGTGTTTCCCACTGCACTGTGTGTTCAGCCCTGTTGAGTTTGCACCATGTGATAACTGAACCACCCTCTGTCACTGGCACCCCTGTGAAGGTGTGCATTGGAACATGTCCTATTCATGGGCACATGGGTGGTACATGTGTTGGTGCAGGCATATTGGGCTACCACTGGTGCACTGTACATTCATGTTCAACAGGTACTGTGTGCCACGCTTTGCCATGTGTCAGTGTGGGACATGGCACTGATGTGGTAATTCTGCACATGCCCAGGGACCTGTCTATTGCTGTACGCAGATGCAGTCCACTACGTGGCCACCATTACATGTGCCTCTATTGTCCTCTGTCTGTTTACATGTGCTGGTGCATCATGGCGGCCATGTTTGTGTGTTACTATCACTGTGGCCTAGTAACATATGTCCACCATGAGGGCAAGTCAGCCTCATCTGGCCAGCATTCCCTGGACACTGTTGTCACCCACAGTGAGCCAATTGCTATATTTGGACACCCTATGTTCCATTGTTGGGGAACCTCATGGCCCCATGTATATCAGTGGCCATGACTGGCCACCTGGGGGCCCACACAGTACACGGTGTCACAGATTCGCTCAGCTGGTCAGCCCTCTACTCCCAAAGTGCCAACCTCTGGACATAGAATTGTGAACAGTGAACAGTACAAGGTAACCCAGTTCTTTTTAATGTCTTTATAAGTGACATTGCAGAGGGACGGGAAGGAAAAGTATGCCTCTTTGCAGATGACACAAAGATCTGCAACATGGTTGATACACAAGGAGGTGTGGAAAGGATGAGAAGGGACTTGGCAAGGTTGGAGGAATGGTCAGAAGTATGGCAGCTAGGATTCAATGCAAAGAAGTGCAAAATAATGCACCTGGGAAACAAGAACCCAGGGGAAGATAACACAATGGTGGGGGAGAGGTAATAACAGCAACAAAAAAGGAAAGGGACCTGGGGGTAATCATATCAGATGACCTTAAGGTTAGCAATGTGAGAAGGCAGTAGGGAGGGCTGGGGGTATACTGGGATGCACAGGGAGAGGCATCACCAGCAGAAAACAGGAAGTTGTTATCCCTCTGTACAGACAGTTGGTGAGACCCCATCTGGAGTACTGCATCCAGTTCTGGAGACCCCATCTCTGCAAGGACATAGACAGGATAGAGGCAGTCCAAAGGAGGGCAACTAAAATGGTGCAGGGTCTGCAAGAGAAGCTGTACAAGGAGAGACTAAAGGAGCTTAATATGTATACCCTTGAGGAAAGAAGGGAGAGGGGGGACATGATAGAAACTTTTAAGTACCTCAGTGGAATCAACAAAGTTCAAGAGGGTAGCATCTTTCAGAAAAAGAGACATGCAAGAACAAAGGGACACAATTTAAAGATAGAGGGGGGCGGTTCCGGGGCAATGTGAGGAAGTATTTTTTCACAGAGAGGGTAGTGGATGCATGGAACAGCCTTCCTGAGGAGGTTGTGGGGTCTAAAACTGTGAGAGAATTCAAGAATGCATGGAACAGACATAAGGTCTTGTGAGGGGGAGGAAGAACTAGGCTGTTGGTTAACTAGGATCTGTGGCCTATCCTGTAGGTAGGAAAATGGGCAGACTAGGTGGGCCAAGCGGTCCTTATCTGCCATCAAAGTCTATGTTTCACCGGCCCGCCAGCGCAGAGGTTAGATTTCGCTTTGCGGCGCCAGCGCCGGGTTAGGAACGAGCCGGGAAGCTGGAGGGCTGGCCAGGGGAGAGGGCTTGCTGCCCCAGGGACTGCTCATCCCTCCGGGAGGTGGAGACCGAGGTATAACAAGTCTGATGCCTAACAGGGGGGCATGTGCCAGACGTCGGTGCTTAAGCGCCTTGATGTCAGGGGACACGGCACATTGTGAGAACACCGGAAAAACACCTCACGGCCTCCTAGTAGATGGAGCACCAGGCCCTGACCCTCAATGCCCCTACCTGCCCAGAGACAGCATCCCAATGAAAGATAGACATCTCGGGGTGCATGGGCCCCCACCACGTACTCCACCTGGGGGGTATAACCACGGCTCCATGGGGGATGGACTACACTGGTCACCAGGTAGGTGAGCGAGGGCTGAAAAGGCCGTAGGTGACTCCCGAAGAGGAGGGGGCTGCGAGGAGGAGGGGAGTTAAAAAAAAAGTCTATGTTTCTATGTAGAATGGTCATATCATATACTTGCAAAGCAAGACTCCATTTTAGTAATCGACCATTGTTTTTCCCCATCTGCATCAGCCAAATCAGGTGGTTGTGGTCAGTCTGCACCACAAAATGCTGCCCATACAAGTATGGCTCCAATTTCTTTAGGGCCCACACTATGGCAAGACACTCCTTTTCCACCGTGGAGTATGACTGCTCCCTGGGAAGTAACTTTTTACTCAGGTAGGCTATTGGGTGATCCCTCCCCTGGCTGGATGTCTGACTCAATACTGCCCCAATATCCATGTCTGAGGCGTCAGTCTGAACTATAAACGTTTTACTATAGTCAGGACTTGTCAAAACAGGAGCACTGCACAGTGCCTCCTTTAGTTTGGAAAAGGCTTCCTCACAGGCTGGGCCCCAGGTAATTTTCTTGGGCATCCATTTCTTTGTCAGGTCAGATTGGGGAGCAGCCAGGGCACTGTAATTGGGTACAAATTTTCTATAGTACCCTGCTGTCCCGAGAAAACTCCTGACCTGCTTCTGAGTTTCTCATCTGGGCCATGCCTGGACTACCTCTATCTTTATTTGGTTAGGATGGAGCTGTCCCTGGCCTAACACATGCCAGAGGTATGCCACTTCTCCCATGGCCACTTGGCACTTCTCGGCTTTGACAGTGAGCCCGGCCCTCTGTATCCTGTCCAGCACTTCCCTAAGGTGAGATAGGTGTTCCTCCCAGCTGGTACTAAAGATGGCAATGTCATCCAGGTACGCCACGGCGTACTCCTCAGCACCATTTAACACCTGGTTCACCAACCTTTGGAAAGTGGCCGGGGCCTTCTTTATTCCGAAAGGCATTACTTTGAACTGAGATAAGCCTATCGGAGTCTGTCAACTCTACCTGCCAATACCCCTTTGTCAGGTCAATAGTTGTAAGGTAGGTCACCCCTCCCAACTTGTCCAGGAGTTTGTCTGTCCAGGGTATCGGGTGGACATCTGACTTTGTGACTGCATTCAGTCCATGATAGTCTACACAGAAATGAGCCGAGCCATCTGGCTTGGGTACAAGGACTACGGGTGAGGCCCAGGGACTGTGGGATCTCTGGATTAGGATTACCCCTAAATCGAGCATCTCCTCCACTTCCTTCCTAATGTCCTTTTGGACAGCCTCTGACACCCAATATGCTGTCCGCCATATGGGCATCTGTGTCCCTGTCTCTACATCGTGTGTCACTAAGAGGGTTAGTCCAGGCTTGGTGCTAAACAAGGGGGCAAAGTCTGCTAAAATCTCCCTTACTTTCTGGATCTGGCCCGGGGTCAGCTGGGGAGACAATTTTACTACCTCCACAGAGGACTCCCGCTTGCTGTCTTCCAGCAAATCCAGAAGGGGGTCTCATTCGTCCATCCCCTTCCCATGACTACACACTGCTAACACCATATCAGCCCTATTTGCATATGGCTTCATCATGTTGACATGGTACATCCTTTCTGTCTGTCTACGGTCAGGTAACTCCACAATGTAGTTCACGTCATTTACCTTCCTAACCACTTTGTACGGTCCTGCCCACTCAGCTTGCAGCTTGTTTTTCCGGACCGGAATAAGGACCATGACTTCCTGACCCACCATGTATGAGAGAGCTCTGACTCTACGGTCGTACCATACTTTTTGTTTCTGTAGGGCAGCTTCCAGGTTGCTCTGGGCTGTCCCCATAAGCTCCTTCAGCCTTTCCCTAAACCTAAGGACATAATCCACAATGGGAGTTCCCTGGGTGGCATGCTTGCCATCCCAGTCTTCCCAGATCAAGTCTAGGGGCCCACATACCCGGCGTCCATATAAGAGTTCAAAGGGGGAAAATCCTGTCGACTCTTGGGGACCCTCCCTGTATGCAAACAACAGGTGGGGAAGATATTTCCCCCAGTCCCTCCCATGCTGTTCAGCAAACACCCGGAGCATTGACTTTAGGGTACCATTGAATCTTTCCAAAAGCCCAGTGGCTTGTGGGTGATATGGTATCGTGCATGTCTGCACCACCCCACACTTCTCCCATAAACATTTCATCAGGTCCGATGTGAAGGAACCCCCTCGATCTGTGATTACCTCCTGCGGAAACCTAACACAGGAGAAAATCCTAAGTAAGGCATCTGCCACTTTGTCTGTCCTCAGAGAGAATAGGATGATTGCCTCTGGGTACCGGGTGGCATAATCCACCACAGTCAGGATGAATATCTTCCCTGAGGAGCTGGGGGTATTTAAAGGCCCCACAATATCTATTTCCACCCTCTGGAATGGCTCCTCCACTATGGGCAATGGAATCAGGGCAGCTTGGGTTTTCTTGCCCACCTTCCCTATTTCTTGGCACCGGTGACAAGACCTGCAATACTCCTTCACCTGCTGGGTGAAGTTAGGCCAGTAGAAATTCTTAGCCCACAGCTGCATAGTTCGTGCGATTCCCAGATGACCAGACAATCAAATATCATGTGCAATTTTGACCAACTGCTCTTGATACCCCTGGGAAATTACAAGCTTCCTGACTAGCATCCCTCCCTCCTCCCTCTGTCTGTACTGCCTGAGTATACATAGGTCCATTTTCCAATAACTCTTATGTCTGCCGTCACCTCCCTGTGCTCCGTCAGAGTCTGCCCAAGCCCTCAGCTTCTCTAAACTAGGATCACCCTCTGAGCAGCTGCAAACCCCTCACACAGTCCAAAGGCATGGGACAGGTCCCCTTCAGTCATTAAACTAGGGTCCCTAGCACTAGTGTCAGGGCCTTCAGGATCACTGTCAATCCCAACCCTCTGACTAGGGGTCACCCCTCCCTCTTCAGAGTAACCCTCTGTAGCTGTGTGGTTACTTGCTACTGGGGAAATTTCTACCCCTTTTTAGCAGTCTCCCCATCTGAAGACACAGGCTGGGGAACCAGCCTCTCAGTGGGTTCCACACTGGTTTCTGTGGGGTTCAGGGAACTACAATTTTCCCTTGCTGCTTGGCTATGGGTAACTGCACATACCATCCCCTGTTGGAGATTGTTACCCAAGATCACATCCACTGCTAATGTTTTGGCTACAGCCACCTGTTGCACAGTTCCCCCTGTTTCACCCCAGTCTAGGAGAACACTAGCGAGGGGCAATGTTTTCTCCCCGCCTGCAAAGTCCTGTACAGTGATGTATTTATTGGGTATAAGCTGACCAGGCTGCACCAGATCCCTTTACCAATGTCAGGATGCCCTGTGTCCCTTAACCCCTCGCGTCTGTACAATTATTCACTATGACTGGGTGCATGTGTTCCCTCATCGTTCACTGGCAGGCTTCAGGGACACACAAATAACCCACTTCTTTTCTAGCACCCGGTTGTGTATTATGGCTCACCTTTTTGGGACACTGTCTGGCAATATGCCCAGTTTCCTTACACAACCAACATTCAGTTCTTCTCCCAGATAAATCTTTTCTCTGAAACCTGGGGCTAACAAATTTCAGTGGAGGCAGTGAGGGTTTTAGCTGCCCTGCAGGTGCACTTTTCCCTTTCTGTGCTGCCACGCCCACTCCATTCGCTCTCAGAGCAGGTCTGCTCTTGGCATAGCTGTCTGAGAGTTCAGCAGCCTCTTGCGCTGTTTTTGGATTTTGGTCCTCTAGCCAGGTTTTTAGCTCTGCTGGGCATGCCCAATAAAACTGTTCTAATAAAATCACATTTTCAATTTTATCAACAGAGTTTGCCTCAATTCCTTCCCACCAATGTTTTAAAAACTGACGTTGTTTCGTGGCTAGCTCCTCATAGCTCATATCAGGGCTTCTCCTGAGCTTATAGAATTTAGCTCTGTATGATTTGGAAGTTAATTCAAACTTTTTCAACAGTGCAGCTTTTAGTTTGCTATAATCATTGCTGTCCTCATTGTCCATTTGACCCAATGCATCCCAAGCTTTCCCGGTAAGTAGCGGGGATAGCTGGAAGCTCCAGGACTCTCTAGGAATTTTAGCCTGAATGCAAACTGTTTCAAAAGGCATCCATGTTCTCCCCTTTCTTAAGCTCAGCTATTAATTTGGAGTTCAGTTTGTAACCCAGTCCTGCAGTCCCAGTTAAACCAAAGCCACTTACCTGCTCTGGTGCCACTAGTTGGAGTTGTAGCTTCTCCAGTTCGTGTTGTCACTGATGCTCCTCTCTCTTCTTCTCTGCAGCTCGCTGTTCTCGCTCTGCCTTTCTGCATTCTTGCTCTGCCTCTCAGCTCTCTCACTCCCTCTTCTCCTCTGCAGCTCGTTGGTGCTCACACTCCTCATGGTCTGCCTCCTGCTCTCCTCGCTCTACCTCCAGTTCCATCCTGTGCAACTCAGTTTGCAATCTGAGTACCTCTGGATTCAGGATACTGGTGACCATCCCCTGCTGCTGTGGCTCTTCACTGACAGTGGCCCTGCTGTCCTTTTCAGTTACGGTTGGTGACTTGCTGCTCTGGGTATCTGCTACCATCAGGCTTTTATGAGGTTCTGCTTCTCAGCTGTTACCTTGAACAGGACTCCTCTGTCCTCAGACAACTGTTTTAAGTATTCTACAGTGTGCCTGCTGTAGTTGGAAGCCATCTTTCCTGACTACTGCTAATCTGACTGGCACTTTAGAAAAAAAATAAAATGGGTAGAAACTTGACTGTAAGTCAAGGGATATAGTTCTGTTTCCTTTTGAAATAAAATACTGCCTTTCTTTTTTCCAAGTGAGCTGAACGGTCTCAAGCTGACACGCTGAACAATGAAGCTTATACCACCAAACTTTTTATGCCACTGCTGCCAACCAATCTGTCACAGATTTGCTCAGCCAGTCAGCCCTCTACTCCCAAAGTGCCAACCTCTGAGCGTAGAATTGTGAACAGTACAAGGTAACCCTCTTGTCTGTTTTGTGGCTTTGAGTCACCTTAGTCTCAAGTTCTGGAGGGATTCAAACTGATAACCTCTTATTAGTGCACCCAATTGTCAGGCTCATATAATTCTGGCTTCAGGGGGCCAGATATCTTTGTCTATGGGCACCTAACGAGGTATAACAAAATGAACCCTTACAACTATATGCAAGACCTTAGAGAACTCTTATCTGTTTCCCAGTTTGGTATCATGATAAGCTCATACACAGTGTCAACTATAACCTTAAAAGCTTCATTTATATAAAAAGAAATTTCAAGGCACACCAGGCAGTTTCCATTTTTAAAATATATATATTTACTTTAAAATAGGAAAAATAGGAAAACAGTAAAATTACAGAACAAAATATCCCAACACATACAGCCTTAAAACAAGCAGGTTTAAAAGTGCAAATTCCTACAATAAATACACTCAGACTAGTCTTGTCCAAGGTCCTTACTTCTTAATCTTTCAGTGCTTCATGGTCTCTCTTCTCTCAGTCAGCAAATGGAAAATGAATGTCTCTGTGTAAGGTTTGCTCAGTATTTTTTAACAGTAGTCTTGAGCCGACCTTCTCTCTGAGGTCACCTAACTCCGCCTTGGTGTATAAAAATGAATATTTTATAACACAGGCTGTCCTACTAAGATATTTAAAAAAAAATAATAGATGACATAAGGAATCGCTTCTCTTTATGTGACTGGTCCAAACTGGTCTGTGATCTGTTTTATCCTAGACATCAAAAGTCTCTTTGATGTAAGTCACTGTATATTCAAAGCAAAAGTATATTGGATTCCTTAATTTAGTCTGGGACCTGGTGTCCCAAGACATCAAAGGTCTCTTTGATGAAATCAGCTGGCTTCCTGGGAAGTAACCCATAACACTGGCCTGTGTCCCTTTTCTCAGGACATCTAGTGCACATCAAAAGATTTCCCCGAGGGCATTATAAAATGGATATCTTGGTTCCTGCCTTCAAAGCAAACTAACAAGATAATTGCACCTCAGATCACTGTAGTTTAAGCTACCTCCTGTCCTTTGAACTTATTCCTGGGAGGTTCGATGTGTCAGTTCCAGCAAGACAGCATTTTCTCTTGACATAGTCCATCACATATTTTTTTTATATTTACAAAAAATGATACAGGGATCAGAACCAGCTGTCCAAGTGTGATACACGGGCACCCTCATTGTTACAGTGCTGCCATGCACTGTGCGTGGCCCCAGATGGCAACACCTCTGCATCTTCTCCTCCGGGACATGGGGCTTGTATCTCAGTGTCTTATCCAGTTGCCCCATGTTGTGTGGGCATTGGGTGTTTGGTCACCAGGACTTGCACAGCAGCACAGTGTGGCAGTAGCGCTATACCTATTGCCATCACCACTCCATGACTGCACCACCACTACTGGCTGGACCACTGCATGGTCAAGTGGGATGCTGTGCACTGGTGTTGTCCCACCAGTCTGTCATGTGGCTGCCACAGTGCTTGTAGTGTGCCACACACCTCCCTGAGGTGTGGTTTTGCTGTTGTTGCCTGTATCCTAGGTGAAGTGGGAGAATACAAGGTTGGCGCATATCCTCTGGCTGGCAACTGTGTACTGTGCACACCTATTCTCATGCATGTAATGTTCTGGAGTGTGTTCCTCCTCTGCATCAACATTGCCATCTCTGGCACCCCAATGCAGTGCACCTTTGCAATGTTGTGCAGCCCACAGCATGCCACAACAATCTTGCAGGCTATGTCAGGGGTGTACTGGAGTGCTCTGCCAGATCGATCCAGGCATCTGAAGCACATCTTCAGCTGTCCAAAGGTGCACTCAATTACCCCATGTGTTGTGGAATGGGCCTCTTTGTAGCATGTGTATGTTGCAATGACTGGGTGGTGTATAAGTGTCATCGGCCACGGATGCTGGGGATAGCCACAGTCACCTGCAGGGAAAAATAGTACTGTTGCAGGTTAATGCCCATGTTGTCACTTTGTAACTTATTGCCTTATGGTGCAGTTGTTTGGGTCAGTTTAGGTTGCTTGCCATGTTGATGTTGTGTACTGTCTGGTCACAGTGAGGTGTGCAGACTGTGTAATGGATACGTGTTGTTGTGTTACCTGATCAGACGCCATGTCTGGTGCTTGCCACAACTGTGGCTGTCACTCCCGGACATCCAATACTCAATGTGTGTAGTGTTCTGGGGAGTACTGCTGTCCATGCATGTTTGGACATGTGTCATGCACCTGCTTATTCTCTGTTGTGCTGCTGCATTACCCTACGACCTGTAACATGTGTGCTGTTACCTGTCACACCGTGCCGTGCCCACTGTGTGCCCCTTGTGTGCCTTGTGTATGTACCTGGCAACATGCAGCGGTGTGTGTCTGCTGTGTACATGCTGTCATGTGCATTGCTTACCTATGAGCCAGGCATCCTGAAGTGTTTGGTTCTCAAAGGCACAGCACAGTCCACTGGTCATGTGATGACCCAGGGTACTTCGCAACAACATCCAGGATGCAAATCTGGCTGTCATACACCTCCTGGACATTCAGGGAGGGAGATTCCCTTCTGGTTTAAATACACATCCAGCTCTTCACTGGGTGCCCTGATGGCAGTGTGGGTGCAGTCTATCGCAACAAGCACATGAGGGAATCTGGCTAAGGCATAGAATCCCTGTTTGAAGGCCTGCTGCTCCTGGGAGCGCATTGAGTAGCGTATGTATCTGCCTGAGCATTGTACCAGTGCATGCACAAATTGCCTCACACAACAGCTCACAGAGTTCTGGGATATTCCCATAGTGTCCCCACTGGGCACCTGGAAACCACCAGTTGCCAGTACGCAGAGTGCAGCACTTATCTTGACCTCTATTGGAAGGCCTCTCCCCCTGCATGTGCGTGGCTGCAGTTTCTCCCTCAGATCTTGGCATAGTTCCCCTATGACTACCTTGCCCAGCTGGTATCATGCCATGCACTGCTCCTCCATGAGGTCTAGGAATGAGGTTCAGGGGCGATACACACTCCTTGCATTCTTGTGGCACCTTACATGTGGGAATGCAGCATGTCCATGGGCAGTGTTGCCCAGTTGATGGGCACATCTTCATTGGTATGCCATTATGGCCAGCCACATGGCCATCAGTACAACTGGTCCTGACATGTTTTCTTCAGTCTGCTACTGTTGGTGTGATGTTGCCTCATCAGAGCTGCTGCAGGGAATGACTGATTCTTGCACCCTATTTATACTCTAGCTGGCCTTGGATCACCTTTTGCTGATCTAGCCAGTGTTAGGTTCTGGCAGCACTGGCCTGTGTTGAGAATGCCATTTGTGGTGCATCCACTGTTGGGCGTGCAGTCTGTTGCACCAGGTCACAGTGCTTGCATTGTTGTTGCTGTGGCACGCGGTGCACCAGCGCACATGGATATACATTGGTGCACTGTGCATTTGAAAATACTATTTGTGGTTTTCTTTGGCGCATGGTGCGCCATGCGCCATTGCTTTGGTGTCATATGTTTTCCTTTGAGAATAGGGCCCATTGAGTCTACACAATAACTGGTATAAACCAAAGCAGCCAACAATTAAGGAGCAATATTAAAGAGCTGTATCTTGCCCATGTCAGTGTTGAGGGGCTAGATAAAGAGTGAGGTAAGGAGCTCTACAGGATAGTTAATTGCTTTTAATATTGCACAAAACAGACAGTTGAAAAGCTTTATGGGGGACTGGGGTTAAGTACGGTCAAGAGCAAGAAGCATTTGTCAATACCGAGTGTTCACCGCTGGAATTGCTCTTGTACCGGGTCTTGCTTGTACACATTTGTATTGTATATTTACCCAGGATAGAGCTGATGAGATGCAATATCTCATTTTCAGGGGTGTCCTGCTTTGACACATTGTTGAATTGTAATTACCCAGAATAGGGCAGCTGAGAGGCAATATTCTACTTTTAAGTGGGCTCCCAAATTTTGACCCCAAATGTCCAACAGTCTTTTTATAAACTGACATTATGATCAAGACGGGTGGAATTGTTAAAAGCCCATGCAAAAAGGGTTTTCACTATGTAACTGTGGAAACAAGTTTCAGAGGGGTTGTGAAAAATGACACCTGCCATTTTTAGGAGGTGGGGTAACACAAGAGATATGTTTTTTTTTTTTTTGAAATTTAATATCTTTATTAAGTTTTAGTATAACAAACCAGCATTTGACATTAAAGAACATGGGCTAGTATCATGAGCAACACATATAAAAAAGAACAAAATTAAATTCAAGGTTAACTCTGGAATGTAACATGAGCCTTAAATCTAGAAAAACAACAAGCCCCCTCCCCACTGTCACTCCACATTACCCCCCCACTCATAGATCCCCTCCCACTCCCCTCCCCAGGGATGTGCCTTATTAGAAAAATTCTCTAAAGACATGATTTATTTATTTGCTTTTGTTAACCGGGTAAGCACACTAGACAGCCAAGTGCCTATTTTCAGGTGCGACCCGGGGGATTACAAGGTACATTACAAGGTACATACATGAACATCAGGCAAATACAAGTGGAGGATTACATTACATAGAATTAGCACAACAGTGACTTTACAAGCATCAGATTTCATCAGGCAAATAGTAGTGAAGAGTTAATATAAAGTGACCTGAACTCAGGGACATTGTAAGACAACAATACCAAAAACAGGTATTACAATACAGTATTAAACATTGCAGTCAGTAGGAAGAAGTGCAGTGTGAATTCATCGCTCCAGGCAGCAAGTTGTAAGGCTAGCAGTTAGAATAAGGAGGAGTCACAGTTGGGATAGAGTGGGCCCAGTGCGAGAGAAAGGAGTGCACAGTTATAGTGCTCACCCTGTTTTGCCGGTGGGCCTAAATGGTCCATTTTTATGTTGCTTGCACGCATGTGCAAGAAACATAGTGCCATTGGAGATTTCGGAGGTGTGTCACCTCCTCCTCCAATTCAGTCAGTGAGCTGGCAGGCGTGGCCCCTGTAAGCCAATGCATTTTGGAGCTGTCTATGACACGCCAAAATGCAGTGGCATACAGTTGAAAGGGGGAGCTACCAGTGAGCACCGATAAGAAGTGCAGCTCCCCCCCACACGCAGGCGATGCCAGCCCCGCACGCACGGTGTAGCCGACGGGTGCCCAATCCCCACTGGCTGAGCTGCATCGCTCCCCCGAGTGGTGGTGTCACGCTGGGAGCCCACCCCAGCGTGGCAATCAGTCCTTGGCCGACTGGGGTGCTCAATCCCCGTCAGCTGAACAGCACCCCCGCCCTTGTGCCATGCTGGGAGCCCACCCAGTGTGGCAAACGTCCCACGATGTCTTTTTTTTTAAACCTATAAAACAAAATGGTCCCGCTGCCTCCGACCCTCCCACAACCTGCACCCACCCACTGCGCACCCAGCCTCCCCACACCCCCCACCCCATACTTACCTCCTGACTCCGGCGCGACGATCTTCGGTGGACCGGGAACACGTCTGCACTCTTCAAAGCCGACCGCGAACTGAGGAAATGCCGGTAAGCTGTATAATGGGCTAGATAGGGGGGGTTCAACTTTATTGCATATCTCAGGCATTTTTGGGAATTTTTGCACCAAATTTTCAACATGGGGTTTTTGGGACCCCTTCTCATGAATGATGTCACTGTCATGGCGTTATTTGGGCTCGAAGGGTGATTTCACGCAGTGACTGCGAAATCACCCTTCAGGCCTGAATACAGCCATGACAGTGACATCATTCGTGAGAAGGGTCCCAAAACCCCATGTTGAAAATTTGTGCCAAAATTCCAAAATAACTGTTTTACTGACAGGCGTTGTGCAGTTCTACAAGGCTCATAAGTTCGCGAAATTTCAATATTTTCACTCCAGATTTTCAACATTGCCATTTTACCACACCTTCTTATGAGTAGTACAGCTGTCATTTTTCACATCTCACCCAAAATGTGTTTCCGCCCTTGTAGTGCAGAATGGCGCAGTCGGTGTGCAAAATCAATGTATGGGACAAATTAAGAAAATCACAGTGACACTGTTCATGAGCAGAGGTCTTAAAATGGCTATGTTGAAAATTTGGTGAAAAAATTCCTAAAAATGACTGTTTTACGAGCGTGCGTTGCGCAGTTCCTACGCAGGCTCGTAAGTTCACAAATTTTCAATATTTTCACTCCAGATTTTCAACATTGCCATTTTACCACACCTCCTTATGAGCAGTACAGCTGTCATTTTTCACATCCTGCCCAAAATGTGTTTCCGTCCATGTAGCGCACAATGGCGCAGTCGGTGTGCAAACTCAATGTATGGGACACATTAACAAAATCACAGTGACACTGTTCATGAGCAGAGGTCTTAAAATGGCTATGTTGAAAATTTCGTGAAAAATTTCCTAACAATGACTGTTTTACGAGCGTGCATTGCGCAGTTCCTACGCACGCTCATAAGTTCGCAAATTTTCAATATTTGCACTCCAATGACTTCCAAATACCTAAACAGCACATAGAAGCAAGCAACATTCGGCATTGACAAATGCTTGTTATATATACTGTGAGAACAGGAGGAGTATGAGCACAGTTGTGCTCTGCCCAAGTCGTAATGTTTAGGTAGCATCTCAGCTAGTTGGGGCATCTCAGGCTGAGAGAGTATGTCTAGTGCAGAGACAGGTGGCAGCCATTTTGAGAAAACCCCAGAGGGAGGCTTTAAAGCTCTGGTGTGGGGGAGAGGAGCGAGTGCTAGTTGGAAGAGAGTTCCAAACCCTGGGCGCATACACAGCGAAGGCTCGGTCACCTATTTGTGTGCGGGTTTTAGGTACTAGGAGGGCATGGGAGCCGCTGGATCGCAGGTTGTAGGAGGGTGTAGCAAGAACAAGGGTCTCAGCAAGGTTTTGAGGAGTGGCAGTTCTGACAATATTGTTAATGAAGTTGCCCACGACATAAGAGCGGTGAGTTTCCGGTGGGAGCCACTCAAGCCGGGTGTAAAGCTTACAGCGGTGAATGAGATGGGGGGCTGAGAGCGCAAAATGGCATATGTTGTTGTACGCTGAGTCCCACTTTACTAGACTAGTTTTTGCAATGTGGGCAAAGGTGATTAGTCCGTAGTAAAGCGTGGGTAGGAGGACTCCCCTGGCTAGAGCAAGGTGGGCAGCTGGAGTTAGACAGCTTTTTGCTCTGTAAGCCTGACCCAGCTTGCAGTTTGAGGCCTTGCATGTATTTCGTATGTGCAGGTTCATATCCAGCTGCGGGTCAAGGGTTACCCCCAGGTACTTGACCGAGCCTGCGACAGTCAGCGGTGACCCATCAGCCCCGGAGATCTATAGTGAATACGGGGCGGCTTTTAACTTGGCTGCTGAGCCAAATAGCATGGCCTGCATCTTCTGTAGGTTAATAACAAGTTTATGGTCCTGCAACCAAGTTTGGATGTGGTCGAAGTCCGAGTTTAGTTTGATGTTAATGGTGGCGATGTCCTGGGATTTGGCCATGATGACTAGGTTGTCTGCGTACAGCACTGAGGACCCTAGAGCCGGAGCCAAGGGTAGCTTATTTATGAAGAGAGAGAACAGGAGATGCCCCAGGACAGAGCCCTGGGGAACTCCGCAGTTAACCTGGGCAGACTCAGACAGGACCATGTTAAATTTGGTGTACTGATGCCTGCCCATGAGGCAATTACTGATCCCATGCAAGAGCTGGGGAGGAGAAGCCAAGTGACAGGAGAGAGAAGCACAGTAATGTGTGGTCAACCCGATCTAAGGCTTTTGAGAGATCAACAAAGATGGCCCCGGTAAGTTCACCTCGGTCAGCAGCAGACCTGATCTCTGAGGTAACAACTGCTAGGGCCGTGGAGGTGCTATGCACCTTTCTAAACCCATGTTGTGCAGGGGAGAGAAGGTTGTGGGTCTGTAGGTAGTGGGTGGCCTGAGAGGTGACTACCTTTTCCAGGAGCTTGCTGATCACTGATAGGATTGTAATGGGACGGTAGTTCTCAAGGTCTTTTGTGTCCCCTTGCTTGGGTACAGGCATCACCTTGGCTATCTTCCAGATGTCCGGGACTATGCCTGAGGTGAGCAATGCATTGAAGACATGGGCTATGGGCTGGGCTAGTACTGATGCCCCTAGCCTCAGCAGCTTGGGCTCAGGCAGTCATGCCCAGCTCCAGTGTATGGGATAGACCAGCAAGGGAGCTTCTGGGCCTCCATGTCTGTACTGCCTTGAGGTAAAGGGCAGTGGGTTGTCCCTCTGGGTGAGGGAGGCCCAGCCAGCAGGGTGAGTGCGCAGTTTGGGTAAAGCAGGCAAGTCAGTGGACTGAACGCTGAAGGCATTGGCAAGTGGAAGGGGTTGTTGTAGCAACCTCGTATCAATGAGCATGTCAGTGACCTGCACGCCGTGGCCCCACCCACCACTTTCTTAATGCTCTTCCAGAAAGTCCTCGGATTTTTGGCTGTGGAGAGCAGGATGGACTGACAGTATTCACTTTTTGCTGAGCAAATGGCTCTCTTCAATGAGTTCCTCAGCTACCTGTAATTCTAGAGATCCGTGCTGGACAGTGAGCTCTTATACCTCGCCCAGCATTTATCCCTTTGCCTCATGAGAGTATACAGGCCTCCATGGAGCCATTTAGTTGCAGTGCCCCTCACTCTCCTTCTTGTGAGGGGCATGCCTGTCTTGAAGTGGGGTGAACACTTTAGAAAGTTGTCAAGGCCACTGAGGGGTCATTGGTGGCCATGACCTGAGACCAGTCAGTATGCCTCAGGTCTTCAAGGAAGTGTCCAGCATTGAGTTTGGAGTAATCCCTCATTTGAATCACCTTGTGCAGGATTTTGGGAGGGGCATTGCCCCATACGCAAAAGGTGGGAGAATGATCTGATATAGCATCAGGTAGAATGCCACAGGAGATAATTTTCTCCATTCTGTTGCTTAGTACCCATATATATACCAAGGGCTAGTCAATATACAATAAACAACATCAAGAGAAAATAATTCAAATCAAACAATCAGAGGTGTACATATATGAAGCCTAATGCAAGTAAAGAGCGTACAATTTGCCCCATTTCCTGTTAAAGGAAGTCAAACAGTTCTGGGAGCTCGCTATTAGCTTTTCAGTCTTGAAGCAAAAAGATATTTCTTTGATCCATTCCTTGTACAATATGACTAGTTGGTCCATCCAACGTCTAAGGACAAGTCTTTTAACTGCTATCGAAATTAAAGCCATATGAAACCTGCATTCCAGAACCTGAATATTAGCAAGCTGCCCTAAAATACAAACTTCAATGGTAAACAAATCACTTAATCCCAGAAGGGGATCCAGTTTAGATTGAATTAAATACCATAAAGGAGCCACTTTGTCACAGTGCCAAAGAATATGTACCAGGTTCCTTCAGCAATGCCACACCTAGTCAGATATTCAGAGCAATCTACCTAATCTAGCCAGCTTAACCGTGTGTATAGTATAGTTTATTTAGGATATGATATTAAACATAAGCCTGTGTCTGTCTTCCAGGGTAAGAGTATTTATACATATCTTCCACAACTGACCCCAAATGAAGTCTGGCAGGAGAGTGGCCCAGATTTTAGAACCACTAAGGGGGTCAGGATGTTTAACACCTAGTTAGTAAGAGTATATCTTAGCGATACTATGGGGCTTATTTGCGTATTCTTGTATCTGGTTTAGAATAGTCCTGACTTGAGACGAAGTAAAGGCAGGGCCAAAAACAGAGACCATGAGGTGTCTTAACTGAAAAACCTTAAATATAAATTTCTGAGGTATATTAAATTTACTCATAATCTCAACTGAAGAGAGAAGGGAGTCCTGAGAAAAAAGGCTTTCCACACAACAGTCTTGTAGCTGAGGAAGCCAGTCTGAAGAAATCAGAGAGCCACCGATTCTGATATTGGGGTTTAAAGTAAGAGGCTGAGCCAAGTCTTTTTTAACAGAGATATTGAATAAATTCCAGCACTGAGTCAGCACCTCAATAGAAACCCCTATGACACTACTTTGTAAGTGAGGAGGTAAGGCAGAAGTGGAATAATAAAAAGCTCTGGCTAACTGGAGCTTATGCTTTTCCAGAATCCTTCTTTCCAGCTGCAACCAAATAGGAAGATATACATCAGACCTTACATCATACCACCTCCCCATTTTGGACAAATGGCTCGCCCAATAATATAACATAAAATCAGGAAGACGCGAAGCCCACCTCTTTCCTTGGGTAGATTAAGCTTCAAAAAGGCTTTCCTGGGCTGTTTGCCCTGCCAAATAAATTTGGAAATAGTAGAATGGAGCTGTTGGAAATAGGACATGGAAAGGTAAATGCTCAGTAAATTTAGTGGGTAAAAAACCCGGGGTAACACATTCATCTTAATAATACTTATACGACCCCACAGTGACAAAGGGAGGGTGGACCATCTCTGAAAATCCTGTTGTATCCTTGAGACTAGGTCATCCAAATTAAGTTTCCTGAGGACCTCAGGGTCTCTGGTAAGGTATATACCTAAGTATTTAAATGAGGAGGAAGACCATTTCATACTGAACTGGGTTAAAACAAAAGATATGTTGAACAATAAGGGCCCAAATCTGCAAAAAATAAAGTTATGAGTAAATGTTGGAACAATGCATTTCCTCATAACTTAGTTGGTTTTTCACATTGTTACCACAAATTTTCAACATAATCGTTTTATGACCACTCCTTCCGAACATGACAGGTGTTATTTATAAAACAATGCTGAAACGTCATGTTGCACCACAAGTATTAAAACACATTTTGGGTAGAATTTGATAAATGATAGCTGTCATATTCATGAGGTGGTGTAAAAATGTGACTATGCTGAAAAGTTGAAGTCAAAATATTGAAAATGACCACAGTTGCAAATTTCAACACAGGCTCATATCTTTGTTGTTTTTAATATTTTCACCTCACATTTTCAACATAGCCTTCTTATGACCCCACCTCATGAACAAGGGTGGAGAAAATGTTCAACTCCTGTACAAAAAATGATTTCACGTGGTGACCACAAAATCACCTTTCAGGAAATATTTGCTTATTTCACTGCCACTGTTCATGAGGTGAGGTCCCAAAAAAGTATGCTGAAAATCTGGGGCAAAAATATTAAAAAATGACCAAGTTATGCCACTAAGTTCAAAACCCCTTTGAAATACATTGAACCACATACCTGATTTCCTCAGTTCGTGGTCCGATGTTGAAGAGTGAAGATGTGTCTGCGGCACAGAGATGATTATGGCATTGGACCCCCGATAGGTAAGTAAGGGCTTGTGGGAGTGGGGTAGTAGGTGCTGACTGGGAGGGTCGGGTGGTGGGGACTAACGGCAGTGGCAGCAACAGATATCGAGAAACATTCTTCTTTTTTACAGGATATGTTAAAAAAAAAACTGCTAAGGATGGTTTTCTTTATTTCAGGTGGTAACATAGGAGGATTGAGCACCCCCAGTGTCAGTGTTATGTTTGTGGGGGGGGGTAGGGTGGTGGTTGCTGAGTGGGAGGATCGGGTGGGGAGACTAACGGCAGTGGCAGCAACAGACAACAATGGATGTTTTTCTTTTTTACAGGGTATGTTTAAAAAATATTCCGGCCCGGTGGCGCTGAGGGTTGAGGCGCTGTGCACCACACCTTGCTCCAGGCTGGCAACCTGGGTTCGAGAATGGACTCGGGTTGCCGGGGTTGGCAGGGGCAGAGACAAATTGCACATCCGTGGACTGCGAGGGGGGGTACCACCTGTAGGCATGCTTGCGACCTCTGACGGAGGCTGGGGGTGGTGTGCTGGCACTACATGGAAGGGGGTGAGCTTGGGGCATGGTGCCAGGAGGGAGCATATGAGGATGTGTGCATGCTCCCACCATTGATGACTTTGCAAGCCCCAGTTCATGCCAAGCCAGAAAAGTGGGAAATAATGGCGCTTAGTCGTAGCAACTTAATGGCCTAGTCCCGGGCACCGCGCCCGATACTCAATCCTGTATTGATGGAGAGTGAGGGGGACTCCCTGCTGCCCTGCCATGGGGAGCAAGCCATGGGGGTAAATGGTGGTGAGGGCTTCACTGGGGGCCATGGCAGGACTGGACAGTAGCTGGAGATGGACGGATGCTGAGGCGTGAAAGCAGACCAAAGGGCCAGACAGGTAAAAGAATAAACAAAAAAAAAATACTATGGATAGTTTCTTTGTTTCAGGTGGGTGGCATCACTGGGGAATTGGGCAGTGTTGGTGTTATGCTTGTTTGGGGGTATGGAGCGGTAGGTGGTGAGAGTAAGGGTCAGTTGAGGGGACTAATCGCTGCAGCAAAAACAGACATCAATGGACATTTTTCTTTCTTACAGGGTGTAATTAAAAAAACTACTAAGGACAGTTTTCTTTATTCCAGGTACAACACTAGGGGATTGGGCACCCCCAGTGTCAGTGTTATGCTTGGTGGGAGGGTGATGGGTGCTGAGTGGGAGGATCAGGTGTAGGAACAGTAACAGCAGGGGCAGCAACATATATCAATGGATGCTTTTCTTTGCTACAAGGTATAGTAAAAAAACTACAAGGGACTGTTTTCTTTATTTCAGCTGGTGACTCTGGGGATTGGGTACCCCCAGTGCTGGTTTTATGTTTGTGGGGGTGTAGGGGATGGTGGATGCTGAATGGAAGGGTCAGGTGGGAAAACAACATTGGCAGCAGCAACACACATTGATGGACAGTTTTCTTTGTTACATTGTGTAATTCAACCTCCGCAGGCTGGTCATGATAGACCAGCTGTTTTTACTGGGTGGCATAGATCAAAGGAAAGAGGTTACCTATGATTGGGTTAGCTCTCCCCTTTGAACTACATAAAGTTTCCTCTCAGCAAGCCAGAACAGTGTCATGATCAGCCTAGCTGATGATTAGTGTGACACTGATGAACCGCTTGCAGACCATTCTACACTGGACTGACAGTGTCACACCCCTCAAAAGCAACTCTTCTAACAAAGTGTTTGATGCATGTACATACACAGTGGAAATAAAAAGGGAATTGTAGGCAGCTATGAGGAGGTCTGTACTACAGAGAGAATCAGGTTTCTAGCAGTCCACTATTTAACTTACACTGGTCCTAGTGACCAGAGTGGTCACTAGAGTAGTCAGCACCTATGAAGAGTGAGGACAACAAAGAACAGGAATGATATCAGCAGAGAGTTCTCAGGTCTACACAGAACTCTGCTCATCAAGGACTCCTCAGTAGGACAGGTAAGATCCTGGTTTCTACCATCGAGAGACACTTCTGCTTTCCATTGTCAGTGGGGTTGAGCTGTCAACAGGATGCAGATGAGACCTGAAACTGCAGTCCGCTGGTTAAACCTTATCTATGGTGCCTTGATAAAGAGGTGTCTGGCAGAGGCTAGGAAAAGTCCTACTGAGGAAGGATAAGAGGTGGACAGCTAAACATAGAAACATAGGAACACAGACTTTGACGGCAGAGAAGGACCGCTTGTCCCAAACAGTCTGCCCATTTCACTACCTATTGGATAAGCTGCAGATTCTAGTTAACCAACAGCCTACTTCCTCCTACCCCCCCACTATAATTGCCTTATGTCTGCCCCTTGCATGTTTGAATTCCCCCACTGTTTTAGACCCCACAACCTCCTCAGGAAGGCGGTTCCATGCATCCACCACTCTCTCTGTGAAAAACAATTTCCTCACATTGCCCCAGAGCCATCCCCCCTCTATCTTTAAATTATGCCCCATTGTTCTTTCACATCTCTTTTTCTGAAAGATACTACCCTCCTGGACTTTGTTGATTCCCTTCAGGTACTTGAAAGTTTCAATCATGGCCCCCGTCCCTCCTTTCGTCAGGGGTATACATATTAAGCTCTCTCAGTCTCTGTTCATATGGTTTCTGATGCAGACCTTACACCATTTTAGTTGCCCTCCTATGGACTACCTCCATCTTGTCTATGTCCTTGCAGAGATGGGGTCTCCAAAACTGCATGCAGTACTCCAGATGGGGTCTCACCAACTGTCTGTACAGAGAGATAACCACTTCCCTTTTTCTACTTGTGATGCCTCTCCCTATGCATCTCAGTACCCCCCGGCTCTCCTTACTGACCTCTTACATTGCTTGCCCACCTTTAGGTCATCTGATATGACTACCCCTTGGTCCCTTTCCATTATTGTTGTTGTTAGTACATCTCCTGCCATTGTGTACTCTTCTCCTGGGTTTTTGTTTCCCAGGTACATTACTTTGCACTTCTTTGCATTGAATCTAAGTTACCATACGTCTAACCATTCCTCCAGCCTTGCCAAGTCTCTTCTCATCCTTTCCACCCTCCCTTGTGTATCAACTCTGTTACAGATCTTTGTGTCATCTGCAAAGAGGCATGCCTTTCCTTTCAGACTCTCTGCAATGTCACCTATAAAGACGTTAAAGAGGACTGGACCCAGTACTGAACCCTGAGATACTCCACTAGTGACCCCCCTGTCTTCAGAGTGAGTTTCATTTACTGTTGCCTTCTGTGTCCTGTTGTGCAGCCAATTTGCTACCCAGGCTACCACCCTGGGACCCACTCCAAGGCTGGCTAACTTGATTATTAATCTTTTGTGCAGGACTGTGTCAAATGCCTTGCTAAAGTCTAGGTAGGCCATATTCACAGCCACTCCCTGATCTATTACTTTGGTCACCCAGTCGAAGAACTCGATTAGATACATCTGACATGAACTTCCTGCTGTGAATCCATACTGCCTTGGGTCCTGTGCCCCGCTGGCCTCTAGGTACTCAGCAATTCTTTCTTTCAGAAGTGATTCCATCATTTTCCTACCACTGAGGTCAAACTAACAGGTCTATAGTTTCCTGCTTCTGCCTTGCTCCCACTTTTGTGGAGGGGAATCACATCTACCCTCTTCCAGTACTCAGGTACCATCCCGTCCTCCCATGATTTGTTAAAAAGGGTGGTCACTGGTGTCACTAGGTCCCCCCTAGTTCTTTTAGGATTCTGGGGTGAATCCAGTCAGGCCCCATTTCTTTGTCCACCTTGAGTTTTAGGAGTTCTTTCAGGACTCTTTCTTCTGTAAATCGACTGGTGTCAACCCCCCCTGCCCAGAGTGCTTCTATTGTTTGGTTTAGGTAACTCTTCTTCTTCTTCTTTTGTGAATACTGAGCAAAAGTATTCATTCAGTATCTCTGCCTTTTCACTGTCTCCCTCTGCCCACCTCCCCTCTCCTTTATTAATCTTCACAATCCCTCCCTTAACCTTTCTATGCTCCCTAACATACCCTATCAAATGTTTTATCTCCCTTCTTAACTGAGTTGGCTATCTTTTCCTCAGTTTGGGCCTTTGCCATTCCAACTGCCTTCTCCACTTCTTTCTGCTTTAACTGATATAGTTCCCTGTTGTGCTCCTTCTGTGATTCCTTTTACATTTTGAATGCTACCTTTTTCTTCCTAACCTTCCCTGACACCTCTTTTAAGAACCATGGTGGTTTTTCACTCCTCTTTGTTTTCTTTATTTATTTCACACAAAGGCTTGTTGCCTCCATGATGGCAGTTTTGATTTTTCTCCATTGTTCTTCAACTCCTGCTGTGAAGAGTACTGTAGGCAGAACATAAACTACTACTTCTGGAGGGTACAGAATTAGGAATTCAAGAGGCTAGCAGGATAGTCAGGGTGGAGAGGGAGCCTAATATGCTTCAATAGCTGCAGGGCAGCCATCGGTAGAGGGATGCTCTTGAATACAAGCTGCCGCCCAGTGTGCAACAGAGGTGCAGTACACACAATGGAAATGGCTACATTAAAGCCTGGATTAGGTCTTCTCTGTAGCAGGGCACCCTGTGGACTGGAGCAAGTTGCTGCTGCTGCTCCACTTTTCCAAAGAAAATCAAAGGACCAAACCGGGGGAGGGGTGGAGAGTAGTGAGCTGGGAGGAATGAATAAGGGAAGTTTCAATGGGAGGGTGCTTAGACTCTAGTGACAGTAACAGAGAATTGTTTTGCTCCTATGAGTGACACAATTCATACAGTACCTCCTCAAAAGGAGACAATACCTGTTACCTTGCAGGAAACCAGAACTGTCCCCAGAGCGGTATCAGGAATGATGTTGGAGTAGAAGGGAAGGAAGAAGACTAGGAAATTGCTAGTAGTAGGGGACTTGTTACTTCCTCATAAGGGTGGGCAGAAAAAGTAGTGTGTCCTAGGGACCAGGAGTGCAGGGTTGTCAGGAGCCTCCTTAAAAGGGTTGTTTGGTGAGAGGGAAGAGGAGGAGCTGGGTGTAGTTGTACATCTGGGGACAAACAATCTAGCTGGCAGTCCACTGGGTGAGGTGAAGGACAGAGTTAGGGAGGACGGGAGACTAAAACTGGCTGCAACCTCAATTACTTTTTCTAAAGTCCTGCTATGGTTCAAGATAGAGGCTAGGCTTCTCCTGATCACTTCTTTTAACCAATGGCTCAAGGATTTGTTGCCGGGAAGAGGGCTTTGTCATAGTGGGGGATGAGGGGCAATTATGGAGGAAAAAGAGAATATTCCAGGTGTATGGCCTCCACCCTCATGGCTGACTGCCAAAACTGACAAGGGGAGGCTGCAACTGAGAGTAACCAGGGTATCATTATACCCGACAGGGGAGGCCAAATAAGTATTCCTCCATACAGCCCCCACCTGCTTGTCAAGGAGAGTTGAATAGGGCATGGGGTTGAAGGCATTGGCAAGGTTAACAAAGATGGCAGTGATGATTAGGCCCTGATCCATCCATGTGAGGATGGGGACATGACACTGGTCTGTAGGAGGGGAAATACCATGGAGTGGTATTCATGAAACCCAGATTGAAAGGAGGAGAGGAAGTAAGAGTCGAAGAAGGAAAACACTGGAGAAAGGACAGTGTGGTGATTTGGCCACTGCTGTTATTGGCACACATTTTGCTGACATATTTCCCAAAACATTTTATGTTTAAATTCCCAAAAAGGCCAGGATAGCAGATTTACCAGAAGGATGCCCATGTTTCTTTTTTAAAAAAGGGTACTTGAGAATGTAAATTGCAAATGTCTGACATTCCTCTTTGACCTGAGAAAAGGCCTGCTTAACAGAAAACTAATTTACATTTCAAAGGGGGTACTGTTATTTCCTGATAAGCTAATCAAGGGAGACAAGTGCAGTAGGACAGGAGATGGGAGGAACTCTCTCGCTGTCATAAACCTATTCACTTCAGAGCAAGATACTTTGAGAACAGGATCTAGGAAACATTTCATCTGGAAGTCTATTGTGGATACATTTCAAGTGTTATAATTCATCTCAATTTAGAAGAAGTCGGGAAGGGTAGGGGAAGGTTAAAGAATGTTGGGACTGTAGGGAATCTAATTAATTAATAATGATGCCCTTAAAATCTTGGAAGGAGCAAGAGAGAGACCCCTGCTGGTCCTAAAAGATAAGGCCACCAAACAGTTTACTGACTGAAGGCCCAGAGCTATACAAGGCCCTTCAAAACAGAAACTCAGAGCATTTTGCACAGCATTTTTGCAGAAGACACTTCTCCTGACACAGAGCCAGACTACCAACAAGAACTGGGACTTTACAGACTTCATTATTTTCAGGACTTTTAATTCTCCACAGACAAGGTAAAAACTAGACAGTTAAATTTCACAGTGTGTTTTGTATTTATATTTTTTCCAACTTTGTTTTGTTATTCTATAAACAAATTTCTGAATCTTTTTTGTGTAAATCTTATATGATAATTATTCTAGTAATTAGTAAAAGCACTTGCTTTTAAAATACTGCCCAGAAGAGATTTTTATCCTGTGTGTGAAGGTGAGAATGTTTAGTATCTGTGACATGCCTATTCATTGCTAAAGGTGCCACCATAGCTACCAAAGACTAGGATCCTGGATGGGAATCTGGGGGCCAAGTAGGGGAAATACATAGGTCTCAGGAGGGGTCTGTAGGAGGGAACTAGGTCACTGCACCACCCATGGGAGAAGAGACAAATTAGGGTTATGAGGGCAGCCCCAAAGAACTTTTAACACCTGGGTCTTCCTCCCAGTACAGCAACCAAGTAGGGTTCTCACCTGGCTACAGACTCAAGACTGTTATCTTAGCTTTGCCCAGATTAGAGAGGAAGCCCTGGGCCCTTGTGGTGAGTGTTCAGTTATGAACTCAGTGAGCACTCTAGAAGGACATGTGGAGGGTATTCCTGTTCTCCCCTGTTACAGACTATACTTAGGGGTAGGTGCTGTGAGCTCAGTGTATCTGGCCCCCAGGAGTAGATTCATGACAGATCTAGCGGAATAGTGGTGGAATCCGAGAGGAATTGATGGCACAGGCATAGCGGTCAGATTCGAGATCAGTGTATCAGATTGATAAACTATAAAAAATCCACTCAAAAACAGGGCAGATATCTGAAATAACATTTGGTTACATTATAAAGTTCTCTACCCTGTTTGTTTGTTTTTTGGTGTAAGCTAGTGAGCAGCAGTTAGGGAAGAAGATGGCGTCCAACTACTGCAAACACAGGCAGGGGGTTTTACTGCAAGCAGTGGGGACTCCACGTAGCTGTTCTGAGCCAAAGGGCAGAACAACTGAGCTAGTAACCAGATTCCTTCTTATCTTGCTGGACTACAAGTTAGACATCATCTGTTCAACAGCTACCTGATTGTTTTCTACAGCATACAAGGAACAGTCGGATACACTGACTTACTGTCCCCCTAATCCCACCCTCCCCTGAGTACTCTTACTTTATAGGCATGTATCACCACCCACAATGCCTGAAAGGAGGTAGTACGGTGCAAAAAACAAAAACAAAAAAACTAATTGTTCTGTTTTCTTTTTCATCCACACTTCCTGCCAAGAAACAGGAGTCAGCACTCTCTCTCTCAACTAAAAAAAAAAAAGCAAACAAAACAATGGACCTTGTCAGTTGTGAAAACTGTGGTGCACTGTACAATAGGCTCTACAAATAGCAACTAGGACCCTGCCATGCATGTTGCACCATAGCAGATCTTGCAGCCCAACTACAGGATGCTTGGACTATAATATATGACCTCCAATACAGGGAACTCTATAGCACACCTCCTCAACCCCCCACCACTAGTACCAGCATGTCAGCCAGGGGCCAGAACTCAAGGCAGGGCCCAGAGACTGGCAGGTAGTAAGGAAAAAGAGGCATCATAGGAAGCCCAGGAAGGAAGCCGAAAACCGGGAGCATTTCCCAGCCATCCAACAAAAAACAGGTTCATTCCACTGCTACCAACCACAGACAAAGTAATACAAGGTAAAGAAATCAAATCACCAAAAAAGGCTAACATGCCAATTAAAACCAATACAAACTACAATAAATACAAAAATAATAATACTCAAAATATAACCAACAACAATACAAAACCAAATGCAATAACAACAAAAATACTAAATACTAAAACTCAAAATAAAAATGACACAAATATAAACAAAAGCAAAATTCTCATAATTGGGGATTCCATGATCAGAGCAGTGGAACACCACCTAACACAAAATGTTAAAAGCGACATTGTGGTAAAGTGTCTACCAGGAGCCTCTGCAAGTAGGGACACTAACTGCATAAAGATGATTGTGCAGGAATCCGGCGATGTTACACATATAACAATACACTTTGGTACCAATGACTTGGCAAATCACACAATTCAGGAGGCCAAGAAACACTTTGAGTACCTGGCCAACAAACTGTCTTCCCTTCTATTCAAATTAGCCTTCTCAGAAGTGCTGCCAGTGTGAGAAAAAGGAAAAAACACCAAGCGAGTCAGAGAGATTTAAATAGGCAACTTCAACTCATGGCTGCATGATTGGTGCCAAGACAAGAGATACCGCTACATAGAGAACTGGCACAATTTTTGGGAAAGAGCTTTTTTTAAATATGATGGATTGCACCTAAACAGAGAAAGTGTGTGAGAACTCGGACAACAATTTGATGTCTATACAGATAGTTTCAACTAAATAAAGGGGAGTATGACACAGCTCACACCTTGCCACCGGTGGGCTGGTCATTACTCCCCAAAAATGCCAAATGAGCGCATACATCCTCAGAAAACAAATCAGAGCCGACATCCGCCCGAACCAGCAAACTCCATAATCTCTTGGCTGGAAAGAGCAAACTGGAGCAGTCCAGGAAGAGGGTACAACCTCGCACCAAAGAGGATGTACATTCCTGAAAGGCGATGGTTGCTAACACTAGGAGCCTAACCAACAAACTTCCTGAACTCACCGCCATCTTGGAAACAGAAAGGTTGGACTGGGTGGCTGTACCTGAAATGTGGTTAATGGAAAACCACGGATGGGATACGGCCATTCCTGGTTACAATCTGTTCAGGAAAGATAGGCAGGACAAAAAAAGAGGGGGGTATAGCCATTTACATTCAGGAGGAAATGAAAGCCACCAAAGTAAAAAAGCAACCTGGGGACTTCGAGTCACTGTGGCAAATAGTAGACATGGGCAAGGGAAAACCCTTCAGAATCAGCATCCTGTACAGGACCCCAAATCAAGGGAGATAAAGGAGACAAAGACCTTCCAACATAACACAGGACACCAGCCACTCAAAGAAAAAGGTGGCAGGGTTGAACCTGAAACTCCAGAGCTGGGGTATAAATTAAATTCCAAATTCATAACTGAATTTAAAGAGG
Source organism: Neoceratodus forsteri (assembly GCA_016271365.2). Taxonomy (NCBI): domain Eukaryota; kingdom Metazoa; phylum Chordata; order Ceratodontiformes; family Ceratodontidae; genus Neoceratodus; species Neoceratodus forsteri. The sequence continues at coordinate 568,105,044 of CM057449.1, read as the reverse complement.
GGGAGGGTATGGATGCACTTTTTAATTCATTTGAAAAGGTCTGTATCCAGGTCAAGATACCCAGAGAGGCCTGGAGTGTTCAACTATCCCTGCTGCTTACTGGTACAGGGCATGAGGCGCTAGGCCAAATGGACAATGGTGACAGTAGAGACTATGAGATGCTTAAAACTGCTTTACTTAAAAAGTATTAACTAACTCCTGAAGTCTGCAGGGATAAATTCCATAAACTCTGAAAAAGCCCTGACATGAGCTTTGAGGAACTTGCTAGAAAGCAATGTTACCTTTTGAAATGTTGGTGGGAGGGGTAGAAGCAGACTCTGGAGAAAATTGGGGTGGTTGTGTTACTAGAGCAGTTCTTTTAGACTTGTTCAGCGGAATTCAAAACCTGGCTAGAGGACCAATATCCAAACAGCACAGCAGGCTGATGAGCTCTCGGATCACTATGCTAGGTGCAGGCCTGCTCTGGAAGGAAGTGGGGGAGCAGGTGCTGCAGGGCAAAAAGGGAAAAGCATGCTTTTAGGGCAGCTAAAACCATCACCGCCTCTGCAGAAAGGGGGAAGTCCCAAGTTAACAAAAAGGGATTTCTTGGATAAATGAAATGTTAAATGTTGGTTTTTAAACAGCAAAGGCATCTTGCTAGACAGTGTCCTAAAAAGGTACAGAGTGGGCAAAGTGTCCCTCAAAAGGAGGTGGGTGCACTATCTATCCCTGAAAGCATGCCTGTAAACATGAGGGAGCATATACATCTGGTTACCGTAAATGGGGTGCAGACCCATGAATTAACGGACATGGGGGCGTCCCTTACCCTGGTAAAAGGAGATTTGGTTGGGCCTGAACAACTTATACCAAATCAGTTTGTAACTGTGAGATGATTCACTGGGGAGGAGAAAATCCTGCCACTGGCTAGTGTTCTCCTGGATTGGAGTGAGACAGGACAGAGAGTGCAAAAAGTGGCAGTGGCAGACAATCTCACCCTGGATTTGATTATAGGGAATAATCTGCAGTAGGGTGTGGTGTGTGGTTACCCACAGGCAGATGGCAAAGGCAGCTTGTAATTCCCTGAACCCCACAGAAGCCCCTGTGGAAAAGAATAGGAGGCTGGTTCCCCAGCCTGTGTCTCCTGACATGGAGAGTAGTGCAAGGGAGGTAGGACTTCCCCAAGTAACCATTCACTAAACATCTACAGAAGGTTACTCTGAGGAGGGATGGGTAACAAATAGTCAGAAGGTTAGGGACGGCAGTGACTCTGAATGCCCTGACGCTAGAGCTATGGACCCCAATTTAGGAACTGCGGGGGACATGTCCCATGCTTTTGGAAAATGTGAAGATTTTGCAGCCACTCAGAGGTCTGACTCTAGTTAGGAGAGGCTGAGGACTTGTGCAGATCCTGACAGGACACAGGGAGGTGACATGGAACATAGGGTAATTTAGGACAATGGACTGTTGTATACACAGGACATGAGGACAGAGGCATGAGTGATGGGCAAGCAGCTTGTCATTCCCCAAGGGTATCATGAGCAGTTTCTCAAGGTCACTCGTGATATCCCCACGTCCGACCATCTGGTCATCACTTGCACCATGCAGCAATTGACCTACAAATTTCTATTGGCCCAACTTCACCCAGCAGGTGAAGGAATATTGCAGGTCTTGTCACCAGTGCCAAAAGATAGGGAATAATAATAATAAACTTTATTTCTATGGCGCCTTTCAAAAACCAAGGCACCGTACAAAATTTAAAAACACGCCAAACATTTCAAGTCTTAAAATTAAAAACAGTTAGCATAAATAGACAAATAAAATCAAACTCCGAGTCCATAGATACGTTTTCAAGGCCTTTTTAAATCCCTCCATGGTCACGCACTCCCATAACTGACGGGGTAGAGAATTCCAGAGGGTAGGGGCTGCATACATAAATGTACAGGCCCCAGAAGATTTCAAACACATCCTTGGGATCTGTAGCAACCCGTCGCCAGCTGAATGGAGCAATCGCCCAGGGCAATAAAGGACCAGTAGCCCTTTCAGGTAGTCCAGGCCAAGTCCATGTAGGGCTTTAAAAATTCAGAAGACTGACTTTAAAGGTGATCCACCACTGCACTGGCAGCCAGTGCAGTCCGCGCAGCACTGGCAAAATATGGCTGCACCAGGCCGCTGCATTCTGCACCAGCTGCAGGTGGTGGATTTCAACCCCAGGAAACCCTAGATAAAGGGAATTGCAATAGTCCAGACGTGAGGACACAAAGACATGGGCCAGCATAGGAAGATCACTGGACGGAACAAGTGCCTAATCCTAGAGATATTCCTCAGATGGTAAAATGAGGACTTGATGATGGCAAACACCTGCAAATGCAGAATCAGTCGTTCATCAAAAATTACCCCCAGGTTATGCACCTGTTCAGAGGTCGGGAGTGAAACACCCCTGAGATAAAGTCCAGAGGGTGAATCAACCCCCAGCCCCCCCATCCGGCGTGCCAGATCCACTACCAACACCTCTGTCTTTTCCTAGTTCAGCTTCAACCAACTCGAGTCCATCCACTCCTGGATTTCTTTGAGGGGGTTATTAAAGACTGAGAGAGCTCCATCCTGGTCGAGTGCAAAAGAGAGGTAGAGCTGGGTATCATCAACATACCAGTGAAACCTCAGCCCATAACTTCTTACAATGTCTCCGAGGGGCAGCATATACACTGCAAACAACATAGGGGACAACACAGAGCCCTGAGGAACCCCACAAGGCAGAAGAACTGGGTCCAAGAAATAAACCCCGAAAACTACTCTCTGCGTTCTTCCAGTGAGGTAAGATGTAAACCACCTGAGGACTACATCCAATAGTCCACAGATGAACCTCAGACGCTCAAGTAGAACCCCATGGGCCACAGTGTTGAAAGCTGATGAGAGATCTAGAAGAACCAGAATGGAATGGCTCTTCCAGTCCCTAGCCATCAGGAGATGATTGAGCACCCGAACCATCGCTGTCTCAGTACTATGCCTCTTTTGAGAACCAGACTGGAGGGGTTCACAGATATCATGGATACCATGGTCAAATGGTTCTCCAGCTGCACGGCCATTACATTCTCAATCACCTTCCCTTAAAAGGGAAGGTTGGAGATTGGTCTGTAGTTTGCATGGCAGTTGGGGTCCAAAGAAGCTTTCCTCAGGAGGGGGTGTTACCACTGCCTCCTTCAATGAGCTTGGAAACTCACCTTTTCCAAGGAGCACCAGACTAACCATGCTAGGACCGGACCGATGGAACCAATACAACCTAAAATCAGGGAAGTTGGTCCTGGATCCAATCTAGAGTACATATGACGTGCACCCCGGACAATCCGCATGATATCCATGAATTCCGGTAGGTCGAAGGCACTCCAGGAAAACCAAGGAGAAGCAGCTTCATGCTGATCCAAAGCAACACCCTTAGAGTGTGCTGGTTGGAGCACCACCCTAATGTCAGCCACCTTAGTTGCAAAGACTCGAGCAAGTTCATCACACTTTATTTGCGAAAAAGCCTTTTGGACTTGTACACAGGCTGGATTGCACTGCCTGTCCACAGGGCAAAAGAGCTGAGCTGGTCAGTTCTGAGCAGCCACAATCTCATCAGACAGGAACTCTGCCTTCTTATGGGTGATTGCAGATTGATAGGCTTGATAATGCTCCATCAATCTAAGGTGGTCGGCATCGAGGGAGGATCTCCACCAGCAATACTCTTACCTTTGACCTAGTCAAGTTCAAGTTTATTGCAGGAAGACTCCATTGAGCAAGCTCATTCACAAGGAGGTCCTGAATCATGTATACAATCAGTGAGACATTACATAAAACAAAGAAAGGCATCCTAAAAATACAGTTAAAGTTCATGTGAACCATTACATAGAATTGTGCATCACAGTTTAATACAATACAGTTAAGGTCATATGAAACAATGTTCAGAAACACAAGGAGAGGATTATAAACATATGCAAGGAAAAAGTAGTAAATGTGGAAAGTACAGAATATCAGGAGAGAGAAGCTGGTTTAGAAGAAAGAGTTAAGGATTATTGGGGAGCAGAGAATGGAAAGTGCTAGCAAGAATAAGAGGGACTGAGATATAGATAGGAGTGAAAGGGTTGCGGAGGATCATAAAAGCGGCTGGAGGGATCATACAGTTTAGCTGCAGCAGATATTTTAGGGGTCTTGGTCAGTGCCAGAAGCTATATAGATTCAGAAATGGATGGCACTAGTTCCTGATAGATGGGAGGGTGAAGTAGGAGCAGAAGAGTGAGGAAGGGGCTTAAAAACAGCTGCAGATATCTTTTAGATGTAGCTAACGCTTTGTAGAAATTAACTGAGCCAATGCTAGATAGTTTCAGTGCAGATTGCAGTTGGTTCCAGATAGTTGGAAGAGCATGTGACAAGGCACGTTTGCCAAAAGTGGTGCGAGTTCTAGGCACAACGAGGAAGATAAAGTCGGATTTCCTAAGTGAGTATGCACTACAGGAGATGCAAATGAGAGATGTTAGGTAGCTTGGGAGTTTGTTCAATAGCAGCTTTAGAGTCCATATACCAGCATGCAGCAGCCGTCTAGTGGTGAGTGATGTCCAACCAACAGCTGCGTAGAGAGCACAATGATGGGTTTGGTAAGGGGAGTTTGTAATGAACCGCAGTACGCAGTGATAGAGGACGTCCAATTTGTTTAGGCTTGAGAGTGCAGAGGAAGTGTAAATTAGATCTCCATAGTCAAGTAGGGGAAGGAATGTGGCCTGGACAAGCCTGATACGAGTCTCTAATGGGAAGAGAGACCTATTTCTGAAAAAGAACCTTAACCTGGCTTTTAGCCTCCTAGCTATGTCCTCAAGATGGTCATTAAAAGAGAGCTTGTTATCTATCCACACACCAAGATATTTAAATTTGGGGATGACTTCCAGAGGTTCACCTAGAGAGGTGATAACAAAGTCTTTAGGTGAGACGGGGCGAGTGGTAGAGGAGGTGCTAAGAGTGAAGATCATTGCCTTAGTTTTCTTAGCATTAAGGAGAAGCTTAGCATTGATAAGATTAAGTTTGAGCTGAGCAAAATCAGCTTGTAGCACTTTCCTAACTTCAGACAAGGTTGAGCCTGAGGTGTATAGTACTGTGTCATCCACAAAGAAATGCAATTTGGATTTGGTTATGCGAGAGTCCAGGTCGTTGATGTACAAGGAGAAGAGGATAGGGCCTAGGATGGAGCCTTGCGGGACTCCCCTAGCAATCGGCAAGGAGGCTGAGAATAGGCCATCAGCTTTAACTTTCTGGGTCCTCCCTGATAGGTAACTAGTAAACCACTGAGCGGTGGAAGGGGTGGCACCTAATTTAATAAGGCTAGAAACAAGTAGATTGTGATCAACCGTATCAAATGCTTTACTAAGGTCTAAGATGACTGCACCAGTAGTCTTCTTAGCGTCCATAACAGTAACCCAGTCATTAGTAACTTTAGCCAGTGCTTTGATGGTGCTGTGGTTAGGCTGGAATCTGTATTGTGCTGGGTTAAGAAGAGAGAAGGTTTCGATGTGGAGTTTTAATTATGTGTAAATCAATTTTTCAAAGACTTTGGACAGAACGGGCAGGATTGAGATAGGCCTATAGTTATTTAAATACAAGGGTCCCCAGATTTTTATAAGGGCAGGATGTGGGCAGATTTCCAACAAGACGGAACTATGGCAGTGGTAATGGAGAGATTGAAAATGTGAAGAATAAGGGCAGTAAGATGCGGGTAGCCAAGTTTTAAGAAGAAAGGTTCAAGACCATCATCCCCGGTACTTTTCTTAGTATCTAGGTTAAGGATCGAGTCTTTCACTTCTTTGTAATTAAGTGTATGCGGCTGGAAGGGAGAAGCTGAAGTATGGGAAGTGGGAATAGTACTGGCTTGAATATTCCCACCGCCTGCATAAGGTAAGGAGTCAAAGGCTAGGCCAGCTATGACAAAATGTGTGTTAAGTTCTTCAAGGATTTGGCAATTACTTTCAATAACCCTAACATTGGTGAGGATCTTGGCTGGGACAAAGGGAGAAGCAGGCCAACCTTCGATAGATTTAAGTGTCCTCCAAATTTTGTAAGAATTCCCATTTGCCTGTTCAAGGGTAGAAACATAGAAGTTTGCCTTTACAGAACGAATGTGTTTTACACAAGCATTCCTAGCTACTCTAAAAGCCTGCCAATCTGCAGGGCTCTTAGTACACCTAGCCTTGGCCCAGATCTCGTCACAGTTTGTAAGTGCGGCCTTCAGATCAGGGGTGAACCAAGGATGAGAGGTGCTGCGCACCCTAGTCTTAACAAAGGGGGCATGCTGATTTGCCAGTGTGACAAGGTTGTCGTTGAGGACAGTGACAGCTTCCTCTGCTGTTTTGGTGAGATAAAGATCTTGCCATCTTACCTTGCCTGGGTCAGACAAGTAATTTGCTGCACTAAATTTACGGAAAGACTGTTTTGTTATAAGCTTGGGCTGGTGATGAGCCTTGGCTTGCGATCCTATGCATACTACAATTCTGTGGTCGCTCACGTCATTGTGAAAAAAAAACACAGAATGTAAAATTTTGTGAGGACGAGTGGTTAAAATAACATCTAGGAGTGAACTGTTGGCAATATTTGATGTATTGCTCCTTGTGGGTTCACTAACTAGCTGTGTAAGGCCAAGCTCATCGCAGAGAGATTTTAGGCTGTGTAACTTAGGGGTAAGTCAGTCCACATTGAAATCCCCAAGGATTATAGTTTCAGTATTGGCAGAAGTGGTTAAGGATTTGAGTACGTTAAGGAAGACAGTGCCACCAGCCGGGGGCCTAAACCACCGATGACAGTAGTGCATTCTATGGAAGGAAGGTGAAGCTTCAGGGATACAATCTCGTATTCTTTTGGTTTGGATTTACAGTAGATATCACTAACTGAGTACTTGGTTTAAGAATAAACAGCCACACCCCCACCCCCAACCCCCATTTTCCCTGTCTGCCCTGTGTAGTTTATAGCCAGGAAGAGTAATTTGTTGGTCAGTATTGGTCTTTTTAAGCCACAACTTGGTAATAATGATAAGATCTGGTTCAGTATGAGCAGCCCATGCTTGTAACTGAACACATTTTTTGGTCAAGCTTAATACATTGACCAGCACCATTTTAAGCCCGGGGCAGCTGGAAATTCTGTAGGTGAAGTAAGCGGTATTGGAGGTCCAGGATTTAATTCCACATTGCCTGAGCAGAGGAAGAGCAAAAGTAACAAATTCCTTAATGAGTTCTTCAAAGATATAAACGCTTTTTTCCTTTGTGACCGCCCACTAATTATTGACAGGGGCATTGGTTTGGTGTTAGGGAAGGAGAGGCTGATTTGACCGTTCATTGATAAGAGTGAAAGTGCTCAGATAGTCATAGCTGAAGGGAGTAGAAAGTGGAGGGGGGAAGAATGAGGAGTGAGAGTCAAGGGAAGGTGGTGTGCTACATAGAGCAAAGGGTAACATAGGTTGGAATAAGGAGTTCCAGGATAGGACCAGGGCCTGATGCTTCATGCTGAACTGATACACTGAGTATGTTATTTACTGAAATCAAAAGTACAAAGATGACACAAGCCATGATTCCAAAATAGTGCGGTCTGAGGGGTAGAAAGGATTGGATACCTCTGCTTTATGGGTGTCAGGAGCACAGCCTAATACCTTTTGAGAACTGGGAGGCTAATGTAAAAGATTGCCTAAGCAGGTAGAGAAATGGCAGGGAGAAATTAGCTGGAAGGCAAAGCAGGCTGAGAGATACAAAGCAGCTAAATTAAGCAAAAGCAAGAGGGCACTCCTACTCTTAATAAGGATTCATTAGACATGTTCATACTAAGCCAATGGGATAGTAGAACAATAAGAAGGCAGAGAAGACATTTAATGGTGTCCTAGGAGGGGGTTGGGGGTGGGAGAAATCACCGCTAAGGCGCAAGTCCCTGAAGGGTAAGGGAGAGAGGGCAAGTTAAATACAGAGCTACACAAGAGTTTGGGGCTGGAGGCTGGCGGAAGACCATCAGCAGGGGTGGGGATGAAGGAGATTAAACAAAAGACCAGTAAATTAGTTAGGCAAGGGTGGGGTGAGTTAGAAGTAATAGGTGGTGGGAGGGCAGTTGAAAACAAAAGAAAAATGCGTAAGTGAGATGTAGAGGGTGAAGGGATTCCACAGCGGGAGAGATGCAAGGTAGCACAATTTGAGGGGAGAGACAGGGAAAAAATTAAAACAAAGCAAAGCTTAGCAGGGGAGGTTGCTGGAGGAGTCTTATTAAGAAACTAAAGCTCAGTAGAAAGCAGACAGTGTGGGTGAGGTAAAATAGTTAGGCAGCTTCAGTACAATACAAGGTGATATGCTTTGTAGTCTATATTGGAAATCATATTAAACAGTGCAATCTAAGCAATGTCTGTATCTAAGCTCTATACAGCACTTTAAAAATAAGGCAGCTTCACATTTACTCCTGAGAAATAATGTTAGAGAAACAAGATTGGCAGGCAGTAGAAATTAGGAGGTGAGTTTAAAGAGTAAACAGGGAGCAGATGAGGCACTGTGGGTCACCCTGGAGACAGGAAATGGCACCACAATCCGCATGGGGGTTGCATACAGACCCCCATCTCAGGGGGAAGGAATGGACAACAACATGATAGAAGGCTTCCTTAGAATGACAGAAAAAGGGGAGATATTATTGATGGGGGACCTGAATATGCCAGATGTTAACTGGAGCACCTTTGCTGCAGACACGTCCAAGAGCATGGTCATTCTTGATGCCCTACAGGGGGCATGCCTCAGACAGCTAGTATTGGAACCCACTCAGGAGGGAGCAATCTTAGACCTGGTACTCTCAAATGAGGATGGAGAAAGAATCTCAGATTTAGAAGTGGGTAGCCATCTGGGAACAAGCGACCACCAAACAGTGTGGCTCATGATAAACACAGCCATACAGTCAAGCCACACAAAAGCAAGAGTATTGGACTTTAGGAAGGCTGACTTTGGGAAAATGAGAGAGCGCCTCAGAAAAGCACTAGCAAACAGGCAAGAAAGAGGGGTAGAGAAACAATGTAGAGTAATCAAAACAGCCATCACAGAGGCAACAAGCCTTTGTGTAAAGCAAATCAACAAAACACAATGAAGGAAAAAACCCGCTGTGGTTCTCAAAAGAGGTGGCAGGGAAGGTTAAGGAGAAAAGGATAGCATTCAGGAAATACAAGAAAACACAGAAGGAGTAGGACAGAGAACTTTATCAGTTAAAGCAGAAAGAGGCTGGGAAGGCAGTCAGAATAGCAAAGGCCCAAACCGAGGAAAGGATAGCCAACTCTGTTAAGAAGGGGAATAAGACCTTTTATAGGTACATTAGAGAGCGAAGAAAGACCAAAGGAGGGATACTGAGGCTTAATAAAGGGGAGGGAATGTGGGTAGAGGGTGACAGTGAAAAAGCAGGGATACTGAATGAATATTTCTGCTCAGTATTCACAAAGGAAGAGGAGGGGGAGGTACCTAAACCAGACAAGAAAAACACTCTGAAGACGGGGGTCTATACCAGTCCATTTACAGAAGAAAGGGTTCTGAAAGAACTAATAAAATTAAAGGTGGACAAAGCAATTGGGCCTGATGGGATTCACCCAAGAATTCTAAAGGAACTAAGGGTAGAACTAGTGACACCGCTGACTACTCTCTTTAACAAATCATGGGAGGATGGGGTGGTACCTGAGGACTGGGGAAGGGTGAATGTGATTCCTCTTCACAAAAGTGGGAGCAGGACAGAGGCAGAAAACTACAGAACAGTTAGTTTGACCTCAGTGGTAGGGAAAATGATGGAATCACTTCTGAAGGAAAGAATTGTTGAGTACCTAGAGGCCAGTGGGGCACAGGATCCAAGGCAGCATGGATTCACGATGGGAAGGTCATGTCAGTTGAATCTAATAGGTTTCTTTGACTGGGTGACCAAAGTAGTAGACCAGGGAGGGGCTGTGGACATGGCCTACCTAGATTTTAGCAAGGCATTTGATACAGTCCCACACAAAAGATTAATACACAAGTTAGCCAGCCTTGGAGTGGGTCCCAAGGTGGTAGCCTGGATAAAAATTGGCTAGACAACAGGGCCATAAGGGTAGTAGTAAATGGAGTCCACAGTGAAAGAAAGGAGGGTTACTAGCGGGGTGCCATGAGGGTTCAGTACTAGGACCCGGGTCCTTTTTATAATGTCTTTATAAGTGACATTGCAGAGGAACTGGAAGGAAGTATGTCTCCTTGCAGACTTACACAAAGATCTGCAACAGGGTTGATACACAAGATGGAGTGGAAAGGATGAGAAGGGACTTGGCAAGGTTGGAGGAATGGTCAGATGTATGGCAGCTCAGATTCAATGCAAAGAAGTGCAAGGCAGTGCACCTGGGAAACAAAAACCCAGGGGAAGAGTACACAATGGGGGGTGAGATACTGACAATAGTAAAAATGGAAAGGGACCGAGGGTAATTATATCAGATGACCTAAAGGTGAGCAAGCAATGTGAGAAGGCAGTAAGGAAGACTGGGGGGATACTGGGATGCATAGGGAGAGACATCAATAGTAGAAAACAGGAAGTTGTTATCCCTCTGTACAGACAGTTGGTGAGACCCCATCTGGAGTACTGTGTGCAGTTCTGGAGACCCCCATCTCCACAAAGACATAGACAGAGTGGAGGCTGTCCAGAGGAGGGCACCAAAATGGTGCAGGGTCTGCACCAGAAGACATATGAAGAAAGACTGAAGGAGCTTAATATGTATACCCTTGAGGAAAGAAGGGAGAGGGACATGATAGAAACTTTCAAGTACCTCAAGGGAATCAACGAAGTCAAGAGGTAGCATCTTTCAGAAAAAGAGATGTGCAAGAACAAGGGCACAATTTGAAGAGATAGAGAGGGACGTCTCAGAGGTAATGTGAGGAAGTATTTTTCACAGAGAGGTTGTGGATGCATGGAACAGCCTCCTGAGGAGGTTGTGGAGTCAAGAACAGTGGGGGAAATCAAGAATGCATGGGACAGACATAAGGCAGTCCTAGTGTGGGGTAGGAGGAAGTAAGCTGTTTTTTAACTAGGATCTGCAGCTTATCTGTTAAGTAGGAAAATGGGCAGACTAGGTGGGCCAAGCAGTCCTTATCTGCCATCACATTCTATATTTCTATGTTTCTATGAGTTGGGAGCAGAGGATTAAAAAAAAACCCCTGTTTAAGTCAATGGCAAAAGGCGTACCAATTAGAATGTAGTCATGAGGCAGGCAGACAGACCAATCAGTGTCTGGCTGAAAAAGTGCTGCGCCAATCAGGTTCTGCCAATCGGGGAGGCTCGAGAGTGAATTCAGCGGCCGTACCTGTAGGGCTAGATCTGATTCCCAGAACCCTTGCTTTGGTGCAGGCTGGTGGAGGCAGTCTGGCGGCGTCCGTAGAGACGGCTGAAGTGCACTGCCCTCTGGAATGGAGTGCCACTCAGGCTTGAGTCCCTGTAGGGCTAGATCCAATCCCCAGAACCCTTGCTTCAGTGCAGACTGGTGGAGGCAGTCGGGTAGTGGCCGTAGAGATGGCTGAAGTGCACCACCTTCTGGAATGGAGTGCCACTCAGGCGCGAGTCCCTGTAGAGCTAGATCCGATTCCCGGGACACTTGCTTCTGTGTAGGCTGGTGGAGGCAGTTGGGCAGTGGCCGTAGAGATGGCTGAAGTGCTCCACCCTCTGGAATGGAGCGCTGCTCAGGCGCTGGTCCCTGTAGGGCTAGATCCGATTCCCGGGACCCTTGCTTCAGTGCAGGCTGGTGGAGGCAGTTGGGTGGTGGCTGTAGAGACGGCTGAAGCACACCGCCATCTGGAATGGAGTGCCACTCAGGCGCGAGTCCCTGTTGGGCTAGATCTGATTCCTGGGACCCTTGCTTCGGTGCAGGCTGGTGGAGAAAGTTGGGTGGCAGCTGTAGAGACGGCTGAAGTGCACCACCCTCTGGAATGGAGTGCCGCTCTAGCGCGAGTCCCCACATCTCCCTTAAGGCTGCCACATCTCCCTCAATGTCCCATCAAACCATGGGGGACCGAGGGCAAAGGGAGAGCGCACGAACACTGACAGGAGCAATGACGTCCAGGGCCACCAAGATAGCCATAATATGGGCTACCACAAGGGCATCTGGGTCATTGTTTGCCACATCTCATAAAAGGCGATATCTGACCATTTCCAAAGGGGTAGGCCTATGAAGGGGGGTGCTAAAACTAAACCCCACGGTGTAGTGATCGGACCAACCAACTGGTTCCACCCCCAAATCAGAGGTCTCGATCCCCAGGAGAAAGACTAAGTCAAGCGAGTGACCATGTTTATGGGTAGCAGCGGTAACTATCTGTGTAAGGCCAAGAGATGACATCAACTGGAGGAAGTGTTGTACAAACTGAGAGAGTTCTTCATCAACCCAGGCATTGAAGTTGCCCAGAACCATCAGTCTGGGTGACTCAAATGCCATGTCAATGACAAAGTCAGCCACTTCCTGAAGAAATCGCTTCTCATCTCCGGGTGGACAGTAGATGAGTGCGATCCTACAACCTACACCTGCTACCACGGTACACTTGAATTACTCAGTTTCCTCAACCGGTACACTCGTGAGGTTAAGTTTGGTCTTGAAACAGACCACAACCAACCCCCCCACGTGATCCAGTCCCGGGCGGTGAATCACCCAATACCCGGCTGGAGTTAGAGCCTCCAAAATGGAGCCAGAGTTTCCATCCAGCCAGGCTGCCCAGGCCACCTACCCACCAGTATTGGTGGTGCCCTTGGGTATGGAAACCAGGCATGGAGGACCACGTTCTAGATTTAATTTCACCCCAGGGCGTCTCATGGATCTCACGACCCCGATGTGGTGGCCCTGCTCATTCACCCACCACTGTTCACCCCCCCCCTTCCCTTATGAGTAATACCCAGTGCACTACAGTGCTGGTAGGTTGTAAACTGCAATGGGGGAGGAAAAAAGGGATGGAGGGCATGAAGGGCAGAGGGTGAATAGCGCACGACCATGGTGGCAGGCCTCCAACACATTCTAACACTGGCAATACACACTTAGCTAACCTGCAGACTAATATAACTAAAACAAAATAACATAAAAACTCAGCCTAAATAAAAACCCTCAGTTATCCCCCTTAATGCTAAATTCAAAATATGAGTAATTCAATGTCTTAGGCAGAAATAAATTTGCAGTCACGGATAAGTACTGAAAAACTAAAATAAAAAATAAAATTCAAATACAAAAACAAGCCAAATACAGATAACAAATGTCTTCAAATGAAAATTTACAGCTCCCTGGGCATTCTCACTGCCTCGGGGGCTGAACCGCATATAAGCACTCTCACTGTCTGTAAGAATAATATTGAAATGTAAATGTTTCCAGTCCACAGGCCCTCTCATGCCCTGGGGAACTAGCAAGAGATACAGACGCTCTCACTGCCTGTTAAATGATAAAAAATCCAGTATAATAATAAAAACTTAAATAAACATCTTCAGTTTGCAATCCAGGATGGCAAGATAATACAAACCCCCAGCCTATCTCTCACATAGGCAGAGCAAGTTCATGTCAAAAGAAATAAAACACTCTCACTGCTGATGAGTCTTCAGAGAATGAGAGGCAAGCAGGGTAGACACAGTATCCAATGTATTTCTTGGTTCAGGGCCTATTCTGGTCTCCAGTAACAAAAGATTCCCTGACTGGGAACAATTACTCACACCAGCCGTCCCCCGAGGAGTTGCCAAAAGCTCTCAGCCTCAATCAGTTCAGAGTGAGCAGGCCCTCCAGGCCGCTCACCCAAGCCAGGAATCTCAGGTATTCGGTGTCCATCTTCTGAGAGCACCATATCCAGTTCGGCCCCTGGCCAGCAACCTCAGCAAACATCCCCTGGGTTCAGGTCGGGTTTGAAACCCAGTCAGCCCAACACAATAAAAGGCTGGCATTCCAGAGCCGAAATCAGAAGCCACCACAGTTCCCTCTGATCCTAACCGGGAGCAGGAGGCAGAAGTCATTTAAACTGGTGGCCAGTGACACTCCTCGAGCAAGACCACAAGCCGGTCACACTCCACAAGAGCACATACACCTCTGTTCCAGACACTGAGCCACAGATCACCACAGTTCACAACTCTAGCTACCAGCGGTCAGCCAGTTCCACTTCCCTCACTCCCAGGAAACAAACACTGGCACTGAAACACAGGTAAAAAGAAAATATCTCTTCTCAAGCCAGAGTCAGAGAAATAATGAAAATTCCGCAGCAGCAACAGAACGTTAAGCATTAAGTTATCCAGATCACTTTGTATATTCACGTTTCACCCAGTAAATGAAGCTATGCTCACTATCTCACTCATTTACTCTAACTGCCTAAGCATTAAAACCTAACATTAAACTACAAAATAAATACAAACAAAATAGAGTAAAATAAAACAGAATAAAACAAGATAAAATGCTGCTAAAACACAACTAAATCAGACGTGTAGACAGCTAACCCAGCGTGGCCTCCATCTTAGTGCTCAGCCCCAATGTTAGCGAAGGGAAGGCAGGTAGTAAAAGCAAAGCTACCCTAATTGCCTTGCCCATTGTGGAGGAGCCATTCCAGAGATTCAGAATGGATATTGTGGGACCCCTTGAATACCTCAAGCTCCTCTGAGGAAAAGTTGATCCTGACAGCGGTAGATTATGCCACCCGATACCCAAAGGTGGTTGCCTGCTTCTCACTCAAGGCAGACAAAGTGGCAGATGCCTTGCTAGGGATTTTCTCCTGTGCCTGGTTTCCACAGGAGGTGATCTCTGATCAAGGGGGTAACTTCATGTCGGACCTGATGAAGTGTTTGTGGGAGAAGTTTGGGGTGGTGCAGAGACGCACAACACCTTATCACTCACAAGCCAATGGGTTCGTGAAAAGGTTTAATGGTATCCTAAAAATGATGCTCTAAGTGTTTGCTGAACAGCATGGGAGGGACTGGAAGAAATACCTTTTCCCACCTGTTGTTCACATACAGGGAGGTGCCCCAAGAGTCGACAGGGTTCTCTCCCTTCAAGGGACGTAGGGTGCGTGGCCCCTTAGACTTGATCCAGGAAGACTGGGAAGGCAAGCACACCACCCAGGGAACTCCCATAGTGGAGTATGTACTTAAGTTTACGGAAAAGCTGAAGGAGCTTATGGAGGTGGCCCAAAGCAACCTGTCAGCTGCCCAAGAGAAGCAAAAAAGTCTGGCAGGACCGAGGAGCCAGAGCTCACTCACAGTGCAGGTCAGGAAGTAATGGTCCTAATTCCAGTCTGGAAGGACAAGCTTCAGGCCGAGTGGACAGGACTCTACAAAGTAGTCTGACAGGTCAATGACATAAACAGTATTGTGGAACTGCCTGAAAGGACACATACCCATACAATGTATTGAGACAGTATGATGAAGCCATATGCAAATAGGGTTGACATGGTGTTTGCAGTTTGTAGTCCTGGGGAAGGAACGGATGAGGAAGACCCAATCCTGGACTTGTTAGAGGAAAGCAAGTGGGAGTCATCTGTGGAGGCAATCAAGCTGTCACCCCAGTTGACCCCGGAACAGTCCCAGGAAGTGAGAGAAGTTTTAGAGGACTTTACCTCTTTGTTTACAGCCAAGCCTGGATGAACCACCTTAGCGGCCCATGATGCAGACATGGGGACACAAGCACCCATATGGTGGACAGCCTACCAGGTGTCTGAGGCCATCCTAAAGGACATTAGGAGGGAGATGGAGGAAATGCTGGATTTAGGAGTAATCCAGAAATCCCACAGTCCCTGGACCTCACCCGTAGTCCTCGTTCCCAAGCCAGATGGATCTACTCACTTTTGTATAGACTATCGTGGACTCAGTGCAGTCATGAATTCTGATGCTCATCCAATGCCATGGATGCACAAACTACTAGACAAACTGGTTGGGGTGACATACCTCACCACAATTGACTTTTCAAAAGCATACTGGAAGGTGGAGTTAACTGCCAGAGCTAGAGAATGGTCAGCCTTCATCACTCCAATAGGATTATTCAAATTCTGAGCAATGCCTTTTGGAATGAAAATGCCTCTGCCACATTCCAAAGGTTGGTCAACCAGGTGTTACATGGTACTGAAGAGTAAGTGGTGGCTTATCTGAATGATTTTGCCATCTTCAGTATCAGCTGGAAGGAACACCTGTCCCATCTGAAGGAAGTGTTGGCAGGGCTCACTGTCGTGGCTGAAAAGTGCCAGGTGGTTATGGCGAAGGTGGCATACCTAGGCCATGTAGTGGGGTCGAGACAGCTTCATCATAATCAAGCAAAGATTGAGAAAATAGAGGCATGGCCCATGCTTGAAACCCAGAAGCAGGTTAGGAGCTTCCTAGGGACTGCAGGGTACTACCAAAAGTTTTGTGCCCAATTATAGTACCCTGATGGCTCCCTTATCTGGCTTGCTAAAGAAAAGACAGCCCAAACAGGTAAACTGGGAGCCAGCCTGTGAAGAAGCCTTCACACGGCTTAAAGTGGCACTGTGCAGTGCCCCTGTGTTGGCCAGTCCAGATTACACTAGGCAATTTGTAATGCAGATAGATGCCTCGAATCTGGGAATTAAAGCAGTCCTCAGCCAGACATCTAATCAAGGAAGAGACCACCTGATAGTGTAGCTGAGCAAGAAATAAATGCTTTGAGGTACAGACTGATCACAACCCCCTGGTGTGGCTAAATCAGATGGGAAAAACAAATGGATGGCTCCTCAGATGGTGTATTGCCCTACAGGCCTATGACATTACCATTACACCCAGGTCAGGGCCTGCCAAAGCAAACGCAGATGGCCTGTCTCTCCGGTTAGAACAGCAACCAAATTGTGGGAATCCTGCCATGCAATAGGGGTGTGTTCCCACAAATTCAGTCTAAGGAAGGAGGAATGTGATGATTTGGCCACCTCAGTCATATATTAGACATACTGCTGTCATATTTCTCAAAATGTTTTAGGTTTAAATTCCCAAAAAGACCAGGATTGCAGGTTTACCAGAAGGAAGCCCATGTTTCTTGTTTTTTGAAAAGGGTGGATTCCCGGAGAGCGATGGCAAGGGGTTCTATGGCTAGGACAAATAGGAGTGGGGAAAGGGGGCAACCTTTCCTTGTACCTTTCTGTAATTGAAAGAGCATAGACAAGATACCATTGATTAGGACAGAGGCCATGGGAGAGACATATAGGAGTTTAATCCAGGAAATGAAGTTGGAGCCTATACCCATAGTAGAGAGTGTATGGAAGAGAAAGGGCCACTCTACCCAGTCGAACGCCTTTTCAAAATCAAAGGCCAGGGCTACGGAGGACATGGGGGATGCTCTAGCCAGATGCATCAGTGTAATTAGAGTTCTGTGGTGGTCAGACTGTAGACGACCCTTAACAAAACCAGCCTGTGAGGGATGGATTAGTCCCAGAAGGAGAGGTTCAAGCCTGGTGGCCAGGACTTTGGCCAGGATCTTAGCATCAGCATTAATGAGTGATATAGGGTGATAGCCACTAGGGGACAGTGGTTTTTTCTCCTTCTTTGGAATAACTGTTATGGTGGCTTCTCTCAAAGTAGGAGGGAGTTTGCCAATTGAAAGGGAGTGATGAAATGCTCAGACTAGATATGGGGCCAGGTTAAGGCCTGGGGTTCTGTAAAAGTCTATGGGCAGCCCATCTTTACCATGGGCCTTATGAAGATTCATGGATCTAATCGCTCTGTCCACTTCTGCCTCTGAGAGTTAGGATTCCAGAGCTAGTGAGTCCCTTTTTGGGATTCGAGGGATAGGTAGCGCAGCCAATATCAGGGGGGTGAGGAGATGAATAATGCTGTTCTTAAAATCGAGTCATAATCTCATTGATTCCTTTTTGGGAATAGCATTTCCCCCCTGTTTATCTACTAGAGCATGTAATGTACGGGAAGCTTGTTGCTGTTTCAAGCGGTAGGCAAGGAGTTTTCTAGCCTTCTCCCCCTTCCCAGAAAGCATGTCTTATTCTTCATAGGTTCAACTCGGCTTGCCAAGTGAGGTGGACATTGAGAGAGATTCTGGTACTAATCAGCTGGGATAGCAAGGTCTGGGAAGGAGCTTGAGATTCGAGTACCTTATATTGAGATTCTAAGGTGTACAATTGTTTTTCAAGGGCTCGTTGATCAGCCTCCCAGCAACGCCTCCTAGCACAGGCAAAGGCAATTATTCTGCCCTGAATAGTAGCCTTAAAGGCCTCCCAAAGGGTTGAGTCAGAGACCTCCACATTGTCATTATGTTCCCAGTAGTCTGCCACGTCAGGGCCTAGTCACTTCTGGAATTCCAAGTCCTCTAGCAGAAGGGGATCTAAACACCAGGTAGAGGTTGAGGGGGAAACCTGCCCTAGCCTGATCATAAGCTCTATGGGGTGCATGGTCAGATATGATGATCGGATGTATATGCAAGTGGACAACTGATTCATAAAGCCAAGAGGAAATAAGCCAGAGGTCAGTCCTGCTAGATGACCCATGAGCTGTACAGAAATAAGTAAAATCATGATCACCTGGGTGCTGTGCCCTTCAGGCATCTAGCAGTACATGCTCACTCATGAGTCCCATAACTGCCAACTTAGCTTGTCTGTGGGGTTCAGGGGTCTTATTACTCCTGTCTTGTAGGTGGTCCAGTGTCAAATTAAAATCTCCCCCCATTAATACTGGAGCTTGTTAAGAGTTGATCTTGGAAAGGGTTTGGTTTATGATATGAAAACACAGAGGGCAGTATTGATTGGGGACATATGGATTGACTAGGATCAAGGAGCCCACCAGTTTTCATCTCAGCCATGACCCGTCTGCCCTCCTTATCATGAATGTGTCTAATCAGTTTCCAGCCCAATTTTTTATGGAGCGGTATAGAAACCCTCGCTTGCGTGAGTCTGCCACATTGTGTATCTCTTCGTCAACCCACCCTTGTTTAAGTTTCTTAGCCTCCACAGAGGAAAGCTTTGTTTCTTGGAGGAATGCTATGAGAGGGACTAATTTTTATGTTTGCTTGCACGCATGTGCAAGAAACATAGTGCTATCATCCGACATGCAGTGCCATACAGTTGAAAGGGAGAGCGCCACTTCAGTGAGCATGATCAGATAACCTAAGCATGCTCTCTCCCTTTCAACTGTACAGCACTGCATTTCTGACTGAAGCGTGCTCTTCCACCCCACCCCCCACAGCCTTCCAGGTGCCACGCTGGGAGCCCACCCCAGCATGGCAAAACTGTTATGGCCGACGGGGTGCCCAATCCCCGTCGGCTCCACATCTCCGCCCCCCAACAGCCTTCCAGCTGCCACCCTGGGAGCACACACAGTTTCCTCTGCTTTCTACAGAACATACACAGGACGAAACACTCACTCTACAGATGATCTAGAACTCATTTCGGTCCAGCTGGTCACGTACACCGCATATACTGTATACGCATGATCGTTGGCATGTAAGCAGCTTGGTAGCAATGTTAGTGGAGATCTCCAGTTGTTACCTATTAAGGATGTCATGCATACATGACCGTAGTGTTAGTGAGTAACTGGCATGGTAGCGGAGCTCTCCGCTCCTTACCCGGTAACACTAGGTGCATGCATACGCGGTGACGGGATGTATCTGACATCTACTTACTCGGGACTGTTGCTTGGATAATGTTGTAACTCCAGGCATGTATACGCGCAATCAGCAGTTCCCGTATTTCAGAGAGCAAGTGGTGATGTCATGATGCAGACATTCGGGCTAGTAGTCTCAGATTCCTATCTTTGTAATATAGCTATTAAGTGTATTACTGCATATCTTCTCTCTCCCCCCGAAATGTGCAAGGGGAGAAGGGCTAAATGGGGGGGCAGCTTTGTGTGTAGGGTGTTCTGGGGAGGGGGTTGACTGCAAGGGGGTAGTGTGGGAAAGGGGTTCTTGCTGCGGGGGCACAGCAGCTCGTCTGTTTGGGGTGGGGTGGAGTCTGCCGAAGGAGGGTGGCTGCTGTGTGGGAAGGGTGGTTACAGCTCAGGGATGCACAGAGCCTGTGGGAAGGGAGGAATCCACCTGTGGGGGGACGTGTCTTGCCCACTGCCCACAGTCCTTGGCATCCATTCCCTTTACAGGCCACCTAGCCCCCTGTGCTAGTATGTTCTTCAGGAGGGGGTGTACAGCTGCATGGAGATGACTAGTTTGTAGGAATGGGGTTCCAGCTGTACAGGGAAGGGACATATGGCTAGTCTGCTCTGAGAGAGGATCTGCTGCAGGGGGGTGGCTGATTTGTGGGAAGGGGGTTATGCTAGGGGGCGAACACAGCTGTTGGGGGGGTCCAGCTGTGAGTGGATGTGGCTTGTCCACTGCCCATAGTCTTTGGCATCAACTCCCTTTACAGCCCACCATATCCTCTCTGCAGGAAGAGGGGATTCCAGTTGAGGCGTGGGGGCACACAGTATTCTCTTTGGGATGGGGTGTCCAACTGCAGGAGGAATGGCTGGTCTGTGGAGGGGCTTTCAGCTGTCTGTGGGTGTGGCTGGTCCACTGCTCCCCTACCACTTGAAGCAGGAGGAGGTACATTTAGGAGGGATGTGAGGAAGCACATTTTCACAGAAAGTGTGGTGGATACCTGGAATATCCTTCCAGCGGCGGCAATGGGGGAAAAAACAGTGGCTGGGTTCAAAAATGCCTGATAAAGGCACAAGGGAGTCGTGGAGGTAAGGTAGTGGGGAGAAAAGACTACACCATGAATCAAGAAGCGTCTGCAACAAAAAATAAAGGTAAAAACAAATGGGCAGATTGGGTGGGCCCAGCAGCCCTTATCTGCTGTCACATTTTATGTATCTATGTATGCATTTATGTACCACAGACTTCCCTATCTTTAAAGCCCATCAAAACCCCCTCATTCATGCCCCCTGTACTCTTTTCATGGTTCCAGAGCATGCCCCGCACCTCCACTGCCGGTCCCCAGAACAGTGACATCCTTCTTCCACAGCAATATTAACATCTCCTCCCTAGTCAGATTAGACCTTCCATACCTTTGACACGTACCCTCCATGCAGGCCCCTCATTGATGCCACCTCTCAGACCCGTGACACACCAAACCACTTACCCACCCTATATGGTTTGTTGAGATACTTTCCCTTAACAAACCATGACACTACCCACACACTTCACAGCCCTAGATACTAGCCCCTTTTCCTTTTTTTGGCCCTGACACTAGCTAACCTCCTTCCACAGTCCCAGATACTAGCCCCACCTCCTTCCATAGCCCTTCCAACACTGCTTACCCTAACTCCACAGCCCATGACAGTATCCCCTCCTCCACAGCCTCTGACATTACCCTCCTATGGCCCTACACTAGCCCCCCCCACCACCATCACCATCTCCTTCCTTCATGCTCCCCTCACCTCACAGTCTCCCACCCAACAACCTTACTCCCTTCACAGTCTCCACAAATACCCTTCTCTATCCACAGTCCACCACCACCTCCACTCTCACTCCCTCCATGGCCCCTCGGGCCACATTCCTCCCAGGATTGCCCCCCCAAACAACTCTCATCCCCAGCCCACCAAGCGCATTCCTCACTGGCACACTGAGCACCCCTCCCTCTCTAGACATGCCTCCCTCCCAGGCCCCTGACATCTACCACACTGGCCTACCGGACACCTTCATCACTCCCAGCCACCTGGGTGCCCCACCCTCCTTCCCCAGAAACCCCTCCCTCCTGTGCCCCTCAGACATCTCATTCCCTGGACACCCCCCTGGGCCACACACCCAACTTCGTCCTTGGACTACCCCTTCCTGAGCCCCCTTGACACCTCTTCCCTCCTTGATAACTGGACACCCATCATGCAGACACTCTACACCCCCACTTACCGAGCAACTGCAGCTCCATCTCCTGAATCCACCACTCATCACTGACCTCTGGCTACTGAGCTCCCCGCCATTTAAGCCCTGGTCTCAGACTCCTGAGGCTCACATAGTCTTGGCAGCATGCTCCCTGACCACCCTGGGGGCAGGCTCCATAGTGTCTCATTCCCCCAGCACTCGCTGCTGGAAACTGATTCCTCTCAGCCTTGGATGTTAGAACCCAGAGTCCCCACATCCAACCCTGACTTCTGGCTTACACCCAGCCCCTGCTTCATGCTCTCAGACTCATCCAGTCCATGTCTCAGGCCAGGTCATGGTGCACTGCCTGCTACATGTGGATGTCAATGCAGTCAATTCTGGATCTCACAGGTACAACAGGCAGGATCAGCATTTTTCTGTTTGTTTAACCTTCTGTTATTAAGGTCATGAATAAAAGTGGCTATAATTGTACAAACAGATTCAAGGAGACATCTTCCGGCAACCATTTTTTTTTTTAAATCTTGTGTGACATACCCTCAACATTTTTCCTCTTACCCAAAAACATATCCCTTGGATGAGCCCCCACATTTTTGTAACCACCTTGCCACTTTTCTCAGCTGGCACCCCCCAATAAAAGAAACTAGTGCCCAAATCACGGCATGCAATTTACTCTTGGCAGAATTACTCAATTGGTACTACCCCTAACTTTACAGTATATACCAGACTTGTTATCTAAAGGATGGGGGGATGGGGGTACGATACTAAAAAATGAACCTTTGTATTTACCCCCAGGTCCAGGGGAGAGGATGCTAGGCGTATGCTAGACCTAACTGCTGAGGGGCCCCAATAACATTCACACAGAAGCAATAAGCTGAATGTCCAAAGCAGTAACTGGGATTGTGCAGTATGGCTTTATTCACAGATGTTACTTTAAAGCACAGGTGGACCCCCAGTTGTTTGTCATTGCAACACATGTACAGCCTTTTTTTCCAGAAACACCTTGCTAGGCAGTATTAGTTTCCACAGAATCATCTTTATCCATTTTCCCCAAGTGTATGCTGTTAGGGTTTCTGACCATAACACCCCACCCTGTAGAGACTGACAGGCATCAGGGGTGTCACCTGGGATTGCCGCCTGTAATGCTCATGCCATTCCATCCCCACCCACACCCTGCAGCCACTGACAGGCATCGAGGTGTGCCTTGGACTCTTTGGCCCCAAAGTTCACCCTGTTCTCCTATACTGCACCCATCTCACTGTATTTCCTTATGGAATGGAGTGAACACAAGGCCCAAAGACCCCAAGGCACACTGTAATACTTGTCGGTGTCTGCAGAGTAGGGTGTGGTGAAATGGCGTGCTCATTATGCCTGACGACCCAAAGGCACACCCCAATGCCTGTCAGTCTCTACAGGGTGGTGGTGGGGTTGGCTTCAGTTCAATACTTCACTGCCATTCCTATTATGCATCTCTCTAACTCCTACACTACCAATGCCAATGCCAGCAAGCAAACATTCGACATTGACAAATGCTTGTTTAAGATGCAAAAGCACCTTTTTTCTTTTAACTGGGGAATTAAGCCCTCTAACATTCCAGGAAATTAATTTGGTTTTCACCTTGTTTGGGGTGTGTCATGGCTGAATATGGATGAGAAAGAGAACCCCATGCGGCAGGGTTAGAAATAGGGTGGGTCGGTGGCCAGCCTCTAGCTCCCTTCCTTCCAAGGTAATGCACCTGGGAAACAAAAACCCAGGGGAAGAGTACACAATGGGGGGGTGAGATAGTGCTCTAGCTATAACGAATGAGTCAGGGTAAGACCTTCATTAAGCTATAAACGATATTCGTTATATAGGAGGCAAAAAGACATTACCATCAGTAAAACACCATAGAGCCAGACAGTGGTACCCCATGAGCGCGCTGCTGCTCAAACCAAAGCTGGGTTGCTTGGTCAATTTCACCCTCGTCAGGATGCCTTAACTTTTTTCGAGCCATCCCCTGGGTCTCTGAGCACTCATCAGCAAATGCTCGGAGGGCATTCTCCTGCTTCCGCCAAGTACATATGGTGGATTTTGAATAACCATTCTCAAAAGACAACTTAGTCAAGCTTTTCACCACCTTTCACCACCACCTTTCAGGCGGTCTAGAATTGCCAGCTTAGTTTCGACTGTGTAGCAGGATCGCTTCATTTTGCATGCCATACAGCTGCAGGATGCCGGCACTGTTTTATAGGAAATGTGTGATTGATAATTGAAAGTTAATTGCTGATGCGCCTATTAATTAGAGAAACTGGATTGGGAGCCATCACCCTAATTTGTAGTAAGCGGGATTTCGCTATAGCGAGGTTCGTTATAGTGAGGGAGCACTGTACTAACAACAACAAAAATGGAAAGGGACCTGGGGGTAGTCATATCAGATGACCTAAAGGTGGGCAAGCAATGTGAGAGGGCAGCAAGAAGGGCTGGGGGGATACTGGGATGCATAGGGAGAGGCATCACCAGTAGAAAACAGAAAGTTATTATCCCTCTGTACAGACAGCTGGTGAGACCCCATCTGGAGTACTACATGCAGTTCTGGAGACCCAATATCCGCAAAGACATAGACAGGATGGAAGCTGTCCAGAGGAGGGCAACTAAAATGGTGCAGGGTCTGCAATGGAAGACATATAGAGAGAGACGAAAGGAGCTTAATATGTATAGCCTCGAGGAAAGGAGGTGGGGGGGACATGATAGAAACATTCAAGTACCTCAAGGGAATCAACACAGTCCAAGAGGGTGGCATCTTTCAAAAAAGGAGGTGTGCAAGAACAAGAGGGCACAATTTGAAGATAGAGGGGGGGCAGCTCAGAGGTAATTTAAGGAAGTATTTTTTCACAGAGAGGGTTGTGGATGTATGGAACGGCCTTCCGGAGGAGGTTGTGGAGTCAAAAGCAGTGGTGGAATTCAAGCATGCATGGGACAGTCATAAGGCCATTCTAGGGGGTGGGGGTAGGAAGAAGTAGGCTGCTGGTTAACTAGGATCTGCAGCTTATCCAGTAGGTAGGGAAATGGGCAGACTAGGTGGGCCAAGAGGTCCTTATCTGCCGTCAAATTCTATGTTTCTATGTTACACCTGTGTGAAAACCTAACCGCTTCTCATGGATTGCCATAAACAGAAACAACTCTAGGTGGCACAAACTAACCACTTAATAACAGAAACCTTTTTAACATACAGACTTGAAAAATCCATGTAGAACTAACAGCAGAATACTTAACATAACCCCCCTTCCCTTCCCACCCACCTATTGTGAACCCATCTACAAGTGAACAGCATCTGCTGTGAATATCGGCTGAAACCCAGCCCAGATAACAGCAGCGGTCACTGGAGGGTGAGAAACTTGCAGCATACATCGAGGAGAAGGGATTGCATGGAGCTCCAAATTCCGCCAGCTCTCCCCACTTAACCATATATTGTGGAACCTTCCGTTCAGTACAAACTAAAATGCTACTCTTAACCAAGAATGTAGCTTAAGGAACAGCAAGTAGAGCCTTAGTCTTAAGCCCATCCTCCACGGGGGGGAGAGTAAGCCGGGCAACAGGGGTAGAAGTCTGCCCAGACCTGCAGGTATACTCCAAGGCCACGGCGTGGAGTACTTGCTGGAAGTCAAACAAAGGGGCATATGGCAAACTGTATAAGGGGCACACAAACTGGTACTTATTAAATAACAGCTTACCCGGCGCTAAAACCAGCCCCACTGTTAATATAACATATACTGCCCCAAAACGGGGGTATGTGCAGCATGATAAGCAGTTACAAACCGGGGAAGGGGTCACCGTATTAGGGTGACTGGCAAGAAAACCAGACTGAAAACAAAGGAGTTGAGTTCAGATTCAGCCCTCATTGTGGATGGCAGGATTAGCTTCAATGGTATCTTCTCCGGCAACCGCTTGATCAGTGTTCGTAGAGGCCTCAGGAGAAGTGACACTTGATGAGCCTGCCCAAGAAAGGCTTCTGGCAGATTGGGGCCTGCAGTTCTTATTAGATGCGTTCCAAGGGGGCTTAGGCAGCTCCTGTGGAGGGTCATCTGTCGGGAGATCCATTAAGGCGATGAACTGGTTGTTACTCTTGTCCAGCAGGCTGTGTGAGGTAGCCGAGTCAGAGCTATCGCTGTGGCTCCTGGATCGAAGCCAGGGCATCTTAGCAATGTGTGCCCCCTCAATCCTTGCCCTACGTCTGTTCCTTCACCTGCTGCCTGGAGGTTTCTTAGAAGGGGTACAACTGGGTGACTGCAAATGCGAGGGGCTTGAGGTTACTGGGTCAGCCATCTGTCATCCAGTTTCCATCGGCTGTGGTAAAGTGGCCTTGGCTCCAGTGCTGACACTCTCTTTAAACTTACCTCAGTTAAGTTTAGGAGCTTGAGCAACAAGGACATTCTCCGCAGATGCAGGGTTATCGAACAGTCATGGGTTGCCATTAAAAATTACTCTGAGGGAGGCAGGATAGCGAAGCGAGTACTCGACCCTGAGTTCAGCACAGGCTCTACATGCTGGAGTGAAGGCCCTGCTTTGCATGGTGACCTCCTGCGAGTAGTCAGAAAAGATCTGTATGCTGTGTCCTTGCCATGAGAGCTCCTTTTTTTCTCTGGCAAGCTTAGTAATATTCTCCCTGTCCTGGAATCGAAGGAAGCGGGTGAGGATAGTGCGAGGGCAGGCCCCAGCAGTAGGCTGAGGAGCAAGCGACCTATGGGCCCTATCAATTTCAGGGGGGGGCCCAGTCATGCCAGTACAGAATGAGAAGTAGCACCTTCTGCAAAAACAAAATAGCGTCCGGCCCTTCACAGCCCTCAGAGAACCCAACAAACCACAGGTTGTTCCGCCGGCTGCGGTTCTCCAAGTCCTCTTCTCTGGACCAGAGTAGATTGATCATCCTCTCTTCCTCTCGTAGCTTGGCTCCTATCTTGTGCCCACTATCCTTTGTTTCAGTCAGTCTATGCTCTGTGACGCTGGCCAGCTGAGAGAGATTGACAGTATCAGTGGTATTTTGCTTTGTGGCCAGGTCCAGATTATTCATCCAGTGCAGAATCTCAGAAAACATTTGTCTGATTTCTAAAAGATTCCCCTCCAATCCCGCTGATGCCATGACAGGCTTCATCCCAAGGCTCATGGAGATTTGCAAGGCCTCGCAACTGAGGGATGAAACGGATCGAAGTTGTACACAGTATTCAGCCATTCAGGGGTCAATTGGCGGATCACTAGACGGGCAAGTAGTTAATTAACACTTAACACTCAGTATAGTGGCGCCGTACCTAGGAAGGATCCAAATACTGTAGGAATTCAGTGGGATTTGTCTGGGATCTCAGAGCTCAGGCATCCATTCAAAAAGGTTGCAGGCTACACCCCCAGGTGGGAATGTTTATTAATCTGTGACATGCCTGTTTATTGCTAAAGGTGCCACCACAATGGGAATCTGGGGGTCAAGTAGGGGAAATAAATAGGTCTCTGGAGGGGTCAGTAGAGGGAGAACTAGGTTGCTGCACCACCCATGGGAGAAGACACCAATCAGGGCTACGAGGACAGCCCCAAAGAGCTCGTAACACCTGGGTCTTCCCCCCAGTACAGCAACCAAGGAGGGTTCTCACCTGGCTACAGACTCAAGACTGCATTCTACCCTTACCCAGATTAGAGAAAAAGGCCTGGGCCCTCATGGTGAGTGTTCAATTGTTAACTCAGCAAGCACTCTAGAAGGACATGTGAAGGGTATTCCTGTTCCCCTCTGTCACCAATTGCACTTAGGTGTGGTCGCCATGAGCTCAGTGGATCTGGCCCCCAGGAGTAGGTCTGTGACAGACAGTAGTTCCCCAGAGAGGCAAAGTCCCTCCCTTTGTGAAAGAAGAGGACTTTGATTTGCTTCCAGACCTGGGGAACCATAGAATATGGAAGGAGAATTGAGATGTGCAAGAAAAGCATCACGACTTGCATGGGTAGACAGATGCAAGAGTTTAGGATACTATCGATCTGTGCTGTGGTTATAGGAGTTTTTTAGATAATACAGTGTGACAATATAGTTGCAGGGGAGATGGGGTGAAAAAGAATTAAGTGGGGAAGGATGGGGGGAGAAAAGGGATGGCACTGGGAAGAAGGGATAAAGTGGGGATGAGGGAGAAAATGGAAGAGTAGCGGACAAGGAATAGGGAAAGGGCACAGGAGGTAAAACTCATTAAATGAGACAGCAGCCTCAACCAGATCAGAAATACAGGTGCTCCCAAGTTTAAGGACTGCAGAAGTTGACTGGATGAAGGGGATTAACAATGGAATAGTTGAATATTCAGAAATTTGTTGGGAACATAAGGTTGTTCACAAGCTTTTTTAGGAAGTAATTTGCTTTTGACTTCACTGATAGCCTTTGTGCTGCATTCCAGAGCTGTTTGGACTTACTTATATCCTCTGAGGAGCCAATGGGCTTCTGTTTGTACCATGCAGAGCCACAGGCTTTAAACAGAGGAATAAGTTGTGCAGAGACCCAAGAAAAGTCTGGCCCATGAACACAATTCCTTCTCCGAGGGGTGTCTTTGTGCCAAGTTAGGATGAATTGAGATTATAAGTGACAAAGGAATTTGTCTATGTCACTAGACACTGAGGAAGGGACTAGTTGGTAGGGGAAGATCATCAAGGAGGGAGTCCAGGTCCAGAGACCCAAACAACTATTACAGATTCACTTCAGGGAGATCTGGGTTAGTAGATCATACCAACACAGTAGACCATTTTATGATCACTGAAGGCATCATGGAGAGTGCCAGCTTCCAGGATAAGCTGAGAGTAGGAGAAAATAACTCCATCAACAAGGGAGTGAGAGAAAGAGTGGGGTTTGAAGTGGGTTGGCTCAGTAGTGAGCTATGAAAAGTTGAGGGATTCAATTTGCTGGATGAGTGCTTTTGTGGAAGAGAAGAAACATAGAAACATAAACAATTTGGGCAGAAAAATCCAATTGTTTCATGCAGTCTGCTCCATAGTACCATATCCTACCCTGAGACCTGCTGTCTTGTCAGTGCTTCTGCTCCTTCCTCCCCTCATTGCATCCTGCTTTACTGCTGTCCCCTGCTTAGTAACTATTGGAGACACATCTTGCCCTGTAATCCTGCTCCTATGTCGCTGATGAACATATTGAAAAGGAGTAGGCCATGTGAGTTGAGTGGAGGCCTTGATTTGTTGGAACTGGCACGCTAAACTATTCAAAAAAGTAGTTAAAAAAACTGCCCTATACATGCTGATAAATCCTGTTCCCACACTCTCAGTATTCTTATATCACATAACATGCTAGTGCTGGGAGGGGGTCTCTGAATCAGGAAGTGGAAGGGATCGGGCTTTCAGCTCCAATGAGGCAAAATATGATCCCTTCCCTCCTGAAAACCCTATAATCATAAAATGTATTTTTTACCAGTCTTGGACTCCGGGGCAGGTAAGGGTCCTTGTTGACTTTTGCCTAATATACCAGGAAAGGTGTTGCTTAAAGATAGAGCCCCATTGGCTTGCAAAGTGAAATTCCAACACTACACAAGCCCAGAGACTTCTGAAATGACTTTTGGATTTCCATTATGATATTATACGCACCCTCACTTATTTATTTAGTTAGTTATTAATTGATTTATTGATTTATTTAATTTTATTAACCAGGTGGGCTCACTGAGACCACATGAGCCCTTTTTCAGAGGAAACCTGGAGTTAATTACAAGGAATATGCATACAATCACAATTTGTAAGTTACAATAGGATCAGTAACAGATGAACAGTTTATACAACAGACACAGTGCCATGTGCGAATCACTGTATACAATTACAGAAATAAGTAGCAATTATAAATGGCAAAGTTAAAATCCAAATGAAAGCACATAACAGGAGAAAAGCTTGCAGTCTAATTGGAATGTCTGCCAAAAAAACATTGAGACTTAAAGGGGGTGAACAGGCCAGTTGACTCAGCACAGCATACAAAAGTGGAGCTCATCAGCAATTATAGTTGCATAAGCTATGTTCCAGCAGGTGGGTTGTTAAGCCTTTCTTAAAGCCCCCAAGTGAAGAGCATTCTTGTAGGTTACTAGGAAGGGCATTCCACAAGATCGAAGTAGAAGTGACAAAGGACCTATAGCCTAGGGAAGTCCTGACTCTAGAGATATAGAGGAGTGACCAGTCAGATGATCTGAGGGACCACCTACTTGGTTTGGCTATTAACAGGTCTTATAGGTTAGGGGGAGCATTGCTGATCCTAAGTTTGAAAGCTAGGTACAGGGAGGGATAAGCTAATCTACCTTCAATACATATAGGGAGAAAAGTAGGGATCCCAGTATTGAACCATGTGGGACACCATCCAGGACAGGACCTTTATCTGATAATGCACCCTTCCATTTGAAAATTTGAGATCTATTAGAGAGGTAGCTGGAGAACCACCGTAGAGGCAGGCGATCTAGACCATGGGATTTCAGTTTAGTTATACATAATTGATGGTTCACCAAGTCAAAAGCCTTAGTGAGGTCTATAAAGACCACACTGGTCAATGAGTCAGTATCTAGGATGGATAGAACATCTGTAAAGAGTCAGATTAGGATGGTGTCTGTCCCATGTTCTTTTCTAAAACCACGTTGATGAGCAGTGAATATGCCCCGTTGTTCAATAAATTCCTGGATCTGATTGTAGACAACAATCTCCAGCAATTTACCTAGGATACACAAGAGAGATATAGGGTGGTATATAGTCATGGTGCTATTTTCCATTGCATTAAGTTTTTTAATCTTCCAGTCATGATGAAGCATTCAAATTTTATTGAATTTACACTCTTGTGATTTTACACCACTACTGATTCAGCACTGCCATTTAGGAATGGATTTAAAGAACAATAAAAGTAAAATGAAGCCAAATATAGAAAAAGTAGCACAATAGAATTGATTCATGAAAGTAGGGCAAAATAAAGGTACAACAAAATACCAAAGGTTCATGCATACAGTGTAGGTAATAGTGTTTTGGAACTCGTTCTTCTTAGTTGACTTTGTTACAAACTGCTGTGGAAATCAGTCTTAACCACAAAGGTGAGATGGCTCGGGGGGGGGGGGGCACTGTGGAGCTCCAACATGGTGGCAGCTTGAATACACAGCTTGTTTGGTCATAAACTTAAATCTTTGCAAATTGCTAAAACAACCTTTTGGAAATACAAAAATCTTATATCATTTTTAATCAGAATAGCTTACCAGCAGAATGAGTCCAAAAAAGGATCCTAAAAGATCCTCACAGAGCCTGGACATCTATTTGTCAGCACAGACATCAACTCCCAGCTCGGGGCCTGGAACCTCTAAAGATCTGGTGACACCAGAGCTCCCCATGTTGCAAATCCTAGCTATCCTAACAAAGATACAAGCAACAGGAGATGACACCAATAAACGTCTAGCAACTGTGGAAGCAAAGTTGTTAGAAAGCGACTGCACAATTCAAGAACATACAGTGGCGATTAAGGAGATCAAGGGGGAGTCGGAATGACAGTGAGAATGCAATGCAGCCTTTGTAAGGGATATGCACCTAGTAAAGGCCAAAACTGAAACCCTAGAAAACCTACAGCACCAGGCTAATGTCAGGATTGTGGGATTTCCTGCCAAATGCGCTGGGGCAATGGACTTGCAGGCAGCTGTACACCAACTGGTCTTTCGATATATAGTTATTACCTCCTGGTACTGGCATCCAAGTGATGAGGGTATTCACCATCCCCCAGCGGCCTAAACCATGAGGTGATTCTTCATGCCAGCCACATACGGCTATTGCAACTCTTTCAGTGCCAGAAGCATGAAATGCACTTCTCCAGGCAGCTCGCTCCAGAGAGATCAATTGGGAGGTGAAACATCTCTCCTTCTTCCCAGATCTAGCCACTCAGATGCAGGCTAGGACGAAAGAGCTTCAGATGATCAAAAAACAACTCCTCCAAAATGGAATTGAGGCAAGGCTTAACTTTCCTGCTAGACTTATTATTAGACATGCTGATAAGTAGCTTGTCTTTGATGACCCTGAAGCGACCTCAATATTTGCCGAGAAGCTGATCACTACTCCGCATCCTGCTAATAACTATTTAGAAGATGTAGGCTGAACTTTATTATTAATAGCCCAGAGAGTTTAAAATTGACAACTATTGACTTTGGGTTTAAATCTTGGGGTCTGTAATGGGCTCCTTTCTTCAAGAGGCATCTGCTCATACTGTCTCTTGGTTAAACAGTTAAAGTTTTATAGTAGTTACTATATAGAACAACAGATTGTTGCTGTGTTAGTGACTGTTTATTTCTAGTGCCATGTACGTAGTTCTGGCTCTTTTGATTTCTCATATATGCTATAAGGGAAGATACTGTAAATGTTAAATGTGGGTATATAAGACACCTCTCAATTTGTGAACTGATTCTATCTCCTATATTATATCCTGACTCCACAGTGTGGGTTGCCATGCTTGCATAAAACTGTAGATACCCTATTCAATTTAATTAGGGCTAGACTATCTGACATGTAATTGTTTTTTACAGTATTACTCCCTGTTTATTTAGCCTCCTCCACCAAGTTCTACCAGGAAACTGATCTCCTGGTGTTAGAGACCAGTATAACTGTTCAAGGTGAGAGGGCTACTGCTCTACAGGAAGAACAGTTTGAACTGTTCTCCTAATAATAGGGTGGGAGAACCCTGCCTTGCCTGGACTTTAATCTCTTCTATAAATGCCCTACACCATAACTGTACATGCAAAGTGGAGGTTTGCATACCTCATCCTGTACTTTTTGTGTAACAGTAATGACTGTATCATCATAAAATTCATAAATAAAAAGTTTAAAAAAAAGGTGAGATGGCTCTTAAGACTGTCAAACAGGAGAAAAGAAGAAGGGAAGAGAGCAGGATGATGGTCACTTGCTGCTCACTACATGGGCCTTCGCCTCAATTGTATACAAGTTCCCATGGCAGCCTCCTTAGGGCACCCTGTCATGGGGGTAAGCCAGGAGGGATGTGGGATGTGTTGTCCTGAGAGATGGATGGAGTCACTAAACAGGATGTGGGTTACCATTTCCTGGCACAGAAAACATCAATGGAATGAAAGTATGTGGAGCTAACTATAGATCTTTGCAGGGTGAGCTCAGGGAGCATGGTGTTGTATAAGGAAACAATGACTGGAAAAAAGGCTGATCACAAACTCTCTGGGGCCTTAGTTGCAAGCCAACATATATTTATTATTTATTTATTTAGTTAGTTTTTGGTAACCAGGTAAGTACGCTTGGCAGCAAAGCGCTTATTGGTTATTATCTATGACAGAACAGTATCATTGAACAAATTACAGTTTTGACTCAAGGTACACATAAGACCATAGTAAGTCAGTAACAAATACAGGTAAATATATTGTAGTAATGCCGAAGAATAAACCTTGAAATTACCCTGCCATTTAACTGACAGCATCTGCATATATTGTAATACTGTAGCAGGATAATGTGGTCACAGAATTATGACACAGTTCAGCAGTACATAAAAAATAATAGCACCCCTTTTCCTTTCCCTGGTGAGGGGTGCTGCTGCTATGTATGTCTTTTATGAGGAACAATAAAATTTGTCCTTTTTTAACTTGGACCAAATTTAATGGCCCCTTTTTCATCACTGTACCGTTGTAGCCCCACTCATTTTGTGCATTGCTGAATTCGTCGTGGAGGCTCCGGTAATGTCTTTCATGTAGCCGCCTCCCTTCTGTTTTTCTCAGTGTGGTGTTGTGTGACACATTGCATGTTAACGCCTTCCTGACATATCCAAACTATTAATTTAGTGTACCTAGTCAAACATTAACCTCCAGAGCAGACATGTAAGCAATAAGACACAAGTGTGTGTGCATTGAACAGATCTGAACACATGCCCAGGGTGATGTAATGCATGAGGCCACAGGCCAAGTGCCTTCAGCCCCTGAAATGCAGTCAGATCTGTTCCATGCACACCTTTGGAGTGTCTTACTGCACTTATAAAATGGGCAACATTTTTCTTTACTTTTTTATGTTAGAAAAGGCAGCTTAATAATAATAATAAAATGTATTTATAGAGCGCAATTCAACATGTATCAAAGCACTGTACAGAATTAAAAACAAAGATAAAGCATTAAAATAGAACAATGAATCATTAGATGCTAATCTCCGAAAGCAAGGTCAAATAAATAGGTTTTTAATGCCTTCTTAAAGCTCTCCAGGGTCAGGCACTCTCTAATCCAATGAGGGAGAGAGTTCCACAGGGTCGGAGCTGCGTAACTAAAAGCTCTCGCACCAGATGTCCTTAATTGAACCCTGGGAACCTCTAGCAATCCCTCATTGGCTGAGCGGAGGAGTCAAAGGGGGCAGTAAGGAATCAGGAGCTCTTGCAGGTAGCCAGGACCCTGACCGTGAAGGGTCTTAAAGGTCAATAAACTGACTTTAAAGGTGATCCACCGCTGAACTGGCAGCTAGTGCAGTTCGCACAGCACAGGAGTAATATGACTGGTCTGGAAAACCCCTACCAATAGCCTGGCTGCAGCATTCTGCACCAGCTGCAAGCAGCAGATATCAACCCCTGGATGCCCTAGGAATAAGGAGTTACAGTAGTCAAGGCAAGAGGTCACAAAGGAGTGGATCAATGTTGGAAGATCGTGGGATGAAACAAGGTGGTAAAAAAAGGATTTGACTACAGCTGACACCTGTCATCAAAGTGTCAGCCTTTCATCAAATATCATACCCAGATTTCGCACCTGAACAGAGGGCAGGAGCTGGCTACCCACGAGCCAAAGTCCAGAGGCAGAACGCCCTCCCATCCTCTCTATCCTGCAACCAGGCTCCACCACCAACACCTCAGTCTCTCCAAGGTTCAACCTTAGCCAGCTAGCCCACATCCAGTCCTGGAGCTCTAAGAGGCAGCTATTAAAGACAGACAGAGACCACACTATCCTGGTCTGGGGCAATTGACAGGTAGAGCTGGGTATCATCTGCATAACAGTGAAACCACAGCCCATACTGTCTTAAAATGTCTCCCAATGGCAGCAAATACACCTCGAACAACATAGGGGACAGCATAGAGCCCTGAGGATCCCCATATGGCAGAGAGAATGAGGCCAAGGAATAAATCCCTGACACCACTGTCTGGGTTCTGCCAGTGAGGAAAATCTAAACTGTCTAAGAACTGTACCAGATAGGCCACAGATAGCTCTCAGGCACTCAAGCAGTCCCCCATCGTCCACGGTGTCAAAGGCTGAAGAGAGATCAAGAAGGACCAAGATTGAATGGCACTTCCGATCTCTAGCAATCAGGAGATCATTGAGCACCTGAACCAGAGCAGTCGTCATACTATGCTTCTTCCAAAAACCAGACTGGAAGGAATCATACATGTTGTGGATGGTCAAATGGTTGTCCAATTGAAGAGCAACTACTTTCTCTATCAACTTTCCAATAAAGGGAAGGTTAGAGATTGGCCTGTATTTGGCAGAACAGTCTGAGTCCAAAGAAGATTTTTTAAGGAGCTGTGTAACCACTGCTTCCTTTAGGGAGTTAGGAAACTCATCTAGATCTAAGGAACACCAGACTATTTCTACCAGGACAGGGCCGATGACATCTACACACCCCAAAATGAGATGTGTAGGGCCAGGGTCAAGGCTACAGGAAATAGGCTGCATACTTTGGGCAATCCGCATGATATCATTGATTGCCGGCATGTCAAAGTGGTCCCAGGAGGGCCGAGGTGTAGTGATCATATATCGACCACTGCCAACCCCCATATAACATGTTGAGTGAATCTCAGCCTTGATGTCGGCCACCCTATTGGCAAAGAATTGAGCAAACACATCACACTTCTCTTGTGAAAATGCTTTACGAACCTGAAGACAGGCTGGAGTGCACAGTCTGCCGACGGTTCGGAAAAGCTGAGCTGGTCAATTCTGAGCCACAACAAACTCCCTGGACAGGAGCTTTATATATATTTTTTTATTTAGTATGCTTTTTGGGTGCCAGTTCTCTGAGAGCTCAGCACCCAATTCCTCCACCCACCGCCTGCCCCCAGACTTACTCGGAGCAGCGATCCACCAAGCCTTGCCCCCTCTGGATGGGTCTGTCAGGCAGGGACAGCCCCCACAGAAGACTGTACAAGGTTCTCAGTGGAAGAACCACAGGAAGGTGTCCCTGACTTACCCCCCAAGGTGGGGCCATGGGGCTAGGCTGCACTGACAGAGACTCTTGCTCAGTCTCCGGGCAAGCATTATGGATTGTGGCATGGGGGCTGAAGAGATGGGGTGTCATGAATGGAACTTGCAGCAGTTTTCCATTAATGGGCTCCCCAGGAGGCATGACATGCAATGACAGAGTGTACAACGTGTCAACGTCTGGCATGCCTCCCTAACAGCTCGACTCTGGCAGCTGTACTCCCCCCCCCCCAGCCACCACCAGAAATCAGTCACATGCTGGTCACTCCCCATAGGAGGACAGCAGTTCCAATGGTGTTCAATCCTCCTTCTCCTCCTCCTTCTGGCTGGCCCTCTGATGCCATGAGTCTGGTCTCGAACCCAGGTCACTGGCGTTGCAGATGGAAGTCTAAACGCTGTGCCAGTGGGCAAGCCCAGCAACTTTATATATTAAAAAAGGCTATTATTATGACTATTTGTCCTAAAGTAGTCCTTCCGCACCTACAGCATGATGTTATTTTTTTTCATATGCCAGTTTTGTTGCCATTCAGATGCAGGAGCCCCCCATCCCCAATAGTTTTGCTGCCATGCAGAATAGCCTATCCCAGCATGTATCGGAACAGAAGACACATTGGTATTCTTTTGTGGCTGTGTCATGGGAGGGCCAGCAACTACTGACAGTGGTGGAATGTGAATGGAGTCCTTTTTTTATGTATTGAAGACTTTAAGCACTCCAAACAGCCATACAGTATTACGCAGTTCCTCCCCTTCCTGTGAAAGAAACAGCACCAGTGAGGAGCAAGCAGAAGTAATCCCCCCCCCCAACACCCTGCCTGCCATAAGTGAGTATGCCAGTGTCAAAATAAAATAAAAAAAGAATAACGACTCAAGCCAATTTTTTTTTTTTAGCAAGTGTGGAGACAGGTGCGCATTTGGTACTGGACACAGGAGGAGAAGGTATGCTGCAGGATCAGCAGCTCTGACCAAGGGAAGAGTTAGTACTTGTTTTTTTATTAAAATTTAGGTGTTACATATGTGTATGGTTGCTATTTCCAAGAAAAGGTGTTTTCTGAGGCTTTTGTGCATCATGAAGTTTTTGTCGATAAGATAGAGAAAAAAATGATGGTGTTTGAAATCTGACTGTTGGAGTGTCACTGTGATTTTTTTTTTCTTTTGCGTGGTGTGTTCATATTTTTCAGACCTTGTTTTTACCTGTGCATTGAACAAATTCAACGTACAGGTGAGAACCAATCAGGATGGAGGACTTTCTGTGCCCATTTTGTAATTTTAAATACTGTCAGGGAGCACATTTATTGACATGAGTAATTAATTATAAAACAAGTTTTGAAAACTGTTTTACAATTTACCAAAGAAATTACAAGTCACTGATGAGGAATTCAGTGATTTCAGGAACGCATTATAGCTACAAGCAGGTATTATTAAATGTTTTGCCAAATAGCAAATACAGAAGCACAGTCCCATGAACTCCCATTTTAATACAGATATTTCTTATGAATCAGTAGCACAGCTCAGAATTTTACGATGAGTGAAATGCAAATCCTAAACTAGTCATAGAGACTTTATTGATTAAGGCCCCACTTTTTTTTATTATTATTCTTTTGGTACCAGATAAGGCTCACTAGTCATAAGTGCCTGTTTTCAGGGGTGACCCAGGAGCACTGTGGAGGCTACGTGACTTACTTAGAGTCACACACTATGCAAGTAGAGGTTGTGGGAATCAAACCAAGGTCTGCTGGATGTAGCAAGCTCATTCACAACTCATTACTCTAACCTCTAGGCTATACTGCTAGATTTTCACTGGGAATCCAGAGGGAGGTCATCAAGATCCCACCAGGGGCACTTACTCTTTGCCTCAAGCTGCTTCACCTCCATATACTCTAACACTTCCATCTGTAGAGTTGGGCACATGCATGACTCCACTGAAAATGAGATAATACATTGCTTCTCTGTTAGGGTATGCTGAGTAAATAAGTGTCAAATCCAAAATAATATTTATGAGCTAGAAAATGTTTAAAGGATGCACAGAACATTTAAAGGCCAGTCCTAAATTCTACTAATGATGTGTGACTGCAGTTGAAAGTAATGCTTCATCCTTAAGTATTGTCCTGCTTCACTATGCGTGTAGTTTATACGCCAAACTATACAATAAATACTGTAGATGCGTCAACAAAAAGCCTTTTCATGCAGGGAAAAAAAGAAGAGCGTATTATGTTTTTGTTTCTTTTAAGGCTTCCATTTTTGCTTCTACAAAGGCTCCAAGTCACCACTAATACTGCACAAGTAATTGGTTCTTTCAGACATAAAGAGCTGCTACTATTTTGTCTAGGTCTTGCATTGAGTTTGACTTTCACTGAACAAGGTAGGATAACAATGTAGCAATTTATGTTCCTTTTGAACACTTCAAGGTAAATGCAGAAAATTACAGTTTTAATGGAATCATTAAAGCGCGGCTAGAATTTATCAACATTTTTTATGTGCCTCTGTATGTTAGGGAAAAACAACACTGGCTACTTTTTTCTAGTCTACCAATCTGACCCATTTCTAGAGGTGAAGCAACCAGTTATTCCATTATTGCCTGCTGCTGGTTAATGCTAATAAGATTGTTAATGGCTGTGTTGTTTGGAATTTTTTTGTGTTTCTGTCATTCATTTTAGGCTGCTTCTGTATTTGACTTGTTGATAATTGCAAAGATAAAACTTTAGAGTGAGCCTACATGTAAAGCAAAGTAAGCAACTAATGACGAGGAAGCAAGAATCTGTTGGACGGATTGAGCTGACATGCACATTAAGTGAGAGACCCTGAATGAACTGAATGCTGTTAATGGTACCAGTGATTATTATGATGCTCCAGGAGGTAAAAAAACTGCTGGAATGGCAGCACTGATGTGCAGACAACAATCAACTTGGTATAACCAGGGCTATTAGCAAACACATCTAGGTGCATAGAAAATGTCTATGCGGGTGGCCCCAATATAAAATTTTACTCTCCATGGAAGGAAAATTGGTCCGGTTAAGGGGTGTAGACATTGAAAAAAGATATTCTCGTAAGGGAGTGGTCCCTGCCCCCAGGAGATAAAAACAGTGCAGAAGACCGGAGTGCACTGTTCAGTTGTAGACAGCATTTCCCATGCTGGAATACCCAAAGTAATTAAGGGCCCAGTTGAGTCACTCTCTGCAACCAAGTCACTGTAACAGCGTTTCAGCTGGAAGCATTTTTATAGAAATGCCATTTGTATTTATTTAGTTTTTATTTACTAGATAAGTGCACTAAACAAACAAATGCCTATTTTCAGGCATGACCTGGGAGGTTACAATGGAAAAGACGATAAAATAACATTAGTGTATATGTACATAAAAAAATAGGCATTGGCAGTTATGCAAGTCCATACTTAACAAAGTGTACATTACAATAAACATGGAAAGGGGAATGAACGTCTGAGTAAGAAATGTACAGAAATATGTATTACATTATTTAAAAGGGCAGTGAACAGTACTAGTGCAAAACCACAACATAAGGATAAGCAAACAGGGAATGGGCAATAATTAACAATAAGTCAGTGAACAAGACCAGTGCAAAACCATGTATACATGTGCCAGCGTCACCAGTTAGCTGAAGAGAATAAAATAACTGTATTTTTCCATTTTCAATTTTTTTTCAGTGTCTATTATGCGATAAAATCATTGAGCACAGTTTATTTGCAATGGCCTTCAAGCAGTCACACATCAGTTACAGTAGTAAATCACTTATTAATTACAAAAATAAATATCATGATATAACACATAGTAGTATTTGTTAAGGAGTCTTTCAAATTCTCCATTGGCATTAGTAAACTATTAAGATTGGTAACACCATATTTTATAAAGAAAGAATAAGAGAGCATTTATGGGGATGGATTAGTTATCCAGACTGCTTTTGGGTGAAACAATTATGGAATGCTGTACTATACAGAGTCAGAAAATGGAGAAGAGAGCAAGACCTCTTCCGTAGAATGACCTAGGGACAAGACGGATTGTACACAACTTAACTTCTTATCGATAACTAAGAAAGAGG
This sequence comes from Neoceratodus forsteri, assembly GCA_016271365.2. NCBI lineage: Eukaryota > Metazoa > Chordata > Ceratodontiformes > Ceratodontidae > Neoceratodus > Neoceratodus forsteri. The sequence goes on along the minus strand of CM057449.1, from coordinate 568,065,069 downwards.
TGTCTCCAATACATTTTCTTATAAATGAATGCCTTCAGACTATGACTGCTGGATATACTGAGTTTCTTTGATTCAGTGCACATCAGTTGATGGCAGTGAACCAGACAACAGCTACTGCATTGTATTGCTGTGCATCTGATGTTTTAGCTGCTATTTAAAAATTTGCATGAAAAATATAAGAACAATAATGCGATACCATGTAACATAGCTGATATCAAAACCCATTTTCTGGGACTATGTTGTAGGGTCATGGTAGCACCCCTATATTAGGGTTGAGTAGGCAGTTTAATGTTAAACCTCAGTTTTTTAATCTTAATAATACAGCCATCCCTTGATGGAATAGCCTGACAGTGTGAGGATCTCTGCATCCTGTAAATTTGGTAGAGGTTAGTGCAGAAGTTCAAGAAGCTTAGGCAGCCCAGTGGCACTGAGGGCTGAGGCACTGCTAAGTGCTTTCCCTTGTGCCTTGCCGGTGACCCTAGTTTGGGAACAAGCTCGGATTGCCAGGGGTCGGCAGGGGGGGATGTGCTGGGTGTGGATATAGAAGTCTCCAGGCAGCTGTTCTCTCCCAGACCAGAGAGGCTTGTTGACTCGATTCAGGGCTGCCACAAGGTGGAGGTCTGGCTGCAGTGCCAAATGCTCAAGCAGCAGATATATCTGCATCACAGGGGTTGGGAAGCTGCAGGTTCTGGGTCACATGTGTGCCTCTATGGGTATCCATAACCCTTGCCACCTTGGCTTGCATAAGGCAGAAAATAGAAAATGTGACCCAAGGGTTAGCTGGTGCATTGCACACCTGTCCAGACCCACAACACCACCTGGGCAGCTCGGCACATTCTGGATGTGTTCGGTGGTGGGGGGGAATGGCTCTCTCTGTGGGGGAACCTGTGCAGAGGTTTGTCCAGAGAAGGTTGCAGGCAGTCTGAGGGAGGTGGGATTGGAGAGGTCAGCAACCCAAGGGGTACAAAGCTATACAGAAAAATAAAAAAGTTCTACAAGGTTGAAAACCCCTTAAAATCTGCAAAGTAAGACTTTTTTTTGTGTTCACCAATAGCAGAAAAATGACTGGGAGTTGAAATCTGAAACTTTCAGGTACAGTAGAGTTTGACCCAATGATGATTTTTTTGGTAGATAACTTTACTGAAAAACATGTACTTTTTTAATTATTAAGAAAATAAAGTGCCATACCAGCCTGATGGTGTGAAGGGCTGAGACACTGAACACTTTACCTCCCCTTACACCAGCAACCCATGTTTGGGAATAAGTATGGAATGACGGGGTCAACTGGGAGGAGAGCACTGAGCATTTGACTGGCTGCTCTCCTCTCCTGGGGTGGGGAAGCCTGCCAACTTGGCCTTTGGCTGCCCCCAGGAGGAAGCCTAGTGGTAGCACCAGTGCTTGGATGACAAGATGGGAGGAGCCACAGTTCCATGACATGTATGTGCCTTCGTGAAAATACATTCAATACGTTACCATGGCAGGGGAGCTCCAAGGAGAAATGGAAAATGGTCAGCTACATAAAGCTTTTCCCACCAGCCTCCCATCCACACCACCATCTGAACCCCTGGATCCGTCACTGGATATGCATACTTATGTATGGAGAGAACAGCCCTGCCTTTCCTGGCTCTGCCACAGGGTCAATCCACGGGGGTCTCTGTGTCTGGTGAGTATTGGAAGAGGTGCTTGTTGGGTGGGGGTGAGGAAGGGACAGACTGAGAGCCTGTCTGTATCAGACAAAGGGGAAAAAAGCTATATGGAAATATGGAAACTAAAAAAAGGAAAAAGTGCCATTTTGGCACATGCACAGACCTTATTTTCAACATTCTGTGGATAACTGAATGAACAGAGAGTGGTTAATGGTATCAGTGATTACTGTGATGCTCCAAGAGGTAAGAAATTGCTAAAATGGCAGCACTATGAGCCCTACATGATGCAGCATATCCACTGGGCTGGCATGAAACTTGCCAATTTGGTGTTCATGAGATGGGAACTTAACACCCTATCCTACACATGTCAGACAAATAAACAGGGGTGAGGGGCCTGGTGCACTGTAGGGCATCTCATGAAGCAAGCTACACATCTGGAGCAGACCCTGTGCAATGCATGTACTGGGGTGCCATGAATATTTCTGTAAATGTGATGTCAGTTTTGAAGCTGCCATTTTTATGCAGTTTTGAGTTATGAAATCGACCCTCACTTTCTTTAGATTGCCAGCAGTTAGGAGTCCATACCCTCCACCAGTATTAGACTGCCCCCTCCCCACAAGTTTATCTGGCTGTCAGGAGCCCTTCCCCACCATGGACACTTTCTATCTGCCCACCAGAACTGTAAAACGAACCAGTGGTGGATGCCCAACCCTGCTACTAGTACTCCTCTCTTGCCCGTCTATGCTCTAAAAGAACAGGTGGCAGGTGAACAACCCCACTAATGGTATTCCCCTGCCTAAAACTTGAGAAAAGCCAATGGTGGGTGCCGCAACTTCTTGCTGGTATCCCCTCAGCCCCCACCTATTGCAAAACTCCTCCCCCAACTCACTGGCTTAGCTACTTTCCCCAACCTCTCCCCCCCACTAAACCCATATAATAAACACCCACCACCACCTTCAACCACTGTCTAGTACCCATGCCACCCTTTTTCTCCCACTACTGCTCACTATGTCTTTTTCATCATCTCAATTCTGCAGTGTACCATGTCTTGATTTCTCAATATCCTGCAGTGTGATCCTTAGCTGAGCCTCAATGTACTCTTCTTCCTGCAGGTAAGGAAAAACAAAGGGGAAAAACACCTTTATCCTGAAACCAGGACATAGTTTTTTTAAGGGGAAAACAGGGGTGTCCAGAAATGGACTTGGGGGGGGGGCATGATCAAAACCTTTAAGTACTTCAAGGTAACTAACACAACTCAAAAGGAAAACCTCTTCCAGGAAAACAGGGTGGCACATACAAGAGCGCACACCTTGTGTCTGGTAGGAGGCAAGTTTAAAAGCAACTGTAGTATGTACTTTTTGACTGAGAGTGATAGACCCATGAACAGCCTGTGGTGGCATCAAAGACAGTGAGGGAATTCAAACTTGCTTGGGATAGGCAATGTGGGCAACTTAAGAAAAAAATATAATGGGGGGTAGCCACCTTGGGTAGACTAGATGGACCACATGGTCCCCATCTTCCAAAACTTTTCTTATGTTCTTATGTTCTTAGGGGCAACTTGAAAAATTGCTATTTGGTTGTTCAGGGTGGGGTTGGCTGGAACCCCAATCTTCACATCTGGCCACATGCCAAGCAGGAGTTTCATTGGGGGGTTCAGACCTGTAATTTGCATTGCACAAGGCCCTATGTGAAGCAACATGCCTGTCAGGCTCTGCCCAAGACCTGTAGCTTGCTTTGTGAAGGACCATGCCCTGCAGCCTTACTCATCCTTTGGACAAGCATGAAACTTAACAACTGGCTGTTCATGAGATGGGTACAAAGTACGCACTTCATATCTCAAATTTGGTGAAAAAAATATTACAAAATAAAAAAGTTATGCGTTAGAATGATAAAAGGTATCAAACTATGCAATGGCTCCTGTTTTCCAGTGACCAATGTGGCTTAAATCCCTTTTTACTAAGTGTTACAATGAAAAACCCTGATAAAAACTAAAAAATATGAGGTCATGTGCAGTGCACATTTCGTAAGATATTGTTTTATTTGGGTTATATTTTCTAACACTCGGAACTTGTTTTAATTAGGCACGTGCATTCTAGAGCATAGAATCTCTGGATCCTGAAAAGGTTGTAGCGATCAGTTCAACGGTTTAAAAGTTCTAGAAGGCTGAAAGCACATAAAAAATATCCACACTGAGACCTAATTTTGCTCAACTGTAGCTGAAAAATTTACGACAGTGCAAACCTGCAACTTTCAGGTTCATTACGGTTTGATCCAAGGAGGTGCCTTTGGCAGGTGGTTTCACTGGAAAATGTTTTTTTTTTTTTTAATTATTTAGATCTACCCCCAAAAACACATTTCATGTCCCATTTACAAGGTGCTACTTATGTAGCCATTAGGTAGGATGGCAACTTGAGCGCATTAAAAATTACGCCCAAAATGGCAAAACATTGCCAAGTTATGCTTAAAGAAAAAGGAAACAAAAGTCCAGACACATGCTAAGCAACAAAACGGGGGTGAGCAAGAGGAAAAAGAAACCACTATGGTTCTCAAAAGAGGTGGTTGAAAAGGTAAAGGTTAAAAGGGTAGCATTCAGAAGGTAAAGCAGAAACAGAGAAAGGATGAGAGGGAGCTGTATCAGTGGTAACAGAGGGAAGCAGGGAAAGCAGTAAGCACAGCAAAGGTGCAAACTGAAGAGAGAATAGCCCAGGCACTAATGAAAGGGGACATTTTTTAGGTACGTAAGTCAAAAGAAGAATACCAGGGAAGGGATTGTATGGTTAAAAAGGGAAGGGGTGGCTGTGCAGTGGGAGACAGGAAAAGGCAGACCTCCTGAACAAATACTTTTGTTCAGTGTTCACAGAGGAAGGAGAAGGAGGGACACAAAAAGTAGCAGGAGTTTTGGAGGGAGGGAGGGAGGAGGGAGGAGGTGAACACTAGTCCTTTTTGGAGGTGAGAGTTCTGAAAAGACTCGTAATCTGAAAGTGGACAAAGCAACGGGAGTAGACAGAGTGCATCCAAGAGTATTGAGGGAGCTCAAGGAGGTACTGGCTACACCTCAGACATTCCTTTTTAACAGCTGGCAAGAAACAGGAGTGGATCTGAAGGACTGGAGGAGGGCAGATGTAGACTTACTTCACAAAAGTGGTAGCAGGGAGGAGGCTGGCAATTATAGGCCAGTCAGCCTGACATTGGTAGTGGGAAAGTCAATGAAATCACTGCTGAAGGAAAGAATTGTGGAATATCTTGAATCCAATGGGTTACAAGACCCAACAGATTTATTTGGGTGACCAAGGAATTAGATCAAGGTGGAACGGTGGACGCTGATTTCAGGAAGTCTTTCGACACCGTTCCACTTAGAAAACTAGTAAGCAAGCAGGATAGCGTATGAGTGGGACCAAAGGTTATAAACTGGGTAAGAGATTGGTTAGGGATAAGCAACAGAAGATGGTAGTAAATGGAGTTCACTCCAAGGAAGGGAAGGGAAACAGCGGGGTGCATCAGAAATCAGTGTTGGTATCAGTCTGCTTTAATGTCTTTATAAGTGACATTCCAGAGGAGCTAGAAGGAAGGTCTGCCTCTTTGTGGATGACACCAAAATCTACAATAGGGTGGACACTTTGGGGGGGGGAGATGAGCAGAGACCTGAGAAAACTCGAGGAGTGGTCAAGAGTATGGCACCTGGGTTTCAATGTGAAAAAGTGCAAAATAATCACTTAGGACACAGAAACCCTGGGGCAGAGTACAAAATGGGTGGAATGGTATTGATGACCACCGAGCAGGAAAACGACTTTGGGGTAATCATATCTGATGACGTAAAAGTGGTCAGGCAATGCAACAAGGCAGCTGGGAAGGCTAGCAGGATGCTGGAGTGCATAAGGAGGGGTATCAGAAGGAGGAAGATGGTGTTGCCTCTGTATAGATCGCTGGTAAATCCTCATCTAGAGTACTGTGTCCAGTTCTGGAGACCACATCTCTGGAAGGACATAGACAGAGTGGAGGCAGTCCTGAGGAGGGCAAATAAAATGGTACAAGGCCTGCATCAAAAGCCACATGAGGAGAGTTGAAAGGACCACAATATGAATGCCCTGGCAGAGAAAAGGGAGAGTGGGGATATGATAGAGACCTTTAAATACCTCACAGGGTTAAATAAGGTGCAGTAGGGAAGCATTTTTCAGAAGAAAAAGTGCTCAAAAACAAGGGGACATGCTGCAAAGCTGGAAGGAGGTAGATTCAGAAGAGATTTGAGGAAATATTTTTTTTACTATATATTTATTCATAGAGATCACAAAGAAAATTACAATATATGATATACTACAAAATTCATTCTGAACAAAATACATTTCTGTAATTCTTTTGTTTTTTAACTAACAGAGCCCCCAAAAAGAATGGCGGAATCCTGGAACAGCCTTCCAGTGCAGGTGGCGAGAGTGAAAGCAGTGGCTGGGTTCAATAATACATAGGACAGGCATGAGGGAATCTTATTGGAAAGAAAGGGGGGAGGAAGAAAGAGCTGGAGATCAAGTAGGGTCTGCAGTGATACTGTAGGTGGGGAAAAATGGGCAGACTGGGTGGGCAAGTGGTCCTTATCTGCTGACAAATTTTATGTTTCTATGGAGGGAGCAGCTGCTTGAGGCCACTTGTAGTCCAGTGTACTGCAGGGCTACTCTTGAAGCCTACTACAAGTCTGGTGCTGGCCCTATGCAATACATGCACTAAGGTGTTATGACTATCTAAAAAAGACAGGAAATTCATTGCAAAGAATGATGTTGTTGCACGAGTTAGGATTTTTAACACAACAAAAGTATGAAAATTTGAAGTTAGGGTTTTTTGAACTTAAACTCTGCTCTCTCACATGCACCACCCCTGTGAACGCCACCAAACTGAATATCAAAGTAGAATCCAGATTTCAAATGCATGTTTTACAGTATGTCTGGTTCTCTTGGATTAACCATGCAGCTACACTATGGGTGAACTCAAGCATGTGGTACAAACAGATCCATTACCAAGTGAATTTACAAGAGATTACCCTTACATGGTTTTCAGAAGAGGCACTAACATCTCGGGTGAAGTGGTTCATAGCCACTTTAGAAAATGGGTGTGAAAAATAAATCATGCCAATTGGCTGAAAGCCATGATCAAGCATGCATTTATTTTTTAAAAGTGCCTGAGAAAAAACAAGTGCCAGTTTGGGGTGCCCCATTACATAGGGTATACTTGGGCACCCTGAATTTTCAATCTCGCCAACCACCATTTTATCCCCACTTGCTAAGTGCGCTGTAAAGTAGTGGCTGGGCCAATCTCTTCCTTTCTCCTATGGCAAACACAATAAAAAAATAATAAATAGATCAGCTGTGCTAAGAAAAAAATGCAGCTGAGCTGCAAAAGTGTAAAATCCATTCAACAAGATAGAGCGGTAGCTCTGTCACCGCCTCCAAGCGTGCATCAGAGCAGTGGCATTGTCTTAGTTTTCCATACTGAAGATGGACATGCATCTGCAGTATGGAAAATGAACAAAGTACCACTACTCTCATGCTCAGTAGCAGTACCGACCTTCCTCTGTCCATAGCCAAATACCCCCACAACATCAAATAACATTTTTCATGGACATCTCTGCACAAATAAAAATATCTCCTGTTTTCCACACTGGAATAAATTTGCCAGTCTCATCTGCAGTGTGAAGTAAAGAACTGCCTCCCAACCATGCTCATTCTCCCAACCGCGCATAACATTTCACACCACCCTTTCTTCTCCCAATCACAACAGCTCCAGCCCGACTGCACTTACACTCTCTCTCTCTTTTGCCCTGTCCCAATTACTATGGCAACAGCTCCCAGTCAAAAAAAAAAAAAAAAAACTAGCAAAATTCAACTACCACTGCTGGGGGATAAACAAAACAAAAATGAAAAAAAAAAAGTGGACGGGGAACCAAGGTGCTGCATGATGATGGGTAAACAGACTGCTGTGGGAAGTGTTGTTATTTAATAGATGGTATGCTGCTCACTATGGGTTATCAATCAAATTATGGTACAAGATTTTCAGATATTTTTCTTTTTGTAATTATTATGCTCCAAAAGGAAAAAAGTCCATTGCTCAAAAAAATACATCATTCAAATGCAGGGAGAGGAACTGTTTTATCACAAAACTTATTTTAAAATATTTTTTTATTAACTGTTTCTTATTAATTTTTTTTTACAGTGCCCATTTTCAAAGTGCAGTAATAACTTCCAGGGTGGGCAGTATTGGGCTATACTGGCCCTTCCAGGGACTATTAGGCCCTCTCCACCTACAGCAGCTGGCCTCCTTATGCCCCTGGGTGGGCCAGTATAGCCCAATATTGCCCACCCTGTCGGGTAATATTGCCTACATAAGACCTCAGAGACACAAATCTGATTGCCTAAGTTACATCTGTTTCCACAAATACAGCATATCTAAATTCTGTCCACCCATCAGTAAAACCCAAACGTTTGCCATTCAAGAGACTGGGCAGAAATACCTGCTCTTCTTTTTTATCAGTTATTATACAGAAGGGGTGGTATATCTGGCCACATGTAAATGTGGTTCAATTTATGTAGGTAAAACTAGGAGAACAGTTAAAATTCATATCAGTGCACTGATAACAGCAACTGACAAAGGTGGCATGGAGAATTGCCATGCCAGACATTAAAAATATAATCTGGGGTCACATAGATACATGTTTAGTGGCATGGAGATAGCACTTCTGGGCCGAAAGGAAAGACAGTTGCTATGAATTTTTTTTATAAGCTCTGATTAGATGTTTGCCAGTCATGCAGTTCTCACAGGGCTAAGTACAGTCCTCTGGGACTATATTTAGACAAGGGAGGGCAGTGGGATCAGCAAACAAAGCATCAGAACTTATAAAAACTCTAACATGCACTGCAGGATATTGAGTCTCCCACTGCTGCAGCTCTCTTCTGATGTCAGCTGCAGGAGATTCTGGGATTTGTAGTTACAGAAAATGTCATATTGGCAGTCAACAGAATTGGTATCTTACAATGTACTATACTGCAGTAAACAATAAGTAAAAAAAATGTTTTTGCACACAAAGTGCAGATTGGGACCAGACCCATACTTGGGTGTGGGATTTTAGTGCCTGTTGTTCCCCTTAAAACCTGGAGGAATAAGCCTGCCCCAGTCTCACAAAGTTTCCATGGCTACACTACCTGGAGATAACCAAGAGCTAGTTGACACATACACCTGTACATACTGTATCTTGGAATCCAGAGTCATAATTCACTCTCCTTTTGTCATCATGTTGAACAGCTACAGTATATAAAAGACAGGGCTGAGGATAAGCTTTTTCTTCTGAAACACAGGTTGCTTGGCAAAAACAGCAAAAGAGAGAGAGAGTAATATTTGTTACCGTCCTGCTGCTAATTGAATATGGGAGCCTTTTGCATTGAAATTGTCCCCGGATCCATTTGATAAAAGTGCATGCACCATACCACAAGTAGATTCAATTTATAACTGGGTTACCATTAAGAACCGACCAATGTGTGCAGCATGCATTTTCAAATTGAACTTCTTTTGCAAATAGATGATTTAAAAATTTGACATTTGGAGCTTTGAAGTCACAAAGGGTATTCTGCCTAGTTTACTGTGTTACAGCTGTCACGTGCACACTTTCTGTCATGCAGACGATGGCTAACCAAGGTGGTAAGCTGAGGGTCTGTGCCATTCAAAATCCCAATACCAAATAGTGGCATCAGTGAGTGGGGGCATGGGCAGTGTAGGGCAGAGGGTCCTAAATGGGTGGTCAGGGGGTACACTATCCTCCAGCATTTATTGGGCAACGCTATACAGCTTGTTAGGAGTGGTAATCAAGGTGGGGAGAGGGCAATGTTGCCTGAGTCTGACAGCTCCTGCTGCCAGTCCACTACCTGGTTCTTGGCTAGTAAGGGATGGCATGCGTGCACCACTGTGCACATGGATAAGGGTAGGATTCTGGGACCATTAAACAGCATTGTGACAAAGGCTGTTTAGGGCTGCCAAAACCTTTGAATATACTACTGTGCCATGTATGTAATGGGGATCCTTCATTTGCATGGGCCTAGTGGTATATTCTTTATGACTGCACTGTCACTTCAGTGCTACGCACTGGGTGCTTTTGAATATGGCCCCCACCCCATTGGATCACACTGTTCTCGGTTACCATGGTGCTTACATGGTTGATGCCATGTAAACCTTTTGACTATCAGGGAAAATAGCCGCTGTCTGTTGAGGAACTCTACAGTGTACCTCTTAGAAACCCCTAGATATCATTCAAGTCATGGGAAAACTTATTTTAGTCAGAAGGCCCCATACATGTGGAATCAGCTACAGGGCTCTTTAAATGCTATAGATCCAATGGATACCAACTGCAAATCTTTTAAATTCTATAGAACTACTGTACCTAGTTAGGATGTGTTTAAAAATATGTTAAATCAACATCTTCCTACCATATGAAAACATTTTTAACTATTTTATCATTGAGGATTAGTTATCTGTATAATGATTATTTGATATCAACCTTATTTCTGTCAATATAATGTACTAGTCTGTGTTGCTGGTTTATTTTTTTTTGCACCAGGTATACCTTGAAAATACACTTGTGCTCAATGGAATCATACTGTACCTGGTAAAATAAATAACTGTAAATAAAATAAAGTTGTTGCTGTCACTTACTGATGGAAAATAATACAATCTGCTCTGTGGTGTAATAAGAGGATTACTATGATGAATCAGAGTGCAGAAACAAGGAAGTGTTCATTAAAATGCTTGAAAAACTGACCTTCTCGTTGTTTTTTAAAAGTCACTTTGAACTGGTAGATGGAATTTAAGTACTCAGAATTTACATCTCAGCTGGAGCTCAGCCAAGATATATCTCCTTTACAATCAGGTCCTGTTTTTTCCCAATTTTGCAGCTGGAAGGACAGACGCTCAGGGAGGTTGTGTGACTTGCCTTTAGGCATGCAGCAAGTCAGTATCTGTGCTGGGATTTAAACTATGAACATTTTTAAGCACCAAGATCAGACATTTCCTCATCAAACATCAGAGGACAGCTGCTAACTAGTCCCTTTCAATGTAATCTGCATCATTTACATTAACATAGCTAAATACAATACAGATTAACATATGAGATCTAAGGGGGGGGGGGGCTCCAAGATTTGTCTCGATGGCGAAAAGCACTGGTCCTGTATTTATCAGTCTTAATTTTAAAAAATGTACAGACACTGACTCTTGGCTATAAAGCAAACATATGTTAGTACATATCTAAAACAAGTCCACAAGTGTAGTTCTTATTTTGCAAATATATATATATATATTATTATTTCTGCTGGCTGCTGCCATCCTTAACTGGAAGTTTTAAATGCATGTCGTTTTTTTCCTCAGTGTTCTGACACAAGCTTCTCTGTTTCCAGTTGGATCTATTCCATGGGTCTATGGGTTTCCAACACATTTGCTTTTAATGGTCCATGATGTAAAATAGCAGACACTAGACCTCACAGGCCTAATGGACTGATCTATATGTCTGTCTATCTATCTTGGAAGCAGTGTGCTCCAGTGGGTAAAGCAGTGGGCTGTAAAACAGGAACTCAGCGCTTCAAATTTCAGCTCAGCTACAGGCTTACTTGGTGATCTAAAGCACGTTTCTCCTTGTACTGTACTTCAGTCCTTCCATTTGTAAAGTTGGGTCAAATCAGAAACCATTGCAAATATGATGTTGCATCTCAGTTAGGCTAGCCTGAACAAATGAACAGTGCAATCAAGAAGGCTATATATCAGAAGCTGCCTGTTTGTCTATGTATCTGTGACTACCTGCTGTTCAGGAGTAAGGATAAGAATGGCCAAACTAAAACCCCCATATCCACACAAATTGTTTCATTTTTATTCTTTTGGATGTGGAGAAAACTTAAAAAACTGCAAGGGCATCTCAGGTGGATAGCTGTGAGGGGGTAGAGCTGCTGTTAACAATACCAACTCCAGTGAGTACCAAGAACATATGTTTGGCACATTTCCAGAAATTCCTGGAATGGGAGACTTTCTTCCTATGAAGATTGTTGGGGCTGATGCAAAGTATCCTGACTACAATTAGAGATGTATGAACACGGCAAACTTTGCTTTGCAAAATACTGTAATTTGGGAAGTTTGGCAAATTCAGTTTCTGGCAGGCTAGTGCCACTTTTTGAGCAGAAGTTATGCAAATTTGCTGACGAAGTTGCAGCATCATCTTAATTTACCTTTAACATCACCCAGCTTTGCCTGAAGAACTGTCATTTCCCCAGGAAAACTCAATGTGAAGTGGCAAAGTGGGTCATTCACAAAGTTATTCACGAAGGTGAAGTTTGCAAGTTCGCCAGAACTTTGCCAGCAAAATGAAACTTCGCAACATCTCTAACTTCATTGGCAAGCATCTCCTCAAAAATGATGCAAAGCCTGTCTTTTGTATTTTGTCCATTTCAGGTGGATCATCCTGCCTCTTAGATTGGCTAGCCTTTCAACAACATATGTAAATATAAGGAGTATACATGTACACCAAGCCAGAGACAACTCCCCCCCCCCCACATGACCTGTGTGTGTTCCAGGGACTGTTGAAACAGGTGACAGTACTAGGCAGGGGGACCACTGTGACAAACTACACAGAAGTATTGTTACCTCCTTGGAAGTGCATTTGAATCATTCTTCAGCAGCAAAGTAGTTAAAAGTGAAAGATTTAAAAATCAAATGGATAAGTCGGAACAGATCTGAATGCTCCCTGCACTCTCTCAGAAATAATAGCACCTTGACATTTTATCAGTTACTGAAGCGGTCATTCTCAGCGGTATCAGCCAGAGCTTGAAGGATAGAGCTGTAAAAGAAAGGATTGTCGGCCATAAACATCCCTCAAAACTGTGAAAGCCACAAATGAAAGCTTTAAAGTAATGGAGGACTCTATACCCTTGATATTTCAACAATTACCTGCAACAACAGGCTTTGTTCAGAGCCCTAGGCATTTTTTACAAAGGCCTTTGGTTGTCAAGCTGCGATGAGAAAAAGGATCTAATACCCTGAGGTGAAAAATAGACTAACTCTCTGCATATTTAAGGAGGTTTGCAGGAGTTTTTTTTTTGTTTTTTTTTTACCCTGTTCTTACTGAACTTTTCTGATAACGTTGTCAAAGGAAGGTTACAGAATGTGAAAAAGATATGCTTATTGTTCAGATATTTAAAGAATCAAAATCAAAGTGTACATGTTGAGCATTTTGAAGTAGCACTGTGTCACATTTCCTCATGGGAGACTTGAATCTCTGGATCAATTGAAAAACATCCACAAACATTTGTTTCCATACTTACTCACAACGGACCAAGGACATAATGAACTTTAAGGTAATTACTGGAGACAGTGTGGGATGAATGGAGAGTGTACTGATCTTTCATTGCTTGAGATCTGGGTTCAAATCTAGATATAAATATGGGTGAAAGAGGTTTAGTTGTCCTAGTGCAGGCAGCAGTCTAGGTCCACATCAATCACTTCTGGCCAGTAGTCCACCTTGTGAATTCAACAATGCTGTACTATACAACTTGCTTTCTAGAGAAAATGCTTCAAGTGAGTTCTTCAAGATTACATCCTTTGTTTTGACCTTGAATGTGTAAACTGTGCTGTAATGCAACTTCTTATGTGAGATCTTCCTGTGCTTGATTATGCAGTGTTTTGAAATGATGGCCTTTGGCTAAATTTCAGAGCACTGTAAGAAGACAACAATGCATTGGCACAGATCTAGAGGAATTTTGTGTGCTGCAAATATTTGTAATTTCTGCAACTATATTTCTTGGCTTTATACCTCACATCTAAATAAGACTGGGGCCTCAGGTCCTTAGAGACTCTACCTGTTGTTTTTCACATAGTTTTTCATAGGCTTCCAGAAATGAGCATGCATAGAGTTTCAATTGTCCTTTCATCCCCCCCCCCCCAAAGAGGGGTGTGTACAAATTGAATTTCACATGTGCTGACAGAGTATGGGACTTTCACTTCTGACTTGGGTTCAGTAATTCCTGATGTGTCTTAACCTGAAATCCATTAAAACAAGTACTGCACAACTAGTGTTAGAATTATGGGGAGGGAATGCAAGTGCCCCCCCCCCCATAGCTTTGTAGTAATCCCAGTCACTCTAATATTGCACTAACATAATATATAATAGGAAAAGTTATCTGTTTAAAGGTAAGGTTCCGAAGAGTCATTATGTATGATTCCAGCACTGAGCGATATATATGCCTGAAAGTACATAAATAATTTATATTAACATATTTATATTAACATATTAACATAGCTACTGTTACTGATGATCTGTTAAATCAACCTGAAAGCAGAAGTGTTAAATCATTGTAATACAGTACCTGTGTTTGATGTCAGATCCAGCTGTTGCAGCGCTGACTGTCTAGCACTAATCAACAGCTGTGCTGAACCTTTTAATGGTTGTAATACAAAAAAGAAATCATGTGTGTTTCATTTACTTATATACCAAGTACCTCATAATTTGTGCCACAGGTCCCTGTCTTATATTGTTTGGATGGCCACTCCAGATGTCTACTGACTCTTTGGGCCCAACTGTGTGTTTCAACAGGGAATATCTTTCAAGATACATAATCAGGTGCCAGCTCACAAAATGGCAAGATGATACATTATGTATGATTCAGACTCAAATTAAAGGTAACATACTTATTACCACTTAATTTTATTCTGTTTTGCAATTTTATCATGTCAGCTTATACAACTACGCAAATATTTGATGTCACTTTTGGACAACCTCTGTAAAAAAATATAATTTCCACCTGATCTCTTACTAGCTTGCAGCTCCTTATGATCTTTGCTGTGGAACCTCTCATCCTTCCTCATTGTAGTCATCAGCAGTGGGAAAATGTCAAACCACACACTTAAAAGAAAACAGACATATTACTACTATCCTTTGACGGTCAAAAACATTTATAATTTTCAAACTATGCATTGTTTTTGTCTACAAATGACATAAAAAAATTGTTAAATCTTAACTGTTATGGTTCATTAAATCCTGATTCTCAACAGTAAAGCCTGCATTTTTTAAGCTACACAAACACAAGAAATAATAACAAATAATACATATGTATTTGTGTGCCTTTGAGTTTTTTTACACTCCCTTGTGTGATGATTAAATAAATCTCTCGAGCTTTGCTGTCAATGTTTACATGTCATCACACACCTGACGTGTGTAAAACATAACTTATAAAACACAGTTATATATGCATTATTCTGTATTTCTTATATGCTAGTTGTGTCTTTCACTGGTGTATGTTAGGCCTTGGGTTCTCTAACCCTTAGGCTGTTGACAGAGTTAGAATGTATAGGAATTCTGGACAGATACATCAGTCTGTGGCATTGCAAACATTAAGGGATAAATTGAAAAGCAGTCAGTGAGCTCCTGATGAATTTGAATATGTAAGCACGTTTGCCTAGGTTATACTTACTCACTCTGCTGCTTCCACTGCAAATAAACAGAAAGCTTTATTTTCAAATATGTTGACACAAACAAATGCAGATTTGCATGTATAAATCTGTTGTTCATCTCCTGAATAAGATTTAAGTTTTCTTGAAGAATTTGCTCTTCTAACACCATGTCAAAATGGATTCCCACTCAAGTAGAATTTAAAAACATTAAAAGTTAGAAAACAGTGTTAAAATCACTGTTAGGATTTGAACCATTGTGACGTATTTTAAATACAACATTATTTAGTGTTGTTTTCAAGCCCCAATCTTCTGATTCAGAGAGAAATAACAGATCCACTGTTCCATGGAGCTGCAGTTAAGGGCAGGCAGTGTGGAGTAAATGTTAAGTCACAACCTATGAAGACTGTGACTGGTGTTCTAATCCCAGCAGGAGCATACACTGTATATTATAAGCAAGGCCACTGTTTTTCGGTTTTTACCGGAAAATCCGGTAAAATTCCGGAATTAGGGCTGCCTGAAAACTGGTAAAAACGAAGATTTCATGGAATCTGGCATTTTTTATCATATCAGTAAATCTATAAAAAAGTCTGTTTTTCTTTTAATTCCTTCCTGTACTATTTTCAGTTTGCTTTATTTAATGCTCTGTATATTAAGCCTTCTTTAATTCTGATTATTTATGCACATACTAAAAGAATGATAACAGAATCCTGGTAAAATCCGGAAATTAGAGTAACAATCACCGGTGAAATTCCGGAATCTTAAGTCTTGAAAATGGAATTTAATTGTTTTAATCACCGTAAATCAGTGGCCTTGATTATAAGCTATGTAAAATACAGAATGTTCTTGGCAGGAATACTTCACATTATTGTATGCTTTTGAATGCTCTTTTCAGGTTCAACTTAGAAAAGGTCCTACTGATTTGAAGTGCCTGTTCTCAACTTAAATTCAACTCAAGATGTGCAAAGTTGCCAAAATTCGCTCCATGAAAAATCCACAAATTTTGGTAAATTTGTGGAGCTGGGGACTTCAATTCATATTGTTTTTGCCAGGTGGATTGGCTAAAATTTACATTTTGAATGGACCCACAGCAAATTTGGTCTAAAACTCCCTGGCACTGGCACCCTCCTTCCTGCACCCCCACCCCAGCGAACATCAAGCTGCTGTTTTTCTGAAATTAAATGTTACCCCTTCCCCTAAAGGTTCCCCTCAGTCTCCCACTCAGTGTCCTTCTGGTGCCCATCACCTTCCTTCCCCATCAGCACCTGCAAAATATAACCTGCAAATACAGGAAATGGTCCCCTGGTGCAGAGCATCTGCTCTTTTCAGTGTGGACTCCCATCTCATAATGGCTTTTCTGAATGAATGGTGACATCTTAGCTCCTAGTAAAACCTGACTGGTTGAAATTTCAACCAATCAAGTTTTACTAGAAGCGAAGACATCGCCATTTATTCATTCATGCCATTATCAGACAGGGAGGCGGACTTAGTAATGAACAGAACACTAGAGCAGACATATCTTCACCAGGGGACCATTATTCTTTATTTGCAGCCTTATACTGTATTTTGTGGGTGCTGGTGGGGGAGGAGGGTAGTGGGGACCGGGGGAGGAGGGTGAGGGCTAAGAGAAACTCTAAAAGAGAGTGGAACGCAGGTGGGGGAGGTGAGGGGAAGGTATTTGATGCCCAGGTGGGGAAAGGAGTTACATTTTGTTACTTCAAGGAAAGCAGCAGCATGATGTTTGCTGAGTTGGGGGGGGTTCACTTATTTCCAGGTTCTTGGGTTGTGGGAGGGGGTTCTTTCACAGCACTGTGGGTGGGGGAAGCTTTTTTCTAAGTTACTGAAAAAAACAAAAAATACATAGCTTTCAGAATGCTCAGTTAAAGCTGCTATTTCAGTAGAATGGGCATTTTTCAGCATGTTTTCCATGAACTATACATTTACTTTTTTTTGCGCAGCAGTTATAGGACTAGAAGAGCGGTGAATTCAGACATGACAGGCAGAAAATGTACAACTAGGCTAACAGGTGGTGGATTAATCTGCAGGTTTCAAAGATGAAGTTTAACACCTCAACATACTTGGAAAGTTTAGCAAGAGAATAAATTCCAAATCTGAGGTTGCTGCCTAGATACAATTTTTGGCTATATCATTCTCAAAAATAGAACACCTACAGAATGTGAATGCTTTTAGTATCTGATGTTAGAATGGCTTAATCAGTTAAAAGACTAAAAGAGCAAAGTCTGAGTACCCAGATGTGTTTGGGCAGTACCCTAAATTTCACAAGTTTGGTCTTGTATAGATAGTCGCTGTGGTAGGGCCTTGTTTTTCCTAACTTAGCCGGAGTAACTACCATGAATTTCAATGTTTGTGCTATAGAAGAGGGGGAAGACTAAAACCTACCAGCAACAGCTAGATATACTATGTAGCACTAATATCAGTTTTAATTAGGATGCCTTATTTGCATGTATAGTTATTTTTGGAGCTGCTGTTATTGTTTGTGAAACATAATGCTCCAGCTGAGATGCAACACATTTTCAGTAAGACCTTGCTTATATTTATTTTTCATCCTGGGCGAACTGGAGCTCTGGGAAGTTAAGTGACATCCATGACTTCATACAATGAGAAATTGGCAATGGTGGAATTTGAGTTTGGGTGTCCTGTGTCACAATTGTACTATTTGCTTAATGTGCCTCAGCTGCTGAGCAAGAATGAATTTTGCAGTGGAATTCCAACAACATCCACTGCTCATTTTGCTCAATGCCAAGAAAACATTCTCCATGACTTGGCACTAAGAAGAAACTAACTACTGTGCTCTGGTCAGTGTGTTTCACAGAACAGGGCCAGCAACCTCAAATGCTTGATTCTTCAGATAGCGTTAGCCTGGTCCTAGGGACCAAATGAAGACCCACATCAGTGAAGCAGAGTGCATAAGAACAGGTGGGGATTTAGGAGTTCCAACAGGTATCCAGGGCCTGACCATGTAAGGCCTTATAGGTTAACAAACTAACCTTGAAGGTAACTCAACACATCACCGGCAGCTAGTGCAGTTTGTACAGGATCTGGGTTGCATGACATGACCTTGGAAAGGCCAGTCAGCAACCTGGTTGCTACATTATGCACCAGCTGCAAGCATTGTAGGGTGGTAGAGCGCATTACAGTAAGCAAGTCTGGACATCACAAATACATGTACCAGTGTTTGCAGGTCCTCAGAGGGAATAAGGGACTTAATCTCTGATGTTTCTAAGATGGTAAAAGCCACTCCAGATAACAGCTGACACCAGAGTCTCAAATATTACCCTCTCATCTAGAACGACCCCCAGATTTTTCACCTTAGCAGAGGCCAACAGCCTAGAGGACCCAAGCTGAAGCTGTCACTTCTTCTGCTACCACTGTGCCCCCCCCATGACCCAGACTGATCACCTGAAACTCAGTCTTGTCAGAGGGTGGGGGTAGGAAAAAGTAGGCTGCTGGTTAACTAGGATCTGCAGCTTATCCATTAGGTAGGGAAATGGGCAGACTGGGTGGGCCAAGCGGTCCTTATCTACCATCAAATTCTATGTTTCTATAGCCAGCTGGATGCCATTCAGTTCTTAATCTCAACCAGGTACAAATTAAGCACATTGACAGTATATGGAGTCCTGGGTGCAAATTATGGATACAGCTAGGTATCATCTGCATAGCAGTGAAACCCCAAACAGTATTGCCTGATGATCTTTCCCAGAGGCAGCATGTACACTGCAAACAACATAGGTAAAAAGACTGACACTTGGGGCATGCCACAAAGCAGGGGCATTGTGGGTGATGAGAAAGCTTCCATTACAACCATCTGCATCATATCCCTTAGGTAGGACTCAAACCAGCAGATCACTGTGCCAGTGTTTCCTCCATACTCCTTCAGATGGTCCAACAACAACCCACAGTTCAACAGTGTCAAACATCAAGGAGAGATTGAAGAGAATGAGAATTGACCATTCAGCCCTATTCCTAGCCCTGAAAAGGTCAATTTGCACCCTAAACAACACAGTCTCACTGCTGTGCCTAGGTCTGAAAACAGACTGGAGGGACTCATAGATGTCATAGGTTTTCAGGTGTTCACAAGCTGCAGTGTGGCAATTGCCCTTCAGTGTTCATCTTGATGAATCTTCAAAGCCAATTTGTCCTTTTGAGCCCTTGATCTCCTCCATAGCACTCTAACATCTGACCCCAAGCCTTCAACTCCCTGAGCTCCCCATCAAACCATGGGGAGCTCAATCATGACACCAAGGTCGTACACAAATTGGTGTGACAATGTCAGAGGCCCCAGTGATAACCCTGTTATAGACCACCACCTCCTCTGAACTTGTCTCACAAGCTACCAACATCTCTGAGCTATCCATTACTGCCTGCAGTCCTTCTGGCCAAAGCCCTCTTAAATGACCTTAATGAACCATCCCCACAGGGGCTCAATTACAAGGGAGCCCCCAAAGAAGAACTTCTTAGTGCAGTGATTCAATCAGCTGACCAAATCAATCTTAAGGATGCTAATCTCAAGCCCCAGGGATCAAACTAAGTCCAAGGTGTGTTTATGTTGGTGGGTCATAGAACTAACCACTTGTGTGAGGCCCAATGAATCCATCAACTGTAAGAGATCCTACACAAAGTGCAAAGAGTTCATTGTTGACCCAAGCATTGAAATCACCCAGAAAAAATACATCTGTATGACTCTAACACCCTGTCAGCAATGAAGTCGGTGATTTCCTGCAGGAAGTCCCCCGTAAGTCCCAGACACTGGTACCTAAGCAGGATTCTTCAGTTTGTACCTGGACTCCCCACACACAGCTATGCATTCAAACAATGAGGTATCCCCCACTGGGTGCAATGTGAGTTTTCAACTCAGACCTACAGATGGCTATGCTTTCTTCAATCCCTCTGCGAGCAGGGTACCATGGAGAATCCAGCCGGCACCACCATCTCCAAGACTGGACCAGTGTCATCACTCAGTCAAGTCTCCATGATGGAAGCCAGATTGACTGAGGAACCAGAAACTTAATCTGCCATAATGACAGTTTCATTCTTCCTCAATCTAGCATTGCAAAGCACTTCCCACAGAAGACAAAGTGGGGCAGCTAGCCTAACAGCTGCCTGCCAACTTGGTCTCGAGGGAGCTCTGTGTATGGGAATCAACCACATCTGGTCTTGTTCTATGTCCCATTCACCCTAGGATGTCACCTTATCCTCATCATCCTAATAGTGCCTCTCAGTTAGCTCCACCTTACCCCAGCCACAAGTTATTTATTTATCTGTAAGAATCAGTTTACAACCTTTGAGCCAGAGGCTCGTTTCCAAAGGTACTTCGTCACATAAAGACATACTTTGTGTTTTTGGTTACATAGCATAGGTTTGCAAAACAATAGGCGTTCAACAGAGGCGCCACGTCACACTGTGGTCAGACAAATACAATTAGGTTACAGGGTACATATAATTGAGAACAGGTGTTACACAAGTTGGTATCAAGTGAGCAATCTAATAGGTAAACACTGAGAACAGCTGGCACTGGCCAGGTTAAACATAGGCATGGTGTACAGGGAAGTGGTGGTGGGGATGGCTAGGTGGAGAGCTCCGAGTGGGCATTGTCAAGAGAAGCAGAGGTGGAGGCCACTTTCAGAGACAGGAGCAGCGAGTTGACTATGTGGTTCGGAGGGTGGTTTTGAACTTGGAGATGGTGGTGGCATTGGTGATGGGGGCAGGGAGAGAGTTAAACCAGGTTGGGGCTCTATAGCAGAAGGACCTCTGGCAATGGCTGGTTCTTGATCTGGGGACCATTAGAGTGGTCTTGTGGGAAGACCGTGTTGCAATAGTGGGAGGGCTCTGGTGGATGGATGCCATTACCCCAGGGGGGGGAGAGCCCGAGTAGGGTTTTTTTTGTGAGGAGACAGGTTTGGTATCGGAGCCGTTCATCCAGGGTAAGCAGGTTAGCCTCGACATACAGCTGACAGGTGTGTGTGAGCCTGGGGGCACCAGTAATCAATCTGCAGGCTTTATTCAGGGTTAAGTGAATTTTGTTGAGAGCAGTGGTGTCGGCAGCACCATATACTGATAGACCATAGTCTACAAGGGACAGAACGGATGATGTAACAGCGAGCCGGAGAGCATTTGGGGGAAGGCAGGTTCTATGGCGGAAGAGGATGCCAAGCCGTGAGTTAGTGGCGGATGTTAGGGCGTCGATGTGGTTGTGAAATGTGAGGGCTGAGTCGAATGTAACCCCAAGGTATTTGTTAGGAGCAGACTTGTTCCAGTGGCTGATTGGTACTTGCAAGGATATAGAGTGGGTGGTTGCTAGCTTTGTTTTGGGGGTGGGAAAAGAGCATTGCTTTGGTTTTATTAAGATTGATGATGAGTCTGCGCTCCTTAAACCAAGCTTCGGCACTGTTGAAAGACTGCTGTAGGAAGTCCTGGAGGGAGATGGGATTGCGGTGGGTGGCAAAAGGACAGCGTTGTCTGCATACAGTAGAATTTGCCAGGGCATGCACTGGGCAGGGTGTTCAGATAGAGACAAGAGAAGGGAGCCCAGGATGGAATGACCCAGAGAGAATGGGCAGGAATGGAGAGTAAACTACAGGTTGCACACAGAAGATCGAGCATCAAGAAGCTAGTATGCTAGGGGCCAGCTAAGAGACCAGTGTGGCAGAGTGCATTCAGAAGTGGATGGGAGGCGGTGTCAAAAGCCTTTGAGAGGTTGATGAACACTGCACCAGCTAGGAGCTGGTATCCAAGGAAGGAGTGTAGGAAGTTGGAGAATTCAATAAGGGCAGTGCTGGTACTGTGACCAGCACGGAAGCCATGTTGCTCTGGGCATAAGATGTTATGCTTAGCCAGATAATCAGTGATTTGAATGGCCACCACTTTCTCCAGGGCTTTAGAGATGGGGGAGGATGGAGATTGGCGGTAGTTGTTGGCGATGACCTGTCACCCTTATGATGAATTGGTGATAATGGCTGTTTTCCAAGCTGTGGGAAATTGTCCCAGGCAGAGTGACTGGTTAATTAGGCTGGTGAGTGGGACAAGGACTTCATCTAGTACCAGCCTGAGGATGCTGGGGTCCAGTGAGTCACTGCCAGGACTGTTGCCATTCAGAGCTTTGATTAGGATGGGTCTGGCTTCCGGTGAAATCTTGCAGCAGGTGGAAGCTGGGGTGCTGGAGGACAGGGGAGGTTGGTTGGGGGCGGTCAAAGAAATTACTAGGGAGGACTGAGCTAAGGTCAGTGAAGCGGTGTTGGAACCAGTTAGCTATGGTGGCAGGCTCGGTGGTGGTAATGCCATTTCTAGTGAGCTGGGTGGGCAGGGAGCAAGCTTTACCGTTAAGTTGCTTAATATTATCCCAGAAAGTCCGGGCCGAGCCCAGGAGGAGGTAAGGGAGGCCTGGTAATGGTCTGCCTTGGCTTTCCTGATGGCCCATGAGCACTTATTCCGGGCTGCATTGTAGGCCTGCCTATCAGACAAGCGACCCATTTCAGTGGCAAGGTGCCAGAGGTTATCCGATTTCTTAGTAATGTGTAGAAGGGCGGGCTAACCCAGAGTGCGTTCTGTTATTTGGACCGATTTTGGTGAAGGGGTGCAAAGAGATCACAGGCCATGTTGAAGGTGTGAGTGAAGAAGGCGAGGCAGTGTCAATGTCGGTTGCACGATTTAATTGGGGACCAGTTTATCTGGGTGAGGAGTACTTTAAGTTTTTTCAGCCCACCAGGGCGAGCTGCAGAGGGTGGTCAGGGCTTTGGGTTTGGGATTGGGGACTGCCCAATGAAATAGGATAGGGAGTGGTCACTTAGGGAGTCTGGGAGGACCTGGATGTTTTAGTTGATATATGGGGTGTAGTTATAATAACATCCAGAAGGTGCTGGTACCTCTCTTAGGGTTAATTCGTGGGCTGGGTGATGAGTTGCGTCAGATCTTGGGCAGCAAATGAGTCTCTGATCAAAGGATGAGGTGGTGCTGAGCCAATTTACATTAAGGTCCCCACTAGGATTTGTTCCCTTATGGTGGAGGGTAGCCAGGTAGTCCGTTAAAGATACCAGGTCTGGGTGCTGGTTCTTTGGGGAACGTAGGCTGTGGTGAGATAGAGAGGCTCCTAGGGGTCTGGGGTGAGTTTGAGGTGAGAGCCTGGGCCCCATTTATAAGGGCAGGGTGGGAGTGTGTGTCCAGGTATTGTGTCCCTAGTGTAGATTGTACAGCCTCCCCTTGTTTGCCTATCGGGTCCTCCCGTATAAGGTATAGCCTGGGAGGAAACAAATGGAGTCAGGGGTGGATTTGGACAGCCAGGTTTCAGCCAGGGTTATGATGTCTGGTTGATGAGCCAAGACCCAGCACTGTAGGGCATCAAATTTCTTCAAGCAGAGCTGCATATGTTCATGAGGCTACTTGAAGACCAGTGGGCTGGGTGGGTGGGTGGGAGGGGCAGGGCCTGGGTTGGGATGTATGTTCCCTGTTAGGAGTAGAAGGAGGAGAAGTGCTCTGGTCAGAGGAGGCAGATGGAAGTTTACGCCGGGAGCGATAGAATGAGGAAGGGGTTTTGTTGCACAGGGGGTGGGTAGGGCAGCACAGGCAGAGAAGGCTTGTGTGATCAGAAGTGCAAGGGAGCTGGGGGGGAGGAAAGGTAATGTCTAGATGGGGGTGAGGTGGAGAGGAGCATATGGGATGTGTGGAGGAGGAGGAGGGAGGGAGGAGCAGTGGTAAAGGAGGCGGGGAAGACAGGAGGATAGGTAGGAACACTGGAGTAGTGAGGCCGAGGGTTAATAGGGACACTAGGGTTGGTGGAAGGCAAAGGAAGGAGGAGGAGAAGAGAGAGGCCGGTGAGCAGGGGATGCACATGCATAGTTGGAAAGGGTTGGGGAGCTGAAGTGAGGAAAGAATGGGGGTACTAGGATGATAGAGGGGAGATAGTAGCGAGAGGTCACCTCTGTGCCTAGTTGCTGCTATGGTGTTGTGGCAGTGCTGGTGCCTGAGATGCACAGAGTACCACGTTCAAGTCTTGACCAGCGTAGCAGGAAAGAGCCCGACCAGTAGCTGTAACAGCAGGGAGTTGGGTTCAAGGTCTGCAGAAGCACTCAGATAACACTTTAGCTGTGTCAGAGGGTTAGTGCGTTTTTAGAGTTTTGAAATCCTGTGGTAAAAATAGACAGGTGTGCTAGCTGAGTGGTGGAACTGCTGACTTTGAAAGTGAGGATGCAGGGTTCAAAGGCAGCAAGAGAGAAGTGGTAAACTTAGATTTTGGCAGGTGGGGGGGTAAGAGACTAAAAGGTTTAGAAAGTAGGAATAAAATAGGTAGGCAATGTTGTCCAGAGGTAGAGCTGCTGACTCTGACTGCAAGGCTACTGGGTTTGAGCACAGCTCAGAGACAGAGTGTAGAAAGGTTTAATTTTTAAATCAGAAAAGGAGGGAGGGAGGGTTAAGAGTATGAAAGTAGAGGAAGATGTTGGCCTGGTTCATTGGCTTAGTGGATAGTCAGTAGACTTTGGACGGAAAGGTACCAGGTTTGATGCTAGCAGGTGCTTAGAAATAGGCTGATGGAGGAGTGAAGAAAGTAGGTGGTAGAAAGATTCAAAGGGAACTGCAGTGACTTCTAGTGGGTCAGCTTTCAAATGGTAGCTAGGAGGGGTAGAGAGTTGAAAGAGGTGCTAGAGTGGAGAGTGCAGTGACCCCTAGTGGTTGGTGTCTATAAGCTGAAAATGGACACTTAGTAAAAAGGAGGGTAGGTCATGTGATGTGACATGTGACCTGCCAGCAGCAATAAATGAAGTGCTGTACACACCTTTACATGCAGTCAAGCTGGGGCATCAGATACCCCAAAGGATGCCACAGGCCTGTTGCCAGGTCTTCACTTTCATGTCATGCTGTCAGGAGCATTCATTGCACACAAGATGATCTTGTTCCAGAGAGCTTTCTTTGGAACAAGCAGGAACAAATCTGGGCAGGACTTTTGAAAGCCTTAGATCACAGCAAGCCCTGGTGCACCGACAACATGGTGCATGGGGCTTGCAGCGATCTAACAGGCTTTTCTATCCCATGCGACAATTGCCACAAGTTAGATCAACTTTTTCTGGTCTAACTTGCGGCACTCCTGGGGGCTGTTTTTATAGAGCTTGCACCAGATATTTTGCACACGCTGCCATAATTGATGGAAACTACCGCAACTGCACCCAATATTGTAAAATCGGGTGCAGTTGGGGCAAAGGGTTTATTTATTTATTGAAATGTTTCACCAGGAAGGTTACACTAAGCAACAATGCTCATCTCACAGTACTTCCTGGAGGGAAGGGGAGTGGGAACAATAGTAGTACAACAGGATACATACATCTTAGCAGCATATAGACAGACTGTACAGTTAACAACCAACAATAGCTAATAACATTTCTAGATTAGGATACATTTGTGAGAGTGGCTGACAGGGGGTATAGTCAAAAGGTACTCAGGGGGGTGGAACAGTAGGGGAGATAGAAGTGCTAAGTTGCAAAAGTGCTAAGATTACAAGAGGGGTTTGGGATAGGGGAAGGATATTTGGGCCAGCTGGAGGAAGGAGGAGGTATAGAGCAGCAGCTAGGCAGGGCACCACGGGGCTAGACACAGTTACAATTCATCACTTGGTAGTTGTCTAGGGATGTAGAGAGAGAGTATGCTGATGAGGAGTGGTGGATTTGGGACAGTAGTTGGTTCCAGAGCTTAAGCAAGCGATGGGAGAATGCCATTTGGCTGGATGTAGTATTTCTGTAGGGTATATTCAGTAAGCGAGAGTCATCAGATCGGAGGGTGTATTTGGTGGGGTGAGGGACAGATAAGGCGGTGGACAGGTAAGAGGGGAGCAAGCCTAACCAGAATTTACAGGTAAACTTTACTGCGTGCAATGTTCTTCTGTCAATAGGCGAGGGAAAATTTAGAAAGCGGTAAAGAGTGCAGTGATGTGTCAGAGCAGGGGCATCCAGGACAAACCAGCAGAAGGAATTAAAAAGAGGTTCAAGCCTAGATAAGGAGGATTTTGGGGCAGCTCTGTATACAACATCACAATAGTCAAAAGTTGGCAGTATCATTTTATGTACCAGTTCGCACCTCACTGGACGAGGGATACTACCCCTGTTATGATAGAGGGCCCCTAGCTTAGGCTGGAGTGTCTTTAGAATGGCATCAATGTGGATGTAGAAGTTTAGGTTCCTATCCAGCCAAACTCTGAGGTAGCAGAAGGAAGAGGTGTCTTCTAATACAGTCCCATCAATGGTGTAAAACGTGGGTAAGGAGGGGAGCCTTGCCAACCTCTGCCTAGTACTGAAAGTCATGGAGACTGTTTTCTTTGAGTTTAGGAAGAGGTGGTACTCACTTGGCCAGTGTTGCACATTTTCAAAATCCAGTTGGAGCCTGGCAGTGACATCAGTGACCAAATTGCCAGTTGTGAACAGGACAGAGTCCTCTACATACATATGTATGTTAGACGATAAACAAAACTGAGGGAGGTTGTTGAGGAACATTGAAAAAAGGAGAGGCCCAGGTACCGATCCCTGGGGGACTCCCATGGTAATGGGGAGGGGAGAGCAGATGGCATCAGCTATGTGGACAGATTGCATTCTGCCTGACAGATAGGACTTGAACCATTCAATGGCATTAGGGGAGAGACCAGCGGTGCTGAGGTAGGACAGGAGTAAAGGGTGAGAGACCGTGCTGAAGGCCTTGGCCAGGTCAATAAAAATAGCTGAGGTTATGAGGTCCTTGTCCATGCCTGTGGCGATAGTGTCAGTCAGCCATAGGAGCGAGGTGGCAGTGGAGTGGTGTTTTCTAAAGCCAGTTTGGAATCGAGTAAAACAGGAGGAGTCAGTAATGTAGGAGGAGAGTTGTTCGAGTACTGTGTGCTCCTGTAGCTTAGCCAGGGTAGGAAGGAGGGAGATAGGGTGAAACATAGAAACATAGAAACATAGAAGTTGACGGCAGATAAGGACCGCAAGGCCCATCCAGTCTGCCCATTTCTTTTTCTACCTTATAAATGTGCCATCGGCCTTTGCTCTGTCAGTGACCTATCTATTCATAGTCATTTGTATTGCTCCCTTATGCCTATCCCATGCCTGTTTGAAGCCCTGCACTGTATTCATAGCCACCACTTCTTGTGGTAAGCCATTCCATGCATCTACCACCCTTTCTGTGAAAAAAATTTCTCACATTCCCCCTTAATCGGCCTCCCTCTAATCTCATGCTGTGTCCTCTTGTCCTGCTATTTTCTTATATTTAAACATGTTAGACTCTTTCACCTTGTTTATGCCTTTAAGGTGTTTTAAATGTCTCGATCATATCACCTCTCCCTCCTTTGCTCAAGGGTATACATATTGAGCTCCGTTAATCTGTCCTCATATGTCTTCTGATGCAGTCCTGCACCATTTTGGTTGCCCTTCTCTGGACTGCCTCAATTTGGTTAATGTCCTTGTGAAGGTGTGGCCTCCAATACTGCACGCAGTACTCCAGATGGGGCCTAACCAATGTCTTGTACAGAGGGATTATTACCTCCCTCTTACGACTTGTGATACCCCTACTAATACATCCTAACATCCCCCTAGCCTTACCTACTGCTTTAGAGGTCTGCTTGGATGATTTTAGGTCATCAGTGATGATGATGCCCAAGTCTCTTTCTTCCTTTGTGACTGCTAGCAACTCCTCCCAGCCTATAAGTGGCTTCAGGGTTTCTCTTCCCTATGTGCATGATTTTGCACTTCTTTGCATTAAATCCCAGTTGCCACTCTTCTGACCATTCTGCTAGTTTATCCAGATCTCTTCTCATTCTGCCCACCCCATCTGGATCATCTACTCTGTTGCAGATCTTGGTGTCATCTGCAAACAGACAAGCCTTACCCTCTAGTCCATCTTGGGGTCACTAATGAAGATGTTGAATAGGACTGGCCCCAGGACTGATCCCTGAGGTACCCACTTGTGACTTGCATCTCTTCTGACTGTATACCATTTACCACCACTCTCTGTTTTCTGCCAGTCAACCAGTTTGCCACCCAGTTGACCAACTTCTGACCCACCCGAGCCTACCTAGCTTATTTATCAATCTTCTATGTGGAACAGTGTCAAAAGCTTTGCTGAAGTCAAGGTAGGCGACATCAACTGCTCCCCTTGGTCCACCACTCTGGTTACCCAGTCAAAGAAATCTATGAGATTAGTTTGACAGGACCTTCCTTTGTAAACCCATGCTGTCTTGGATCCATTGCCCTATGGATTCCAGGTGTTGCACTATCCTTTCCTTAAGAGTGCCTCCATAATCTTGCCCACTACTGAAAGTAAGACTGACCGGTCTGTAGTTCCCGCCTCCTCCTGCTACCACTCTTGTGGAGTGGGATCACATAAGCCCTTCTCCAGTCTTCTGGGACCTCTCCTGTGCTCAGAGACTCACTAAACAATTCTGCTAAAGGCTCTGCTAGTTCCTCCTTTAGCTCCTTAAGTACCCTGGGATGTATGCCATCAGGTCCCATTGCCTTATCCACCCTGAGCTAGCAAGCTCTTGTAGGACCCTTTCTTTTGTGAAGGGAGTAGTGCTCACCTCCCTCCCGCTGTGTCCATGATGCTGAGCTGTGGGCCCTGCCCTACCTTCTCTTCAGTAAATACTGAGCAAAAGTATCTATTTAGGATAGATGCCTTTACAGGGTCCTCCTCCTCACATGCTCCTTTTCTCCATTAAGCTTAGCAATACCCCTCTGGACTTTCTCCTTTCACTAATGTATCTATAGAAAGTCTTGTCACCTTCTTTTACTGTTCGTGCTAGTGTTTCCTCAGTTTGGGACTTTGCCTGCCTTACTGCCTTACCTTCCCTTAGGGCAGTTTGGTATGCCTCCCTATCTTCATCCCGCTGTGTTCCCTTATATTTCCTGAAGGCCAGCCTTTTGGCTCTGACCTTTTCTGCTACTGTATTTGAGAACCAAAGTGGTTTCCTTCTCTTCTTTTACACTTCCTTTTCTGTCTAACACAATGGGATGTTGCTTCAAGTATTGTATCATTAATCTTGCCCACTTTGCCTGTACCTCCTCACCTGTGTTTTTTTTGCCAGGGCTAGCTTAACTCTGTTGGCCATCTTATCAAAGTCAGCTCCTCTGAAGTCCCATATTTTGCCTTGGAATGGGATGATTTAGATGTAGTAGCCAAATTGAACCATACCATGTGATGGTCACTGGCCCCCAGGTGACCTTCTACCTGGAGATCTGTGATCCCTTCTTTGTTAGTCAGTACTAGATCTAGGATAGCCCTGTCTCTTGTGGGTTGCTGTACCAGTTGTTTGAGGCCCTCCCCCTGCAGGGAATCCACTATGTGTCTAGTTCTGGCCGATGTTCCTGCTGGTATTGACCAATCTGTATCTGGCATGTTGAAGTCTCCCATTATCAGAACCTCCCCTTTAGCTGTCATGTTTTGTATATCTTCTAACAGTAATGTGTCTATGTCCTCCCTCTGGTCTGGGGGCCTGTAGACAACCCCAGTTCTTATGGCTGTCCCATTTCCTGTTGGTGGTAGTTACTAGGGGAGGAGGGGTCACCTCCTTTAGGGAGTGGTAGGACTGTAGCAAGTTTCCAGGCTGTAGGGACAGTGGAAGAGACAAAGGAAAGGTTTAACAAGATGGCTATAGGATAGGCAATGGTGGGCGCAGACAGAGAGAGGAGCTCAGGGTCCAGGCCATCTGGAGAGGAGCCTTTAGCAGGGTTGATAGACTGAAGGGCTGTAAGACAGCAGCAGGAGAGATGTGGGTGAAGAAGAAGGGGGTAGGGGGAGCTGGAGGAGTAGAGGAAGAGGAAACAGGGAGTGGAGGCGGGCCTGTGGAGGAGTGCATGTGCATCGGGGGGCAGTTTGGAGCATTGCAGCGCAGGACATGAAATGGGAGTTAAAGCAGTCAGCGGCAGCCATAGGATCCAAGATATCGGAGAGATTTAGTCTATGGATAGGAGTGGGGGGCTTGGTGGAAGGGGAAAAGAGGGACTGGACAACTTTCCAGAATTTGGAAGGTTTGTTTGTGTTGACGTGTAAGTTAGCCTGGTAGTGTTCAGTTTTGGCCAGTCGGTTAGCTTTGGTACACTTATTTTGAAGCTCCTTGTATCATAGAAACATAAACATAGAAACATAGAATTTGACGGAAGATAAGGACCGCTTGGCCCACCCAGTCTGCCCATTTCCCTACCTACTGGATAAGCTGCAGATCCTAGTTAACCAGCAGCCTACTTCTTCCTACCTCCACCCCCCAGAACTGCCTTATGACTATCCCATGCATGCTTGAATTCCACCACTGATTTTGACTCCACAACCTCCTCCGGAAGGCCGTTCCATGCATCCACACCCTCTCTGTGAAAAAATACTTCCTTAAATTACCTCTGAGCTGCCCCCATCTTCAAATTGTGCCCTCTTGTTCTTGCACCTCTTTTTTGAAGATGCTACCCTCTTGGACTTTGTTGATTCCCTTGAGGTACTTGAAAGTTTCTATCATGTCCCTCCTCCTTTCCTCAAGGCTATACATATTAAGCTCCTTAGGTCTCTCTTCATATGTCTTCCGGTGCAGACCCTGCACCATTTTAGTGCCCTCCTCTGGACAGCTTCCATCCTGTCTATGTCTTTGCGGAGATTGGGTCTCAGAACTGCACACAGTACTCAGATGGGGTCTCACCAGTTGTCTGTACAGAGGGATAATAACTTCCTGTTTTCTACTGGTGATGCCTCTCCCATGCATCCCAGTATCCCCCAGCCCTCCTTACTGCCCTCTCACATTGCTTGCCCATCTTTAGGTCATCTGATATGACTACCCCAGGTCCCTTTCCATTTTGTTGTTGTTAGTATCTCACCCCCATTATGTACTCTTCCCTGGGTTTTGTTTCCCAGGTGCATTACCTTGCACTTCTTAGCATTGAATCTAAGCTGCCATACATTTGACCATTCCTATAACCTTGCCAGGTCCTTCTCATCCTTTCCACCCCACCCTGTGCATCAACTCTGTTGCAGATCTTAGTGTCATCTGCAAAGAGACATACTTTTCCTTTCAGTCCTTCTGCAATGTAAACATAAAGAGACTTTGAGAGGACAGTCCTAATACTGAACTCGTTTTGCCACTAGTAACCCTCCTTTCTTCTGAGTGGACTCCATTTACTATTACTCTCTGTGTCCTATTCTCCAGCCAATTCTTTACCCAGGCTGTCATCTTGGGACCCACTCCCAGGCTGGCTAACTTGTATATTAATCTTTTGTGTGGGACTGTGTCAAATGCCTTGCTAAAGTCTAGGTGAGCCATGTCCACAGCCCTCCTGATCTACTACTTTGGTCACCCAGTCAAAGAAATCTATCAGATTCGTCTAGCATGACCTTCCCGCTGTGAATCCATGCTGCCTGGGTCCTGTGCCCCTCTGGCCTCTAGATACTCGACCAATTCTTTCCTTTAGAAGTGATTCCATCATTTCCCTATCACTGAGGTTAAACTAACAGGTCTATAGTTTCCTGCTTCTGCCTTGCTCACTTTTGTGAAGGGAATCACATCTGCCCTCCTCAGTCCTCAGGTACCACCCATCCTCCCATGATTTGTTAGAAAGGTGGTCAGTGGTGTCACTAGTGCCACCCTTAGTTCTTTTAGAATTCTGGGATGAATCCCATCAGGCCCCATTGCTTTGTCCACCTTCAGTTTTAAGAGTTCTTTCAGAACCCTTTCTTCTGTAAATGAGCCGGTATCAACTTCTGTATCCAGCATGTTACAACTGTTTGTTTTATGTACCTTCCCCTCTTCCTTTGTAAATACTGAGCAAAAATATTTGTTTAGTATCTTGCCTTTTCACAGTCTCCCTCTGCCCACCCTCCCCCTTTATTAAGCCTCACTATCCCTCCTTGGTCTTCCTTCGGCCCCTGATGTACCATATAAAAGGTTTTATCCCCTTCTTAACTGAGCTGGCTATCTTTTCCTCGGTTTGGGCCTTTGCTGTTCTGACTGCCTTCCCAGCCTCCTTTTGCTTTAACTGATACAGTTCTCTGTCCTGCTCCTTCTGCGATTCCTTGTACTTCCTGAATGCTTTCTTTTTCTCTTGAACCTTCACTTCCACTTCCTTTGAGAACCATAGTGGTTTCTTACATCGTCTTGTTTTGTTTATTTGCTTCACACAAAGGCTCGTTACCTCTGTGATGGCAGTTTTTATTATTCCCCATTGTATCGTTGGAGGTCAAGCTGCTGCAGAAAGTGATACAGGCCCAATCAGTAAGCATCATCAAACAAGGATGGGACAAGCATCTGGGATTAACTAGAACAGGGTGGCAATAGTAAAGATGGAGACTGGCCAGTAGGGCAAGTGCAGAGTAATTAGGAAGGGTAGACAGAACAGATTGGATGATTGGCGGGTCTTTTTCTACTATCACTACTATCTATGTGTCTACAGTATGTAGGAATTACCATTGCTCTGCTTTCTCCACAAATATAATATATCTACTCCTCACCCACTATATTTATTTATTTATTTTAACAGTTTTGCCAGGAAAAGCATACTGAACTGTTAACAGTTAATTTCCAGAAGTATTCTGGGAGAATGGGGACAAAACAATTCACCTGGCGTTATTATTTATTATATGTTTTACAATTAACTGACTCTGATTTTAAAGTGCTGTATTTTGTTTGTAAATTGTTCCACCTCTATGTGAAGCGCCAAGAGCCTCCAGGATTGGGCACTTAAGAAATAAAATTGACTTGACAATGCAAAAATAAATCAGTACAATAACAAGGTATATTTAACATCCCTGTTTGTTTCTATTTTGGCCCCCGTTCTATTAAGGCCAACAGAAGCAACTGATTTGTAAGTACTGGACTGCCAAAATAATTCAGCAAATGGAACCTTTCCTTCTCATGCTCTTTGGATTGAATTAGTCTACTTTTGACAAACTCCAGACCTTCCGACTTTTAAAAGGCTGCTTCTTGATCAGCTCACAGATCCTTGTAGATGTTTTTCCAATTTGTATTCCTTTTGTAGCCAACACTCACAATTATTTACTTGTGTATATAAATATCAACTGCTATCTCTTCAACATTCTGTTTGTATATCGAGAGAACCCTTTTTATTGTTGACTGTTACCATTTTATGACTTAAATTATTACCACAGGACCATGATCTTTACTGCACTGTAATTTTGAATGTGTGTATTATGTATGTCTTACAAGTACCATGGTAGCCTATTCTATTGTTTATTATACCTTGCACTTTTGTACTTCAATATTTCAAGGGACCCCTTAAGAACAGGATATTATAGTGAATGTGGTCATCCTATCTTCAGTATGATAGAACTATCAAATGAACAGATAAAAATAGATTTATGACTGGAGCTCAAACTCATTTCCAGGATCTGCTGTTAGTGCTGGCCTTGGAGACCAAGTGACAATTGTTACTCAGGAAGAGGCAACCAGAGGTTCCAACAGTCTCAGACTGAGAAAGTGGGGTCACAAGGATGGTGTCCTTTCTGAGCATAACATATAAAGCATGAAGTAAGTTGTCCACATTTGAACATACCTGGGACTCCTGGTTTCAGGGATGAGACAGGAGTCCAATTCAGTGGTGGGCAAGGGATTAGAAGGAGACACTTCAAGGACGGACTATCCATACTTAGCATGAGTGGTAGACATGAATAAAGCATGTAGATACACTATCTTTAACTGTCTTGTCTACTCCCTGTAAGCTGCTAAAACCCTATCTGGTCACACTGGCATGTTAAAATTAAAAAAGTAGATACCTGACCTATGGGAGGGTCACTTGTCATTGGTGGTTAGGCTTAATTCCGACTCAGCTGATTTATGAACCCCAAAACCCTTCTTAAAATCATGGAATGAATGAAGAAAGAAAGTAACCACATGCTGACTCCCTTATCTCCATCTCTCTCACCTTGAACACCACTGCTTTATAGAGTAAGATCCTTTCAGTCTAACCATGCACATCAAAGGTTTTAAAAGCATGAAAAACTTAAGTGATCACAAATTGGTCAAATGTTATCACCTTTCAGAATCCTCAGGAACATATAAATCGTGTTGTTTCCTCCCTCATAAACCAGTTGAAAAACAGCCAGCCCACATGAGTGACTTTTGGAATTTGACCTGACTGACCTCCCAATATTTTCTGGAATCCTTCAGTCTGCCAGTTAAAGTTATGAAAATATACGTTTGTCACCCAGACATCCTTTCATGTGACAACCAGAGATTTGTGATTAGTACCTTAAAAATCAGAGGAACATACATTAGCATTCCAGTTAGCTAGTCATATTAAAACATAAGTGCGCCACATAAACCTTCGGTGGAAAAATGTATATTAATACATTTTGCTATATAGCAATACAAACTGATATGCTGAAATGTGTAGTGCTTATACCATACTTTCATTAAAACAGTATGTTTCTAGCCTTAATAATTCCAGTTATATCTTCTGAAAGATCACTTCCTTCATACGGACTAACTTTGGAACCATTAGGGCTAGAAACATATTTTTTAAAATAGAAGTTGAGTCAGTTCTACATGCTTAAGTCATGTTGTACCCCACAATGGGTTGATCAGAAAGTTGACAGATCTTAGCATTGGGGAGAAGATAACCAGATAGGTGGAAAAATTGTGGAGCAGCAGGACTCAGATAGTGGTTGTGAGGGGAGCACTATCTAGCACCAAGGAGGTCACCAGTGGGGCTCCGCATGGTTTGGGGCTAGGACCGGTGCTGTTCAATGTCTTCACCAATGATATTGGAGATGACATTAAGGGTAAAATTTTCCTATTCGTACATGACACCAAGTTCTGTGGGAGGGTAGACACAGCAGAAAGGATACAGGACCTAGAGGAAGATCTGTAAAAACTAGAGAGGTAGCCCAGGATTTGACAGCTTGACTTCAATGCAAAGAAAAGCAAAGTTATGCACACTGGAGCCAAGAACCCCAGGACAGAGTACAGCCTGGGAGGAGTCTGGATATCTGCATCAAAGGAGGAGAAAGATCTGGTAGCAATGATCACTAGTGACCTGAATCACTCCATACAGTGTCAGAAGGCAGCAGCAAAGGCAAATAAAATGTTGGGCTGCATTGCCAGAGGGATTAGCAGCGGGTGAGAGGAGGTAGCATTGCCCTTGTACATGTCATTAGTGAGGCCACAACTGGAGCACAGTAAACAGTGCTGCTGCCAATACCTTAAAAAGAACAGTAACCTGCTGGAGATGGTCCAAAGGAAGGCAATGAAGATGATCAGGGGTCAGTAGGGTAGAACAAATGAGGAGAGGTTGGAGATCCTAAACATGTTCTTCCTGCAGGAAAGGGAGAGAGAGAGAGAGAGAGAGAGAGGAATAAATAGGGTGGATAAGGAGTGTCTATTTCAGCTAAGAGGAAACTGAAACATGAGGGGACATTGGGCCTGATTTTCAAAAAACCCTTAGAGCGATGCAAGTTATGTCACTCCAGAGCTACGGCAAACTCCTGGTGCACCAGGAACCCAGTGCACAATTTTACAAAAATCATGGTCTCAGTGCCAAACTCCCCAGGTTTACTGCAAGCTGAGAGCTGCACCAAACAGTTGGCACACCTGTGGGAATTGCCACAGACATCTGGCGCCCACCCAGTGCAACACAAGCAGTATTGGTATGGTTGAAGAAGTGGTGAAACCGCTTACCAGGAGAGGACTAGGGGCATAAGAGACATGGAAGGTGGCATAGGGGGAGTCAGCGTGAAAGCTAGGCATGTAAGGGAGTGAGCTGCCATCTGGTGGGGTGCGTGTGCTTTTGAAGTTATAACTTGGGATCATATTGAAACTTAACTCGGCACACCTAAAAACTGTTAAGCTATACAGACTGTAACAGTATGATTGTTATGGACTGTATTCTGTAACATAACAGCTATTCAGACTGCTCACTTGCCCCTCTGTGGATGTGTTGGATTAGAGCAGTTTATGTGTGTACAGTATCATGTATAGGTACAGCATTTTGTAGTACAATACTACACTGTGATTAGCATTACCAACATAACAACAAAAGCACACACACCCCCACCGGATGCCAGCTTACTCTATTATGTGCCAGCTTTCACCCCAACTCCTATGCAACCTCCCATGCCCCTTCTGCCCCCAGCAGCCCTGTTAGAGACCCCATTCCCCTTCAACACTGTGTGTGGCACTGGCGCAAGTCCACTTAGACTACCTCCTGGCTGGTCTAAGTGGAGCCCCTTGCTGCATCCATGATGGGGCTTGCAAAATCCCCCAAAAGGGGATGGAGCAGCCCCACCATAGTGCAAGACCTGGTGCACTGGAATGTTTGGTGCAGCCTTGTTGCAAGGGGGCTTTGGCACAGCTGCATCAGGATTTAACGCAGACTGCCTTTGAAAATTCGGAATGCCGCAAGTATTGCGAGTCACCCCTTGTGTCACAGTCTTTTGATGCAAGTTCCTTGCATTGGTCTTAAGCTTTTGAAAATTGGGCCCATAGTCTCAAATTGGAGGGGGGAGGTTCAGGAGGTAGGCTAAGAGGCACTTCTTAATGGAGAGGGTGGTAGCGAGTTGGAACATGCTTCCAGAAGAGGTGGTTTCATCGGAGACAGTGGGCAGCTTCAAAAGAGGCTGAGTAAGAGTTAGAGGGAAAGCAAGGTTCAAGGAAGGAGTGGGAACAGGGGAAGGGCGAAGTGGGGAGGGGGGGACAGGGTCAGTAGCTTAAGCTGAGGATCCTTCAATATGAGCAGACTAGATAGACCAAAGGGCCTTTTTCTGCTGGCTTCTCTTTGTATGTTCGTGTGTTCACCTTCCATGTATCAATATACTTTAAATCATAAGCCACTGCAAAGCTGTCAGACTGAAAGGAATACAGAAACCTAATACATGAATATAAAAAAGCAGTACACGTTGATAAAAGCTTCTACTGTAGGAATCTCCTTGAAGCAACTGCTGGTGATCCAAAATGTTTCTAGTGATATATTAAACAGTTTATGGACTGAATCTAAACTGTACTCTGCAAGAGTTTGCACTAGATGGTGTAAAATGCAATAGCCCTGTTATCATTGCTAATAATTTTAATTTCTCTGACCTGTCTGCTTTCCTTGGTCTCCATGCATTATCCTCTCAGTATCCTTTGAATACAGACCCCACTCTATCCTGCCTTTTTTCATCTCTGGGAAGTCCAACCCGCTAAAGTACATAAACTGCTAAAGCGTGTTCACTAACAAAAGTGTAGGTTCAGGTGGCGATAAACCAAGGCTCCTAAAGCTCAGTGCAAATAGTTTCTCTGTTCCTATAGCCAGGCTGTTGGACATATCATTCACTATAGGTATAGCAGCTGACTCCTGGAAGCTAGTCTACTTTGTTTCTGTTTACAAAAAAGGCAATCCTAAAAATATTAAATATTATAAAACGGGTCTGTTGAATCTTGGCTCCTGATTGGTTGAGAGCTGCATTCAGCAGGGCCGATATCCGGGCACAACAGCCCGGGTGAAAGTAGCTCCTGGAAGAACAGACTCTGCACCTTAGAAGAAGCCCTACGCACAACTGCTCACAGCTTGCCCCATACAACACCTAGGTCTTAGCAGGAACTGTCATCTCCTCCATTCCCACTCTGACCAGATCTGCCCTGTATACACAGCTCCATGTGTCCCCGGTGTCACATTCTCTAAACAGGTTTCTCACTCATTTATTTTAAAATCTGATTTTCACCACTTGCATTACATGGCTGAATCTGTGTCTCGTGCATGTAGCACCAACAACGGCCGTAATTATCATAGTGTCCCAAAGGCAGAAACATAAAAAATAGAGTAAAATGCTTGGTGCAGTTAAGAATGTTACTTTTTTGTTTCTCCAACAGTAGTGACACAGACCAGAGCATAGAACCGGGACCCGGAAGTACTGAAGCGGGAAGTCACCAGCAGCGAGCAACACTCTGGGACACTGAGCAAGCAAGCACTACTTTCCCAGTTTTCCACTACTTGTTTAAATTTTATCATTTTGTGATGTAAAAAACCGAAAAGGATGTTTCATTTTATTTATTAATAGTATCGGGACCCATTTCATTATTGCAATAAGGCACTCCAGGGGGGTCGTTATGGTGTGATAATGGCCCTTCTCAAGGTGGTGGGGCGCTCGAAACGCCTCATGCTTCAACCCACCCGAGGTAGGCCGGTATCCCACCATAACTCCCCACCCCCATCGTGCCTTATTGCTTAACTATTGACCTATTGCCATTCTAGCAGTGCTGAATAAACTCCTGGAAAAACTGGTTTCTGCCCAGTTGTCCACCTAAAGAATTGCAATATTCTGTCACCTGCTCAGTGTGCCTTTAAGCATGGGGCAATACAGCTATTGCCATGGTGAGACTCTCAAATAATATTGCTATGGCCAAGGTCAGTGGCACATTTACTGGGGCTGTATTCATTTTTATGAGAAAGGTATGTGACCTTGTTGATTACTCTCTCCTATGTGCAAAACTAAATGATCTTGGAATCTCCCCCACTGCATTACCATGGTTCAGAAGTTAGCTGGCTGACAGAAAACAGCTACCGACATTTGGATAAACTTGTTCTGAAATAGCTGCTACTACACTTGGTGTCCCACCAAATTTTAAAATAAGCTCTAGTTCATAGTTTTTACTTTACATTTAGGGGCAAGGTAGGTTAGGTTGCTATTGTGTTTTCAGCTAGCAGTAGGTATTTTAAGTGAGGTAGGCAGTCCATTGCAAAAGTGTAGGATTTTCTTTTTACTGCAGGTTTTAGTTTCAGTTGCCTCTTTTTATTTTATCTTCATTTGTCCGGTATTCTGCTATGTCAGAATCTTTAACAAATAAGCAGGGTGTGGACTGTTCTTCTTGGCTCCTTGTGCATTGGCAGGTGGAAATGACTGTCTCCTACATCGGGAGGTTGTTGGAAGTGGTCCCGGCTGGCAAGTTCCTGTTCCATTCCACAAGCACTAGCATGAGGGGACTGGAGCTTTGCTGAGGAGTGCTGTGATCTTTTCTCCATTGGATTGTAAAGTCACCTCCAAGAGACACAGCACTTAGGAAAAGACTTCCCCACAGTTTCACCTATTGGGGTGATTGAATGTTGCAGTTGGCCCAGAGGGAGGGATGAAGATTTTAGCCTGGGAGATAACTTACTCCCAGTCCTGTGTAGGCAGGAGTTCCCGAAGGTCCTACTCTGCACTTCAGGAAAGTGCATTTCATTTCTTCTACTGCACTTGTTGGGGAGGGGGGTTAAGAAACTCTGGACTTGCTGCTTTCCTCTTAGTCAGAATCTATGACCCAATAGTCTGTGGTATATCCTGGTCTAGCCCATCTGACCTGTGGTCAAGTTGGTGGGTATTTTTGGTGGCTGCCCTAGGGGTCACAGTGCCTCCACTGCAGGATGGGAGTCAGCTGTTTTGTCCTGCCTTCTGTGCTTTGTGAGAGAGAGTGATGGAAAGCAGATAGGCAGCTAAGATGTTGGGTGTCTCCACCCCTCCACCGCTGCTTATGTATATATTGTTTGAACTTCCTCATTTTGCTATAGTCTGGTGAAAGCGGACAGGCACTTACACATTTTTCCCAGATTTCTGTGTTTGGAACTGTGTTTCTGGTGGCTGACTGTTTAGAAAATGGACAATCAATCAATTAAAATCTTTATTTATCCAGGAGATCACCATTGAGCATGACTCATTTACAAGATGGACCTGGTTAGCACAGGAACAGAGGATATGCAATTTATATAAAAAAAAGTTGCAACACAACATCCAGGTAATACTATAGTAAAAAAATAAATAAATAACAGAGGCACAATGGTTAAGCAGTGACAGAAATGAATAACAGATGGAGAGCAATGATTCGATACTTTCAAGCTGTATAAATGTGTCTACACAGTAATTGTATGCTGAATATACAGTCCGTGAATCAAAGTGGGAGGGATGATGGGGGTAGCAGGTAGGAAGGAAGAGAAATATAGGCAAAGTGGTTGAAGGTACCAAGGGGAGAGATAAGAGCCGCAGAGGGGACACAGATGGAGGCGGGAAAGCACAAGAAGATGACAGAACAGTAACATTCATGTAGTAGCGTGAGATGCAAGTGGAAGTGTGGAGGAGAAGCCACTAAGCTAGGCATAACAATGAAGGCAGATACCAACAAAATAAGCAACAGATGTAGAGGAGGTCTAGGAATAATGGAAACAGTCACAACTTTCCTTGATCGAATGGGCATATAATGACTTGAAGGAGTCTAGACTGACTAAAGTACTCAGATTTAGTGTTTTTTGTATATTATTCCATAGAGATGGCAACACGTAGCTTATAGCCATTCTTCTGAGGCATGTTTTAAGCTTAGGTACCATTAAGGAAATAAATGAGTAGCTTCTCAGGGCATACTTTCCTAATTCACAAAGCGGAAGACAATCAGAAATGTATCAGGGAAGTGTTTTGATAGTGGCCCTGTACGTCTAAAATACAGCATTTCTATTTCTCCTAAACTGAAGGGAGGGCCATCCCACAGCAGCATAAAGGACACAATGGTGACTGGAAAAAGGTAGACCAGTAATGAATCTCAGGGCCCTGTGATACAACGTATCCAGTTTAGCAAGATAAGAGACAGGGCAGTGACTATAACGGAAGTCAGCATAGTAAACCAAGGAGAGAAATGTTGTTTGTACCAGTAGCTGCTTGGCATCTCTAGTAAGGAGAATTATTGATCCTGAAAAAAAGCCCAAATCTCTGCCTCAGTTTTTTTAACAAATCCTCCTCAGTATGGTCTGTATAGGAGAGTCAGTGATCAAGCCACACTCCCAAATACTTGAATTTATTGACAAATTCTAGCTTTTCTCCCAGAATTGTGGTGATCTGCAGAATAAAGTCAGCACTGACCGGGTTTGCTACCTGGAGAAGTGGAGAAAACAGCATAGCCTTAGTCTTTTTTGCATTTAGTAAAAACTTTTTATTTAGTAGTTGTATTTGAGGTAGATTGAATTCGGTTTGTAGATCTCCACAGGCAGTTTCCAGGGATGGGCAACTTAGATAGAGTATCGTGTCATCAGCAAACAGATAGATATTGGCCTTGGATATGTTGACACTGATGTTGTTTATGTAGATAGCAAACAGTAAGGGCCCAAGGATCGATCCCTGGAGCACTCCTCTTTGCAGGGGTTTGAGGGGAGAAAGTTCACCTTCTGTCTTAACTTGCTGCCACCGTCCAGAGAGGTAGTCAGCAAACCAATGTACAGATAGTGGGTTCAGACCTATCGATCTCAGGGAGGAGAGGAGCAGACCATGGTCGACGGTGTTGAAGGACTTGCTTAGGTCTAAGAACACTGCACAGATGAAGTTCCTATTCTCCAGGTCTCGCTGCCAGTCGTTGGTAACTCTGGCTAGGGACGTAATTGTGCCATGCTCTGCTCTGCTCTGAAGCTGGATTGCACTGGGTTTAACAGGTTCATAGTTTCTGTGTAGGTTCTCAACTGTTTGCTTATAATTTTTTCCAGCACTTTAGACAGAATAGGAAGTAGAGAAATTGGCCTGTAGTTGTTGAAATCATGGGGGTCCATCA
Organism: Neoceratodus forsteri; assembly: GCA_016271365.2. Classification (NCBI taxonomy): domain Eukaryota; kingdom Metazoa; phylum Chordata; order Ceratodontiformes; family Ceratodontidae; genus Neoceratodus; species Neoceratodus forsteri. Next base: position 568,023,480 of record CM057449.1, on the reverse strand, counting down.
ATTTAAAAAGTGGGGTGACATGGGTTGTTTTCCATAGGGGTGGGAGGATTCCCTGCGACAGTGAGAGATTGAATAGATGAGTGATTGGCACAGCTAAAACATGGTAGGTGACTTTTAGAAAGTAAGGGTCCAAGGAGTCAGCACCAGCACTTTTTTTTGATATCCAATTGTAATAGGAGTTCTTCAACCTCTTTCAGTGAAGCTGGCTTGAGGGAAAAGACTGAGTTGGTAATAACAGGTTCTGTATTTTGTATACTAATCTGGGAACGTAAGGAGCATGCAGGAGAGTTGTCAAATGCTAGCCCCACAGTGGCAAAGTGGTTATTAAATGCATCCAGTATCTCTGTTTTGTTACAGATGGTGGCACTGCCAGAGGTGATCTTAGCAAGCAGAGAATTTCCCGGTGTATGGCCCGATCTGTCTTTAATAGATTTCCAGAATTTAGATGAGCTCCTGGTGGCAGAGTCTAGTTTTGAGCGGTAAAAGGAGGCCTTAGCGTCTCTTATCATCTTAATGCATGTGTTCCAAGCGCTCCTAAAGTGACAACAGTCCATAGAGTCTTTAGTTTTTCGTGCTTTTTTCCAGAGCTTGTCACTGCCCAGCAATGCTGTTTTCCATTCTGAAGAGAACCAACGGCAGGCTCTGCTGCTAACCCTGACTTTTACAATAGGGGCATATTTGTTTAAGGCCAATTTCTCCACACATAGTAGCAGTATGTGTTGAGCCATAAACCCTATGGCACTGTGTTACTTAAATTACACTCATATAGCAACCGTATTGTTTTATTCTCCCTCCTTTTATTATTCTTTATTGACTCGGGTGTACGAATGACTGGGAGTGAAATTTTTATTTATTGAGTGAATCTGGGACTGTCTGTGGGTTTTTGGGTGGTTTGAGGTGAGTTTCTAGGGGTTTTAATATAGTCTTGGGTCAAGATGTGTAGAGGTGTCTGTTTGGTAAGGCACATTTACACTGGTAACCACATGTAGCAGCTCTGTCTTTTTGTGGGAACTCCATTAGTTCTCCCTGCAGAGGTTGTCAGACTCTGTAGGGAACTTGGGATTCTAAGAAGGAGGAACAAAGAATACAATAGAGGTCCCATGTATGATAGTCAGGGGAACAGAATTCGTGTGGTGAGGACAAGGAGATGCCCTGGGAGGATTTAGAATCAGAACCAGGGCCCGCCATGTCTGGTTCTACTTTCCAGGACCCTGCCTAATGTCACCAAGTAGGTAGTGGTCCGTCTGGCCACTGCTATTCCTCCCCTTTGGGTCATTCTTTGCAGCACAAGTTCTCTGAGGAATAAGACAGCAGTGATGGATGGTTTCATTGCTGATTTCTCAGCTGGTCTTGTCTGTATCACAGAGACCTGGTTGGGAGATGACTACACACCCGTCCTGGAGGCATCTGTCCTGCTTCTTTTTTCTGTGTTGCATTGCTTGAGGAGGGATTGTAGGGTGGTGGGGTGGCCATTTGTTTTAAATCCAGACTGGGACTCACTGCACTCCCCATGAGAACTTCCATGTCCTTTGAATGTGTGGTGACTAGATATGGCCCAGGTGTCAGTGTCAGGATCATTCTCATCCACCAGTCTCAGGGCAGTAGGAACAATTTTCTGCAGGAGTTTGCAGACTTTATCACTAGACAGGTACTGGATGCCCATAGACTGTTGGTGCTAGGGAATTTCAATGCCTGGGTCGGTAATGAATCATCACATTTTGGATAGTAACTCCTCCAGCTGATGTCATCTCTGGGACTAACACAGGCTGTTGCCTTTGAAACTCATCAGCTCGGCCACATTTTTGACCTGATCTTCTCATTGGGACTTGAAGTTAGTGCAGTCAAGGTTGATCCGGTCTTTTGGTCAGAACATCATGCACTGTCCTTCCGTTGTGGGGTCTCCTGTTTGGTTTCTCCCCTTAAGACCATCCTGTACTATTCTAAACATAATTTGGAGCCTCGCAAACTCCAGGAAGTTCTGGATAGCTTGGTTATATTGCTTGTTTGTGCATAGGGTCCTGAGAAGTCCATAGATTACTATTACACAGTCCTTGTGGCTGCCTTAAACTCCATTGCACCCTACCGCATTTGTCTCTTAATGCCCCATCATAGCTCACCATGGTATTGTGCTGAGCTGTGTTGATTGAAGACTAAAGAACGGAGGTTGGAGCATTCTTGGAAGGGTCCCCAGTCTGTGGAGGACAGGTTGGTGCTGAAGACTCATTATACTGAGTATCAACAGGCAATCAACCAGAAAAAGACAGAGTTCCTGTCAAGGTCAGTTGCAGCAGGGAAGAACCATCCAGCACATCTCTTTCAAACCATTGACAGGTTATTAAATCCTCCCTGTCTGTGGTCAGTTAGAGCCTTTTCCACAGAAAAGTGTAAGGAGCTTGGATGATTTTTCTCTGACAAGGTGTCAGCCATTGGATGGAGTATTTCTTTGAGTGGTCTGTCATGGGCTGGTAGTGGTCACTGTTTTGGTGATGTAGATCTTCTTGTCTAGGATGTGTTTTGACCTGTTTCTGAGGCTGAGGTGCTCTGAGTAACCGATCCAGAACCAACATGGCTTATTCTCGGCTGTGGCAACTTCCTGGGCCCACTGTTTGCACAGATTATCAAGGGTTCCTTGAGGGAGGGTGTTTTTCCATCTGCCTTGAAAAAGGCCACAGTTAGACCCCTCCTAAAAAGGCCCTCCTTGGACCCTGATGTTCTGGTGAACTACAGGCCTGTCTAATTTTTCCTTCCTAGGTAAGGTTGCTGAGAGGGTGGTGGCAGAGCAACTTGTAGACCACCTGGAGACCTTTTCCATCCATGAACCTTTCGAGTCTGGCTTTCAGTGCCATCACAGCACCAAGACTGTTTTCGTCAGGGTGACTCATGTTCTTCTCCTAGTGGGAGGCCAAGGACTTAGTTCTATTTTGTTTCTCTTGAATCTCTCATCAACATTTCATACAGTTGATCATGGTGTACTTTTGGATTGCCTGAGGGATATGTGGGTATCACTGGCACAGTTCTTCACTGGTTTGAGTGCTACATAACTGGGTGAATGCAGCAAGTAGCCCTGGGTAATTTTACCTCTGGGGCCTCTGCATTATCCTTTGGAGTTTCTCAAAAGCTCCATTCTCACCCCATGTTGTTTTCTATGTACATGCTGACTTTGCGATGATCATTGGACAGTACAGTGTCAGGTTTCACTGCTATGCAGATAATACTCAGCTGTACTTGTCTTGTTCCCCTGGCAATGATCATGTTGCTTCATGTTGGGAAGATGTCTTGCTGAGAAAAATGACTGGATGGCCTTGAACTGGTTATGTCTCAACCCAGGAAGGACAGAGGTCATGATGATCAAGCCGGGATGCTGGGGCTCAGCTACTGTGGAACGTTTGGCTGTCCCTTCTGTGAGTGGCCAATCTGTCATGGCTGTTAATGTGGCAAAGGACCTGGGGTCATCTTGGACTGTAGTCTGATGCTAGAACAACAGGTGTCAGCTGCAGTCTGATCTGGTTTCTACCATCTCTGAACCAGTGTTAGGATTAAACCACATCTAATACATGTGGCACTGATGACGATCGTCCATGCTTTTGTAACCTGTAGGTTGGACTATTGCAACACTGTCTACTTAGGATTATCTGGAGGTCTGATGCACCACCTGCAGCTGTTCCAGAATGCTGCAACCTGGCTGACAATGAGCTCCTCATGGAGTGACCATATCACACCAGTCTTGCAGGTACTGCACTGGCTGCCTTTGCAGTGTTGCATCTCCTTCAAGATATGCTTGTTAAATTACAAGGACCTATCCGGGTTGACACCAGCCTACCTGAAAGATCTCGTTGTTCCTTACTGCCCAGTTCACCCCCACCCACTGCACCAATGCAGGTCTGCTTGTTGTCTCCCCTTTCTGGTTAAGACTTTTGGGAGACAGAGCTTTTTGGAGTGGCTGCACCAGTACTTTGGAATCCATTACCTGCTTATAGTCATATGGGGCCCTATGCACTAATGGAGTGGAGTGGCAATGTGCGCGTAACTGGGGCATGCAACCACTCCACACCCTAAGCACCCCCATGCGGGATGCACCAAGGCGAGGCACACAGCACATACACACCCAATCCCCCGGCCATGCAACAAGCAATGCACCAGGGTGGGCAAGATGCATGCCAGAACTATGCACCATGGCGCTTAATGCTGGCCATGCGGGGTGCAGATGGGTGCGCAGGCTATGCCAGGGAGGACCCTGCCATAAGCCTGATACACACCAATAGGAACTGCACCACCTGTGCTGGGGGACTTAGAATGGGCAGCTGCAGCCCACTAACTGACAGGGAGAGGAGGGGCACCCAAATAGGTGAATGCCGGATGAGCCATAGCAGTGGCCCCCATGTGCCCCCCACCCCATATGTCAGCCCCATATCCAGTGCCACATATGCTGCATCACCCCTGAACTGCTGGGCAGTACACTGGGCCAAGCAACTGAGGACCCCCCAACACACACACATTGACCCTTGTGCACCCCAACCCCCTATGTGCATGGCAACCACCCCTGCCACATAGCTCAGTACATGCCCCCACCTGAACCAGGCACCCCTGCAACACAGGTGTCCATTACCCCCCATCATCCCGTCTCTGGTACCTGGCGCGTTGCCACCCCCAAAATGGCCAGCGGCACAGCCCTCCTCTCACCGACACAGCTGCCAGCCGTCTGACATATACAGTGGAGTGCAGTGGATGCACACCCACATATGCCAGATGGCTGGCATCTGTCGTGGTGAGAGAAGGGCTGTGCCACTGGTCATCTAGGGGGCGGCACTGCCGCAAAGTTACCAGGGACGGGGTGATGGTGGGGGGTCAGTGCCAGGGGGGCACTGTCCAGCTGGTCAGATGGTCAGGGAGCCCATGAGTGACTACAGTTGCCAGCAGCAGTGGTCTGGCATGGGGTTGGCCTGATGCGGGCAGGGGCATGGGCTGTTGTCCCTGGTGCTGGCCCTGCAGCGTGGGGGGCTGCCAACCACTGGCCAGTAACAGCGGCATGTGCGTGTGGGTACGGGTGCCTGTGGTGGGCATTCATGCACCCAGACCCATGCCTCTTCGAGCAGGGGATCCACTCCCTGTCTAGGACTGGCATCTGATTGTATGCCCGGCCAGACCAGCGACCCCGCCACTGGCTGCCCTGCAGAGTTCTGCATGCTGGGTGTGGGGCCATGGACAGGTGACTGTTGGTCGTGAATGCTGCCAGTGCGCACCTGACCATGGGTGCACAGCTACGCAGATGGGGTACATGCATGTCATGTGTACCTATGCCAGGATCATGCATAGGGCCCATTGTTAGCATGGTGGAGGCCTTTAAAGCATCTTTTAAGACCTTTTAATTTGAACAAGCATTCCCTAGTTAGTTAATTTTAAAATGTGCCTGAATTTCTTTTATTAATATGATTGCATTTAAAGTTGAGTTTTGATATAGCTTCCTGTTTGCAATTCTCTGATTTTATGTACAGCACACAGAGCCTTTGGGATTGGGCACTTTATAAATAAAGGCTGCCTTGCTTTGCCTTATGGGTCCATATTAAGTCCATTACTCTTCTTCCTCTACATTAACAGCATGCTACTCTGCATATCCTCTTGTGCTTCCCTCATCTATGCAGATGACCTAGTCCTGCTGTAGAGCTCCAGCTGTATTAATGACTTAGACAACTTATTTTGGATATGAGATCTGTTCAACACTGGCTATCTCAAATTATAAAATGGGCAAAGGATTTCAAGCAATCTGATTGGTTGTTAGCCGTGCATTAGATGTGTCTAATGCAGAGCTAAAACTAGAAACCCCATTTAGAATACACAGGCCTATTTTATAAGTACAATAAGCCACTCCGGGATGTGCATTAGACAGTTCTAATGCACGGCTAGGGGACTGGATGCACTCGGCCTGTGGCCTTGTGCCTCACTATGTCCCCCTAGCCATGCATTAGAACTGTCTAATGCACACCCCATCATGTCTTATTGCTTACATAAATTGCTTCTGAATTCTAAGAAAACGAATGCCATGCTGTTGGGTCATTTCCAAAATGTAATTACTGTCCCACTAGAGTACAGGTGACCTGTTTTGATGGCTTTCCTCTTGCTTCTGTTAAATCTTTCTAATATTTGATCATTATGCTGGACCCATCTCTCAACTTCTCCCTGTGATAGCTGAAATTTGCTGGACAGTCAGTTCATGACAGAGACTTACATGCAGGATCAGGCACAATTTGACCCCAAAAGCTCACATTGCAATTGCCAAGCTATCTTGTTATCTACAAATTATGTCACATAAATCCACTGCAAAAAGTGGAGGTAACCTTCGTCGGCTGCAGCTAGTGCAGAACACGGCAGCCAGGCTGTTGACAGGCCATTCTAAGTCCACTCACATAACTCCTGTTCTGCATGAACTGCACTGATGCCGGTCAGATGGAGGATTACCTTCAAGGTGGGTTTACTCACTTACAAGGCCTTATATGGACTGGGCTCAGGCTACCTGACTGACCTCCTGAAACCCACCTGCCATGTGCGCTCTCTTTGATCATCCACAGAGGGTTTTCTGGTGACTCAGAGGTCATGTTTAAAGACTTCTGGTGGTCGCTGAACCTGTTCTGTGGAACTCCCTTTCTAAAACTTTAAGGGAGGCACCCTCTGTGGTCATATTTAAACGTGGCCTCAAACATTATTTATTTGGATTAGCTTTTCATAGTTTTTAATCAATTTATGCTACTACTGCAGAAGAATCAGATTACCTATTTTGTATGTGCATATTGCTGATTTTTAATTGTTAGAATGTTTCTTTTAATGATGTGTACAGTGCCTTCAGCCTCCGGGATTAGGCGCCTTATAGATAAAGTTGACTATGACTAAAATTCCAAACCTAATGTAAATTGACGGGATGTCACTTACAGCAACATATGCCATTTAGGATTGGCAATAACTTCATATACGCATTACAATATGTATTGATATGCATCACATCAGTCTACATTTTTCCAGTGATTTTTTTTTTGAAAAGTTCAATACTTTTTTTTTAATTTTCTGATTTCGTTTCACATTCAGCATGAACAGATATGAATGGTATAATTTTACAGCCAGTATACCCTTTTTACAATAGTGTAATCACATTGCAAAAAAATTGATTTCTCATCCCAAAAAAATCCATTTCCCCTAAAGCATTTTCATACACAAGGGTCCAGTGTGTACATACATGTAATCTGAATGAACAGAAGAGAGAAAGAAATAAGTGCCTTATCTGAGATTTGAACCTAGGCCATACAGAATACTGTTCTAGTCATGCTGCCAGCTGCAACACCAAGGCAACTGGAGGCCTGGGACTCCCAGAAGCACCTTACTCTTTCTGCAATGCACAACCTGGTGCTACACAGTTAATTACTTTTTTTACCAAATCCCAGCTAAGGCACTTATTTCTTTCTCTTCTGTTTGTTAGGGATTCCCCATAACCAACCTAAAATCTTTCAATGCTTTTACCAGCTTCACTGATATAGTTGTGTTTAAAAAGGCTCTGCCTCTGGTTGCTCTGCTTGACGTGCTTTAACAAAGTCACCAGCGAGTACAGGGTTAGAAATGGTTCTGTGCGTGTGTGAATAATCAAAACTTTGCATTTCTTTTTCAGCACAAGCAAGCAGTAAAGGTCAGGAGTTGAAAGTGGAATGGGGATGCAACTGAGGTCATGTGACAAGCACTGACCTGTTACAGCATACCAAGAAGTTCTGCATGGAGGACATACAGAAGCCACTCCGGTGAATCCCACCATGCATGAGTGAAACAGTGCAGGAGTGGAACAGATGAAGGGACTGGCATCTTATGTGTCAGAAGGCATCTGCAGGTGATAGCAGGCATTCAGGGAACTCTGCTGGTCCAATAAGGTAAGGTAAAGTACCTGTTTACTTGCTGCTGCCTGTGTAGACAGTAATGGAAAAGGGTAAAGGGATAATGACAGGGGGATAACAGTCCTTACATACAGTAAGTACCTGTTGCATGGGAAAAGAGGTAACGCCCTATCTAGGGTGAAATGCGCAAATGGTTAAGAGAGGCACAAAGAGAGAGGCTAAGAAATAGGCAGGTAGCATGGTATAAGTGGTGGGATACAGGAACAAGTAAGGGGTAAGTAAAGAAAAAAGGGAATACAAGAAACACCCTATATAGGGTAAAGATGTAAAGGGGTGAAAGTAAAGCAAAAAGGGAGATTTAGAAACACCCTATCTAGGGTGAGGTTAGAAAGGGGTAAAGTATAGCAAAAAGAGGAAAAACTAGAAGCACCCTATCTAGAGTAAGGGTAAAAAGTTAATTCCATTGAAAGTAGAGAGTGAGGCAATGGGAATTTTGAGAGTGGTGCAGTGTAGTTATTGTTGAGTTGCAGTTTTCAGAGAGACCTTTTGGAGGCTAAGGTGCTGCCCCATCTGCACACACCTCTTTGGGTTGAGGGAGGAGATCACTGGACTATGGGCTGATCCAGAGGACCTCTTCCCCCACACAGGGGCCACCAAGTCCACCACCATTGCCCCAAAGGGTGCCTTGAAGAAGGAGGTCCTGCTAAACTGTGGTGAGCTCTGGGAAGGTGAGGGTGGAGGGTCAGGAGCACATTTCTCAGCCTGTGCCACTACAAATTCATTCACTGTGCTGCCATGATGGAACTGACAGAAGGAGGCACCCATGGTAGAGGCAAGGGAGGATGTGGGGGTCCTCTGCAGGGGGGGCCCCAAGGTGGGAAGTAGAGGACCTCATCAGATGAGGAAGCAACTTCTGGTTGGGGGACTCAATAGAACTCAGAATAGAAAGAGGGGGAAAGAGGTAGGTTAGGTGCCTACCTGGCACCTTGTCTTGGAGGGATGAATAGTGGATCCCAAGGATCACTAAGGTGGTGTGGCAAGAGGGTGAGCTGGATGTCCAGCTCAGGATTAATGACCTGGCTAGGGACAAGGCTGGGATTGTGCAGTGACATTTCAGGGAACTGAGAAGGGGTCTTAGGCAGGTGGCATGCACAGTGGCTTTCACTGAGGTGCTGCCTGTCTATGACTGGGGTAGGATAGGGTTCTTCATACCAGGAGCCTCAACTCATGGTTGAAGAAATGGCATCAAGAAGAGGGGTTCAGCTATATTGGGGACTGGGGACCAACCTAGAATGATAGGGGCCGATACAGAGGCAATGGTCTCCATCCATCCAGGAGGGGAACCACAGTCCTCAGTGGACAGTTCAAATGTTACTTTGATGAACATTTAAATTAGCTGAGGAGTGAAGTGGAAGCAAAATGGGAGGTATAAACTGACCCCCATCATACAGACTGAAACCGAAAGAAGGGAGGGCCCAGTGGGGAGGAGAATCCTCCAGGGAGCAGGAGAAAGAAAACAGCACAGTGGTAGTAGACATGGTGGTTAAGTAACAAAAGCTGTAAAAAGAGAGGAGAAAAGGAGGCAGGGCAAAATGGGAAGAAGTTGGTTGTAGGCAAAATGTAAAAAAAGGTGTAGAAGGCCACATGTACAAATGTAAAGAGTCTTGGAAATAACATTCCAGACCTAGAGACCATCATAACAGAGGCTGACCTGGATGTTGTGTCCATTATTGAGTTGTGGTACACAGGTAACCACAGTTGAGACATAGCCATATCAGGCTGTACTCAGTTCAGGAAGGATAGGGTGGGGAGGAAGAGAAGATGAGTGGTGTTGTATGGAAGGGATGGAATCAAAGTAATGGAAATGAAGGGAAACCAGAGAGAAAACTGAGGTTGGAGGTTCTGTGGGTCCCACTGAAGACAGCAGCCCTCCTTCTCCTAGGCCACTATTCACACTGGGGTGACTTACAGGCCTCCAACATGGGGAAGAACTGGACAAGACACTGGGGGAAGCCATTAGCATAATGGCAAAAAAGGGAAGGTGCTTCTGGTGGGGGACTTCAGTCTGTTGGATGTAAATTGGAGCCTCCCAGCTGTGGTCCTGGCTAGAAGCAAGGGCTTCCTGGGCTTCCTGAAGAGGGCATTTCTTAGGCAACTAGTCAGGGAGTCAACTCATGATGGAGCAATACTGGACCTGCTGCTCACTAACAAGGACAGTGTTGCAGACTCAAAAATGGGAGGCCACCTGGCAACCAGTGATCACCATGCAGTGTGGTTCAGCATAAGGGTGGTAGCAGAAGAAAACACACAAAGATGAGGATCCTGGACTTCAGGATGGCAGATTTAAAAAAATGGGTGAATGCCTCAGAGAAGACACAGCAGGGGGAAATAGCCAGGTTTGGGTGGAGGAACAGTGGGTCAAATTCCAGGATGGTATAGTGAAGGAGACACAACTCTGCATGAAAGAAGTGGGCAAAAGCAAATGAAAAAAGAGACTGTTATGGTTCTTAAGGGAAGTGACTGAAAATGTTAAGGCTAAGAGGGTAGCATTCAGGAGGTACTGTACAAAGAGACACAGAGAGAAGAGGTTAGGGGATTATACCAGGAAAGGCAGAGGGAAGCAGGAAAAATGGTGAGGAGTGCAAAGGCACAAACTGAGAAAAGAATAGCCAAAGAGATAACTAAATAGGGTAAGACCTTTTTTAGGTACATACCTGAGAAGAGGAAGGCAAGAGAAGGGATTATGAAGTTAACAAATTCTGGTCAGAGCCGATACAGCTGTGGATTGCTTTTAGGAGTAGCATGAGTGTTGAAAAGACTATGCGGTGCTCTCACCACACTGTAGTCAGCCATAACTAATACTGCAGCGATTATAGTACTGGGCATGCGTGATACTCGTGCATGTGCAGTTTGCCCCAGAGTCAGCAATGTGCAACATGGCAGTGCTGGTATGACTACATATGCATGATACTCACGCATGCACAGTGTGTTTGTGTCACATATCCCCCACCTATGTCTTAACCAACATTCCTTTCACATGTAGCTGCCACAGACCCTTCTCTGTGTTGCCCCTCACCCTTTCCTGTACCTACACCCAGCCTTCTCAGCAAAAGTTGCATGCCCTGGACTCCTGGATAGTTGAAGTCCAGTCATCAGTCCCCTGCATCAAGCTGAGGCTGACTGCTCAAACTCAGGTGTAATGTGGGTCTGGTTGTATAATATCTTAATCCACTCACTTCCTGTATCAGGAGGAATTAACTTTTCTTCAGTTAATTAAAATAAAGTAACATGTCTCTTTTGGAATGCAGATACTTCCTAAGGCTTACAATAATTCTTGTTAAACAGTGAAGGGCTGAACATGATGGACCTAGAGTCCATTACAACATTAAATAACTATGTTACAGTGAGGGGCTGGACATGATGGACCTAGAGTCCCTGACAAACTTAAATTACTATGTTACAGTGAAGGGTTGGACAAGATGGACCTCAAGTCCAGGACAACATTAAATTGCTATGTTACAGTGAGTGGTTGGACTTAATGGATTTTGAGCTCCTTACAACATTAAATTACAACAGTATGTTACAGTGAGAAGCTGGACGTGATAGACCTAGAGTCCCTTACAGCATTAAATTACTACATTACAGTGAGAGATTGGACATAATGGACCTAGAATCCTTTTCAACATTAAATTAATATGCTACAGTGAGGGGTTGGACATGATGGACCTAGTGTCACTTTCAACATTAAATTACTATGTAACAGCTTAATTTGGTTCAAGGTCAGTTGGCATCCATCTGTATCCCCCTTCCCAGGGTCGTGCCTGAAAATAGGCAGAATTTGTCTAGTGCACTTACCCGGTCAACAAAAACTAAATAATAAATAAATGTAACATTGAGGGTTTGAACAAGATGGATCTCAAGTCCCTGACAACATTAAATTACTATATTGCAGTGAGGGGGTTCAACATGATGGACTTAAAGTCCTTTTAATCATTAAATTAGTATGTTACAGTGAGGGGGTGGACATGATGGACCTCGCATCCCTTACAACATTTAATTACTATGTTACAGTGAGGGTTTAGACATGATGGACCCAGAGTCCCATATAACATTAAATTACTATATTACAGTAAGGGGTTGGACAGGATGGACCCAGTGCCCCTTACAATATTAAATTACTATGTTACAGTGAGGGGTTGGACACGATGGACCCAGAGTCTCATATAACATTAAATTATTATATTACAGTGAGGGGTTGGACATAATGGACCCAGAGGCCTGGATATTCAGAAATGCACCAAAGGCCAGCACAAGTCCAGCGCAGCACGAATCTGATACACCATGGTGCAACTGGAGCCATATTCAGAGGTTGTGCTGTTCGGCCACCCTAGCAAGGCGTCGCTCCACCTGCTCTGCTGTCATCATGCGCTGCATGGCCACGATGACCTCCAAGATGCTGGACACCACCAGCAATGTCTGCCGCATGAGCCGACTCAGCATTCTTCTGGGTGCTCTCTGCACTGGACGCCGGACACCTATAGCAAGGGACAGGACAGGTGATCAGTGCAATGGCCCAAGGCACCATTGCCCTCCCACAGTGCATAATGGGCAGCAGGACCACACACTTCTGGAGGGCCCGGAATGGATACCCACAGGGGAGTGGGCCAATGCCAGCCAGCAACACAGCACACCATAACGTTGCACAGAGGTGTTCCCCACCACACAATGGCCACACAACAGCACAGTGACAGTCACATGACACACTGCACCGGCAGCACCACAGCAACAATGGTGGCAGCCGTGCACACTTCCACCCGACCAATAACCAGCACACATGTCCAATGGATGTGCCACAGTGGCATGCACCACGCACAGTGTAACACACACAGCTGCCATGGCACATGGCACAGGGGCCATGCCCATACCCACTCCCCACCGCCACCCCCCATGTACAGTTAGAATGACCATGACAGTGCTTACCTGCCCCCTGTGGTGCTGCCTGTGCAGGTCCTCTCCCATCAGGTTGCACTGCCCGGGCACATGCCACTGCAGCCGTGGCCCGCTTGCTGTCCTCCAGCCCTGGGAATGGAAAGAAGACAGGTGCACATCAGTACCTGACCACAGCAGCTGAACCCCAGCCCTCTGTGCACTGGGCATGCCCCTGCCTGACCCATCCTGCATGCCAGGATGGCTGTATTGCAATGCAAGTGGCAGCTGGCACAGCCACTCAGTGATGCACACAATGACAGTGTACTCCACCACAGGGCATGCCAGGCAATAAAGTCAACACCACAGTACAGCACCACGGCAGGCATGCAACATGGGATGACTTACCTGGCTGTGGCACCGCACTATGCCTGATGCGTGCCTGAAACCTCCGAAGTCAGTCAGGGTCCCTGTGCATCAGGTCACTATACCAGTGCCTACACTGCTCAGCTGTTCAGGGCACCCCAGTCCTCCTCTCCAGGCTGACAGTTATGTCCAGCCACACACTGCCCCTGGCCTCCTGCAAGGGCATCTAGCCAAACAGCTGTGGCCTGTAGGGCTCCACACAGGTGACCAGGTAGACCAACTCCACGTCCAACCAATTACAGGCATGGTGACTCTGACCCTGTACCATGGCTCTCACTTGGTTCTGTAGCAAAATGGTGGGCACAGGAGCACATGGCTGCCACAGGCACCGGATGTGAGATGCATGGGAGAATGCACAGTGCCCGGCCATCATGCAGTGTTGAACATGTGCAGTAGGCATGGCCCGTTGAGATCACAGGTCATAGAGAGGACCCAGGGTTCAGAGGTCAGTGGCTAGCACACAATGTGCATGTGCGTGAAAGGGAACATGCCATCATGTGCAAAATGCACATAGCTGGCCATGCGCAGCTTGCACAGTGCTGATACATTGCACTGCTTGCGAGTCTTGTGTGATTGACACTACGACATCGCAGTGCGCATGTGCACTGCAGGCCTGCACACCGCGCATGCATGGGCATTGCACTGCCACTTGCTCTGGCACAATACCATTGCACACAGTGCAATATCTTGATATTCACATGCCGCATGCAAATGAGCTCATCAGCCAATGCGTGGCACAGTGGGGTTCATTAGCATATCATTACCGTTGCGCACAACCTCATTTGCATACATTTTTGCCTCATTTTTGCTTAAAGTTGAACCAGCATAATATTCTGTGGTGATTTACAAATGGAGCCCATGATGCTTTGCATTGTGGGGGCATGTGTGATTTTGTATTTCTTTGAAACTTGGCTTCCCTGCCAAATGCCCTTTGGGGTAACCATTGCCTCAGTGCTTGCACACAGAGGTTCTTTGTCTTTTAAATAGTTTTTTGTTTTAATTGGGTTCACCACAACAAAACCCAGATAGACCATCTGAGGGTAGCTGGTTCATTCCACTGGGGTGTCAAACAGATGAGGCATACTGATGAGTCCTGGTACAACGAACCACGTGTCTATATCTTCTGTTGGCACCCTTTGCAAACTGTGTGAGAGGCCTTTTGGCACCATGCATTTTTGCTTAAAGTTGAACCAGCATAATATTCTGTGGTGATTTACATATGCAGCCCATGATGCTTTGCATTGTGGGGGCATGTGTGAATTTGTGCTCATTTGCATACGTTGTGCCTCATAAGTACCATGGAACAGCACAGGCCATGTACCGGTATTGCAACCATGACAGGTAAGTGGTGGATGCCGCAGCAGTACACTGGGAGCAGACAGTACTGCAAGGTGGGACAGACCAGGGAGATGCTGCCACTGACACACTGTGATGTCCATGTTCACAGGTGGCAACATGTCAGCACAGGAGGAGGGCGAGGAGCGGGAACCTGCACGGAAGTGTGGGCCCAACTTCATTAAGGGAGAGGCAGATGCCCTGTTCGAGGCCTGCATCAACAGGGAGGCCCTGTTGACCGGTGCCACGGGCACACCACAGGACAGGACAGGGCTGCTGGATGGTAGAAGGTGGTGACCTATGTGAACCAGCACAGCAGCCGCCAGCAGTCAGTGCAGGAGTGCCTCAAGAAGGTTGGGACTGACAGGCAGCACATAAAGGAGAAGGGGGCAGCTATCAGAGTGTCCTGGAATGCCACCAGAGGACAGCCAGTGGATGCACAAACACTGACACCAACAGAGGAGTTGGTGGCAGCCACCATTCACTGTACCTCGGTGGAGGGTGTTCCTGGAGGAGGCTTCCAGATGGATGGCAGCCTATCACTGCATGGAATGTATGTCAGCCATGCACAGTTGGTGGCCCAGTGGGTACATATACAGGCATGCTGGCATTTATGCAGCCATCCTGCATGTCATGGGCATGTCTGTGCACCCATGCACATGCCATGCTGCAGGTCGCATGTGGCAGCACTGTACGGGGGCATATGTGGGCAATGCATTACTGACATGCCATCCTTCTCTTGCAGTGCTGGCATGCTTCCATGCAGAGGATGGGGCACCAGCAGCAGTACCCATGAATGCTGGCATGGCCCCAGAGGATGGACCATCAACCTCCACCAGGATCCGGGAGCCTGACAGGCTGCGGATCTGCACCAAGATGCCTGTGACTGTCCTTGGTCTAGGATTGGATGCGGCCCTGGATGTGATCCTGCAGGATGCCAGCCTTGGTGTCCTGACACAGGTTGGGGTGGGGTCCGACTCCGATGATGATTTCAGACACCTCCTGGACAACATGGGCAATGTTGTGTGCATGTCGCCCTGCTGGCAGAGCACCCAGATGCAGCACCCAGTGCACTGCCAACAGTGGAACAGCTGCCTGCCACCACTGCAGGTGAGGTGGTGTGTGGTGCCACAGATGTGCCCTGCATTGGTGGTGGTGGTGCTGTGGCCGTGCAGGAGCAAGGCAGTGAACAGTGGCAGGAGGGGTGACAGCAGCAGGCTGCGGGTGCCACCAGGCAGTCGGACACAGGGTCCGCCACCAGTGCGTGTGCTGCACCCATTCCCTCTGCAGACTCCACTGTGCAGCATCCACCAGAGAGGTGGGCTGTGCAGCATGGCAGGTCACCCCCAGATGATTGGCATTCCGCCCGGGAGCCCTAGAATGCCAACCACCTGGCTGAGCACACCCAGCTGCTGTGGGTGTCCATTCAGCAACAGGTGCTGCTCATCACTGGGGTGAGTGCACTGTGTGCAGAGGTGTGCCAGTTAGCCGAGCAGCAGAACAGGGGCACTGCACAGATCCTGGAGGGGATGGAATGCGTGCAGTAGGCCATGACTGCATCCTTGGATTGCAATGCTAGTGCAATTGCAGATGGCTTTGTGTTGCTGGCTGCCACAGAGCATGGCCGTGCACAGAAGACCCCCTGCAGTGTGCAGTCCACCCCACGGACCCGACATCGGATGACCCTATCACAGGCATGCCTGTTTGGGTGCCTGCACACCCCCATAAGGACGCTGTCCTGTGCTTACACCCCAAGGGTTGTTGGACACCCCCCCCATGATGCATAGCCTGTGGTTGCCGATGAAACCCAGTGCAGCCACCACCATAACTGTGGTGGCCATGGTATTGTGCAGCTGCCCTGATATGCATGCTGCCCTGACTGCAGTCTGCAGCTGATGCTCTGTGTGTCCATGGGCGGTGTGTGTGTGTGCACCATATCGATGGTGGCACGCCTGTGTGATGTACCACATGCTGCCTGTGCGTGTTCATGCCCGATCACTGGACCTTGTGGCATGGGTGTGATGAGGGCAGTCTAACACTGGTTGAGCCTGTGCACCAGTGCCATGTGTCTGAACCATGCCACAGTCCAACGCCTGGGTAGGTGGGTGAGTGAGCATGTGTGTTGCTGTGTGTGGGTGTGTGACACTGACTTTCCTCCCCCTGCCTCACGCCTCTGTGTGTGCATGCCCCTCACCATGCACATCGCTGCATGTATGCTGTACTTGTCTGTGTGGCCCATGCACGTGTACTGCATCACCTACCTGCGTTTCCCAAAGTGTTCCTGTGTGACAGTGTCATGGTGGTTCATGCTGTTGCAGTCAGGGGTCCCTCTGCCCAGGGGGTGGCTATCCACCACTCTCCAGCCCATTGTCTCCATCGTCCCCACTACTGTTGCCCTCATCTGCCTTGACAGCTATCCCATGATCAATGGCCATGTTGTGCAGTATGCAGCAAACCAGGAATAGGCCACAGGCTTTTGAGGGGCTGTACTGTAGGGCACCACCTGACCTGTCTAGGCAATGGAATCATGCCTTCAGCATGCCAGAGACATGCTCAATGACATTGCACATGCTAACGTGTGCCTCATTGTACCATTCCTCTGCTGGGGATGATGGTTGCCAGTAGGGGGTGAGCAGCCAGGGCCTCAGTGGGTGTGCACTGTCACCTGTGTGAAGAATGACATGGTTAGCCCTACACTCTGCTGTGCTGTGCACCTTGCTTGTCCCTGGCACCCGCACTACCATGCACACCCTGCCCACCCCACCCCAGGTCTGCTCTACTCATTGCCCCATGCCCATGCCATACTCACCCACTAGGTGGTCCATGGGGATTTCCTCATGTTCAAACCTGTGGCACAGCACAGAGCTGTGCCAGATGAATGTGTCATGTGCACTCCCAGGGTGTGTGGTGCAGACATTGATGATGCACCTATCGCTCTGTGAGGCTTCCCTTGTGGGTGTCTGTGGTCATGAAGGAACCGAACTCCCTCCTTGGAGACTGGAAGGGCCGCCGTTTTCAACGTCTTTGACCATGTTTGAGCAGCAGAATTGCTCTGCGAGGCTCCCCTCGTGGGTGTCTGTGGTCGTGAGGGAATCAAACTCCCTCCCTGGAGACTGGAAGGGCCGCTGTTTTCAACGCCTTTGACCACGTTTGAGCAGCAGAATTGCTCTGCAAGGCTCCCTTCGTGGGTGTCTGTGGTTGTGAGGGAATCGAACTCCCTCCCTGGAAACTGGAAGGGCCACCATTTTCAATGCCTTTGACCGCGTTTGAGCAGCAGGTACAGTGGTGAGACTGCAAAAGCTACACTGCACTGTAGGACTGCTCTGAAATTACTGCCCCCACACATGTGCAGATAGTTTTTCTGACTGCAAATTCTCAGAAAAGGGCCAAAATAGTCTTTTTCCTCTGTAACCTTAAGAGCTTTAAGAGATAAGATGTTTTTACTTCAGTTACCTTAAGAGCTTGCCTTTACTGTAAAGTTCCTCTGTAACCTTAAGAGCTTTAAGAGATAAGATGTTTTTACTTCAGTTACCTTAAGAGCTTGCCTTTACTGGAAAGTCGCTTTTCTGCTGTTACCTTGATGAGCTTGCCTTTTAAAGTAAACTTTGTGGTCCTCATTTGAATGAAAAGATGGTTTTCCTCAGTAGTTTCCTAAATGAGGTTGCCCTTAAATGTAACAGTCGCTTTCCCTACTGTTTCCCAATGAGCCTGCCTTTATTGTAAAGCACTATTTTTGGCAAGATTTCAAAAAGGATCTCGTTAGTTACAGTTTCCATTAGAGCTTACCCTAATATTGTAAAAAGTAACGTTAGCCTCATGTTACTAATGCGCTGTGTTGTAGATCGCTGTATTAAACCCTACATTCTCTGTACTGCGTAGCCACATAGCCATTTTGTAATCTATATTTAACCCTATATTTCTCTGTACTAGCCAGCTCCATAGCCATTTTCATAGCGTGACGCCATTTCTCTGTGCACCACGTTGTACCTAATTTTCAGCCCCCCCCCCCGATTAACTCACCTTTATTAATCCTTTTTTTTTTCTCCTTTCCTTGGCAGAATTGCTCTGCGAGGCTCCCCTCGTGGGTGTCTGTGGTCATGAGGGAATCAAACTCCCTCCCTGGAGACTGGAAGGGCCACCGTTTTCAACGCCTTTGACCGCGTTTGAGCAGCAGGTACAGTGGGGAGACTGCAAAAGCTACACTGCGCTACACTGGGTGTCTGTGGTCATGAGGGAATTGAACTCCCTCCCTGGAGACTGGAAGGGCCGCCGTTTTCAACGCCTTTGACCGCGTTTGAGCAGCAGGTACAGTGGGGAGACTCTGGAAAAGCTACACTGTGCTGTAGGACTATCCCCGCTGACACTGCCCGTCAGCTGCCCCGGCGCCCCCACCACCACCCTTGGTCGTGCTCTCTCTATATACTGCCAGAGAGCCTTTATCTGATTGATGAGGGTAAATAACCAATCAGGCAGTTTCTCCATTAGCAGGTTATATGGACCTGCCACTAGGAGCTGCCACTGACTTCCACTGCGGAGCTTTTCTTCACACTGGCCCAATTAGGTAGCTGATCTCTCTCTCTTTCTGCTCTCTTTGCTAAACTCACTCTCAGCTCTCTTTTTTCCACTGCAAGTCCTTTCCTTGTGAGCCCGGCAATTTAAATTAACACCTAAAAAAAAAAATCTCTGTATTAATACAAGCCGCTTGAAAACTGCATTAAGTCCTATTTAACCCTCCACAAGTATGTCTAAAACAATCCCTATATCATCCTTATCAGTCCACATTGCTGCATCCTGGATTACACTCCTCATTCTAGCCTTCCCTTACAAGCCACTACCCTCCTGCCCTCTTCATGCTAATCCTAATACCCCTCCCTCTGCCCCAATCATAACACCCTCGTCTATCACTATGTCCCATATCCCTTCCTTCTCTCTCCCCATGCCTCCCCACATCTGACACCATGTTTGCCCCATTACTTTATGGGCAGGAAATGCTACGTTTTCTGTGCACCCATATTTCTAATAAACCCCTTCACCATATGGTCTCATCTCGATGCACCCTCAAGAAGGACCACAAAACTATCCTAACCAGGACAGTTATCATCCTTCTGCTATTAGTGGGCAACATTCACCCAAATCCTGGTCCCTCTCTCCACACCCCACGGCAACCAGCTAGGCAAAAGGGGCTGCAGCTGGCCACCATTAATGTTTGTAGTCTTCAAAAAAAAATTCACCCCATTCCAAGCCTGGGTCTACCACCACCTCCCTGATGTCATAGCTGTTACTGAAACGTGGCTGTCCCAGCATATCCCTGACTCGGCTGTAAGCATACCTAGCTACACATTACACAGGTCGGACAGGCAAAAACGACCGGGTGGGGGATGTGCTCTACATCTCCAAGACCACCTGCATGGAATACACACTACAACCATAAGCCCCTCGGATGGTGTGATGGTGCATAGTCTCTCACTGTCAGGGTTGATCTTGGGAAATCGAAAAAGTCACTTTACTTAATGTCTGTGTACACACCCCCTCGTCATCAAAGGAATGCATTCACAACCATCCTAAACATAATCAGCCAACTCCCTAAAAATTCTGAAGTCATAGCCCTTGGAGATTTTAACTCTAACTGGCTTGCCCCCATGACATCCCCCCTCAGGGATGCAGCTGCTGCCCAAAATTTGTCCCAGATGGTCCACACCCCAACTAGAGTGAACAAAAATATGAACCATGGCTCCCTCCTTGACCTCATATTCACCAACCACCCTGAACACATTCAGGATGTTCAGGTGCAATCGGACTCAATCAGTGATCACTCCCCGGTAACATGTCTCTGGTCAAAATTGCTGCAAACCACCCCCACCTAGGATCACCATATGTCACCAGCTCAAGAAGCGGGCTCTAAAACATCTTCAAAACCTACTTCGAAATACTGACTGGCCTCCTCTTGATCACCTGACGTCAGTTGATGCTGCTCTGTCCTTCTTCATTAGTTCTTTCCAATCCGCCTGTGACATTTTCGCCCCCATATCAAATGGTTTGAAAGGTCTAAATCACCCCCCTGGGTCACACGGATGTTGCTTGATCAAATGAAGGCCCGTGATGACCTGTGGTGCAGAGCTCTTCAGTCAGGTCAACCAGCTGACCGACAACGCTATTGTGCCACCCGAAACGCCTGCACCTGGGCTATTCGACTAGCGAAGGCTGCTTACTACCAAACAAAACTCACTGTCACCTGGGGTGATGGAAAGAGGTTCTGGGAAAATATTAAGGAACTCAGTGGAAAATCTCCCCCACCATTCTTATCCTGGATGGTACTCCTACCAAGAACCTAAAAATAGCTGATGCCTTCAATATATCATTCTCAGATCTAAGCTTAGATCCCCCGATTTTTCAGCGCTGCAGCGGGATCTTTCCCCATCCCTCACTGGGCCTCCTTCCAGCTAAAAACCATCTCCACTGGTGATGCCTGTGCTTACATTGCCAGGTTCCTTGGAAAGACCGGACATAGTGGTGACTCACTAGATGCTAAACTACTGTCCTTAACCCTTGATGCCGTTCTAGTACCACTCACTAAAATCTTCAACATGTCCCTCTGCCTGGGACAATTCCCAGCTCTGTGGAAAAAGGCTAGGATCACACCAGTACACAAAAGTGGTGCATGTACTTCCACTAGTAATTACAGGCCCATATCCTTACTCCCCCAACTCTCTAAAGCTTTGGAGAAAATTGTGGCTGATCAACTTTCCAGCTATCTAGATGCTCGATACATAATCTGCCAACAACAACACGGTTTTAGGAAAGGTCACAGTACCACCACTGCCCTACTAGAACTCACCTCCTTTGTACATGATGCTCTGGACCAGGGTGACCTGGCTGGCTTAGTCTTCATAGATCTCTCAAAGGCATTCGATACCGTCAATCACATCATACTCATTAACTCCCTCCTCTCTGTCAGCGTCTCCTATGAAACTACTAGCTGGTTCTCTAGTTACCTCTCTGGCCGCACTCAACAGGTCATGATAAGAAACACCCTCTCTGCAAACCTTCCAGTTTGATCGGGTGTCCCACAAGGCTCTATCCTCAGTCCGCTCCTCTTCTCACTTTTCCTGAACTCGTTACCTCTGGCCTCCTCTGGGCGTCTTCTCCTCTATGCAGATGACGCTGTAATTTTCAGTCATCATCCTGACCCCATGATGCTTCAAAAATCCTTGCAGGGCTCCTTCTCTCATATTGAAGCATGGTTTTCCGCTCACAAGCTCATTCTCAACACAAAAAAAGATGAAAATCATGTTATTCACCCATCCTCAGCATAAGCACAGCACTACAAAATTATCCATACTTAATTCCCACACCCACGGTATCGAATGCCTTTGAGAGATCTGTGAAGACTGAGCCAGCCAGGTCACCCTGATCCAGAGCATCATGTACAAAGGAGGTGAGTTCTAGTAGGGCAGTGGTGGTACTGTGACCCATACCAGCCCATTTACAGAAGAAAGGGTTCTGAAAGAGCTCTTAAAACTGAAGGTGGACAAAGCAATGGGGCCTGATGGGATTCATCCCAGAATTCTAAAAGAACTAAGGGTAGAACTAGTGACACCACTGACTACCCTCTTTAACAAATCATGGGAGGATGGGGTGGTACCTGAGGACTGGAGGAGGGCAGATGTGATTCCCCTTCACAAAAGTGGAAGCAAGGCAGAAGCAGGAAACTACAGACCTGTTAGTTTAACCTCAGTGGTAGGAAAATGATGGAATCACTTCTGAAGGAAAGAATTGTTGAGTATCTAGAGGCCAGAGGGGCACAGGAGCCAAGGCAGCATGGATTCACAGTGGGAAGGTCATGCCAGACAAATCTGATAGATTTATTTGACTGGGTGACCAAAGTAGTTGATCAGGAGGGCTGTGGACATGGCCTACCTAGACTTTAGCAAGGCATTTGACACAGTCCACACAAAAGATTAATATACAAGTTAGCCAGCCTGGGAGTGGGTCCCAAGATGACAGCCTGGGTAAAAATTGGCTGGAGAATAGGACACAGAGAGTAATAGTAAATGGAGTCCACTCTGAAAAAAGGGGGGTTAGTAGTGGGGTACCACAGGGTTCAGTATTAGGACCGGTCCTTTAGTATGTCTTTGTAAGCGACATTGCAGAGGGACTGGAAGGAAAAGTATGTCTCTTTGCAGATGACACAAAGATCTGCAACAGAGTTGATGCACAAGGTGGGGTGGAAAGGATGAGAAGGGACTTGGCAAGGTTAGAGGAATGGTCAAATGTATGGCAGCTTAGATTCAATGCTAAGAAGTGCAAGGTAATGCACCTGGGAAACAAAAACCCAGGGGAAGAGTACACAATGGGGGGTGAGATACTAACAACAACAAAAATGGAAAGGGACCTGGGGGTAGTCATATCAGATGACCTAAAGGTGGGCAAGCAATGTGAGAGGGCAGCAAGGAGGGCTGGGGGAATACTGGGATGCATAGGGAGAGGCATCACCAGTAGAAAACAAGAAGTTATTATCCCTCTGTACTGACAGCTGGTGAGACCACATCTGGAGTACTGCATGCAGTTCTGGAGACCCAATCTCCGTAAAGACATAGACAGGATGGAAACTGTCCAGAGGAGGGCAACTAAAATGGTGCAGGGTCTGCACCTGAAGACATATGACGAGAGACTTAAGAAGCTTAATATGTATAGCCTTGAGGAAAGGAGGAGAGGGGGACATGATAGAAACTTTCAAGTACCTCAAGGGAATCAACAAAGTCCAAGAGGTAGCATCTTTCAAAAAGAGGTGTGCAAGAACAAGGGCACAATTTGAAGATAGAGGGGTGGCTCAGAGGTAATTTAAGGAAGTATTTTTTCACAGAGAGGGTTGTGGATGTATGGAACAGCCTTCCAGAGGAGGTTGTGGAGTCAAAAACAGTGGTGGAATTCAAGCATGCATGGAACAGTCATAAGGCAATTCTAGGGTGTGGGGGTAGGAAGAAGTAGGCTGCTGGTTAACTAGGATCTGCAACTTATCCATCAGGTAGGGAAATGGGCAGACTGGGTGGGCCAATCGGTCCTTATCTGCCGTCAAATTCTATGTTTCTATGTAATGTGACAGGCACCATGCTGGAATCGGTTTCCAACTTCAAATATCTTGGGGTTACACTAGACTCTGCCCTTACCTATCGTGAACACATTGCATCAACTAGCACTGAAGTCAACAAAAGAATCGGTCTCCTCTACAGACTTAGGGCATGTCTACCTCCGGAGGCTCTACGCTTAGCTATCTCCAGCTCCATCCTTTCACTGGTAGATTACGGCATAATCATTTATGGGGCCACCTCCGACACAGCACTGTCAGTATTAAAGTTCCCTAAACAAAGCCTGCTGACTGGCCATTGGTGGTGATCATCTGGCCTTACACCTGTGACCTCTATCACGCTCATCCTGGCTCAATTTTCAGAGGCTGCTAGTTTACCAGACCTGTCTACTGGCAAAAAAAATCCAGTTAGGCCTAGCCCCCTGGCTATCAAAAACTCCCTCCGAAGGAACCTTCCTGCTCATCCCACTAGACACTCTGACACTGCCACATTCCGTATCCCTTTCGAAAAGACCACTCCTGGCCAAAGGTCTTTTTGTTTCTGGGCCCCTCTCTGGATGAATACAATCCCTGACTGCATTTTATCGATTCCCAAACTTGGTCCCTTCAAACTTGAATTACGAAACCACATTATGTCTAACTCCCACTGTGACTGCAGATGAGTCCCTTTAAATCTCTGTTGCTCTAGTATTTCTCAAACTGCTGTTGTGCCATGACTGTACATTTTATATTTATTTTTTTCCCTATGCATCTCTGTTTGTAACTGTCTTTCTTTGTTTCACAAAGTTGATGTCTCAATTGTAAATCACATATTGTACTTTGTTCTAATCTATTTCACTTTGTTCTAATCTATTTTTGTATGACGTGGAGCCTTTACAAATGAGTCCCAGACTCAAAGGGTTGTAATTCCTAGACCTTAAACAAATAAAACAAATAAAACCCAGTGGCATCACACACCACCTGGCAGTTGATGCTCAGACACCCCTTCCTGTTAATGTACACCAGTCCCTCAGGGCCAGGTGGGTGCTGTCAATGGCCCCAATCATGCCAGGCATGCATGCCACCCTGTGGAAGTTCTGCATATTAGTTGTACGCTCTGTCTGTGTGCTGGGGAAATGGATGAATTCCAAAGCATGAGGCAGCAGGGTGTTGAGGAACTGTCTGAGGAGGCAGGATGTGGCTGACTGGGTGATGCCCATGGTGTCCCCTGTTGGATTTTGGAAGGCACCTGTGGCGAGCAGGCACATGACGGCTGTCACCTTGGTCTCCATGGACATGGTGTGGCTCTGTCTGGTGGATGCCTGCATCTCCTCACTGTACAGCTTGCAGAGCTGCCTCAGAATGGCCCTGTTCAGGTGATAGTGGCCCACGATCTCAGTGTCACTATAGTTCTCAAAGGTGACGCAGACACGGTACCACCTGTGTCGGGCATACCACTGACAGGCCCTTTGTCAGCCACATAGCTGTTCCTCCTGCCTCCTCACACCCCTCATTACTGCCTCCATCAGGAAGGGCACACTCTCCATCTCTCCGGCTGTCCACTGTCCCCCTGGGCTGTTCACTGCTGGCTGTGTGCCACACTGATACACTGTTTCTGTGTCTGTGTGTGTGTCTCTCTCTCTCTCTCCCCCTCTCTCTCTCCCATGCCACCTCTCTATCCTTCTCCCTCTGTGTCTGTGTCTGTGTGTGTGTGTGTGTGTGTGAGTGTGTGTGTGTATGTGTCTGTCTGTCTGTCTCTCTGTATCTCTCCCTGTCCCTCTTGGCACAACTGCTGTCTGTGTGTTTGCACTCTGTTTTTATAGGAACAAGTCTGGTCAGCGCAACTTCAATTTGCTCCACACTTGTGCCTTGGTCTGATGGTTGAATATTCCATTTGCACTGGATATTCATGGGAACTCCCCCTGCACTTACACTGCATACATTATGGTAGTGCATGGTGCAATGGATTTTGCACTGTGCACTGGCTCCCACTGAATATCACTCCTTGGCACAGTTCTGTATTTGAGCTGGCAAAATTGAGTTGTGCCATGTGCAACTGCTCTAAATATCTGGGCCAGAGTCTCTTACAACATTAAGTTATTATGTTACAGTGAGGGGTTGGACAGGATAGACCCACAGTCCCATATAACATTAAATTACTATGGTGCAGGTTGGACATGATGGACCCAGAGTCCTGTATAACATTAAATTACTATGTTACAGTGAGAGGTTGGACATGATGGACCCAACGTCCCCTACAACATTAAATTACTATGTTAAAGTGAGGGGTTGGACATGATGGACCCAGAGTATCTTACAACATTAAATTACTTGATGGACTCAGAGTCCCTTGCAACATTAAACTACTATTAACATTGATGGGTTGGACATGATGGACCCAGAGTCCCTTACAAGCTTTTCCAGGACCTCTGCATGCACAGATGGGCAACAAACTCTTTAAGGATTGCTGTGCCCTCAATATACAGACTGCTATAGCTACAGCTTTGAACCTTCTTCCTTGCTAGCCTCACATGCTGTGAAGCTTGATCAAGTAGAAATAAAAAATGTAAAAGTGGAGGTGGACATTGGACAACAAAATAAAATGAGAGCGGTGACAAAGTTTAAAAACTGTAAAAACACAATGTCTTTATGGGTCTGAACAGGGAATTCACTAAAGAACATGCAGCTAAAATAAAATGTCAACTTCTACGTATCTAATGCAAGAAGGCTGAAGATTAACTACCAAGATAATCAAGAGTCAAGACTCAAATGTGTTGCAAAGTAATCTGAGAGCAGACAGCAGTGGAATGCAGGACAGCTTGCAGACTGAGAAGTGCCATTGAAAGAAAATTATCTTTTCATTGTTTATGGACGATAACTAGATGTTCCAAAGCTATTTATCTTATATGCCCTTAAAATGATGAGTGCCTACTCCAAGACATTAGCTGTTAGGTCACTTAAAGCAAGCATGGCTAGAGAGACAAACTGGAAAAATAGTGTTGTAACTGGTCTGCTCAACAGAGAGAGGAGAGTATTTCATTCAGCTGGCATAGGGATTTACAGTTGTAGAAGGATACACTGAAAACTCCAAAAATGTGTGCTTTGATATCCCATTTTCATATCTACACCAAGACAGCTGTAGGCTCATCCTACAGCCGTAAAAAGGGCAGGGGGAGACTGTGCAGAGGAGGATCAGGAAAAAGGAGATCTCTTGAACAGATACTTTGGTTCAGTCTTCACAATGGCAAGGGAAGTGGATGGACCACACAAGAGCAGCAGGAGCACCGGTGGGGGAGGGAGTTAAACACAAGTTCATTTACAGAGAAATGAGTACTGAAAGGACTAGCACATCCAAAAGTGGACAAACCTGTGGGGCCAGACAGGGTACTCCCAAGAGTGTTAAGTCAGCTCAGGGAGGTACTGGCTACACCTCTCACAGCCTTATTCAATAGGGTTCCAGAGGAGGGCAGTGTGACCCTATCAATGATGTGTGCCCTGGTGGTGGAAACATTAGGGTCCCTTAACCCCCCCAGAAAAGATGATTGCTATTTTTTGTCTGTACCCTGTAGTTATTGAAGATACAGATACTGTGCCCTGTATTGTGGTACCATTGTTCTAAGTGCTACTTTTTTGCTTGCTGTATTAGTTCAAAGTAAATGCACAGCTTTAAGCTGTATTTATGCCTCCTGTACTGTAGCCGATTATGGCTAAGTCTGCAGAAATCGTTCCCTATGTAAAGTTCACTTAAGGAGTGAACTTGGGATTAAACAGGAAAAATCTTTCCTTTTTTTTTTTTTGAGACTGATAAGTAAGTGATGTAGAGCTTAGAGCTGAGAAGTTAGACCACAGTGGAATTTCTACCGCCTGCCCGAGGAGGAAAAAGGAGAAAGTCCTTAGCTTTATTGTTCACTCGGTTCACATAGTAAGTGAACCGAGCATTGGATAGAAAGATGCTCTGCCTTTTCAAAACTGACAGGCTGCATTTACAACCCTCTGGAGTCGAGAGAGAAGAGAGAGAAGAGAGAGTCTGTATGTATGAAAGGCGCTAAAGCACCATGTTCTCTTTCTTTCTCTCCTCCCACTACACCAGGGCAGCTACATTCAAGGAGCTTTATGGATTTCAAATGGAGCAATATTGCTCCATGTGTTCTCTCTCTGTCCCGAATTTCCCAAGTGTCTGCTGCTCCATGCTAACGCTTGCTCCCTGTGGGGTTTGTTGACCCTCCTGCCCCTCTTTGAAGTGAAGATGTCCAGAGGGAATAAGGAGTAAAAAGAGGAAGGAGCAGATATGCTCCTCATTATTTAAAAAAAATTGTGTGATGTACAGGGCAAGAGCGAGAAACTGGCAAGGTGCCAGATGAGCTATTTCAGTGGCAGTTCAAAGCGGGGTGGCAATCGCTCTTACTTTCAGTCACCCCTGCTTCTAAAGATAGCAAGCTCAGTAGTGCGTCTATGTTGGGGACAGTGGTATCCCTAAATAATAGCTGCTAAAGCAGATTTTGGGTAAAACAGAAGAGAGAGAGAGAGAGAAAACCAAAGCAAATAAAATCAAAAGGGAGCCTGTAAACTCCAGTGTTCCCTCTCCCTCTTTCCCTCTTTCCCTCTCTGCTCTGATGCACGCAGCAATCTGAGTGGAGTGGGTGGCAACAAGTTTTCTTGTACATTTCAGCCATTGCTCCAATGAAGATCCTGCTGGGCTCAGCTATAATGAGGACAGTCACTCTGTCCAAAAATGTATGCTAAAGCTCTGAATTAGGGCAGAAAACACCATAATAATGAAACTAAAAAGGTGACTCAGAAAAAGGAATAAAACTAAAGGAAATGACAGGGCCAAAATTAAATGTTTTCTGATGGCTGACAATTGTAACCACCGGAGGAAATGAAATGAGTACTGTTGTCCCAGTGCCCAGAAAAAAGGGCTTAAATAATAAATAAATGTTGTGACTTGGGCACAGTAGTGCTTGGAGTTAATCCTAAATAAAAGTTGAAAATACCTTTGGGAAGCCCCTCTATATGTTATATGGGTGTTGCTATAGGGCTGGCAGCCCTCAGAATGCAGGTATATATGGTGCTCCAAAGAGTGAGTTCAGTCCAATAGGGCAGGGCTTAGTCCCATTTCTGTCCATTAAGTATGCCAAAAGTATTTTAGGCCTTCAAACCAAGGCAAGGATACTGTACATTGTAAGATATGATGAATGTATATGTACCTTTCCACTGTGAATGTTGATAGATGGTGAAAAGGTAACAGGAGGTTTGATATATGCATTATACAAAAAGGGGGCGGATCACCTGGCAGTGATGTCACCCTGGGTGGATATAAAAAAGCTACCACCGGGGTGTTAAGCAGATAGGGCAGGTCAGTGGAGAATTGACTGTGAGAGGTGTAAGACCTCATGAGAGAGTGGGCTCACACTGCCATTTTGAGCAGGCTGAGAAAAGCCTGGTGATCCTGCTGTACCAGCAGTGATTTTGTTATTCGTTGAAAAACTAATCTTCTTTATTTTTGTAAATATATTTAATTTCTCATCTTTTATGCAAACAAATAAAATGATAAATGTTTTGTTTTAAACTTTTTTGTGCACCAAATTGTCTGTTTGTGTCTGATGTTTTGGAAGTCCCGCACCCTACAACAGGCAGATGTAGTCCTGCATCATAGAAGTGGTAGCAGGCAGAAGGTTGGCAACTACAGGCCAGTCAGTCTGTCATAAGTCGTGGGGAAGCAAAGTCAGTTTTGAAGGAAAGGATTGTTGTGTGTCTTGAATGCTGTGGGTTACAAGACCCAAGTCAACATGCATTCATGAGGGAGTGAGTATGCCAGATGATCCTGATAGATTTCTGTGACTGGGTGGCCAGAGAAATAGATCAGGGTGAGGCAGTGGATGTGGCCTACTTAGACTTCAGAAAAGCCTTAAACACTGTACCACATAGAAAGTCCATTAGAAAACTGGGTGGGTTAGGTCTTAAGGTTGTATACTGGGTATGAAATTGGTTGATAGATCGGTGACAGAGGGCGGTGTTAATTGGAATCCACTTGGAGGAAGGGAAAGTGACAAGTGCAGTACCTCAGGGCTCAGCACTGGACTGGAAGGAAAGGTAGGCCTGTTTGCAGATGACATACTAACACACTAAAATGCCGGCAGAATAGGCCTAACGGTCTTTTGCGTCTGCTCATTTGGTCATCCCCCACCCTGGGAGCTGACCTTGCTGCCCCCCTCACCTTCTCTGGCTTCTCCCTTTCCAGTCCTGGATATTCTCACTGCACTGGACTTTGCTTCTGGAATCCTTCTCCTGTACCTGTGACAACAAAATCGCAATGGGGTGGCCAATCCAGGGAGGTAGAGAGAACATACAGAGACCTGAAAAAACCTTGAGGAGTGATCAAGGGTATGGCAGCTTTGTTTCAATGTGAAAAAGTGCAAAACCATACATCTAGAGCACAAACACTCAGAGGCAGAGTATAATAAGAGGGAGAGGTATTGATGATCAGGAAAGAGACCTGGGAGTAATCATACCTGATGACCTCAAGGTGGTGAGGCACTGTGACACGGCAGTAGGTAGAGCTGATCCTGGGGTGCATAGGGAGGGGTATTGCCAGCAGAAGGAGAAAAGTGATGATACCACTGCATAGCTCATGGTGAGACCCCACCTGGAGTACAGTGTCTAGTTTTAGAGATCACATCTCAGGAAGGATACAGACAGGGTGAAGGCTGTCCAGAAGAGGGCAACTAAAATGGTGCCAGGGCTGCATCAGAAACCCTAAAAGGAGAGACTAAAGGATCTCAATATGTACATCCTGGAAGACAGGAGGGAGATGGTGGATGTGATAGAGACCTATAAATACTGCACAGCATAGGCGCAGGAACCATGATGCGAGGAGGGGTTGCTACTGTGACACTTGACCAGCTGCTTATGATTATTAGAAAAAATATTAACCGCACTCCAGAGACAAAATGACCAACTTTAACTTTATGGAGCAAGCTGGCTCAGCAATAAATATTTTGAATTCGTAACTATCAAATGCTGCTGTCATTTTGTCTCTGGAGTGCGGTTAATATTTTTTCTTGTAAAGTTTGGGACCGGCCTCCTATAACTGCACCCACCAACTAACAACAGGATGCTGGGGTGAGATTTGAATTTTCTTGGTTATGATTATGATGCGGATGTATGATATTGGTAGTATAAATAAATGGTCAGTGTATGAAATGTTAGTCTGTGAGATTTGGCCCTTTTAAATTACAAGGTGTCAGCAGCTGAAATCACAGGCTATATTACACTGACCAGGAGATCTCTGTAATGTAATTAACTTCCTTGAGAAATTACAGTTTATGGCCTTTTTATGACCTTGTGCTTTTGAAGCTGGAAACTAAATATACATTTTATTACACAGGGAAAGGACGTCATTTAGCTGATTCCTGTTGGTTATCTCACACCTGGGTGATGGACTGCAGGGTTGTAAACCTCAAAGGAACTGGTTGATCAAAGACTCATAATTTGGGAAATGGGTTTTTGCTGATGTCCCATTATTTAATATACCTCCTGATAGGACATTATGTTTGTATTTTGTTGATTCTAAAAGGAGAAGCTAGATGACTCACAGAAGGGGTGTGGAGACACAGACTTTAAACTGATAGTTGTGTCTCAAATGAGTGTCATATCATTTAGGGACTCTAGAGAGACACAGCTCTCTGATCTAACTTTAAAATGCACTTCCAGAGGTAATACCTTAGATAGCAAAGATCTAAATGTATTGTGGTAGGAGTTTTGCTTTGTAATTTTCCTTTGTTTTTTTATGTGATTGTGAGCTCTTTGATATATTGTTCTGTGTTTAAATTTTTCTTATTTTTATCATCTTTTAGCAAAGTACCTTTTCTTTGAAAGACTGCCTGGGTGTCTGCCAGTTCTTTTTGCATGCGACGTATAGGGGATTAAGTCTGACAAAAACTATTCAATAGCTTGATGGTGTAACTAATCTTGGAAAAAGATAAGAATATACTTAAGGTCTCTTATAGAGTTAAAAGGGTTTATTTTGGAAGCTTGGCTGGGTGCCTCTGGCGAACAATTGAACCGCAGTCCCCGAAGAGGGTACGTACCTGAGCGTGTTCTTTTGGTATGCTAGCATAAGGTTCACAGTTTGAATCCCCCCAGCACTTGAGACTAAAGGTGATTCGGACCCAAAAGCAGACAGGAGGGTTACCCTGTCTGTTACCTGTTCACACTATTGCGCTCTGAGGTTGGCACTGTGGGAGAAGAGGGCCTGTCCTGCGAGGTGCATTTGTGACAGATTTGGATGGCAGCAGTGTGAACAATATGGTATCACAATCTTTAACTGTTCAGTGTGTCAGCTTAATATTGTACAGCTCACATGCAAAATAGAAACATAGAAACATAGAATTTGAGGGCAGATAAGGACCGCTTGGCCCACCCAGTCTGCCCATTTTCCTACCTACTAGATAAGCTGCAGATCCTAGTTAACCAGCAGCCTACTTCTTCCTACCCCCACCCCCCAGAACTGCCTTATGACTATCCCATGCATGCTTGAATTCCACCACTGATTTTGACTCCACAACCTCCTCTGGAAGGCCATTCCATACATCCACAACCCTCTCTGTGAAAAAATACTTCCTTAAATTACCTCTGAGCTGCCCCCCTCTATCTTCAAATTGTGCCCTCTTGTTCTTGCACACCTCTTTTTTTGAAAGATGCTACCCTCTTGGACTTTGTTGATTCCTTTGAGGTACTTGAAAGTTTCTATCATGTCCCCCCTCTCCCTCCTTTCCTCGAGGCTATACATATTAAACTCCTTAAGTCTCTCTTCATATGTCTTCCGGTGCAGACTTTGCACCATTTTAGTTGCCCTCCTCTGGACAGTTTCCATCCTGTCTATGTCTTTCTGGAGATTAGGTCTCCAGAACTGCACAGTACTCCAGATGGGGTCTCACCAGCTGTCTGTACAGAGGATAATAACTTCCTGTTTTCTACTGGTGATGCCTCTCCCTATGCATCCCAGTATCCCCAACCCTCCTTGCTGCCCTCTACATTGCTTGCCCATCTTTAGGTCATCTGATATGACTACCCCCAGGTCCCTTTCCATTTTGTTGTTGTTAGTATCTCACCCCATTATGTACTCTTCCCTGGGTTTTGTTTCCCAAGTGCATTACCTTGCACTTCTTAGCGATGAATCTAAGCTGCCATACATTTGACCATTCCTCTAACCTTGCCAAGTCCCTTCTCATCCTTTCCACCCCACCCTGTGCATCAACTCTGTTGCAGATCTTAGTGTCATCTGCAAAGAGACATACTTTTCCTTCCAGTCCTTCTGCAATGTAACTATAAAGACATTGAAGAGGACAGTCTAATACTGAACCCTCAAGTAGCCCACTAGTAACCCTCCTTTCTTCTGAGTGGACTCCATTTACTATTACTCTCTGTGTCCTATTCTCCAGCCAATTCTTTGCCAGGCTGTCATCTTGGGACCCACACCCAGGCTGGCTAACTTGTATATTAATCTTTTGTGTGGGACTGTGTCAAATGCCTTGCTAAAGTCTAGGCAGGCCATGTCCACAGCCCCTCCCTGATCTACTACTTTGGTCACCCAGTCAAAGAAATCTATCAGATTCATCTGGCATGACCTTCCCGTTGTGAATCCATGCTGCCTAGGGTCCTGTGCCCCTATTTCCTCTAGATACTCAACAATTCTTTCCTTTAGAAGTGATTCCATCATTTTCCCTATCACTGAGGTTAAACTAACAGGTCTATATTTTCCTGCTTCTGCCTTGCTCCCACTTTTGTGAAGGGGAATCACATCTGCCCTCCTCCAGTCCTCGGGTACCACCCCATCCTCCCATGATTTGTTAAAAGGGTAGTCAGTGGTGTCACTAGTTCTACCCTTAGTTCTTTTAGAATTCTGGGATGAATCCCATCAGGCCCCATTGCTTTGTCCACCTTCAGTTTTAAGAGTTCTTTCAGAACCCTTTCTTCTGTAAATGGGCCAGTATCAACTTCTGTATCCAGCGTGTTACTACTGTTTGTTTTATGTACCTCCCCCTCTTCCTTTGTAAATACTGAGCAAAAATATTTGTTTAGTATCTCTGCCTTTTCACAGTCTCCCTCTGCCCACCCTCCCACCCCTTTATTAAGCCTCACTATCCCTCCCTTGGTCTTCCTTCGCTCCCTGATGTACCTATAAAAGGTTTTATCCCCCTTCTTAACTGAGTTGGCTATCTTTTCCTCGGTTTGAGCCTTTGCTGTTCTGACTGCCTTCCCAGCTTCCTTTTGCTTTAACTGATACAGTTCTCTGTCCAGCTCCTTCTGCGATTCCTTGTACTTCCTGAATGCTTTCTTTTTCTCTTGAACCTTCACTGCCACTTCCTTTGAGAACCATAGTGGTTTCTTACATCGTCTTGTTTTGTTTATTTGCTTCACACAAAGGCTCGTTACCTCTGTGATGGCAGTTTTTATTATTCCCCATTGTTCTTCCACCCCTCCTTCCTGCCCATTTGCTAGTGCATTCCTTAGGCACTCACCCATTATGGCAAAGTCAGCCCTCCTAAAGTCCAGTACTTTTGTCTTTGTATGGCTTGACTCTATTGCTGTGTTTATTGTGAACCATACTGTTCGATGGTGCTAGTTCCCAGATGGCTACCCACTTCTACATCTGTAATCCTCTCTCCATCTCCATTTGAGAGAATCAAGTCTAATATTGCTCCTCTCGAGTGGGCTCCAGTACTAGTTGTCTAAGGCATGCCCCTGTAGGGCATCTAGAATAACTGCACTCTTAGTGGCAGCTGCAACTGCACTCCAGTTAACATCCTGCATATTCAGGTCACCCATCAGCAATATCTCCCTTTTCTGCCATTCTAAGTATACTTTCTATCATTTCCTGTCCATTTCCTCCCCTGAGAAGAGGTCTGTATATACCCTGTGCATATTGTGGTGCCATTGCCTGTCTCCAAATTTACCCACAGTGCTTCTTCTCCTCCCTGTTTACCCTTTTGTTCTGTTGCTTTTATTCCTTCCCTTATGTAAAGAACTACTACTCTCCTCCTCTTTACCCTCCCTGTCCCTCCTGTAGACAGTGTATCCTGGTATGTTTATGTCTCAGTCATGGTTTGTGTGTACCATGTTTCTGTGACTGCCACGAAATCAGATGTTCCTCCTCCATCAAGGCCACTAATTCAGGAAGCTTGTTACCCAGACTACGGGCATTAGTACTCATTGCTCTCCATTTTTTGATGGCTTTACCTTCTGTTGCAGCATCCCCCACTGACCATTCTACCTCAGTCTTTTTCTCATTTAGTACCCTGTTTTTGTAGGCAAATAAGGCAGTGATTTATTTTTAAAGAGGAAACAGAACTATATCATTTTGCTTACAGTCAAAATTCCTGCCTGTTTTATTTTATTTTTTTCAAAGTGCAAGTTAGAGTCGCTGTAATTAGGGAAAAAGATGGCCTCCAACTACACTGAGCACACTGCAGACTACCTGAAGCAGTTGTGCAAGAAGAGAAGAATCCTGCACGAGAGGAGAGCCACCAAGCAGAACCTCATGCATGCCCTGATGGCGGCAGATGCCCAGAGTATCAAGTCACAGACTGTGACTGTAAAGGACCAAACCTTGGGCATGGAGGGGCAGCGGCCAGTGCAGTGTCCAGATCCAGTGAGCAGGACAGCAGGGCCAGTGCAAGCCAAGGGCCACAGCAGCAGGGGAAGGTCACCACTATTCTGGAGCCAGAAGCATTCAGACTGCAGATTGAGTTGTGGAGAATGAAGCTGGATTTCCAGAGGGAGGCTGAACAAGAACAGTGAGAGGTGGAATGAGAATGGTGAGAAGCTGACCAAGAGGAGCATGAGTGACAGAGACAACATGAACTGGAGAAGCTATGACTCCAACCACCAGCATCAGAGCAGGTAAGTGACTTGGATTTAACTGGAACTACAGGACTGGGTTACAAATTAAATTCCAAACTGATAGCTGAATTTAAATTGAGAGAGGATATGGATGCCTTTTTAAATTCCTTTGAAAAAGTTTGTATTCAGGCAAAAAATTCCTAGAGAGTCCTGGAGCTTCCAGCTATCCCTGCTACCTACCAGGAAAGCTCATGATGCATTGGGTCAAATGGACAATGAGGACAGTAATGATTACAGCAAACTTAAAGCTGCACTTTTAAAAAAGTTTGATTTAACTGCAGAAGTACACAGAGCTAAATTCCATAAGCTCAGGAGAAGCCCTGACATGAGCTATGAGGAGCTAGCCATGAAACAACGTCAGTGTTTAAAACGTTGGTGGGAAGGAATTGAAGCAAACTCTGTAGATAAAACTGAAAATGCTATATTGTAAGAACAGTTTTTTGGGGCATGCCCAACAGAGCTCAAAACCTGGCTGGAAAATTAAGATCCCAAAACACTGCAAGGGGCTTCTCAACTCTCGGACCGCTATGCGAAGAGCAGAACTGTTCTGAGAATGAATGAGGTGGGCGTGGCAGTGCAGAAAGGGAAAAGTGCACCTTCAGGGCAGCTAAAACCCTTACTGCCTCCACTGAAACCAGTTAGCCCCAGGTTTCAAGGAAAAGATTTTTCTGAGAAAAGAAACGAATGTTGGGTTTGCAAAGAAACTGGTCATATTAACAGACAGTGTCCCTAAAGGATGAGCAATATGCAAAGTGGGGCTAGGAAAGAAGTGGGTTATTTGTGTGTCCCTGGAAGCATGCCTGTGAACATGAGGGAATACATGCACCCAGTCACTGTGAATGGTGTACAGACACAAGGGTTAAGAGACACAGGGGCATCCCTGACGTTGGTAAAAGGGGATCTGGTAGAGCCTGGTCAGCTTATTCCTGATAAATTTGTAACTGTACAAGGGTTCATTGGTAAGGAGAAAACATTGCCACTCACTAGTGTTCTCCTAGACTGGGGTGAAATGGGGGAACTGTGCAAGAGGTGGCTGTAGCCAAAACTTTAGCAGTTGATGTCATCCTTGGCAACAATCTCAAACAGGGGATGGTGTGTGCAGTTACCCGTAGTCAAGTGGCAATGGAAAATTGTAGTTCCCTGGACCCCATAGAAGCCACTGTGGAAACCACTGGAAGGCGGGTTCCCCAGCCTGTGTCTTCTAATATGGAGACTAATGAAAAGGGGGTAGAAATTTCACCAGTAGCAGTTAACCAAACAGCTATGGAGGGTTATTCCAGAGAAGAAAGGGTGACCCATTGTCAGAGGGTTAGGAATTACAGTGATCCTGAGTGTCCTGATGCTAGAGCTAGGGACCCTAGTTTAGATACTGATGGGGACCTGTCCCAGGCCTTGGGAATGTGTAAGGAGTTTGCAGCTACTCAGGAAAGTGACCCTAGTCTAGAGAAGCTGAGGGCTTGAGCAGAATGTGATGGAGCACAGGGAGGTGATAGAAAACATAACATTTATTGGGAAAATGGACTGATGTATACTCAGGATGCTAAGACAAAGGGAGGGGTGATAGGCAGCTTGTCATTCCCCAGGGATATCATGAGCAGTTGCTCAAGATTGCACATGATATTCTCTTCTCTGATCATCTGGGAATCATGCACACTATGCAGAAGTTGGCCCAGAATTTCTACTGGCCCAACTTCACCCAGCAGGTGAAGGAATATTGCATGTCTTGTCACCAGTGCCAAGAAATATTGAAGGTGGGTAAGAAAACCCAAGCTGCCCTAATTTCATTGCCTATAGTGGAGGAGCCATTCCAGAGGGTAGGAATGGATATTGTTGGGCCTTTAAATACCCCATCTCCTCTGGGAAGAGGTTCATCCTGACTGTTGTGGATTATGCCACCCGGTATCCAGAGGTAGTCGCCCTATCCTCACTGAGGATAGACAAAGTGGCAGATGCCTTACTTGGGATTTTCTCCCGTGTTGGGTTTCCACAGGAGGTTATCACTGATTGAGGGGGTTCCTTCATGTTGGACTTGATGAAATATTTGTGGGAGAAGTGTGGGATGATGCAGAAGCGCATGACACCTTATCACCCGCAAGCCAATGGGCTTGCGGAAAGATTTAACGGTACCCTGAAGTCAATGCTCCAAGTGTTTTCTGAACAGCATTGGAGGGACTGGGAGAAATACCTTCCCCACCTGTTGTTTGCATACAGGAAGGTTCCCCAAGAGTCAACAGGATTTTCCCCCTTCGAGCTCTTATATGGACGCCGGGTACGTGAGCCCCTAGACTGGACCTGGGAGGACTGAGACGGCAAGCACACTGGCCAGGGAACTCCCATAGTGGATTACATCCTTAGGTTTAGGGAAAGGCTGAAGGAGCTTATGGGGACAGCCCAGAACACCTGGCATCTGTCCAACAGAAACAAAAAGTGTGGTACGACTGCAGAGCCAGAGCTCGCTTGTACACGGTGGGTCAGGAAGTCATGGTCCTTATCCCGGTCCAGAAAGACAAGCTGCAGGCTGAGTGGGCAGGACCATACAAAATACTTAAAAAGGTAAATGATGTGAACTATATTATAGAGTTACCTGACAGAAGACATGCAAAAAGAAGGTACCTGTCAACATGATGAAGCCATATGCTAATAGGGCTGACATGGTGTTTGCAGTATGTAGTCTTGGGGAGGGGACGGATGAAGAAGACCCCCTTCTGGACTTGTTGGAAGAAAGCAAGTGAAAGTCTTCTATGGAGGCAGTTAAATTGTCACCCCAGCTGGCCCTGGCCCAGATCCAGGAAGTAAAGGAAGTTTTAGCAGACTTTGCTCCACTGTTTAGCACCAAGCCTGGACTAATCCCCTTAGTGATGCACAGATGTAGAGACAGGGACACAGATGCCCATATGGTGGACAGCATAGTGGGTGTCAGAGGCTGCCAAAAGGACAGTAGGAGGGAGGGGGAGGACATGCTGGCTTTAGAGGTAATCCAGAGATCCCACTGCCCTTGGGTCTCATCCATAGTCCTTGTGCCCAAGTCAGATGGCTTAACTCATTTCTGTGTGGACTATTGTGGACTTAATGCAGTCACGAAGTCAGATGCCCACCCGATGCCCCAGATGGATGCACTCCTGGACAACTTGGGAGGGGTGACATATCTTATGACTGTTGACCTGACAAAGGGGTGTTGGCAGGTAGATTTAACTGACAGAGCTAGGGAGAGATCGTCCTTCATCACTCTGAGAGGCTTATTTGAATTTAAAGTAATGCCTTTCAGAATGAAGAACATCCTGGCCACTTTCCAAAGGTTGGTGAACCAGGTGTTAAATGGTGCTAAGGAGTATGCCGTGGTGTACCTGGATGATATTGCCATCTTTAATGCCAGATGGGAGGAACACCTGTCCCACCTTAGGGAAGTGCTGGCAGGATACACAGGGCCGGGCTCACTGTCAAAGCTAAGAAGTGCCAGGTGGCCATGGCTGAAGTGGCATACCTTGGGCATGTTGTAGGCCGGGGACATCTCCATCCTAACCAAGTAAAAATAGAGGCAATCAAGGCATGGTCCAGACCAGAAATGCAGAAGCAGGTCAGGAGTTTTCTAGGAACAGCAGCTTACTATAGGAAATTTGTACCCAATTACAGTGCCCTGGCTGCTCCCCTATCTGACCTGGTAAAGAAAGTGATGCCTAAGAAAACTACCTGGGAACCAGCCTGTGAAAAAGCCTTTACCAGACTGAAGGAGGCACTGTGCAGTGCTCCTGTATTGATAAGTCCTGACTATAGCAGACCCTTTAT
Source organism: Neoceratodus forsteri (assembly GCA_016271365.2). Classification (NCBI taxonomy): domain Eukaryota; kingdom Metazoa; phylum Chordata; order Ceratodontiformes; family Ceratodontidae; genus Neoceratodus; species Neoceratodus forsteri. The sequence goes on along the minus strand of CM057449.1, from coordinate 567,984,177 downwards.
AGTCCAGATTGATATCTCAGACATGGATATTGGGGCTGTACTGAGTCAGACATCCAACCAAGGGAAAGATCACACCGTAGTGTACCTGAGTAAAAAGTTACATCCCCCAAGGAGCAGACTTACTCTACTGTGGAAAAAGTGTGTCTTGCCATAGTGTGGGACCTAAAGAAGTTAGAGCCATACTAATATTGGCAGCATTCTGAGGTACAAACTGACTACAACTCCCTGGTTTGGCTGCGACACAAATGGGAAAAACTAATGGTAGACTATTATGATGCAGTCTTGCCTTGCAAGGGTATGACATAAGGAGTTGTGCTTTGTAATTTTCCCTTGTTCTTTTATATGATTGTGAGCTCTTTGACATAGTATTCTGTGTTTACATTTTTCATATTTGTATCATCTTTTAGTAAAGTACCTTGTCTATGAAAGACTACCTGGGGGTCTGCCAGTTCTTTCTGCACATGACGTGTAGGGGGTTAAGGGGGTTAAGTCCGACAAAACTGTTCAACTGCTTGATGGTGTTACTAAGCCTGGAATAAGGTAAGAATATACGTAGGATCTCTTACAGAGTTAAAAGGGTTCATTTTGAAAGCCTGGCTGGGTGCCCCTGGTGAAAGATTGTACCACAGTCCCCAAAGGGGACACATATCTGAGCCTGTTCTTTGGGTGTGCTGGCATAAGGTTCACAGTTTGAACCCCCCAGAACTTGAGACTAAAGGTGATTCAGACCCAAAAGCAGACAGGAGGGTTACCCTGTCCATTACCTGTTCACACTATTGCACTCTGAGGTTGGCACTGTGGGAGAAGAGGGCCTGACCTGTGAGGTGCATTTGTGACAGTCACCACATCACTTTTTTGTCCCAAAGGAGACTGACCTCAGAATTACTGATGCTAGCTAGAATGAGAAATGTTTGTGTCCCTTTGAATCTGCCACACCCTGCCAGCCACACACATAAAACAAAAGAGCTATTTGCTATCTTGTCTAGTGGAATAAGTGTCAAGTCACCCCATAAATAAAGTTAAGTGCCCTGCAAGCCGAATAAACTGTCCTGCTTGGAATCTGCCATGCCCCATCCCACCACACACAAAACAAAACAGCCTTGCCTAATTGCCTTACTCTCTTTCCAGAAAAATGAAGTGTCAAATGCTGATAACGAATCTTATGTATATCCAATCCAGTTCCAGCTTCCTGCTGCTAGTTTCTGGCAGAGGGAATCTTGTTTTCAAAGCAAGCAGCTGGCTAAAAAAGCTACAGATTTTCTTACTAATAAATCACTTCTATCTCAGCAGGAGTCAGTGCCTATTGGGATTAAGCAAACATATACTTTATTAGAAGCAGGGGGTCTCATTTAAGTAGAAAAAAGAAGAAAGTCACTGTGTGTTTCTCTGTTTGGGGAAGGGGCTGTATCAACTTAGTTTGCTAAATCAGGAGCAGAGGAGAGAAGTTAATTGGGGGTGTGGCTTGAGCAGTAGAAAAGCAGCTGTCTCCAATTACAGCTTCCTGCAGCTAGTTTCTGGCAGAGTGAATCTTGTTTACAGAGCAAGCTGCTGACTAAAAAAGCTACAGATTTTCTTACTGATAAATCACTTCTGGGGGGGGCGCTGTTGAGCTATTTCCAGGTACACATGTTTGTGAGGAGTTCCACAGTTTTGAAAGCTGGAGACACTCTAAAAACACACTAAGTAACGCTTTTGTCATATGTAACATTTAAAAAATGCAGTGTGGTGGAGCGGTTCTCTGCAGCTAGAAATATGGCGAAGTTTGTTTCCCCGAAGTTTACTGGGAGAGGTGCTCCAGCCTGAGGACCTATGGAACAGCTCAGCGTGGAAGGAGCAGGGAACTCTCCTGTTTTACACACTCGCCCAGAATCAGGTGGTAAATCCAAAGCTTCAACTACACCATCTTTGGTATCAATACAAGCCCTGCTGTCGGACTTTCAATTCAAGGTGAGAAAATCTAATACTCAGAATCTATTTTAGGAGAAATCTCCTCTAGATGTGCAGTCATCAAGAGTAGAGATGCAGCAAATTTAAAATCCGCTGGCGAAGTGAACACAAAGTGGCCACTTCGCATTGGCACTTCGCTTTGCGGAGTGCCCCATAGGAAAGGCTCACTTCACCTTGTTATTATTACTTCGCATTGTCATTCTACCTTAAACGTGAAGTAAGGCAAAGTGACAACAATATTGGCAGCATCCCACCCACACAGTCACCAGAATGAATGTGCATCCCCAAAGTGCTACTGTCTTGTGTCCGGAAAACTCCGCAGTGCTGATGAAGTGAAATAAGAGTGTAACAAGAAATGCAAAGTCTCCCAGAATTAATGGCACACCCAGTCATGTGTGCAGTGGTCAGGTCACATGCAGAGTCACCAGAATTAATGTACATCCTCAAAATGCTACCCTCTTATGTCCAGAAAATTCCCCAGTGCTGACAAAGTGAAATGAGAGCGTAGCAAGAAATGCAGTCTCCCAGAATTAATGGTGCCATGCAATCGCACAGATTAAGATTGCACTGCACACTCAAGGGATGCATACAAAAAGGCACAACACCTAACCAGTGCTCACAAGTCACGAATCCAAATCTGGAAAGGAATACATTTTACCAGTTGGGGGATTAGTGCACGGCAGTAACAATCCACTACCAATAAAAATACCACAAAGCAGTATAAAAAATTCATGCCGGTGTGGTGTATAGCAGGTTCACATTGCTGCAGTTACTCTGTAACACAATAAAAGGTGCCTGATTTAATGGATCTCATCGTAAACACACACTCTCACACACACACTCAAGTAATGTGTAGCAAATTGAAAACCTTTATTATACAATGGCATAAAAGAATCTTGGACTCTGATTGGTCCATCTGGGACTGGGGCCGTGATGTTATCCCAGCACAACATCATGGCTCTAGTCACAGTACACAAAAGACAGCATCAACGGAGATTAGGATCAGTCCATGGAAAGCACTTCAAGGTCCCCCCCCCCAATGCAGACACGCGATGTCGCAACCCTGAAAATGTCACAGTTTATTAAAAATATTACACAGAACATGACGTACAGCTGTCCTTCAAGGCTACAACCGATGGCCCCACAGTAGAATCTCAATGTTTTTCCCCTAAAACCCTGCTACGAGCACGAGCCCCTTCACAAAACAGCGCAAGTGCTCCCTCGCCTCGTGATCCACCACTGCCCCTCCACCAGTTACTTGTTGTTTTTATTTTCTTTACCTGTCTTTCTGATCCCAAGGCAAGAGCCATTCCCTGTCAAAACATAACTGAAGCCGTTTCCGAAATTCTGGAAGTCACGCTGTTTTTCTCAGCCACTGACAAGTTCCCATTTCGTCCAGCGCAATACAGCCGGTTCCACGGCAGGCAGCACGATTGACTAAAATAAAATAATGTAAACTTCCAAATCATAACGCAGTGTGAGGGGTGGAATCGAAATTCCACAAACAATAAAAAACTTCAAGTGGGGAGTTTGCAACACAAAGAAAGAATTCTGAGGCAGCAACCACATAAAGACACACATCCATGCATTTACCACCAGCACCACCTACTGGCCAAAATGGCGCTATTTTTCCTTCCATATACCACCACACTGAAAAATCAACACAAAATCTACTGACAAAAATGTTTTTTTCATTTTATTTTTTTAATTATTGTAAATGAGCCATTGTGTAATTGCAATAATGCACTCCAGGGTGTGTGTTGAGCTAGGATAACGTCACTTCTGGGGTGATTAGTCGCACTCAGCCTGTGGCCTTGTGCCTAATCACCCCATGCGTGACATTATTCCAGCACAACACACACCCTGTCGTGCATTATTGCTTAAGTAATATAACCAAATGTTTTAAACAGACAAATTGTACACTGCTGCACCACAACACTCTGCAAAAAAATGTCAAGAATTACTGAAAATAATACTGTGTGTACATTAACACAGTCATACAAGAAAAATATAACCAAAACAGTAAGACTGCTTTTTTCTTGCAGTTAATCTACCTACACCACAAATACACCCCTCCCCCAAAGCACACTTCACAGTACACAGACTTTTAAATTAAAATTCAAAATCCACACACAACAATAAACACTCGATGATAAGAGCACAGAAGGGTTTCCTACAATCAATGTACTAAATTTTGAGCAAAAAATATTATTCAAAAAGGCATTTTAAACAGCTTTTAGAGGTTTTGAATTGCAGAGCTCTGGGGGCAAACTGTCTCCAGCTACCACTGCACACACACTACCCAGACCAGAACTGAGGCTGTGCCAAACAATCTAGAGCCCATGCGACCTGCAATCCCATGAATAACTGCAGGATTTCATTTAGAGCTCAATTACAGGGTGAAGTGAGGTGAATTACATTGATTTCAATGTACTTTGCCTTAAAATTGGTGGAGAAGTGGTTTGGGGAAGGTGGAGTAACGCCAAGTCATTGGTTTCAATGGACTTCGCGTTCCTCATTATGAAGCGAAGTACTCTGCTTCACATTGTGGAGTTCTCCGAGGATTCCATGTTCCATTCAGTGAATCATTTCATGGAGTAAATTGGGGCCACTTCACCCACCACTACTTACAGTACTGTAACTCACATGCTGTACGGGAAGGAACATGAATGCCTATGGCTGTACTTCCCGATGAGCTGTAGCACAAAACTCTGCAACTTAAAAATGCTTTTTAATGAGTACAATGGTGGAGTGGTGAAGCCTGGAGAGATACTATAAACCATGCTTACAATACATCCAAGTAACTAGTCAAAACATTTGTGTTGTGATTCGTGACGGGATCATGAATTGTGATTTGTGACTGCATTTGTGACTGTAATGATGAAGAACGTGATTCAGTGTCGATGGTTTAAGATAAACAATTTGAAACTGTATTGGGAATGCAAGTGCCTACGGCTGTACTTCCCCGATGAGCTGTAGCATAAACTTCCTAACTTAAAAATGCTCATTAATGAGTGCAATGGTGGGATGGTGAAGCATGGAGAGATACTACAAAACAGGCTTACAAAACATCCATATAACTAGTCAAAAAATTAGTGTTGTGATTCGTAACATGATCATGAATTGTGATTTGTGACTGCATTTGTGACCGTGATGATGAAGAACGTGATTTGTATCACGAGTGACTCGTGATGATGATCCTGACTTAAAAATTCATATTAATGAGTATAGTGTTCATGCAGAATTATGCACCACACCTGTCCAGTACTCTGAAGGGAAGCCAAAGAAACAACTGTGACTTAAGTTACAGATGGAAAGTGGGCCCTAAAGAGATGCAAATGCACAGACAGATTAAGATTGTGCTGCACACTGAAGAGATGCAGACACAAAGGCACAACACCTAACCAGTGATTCAGAGATTCAAATCTGGAAAAGAATATCTTTGCCGGTTGGGGCAGACTGCGGCGGGGGGGGGGCAGTGTACTGCACTGCTGCAGTTACAGTCACTAGTACGACTACTAGTACCAGTAAAGATACCACAAAGAAGTACAAAAATCATACAACTGCAGTGGATAGCAGGTTCACATTGCTGAAATTATTATGTGGCACAATAAAAGGTGTCTGATTTGATGACACGCATCACACACATATTCACACACACACTAAGTAATGCATAGAAAATTGAAAACTTCAGCAATATACCACATATTTTAAACAAACTAAAATTCTGCATTGCTGCACCACAACAATCAGCAAAAAAAATGGCAAGAATTATTGAAAATATTACTGTGTGTACATTAACACAGTTATACAAGAAAAAGATCATCAAGACAGAAAGCACTGCCTTTTTCTTCAAGTTAATCTACCTACACCACAGATATGCCCATCCCCCAAAGCACATTTCCACTGTCTCTCAGCACACAGACTGAATGTTGTACATTAACATTCAAAATTCACACACAGACAAGAAACGCTTGATGATATTTGCACAGGCGGGTTTCCTATAATCAATTAACTAAAGTTTCAGCAAAAAAAAAGACTCAAAAAGGCTTTTTTTTAAAGCTTTTAGAAGGTTTGAATCACAGAAAGCTCTAAGAATAGATTGTCTCCTACAGTTTCCTACACACACTACCCCAAACTGAGGCTGTGCAGAACAATCTAGAGCCCATGTGACCTGAACCCATGAATCACTGCAAAATTCGCCTTTGGAGCTTAAAAACAATGTGAAGTGAAGCAAAGTACATTGTTTTCAATGGATTTTACCTTAAAAATTAGTGGAGTAGTGGTTTGGGAAGGCAGAGTAATGCAAAGTCATTATTTTCAATGGACTTCACATTACCCTTTATAATGCAAAGTATTCCACTTTGCGTTGCGGAGCACTCCGAGAATTCGCCTTCACTCTGTGAATCACTTCCTGGAGTGAATTGGGGTCAATTTGCCCATATTTAATCGAGAGCAGACTAGAGGGTACAGAAAAAGCCATACAAACTAATGAGAAGGAAACAAAGGCTGTTTCAGCAAGAACTCTTACTCTAGAACGGGTGGTTAATGCAGCACTACACGAGCAGTTAGCACATGCTGCTAAGATGGAGCTACTGGAAAATAATCTTCTGAGACAAAATTTGTGGCTTATTGGATTCCCTGGCAATATATTAAACAGTGAGCTGGAAGAGGCGGTGGAGGCGGTGCTTAAAGCCATTTTTTTCTTTAGAGTCCTCTTTTACTCTGGATTCTATATTTAGTCCTTTACGCTCTTCGAAGGAACAAGAGGAGGGAGAATCTGCTGCAAGATATATTATTATTACATTTCAAACACTACCTGAAAGAAATAAGATCCTCCAAATGGCTAGACAGAAGAAAAATATTATATATGAGGGAACATAGATCCATTTATATCCAGACGAAAAAGATTTCTAGCTATCATGTCAGAATTTAAAGAGACTGGAATACCAGTTGCATTATTAGCGCAAGCTCAACTGAGAGTCCAATTTCAAGGGAAATCTTTTTTCTTTGAGGATCAAGATGCTGCGCGATTGTTTTTTGGAAAAAATATCAAACTGCCAGAGGACTTGGGCTCAGATTTTGAACCAGGGGAGACTGAAACTACAGAATATCATCCAGTATAAATGTGTGTTTTTTTCCCTCTCTGCCACAGATGGAGGTCTGAAGATAAGGGACTTGGAATCTTAAAACTTTAGATTTAATTTTTTCAGTCTTCTTTTGGTTGGGATGTAATTGCTTGGAGCACACACAAACTTTTCATTTTACTTTAAAAAAAAAAGCTCTAGGTCTAAATTGATTTGTTTGAAGTTTTCTCTTTTCCCCAAAAAATATTCTTTGCTTTATTTAAACTAACACTTTTCTGAATTATTTAATGCCTAAATGATTTTTTTCAATTCATGTTCTATAAAACTGATAATTTCTTTAGGAAAATAAAAAAAAAAGATAAATCACTTCTGTCTCAGCAGGAGTCAGTGCCTGTTGGAATTAAGCAAACACATACTTTATTAGAAGCAGGGAGCCTCATTTAAGTAAAAAGGAAAGAAGAAAGTCACTGTGTGTTTCTCTGTTTGGGAAAGGGCTATATCAACTTAGTTTGCTTTCAGAGAAAGCAGGTGACTAAAAAAAGCTGCAGATTTTCTTACTAATTGCCCTCCTTCCCACCCCTTCACCCTCCCACCCTAAGCCAGTTCTACTTTTATAGTCACTGGATTTGACTGACAACATGAACTTACTGTTTGGCAGTAGGAAGGGAAGGATCACTGAGACACATTAGTTTCATCAACCTTGAAGGGAAAAAAAATAGCTCCCCCCCAGCTGCTGGAGGTCTGAGTCCAAGCAAAGAGGAAGGAGACTGCTGAAGACTACAGGCAGTTCCTGTCTCAGAACAGGAAGGGTGAGAGTTGCAAGGGTACATAGGCATTAGGAAAGTAGGTGGAAAAATACGTAGAGGGATGAGAGAGTAAGCATAAAAAGCAACAGGAGAGGAGACACAATATAAGTCATGATGGGAGTGGTGCAGTGCAATGGCTGTGGGGCGGCAGTGTTCTGGGAGACATTAAGGAGGCTGCAATGCTGCCCTGTTTGCAGGTTCCTCTCTGATCTGAGGGAGGAGGTTACCAATCTCCAAGCTGACCTGGCTAGGATTCATGAAACCCCTTCCCCCAACCAGGGACCACCAGGGCCACTGCTGCTACCTCAGAGGCTGCCAAGAAAGAGGAGCAGTTGGACCAAGGTGAGCTCAGGGAGGGAGAGGGTGGTGGAACAGAGGTGCATCCCTCCAGCTGCACCTCTCCATAATTCATATGCTGTTCTGGCTCCTCTTTGGAGGCACCTGCAGTGGAGACCAAGGAGGATGCTGGGAACTTCCACAAAAGAGAACCACTGGAAGGTGGCACAAGACCCTACAGGGGAAGAAAACAGCTCCTGGTGTGGGACTCAGTCATTAAGGGGGTAGAAGTGGTGGAGGAAGGGGAGAAGGAGATAAGGTGCCTGCCTGGCACCGTGGCTCAGAGGGACAGGAAGCAAATCCTCAGAATCGTGGGAGCAGCTGCATGAGGGAGGGAGCTGAATGTCATTGTCCACCTAGGAACAAATTACCTGGCTGGGAATGGGATAAGAGCAGTACAAGAGGAGTTTGTAGAGTTGGGGAGGGGCTTTAGACAAGCAGCACGTACAGTAACCTTCTTGGAAGTGCTGCCTGTCTATGGCAAGGATGATGCTAGGGTACTCTGCACCATGGGATTAAATGAATGGTTAAAAAAACTGGTGTGGAGCTCAGGGCTTTGACTTCATTGAGGACTGGGGAGCAACCTGGAGAGACGCAGGCCTATACCGGTGCGATGGTCTGTATTTGTCCGGGGGGGGGACCAGGATCCTAGGTGATAGGTGTAAATGCTTCATTGGCAAGCATTTAAACTAGTCAAGGGGAAGGCACTGAAAAGGAGCAGGAAAATCCCACCTTCCCCCCACAAAACAGAGTAATTAGTGAGGTAAACACCAAGGTAGAGAACTCATTCGGGAGCAGGACAGGGGTAAATGCAAAAAAGGCAAAGGCAATAAGGACAGGGATGGGGCTAAAAGGGGTAAGGCCATCAAAAAATGTAGGGTGATGAGTACCAATGCCCATAGTCTGTGTAACAAGCTCCCGGAACTAGTGGCCTTGTTGGACGAGGGATGCCTGGATATTGTGGCAGTCACTGAAACATGGTACACAGAGAACCATGACTGGGATTTCAACATACCAGGATACACAATCTAGAGGAGGGACAGGGAGGGTAAAAGAGGAGAAGGAGTAGCTCTCTATGTAAGGGAAGGGATTAAAGCAACATAACTAAAGAGTAGACATGAAGTAGATGAGTCACTCTGGGTCACCCTGGAGACAGGAAATGGCACCACAATCCGCATGGGAGTTGTATACAGACCCCCATCTCAGGAGGAAGGAATCGACAATGAAATGATAGAAGGCATCCTTAAAATGGCAGAAAAAGGGGAGATATTGTTAATGGGGGACCTGAATATGCCATATGTTAACTGGAGCACCTTTGCTGCAGGCACATCCAGGAGCAGGGTCATTCTTGATGCCCTACAAGGAGCATGCCTCAGACATCTAGTGTTGGAACCCACACGGGAGGGAGCAATCTTAGACCTGGTACTCTCAAATGGGGATGGAGAAAGGATCTCGGATTTAGAAGAGGGTAGCCATACGGGAACAGGTGACCACCAAACTGTGGTTCACAATAAACACAGCCATAGAGTCAAGCCATTCAAAAGCAAAAGTATTGGACTTTAGGAGGGCTGACTTTGGGAAATTGAGAGAGTGCCTCAGAAAAGCACTAACAAATAGGTAAGAAGGAAGGGTGGAGGAACAATGGGGAATAATCAAAACAGCCATCACAGAGGCAACAAACCTTTGTGTGAAGCAAATCAATAAAACAAAACAAAGGAAAAAAACACTATGGTTCTCAAAAGAGGTGGCAGAGAAGGTTAAGGAGAAAAGGATAGCATTCAGAAAATATAAGGAAACACAGAAAGGGGATAAAACCTTCTATAGGTACATTAGGGAGAGAAGAAAGACCAAGGGAGGGATACGTAGACTTAATAAAGAGGATGGAATGTGGACAGAGAGTGATAGTGAAAAAGCAGGGATACTGAATGAATATTTCTGCTCAGTATTCACAACACAAGAGGAGGGGGAGGTATCTAAACCAAACAAGAGAAAGACTATGGATAAGGGGGTCGATACTAGTCCATTCACGGAAGAAAGGGTTTTGAAGGAACTCTTGAAACTGAGGGTGGACAAAGCAATGGGGCCTGATGGGATTCACCCCAGAATTCTAAAAGAACTAAGGGTAGAACTAGTGAAACCATTGACTATTCTCTTTAACAAATCATGGGAGGATGGGGTGGTACCTGAGGACTGGAGGAGGGTGGATGTGATTCCACTTCACAAAAGTGGAAGCAGGGCAGAGGCAGGAAACTACAGACCTGTTTGACCTCAGTGGTAGGGAAAATGATGGAATCGCTGCTGAAGGAAAGAATTGTTGAGTACCTAGAGGCCAGTGGAGTACAGGACCCAAGGCAGCATGGATTCACAGCAGGAAGGTCATGTCAGACAAATCTAATTGATTTCTTTGACTGGGTGAACAAAGTAGTATACCAGGGGGGGCTGTGGATATGGCCTACCTAGATTTTAGCAAGGCATTTGACACAGTCCCACACAAAAGATTAATATACAAGTTAGCCAGCCTTGGAGTAGGTCCCAAGGTGGTAGCCTGGATAAAAAAATTGGCTGGACAAGAGGACTCAAAGGGTAATAGTAAACGGAGTTCACAGTGAAGAAAGGAAGGTAATTAGCGGGGTACCGCAAGGTTTAGTACTGGGACTGGTCCTCTTTAATGTCTTTATAAGTGACATTGGAGAGCACCTGAAAGGAAAAGTATGTCTCTTTGCAGATGACACAAAGATCTGCAACAGGGTTGATTCACAAGGTGGGGTGGAAAGGATGAATAGGGACTTGGCAAGGCTGGAGCAATGGTCAAATATATGGCAGCTCAGATTCAGTGCAAAGAAGTGCAAGGTAATGCACCTGGGAAACAAAAACCCTGGGGAAGAGTACACAGTGGGGAGTGAGATACTAATAAAAACAAAATTAGAAAGGGACCTGGGAGTAATTATATCAGATGACCTTAAAGTGGGCAAGCAATGTGAAAAGGCAGTAAGGAGGGCTTGAGGGATACTTGGATGCATAGAGAAAGGCATCAACAGTAGAAAACAGGAAGTTGCTATACCTCTGTACAGATAGTTGGTGAGACCCCATCTGAAGTACTGCATGCAGTTCTGGAGACCCCATCTCTGCAAAGATGCAGACGGAGTGGAGGCTGTTCAGAGGAGGGCAGCCAAAATGGTGCAGGGTCTGCACCAGAAGATATATGAAGAGAGACTAAAGCATCTTAATATGTATACCCTCGAGGAAGGGAGGGGCATGATAGAAACTTTCAAGTACCTCAAGGGAATTAGCAAAGTCCAAGAGGGTAGCATCTTTCAGAAAAAGAGATGTGCAAGAACAAGAGGGAACAATTTGTAGATAATTGGGGAATGGATCAGAGGTAATGTTAGAAAGTATTTTTTTCATGGAGAGGGTTGTGGATGCATGGAACAGCCTTCCTGAGGAGGTTGTGGAGTCAAGAACAGTGGGAGAATTCAAGAATGCATGGGACAGACATAAAGTAATTCTAGTAGGGGGTAGGAGGAAGTATGCTGTTGGTTAACTAGAATCTGCAGCTTATGCATCAGGTAGGGAAATGGGCATACTAGGCGGGCCAAGCGGTCCTTATCTGATTGCTTCTATGTTTCTATGTTACTTCATTTCCAGCTGTCCCAGGGGCAGTTCTCACCTACACTTGGGGACTTGACTTGGTTGATCTTTGATGTGTGCCCTGCACTGGCACCCCAACGTCTGCTGGCTGCTGCAATTTAAGCTTAAAAAAACAATGGGCAAGATTAGAAGCAAGGATAGGCTTGCAGAGAGGTATAAATTAGGGCCAGTGCATATAGTCTGTTTCTCTTTGGTCATTTCCTGACTTGCTTCCCTCCATTGCTCATGTCCAGTTTCAGTTTGTGTAAGTCTGGCTGCCCGGCTCTCGCGTTTGTGGCTTGCTTTTTCAGATGGTCCGAATCCGTGGCGGTGGACCTGTTGTTGCCTGACTTGCCTCCCTGGCTCTCCTGAGTCCCTTCAAGATCAGATTGTTCATCATCATCAGTGCAAAATAAGGTATATGGGCAGACTATCCACTTTGCAGGCATCTTGTTTAGGGTCAGGAACTGCATTAGCAGTGCATTCTCAATAAAGCAGAACATTCTGAAAAGGTATCTTGTTGAAACAAGCTGTCTTCCTGGGCTGGTGAGTGGCTGGGAATATACTGGAAATGTTTCTCAATGTTACTTAAATGCAGTCTGTGCTGCAGTGGACTTTGGTTAAAAAGACTGCAAAGATCTGTAGCAACACAGGGCTGTGAATATGATCCAATGATCATCATCTTTTTTTTTCCTGGGTGCTAGCCAGGGAGCCAGAAGGTGAGGTCAGTCGGAGGATGAGCTAGTGGCCAGTGCATAGTAACACTAAGATCTGCTGGACACCAGGCCAAAAGACTAGTCTGTCTGACAAAAATAATATTGCCTCCTTTGTAGTCTATAAAAAAGTGCAGCACTTTTACATTTCTTTTTGAAGTGTTTATCTCCCAAAACAGCATAAATTTTTCAGGCGGGTCAAGATTCAAGTGTGGCAGCTTATTTACCAGCATGCTCAGTGCAGGTCTTTGGAGGTGTCAGTGGCAAGTCATTTACAGGAAGTTGGGATGTTTGACCAGGGTCATGATGCACCCCAAAAGTTGATTTGTTAACATATAGATGTATGAAAAACAGTAAGGGGAGAATACAAGGGGATAATACAAGTTACAGTCAAAACATTTTTATTATTATCATGCCTCTTGAGTCTAGTAATGAAGCATTGAATTTGCTCATCATCAAACACACACAAAGCATTTTTCCAAAAAGCTGTGTGTAAACATTGTATTTTTTTATTTTCTCAACTGCAGGTGCCGAATCAGTTGTATACTAAGGGTGGGATATACAGACTGCGCCAAAAAGATGCGCAATAGCAGGAGCAGGCTCAAGAGCAGTGCACCATTGCACAACGTGCACTATATTCAAACCAAGCGCAGGCCAAGGTGTGCCTGCACAACACAGCTGAATATCGTGCCTGATGCACCATGGCACAACCAGGAAAGTGCAGCGTAGCAGAGCTGATGCACAGTAGCACATCCAGGGATACACAGGAACAAGAAAAGGAAGCAGGAGTGCACTAGCCATGGATGCGCCATGAGTGGAGGAGCATGCAGCAGGCCGGACGGACCAACCCCCCCCAGGCTCCCCATGAGCTGCACAACCAAAGGTGAGCTGAACGGACCACCAGCCCATGAACCCCAGCATCAATCCAACAGCAGACGCGGGCCAGCAGTCCACACCCACAGGGCAAGGTGCCCCAGCACACTCCCCCAGCAAACAGTGACCACAACACAAGGAGGGCTAGGATTCTCCCATGTCACAGCACCACACCAATGCTGAGCACCCCCTGTACAGCAATCCCAAGACACTCGGCCCAGAAGCATGACCAAACAGTGAATGGCACCGAAGGTATGCCACCACCACCACCATGACAATGCAACCCTGTGCCCCATAGCAACATGCATGAGAGCCCCACCATGACCTCCCTGCAGCAGGCAACACCAGCCACTGACACCACCGCAGCATACACAATGCTCCCCTGCATGGACCCCACAGTGGCACAGCAAAGAGGTCGACCTTGTGTCAGTACCCGAGGGACCCTGCATGTGACAAGGCTTGCCCTGGATGCCACCACCTGCAGGACGGCACCCCACACACCCACCCATGCACACACCCTGTCCCAGCACTGGCCCCACCAGACAGCACTGCAACCCACTGTGGTGCATGGAGGCATGCGCTACATAGGATGCAACACAGGGCATGAACAAATCCCCCACCCGATCCCAAGGGTACCCCTTCACAGAGCCACACATAGCGGGGCAAAAGATGCCATTGTCATGAGCCCAGTGGTGCCGTGTACCCACAGTCTGCACACCACCATGGCGCTGGTGAGCCAGCCATGTGGTGTGTGCACCACAAACCTGTCCACCGCCAGCATGCAGCTGGAGCACATGTGACAGACAGCAGACAACAGGCACTGCCCCAGACACCATAGACAGCATGGAGGGGGACAACAACAGCACTGCCCACAGTGTCACCAGAGGCAAACGTGCGATAGACTGGGAGTCAGGATGCCAGCTGCCAAGGCGCTGTGCCCAGTGGGTGGCTGGCATGGACTGCCACCAATGTCATGCCAGCAGACATGCATACGGTGGAGGGGTCAGCATGCATACCACAGACATGCAAGGGGCATAGCTGCATGGGCCAGGCACACACTGCCAGGGGCGACTGGGACATAGCGCATGCATCAGAGACCACTGCACAAAGGCATACAGTGCAGAGGGCACAACACACATACCACAGACAGGAACCATGGCCCCCACTCACACCAGTGGAGGGGCCCTGGCAGACACACACACGACCATGCCGGCACCACCCCTCAGACACCATGCACACCACTGCAGCAAGACACTGGATGCCCGCTGCAAATCAGAGACCACCAAAGTTGTAGTATGAAACGTATCTATATTGAAAAAAGTAACAGATTCAGCATGAACTATATACGGTACTATATACAAAGTGGGGGAGGGGAAGTACAAGGCTACAACTTGGGGGGATGGGCAGGGGGCAAAGGGGAATAGCAAGGAGGGGGACAAAGGGGTGTGAGGGACAGTCCAGGTAGGGGAAGGAACAGCGCAGGCACCACAGACCCTACTGGCATCCCCTCTCATCCCTGCACTCCCTGTGGCACCTTCTGTGCCACTGCCAGTCACTCTGTTCCATGCCTTGCAGCAGCTCCAGTGTGGTCCAGGTAACCTGCAGGATCTCCTGAATGTGACGCTCCAGGGTCGTCCAGCATTGTCCACCTAGGACAAGGGAGCAGAGTCAGTACATGTGACTGGCCAGACCCCGCAGCCCACCCAACGTGCATGGCCTACAGCTGTGGTCTGCGCCCCTGTGATGGCATGTGACCACCCACAGTGGGTGCGCCCACATAACCCACCTACCCAGGCACCCATAGCCATGCAAACCGCTGCACACCCCCACCACCCATGCACTGCACAGCACCATCGTGGCCGTACAGTGTCATGGCTATGCAGTGTGATGGCAGTGGCACAGCCAGGTGCCCAATGCATGCACAGCCCACCTGCAACACCCACCCACATGTGCAGTCCCACAGGATGGTGCAGAGTGCACAGTGGGGCATGCATGGCAGTGGGGCCATGTGCAGGGGGCCATGCCCCACCACCACCCCCCTGCAACCCACCATGCACAGATGTAAGGGGAAACATGTCACTCACCTGCGTCCTGGTTAGCAGGGCACTGCTGACCCCCAGCACCACCACTGTGCCCTGCCTGCAAGGCCACTCCTCCAGTTTCAGCCTGCCATCTTTGCTCATGGGCCAACCAGGCCCTACGGTGATCCTCTGGGCCTAGAGTGCAAACATGGAGAGGGTAACATCAGTACAGGCCAGTAACACAGCCCCCCCTTGCTGTGTGTGTGCCGGCACAGCCCAGCCATGACGCAGTGGCGCAGGGTGTACACGAGGCACCCCCAACACCAGCAACACAGGTACGGCCCCCCCTGCAGTGTTGGGACCAGTGTTGTTTCGGATATTCATTGCTGACATATCATTGGACATCAAGAGCAAGATCAGTCTGTTTGCTGATGATACCAAGGTAGGAGTGGTGGTGAATGACCTAGGGGGATGGCAGGGGTTGCAGGATGATCTGGCAAAGCTTGAAACCTGGTCAGACACCTGGCAACTGGGGTTTAATGTTAAAAAGTGCAAGGTGCTGCATTTTGGGATGAAGAACCCAAGAAGGAGTTACCAGCTGGGGGGAGTGCAGCTAGCCCAGACAGAGGAGGAGAAGGATCTGGAAGTGCTCATTACAGGGTCAATGAACAACTTGGCACAATGTAGGAAGGCAGCTGCAAAGGCCAACAAAATGCTGGGTTGTATTGCAAGGGGTATATCCTCGAGGAGGGAGGAGGTGATTCTGCTACTGTGTAGGTCATTAGTTAGACCGCACCTGGAGTACTGTGTGCAGTACTGGCACCCATATCTGAAGAGGGACATTAAGTTACTGGAGGGGGTGCAGCGCAGGGCAACAAAGATGATCAAGTGGCTGGGGGACTTATCGTATGAGAGGAGGCTGAGGGAAATGAACATGTACTCGCTGGAGGAGAGGAGAGATGGGGCGACATGATTGAAACCTTTAAGTACACGAAAGGAATAAGCAAGACAGGTACAGAGGGGCTGTTCAAAGTAAGGGAGGGGAGGGACACCGGGGCCATGATATGAGACTGGAGGGAGGAAGGTTCAGGAGGGAGATGAAGAGATACTTTTTTACAGAGAGGGTGGTGGCTGGGTGGAATGCGTTACCTTCAGAAGTAGTATCCAGTAGAACAGTGCATTGCTTCAAAAGGGGATGGAACAGGACAAAGGGTAGGGTCAATGAACGGGAAGGGTGGAAGGAAGGGGCAGGTGCAGAATAAGGGGTGCTAGCTTCACATTCAAGCAAACTTGATAGACCTCTAGGCCTTTGTCTGCTGGTAAATTTCGTATGTTCGTATGGCCTGACGACCACCGCGATACCAGGACAGACATATACTACCAGTGTTGTGAAGGAGCACCTACCTTGCCATGGCATGGCGCCCTGCTGGGCACGTGCCTTCAGTCACCCTAGGCAGTCAGGTTCCCACTGCTGGAGGTCCCCATAGTGGTGACAACACTGCTCGGTGGTCCTGCTGCACCCAGTTGCATCTACAAGGCCCTCTGCCACCTCCTGCCACACTGCTGTCCGTGACCTCAGGAGGGGCACCTAGCCAAAGAGGGCACCTGCATGGGGCTCCACTAATGCCACCAGGTTGGCCAGCCCAATCACCGTCCACTGGCAGTCTGGTGCACGGCATAGTGCTGTAGCTAGCAGCCACAAAATGGCACCCTGTAGTGCACGTGCCCCACGTGCAGAGGCAGCACAGTACTGCACTGCCAGTCGCTATTGTGCTGGCACCAGACTGCAGAATAGGGGTGCAGCCATGCATATGCATGGCACCTAGAGGGCAATGGTCAGCCACAGGGTCAAGGGTCTGTCCGCGCACGGAGCGCCGTAGTGCTATTGGGAAGCCTGGTGTGTAGCACGGTAGGGTGCATGTGTGTGATGCCATGCAGTGGCCTACCGTGCTGTGGTGCCATGGCACCCACGGCGCACCATGGCACGAGTATCCCTTTGAGCATATAGCACACTTTTGTGCCATAGACACAGTAGTGGCCGTACCCTGTACTGCCTCCCACACACAGCACATCAGCAGCACCACTAGCATTGGCGTCAGCACCGGGGGCATGCATGGTGCGGTGCCGATTGCGCACGTCACAGTGGTGTGCCATAGCCTGAGCATGCTCAACACCATTGCTCAAGGCGCAACAGCGCGATATTCAGCAGGATATGTAAATCAGCTCATGAGCCATTCCATGGTGCATCCACTGCATTAGCATCAAATTACAGTTGCGCCTGCCCTCATTTGCATGTGTTGCGCTATAAATATGCGACCTGAGGCTGCAAGGGCCATGGATTGTTATTGCAGTCCGTTGAGGTAGGTGGCATGCTGTAGGAACATGGGGACAGTGGTCTGGGAGGGCTGTATGGGACTGCACGGTCCAAGGTAACACCTGTCCATCCCCCAGGCATGAGCATGACCGAGCAAGAGGATGAAGAGGAGCAGGGAAGGGTGTGAAGGAGGAGGCCCAACTTTACCAGGGCAGAATCTGATGCCCTGTTTGAGGCATACCTCGACAGGGAGCTGCTGCTTTGCAAACAGCGGGGAACACCATAGGCCCGTGCTGTGGCGTGGGGTGAGGTGGCATGTGCTGTCAACCAGCAGGGCAGCCACCAGTGGTTCATGCAGGAGTGCAAGAAGAAGGTTGGCACAGACAGGAGGTGGATTAAAGATAAGGAGGCCATCATCAGGGCAGCATGTGCTGCCACAGGTGGGGGCCAGCAGGACGTACCCCACCTGATGCCACGGGAGGAGCAGGTGGCCAGCAGCATGCGGCATAGTGCCGTCGAGGGTGTTCATGGCAGTGGCTTCCAGATGGGCAGCAGTCCATCATTACATGGTAGGTCCAGTGCTGGCAGTGTGTGGGTGGTAGGGGGGCAGGCCCCAGGGCCAGGCAGAGTCACTAACGGTACTGTGTTCCTTTACAGCTCCTGAGCTTCTGCATGGGTCAGCGGTGGTGGGTGTGTCTGCTGAGGGGGAGGCCCTCAAAACAGTGGAGTGCCCATCCACCTCCATAGGTGTCCAAGGGACTGACCATCTGCAGCCCTACATGTCTGTCTGGACTGATACCAGTGGTGTGGGTGCAGACATGACCCTGCTTGTGGCCCAGCGTGACACTGCCCTCAATGTCCAGTGTGCTGGGACACAGATCGGGGTCGGCTCTAGCACTGATGATGACGTGACGCACGTCCCGGACAGTGATGTATGTGGGACACTGGGTGGTCCCATGGATGGCATCCACCCAGGCGGTTCCGTGAGTAGTGCTGGCGGGGCTGCCTGCACAACAGCCCATTCCCAGGCTGCGTCTACATGCTCCAGTGGGGCTGCACTGGTGTGCGGCCAAGGTGGTGGGGCTGTTGTTGCTGCTGCGGCCGCGCCAGTGTTGCCTGGCAATCGGCAGCTGGAGGGGCAGTGGCAGCAGATGGCTATTGCCAATGTGGGGATAGGGGTGGGGGGCAGTGGCAGTGCACTGTGTGTGGATGTACCCCAGAATGGCAGCTCTGTGTGGTGCCCACCGTCGAGGGGTGCTGTGCAGCAGGGCCAGGACCACCATGGGGGACAGCATGCTGGACATGCAGACAACCCCTTGAACGACCACAGACATCTTCTCCAGGCCTCAGTAGATCAGCAGATGCAGCTCATGGTGGCGGTGGATGTGCTTAGTGCGGTTCTGCACCAGGCAGAGGAGCGGCGCAGCAGGGACCACACCTTGCTTCTGGCAGAGTTGGCCCAGCAGTGGGCGGATGTGACCGCTGCCATTGACAGGCAGACCACTGCAATGGTGACTGTCATGGCTACACTGGCAAACTGGTTGGGTACCCAGCCACTACACACCCCCCAAAGTGCCATATCCAACCCCCGTTCCCAGCATCGTGCGACCGCTGCTATGTCAATGCTGGGTTCAGCTGTGGGCATGCCTAATATGCCTGGTGCGGGCATGTTTGGTGGCCTACAGACCCCTGCATGGATATGGTCATGTTCATACAGCGTCACTCCTGGGGACCTGTCGGTGCCAGCCCATGAGGCCACTGGTCAGCCTGGCACAGCTGGCAGGTCTCGGCGGGGCTGCCCACACATCCGTGGTGGCCATGGTACTGTGCTGCATGACTGACCCATCCTCCTCCATGGCCACTGTCTGCCACTGCCCTGTGTCCACTGTGGTGTTCTTTGTTCGATGCATGGGTGAGGTACCCAGCCCTGCACACACATGGTCCCTGTGCACTCCCTCCCAGCTGCTGGCCACTGTGGCATGTGCATGATGATGCCTGCGTAGCACTGTCCACAACTGTGCAATGGTGCTCAGCGTCTGAGGCACACACAGTGCCAGCCACTAGGCATGGTTGTGTCTAGTCTTGTGTGGGTGTGGGGGTGCCTGTTGGAGTGGGTGTGCCTGTTGCCCTTTGGGCATGTGTTGTGGTGTGTGTGTGTGTGTGTGCGTGATGTGTGCAGCCCTGCCCATCCCTGCCTTTGAGTGCAGTCCCCCGCCCATTCCCATGCCCCTGATGCCATCCTCCCCTGGTGTCCATCCCTGTCTCTCTGTGGGCTAAGCCCTTGCTCTTGGTGGTTATACGAGGCCCCATTGCCTACCTGTGTTGTCCAAAGTGCTCCTCGGTGATGGAGTCCCAGTGCTGCTGTGCCATCCAGGCCAGCCAGGGGTCCCTTCATCCAGGGGGTGGCTGCCCAACACCAGCTGGACCGGCGTCCTCTTCATCCCCACCGATGTCCCCATCCTCGACCTCAACAGCTATCCTACAGTTGGTGGCCATGTTGTGCAGGATACAGCAGGCCAGGAATAGCTCGCAGGCCTTTGAGGGGCTGTACTATAGGGCACCACCTGATGTGTGCAGGCAATGGAACCGTGCCTTCAGCAGCCTGAACACCTTCTCGATGACATTCCGTGTTGTGGCGTGTGCCTCATTGTACTGTTGCTGCTCTGGGGTCATGGGGCGCCGGTATGGTGTGAGCATCCAGGGCCATAGCGGGTAACCACTGTCACCTGTGTGTAGAGGGAAGTCATTAGCATGGTGGTCTGTGTCACTGTGCCATGGGCCATCATGGCCATTTCCCATGACACCCCTGCCAATGCCCCACACTCCCCACGTCTGCACCCATCATCCAGCGTGCTATGAGTACTCACCTACCAGATAGCCAGTGGGGATGTCCCCACTCTCGAACCTATGGCACAGTGCAGACTGGTGCCAGATGAAGGCATTGTGTGCTCCTCCAGGGTGCATGTCACAGACAGTGATTATGCACCCCCTGGCATCGCACATCGCCTAGCAGTTGACACTCGGGTAGCCTTTGCGGTTGATGTATGCCACCCCCTCTGGGCCAGGTGGCATGCAGATGCCTACATGGGTGCAGTCTATGGCCCCAAGCATGCCAGACAACCGTGCTACCCTGTGGAACTCCTGTATGTGTGCTGTGCGCTCCACCTGTGTGCTGAGGAAATGGATGTACTCTGCAGCATGTGTCAGCAGTGCGCTGAGGAATTGTGTGAGTAGGCATGACGCAGCCAACTGGATTATGCCTGTCATGTCCCCTGTTGGTCTCTGGAAGGTGCCTGTGGTGAGTAGGCACATGACGGCTGTGACCTTCATCTCCACAGACAACCCATGGCTCCGTCATGTGGGTGCCTGCATCTCATCACTGCACAGCTCACAGAGTTGCCTCAGAATCAGCTGGTTCAGGCAGTACCGGGCCCACGATCTCAGTGTCATTGTACTGTTCAAAGATGGTGTGGGCTCGGTACAGCGTGTTCTGGGCGTACCGCCGACAGGACCTTCCATGGCTGCACCTCCCTGCTGCCTGCCTTCTCACATCCCTCATTACCACCTCCATCTGGAAGGTGGCACTGGCCATGTCCCTGGGTGGTGTTCCCCCTCGGGTGGCTGTCTACCTGATCCCCCCCGCTGTGTGTTGCTGGTGCTGCCCCTGCACCCGGGTTCACCTCTGGATGTTCACCTCTGATTGCTCTGCCTCTTACCACTGCCCTCCATCCTCTGTGGCACTCTCAGGCCCTCTCTCACACACACACACACACACACACACACAGGCACACACACACACTCCTTCTCTCACTCACGCACACCTCTGGTGGGCCCTGTCCACCTCTTGGCCACACCTGCCCTCTGCTTCCTGTCTTGCCTCCCTGCCACTCTGTCTCCACGCTCCCACCTATGGCTCCTCTGTGGTGCATTCATCCTCCCTTCTCTTGCTCCCTTTTATTTTGGCTCATTTCCGCTGTTGCGTAACTTCCGCTTGCTCTGCTACTGCACACGTCACCTACTGATCAATATCACACTGCATACATTATTCCTGGTTCTGCCACCTGCAGTTGCACATGCATTCATTTCTGTTGCACTGTGGCACATTGCATGCTGTGCTGCACTGCTGCTCCTACTGAATTTCGCACTATGGCGCATTTCCGCTCTTGTGCAGGTGCATCCCTATTGCACATGGCGCAACTGCTCTGAATCTCCCACCCTAGGAGTGTGCACAGCCCTAATATTGTTTTCCAAATACTATGAATAATGGGGCCCTAAATTCTTGGGATTGAATAATGAACCATTTATTTATGGTATTTTTATTTGCAAATTATTTATCCAGGATAGTCAACAGTAGCTGAGATGCAGCACATTTTTTCCCTACTTTAACCCATTTCTACAGCTGTACACTGGAGCACTGAGAGGTTAAGTGGCTTGCTCAAGTTTACACATACAGATTATTTGGCTCTGCAGGGTTTGAACTTGTGGTCTCCCAGTACTCAAGCTGGTGCACTAACCATTAGACGCTACTGCTTCTTATTCATATTTGGGCACAGCAACTATTTAAAAAGGCCCACTATGCCTACTTAGGTGACCTAGGATAATTCCTTGGCTACTACCCCCCAACCCAGTCATCTCCAACCCCCATCACTATCTTCCCAGTTATTAAAAACAATTGCTGGTTGGCTCCTATCACTATAATAGGAGCCAACACCATCTTTTATCTTCCTCCCACCTCCTAGCCACCACCCTACCAGTCCCCTTTAATCCATGCTCAAAAACATAGGGCCCCTCCTCCTGTCCCCCAATCCACAACCTGGGGAACCCTCCCTAACAATCCTGAATAGTCCAGTCGCAAGACCATTTAACAGCATGCCTCTCTGTAATGTAGTAGCAGTAAAGTCAGAGATGTGAATGGTTAAGTCTGGGATTAGGTGCAAGCCTGGAGACAGAGGTGGGGTAGAGCAATGTGTGCTATTGATGACAGGTACCACTGGGCACCAGGGACTGCGTAGACATGGTGCCACTGGACAACAGGAGTGGCTTGGACAAGGATGGGGAGAGGAGGGTGCAAAGCCCAGGGGACAGCAGGACTGACTGCTTAGAAGCAGATGGAGAGAAGGAAGTGGACACTGGGGAGTGCTTTGAAAGGGTCGAAGGGAAGGGATGACACTGAAAAACAAGGAGTGCTCTTCCAATGCTGTTTTACCCGGTGTCTAGTAGAAATCCTCTTACAGCTTCTGGTCTGATGATATTTTCCTCAGAGTCCAGCAACAATACCCTCACTCTCCCAGTCCTGAGCTGTTTTTCCTGGTGACTAGTGGTAACCCTCCCCCCAGTCTGATGCCACTTTCCTGTAGGCAAAGATGCAGTGTGCTTTACATTGCAGCATAACCACTACCAGGAACAACCCAATGCCTAAAACCAGAACAAAATCAGATGCCAAGGAGTTTTTGGCAGACTGCCGCTCTTTCCATTTAGACTGCTGCTGCCAGTGCTCATACTGTCCACTCTGCAGTTGTTATTGGGAGACATGACGCCGTACCCCACTCCACCACTACAATTCCAGGAGAACGGCAGAGTGAGGATTCACCTAGAGACAACAGCCGAATGCTAAGGAAAGAGAAAAAGTGTGTGTGTGTGTGTGTGTGTGTGTGTGTGTGTGTGTGTGTGTGTGTGTGTTCATGTGTGCTTCTGCACAGCATATACTGATGTTTGCTGCATTTGTGTGTCTAGATGTGTGTGTGTGTGCATGTGTGTGTGCGTCTGTGTGTGTGTGTGTATCACCCACCACTCACTCACTGTGATGTTATCTGGGGGAGCCAAGTGATCACTGCAGCCTAGTGGTTCTATGAACCTGGAGACACAGATTATAATCCTACAACCAAAACATACCGTGAGACCTTGGGGAGGGGCAGAATACAAGCAGTTTAACTATTTGTAAACTATTGTCTGTGCCTGCTTCACTGTCACATCTTGACTGTTGCATGCCCTTTTTCTCCATTTTATTATTTTGAAACAACCATTTATTCTGCTTTTATTGCATTACCATTGTCAAAGCAAGCAAGACAATCAGCTAATGCATAATTAGTACTGCATACCTGCTGCCAAGGAGGCTGGATGAATGCTAGAGTACAGTAAATGGGGGTGACCAGCAGAGCGGAGGACATAATCCTACCCTTTTACAGGTCCCTGGTCAAAATTTGAAGTTACTGGCCCTTCCGACCTCCAACCAGGCGGCATGGCACCTCGGAAAAAAGCACACTCCATCCCTATTGATTTTCCTGATTCAATATCAGTGCATTTTAATTCCTTCAGACATTTTGACACAGTTTTTAATTCTTTTTTAATGACTAAAGTCAGTAAATATGGCCACCACTAGCAATTAAAAAAATGCATCTTCTCTTGAGGTTACTGTTGTACACGCTGGACTCCTATAAAGGATGTGCCTGAATGGTGATTGACTGTACATATTTGTGATGGTAAACAGCAAACAACCACAGTAGAATGCTCAGTGCACAGTTTTACTCTGGTAGTTGTAAAAAGGAGTAGACACTTTTAAAAATTTAGAACCGCATCTTTTTTTTTAGGACTAAAGTAAAATGAAAGAAAAATGCTTTGGTAGTGGCTGTTTGTAGTAACTGCTCATAGTATTATCTAAAAACAAGTTGTTGTTTTAAACTATGCAGAGGAGCACAAATGGGCTTCTTAAAATATAATCTGGGATATTCACTGAAATTTTTGTTGTTGTTGTTAATACAGAGAAAAATACTTCATTATTCCTTTATAATGACGTGCAGTGACCTGGATGTAGCTTGGCTGTTATCGGTGGGCACTTATTTATGCTCCCAATTTTGGGCCTGCATAGAGAGAGACTGCTCTTGCCAGTTGAAGCTTTGTTCTTCCATAAAGTATAACCAAACAATGGCATTTCTACCATTATGTAAGTGTTGTTACTGTGTTTCTTATACACTTGTTAATGTCTTCTGGAGTTCTTTTGGTGAGATACCTGCCAAGAGAGTCTGAGCATTTCAGTGAAAAAAAAAGGGTTTTAGCCACACTTGCTAGAATCTTAACAGATACAGTAGCTGGGATATTCAAAGGGGTTGTGCATGGCACAACAGTGTTGCGCCGTGTGCAACCCACTGATGCACCCTGGCTCAATATTCAAAAGGGGCTGTTGCACTGCAGAAAATCCCAGTGTGCTGGGGTGCACCAGTAATGTATGCAGCGCAAGTGCAGGGGGCATGCCCATGCATATTCAGCACATCACGATATTCAGCCCGGGATGTGCAGCGCATATGCATGCACACATCCACCTTGCACCGCACAGGGGGTCGCAAAGATCCGCTGAAAAAAAGAACAGGCCTGGCCACCATTGTGAGCTGCCGGTTGCAGGGTGCAACACGGCAACCGTCAGCCGTGGGTGGCCACCCGAGCTCCAGAGCCACGGTCCATCATCGTGCCCCCCGGCTGCTTGTGGGCTCCAGTAAGTAGAAACTCCCTGGTGGTCCAGTGGACCTGCCCCCCGGTCCGATCGCGGGTTCTGTAATAATATAATTATCCCTGGTGGTCCAGTGGACCTGCAACCCAGCCCAATCATGGGCTTTGTAATATTAATCCTATCCCTGGTGGTCCAGTGGACCCGCTGTCAAGCCCAATCATGGGCTTTGTAAATTTAAAACCCCTGGTGGTCCAGCGGTACCCCCCTCCCCACCTGCCACTCAGTCCTGCCACCCACTCCTCCCCATCAGCAGCGGTGGCGGCTCCCCTCCCATAAGCCGCCCACGACGCTCGGCGACTGACAGCATACAGTAAAGCTGTACATCATCCGGTCACAGCGTGAGCCGATGGGCATGCGAACTATGCTGTACTACACAGTCCGATATGTGAGTGACTTCCATTCACATATCAGGACTGTGTTGTACAAGATGGATCTGCGCCCATTGGCCCACACTGTGGACCAATGGGTGCACAGCCGTACTATATGCTGTCGGTGGGTGAGTGGCCATGCGGCTTGTGGTTGTGGAAGCTGCCACCGCCACTGATGGGGGGTAGCAGGGTGGTGGGACTGAGTGGGTGGGTGAGAGAGGTACTGCTGACCACCGGGAAGTTTTAAATTTACAAAGCACCACGATCAGGCTTGGGAGGTAGTCCAATGGACCACCAGGGATAAAGTTATTATTACAAAGCCCATGATCGGGCATTGGGGTGCGTTGCCACTGAGGGGCAGGGGCCATCGGTCCCTGACGGCTGTAGCCTGGTAGGGCACCAGGCGCAAGTCACTGGGGATCGACACACCTGCATGCAAATGGAGCCATAATGACATGCAAATGGCCCCATTTGCATCTTGCATGATGGCCCCATTTGCATACCCACTGTTGAATTTCGCAGTTCCTGCACCTAGCGCAACTGCACTTGCGCTGGTGCATCCCCTGCTCCTCTCTTGCCACTTGCGCTGCCGCAGTGCCACTGTGCCATGTGCAATGGGGGCAGCCATTGTGCCATATTCAATGGTGCTAAGCCATGGCACAGCACCATTGAATATCACCCAGTCCATGCCCTGGTGCATCCCAGTTGCGCTGTGCCCAGAGTTTGCGCCCCTGCCTGGCGCAGTCTGAATATCCAGCCCATAAACTGAACATAGTGTAATAAATCACTTTACAGTCGTTTTTATTGGAAACTGAATTTAAAAACAAAATGTTTTGCATTCTTAACATTTAATGATCCCTCCAACATGTTAACATTAATACAAAGAAGTAAATGCAAACGGTCATGCCCTCTGACCTCAAGCAGATTAAAAAAAGTGAAATAGCGAAGACTTACAAAAAAAGGCACAATTCATCTTGAATAACGAGTTACTTTAGTTTTCTGCATAAGTAAACTGTATGTCAGGTGGAAAACTATTATGATCTTCATCATAAATGTGCATTTATTGTATTTCTGTGTGACAAAAACTGGTTTACAAAAAGTGACCTTTGTACCCTAATAAGTGCCATTCCAATCCTCAGCCTCACCGCCTTTTATTATCTTCTGGCACTCCTGCTGCACAGAGTTGAACAAAGTACTGGAGGGAAGAATTTTTCAGTGGAGAAGGTGCATGAGAACAAGGGGACATGCAATCAAGCTAGAAGGGGAAATATTTAGGAGGGATGTGAGGAAATACATCTTTACTAAAAGTGGCTGATTCCTGGAACGGACTTGCAGCAGAGGTAATGGAGGCAAAAACAGTGGTGAGCTTCAAGCATGGGATAGGCACAAGGGAATCTTAGTTGGGAAAGGGGAGAGTAGCAGGAGATCAGGTAGGGTTTGTGGTGTAAGTATAAACAGGGAAAAAAGGGAAGACTTGGTGGACCAAGCGGCCCTTATCTGCTAACAAATTTCATGTTTCCATGAGCATTGAAAGATAATAAATGTCTTGGAATTACCAAGGATAGCACTTATTAATACAAAGCTAGTACACTTAAAAGTCACCTGCTACTGGTGCAACAAGATGAATCATCTACTGCTGTGTGATAATTCAGGTCATATCAGTGTAGGATCTGCCACCAGATGAGACACATGGCTTAAGACTGTAGACAGGGACATTAACACTAATTGGCCCTGGATGAACATACAGAAACTGAACCTTCAATGAATCACTACAGTACCTGAGAACTACAAGCCTTGCCACCCCTGAACACCTTTTTATCTTCTTGTAGTACCTAACAACTCAAGGAAGGTCAGTAAGTAGAAAATCTAGACTGTACTCTGTTGGGACTGGTGATACCGAGTATTTAAAGGCATATTGGAAAACTGCCCAACAGTTATTACTTAAATAAAAATTTAGTTTGTAGAAATGCTGACTTCCCCTCCCTGAACAAATTGAATAGACAATATAATAAAATTGGCTGTATTGCCCTGAACTGTAAACTTGATACACACCATTGTGTAATGTATCCTCATTTAAACTGGCTACCACTTAATGTACAAAGAGAGATTAACTGGGCAACACTGATTTTGAAGATCTCAATACCAGACTTAGCACATTCCTTGAATGGATTCTTAGAAAGAAATACTCTTAATAAATCTAGTTACCCTTTTAAGGAAACACATAGTAGTGGCCTATACCATATGCCCTACCAATCAATACTAGATTTGGAGCTATGATCCTACAATGCAGTGCTGCTAGATCATGGAACCAAATCTCCATTGAACTTGTAGCACAGATCTCCTTAAATTAATTTCAAAATGCCCTAAAAAGGTATACAGATCATTTTGTAATTGTTATTGAGTTACAAATTTAGCAATGTATGTATAAAGGATGTGTTTAACTACTTTGTATTGAGCAGTGTGTATGGAATTATTTGCTTAGTGTTGGGTAACCACTCTTTCCCTGTGGTGATAATGGTCAAGATCCTGGGATTTATCTCCTTCCAAGAAGTATTGGGTTTTGTATCCAAGTAGACTAAAATATGTGGTGTCTCCACCCAGAGGAAATTAAGTCTATGTATTTTGCCAAGTATCTTCCCCTGGGAGGTACTACTCACCTACCTCCCCACTTCTGGACTACTTTACAAGCCATAGACATTACACCTTCAGTGCCCATTGATGGTTATCACTTCCCTCCCTCCCGTTGGTGACAAAAGGTATTCAACACAGTGACTAAAGCACAACTATAACATTTATTACTACATTGATCAGTGCTACAGAAAGAAGATCTCAGTTTAGTAAGTCATACACACAACAGTCCCCATGGGTCAACCCACTCACCACCTTCTCTCAATGCCACTACCCTGACTATACTGTCAAGCACCCTTACACCCTTGTTATTCTATTACTGGGGTTATGATGATAGGTAGGGCACTTCCACTACTATTGTAGTACACTACTGAATATCCAGAATTGAATCCTGTCAGGCCTGATAACTGTGCTGCCCAGAATGTTGTGTTGGTGCACTTAAATGTAATTTATCACAAACCCACTCCTGAGCAACTTTTGTTAAATCAAATATTTGAACAACAGATCAACCCAAAACTGTAATTCCACTCGTTGACTGGATGACTAAGGCAAAACAGGTAAACAAGCAGCAGAATGGAGTTCACACAAGGATAGTGGTGCACCAGACTACAATGTAGGCACACTCAGTAGAGAAAAGACGAGCACACACAAGCCTCTAGAAATTCAAGGGCACAGGTCTCAAAGTTAAAACATGACTTCTATTTTAGGGCATAAATTTAAGCATAAACTGCCTGACGCGTTTCAGATGGAATCGCATCTTTTATCAAAGGCTAAAATGAATAAAGTGCATGGCAGTTAAATACTCAATTCAAATTACGTCACACTGATGTCAGACTAATCCCAAATCTGTGATTGGTTAAGACATACAGGACTTGAAATATAGTCCCCAGAACCCAACCCTCACCAATGCATATCTTAATAAGAATTATTTACATATATTACAGTCCACCGGGGTTTAAATCTTATAATGACATATACAAAATTGAATAAAAACTCAGGTGGATGGGGGGGCAGGGGGAGGAAGGGAAGAAAACTACCACAATTATTAGCAGCAAGAGGAACCTACTGACTGACAAGGGGAGGAAGGGAAGAGAGAGGGGGGAGAAGAAGGGGAACCATACATTGTAGCATATATGAAACACTGTTCCATAAAAGTGATTTAGTACAATATAAAGGAAAATCATCCATCCCTAATGCTCATGCAGATACAAAGGACCTAACCATGAGGAGCATGTATAAAAATGCAATAATCTAAAGATGAATACAGCAGCAAATAAAATTTACATATAGCCCAACCATTTCATTGTCTAGTCATTTTTTTCTTTTTTTAAAAAGGTTTCAGCTCAAATCTATAATTTAACCCCCGATCTTTAGATGCATTCAACGTTATTATCCAGAACACTTCTCTGGTTAAGAGTAAATCATTAAAATTCCCTCCCCTGGGTCTAACATTTACTTTATCAATTCCTTGAAACATAAATACATACTCTTCTTTATTCACAAACTTTGCAACATGTGCTGCAGTAGTATACAGTAGGTAAGATCCCCTTTGGTAATAGCTCGTACATGTTCACTCACATGTGTCTTTAGACTCCTTTTTGTTTTACCTATATAAAATGAACCACAACTGCATGTTGCTTGGTATATTATACCTTCGGTGTCACAGGTAATAAGTTGGTGCACCTCATTAAGTGTGACCTGTATTTTGATTTACAAAGTTTTTACCTTGTTTCATGTTAGAGCACGTTACATTTTTTACATGGATAACACCCCACCACTGATTTATTTTGTCATGTATTGTTACCATTCCTTCTGTCTATAAAATGGCTCTGCACCAGTTTATCACCCAAAGTGGGTGCTTTCCTGAACACCATTTGTGGTGGTTCTGAGGCAATATCTTTAAAATCTGGGTCACTGGCTAGGATATCCCAA
The DNA here is from genome assembly GCA_016271365.2 of Neoceratodus forsteri. NCBI lineage: Eukaryota > Metazoa > Chordata > Ceratodontiformes > Ceratodontidae > Neoceratodus > Neoceratodus forsteri. Next base: position 567,954,024 of record CM057449.1, on the reverse strand, counting down.
TGTTTTTTTATAATCCTCGCTACCTCACCAGTACGTGCTGAAAATGTGGTAACAAAATCAAACCTCATATCTCTTTAGCTCAAATGTAGATTGTTGTCTCTTTCTATCAGTAGGGTAAACACTCTCCTGTTTTTCAGGCACTGCCTGAGTATTCATCACTTTGTGACATGCAGTCCTCAGCAATGACTAAAAGGAATAAATCAGACTATTGACTCCCGATGATGTACAGTTGGATTTCAATCTTAATTAACTGGCAACTCAGACTGAGTCAAAGCACTCAATTGACTAGAGGAAAACTCTTCAGCAGGGTCTAATTTTCTGATCACTGCTGGCGTCTGAATGCATTCCTGACTCCAGAGATTCAAATCGTTTTCACTCTCCCTGATGGTGTTTACACAACCCAGACTGTGTGTACTGCATTGGAGGTGACTTTAGACAATAAGTGGACCAAGACTGATGCTTCTAAAGGGGATAAACCATCTGCTTTAAGAGCAGTCAGCTAACTTACAGTAAGGGGCTTACTGTCAGATTCTGTTATATGGACAGTTACCACCTTGCAAGGGTCCACAACAGTTTGGAGTGCAGTAGCTCTCAGTACTTGTAACACTCCATTCCTGGGTAGCTTGTGATTATGGTGACCATGATTGAGTGCTTTCAAAAAGGGTGACTCAATCATGGCACCTGTGCACAGAGCTACCAGGCAGGGAGGGCGACCAGATGGGGGGGTCTACGAATATAGTGACAGGATGTCGCTATATGTATACGTGTGGAGGGCACCACACTGTATGATGGGCAGAAGAGGAGGGAGGGTGGTAAGTTATAGTGCAGTGGTGGGCTGCTAACCTGGCCATGTGGCATGTTGGAGTGGTGGCAGGCTAGGGTTGGGAGGGTGCTGAGTTCGGTTCTAGGTGCGCATTCATTTTGTTGTGCCAGTTCATAAAATTTTTTTTTCCTCTTTCGCACCCTCCCCTTGACATGCACCCTCCCTGGAGCTGAGAATCCTTTAGTGGGGGTGTGTGTGGGAGGCACAGCCCTGTATTAAAAATAAGTCTCCAGCGCTTCTTTTGTTGTGGCAGCCAGGAGGCACATCGTCGAAACTGATTTTCAGTGATGTACACTCATCCTAATGGCAATCGTCTTTCCACAATCACCGGTATCACATGGAACCCCCTTCCTGCTATACATCTGCACATGGCAATTGGCACACCCACCACTTCATCACACAAACTTTAAAATACTTGCAGTTTTGTAGCAGATTACTCAGGTGGATGGTCTGTCTCAATCTCTGTCTCTTGGTTATCAGCAATGGCTGGCCCTGAACACTTCTCAGCTGAACCAAATAGTTTTGCTGACTTGCTTATAGTGGCCACATGATCAATTGGTTGACCGATATTCAGTGGTCTATCCTGATGCACAGGCACACTCAACTCAAGGCTTCAATGTCACGACTATGGTTCTTGGCCTCCCGCTCTTCTTGGGCATTCTCCATTGCCATTCACACATGCTCTTCCCTCTGTGATGACTTAATGATAACTACCCATGATGTGAACATCGATCTCTCTTGTTTGTCAGTTCACTTGTCAATTACTCTTTTGCCCCAGTGGCAGATCAGTTCCTGTCATCTGATTTGCTGAGTGGCTTTGCGCCCCTTGCATGCAAAGACTCTGTCCCATGCACATCAGTTTACCTCAGCTCCAGGCAAATATTGTGTTTCTGTTACTGGCTGCCATTCAGGTCCTACTTATTAGCACTCATAACTCAGCCTAACTGGCTGACAGTTCCACTCATTGATTGGGGGAATTTTAATCCCATTCTCTACCACAGTTTACAGGCAGCAGTAGTCACGGTTAGTGATAAAGCAGTGACACAACTGTGTCTACATCAGCCATTGCATCCACTTTACATATCACTCTCTTACATGAGAGCATGACCTGTCTGCAATTCAAGCATGTTCAAATAGCCCAGTTCACAGTCTCAGAGTCCTGAGGGCATATTGCACAGCAGAGAACAGTCAGGTCCAACACTGTTCCCTGTGGAGTCTAGACTTTTCAGTCCCAAGTGAGGGAGAAAGTTGCAACAATATCAATGTGCTCTTCAGAGTTTACATGTTATTGTTGGACAAGACTAGATTGAAAATAAGACTTTAGTCCTACAAATTGCATGTTCCTAGTTAAAACAAAAATGTTACCATAGTATGTGATGGTAAACATTAACATCATAAAGACCTCAATGGAAATTGACAAGGATGTAGCCATGTCAATTATTTCAGAACAAAACTACTGTTGTCTGTCACAGATTGTACTTAGGGGTAGGTGCTGTGAGCTCAGTGGACCCAGCCCCCAGGAGTGGGTTTGTGCCAAAATCCATGATGGGGGGAACAGGAATACCCTCCTTGTGTCCTTCTAGAGTGCTCGCTGAGCTCACAACTAAACACTCACCACGAGGTCCCAGGGCTTCTTCTCTAATCTGGGTAAGGGTAAAATACAGTCTCAGGTCTGTAGCCAGGTGAAAACCCTCCTTGTTTGCTGTACTGGGGGGAAGACCCAGGTGTTATGAGCTCTTCAAGGCTGTCTCTCATAACCCTGATTGTGTCTTCTCCCATGGGTGGTGCAGTGACTTAGTTCCCCCTTACAGACCCCTCCCAAGCCCTATGTATTTCCCCTACTTTAGGCACCCAGATTCCCTTTGCAGCATTCTAGTCTTTGGTAGCAATGGTGGCACCTTGTGTCAAATAGGCTGGTCTCAGTTGAAAAAACATTTCCACTATTCACACACACAATAACAATTTCTTCCAGTGCAGTGGTTTAAAAGCAAATGCTTTTACTGATGACTAAATAATTATCATACAAGACTTACAAACAAAAGATTCAGAAATTTGATTGCAGGATAACAAAAATAAAGATGGAAATATGCATACAAAAATGCACGGGTAAAATTCAGCTGTCTAATTTCTACCTTGTTTGTGGGGAATCAGAAGTCCATAAAATAAATGAAGTTTCTGCAAAAGTTTTCCAAGTCCCAGTTCTTATCGCAGTCTGGCTGTCTTGTGTTGTGTCAGAAGACTGTCTCATGAAACAGTGTGCCAAAATGCTCTGAGCTCCTGTTTTGAGCTGCCTTAAATACCCTGGGCCTGAGTGAGTTAGTGGTCTTATCTTTTAGGCCAGTAGGGGTCTGTCTTGCTCTTTCCCAGTTTTAAGTGAACCATAAAAGGAAACACTATTTTCTCAGTGCCTGCACACAAAGAGGTTCTTTGTCTTTTAAATTGTTTTTTGTTTTAATTGGGTTCACCACAACATAACCCAGATAGGGTACCTGGTTCATTCCACTGGGGTGTCAGGCAGGCGAGGCATACTGATGGGTCCTGGTGGGACGAGGTGTGTCTCTGTGTCTTCTGTTGGCACCCTTTGCAAACTGTGTGAGAGGCCTTTTGGCACCATGCATTTCTGCTTAAAGTTGAACCAGCATAATATTCTGTTGTGATTTGCGTATGCAGCCCATGATGCTTTGCATTGTTGGGGAATGTGTGATTTTGTATTTCTTTGAAACTTGGCTTCCCGGCCAAATGCCCTTTGGGGTAACTATTGCCTCAGTGCTTGCACAAAGAGGTTTTTTGTCTTTTAAATTGTTTTTTGTTTTAATTGGGTTCACCACAACATAGCCCAGATAGACCATCTTAGGGTACCTGGTTCATTCCACTGGGGTGTCAGGCAGGCGAGGCATACTGATGGATCCTGGTGGGACGAGGCGCATGTCTGTGTCTTCTGTTGGCACCCTTTGCAAACTGTGTGAGAGGCCTTTTGGCACCATGCATTTCTGCTTAAAGTTGAACCAGCATAATATTCTGTGGTGATTTGCATATGCAGCCCATGATGCTTTACATTGTGAGGGCATGTGTGATTTTGTACTATTTTGTTTTCCCACATCTCCAGCTTCCTGCCACTTATTACAAATATAAACAGACTGGTGGTACCCTTTCTGACACCTCCTGCTTAAAAAACATTTTGTCTTGATTTTAAAGTTTTATGACAGGGTGTAGTTTCTCCTATATCATTGACAGTTCATGGCCCCTGTTTCCCTTTGATTAGCTAACCAGGAAATTCCAAATCTTCTTTGAAATGTAACTTTAGGTTTCCTGTTAAGCAACCATTGCCCAGAGTTCTAGAATACACATCCTCCTACTGTCATCTGTTTAAAAAAAAATTGGGCATCCTTCTGTTCAAACTTATCTCCATGCCTTTTTTGAAGAATTGAACATAAACAAAATCACAGAAAAGTATAACAAAAATATGTGCCCAATATGATAGCAGTGGCCAACTCACCACATTGTCTACAAAGTGTGTCTTAGCAAGTGTAAGCTACAGCCAGCCCATATCCAGCTGACATCTTATACAGGATTGTGCTGGGAGAGATCCTGGTCCCAGTTATCTACTAGGGAGGAACATGGACCTTACCTCTAATGGTGATGTAGGATGAGAGACACCGACTACTGGGAAGGAACTGGGTGGTGAAAATCAAGTTGAACAGGGAAAATATATTGACCTTGAGTGCTGCAACATTTACACAACAACACACAATCAGGAAAGTGTTTGACAAACATGGCTCTATTTTCCCAGGGCAGTTCAAATTAAATCAAATCATACCTTATTTCTAACTCACTTTTCTTACATCAAAGCGCAGTTACAATTTAAAATAACCAACAAACAGTTAAAACACAAGGAATTAAAAGACAGCATACATATGATACATATGATTAAATATCTTCCCCAAATGCTAGGCCGAATAAATAAGTCTTCAAGGAGGATTTAAACATCTCAGTGGACAGGCAGTCTCTAATCTGACGAGGTAAAGAGTTCCACAGGGTCAAAGCTACAAAAGCAAAAGCCCTAGTACCTGATGTCTGTAAACGGACCCTGGGAACCTCTAGCAATCCCTCATCGGCAGAGCAGAGCAGGTGGAGGGGGCGGTAAGGTCGCAGGAGGTCTTGCAAGTAACCCGGTCCCTGTCTGCATAGCGTCTTATAAGTCAGCAATTCAAGCTTGAAGATGATCCTCCATCGCACCGGCAGCCAATGCAGTTCACGCAGCACAGAAGTGACATGGCAAGATTGACTGCCCTGTCAGCAACCTGGCTGCTGCATTCTACACCAACTGCAGGTGACGGAGATCCACCCCCAGTAACCCTAAGTATAGAGCATTGTAGTAGTCAAGACGAGAGGTCACAAAGGCATGAACCAACACAGGAAGGTCATCAGGCAGAACAAGGTGCTTTATCCGGGTGATGTTCCTCAGATGGAAAAATAAGGATTTGACAATGGCTGACACCTGTGCTTTAAGTGACAGTTCATTGTCAAGCACAAACCCCAGATTCTGCACCTTCTCAGAAGGTCTCAACTGGTTACCCCCCAGCACCAGGCCAGATGGTTGCCCAGGAGTCAACTTCTCTACCCGGTGACCAGGGTCCACCACCAACACCTCAGTCTTATTCGGATTTAGTTCCAACCAGTTAGCACTCATCCAGTCCTGAATCTTGGTGAGGCAGTTGTTAAATACCGAGGCAGCACTACTCTGTTCAGGTTCAAAGGACAGGTAGAGCTGAGTGTCAGCTGCATAGCAGTGAAAACTCAACCCATACCACCTTATGATGTCTCCCAATGGCAGCATATACACCATGAACAACATGGGGGGGCAGTACGGAATCCTGCAGAACCCCACAAGGCAGGGCAAAGGGGGTCGAGAAAAAAATTTCAGACACCACCCTCTGAGACCTGCCCATGAGAAAAGAATGGAACCATCTGAGGACCATCCCCGACAGTCGACAGATTAACCGCAGGTGTTCCAACAACACCCCATGATCCATGGTGTCGAATGCTGCAGACAGATCAAGGAGGACCAAGATCGATTGAGTCATCTGATCCCTCGCTATTAGGAGATCATTCATCACCCAAACTAATGCTGTCTCAGTACTGTGCCTCTTTCTGAAACCAGACTGGAGAGGATCATAGACTTCATGGGTGGTAAGAAAGTTCTCGAGCTGCAACGCAACTACCTTCTCAATAACCTTACCAAAAAATGTAGGTTAGAGACCAATCTGTAGTTCGCAAGACAGTCTGGGTTGCTGGATGATTTCTTTAAATGAGGAGTCACCACCACCTCCTTTAATGGATCAGGGAACACCCCTTGATCCAGCGAACACCAGACTATCTCCATGAGGATCGGTCTGATGACATCTATACACCCCACCAGGAGGTGTGTTGGACCAGGATCCAAACTACAGTAAGTCGGTCACAAGCCCTGAACAATCTTCATGATATCCACAATCGCTGGCCAGTCAAAAACTATCCAGAAAGACCGGGTGTCTGTGCCCTCACATCAACCTCTGCCATACTCATTTGAACGAGTTGAACATATCTCCAACCTGATGGAGGACACCTTATCTGCAAAAAATTGACCAAACTCCTCACACTTATCTTGTGAAAAGGCTCTCCAGCCCCGAAGACAGACTGGATTGCACAGTCTGTCCATGGTCCAAAAGAGCTGAGCAGGTCAATTTCTTGCTGCAGTAATCTCCCTGGACAGGAACTCTGCCTTCTTATGGGAGATTTCTGATTGATGGTCAAAATAATGGGCAATCAACCTAAGTCTGTCCTCCTCCAGGCTAGATTTCCGCCAATGATGTTCCAGCCTTCACCCCACTCTCCTCAAATCCCTCAAAGTCCCATCAAACCAAGGGAACTGAGGATGAAGAGGGAGGGGACGAACTCAGACAGGCACTATGGAATCCAGGGCCTCCAGTATCACCCTATTGTAGCTCATCACTAGATCACCTGGATCCAAGCTTTCCAATGGCCAACTCAATAGGTTCAGCACTGCCAACAGACCCTCTGGGGTTACACCTCAAAGGGCGGCACCGGACCATTTCCAAAGGGGCTGGTCTCACAGGGGAAGCCGCGAAACTGAACCTGATTGAGTGATGATCTGACCATCCAACTGGTTCCACCACCAAGTCATCGGCCTCCATCCCCAGGAGAAACACCAGATCCAAGGAGTGACTCTGACAATGGGTTGCAGCAGTAACTACCTGTGTGAAGCCCAACAAAATCATCAGTTGGAGGAAGTTTTGACCAAAAGACAAGAGTTCACCGTCAACCCAGGCATTGAAATCCCCCAGGACCAACCACCTGGGGGCCTCCAATACCATGTCGACCATGAAGTCTGCAACTTCCTGCAGGAAAACTTTCTCTTCTCTGGGTGGACGGTAGACAAGAAGAAGCCTGCTGCCCACACCTACCCCTAGGATACACACAAAGGATCTGGTGATCCCTACTGGAACCTCCATCCGGTCCAGTTCCACCTTAAAACAGATGGCTACACCCCTACCCCTTCTATCCAATCTCGGGCGGTGTATCACTGAGTACTGCTGACTCCAATACTGGACCGGCATTTGCATCCAACCAGGTCTCAGTGATGCAGGCCAGATCAGATGACTCAACAAGATTAACAATAATCCAGAGTTTCAAGGTAAAGTTCATGTGAAAATGGTTGCTACTCCAAGTTTCCACAAACCTCAACATATCCCTATATACTGAAGGAAGGGATACTGGAGGAACTGAATCAAGTGGGGATGTATGGGGGTGTGTCATTGTAAGTAGAGAGAAGCAATTGGAATGCCCTATCATCATGGTACCAATGTGTGACGAAGCTGTTGGAATTGGTGGTGACTACAAAGTCACAGTTAACTGCTTCATGGAACCAAAATCATACTCACAACCCAATGAATGTGACTTATTTGCCACAGTGGTGACTGGCAAAGTCTTCAGTAAACTGGAATTATCTTTTGTCTACCAGCCGTTAAAGCCGGAGCCTGACTCAGAGCCATTCCTGACCATCAACAGTCACAAGGGGCTTTGCCAGTATGATCACTTCTTTACTCTACAGTTCTTAGTTCTAGCAGCAGGTTTGATATCCATCATTAATCCTATACTCATTCACTTCCCCATTATTTATGTATAATGAACAGTATGATCTCTTTGGTGTTGAGGGCTACCTATACCTGTACAAAATCTACAGCAGCATCTCTACAATCAGTGCAGTGCACAGCTATATGATTCTGTAGTAGGATTTGTGATGCAGAGAAAGAAACAAAGTTGTTGTTGTTTTTTAGCTACCAAAACTATATTTTGGCTAGCTTTATCAAATGCTGTCAAATACCTTTGACTGACTTTTTTTAAATGTGTCTCTGTGTTCCATCCATGTGTAATTTTATTCACGTTTTATTTATTTGTAATATTTTTTAACAGTTAAGTAAACAGATCCCAGAAAGAGCTACAGTAATTTCCAGTTGCAACCTGGGGGTGGAGGCAAGAAACAAATTAGGAAATACAATACAAGAAATCCAGTAGTAAAGATGTGCTGGTCAGTGTATATACAAAGTCATCTGATGTACAGAAACAGATATACAGAGTCACCAGTTTACAGACTGTATACATATAGTCAAATCACATTTATGTACCAACGATACATTGGGAACAGACTCCCATAGTTATACGATGAAGTTATTTACTGCTGTTTAAAATACCTGTAAGGCCCAACTCAGAACAAGGTCAGTGCAGGAGTAAACTAACCAGGACCAGGCCCATATTAAAGATAGGAAGAACCCCTAGGGTAGTTTGGGCAGGGGAAAGGGGCCTTGTAGTGCTCTTTAAACTTAGCCTTTGCAGAGTGGAAACTGGTAATGGATGTGAGGGAGGAGGGAAGGCTGTTCCCTATGTGAGGAAATCTATATCTGATAGAGGCTTGTCCCACAGAGTCTGCACCTAGGAATTTGCAGTTTTTTTTTTCTATTCTCTGACCTTAAAGATTATGATGGATTGGAGGAATGGGTAAATATGTCACTGAGATAACCATGGACACCTGGACCAGTTTTTGGTCCCTAGCAAAGCAATATAGAAGGATCACATCAGAGAGAGGGATGCCCAGTCTAGGTCCTTGTACACTGTGCAATGATGGCTGCATGGAGGGCAGGCCAACACAAATCTGCAGACTAAGTTAAAGAGGATGGTGAGTTTAATTATGGCTGAGGAGGAGGCTCCAGAGATAACTACATCCCCATAGCCAAGCAATGGGAAGATTGAGCAGTCAACCAGTTTGGTTGGTTTTAAAAGGGAGACAATTTTTAACCCTGTAGAGAGCCCCTAGTTTGGCAAAATATTTTCCCACTACATAGTTTATGTGAAATGAATAGTCTACTGTTGATCTAGAAAATCTCAAAGGTACTTACAGGATAGTACAGAGTCAATGAGATCCCCAAATAAGGACATCAGCATCAGAGTGAAGGGGGGTGAACGTAATCAGTGGTTAGTACCAAATAGTATAGCTTCAGTTTTCTTATGATTCATAGCTAGCTGGTTGTTGAGAAACCATTTTCTGCACATTAACAAATTTAGACTGAAGAGAAAGCTCAATGTTAGAGATGGAGAGAGAGAGAGAGAGGAGAAAATTATAGCATCATCCATGTACCTCTGGGATTTGCAGGTTTTGAGGCAGTGGGGGAGATCATTAATGAAGACATAAAATAGGAGGCTAAGGATTGGCCCTGGGGAAACCCTAAAGAGGTACTGGGAGCCGAGAGGAAACTGAGGACCCTAATTTGACTGATTGTGTCCTATCAGAGAGGTAGGAGTTGAACCAGCATACAGAGGAAACAGGGACACCAGAGGAGGTTAGTTTGGCTAACAGCAATGTGTGATTAATTGTATCAAATGCTTTAGCCAAGTATATGAAAATGTTATTGGTACCTTGGCCAGTATCCATGTGCAAATGGATGTGGTTAGTAATTCTGAGTAGGGAGGTAGATGTGGAATGGATCAGGCAAAAATCTGATTGGAAAGGAGTGATGAAGCCTGATCTGTCAAAATAATTAGAGTTGTTTACTGACCAGCCTCTCAAATACTTTAGAAAGGGAGGGTAGTAATGATATAAGATAGTAGCTGATCGGGGCATCGGTGGCTCATCCTTTATGGAGTAGGACAACCAGGTATGTTTCCAACACAAAGGGAAGGTGCCAGGGGCTAAAGATAGATTGAAAATGTTGGTGACAGGGAAGACCAGGGCTGGAGCTCCAACGGCTAGGAGTCTGTGCGAGAGGTCGTCAGATCCCCCAGAAGACAGAACATTCAGGGAGAGAAGCTCTCTGAGGACTTCTGATTCCTGGCAGGTGGAAAGACTGAATACCCCATAGGTAAAAGGAGATAATGGCAGGCTAGTGGCTGCTGAAGGAAATATGAGGGCCCTGGGGCCATCTATGAATATTTTGTATTTATTTATTTAAAACTTGGTAACCAGGAGAGGCACATTGAGCCAAGGCTTGTTTCCAGGTGTGATCTGGGGGAAAGGGGAAAGGGAAAAGCAAAATTACAAACAAAATACAGCCAGTTAAATGATGAAGTTATATTTAGTTTAACATAAACAGCATAGGTTGAGTGTAGGTCAGACAAAATGGCAAAAATTACAAATGGAGGATGAATAAATTAGCATACAAATCATCTCTGCAAATTGAGCAAACTCAAAAAGTGTTTAGTGCCAGAGTGAAGGGAGGTTGAGCTATGCTGAAAGTAGGAGTCAAAACAGGTTGATAAACTTTGATGAGGTTACCTAACTATGAGGTTGGGGGGGGGGGTTAGAGGTAAGAAATGATCAAAAGCCACGCAAGGATACGAACATATGAATATGCCAGCAGAAACAGACCACCCGGTCTGTCTAAGTCTGCTCGAGTGCAGCTAGCACCCCTAGTGTGCAGCTGCCCCACCCCCCCATTTGTCATCCCACTGCCACCCCCACCTCCCCCACCCTCACTCTCCCCTGTTCCCTGTCCCATGTTCTTTTGAAACTGTTCACAGATTTACATGATACCACCCATTCTGGTAGGGCGGTCCATTTTGCTACCACCCTCTCTGTGAAATAGTGTCTCCTCATTTCCTTCCTAAATCTTCCCCTCTCTATTCTTAGCGCATGCCCCCTGGTGACCCTCCCCCTCCTTAACGTAAAGACCCCATCTGCCCCATCCTTATTGATTCCCCTCAAATACTTGAATGTCTCTATCAGGTCCCCCCCCCGTCCCTTCTGTCCTCCTGGGTGTACATATTCAGGTCTCTCAGCCTGCTGTCATAGTCTGTCCCTTCCATTCCACATATCATCTTTGTTGTCCTCCTCTGCACCCCCTCCAGTATCCTGATATCATGTTTTAGGTATGGCGTCCAAAACTGCACACAATACTCTAAGTGCGGCCTTACCAGAGGGGCAAGATCACCTCTCTTCACCTGGATGAAAAAACCATCACTATGCACCCCAGCATTTTGTTCACTTTTGCAGCCACTCTCCTGCACTGGGCAGTGTTGTCCATGGTCCCTGTTATCATTACCCCTAGGTCCTTCTCCTCCTCCTCAGTGATCCCCAGGTTAACCCCTCCCAGCCAGTATTCTCTCCTTGAGTTCTTCACCCCAAAGTGCATAACCTTACACTTCTTTGCATTGAACCCCAGCTGCCACCTCTTGGACCACTCCACTAGCCTGCTTAGGTCCCCCTGCAGCTGCGTCCATCCCTCTTCTCCATTCACCACAGCTCTGATTTTGGTGTCATCAGTGAACAGACCTATCTTACTCACCACCCCATGAGCAATGTCTGATATGAAGAGCCTGAGCAATACTGGCCCCAACACAGAGCCCTGTGGCACCCCACTCATCACTGGCCTTGGAGTTAAGAGCTCCCCTCTCACCACCACCCGTTGCAGACTCCCACTCAGCCAGCTTGTAATCCAGTTCATCATTTTTGCCCCTACCCTATACCAGTTAGCTTCCTCCCAAGCTGCCCATGAGGCACAGAATCGAAGACCTTGCTGAAGTCCAAGTAAAGAACATCCACCGTACAACCCTTATCCAGCTCACCTGTCACCCAGTCATAATATTGTATCAGCTTGGTTTGACAAGACTTCCCTGAAACAAACCCATGCTGCCTCACATCCTGGAGGCCATTGTCCTCCAGGTTTGACACCAGTCTTTCCTTTAGTTTTGTCTTCATGAGTTTGCACACTATGGAGGTGAGACTTACCAGGCGATAATTACCCGGTTCATCCCTTGGTCCGCTATTGTGTAATGGTGTTATATGTGCCATTCTCCAGTCCAGTGGCACACATGCTGACTCCAGTGAGGTGCTGTACAGATCCTCCAGCGGCTCTGCCAACACTTCCACCACCTCCCTCAGCACCCTGTGGTGGATACCATCCGACCCTGGTGCCTTGTCTACCTTCAGTGCCCTTAGTCCCTCTAGAACTCTACTTGCCTCAATTCTTCCATCTGTTGCCTCCTCTCCCCCTGTCTCCACCCTCCCAGCCCATGGTGGTAGCGGTCCACTCTTTTCTTCCATGAACACTGAGCAAAAGTATTCATTTAGTGCTTCTGCCTATAAGGATAAGGAAGCATTCAGTGAGAGGGTTGGCAGGAGCAGAGGGGAAAGGGGAAGAGCTTTAGCAGGTGTCTGATGGAGTGAATGGAGGGCGAAAGATGCATGGAGGAGGGTAGTTGAATCCAGAGAGAGGGAAGGTGGCATGAGAAAGCAAATTTCCTGGCTGAGGAGTGTGGGTGAGGAAGGGAGAATGTGCATGGGTCCCCTGAGTGCAGGGAGTAGGAGGAAGAGGGAATGGGGGAGAGGGGAGGATAGATATGAGGGGAGAGATCCAAGCCAGTATTTAGAGATAAGGGAAGCACAGTGGGACTGGAGATGTGAGGGTAGAGGGAGGATGGATAGGGAGGAGTAAAGGGAACAGTGGTGAGTATGAGAGTGTGACTCGGTAGCAAAGCAACAGAAGGCTTTGCAGAGGTTGTCCAGTCTGGAAAGGGAGGTGGAGGGGGCAGTGCCATAAAGTTCATCTGCATAGTCTAAAACCAAGGGAACCATTGTGGTGACCAGTTCTCAGCAGACCTGAGGAGAAAGGCAGTCCTTATTACAGTACAGAGTGCCAGGTTTGGAGCAGAGTTTGGCACGAATGGCATCAATGTGGGCAGAGAAGTCAAACCTGCTATCTAACCACACACGAGGTACTTAAAAGTTGGGACTCCTTCAAGCAGTGTACTATCCAGCATGGAGAAGATGGGGAGGGGGAGAAAGCCTGGCCAGCTTCTTGCTGGTACCAAAGATCATACACACAGTTTTGTTTGTGATGACCTTTTGTTGATTGGACTGGAACCAGTGCAGAATATTGTGAGAGCCTTGCTGAAGCAAGACATCCAGTGATGCAGTCTATCAAATGGAGGTGTAGAGAACTGCAGCATCTGCATACATGTGAATATATGAGTTGGCACAGGCAGAGGGGAGATCATTTAGTAAGACGGAGAAGAGGAGTAGACCCAGAATGGAGCCGTGTGGAACCCCAGTCTGAATAGGGGGTGGGGAGATGGCACCTTCTTCCTGTACTGACTGTTGACAGTCAAAGAGGTAGGAATGGAAACAGTTGACAGTGGGGGCTGAGAGGCTGGCAGAGCTCAGCTTATCCAAGAGGAGTGAGTAGGACATAGAATCAAAGGTTTTGGCCAGATAAATGAAAATGGCCACTGTGATGTTCCCCTGATCCATCCCTGATAGAATGGAGTTAGTAACCTTAAATAGGGAGGAGATGGTGGAATGACCATTCTTTCCTAAAGCCAGACTGGAAGGGGAGGAAAAAGTTGGCAGAGTAGAGGATGTCTGCAAGCATGAGTAGACTAGTTTCTCCTGCAGCTTTGCAAAAGAAGGGAGGAGAAAGAGATAGAGTGGAAGGTGCCAGGAGAGGCGGTATCATCCCCTTTGTGGAGGGGGAGAACCTTAGCAATCTTCCAAGACTGAGGGACAGTGCAAAAGGTGAAGGAAAGATTTAGGAGGTGAGTAAAGGGGGATACGATGGCAGGAGCTGACAGATGGAGAAGTTTAGGGTTCAAGCCATCCAGGTTGATTTGGAAGGGTTGAGTGAGGAAAGGGCGAGTAGCGTCTCCTGGGGAGTAATGGAGAAATCAAATCCAAAGGGGGTGAGGTAAGGAGGAAGGAGGAGGAGAAGAAGAAGGAGAAGGAGGAGAGACTGGTTTAGTGCATCAGCAGATAAGGGGTGACCTATATCACTCAGTGAGCCCGACACATTTGGGGAGGCATTGAGGAGACAGTGAGCTACTTTCCAAAATTTAGAATGGCCTGAGTCACTTAACAAGAATTTTGGGGGAAAATAGGGGGCCTTAGCCTGACAGGTCACTTTAGTACAATAGTTATGGAGTTTGTTGAAAGCCTAACTTTAAGAAGGCTTCCGAGAAGCATTCTGACTGGCCCAAGCATAGAAACATAGAAACATAGAATTAGACGGCAGATAAGGACCACTTGGCCCACCCAGTCTGCCCATTTCCCTACCTAATGGATAAGCTGTAGATCCTAGTTAACCAACAGCCTACTTCTTCCTACCCCCAACCCCTAGAATTGCCTTATGACTGTCCCATGCATGCTTGAATTCCACCACTGTTTTTGACTCCACTACCTCCTCCGGAAGGCCGTTCCATGCATCCACACCCCTCTCTGTGAAAAAATACTTCCTTACATTACCTCTGAGCTGCCCCTCATCTTCAAATTGTGCCCCCTTGTTCTTGCACCTCTTTTTCTGAAAGATGTTACCCTCTTGGACTTTGTTGATTCCCTTGAGGTACTTGAAAGTTTCTATCATGCCCCCCTTTCCTCGAGGCTATACATATTAAGCTCCTTTAGTCTCTCTTCATATGTCTTCTGGTGCAGACCCTGCACCATTTTAGTTGCCCTCCTCTGGACAGCTTCCATCCTGTCTAAGTCTTTGTGTAGATTAGGTCTCCAGAACTGCACACAGTACTCCAGATGGGGTCTCACCAGCTGTCTATACAGAGGGATAACAACTTCCTGTGTTCTACTGGTGATACCTCTCCCTTCGCATACCAGTATCCCCCCAGCCCTCCTTACTGCCCTCTCACATTGCTTGCCCACCTTTAGGCCATCTGATATGACTACCCCAGGTCCCTTTCCATTTTTGTTGTTGCTAGTATCTCATCCCCCCATTGTGTACTCTTCCCCAGGGTTTTCGTTTCCCAGGTGCATTACCTTGCACTTCTTAGCATTGAATCTAAGCTGCCATACATTTGACCATTCCTCTAACCTTGCCAAGTCCCTTCTCATCCTTTCCACCCCACCTTGTGCATCAACTCTGTTGCAGATCTTTGTGTCATCTGCAAAGAGACATACTTTTTCTTCCAGTCCCTCTGCAATGTCGCTTATAAAGACATTGAAGAGGACCGGTCCTAATACTGAACCCTGCGGTACCCCACTAGTAACCCCCCTTTCTTCAGAGTGGACTCCATTTACTATTACCCTCTGGCCCAGATATTCAAACTGTGCCACAAAAGTGCGCAACAGCAGGAGCAAGCACAAGTCCACTGCGCCCATGCGCAATACGCACGATATTCAAACACTGCGCAGGTCAAGATGCGCCTGAGGCACACGACTGAATATCGTGCCAACTGTGCCATAGCGCAACAAGGGATGTACAGTGGCACAGGTCAGATGTGCAGTAGCAAAACCAGAGACACCTAGTTGAGCAGGGCAGCAGTGCAACAGCACAACCAGAGATGCGCAGGGACAGGATGCAGGGGCCCAGCACCCATGGTAAAGATGGGCAGAGGAGCACTCAGCAGAACAGATATCACCCCCCACACCCCATGTACTGCACAACTGGAGGAGAGCAGGAAGAACCAATGGTCCAGGGACACCAGCAAGAAACCCATCACCGTGGCACGGTGCACCAGCACACCCTCTTGCAAGCTGGGACTGTCACAAATGGATGCCCATCCACCCCATGTCACACCAACCCACCAATGCAGAGCACACCCTGCACCATGATCCCCATATACCCTGCCCAGGAGTAGCACCCAACAGTGAAAGACACCCCAAGCATGCCACCACCCCCACTGTGACAATACAACCCTGTGTACCACAGAACCATGCAAGGCAGCCCCACCACGAGCACCCAACAGTTGGAAGCAGCAGCAGACAGTGAAGCAACGGCTGCAGACACAGTGCCGCCATGCACATCCCCCCCCAGGTAAAGCTGTGAGGCTAACTGTGCGTCAGCACACGAGGTACCACAGACATGACAGGGCATGCCCCGGAACCCACCACCAGTGTCACAGCACCCTGCCCACCCTCCCAAGGACACACCCCATCCCAGCACTGGCCACAACAGCCAGTGCAGACAACCACAGTGTTGCATGGAAGCATGCACCACACAGGTTGCAACACAGTGCACAGACAAACAATCACCCATACCCAAGGGCACACCAACACAGGGACACAGTAACGGGTCAACCAAGCCCCCAACGTGAGACCACGGCAGCCGTGTACTCACGGCCAGAACCCCTCCACGGCACAGGTGTGCCAGCAACCCTGTGCAGGCACCATGATGCTGTACGCCACCAGCATGCGGCTGGAGCACAAGTGACAGACAGTGGAGCACATCCCCTGCAACAGGCACAGGTGACAGCATCGAAATGAAACAACAACAGCGGATGCAACAGTGCCACCTGAGGCAGACATGCACCACACCAGTGACAGAAGGCAACACAGCATCGTGCTGGGTACAGTGGCAGTCCAGTATGGGCAGCCACCACTGACATGCCAGCGGACTGTGCAGGTCACAGACATGCAAGGGTGGCAGCTGCACAGGCCATGGACTGTCTGACAGGTGCGCCATGGACACAGCGCATGCACCGTGTACCACTGCACACAGTCATCTATTGCACAGGGAACAACACACAAACCACAGACAGTGACTGAGAGCTACATCCACACCACACTTGCCTCCCCTATGGGGACACACACACACACACCCCCCCCCATGAAAGCACCACCCCGACACCATGCACACCACTGCAGCTGAGCACCATTAGCCTGCTGCAAATCAGAGACCACAACAATAGGCATAACTAAACAAATATATTATAAAAGTGGTAACAAAACTATGTACAAATATATACATTTGAAAGGGATGAGGGCCACAAACTGGGTGGAGGTGGGCAAGGGGCAGGGGTGAACAAATGGGAGAGGGAAGGAGGGGTGTGAGGGTGGGTCCATGGGGCTTTCACAAGATGTAACTGTGGTCCAACTTCAGCGAGAGCCCCGCTCCCTGCTTCTATGGTGCCTCCTGCCATGATGATGCCTCACACCATGGCGCTCCATCCGTTCAAGGATGGCCAGAGAGACCCTGGCCACCTGTAACAGCTCCTGCAGCACCTGCTCCACAAATATCATCCTCCATCCACCTAGGACAAGGGAGCAGAGTCAATAGGCGTGAATGCACAGCCCCCTGCAGCCCACCCATTGTGCATGTCATACAGCCATGGGACACGCCCCTGTGATGGTGTGCGACCACCCACAGTGATCATGTCAGAAGACCTGCCCACCCAGGCGCACACAACCATGCAGACCGCTGCACACACCCATGCCCAAATCCCAAACTGCACCACCATGGCTGTACAGTGACATGGCTTTGCGGTGCGAAGGCAGTGGCACAGCCATGTACTCGGTGCATGCATGGACCACCAGTGACGCATTCCCAGACATGCAGTGCCACTGGACAGTGCTGACTGTACCATGTTGCATGCATGGCAGTGGTGTCAATGGGTGGTGGCCATGCCCTGCCGCCCGCCCTGCTACACAGCATGCACAAAAAGTCCTGGATGTAAATCACTCATCATCATCAGGCTGGTCCCGGCGCTGAGCTGGTATGGGTCCTCTGGCATCTTGACGTGCCTCACGATGCAGCTGCCCCTCCCTGGCATGCCAGCGCTCCTCAGGGCCTAAGGTGCAAACATGGAGAGAGGAACATCAGTACAATCTGGTAGCAAAGGCCCCCCACCCCAGGTGTGTGCAATCCCACACAGCCAAACCCATCTGCCCCCACCCCTATACCACCACCACCACCACCACCATGGCCCACACTGGACAGACCCCCCCATGTGCTGGACACATGCCTACCACAATACCTGTATGGACGTAACCAGTGTATGGATGGGGCACCTACCTGGCCGTGGAAACATGCCCCTCCTGGCGCATGCCCGCAGGCAGGCAAGCCTGTCCAGGTCCCTCCGCTGGAGGTCCCCATACAGGTGCCTGCACCACTCTGCTGTGCACTGGATCCCTGTCGCTTCCTCCATTTCCACTGCCACCTCCTCCCACACGGCACTCCAGGCCCTGTCCAGGGGTGCCTCTCCAAAGAGAGCAGTAGCATGGGGCTCAACCAGGGACAAAAGGTTAGCCAGTTCAACCTGGCTCCAGATTGGTGCCCGTCTCCATGCCATCTTTCAAGCACTGAGTATCAAGATGGTGCTCCAAGCACACGTCTGCCACGTGCGGATGCTGCGTGGTACTGCGCTGCCATTCCCCATCATGCTGTCACCGAACAGCATGATAGAGGTGCACCCATGCGGACGCATGGCACCTAGGGGGCAAAGGTCAGCACAGGATCAGGGATCCCTTGAACATGGACCGCCACAGCGCAATTGGTACTCACTGCATGTAGCATGGTAGGGTGCCTGTGTGGTACTTCCTGAAGCGGCCTACCATGCTGTGGCACCACGGCATCAATGGCGCCCCAGTGCAAGAGCGCTATACATGTGAACAGCACACTAGTGCCACTGGCACAGTGGTGGAAGTGCTCTGCATTGCCTCCCGTGCTCAGCACGTCAGCAGCGTGGCAGGTGTCAGCGTCAGCACCCCGGGCATAGGCCATTCTGTGTCTACTGCGCACGTCACAGAGCTGTGCCCTTGCCTGAGTACGTTCAACACAATTGCTCAAGGTGCAATAGAACAATATTCAGCTGGCATATGCAGATCAGCTCATCAGCAATTCAATGGCGCAGCTACTGCATTAACGTCCACTTAAAATTGAGCCTCACTTCATTTGCATGCGTTGCGCTATATAAATGCGACATGGGGCTGCAGAGGCCATAGTCTGGTATTGCAGTCTATTGTGGTGAGTTGCATGCTGTTTGCCAGTGTGGACTGTGGTGTGTGGGAGATGCATGGGACTGCACAGTCAGAGGTAACACCTGTCATTCCCACAGGATCAATGATGACCGAACGTGAGGTGGAGGAGGAGGAACAGAGACGTGGGAGACGGAGGAGGCCCAACTTCACCAAGGCAGAATCAGATGCCCTGTTTGAGGCCTACCTTGACCAGGAACCACTGCTCAGTAGACAGCGGGGAACACCACAGGCCCATGCTGCGGCATGGGGTGAGGTGGTGCGTGCCATCAACCAGCATGGCAGCCACCAGTGGTCCATGCAGAAGTGCAAGAAGAAGGTGGGCACAGACAGGAGGAGGATTAAAGATAAGGTGGCTGCCATCAGGGCAGCACGGGCTGCGACTGGTGGGGGACAGCCGGCCGTGCCACGCCTGATACCACAGGAAGAGTGGGTTGCTGGCAGCATGCGGCGTTGTGCCCTCGAGGGTGTTCCAGGTGGTGGCTTCCAGATGGGTGGCAGCCTGTCACTGCATGGTAGGTCCTGATCTGTCACTGTGGGGGGGTAGGGGGAATGCCACAGGGTAGGGCAGATACATCAATGCTACTGTGTTCCCTTACAGCTCCTGAGCATCTACATGGGTCAGCAGTGGTGGGCTTGTCCACTGACGGTGACACCCTGGACACAGAGGAGGGCCCATCCACCTCCACAGGTGTCCGAGGGTCAGGACGACAGTAGGCCCAGCTGGCTGTCCGGACTGAGGTTGGTGGAGCTGGTGCGGAGGAGGCCCTGCCTGTGTCCCTGCGTGACAGCGTCCATGGATGCCAGCATGCTGAGACTCTGACTGGTGCCAGATCTGTCACCGATGATGATGGAGCTCACATCATGGACAGTGATACGTGTGGGCTGCAGGATGGCCGCACAGCAGGTAACAGCTCGGGCATAGCCGTGGGTGGTGCCACTGTAGAGGCCTGCATGACATCACAGTCCCAGCCTGTGCCTGTCTGCACCAGTGGGGCAGCACTGGTGTGCATCCAGGATAGTGGAGCTGTTGTGGCTGCTGTGGCGGCACCGTTGAGCCCTGGCGAGCGGCAGCTGGAGGGGTAGTGTCAGCAGTCGGCCAATGGCGACGGGGGGACAGTGTCGGGAGCAGCGTCAGTGCACCACCTGTGGACATGCCTAGACATGGCCCTGGTGTGCAGCGCCCAACCTCAAGGGGTGCTGCCCAGCACGGCCGTGAACACCATGAGGGACAG
Organism: Neoceratodus forsteri; assembly: GCA_016271365.2. Taxonomy (NCBI): domain Eukaryota; kingdom Metazoa; phylum Chordata; order Ceratodontiformes; family Ceratodontidae; genus Neoceratodus; species Neoceratodus forsteri. The sequence continues at coordinate 567,933,722 of CM057449.1, read as the reverse complement.
CATGCTGATCAGGCAGATGACCTCTTAGATGAGCACACCCACATACTCCATGAATCAGTGGATCAGCAGTTGCAGCTTGTGACGGAGGTGGATGCACTCAGTGCGGTCCTGCACCAGGCAGAGGAGCGGCACAGCAGGGACACTAGTCTGCTCCTGGCAGGGATGGACTGGCTGCAGGAGGATGTGACCACCACCATTAACAGGCAGACACAGGCATTCACAGATGTCATGGCCACAATGGGCACACAGTTATTTGCCCATGTGCCGTAGACACCATGCAGTGCCATGTCCACCCCCTGCTCCCAGCATCATGCGACACCCTCCTTGTCAACACTGGGTTCAGCTGTGGACATCCTGAGCACGCCTGGCGCAGGTATGTTCAGTGAGCTGCAGACCCCTGCTCGAGAATGGTCACGTTCCCGCAGCGGCATCCCTGGGGGACCGTCGGTGCCACCCCATGAGGCCAATGGTCAGTCTGTCATGGCTGGTGGGTCTCAGCGGGGCTTCCTCACGCATCCGTGGTGGTCGTGGCACTGTGCCGTGTGACTGACCTGTCTCCCATCATGGCTACTGTCTGATGCTGCTCTGTGTGCAGTGTGTTGTTCAACATGCAATGCACGGGTGGTGTACCAGGCCCTGCACACACACACACACGGTCCATGTGCACACCCTCCAGGCTGCTGGCCACTGTGGCGTGTGCATGATGATGTCTGCATTGCACAGTCTGCCACTGTGCAATGGTGCTCAGTGTCTGAGGCACGCACAATGACAGGCACTGGGTTTGGTGGTCTGTGGACGTGTGTGTGGCTAGGGGTGGCGGTTGGGGTTGGTGTGCCTCTTATCCTTTGTGCATGTCTTGTGGGGGTGTGTGTGTGTGCGTGAGTGTGTGTGTGTGTGTGCATGGCCGCGTGACATGTTAGGTCTTGTCCCTCCCTGATGGCGTGTGCGGTTCCACGCTCAGTCAATTCCCTTTACGCCATGCACCCCTTGGGTTTGTCAATGCATGTTTGTGGGTTGTGCCCTTGCCATTGGTGGTTGCACATGGCCCCATGACTTACCTGGGTTGGTTGAAGTGCTACTCTGTGATGGTGTCCCAGTGCAGCTGCAACATCCAGATCAGTCAGGGGTTCCTTTGACCAAGGGGGGGCTGCACATCACCATCTGCACCAGTGACCTCATCGTCCCCATCGCTGTCCCCCTCTTCGACCTCTACAGCTATCCCACAGTCATTGGCCATGTTATGCAGGATGCAACAGGCCAGGAATAGCCCACAGGCCTTCGAGGGGCTGTACTGCAGGGCACCGCCAGACATGTCCAGGCAACGGAAACGTGCCTTCAGCATCCCAAACACCCACTCTATGACATTGTGTGTGATGGTATGTGCCTCATTGTACCGTTGTTGTGATGGGGTCGCGGGCCGCCGGTATGGTGTAAGCAGCCAGGGATGGAGTGGATAGCCACTGTCACCTGTGTGTAGAGGGTGGACATTAGTTTGGTAATCAGCGTTGCCCTGCCATGGGCCATCTAGGCCAGTACCCATGTCACCTCTGACTATGCCCCTCCCAAGATCCATGTCTTTCTGCGTGATTTGCATACTCACCCATTATGTGGCCAGTGGGGATGTCCCCACTCTTGAACCTGTGGCACACTGCAGACTGGTGCCAGATGAAGGCATCATGTGCTCCCCCAGGGTGCATGGCACAGACATTGGTTATGCGTCCCCTAGCATCGCACACCACCTGGCAGTTGATGCTAGCATAGCCCTTCCAATTAATGTACGTAGCACCTTCCAGGCCAGGAGGCGTGCGGATGGCCACATGGGTGCAGTCAGTGGCCCCGTGCATGCAAGGCATACATGCTACCCTGTGTAACTCTTGTATGTGTGCTGTGCACTCTGCTGGTGTGCTGGGAAAATGGATGTACTCCACAGCATGTGGCAGCAGTGCGCTGAGGAATTGTGTGAGTAGGCGTGGCACGGCCGACTGGGTTATGCCTGTTGTGTTCCCTGTTGGTCTCTGAAAGGTGCTCGTGGTGAGCAGGCATATGACAGCTGTTACCTTTTTCTCCATTGACACAGCATGGCTCCATCATGTGGGTGCCTGCATCTCATCACTGCACAGATCACAGATCTGCCTCAGGATCGTCCGGTTCAGGCGGTACTGGCTCATAATCTCGGTGTCACTGTAGTGCTCGAAGCTGGTGCAGGCTCGGTACTGTCTGTTGGGGGCATGTCACCGACAGGCCCTTCCACGGCCATGCCCCCCTGCTGCCTGCCTTCTCACACCCCTCATTACCGCCTCCATCTGAATGGTGGCACTGGCCATGTCCCTGGCTTGTTCCCCCGGCAGCAGTAATCCTCTTCCCCCTACTGTCCTTTGTGCTACTCCCCCTGCACCAGGAACACCTCCAAGATTTGGCTGTCCTGCCCACTGCCACTGCCCTCAGTCCACTGTGGTACAGGCTCCCCACTCCTGTCCTGTTGCTCTATGTTCCCAGGTGTGCCCTGTCCTGCTCTTTTCCAGTCCCACTCACTGCTTCCCTGTCTTTTGTGGCTGTCACCTTTCTCCCACCTCTGGCTTCCCTGTAGCATTCTTGCACCTCTCTCTTGTTCCTTTTTATTTTGGATAATTTCCGCTATCACGCAACTTCCACTTGCTCCCCTATTGTGCATGGCGCATGCTGTTGAATATCGCACTGCGCCATTTATTCATTGTTCCTCCCCTTTGGTTGACATGCATTCATTACCATTGCACTCTTAGCATTCTGCGATTTAGGGAAGTAGCAGCTGCTTCCCTGAATATCGCAGTATGGCACATTTTTGGACTTGCGCTGGTGCATCTCTGTTGCACATGGCGCAACCCTTTTGAATATCTGGCCCTCTGTGTCCTATTCTCCAGCCAATTCTTTACCCAGGCTATCGTCTTGGGACCCACTTCCAGGCTGGCTAACTTGAATATTAATCTTTTGTGTGGGACTGTGTCAAATGCCTTGCTAAAATCTAGGTAGGCCATGTCTACAGCCCCTCCCTGATCTACTACTTTGGTCACCCAGTCAAAGAAATCTATTAGATTCGTCTGGCATGACCTTCCCGCTGTGAATCCATGCTGCCTTGGGTCCTGTGCCCCTCTGGCCTCTAGGTACTCGACAATTCTTTCCTTCAGAAGGGATTCCATCATTTTCCCTATCACTGAGGTTAAACTAACAGGTCTGTAGTTTCCCACTTCTGCCCTGCTCCCACTTTTGTGAAGTGGAATCACATCTGCCCTCCTCCAGTCCTCAGATACCACCCTATCCTCTCATGATTTGTTAAAGAGGGTAGTCAGTGGTGTCACTAGCTCTACCCTTTATTCTTTTAGAATTCTGGGATGAATCCCATCAGGCCCCATTGCTTTGTCCACCTTCAGTTTTAAGAGTTCTTTCAGAACCCTTTCTTCTGTAAATGGGCTGGTATCAACTTCTGTATCCAGAGTGTTTCTATTGTTTGTTTCAGGTACCTCCCCATCTTCATTTGTAAATACTGAGCAAAAATATTTGTTTAGTATCTCTGCCTTTTCACAGTCACCCTCTGCCCACCCCCTCTCCTTTATTAAGCCTCACTATCCCTCCCTTGGTCTTCTTTCGCTCTCTGATGTACCTATAAAAGGTTTTATCCCCCTTCTTAACTGAGTTGACTATCTTTTCCTCGGTTTGGGCCTTTGCTGTTCTGACTGTCTTCCCAGCTTCCTTTTGCTTTAACTGATACAATTCTCTGTCCTGCTCCTTCTGTGATTCCTTGTACTTCCTGAATGCTTTCTTTTTCATTTGAACCTTCACTGCCACCTCCTTTGAGAACCATAGTGGTTTCTTACATCGTTTTGTTTTGTTTATTTGCTTTACACAAAGGCTTGTTACCTCTGTGATGGCAGTTTTATTATTCCCCATTGTTCTTCTACCCTCCTTCCTGCCCATTTGCTAGTGCATTCCTTGAGCACTCACCCATTTTGGTAAAGTCAGCCCTCCTAAAGTCCAGTACTTTTGCCTTTGTATGGCTTGACTCTACAGCTGTGTTTATTGTGAACCATACTGTTCGATGGTCGCTAGTTCCCAGATGGTTACCCACTTCTACATCTGTTATCCTTTCTCCATCTCCATTTGAGAGAACCAAGTCTAAGATTGCTCCCTCTCGAGTGGGTTCCAATACTATTTGTCTAAGACATGCCCCCTGTAGGGCATCTAGGATAACCCAACTCTTAGAAGTGGCTGCTGCAACTGCACTCCAGTTAACATCTGGCATATTCAGATCACCCGTCAGCAATATAACTTGGTAATTTGGACATAAAAAGGCCGAAGCCCATCGAGAATGTCCTCCACACATGTGGACCAATAATAAGTTTGTTATTTTTTCAAAAGCCAACTATCTAGTTTAATCTTGAAGGTATTAATGTTCTCACAATCAACAACTTCCTGCGGCAGGGAATTCCATACTCTCGGAGCTCTTACATTGAAAAATTGCTGTCTTTTATTTGTTCTTGTCTTTTCAATTATAATTTGTTTATTATGAAGTTGGGGAACAATTTTCCTAGATGCATAGGACAAGCCGCAAGATTCCATTAATATAGAAGATGAGATAATTTTAAATAATTGTAACATGTCGCCTCTTAATCTTCTGTTTTCTAATGAATATAATCCTGTTCTCTGAAGCCTAGTTGCATAGTCGTGACGAGAGAGGTGGGGTATAATTTTAGTTGCCCTTCTTTGTACCCTCTCGATTTTTGCAATGTCCTTTATCAGGTATGGGCTCCACAAGGGAGAGCCGAAATCCAAATAGGGCCTGACATGAGACTTATATAGTGTCATAATACATTCTTCGGTCTTAGAAACAAAGGTATTTTTTATCCTACGCAACAAAGCATTGGCTTTGTTCGTTACTATATTATAGTGGTTTGAGAAGGACAAACGATCGTCGATCATGATACCCAGATCTTTTTCAACAACTGAGTCTCGTATTTTGGTTCCATTGAGATAATATGGTTGTACAGGTTTATTTTTAACGAAATGCAGCACAGAACATTTGGATACAAAAAAACACATCTTATTGGTGGTTGCCCATGTTTCAATTATTTTTAAATCTTTCAATATAGTGTTCCTACTGTAATCGTTATGCACAGGTCCCCCCAGTTTGGTGTCATCAGCGAATTTCGATAACTTATTCTGAGATCCGATCTTTAGATCACTTATAAAAATGCCAAACAAAGTGGGGCCCAACACAGATCCCTTGGGGACCCCACTTGTCACAGGTCTGTCCTCTGATAATACCCCATTGATTCTAACTGTTTGAGTTCGTTCGTGTAGCTAGTTATTCACCCAAGTTATAATACATTTAGAGAAACCTAATGTAACCAGTTTATTAATTAGTATTGAATGTGAGACCTTGTCGAATGTCTTACTATAATCCAGCAGGACAACGTCCACTGGAATATTTTGGTCAAGTTTATTACTTATAGTATTATAAAAAGATAACAAGTTTGTAGTGCATGAGTACCCCAGTTTGAATCCATGTTGTGTATGATCATATATATTAAGTTCGAGCATTTCTTTATCCATTAGACGTTTGATATACTTTTCTAATAGTTTACATGGTATAGAGGTTAAACTGATAGGTCTATAATTCTCAGTTTTAGAATGTACTCCTGTTTTAAAAATTGGGGTAACAATAGCTGTTTTCCAAGTAGTAGACACAATTAGTTCAGTAAGTGACTTATTAAATATGATTGTAAGTGGAGTGACAATATTGTCTATGGTTCCCATAAGAAGTTTGGAAGTAATACCATCGGGGCCTGGGCTCGTAGTTGGTTTCAAAGTTCCCAAAAGTTTATAAGTGTCAGAAATAGTTATGGTATAACTCTGAGGAACAGGAGTATGAAAGATCGTTCTAGGTTCTTTGTCTTGTTCGAAGACCAAACAAAAGTACTTATTAAATTCAGACGCAGTCACCATATCTGAAAGAATAGTTGAATTATTGATAATTATTGGACCTACTTTATTAACAGTACCCTTTTTATTGTTTAAGTATGAATATAGACTTTTATGTGAATCCTTGGTGTGGGCAATCTTGAATTCTAGGTTCCTTTTAGCCACGGTAATAGATGTTTTTAAGTTTTTTAAAGCATCCTTGTACTTAGTATAAATGTCCTTCTTGTCCTCTGGTTTGCTCTTTTTTAGCAAACTAAATAATTTCCATTTATGATTACTAAGTTTTCTGATATAGTTACTATACCAAGCAGGGACCTTTCCTTTATTATTGTATCTCCTTCTCACAGGTACATGTTTTTCTTCTAAATTATGTATAATTTTTTCAAAGGTGTTCCAAGCATCATTTGCATTAAGGGGTGCCAATTATGAGTCCCAAGATAGAGCAGCCAGTTGTTCATTGATCTTAGTAAAATTAGCTTTCTCATATTGTTTAATCATGCAGCTGTTATTAAGATGACTTGTGTGAGTTAAGGCCATGGAAAATTGAATAGTCAAATGGTCACTATTACCCAGGGGATCCAGCACCTGTAAGCTTGATAAATCTGTATTCATGTTAGTAAAGACTAAATCAAGAAATTGTTCCCTCTAGTAGGATCTCTTACATGTTGTGTAAGGCCAAGATCAGTAATGGCAGAAATCAGCTGTAAATCGTGTGAGTTATGTCCAGAGAGAGTATCCCAGTTTATTGATGGGAGATTAAAATCCCCTAGAATTATGACTAAGCCATTATCTGCTATTAGAGCCATTTCTGAAGTTAATTGGTGTAGATAAGCAAGGTCTGAAGAGGGTGGCGATAACAGTTCCCAACCAAGATTTGAGGATGCCCTTTGGGCTGCAAGTATACCAAACACTCTCAGTAGATACTGTTGTTGAAACCTCAAATGAGGGAATATCATTTGTTACATAAAGACTAACCCTCCTCCTTTGATCATCAGGTCTGTTTTAAAATAGTGTTTAAATCCTGGAATATTTACTATCCATTGTTTATCCTAATACCCCATGTTTCTGTTATAGCAACCAGGCCAATGTTAGACTCCTGAATTTTTAGTTCCAGTTCCACCATTTTAGGAATACTAAGTGATCTCGCATTACAAGACAAGATATTCAGCTTGTATGTATTATTTAGAGATGTTTTATGGATTCCAGTCTCCCCCTTTGGTTTTAGTTTAAATTGTTGTTAATGAATGATAGAAATTGTCGACCTAGGAGAGAACTACCCCTACAGCTGAGGTGTAATCCATCCCAGCAGAAGAGGGCAGGGTTATCATTGAATTCCTCCCAGTGGGTAATGCACGTAATACCTTGTCTCAGGCACCATTTCCGAAGCCATTCGTTCATAGATTTAATCTTCCTTTGAATATAAAAAGAGGCTCTAGGTACTGGGAGAATTTCCGAAATACCAATGTTACATCCCCTCTCATTTAGTACGTTACAGAGAGCAACTATGTCCTGCTTAAGTTGTTGTAATGGGGTTCTTGCTATATCATTTGTCCCAGCATGGATTATAACTAGGGGGTCAGTGCCTGCTGCATGTAAGGCGATACTGGTCATGGCAGTTATGTCAGAGACCTTGGCACCCCTATAGCTTAAGCAAGATCTATTAATTTTATCAGGGTTACAAATGGTTCGATCTATCAATTTAACCATAGAGTCACCTAGGACTACAACCTGGGTAGGGGTACTGTTTTTTTGGAGAGGAAGATATGAACTTTCGTCCTGAACAATATTAGATGGACACTCGACCCTGCAATTATCTCCATCAGTAGGGGAAGCCAGTGGTTCATAGGAATTATGTAGTGAGATCGGAGGGGTAGTGATCTTAGACTCCTCTATTTGTAAGTTTGAATTTTTGTTCGGAGCAGTAGTTGACCAAGCGGTAGTGTCGGTCACTATCCACATTTGTGAGGGGGGTCCAAACAATGTGGAGTAGAAGCAGTTTGTTCGTAAGTTAAAGTGGTCTTTATTCTTAAGTTACCCTTGGGTTTCAGTGGAGTGTTAGTGATTTCACTATGGGACTTGTTGATCACTAGGGTACCCTGGGGACAATTTGCATGGAGAAGGGGGGAATTATTGGTTTCCAGTAGGGAGGACATATGATCAATGTATTCTTCAAGTGCTTCTATTTCTGGATCAATAGTATGCTGGGTAATATCAGAAGTAGCCTCCCCAGGATTATGGAGTCGGGATATTTCATCCTGTAGGGTTTTAATCAGAATACATCTGTCACATACATAATTTGCAACTTGTTTGCCTACTACGTACATTTGACAAGACGTACAATATTTATTTGCTTTCTTCATTATAATATTAACTAAAGTTCCAACTTTAAGTACAGTACCTTGGATTTCCCTTTATGTATAGGACCATAAATTGTTGTTTAAGACCGCTGCCCCGATGGTCACGATGGACACGATAGACACGCGCTAAGACGCGCGTGTCTCTGCGGCGTTCTTCACGTGCGACTTGCACTTGCGCTTCGCCCGCTTGCTAGAGCAAGTGTTTTAATGCTAGTCGGACCGGTGCACACACGCCACTTCCAAGGCTAGCACAAACAGCCAAAATTAAAAGTTATTAGGGCTCTAAAATAGCCCTTACAGTGTATTTTTGGTTTACAAACAGTCCCTTAATAGGGCACAGTCAGTCAGTGAGGAGAATAGCTGGTGTAACTAGGAGGCACCAGTAACACAGTCCTCCAGTATCCCACACTGCCCTTGTGGACCTAGATCAGGAAGTAGGTGAAAACAAAACCACAATAACACAATATCTCCCCTTTTTTCTGCCATTCTAAGTATATTTCTATCATTTCCTTGTCCATTTCCTCCCCCTGAGAGGGGTGTCTGTATACAACCCCTGTGTGGATTGTGGTGCCATTACCTGTCTCCAAATTGACCCTCAGTGCTTCTTCCCCTCCCTGTTTACCCTTTTGTTCTGTTGCTCTGATTCCTTCCCTTTTGTAGAGAGCTACTCCTCCTCCTTTACCCTTCCTGTCCCTCCTGTAGATAGTGTATCCTGGTATGTTTATGTCCCAGTCATGGTTCTGTGTGTACCATGTTTCTGTGACTGCCACGATATCCAGATGTTCCTCCTCCATCAAAGCTACTAATTCAGGAAGCTTGTTACCCAGACTACGGGCATTGGTACTCATTGCTCTCCATTTTTTGATGGCTTTACCCTTTGTAACAGCATCCCCCACTGACTTTCTACCTTGGTCTTTTTCTCATTTAGCACCCTGTTTTGTAGGGGGAGGCTGGTAATTTCCTGCTGCTTATCAGTGTCTCCCCCCTTGACTAGTTTAAAAGCTTGCCAATGAAGCATTTAAACCAATTGCCCAAAAGACTTGTTCCATTCCTGGACAGATACAGACCATACTGCCAGTATAGGCTGATGTCCCTCCAGGTGGAACCCCAGTCCCCAATGAAGCCAAACCTCTGTGCTCCACACCATTTTTTCAACCATTCATTAAATTGCATGGGGCAAAGTACCCTCGCCTCACCCACACCATAGACAGGCAGCACCTCTGAGAAGGATACTGTGTGTGCTACTTGTCTTAGGCCCCTCCCCAACTCTACAAAGTCCTCCTGCACTGCTCTAATCTCATGATGAGCCAAGTCATTTGTTCCCAGGTGGACAATGACATCCAGCTCAGACTCCCGTGCAGCTGTTCTCGTGATCCTGAGGATGCGCTTCCTGTCCCTCCAAGCCATGGCACCAGGCAGGCATCTTACTTCAGTTTTCCCTGCTCCCCCCAGTTCTATTCCCCTAATAACTGAGTTCTCACCAGGAGCTGCTTCCTTTCCATGTGGTGTCCTCTGCCTCCTTCCTGTGGGCCTCCCTTGTGACATTTGTCCGCAACCTCCTTAGTCTCTTCTGCGGATGCATCCATAGAGGAACAATGCTCTCCCAGAATGGTGTATGGATTGTGGAGTGAAACAGCTGACTGGGTGTGCCTTTGTTCCACCACCCTCACCCTCTCTGAGCCCACTGTGGTCCAACTGCTGTGCTTTCTTCACAATCTCTGAGGTAGTGATGGTGGCTCTGGTGCTCCATGGATGGGGGAGGTTCCCTTACTGCTGTCCAGTGTGGCCTGGAGGGAGGTTTCCTTACTACTGTCCAGTGTGGCCTGAAGATGGACAACTACCTCCCTCAGGGCAGAGAGTTGTCTGCAAATAGGGCAGCATCTCAGCCTCCAGAAAGATTCCCGGAAGACTGCTGCCCCACAGCCATTACATTGCACTACTCCCCACATGTCTCTCTAACCTCTTGTTTATCCTGTTTATAATTTTTTTTGTGTGTGTGTGTGTGCCTGGTTTGTTATATAGAAAAATATATATTATACAATGTGTATGCTTATATTGTCAGTGCAGTGTGCTAGATAGAATATGACAGTGATATGCACTTTGCCCTCTTGAGGAAATGAATTCAGAACCCCAGGTATAAAGGAACTATTTCCAGTGGTGGGTGGGATGAGGGGTGGGCAGGGTTTGGGCCTAAACTGTGCCCTCACGAAATAATCAGCTAAAAGCTCTGACCCACCACTGCGATGAGTGCCTTCCTGTCAGCAAGATGCCCTACACAGCAATTTGACAGAGAAAATACACTGCTAATCAAACAGAGAAAAATCCAAACATCCAAGTCAGACACAGGTAAACCTCCCCAGCCCCAAAACAGCCTGGTGATTTGTGCTCTGAAAGTAGTCAGCCCCAAAACTGACTTTTAAGGCACACAAAGATAAACACAAAAAACAGTTTCCACCCCCTGGGGCACTGTCTGGGTCAAATACACAGCCTGTAACCTGCACTCACTTCAGGACTTATGACAAATTCTTAGCCCAGTGAATAACTCACAGTATTACAAATATTGCAATGCAAACAGTCAATCAATAATTCCAATCAAGTCAGCTGTGCACAAGGACAGACACAGTAAACAGCATTCAGTCCCTCTGGGTTTAAACTCTTCCTGCACTGAAAATATTAACAATTGTAACAAAAGTAAAGCAAGGTCCACCTCCCTCTGTTGATTGAAAGACTGTCTTTCCTGATAATTCTAAGTTCCTTATTTCACCTTCCAGTTAGAAGTAGCCTCCACCTGAGGAATATTAGCTTTTCTGATGAATCTGCTACAAACCAAAGACAATTGTAAATTGTAAGGTTCACCTCCCTCTGTTGTGAGCACAACTCACTTTCTTGCAGATCCTAAGTTCAGTATTGCAGCTTACAGCCAGAGGTAGCTTCACCTGAAGAATATTAGCTATTCTTAAATGGAAGATGTCGACAAGATCAGATGTGACCCAGGGAAGGTAGGAGCCATGAACTCTAGAGCATCTAAAGGGGGTGTGTTGATTGCAGATGGAGTTAAATATAGCAATAAAATGATTTAGGGCTTCATTCGGGTTCGGCAAAGCAATGGTAGGGAACCAGTTGGCATGGTGGAGATATTACACATAACTGTCAGGATGAAACAACCTGAAAGACCTGACTATAATATTTTTTTTGCGGAGGGGAGGGACTTTAGGGGTCTTTAACTTTCTAAGGTAATAGATCATGCAGTAGTCACTGAAAATATCATGAGTTTGGCACTTGTACTTTGTTTTAAGTGTTTTTGACTATATTTTGCACTTTCATGCACTTTGAATATCTGCACCTGTGCCTTCAATGTTTCAATTTAAACAGTCATCATGCACTGCACGCCCCCTCCCCTGATGACACACTATGTGCAAAACCAGTAGGGAAATCTTGTCCTGTACTGTGGCTGATTTGCAGCTTTATTATTTTAACTTAATGAAGTCTCTTGAATGAAGTATATGGTGTCTGGTGATTTTTGCCTGCCTTGGGTTACATACACCAACCCCTACCCAACTACCCCCTTGTGTAACATAGAAACATATAAACATAGAATTTGACGGCAGATAAGGACCACTTGGCCCACCCAGTCTGCCCATTTCCCTACCTACTAGATAAGCTGCAGATCCTAGTTAACCAGCAGCCTACTTCTTCCTACCCCCACCCCCCAAAATTGCCTTATGACTATCCCATGCATGTTTGAATTCCGCCACTGATTTTGACTCCACAACCTCCTCCGGAAGGCCGTTCCATGCATCCACAACCCTTTCTGTGAAAAAATACTTCCTTAAATTACCTCTGAGCCACCCCCCTCTATCTTCAAATTGTGCCCTCTTGTTCTTACACACCTCTTTTTTTGAAAGATGCTACCCTCTTGGACTTTGTTGATTCCCTTGAGGTACTTGAAAGTTTCTATCATGTCCCCCCTCTCCCTCCTTTCCTCGAGGCTATACATATTAAGCTCCTTAAGTCTCTCTTCATATGTCTTCTGGTGCAGACCCTGCACCATTTTAGTTGCCCTCCTCTGAACAGCTTCAATCCTGTCTATGTCTTTGCAGAGATTGGGTCTCCAGAACTGCACACAGTACTCCAGATGGGGTCTCACCAGCTGTCTGTACAGATGGATAATAACTTCCTGTTTTCTACTGGTGATGCCTCTCCCTATGCATCCCAGTGTCTCCCCAGCCCTCTTTGCTGCCCTCTCACATTGCTTGCCCATCTTTAGGTCATCTTATATGACTACCCCCAGGTCCCTTTCCATTTTTGTCGTTGTTAGTATCTCACCCCTCCATTGTGTACTCTTCCCCTGGGTTTTTGTTTCCCAGGTGCATTACTTTGCACTTCTTAGCATTGAACCAAAGCTGCCATACATTTGACCATTCCTCTAACCTTGCCAAGTCCCTTCTCATCCTTTCCACCCCACCCTGTGCATCAACTTTGTTGCAGATCTTAGTGTCATCTACAAAGAGACATACTTTTCCTTCCAGTCCTTCTGCAATGTAACTATAAAGACATTGAAGAGGACCGTCTAATACTGAACCTCAGGTACCCCACTAGTAACCCTCCTTTCTTCTGAGTGGACTCCATTTACTATTACTCTCTGTGTCCTATTCTCCAGCCAATTCTTTACCCAGGCTATCATCTTGGGACCCACTCCCAGGCTGGCTAACTTGTATATTAATCTTTTGTGTGGGACTGTGTCAAATGCCTTGCTAAAGTCTAGGTAGTTTAGGTGTAGTTTAGCCATCCACCATTCTTTCAAACACAACAAATAACAGTACTTCCCTTTTGTCTGGTGAAATAGTTAAGTCAGAAGAATAGTTGGGAAAATATTATAGGGACGCAGTGACTTTTCCTTCCATAGATGTAAAAGGGAAACACACATTATTGTTATGAAAAGCAATTTTACCCAGTCATCATCATTATAATCATAGAAATATGGAATCTGATGGCATACTGTACAATGACTTCTCATGCTACATATCAACCAAGCCATTCATGAATACTATATTGAATACTGTCATTGTTTTCTAACCAGTTTTCCATGTGATGCACACTGACCTAGAATAGTCAGATGAAAAGAAAATCTCTGCTAATTCACAGGAATAATCACAGAGTGGCAAGATCATTCCTCAGAATCTAAAGATGTCACATTGGAACATGTTCTACATAGTCAAAACTAAAAGTGCCACTGCACCTAAAGGAAAGGGAGAGAGAACAATTTAAATAAGTCTAACTTGATGTGCATTGATCACAAGTAACAGATCATTCAGAACACAAAGATCAATACATGCAAACGTCTTTGAACTGGTGAATCTAGTTTTCATGTCCAGCTGAAAACTGACGCACCATCTTCTTGTATGACAACAAGAATTATACACACTGCTGTACTGGTATATTGTTATTTTATTTGTGTACTTATTTATTTATTTATGTAAAAGATGTAGCCAGGAAAGGCTAAAACCAGCTCATTTCCATCTGTGTCCTGGGAAAAGGGAATCTGGAGCTAAACAGAGTACATCAGTAATGTAAAATACTCATGAAACAGTAAACAATATGCAAAAAATATGATAAAACAGCAACCCCTTGTGCTGCCCGCCACCAGTGAACTTCCTTGCCATGCCCTGGGGACTGTTACAGGGGTTGGCAGGCACCAACACAGCAGCAGCACCAGTTCATCATGTTGATTGGGCATGCAGGATCGCAGTATGGATCCACTGCAAACTTTCTTCACCTAGCCTCATGGACAGCCCAGTGGTAGGCAAACAGTAGAGGAGAGCACCATTTTCTTCAGTCCATCCTGTGCACCCATTGAATTGTTGCAAGAGTTGTGCAATGCAAGACTGAGTTAGTAGCCGTGACACCACTGCCAAGGTACCCATTAAGTGTATTAATAAAGTAATTTCTGTAGGGTGCTGCCATTGTCTTTGCCCTTGACCCAACGGACTGCCACTGGAAGTTGTGTGAACAGAAAAAATTGCCCACAGAGGGCTCCACCAATCAGGTGATGTAAAATGCCTCATGGCCAGTCCCCAACATATTGCAATCAATGAGAGAGAGAGAGCTAGAGAGAGAAGAAAATAAGCACCATGAAGCCCAAAGCGGCATTATAGACATTTTGGGCAGCAACAAAAGCACACAAATGCAGCCCATCAGAGGGCAATACTTATATCAAGCCCTCCCTGTTAAGTGTATTAGCAAATCAGTAACTGAGACTAAGAAACAGTAATAGTGGCTACAGCAGTTATTCTTCAGACTTGTCTAAGAGATCAACATGCCAGATGTGGATTGGAACATCGCTAGGGCCAAAAGTGCAAGGAACCAAACTCTCGTGGATATCTTTCAGGACTGTTTTCTCATGGAGTGCATACAGATAGTGAGAGGCTATAACAGACCTGGTTCTCTTTAACCAGTACATTATAGGGGAAATTAAAGCAGAGGAAAATCTAGGGACAAGCAATCACTATTCACTGTGGTTCACAATTGCCCTTCGGACTCACAACTGCAAAACACAGATCCTGATTCTGGGCTTTAAGAGAGAACATATTGAACAGATGGAGGAAGCTCTTAGAGACAGATTCAGGGAAATAGGGCGTTTGGAGTGGGCAGAAAGGAAATTGGCAGACATCAAGAGTGAGATATAGAAGAATAAAAAACACAGAAAAACAATATGGTTCTCTCAGGAGGTGAGAGGGGTAGTCAGGACCCATAAGTCACCATTCAGGAAGTAAAAGGGAGTCCAGAAGCAGGGCAACAAGGAGTTCAACCCCAGTAAACTGATGGAGGCCAGGGATGTAGTGAGGATGTCTAAGGTAGAATTGGCACTCAGAAATGCAGAAGTGGTAAAGAGAAATGGTAAGGCCAAATGATAGTATGTTAGTGATAAAAAGAAAATTTAAGGTGGAATAGAGAAGCTGAAAAATTAGGGGGACTATGTGGTGGAGGATGAGGGGAAGGTAGACATCATAATTAACACTTCAGCTCAATATTCATGATAATAGAAGGAACTTTACCCAAAATGTGGTGTAAAACTTGGGCAAGAGCTGAAGCTGGACGTAGGAGCTGTCTCAGGTTCAGAAGACAGAGTTTTCAAGGGCCTTCGAGGGTCGAAGGTAAATAAGTGCCAGGATAGCTACAACCCAGGGTGCTTAAGGAGGTGGGTCAGGCACGACTGTACCCTTGACACACATGCTTAATTGCTTACTGGAGACAAAAGTGGTCCAGCTGTTGGTTGCTATTGTTCTACCCCTTTATAACAGTGAGGATAGTGGGGACAAGAGCAATTCCTGGAACTACAGATCAGTTAGTCTGACCTCCGTTGTAGGGAAACTGCTAGAAACTATCAAGGAGCAGATTTTGGAGTTTCATGAAATGAACAGATTCCAAGATAGTGAACAGCATGGTTTTGTAAAGGGGAGGTGGTTTCAGATGAACCCAGGAGACTTCATCTCCATGTCTCAGGCAGTGGCTAAGGGGCAGACAATGGATGTGCTGTATTTCAGCTACAGCAAGGCTTTTAATTCAATATCTCATAGAAGACTAGTTAAGAAGTTAAGAGACTTATGGGTGTGAGGCTTAACCAGGTGGGTAGGCAACAGGCTAAGTGAGTGGATCCAAATGGTGTTATTAAATGGCAAATATTCAGGGGTCATGGATGTGAGAAGCAGTGCACCACAGGGAGTAGTTCAGGGGCTTGTTCTCTTTAACATGTTCATCTGTGACACAGGAGACAAGATTAATAATAAAAGGTGTCTCTCTGCAATGACACTAAAATATGAATCATGGTGGGCAGAGAAAAATGATTAGAGACATGATAATTAAGGATTAGGCCACTCAAAATGAATGCCAAGAAGTACAAAGTTATGCATATAAGCAAAAGGACTCTGAAGTCAGATTACTGGATGGGTGGTATCAGGGTTGACCAGGTCCCAGAGAAAAAGGATCTTACTGTTATTATAAATGATAGCCCCAAGGCAATGGTCCAATGCAATAAGGCTTTTGGGAAGGCCAACGGGATGCTGAAGGGCGTAGGCAGGGCTTTCTCTAGCAGGTAAAAAAAGGAGGTGATTGTGCCCCTTTATAGATCCCTGGAAAGGCTGCATCTGGAATACTGCACACTTTTCTGGAATCCACACCTACAAAATGGATAAAGAACACTTAGAATCAGTACATAGGAGGGTGACAAAAATTATACATGGACAGCAGGGGGAATCTTATCATGAATGTCTGAATGCCTAAACATGTACACCCTGGAGGGCAGATGAGAGATGGAGATATGACTGAGATATTCAAATCTCAACAGGTAGTCAACAGGGTTGATTGCCAACTCTTGTTCAGGTGTTGCAAGGGGTCAGCAGCGAGAAGGTACAATTATTAGTTGATCGAGAGGGAGTTTAGGAGGATCATGAGATGAGGAAAAACTACTTCATGAGGTGGTAGTGAATATGTGAAATTGTTTGCCCACAAAAGTGGTTAACATTAAAATGGTAAAGGGATTCAACAGGTGATAGAACATAAGGTTTTTGTTTTTTTTATTTTGTTTTTTAAACAATTTTTATTTAGTTTTTCCATAAAAATACATATCAGGAAACGTACCTAATTCAGATGAAGCATGACATAACGTGCCATACAAAAGCATAACACTATACTGTACTTAAAAACAATTATGAGGATATCCAAGAGACACTTACATCTACCAGAATACAGATTAAATGGTAGTTAGCATCTAACTACCCAGGAGAATAAAGCACAGTAATCATAATGCAACATCAGTGAATAGTGTGTAGTAAATAACTCAGACAGCATTTAACCAATGAAAGAAGGATGCCCATACTACTTCATATTTATGTAAGGTCTTATTATTAAGATGGCTGATACGTTCATTAATGGCTATCCTTGCTATAGATTTAATCCAATCATTCAGGATAGGGGTGTGTGGAACATAAGGGGTTGATGAAAGCATATGTGGGAGTGGAGAGAAGACTACCATTGGAGAGAGAGGCAGAGCTACAAAATGGGAACACAGCCTAACCCAGACCAATGGTAAACTGGACAGCTTAGGCACAATCTGGCAGACTTTGCTCATTGGCCCTTTTCTGCTTGTAAAATTCTGTTTCTATATTTTTGTGAGACTGGATTCACCTAAACTGCCTACTATGATCCCTTGTGGGGCAAAGGAAAGTCTTGAACCTTAATTTGTGAGGAAGCATAGTGAATTCCATCAAACCTCCTGCTACCCCAACTAATATTAAGAAACAACATGAGGGGCTTTCTCATCTGGCAAGGAAATACAGTGCAGGACCTCTAAGGGTTACTGTCTCAATCTGGGACCCCCATCTCCCCAACAAATGTTGTGCTACTAGCTATGGAATCCTTACTTGTGAAGGCTCACAAACCTCATTATGAGCCTAGCCCATGCAAAAAGCTCTAAATATTCTCTGTCATTAGACTTTACCTTGCCAGGAGGAGGAGGACTACACATGGGTGGACTAGGCTACTCATACTGTCCAAGTGTTTCCAAGGCCTGAAGAGAAATGTAAAAATTATGAGAACGTTTACATGGTCCTGCCCAGGTGCCATTTGGTCAATGATTTCTGGGTGGTCTCTCACCTTATATCAGTGCTGGCTTTCATAACATGGAGCCTAAACTCATTCAATTGGGTGATCCCCTCCTTACCCTACCCACATTGCATATCTTCAACTTCTCCTTACTCACAGGGATTCTCTTAGACATATGGAAGGTTGCATGGGTAGTTTCTGTATTTAGGCAAGATGACCCTAAACATATAGGCCCAGTTGTGATCTTATCTGTGATCAGCAAGCTCCTTGAGAAGGTTGTAGCCTTCCAACTTTCAACAGAATACCTCATTCCTATAACTTGCTTTGCCTGGAGAAGCATGGCTTTCAGAAAGGTCAGAGCATCTGCACTGCCCTTGCCACAGTCACTTCTGCCATTAGGGCCACTACAGACTGCAGCAAGCTTTCAGAGGCAATCTTTCTTGCCCTCTCAAAAGCTTTTAACATGATGGACCATAAGTCTCTATGTCTCAAACTCACCACCTATGGTTAGTTTGCTCATGTTGTTGCCTGGTTTTCCAATTACCTGCATGGCAGACAGTAGTTAGTTAAATTCATTAGGCCACTGTCTGAGCTCACCAACATCAAGCTTGATGTACCCAAGGGCTCTATCCCTGGGCCTCTTTTATTTTCCTAATACATAAATTACTTCCTTCAGGTGCATGCCTTATGCAGCTCTACCCTGTACGCAGATGACCTAGTGTTCCTAACCAACTCAGATAATATTAAGACTATTAACTTCAAGTTAAATGATGTTTTCTACCACATCAAATCCTGGCTTACTGCAAATAGGTTAGTCCTCAATGTTAAAAAGAAGCAAGCCATTCTCTTTGGGTCCTAAGGCAAAATAAATTTGTCCAGAATCCCTAGTGGTCACTTGATGCTGATGGGTCACACACTACCACTGCATTCTCCTTCAGATTTCTTATTGTGACTCCTGACCCTCTGCTGGAGTTCTCTCTCTCTCCACATCTTTAATGTTTATGGGACAGTGAACTGTAAGTTGGGCCTGGCCTATTGGGCTAAACATATGCTTGCCCCTAAGGCTCATCTCTCCCTTGCCAGTGGGGTACTTCTCCACAGTGTTAATTACAGGCTAATTTCCTATGCCAGTGTTCAAAGTCCATGCTCTGTAAATGAGATGTAGCTTATATTGTACTAATATATGCAAGAGCGCCCTATCTGAAGTATGCCTCATGCACTACTATGAGCTCCATAGTAAACTGGGCTGGCTATCTTCAGCAAATAGGCATTCATTTGCCCTGGACTATTTCATTGACAAGGCCCTCAGAACTACTACCTCTCCTATCCTTGCTGGTCAGTTAAAAGTATATGATTCAAGCTACCTACTTAGGTCCAGTGAACAGTCCCTGCAGGTTGTACCTAAGACCCTCAATGCCTCAGATGACCAGGTATTCACTGTATGGTTTCCTAGGCTTTGGAACTCTCTTCTGTTTGTGGTCCCAGGTGCCGTTTCCCATGCACTTTTCAGGAGGTCCCTCTGGGATTTACCGAAGGATAATTTTACCTGCACTGCACATACTAAATCAAACTCAATTACATTGGATCCAATTGGATTAATTAATTAATTAATAGAATAATGTCCTTTAATGCATTTAAGAAGGAACTGAGTAAATATATGAAATGGATAAAACACTTTGACATAGTTAAGGAACAGAGTGACTATCTGAATAAATGAAGAAAGCAAATGGAAGGCTCAGAAGAATCTTCTAGACATCAAAGTAGGCACCTGAGCCCAACCCCACCAGGATCATCAGAACAAGCCATGGGAGTACCAAAAACTGGTTGCACTCCTGCTGTTGGGCACAATGATAAGAACTCCAAGGCAGGACCTTTGATAGATCAACCGGTTTCTCCATTACAGGAAAACCAGCTCTATTTTACTGTTCTCACAGTAGTTACTTTAATAGATTCTAAACATTTTGAAATGGTTCACCATAACCTAATTCAACATTTGAATAGCATGGCTGAAATTATGTATATCAGGCATGATAGATGAGGGAATAACCAATAATACACAATTTTGTTTACTGTATGAGCTAGAAAACGTGGCTACTCAAAAACTGAATTATTCCAGGAAAAGGTAATATGAGTAGTACAAAAATTATAATAAGGTCCTAAAAGATTATAGGTCTATTCAGGACTCTCATAGTAATTTTGGTCATAGCATCATGGTTTGTTTCCCATAACATGGCAATGTTGTGGGTGAGCTGATCGAAGAAGTGAAGCTGATCAAGAAGAGGTCCTGGTAATGGACTGGATAACTGCAGGTTCAGTATCCATTTGCAGTGACTTGCTTTGTTGTTCCCCTATTTTGGGATCAACTCCTCATGCAATGTTCACATACGCAACTCAACAAAATAAAACTCAAGATGCACAGAAGAAAAAAACAGGCAGGACTAATTAAACACACCATAAGAGAAATGCAGGGATGTTTACACAAACCACAGACACATTACCCAATCCCACAAGCAATGAAAATTCAGTAAAAACTGCAAATAGCTGAACTTTTAGATTTAAGAGTTATTATTAAAAACAAATCAGAGCTAAGACAAACTCCACTTTATGAACAGGTAAAGAAACTACATGGTACTGCCAGATTAATGGTTGCTATAGAGTTCAAAATAGATAAATAGAAGGCTTTACAGTTAATCTCAAAAAAGCTAAATAGGAAGTTTAAAAGTAAACTTTCAAGGTACTACAATATCCCCATACAGAATAGGTTTGTCTAAGCAATTAAAAGATAACATTACAGCCTTGAACCCCCCCTTCCAAAAAAAGACAATAGCACAACTCCCAAGTATACTAAAACAGTTGAACCTCGTAAGATGTTAGGTCCCAGATTACAGCAGACTAGCAAAGCCCCTTTATAAACAAAATAAAACAAAAAGTAGTTCTAAATTTATATGTGCCACAAAGACCAAATACATCCAGATTTGTTAAAACAGGCAGTCAAAACACAGTGTACTTACCTTGCTCAGAGATAGTCAAACCCTTCATCATGCAGTTCACGTTATCCTATAAGCCATACTGTGCACCAGTCATGCAGGGACAGAACTCAAAAAAGGGAACTACATTGACTTAAAGAAAATACATTAACCAACTGAAATTAATTTTACAGTTGAATTAAAAAGTTTTAATAAACATTACTCAGATACATTACTCTGCTTTCCCACCCAGACCCCATCCCCAACATCCTCCAAAGGAAAACAGATAAGTTTAGGAAATTTGTTGGGGAAAAATGTGGTATCTGTGGGACACCCTGTTTAGTGGTCCATTGCTACACTTTGAATGCAGCCCACAAGATAACCACTTACTTGCACTAACTGAACAGGAGGTCCCCGCCATAGCTGAGATCAACCTCCACCCATCATAATTTTTCCTTTTTTTAATTTTTTTATGGATTCTATCATAACTGTTAAGGCATTGGCAGGTCAGGAATTAGTACAGTCATACGGGGATGCCAGAATAGCAAAATAGCTTAGGGCAACCAGATTTTTCTCCTGGTTGCAGCACCTTAAGCATAAATAGTGGAGGTCTATATACTAGAAGTGCAATTACTACATTTAATACTCCACCTTAGGTGGTAGCACCTTCTGATTCAAATTAGTGCCAGAAAAACAGGTTACTCACCTGTAGCAGTACTTCTATGAGTGGTATATGATGTTCATCCACACTTATAGGCAGTGTCTTTTCCCTTTAAGATGTGCTGGAAAGTCTTCAAGCTGGCACCTCAAACCCACCCGGGTGGTAACTCCTTCAGCTCCACCACATGACCCCAGCTCTTGCTTGCTGGAAGCAGTGGTGTGTGCCAAAGCCAGGGGAGGTCGGGTGGGTTAGTGTGGATGAACATCATATACAACTCCTAGAACTACTGTTACAGGTGAGTAACCTGCTTTTCTAGGGTCATGGATACGATGTTCTATCCACACTTATAGGCAGACTCCTAGCAGTTCTCTGGGAGGAGGGAGGCAAGACGTACACTCCCTATTTAAGAAACAGAGATTGGAGAACTGAGGCCCCAAAACCAGCATCCTGGTATGACTCTAGGTCAATGTGGTAATGGGAAATGAAGGTGTGTGCTGACCTCAAGGTAGCAGTGCTGCAGATTTCCTGGATAGGGACATCCCTGGAAGCAACCACCACCGCAGCAGTATGGTGAGTGGAATGAGCCCTTAACCCTCTGGGAGGCTCCCAACCCACCAACCTATAGCAGAGATCAATGCAGAAAGTGATCCACTTGCCAGTCATTTCCTTGGCTGCAGGTCTGCCAGGTGCGGCTTCAGTGTAGGTGACAAACAGCTGGCAAACCTCTCCCCAAACTCCAGCCGTGTGCTCTTTATAGTAAGTGAACGCTCTCCTCAGGTCCAGAGTATGGAGCCTGTACTCAGCCTCCAAGATGTGACTGGTGAAGTACACTGGGAGATTTATCACCTGGCTAACATGAAACTTTGACACAACCTTCAAGTGGAACTTCGGATTGGGGCCCAGGACAACCTTGTCCTTGTGGAAGACCAGGTAAGGAGACTCCACCGCAATTGCCTGTAGCTCACTGATCCTTCGGACTGATGTGATAGCCACCAAGAAAGCAGTCTTCTACAACAGGTGAGACACATCACACCTATGCATTGGTTCGAATGGCTTGCCCATGAGCTTTGCCAAAACCAGCAGCAAGTCCCACAGTGGTGGTGGTTCACGCACCGGAGGGGAAATGTGGTCAAGGCCCTTGAAGAGGCACCAGACCACCTTCTCCTACACCACCGACTGCTGACCAGCCCATGCCCAGTAATTAGAGATAGCTGCCAGGTGCACCTTAAGGATCATCGACTGAAGGTCCAACTGAGAGAGGGATCAAAGATAATCAAGAATGCTAGCCACTGGGCAGAACAAAGGGTCCAACCTCTTGCTCTGACACCAAATGGAGAATCTCTTCCATTTGAAGGCATAGCACATCCTCGTCATTTCCTTCCGAGATGCCTCCACAACAGTGAAGACAGCTTTGGAGAGACCCAAGGCCTGGAACTCTAGCTGCCTAGGAACCAGGCTGTTAGGTGCAGAAGAAAGGGGGGTTACTAGTGGGGTACCGCAGGGTTCAGTATTAGGACCAGTCCTCTTCAATGTCTTTATAAGCGATATTGCAGATGAACTGGAAGGAAAAGTATGTCTCTTTGCAGATGACACAAAGATCTGCAACAGAGTTGATGCACAAGGTGGGGTGGAAAGGATGAGAAGGGACTTGGCAAGGTTAGAGGAATGGTCAAATATATGGCAGCTTAGATTCAATGCTAAGAAGTGCAAGGTAATGCACCTGGGAAACAAAACCCAGGGAAGAGTACACAATGGGGGTGAGATACTAACATACGACAAAAATGGAAGGGACCTGGGGGTAGTCATATCAGATGACCTAAAGGTGGGCAAGCAATGTGAGAGGGCAGCAAGGAGGGCTGGGAGGATACTGGGATGCATGGGAGGAGGCATCACCAGCAGAAAACAGGAAGTTATTATCCTCTGTACAGACAGCTGGTGAGACCCCATTTGGAGTACTGTGTGCAGTTCTGAGACCCAATCTCCACAAGGACATAGACAGGATGGAGGCTGTCCAGAGGAGGCAACTAAAATGGTGCAGGGTCTGCACCAGGAGACATATGAAGAGAGACTTAAGGAGCTGAATATGTATAGCCTCAAGGAAAGGAGAGAGAGGGGACATGATAGAAACTTTCAAGTATCGCAAGGAATCAACAAAGTCTAAGAGGGTAGCATCTTTCAAAAAAGAGGGTGTGCAAGAACAAGGGGCACACAATTTGAAGATGAAGGGGCGGCTCAGAGGTAATTTAAGGAAGTATTTTTTCACAGAGAAGGTTGTGGATGCATGGAATGGCCTTCTGGAGGAGGTTGTGGAGTCAAAACAGTGGTGGAATTCAAGCATGCATGGGACAGTCATAAGGCAATTCTAGGGGTGGGGGTAGGAAGAAGTAGGCTGCTGGTTAACTAGGATCTGCAGCTTATCCAATAGGTAGGGAAATGGGCAGACTGGGTGGGCCAAGCAGTCCTTATCTGCCATCAAAATCTATGTTTCTATGTTTATGTTTCTATGTATTGAAGGTCTGGGTGGAGTACCTTCCCCTGAGTGATGGAAAGCAGGTCTGGGCATCAGAGAAGATGCCTCAGGAGCTGCTGCTGAGGCTGAGGAGATTAGGGTACCAGAACTGGCATAGCCAGTCTGGAGCCACCAGGATCACCTGTGCCTTGTCCCTTCTGACCATGAGAAGCATCTTGTGGATCAAAGGAACCAAAGGGAAAGCATAGAAAAGGCCTAGGGTCCAGGGCCTCAAAAAGGCATTCCCCTTGCAGTGTTCCCTGCTGAGGGGGGCAGGCACAATACAGCCTTAGCTTTGCTTTCTCTCTGGTGGTGAACAGGTCCACCTGAGAGGTGCCCCACTGGGAGACTAGGCTGTGTACTACCTCTGGGTGGAGAGACCACTCATGAGATGCCTCGCCCACCTGACCGAGGGCATCCACCAGCTGATTGGAGGCTCTAGCCACATGGATGGCTAGGAGATCCACCTCCAGGCTGTGCATGAGGGTCCAAACATGGAGAGTTTCCCTGCACAAGGGCAGGGAGTGTGTCCAGTCCTGTTTGTTGAGGTAGTGCATGGTTGTGGTGTTGTCCATCTGGACTTGGACCACCTGGCCCCAAATGTGAGGCACAAATGCAGTCAGTGCCAGTCAAACTGCCCAGATCTCCAGCAGGTTGATGTGGCATTGGGACTCCTTGGGGGTCCAGAATCCATGGAGTCTGCGTTTCCCCATGTGGGCACCCCTACCCATGAGAGAGGCATGGGTCATCGAGATGACTGTCAGCTCTAGGATGGACAAATGGGATCCCTTTCTGAAGATGTGCTGGGACCAACCACCACTGGATGGTGTCCCACATCTGCTGGCTCACAGTGACCAGTTGGTTGAAGTGACCCTTGTGCTGAGACCACTGGCTGGCTAGATCTCACAGCAGGGAAGACATTCTCCAGTGGGTCCAACAGACCATGCTGGTGCAAGCCACCATGTAGGCCAGCAAGCACAGGAAGTCCCAGGCAGGGTGCAATTGGCCAACCTGAAATGATCAGGCACAGTAGGAAAGAGCCTCTGCCCTGTCCCCTGGGACCTGGGATCTGGCTCTGCAAGAGTTGAGCTCCACCCCAATGAAGTTGATCACCTACAAGGGCATGAGTTCTGACTTGGCCTCATTGACTAGGAGGCCAAGGGAGACACAGGTGTGGAGGGCCAGGTCCCTGGACTGCTCTACCTCCTGTCATGAGGGACCCATGATCAGCCAGTTGTACAGGTCGGGGTTAACCCAGACCCCTCAGTGCCTCAGGTAAGCTGCCACCACTGCAATGCTCTTGGCAAAGACCCTGGAGGCTGAGGAGAGGCTGAACGGCATGGTCTGGAATTCATAGAGGGTTCCCTCTGCCCAAAAACAGAGGAAACTTTGATGAGATGAACTGATCAGGACATGAAAGAATGCATCCTGAAGATCCAGCTAGCAAAACTACATATCTTGCTCTAGAGATGGTATGATCTGAGACAGAGTTACCATCCTGAAGGCATGTGACTGGAGAAATTTGTTCAGGTTGTGTAGATCTAGAATAGGGCACCAGTCCCCTGTCCACTTTGGCACCAGGAAATGCCTGGAGACAAACCCTGTGTGTTCTGGAGGATCCACGACAAGAACCATGACCTCCTTGTGGAGAGCTGAGCTATGCTGACAGCATGTCTGCGGAAGCCAAGTCTTCCTATGGGGTGCGGGCTTGACAAGGATGGTACTGCTCGAATTTCAGAAGCAGACTGTGACCCACCACTTCTAGAACCCACCTGTCCATGGTGCCAGTGGACCAGGCAGAAAAGAAGTGGTGGAGCCAGCCCCCCATGGGAGGACCCACGGGAGGCATGATGGGCATAAGGGAGGCACCCCTCAACCCATCATTGGACGGGCTTGGAGGAGGAAAGCCTGGCTGAGGTGCCACCGGAGCCTCTCCCTCTAGGCTTATGGACAACCAAGGCCACCTACTTTGGCCAAGGTCACCAGGCCTGAGCCTGCTGCCCAGCCTGGGGCTGGGCTGGGTTGGCTGCAGGAGTGGAGGTGGATCAAAAGGGCTGCTGCTGCTGCTTGGAGCCCTTGGGTCTCTATGGGCAGATGTCATGGAGTCCAAGGTGGCAATGGACTTCTCAATGAGGGTGAGGTGGCCCTCAACCAAGAAAGGGACATCTGCCAGCTTGTGCTGAGTGTCCACCATAAAGGTCAAAATCCTCAGCTAAGCCCTAGAGTGCATGGCCACTGAGGCCACCACAGAGCGGGCACAGGAGTCCTCAATGTCCATGGCTGTCTGGAGTTGTTGTTTGGTTACAGCCCAGCCCTGGTCCTGGACCTGTTTGACCATGATCTGGAGGTCTGCAGGCAGATGAGGAAGGACCTCATCCAAAGTGCCCAGCAGGGCATGGGAGAAGTGGGCCATAATGAGGACTGAACTCACCTGACAAAGACCAAGGGAGGAGGCAGCGTAGACTTTCTTAGCCACATGGTGCAACTTCTTGGACTCCTTGTCTGGTGGCTTGTCAACATCCCCAGTGTTGCCAGAGCACCTAAACACAGAGTCAGCCACTAAGCCCTCAGCTGAGGGGTGCTCTGTGAATCCTGAAAGGCATCCAGTGGGCACGGTGTATTTGAGGGCCATCAGGGCAGAAGGCACAGGGCAGGAAGCAGGCCACTGCCAAAGCTCCAGGACAGGGCCTACGATGGCTTCTGCCACTGGGGAATGCCTTCATTAGAGGGTCTCCCCGGTCGAGGATCTCAGTCAATGGGTAACAAGCCCACTTCTGGCCAGGATCCATCCACATACCTGTCATCTCAGAGATCAAGCAGAGACACCCCGTGAAAGAAGATGGGCCTTCATCAAATGAGAGATCCCCCCACAAACTCAACATCAACTGAATGGGAGTGCAGGGAGGACCCCTCAGACTCCAAGGAGTCATTAAAGAGTGGTCGACTGGCTGAGTCTCCACTGACCCTCCACAAATGGTCAAGGGTGGCAGTTAGCGACAGCCAATGGGGAAACAACCTGGCCAGTCGAGACTCCTTAGTCAGAGCGCTGGCCAGCAGCTGCTTAGGCATCAGTTGCACCACGATCAGTGGAGATGCCGGAGTCAGCCAAGCCAAGATCGTTTTGGTCAGCTCCATCAAGTGAGATGGCATCGGCCTTTCAAGCGACAGACAGGTGATGGCCAGCGTGGAAACCAAGGTTGGTTTAGCACCAGTAAGCACCAACTGTTGCCTCATCAAGTCCTTGTAGCATCGACACAACACGCGCTGAAGTATCTCCTCATCTGAAGAGGACAAGGATGAAGAGTAGCAGTGGTACCACTCTCTGTGGTGCCAAGAATAGGAGAACTGATGTCAGCAGGACCAGCTTGACCCATGGGAGGAAGACCTCGACTGCTGGGGGACCAGCACCAGGGCTCGGAGGAAGTCTGCAATTGTGGAGGCTCCTCCTGGTCTGGGTCTGGGACCAGAGGTGGCGGGACAGCAGACTGATCTGTTCCTCCAATGGTCTGAGTCAGGACCGGAGTCCTAGACAAGGACATGTCGGCCTCTTCTGTTGACAACTGGTCAGTTGGTTTGAGAAAGATCATGGCTGAGACTTCAACCAGAATCTTGGCCAACAGGCCTGACGGATTCACTGTGGAGCATGCTGCCAAGGCCGTCAAATCCGGAGAAGAGCAGGAACCAGAGGCCCTCAAATGAGAGTGCTTCCAATCCCATGATTGACAATGAGTACTTTCTTTTTCCTTTTTGAACTCTTTCTTAGACTTGGATTTGCTGGAGGGTCCTTGACCGAGGGTCAGCAGAGACTGATACTATTCCTTGAAGGAACGGTCGAGCCCAGCTGAAGCAGCATGAAGGCAGATGCCAAGGCAGAATGGGCCATGGCCTGGGCCACCTTCTCTTAAAAGATTGCAAGCTGCTCAGCGGACCCCACAGCCACAGAGCCCACCCAATGGGCATCCTTAGATTTGATCTGCTGGTTCCATTGTACAGGGTGGCCCAACTTAGGCGAGTGAGACGGTCCTCCAGAACATTGGGGTGAAATGATCAGCAAATGTCGCAGGCCTGGAGATCATGGTTGTGCCCCAGACAGTAAACACACATGGTGTGCGGGTCAGTCCTGGACATCTTCTGCCCACAAGGGCACTGGCGGAACCCGGGAGTGGACTTTTCATCCATTGCGGTTGCGAACGAAAGTCGAACTGAAGACTGAATTCGAAGAGTTGAAGTTTTGGAAGTAAATCTGAAGATTTTTAGCACTAGGGCCTACTCAACGTGAAAGCGGTAAGGAGGGAACTTGCTTCTTCCAGAGGAAAGGAAGATCTGGCGTCATGGAGCAGAGCCTAGGGAGCTACCACCTGGGTGGGTGGGAGAAACCAGCTTCAAGACTTTCTGGCACATCTTTAAAGGAAAGGACACTGCCTACACCTGTGGATAGAACATCATATCCACATCCCTAGAATGCCTTATTTCCACTTTTATCTTTCTTTCTTTGCTTTTTCCTGCTGTTTACTACTTCCACACCTTAGGATAGTCCATATAAGGGGATATAACCAGGTGGGGGGTATACATGAAGAGGCAAATATAGAACAGATAAATTAGCAAAGGATGTTTGCTTCAATGAACTGACCACCTCTGTGGCCTGTCATGCAATTCTGACCCAATGCCATGCTTAACTCCTTAATGGCCATAAGGATAATGGCATGATGCAACCAAACCCCTATGTCTGAAGACACCCATGATAAAGATGACCACCTCCAGAGCCTTTGATGTCATCTGCAACAGTTAGCCCCAGGATCAATGCCTCCACCTGGGTCAGCACCTTATCTGAAGGGGACACCTCCAGTGGTCCAAGACAAATGGATCTGGAAGGACACAAGAAGATCCCTTCTATTACCACAAGGAGGGTCTTAATCGAACAAGCACATCTAGGAGCAAGGGGCTTACATGATTCGGTTGATAACATCTCAGCTTTATTGGACAATTGGTGGCAAACTAAAAAGGTCATCAAAACCTTTGTATAATTGCATTCCTTGTATTCATAACAATCCAAGCAACACACAGAGGGAAAAAACCCAGCTACATATTTCTGCCTCTGGACTTTGGGAAAGAGTATTTATGGACATTATAGATCCTTTACGAACAGCAACCACCATCCTCAACCAGTGATTAAAGACACTCATCCCAGAAAATAGTGTAAACTGCATTGTCAAACCAGACAAGAGAACACATTTTGTACTTTCTTTTTTTATAATTAAAATGTATTAATTAGGAAAAATAGAAATGAGGTGGTCCATCATAAAACAAGTCATGCAGAAATAGGTTAACAGTCACAATTAGTAATAAGCAGGCTATCACAATCCAAAATCCATATTACACAGTCTGGCCTAATAAACATCACATTACACATTATCATTAGACTAGTAAATCTCTTGATATAACACATAAGCTTTCATTACCAAATGAGTATAAGTGTTAAAAGTAGTAAAAGTGGAGAAAAGAGAGGGATTGAGTTATAATATCTAGAATAAACAAAATAAACCCCTAGGAACCCCTCCCACCCAGGAAAAATAGTTTTTCTCCAAAACCTTATGGAACAAAAGCTGGAACTGTCGCCAGCTGGAAATTAACCCACAATCTCCAAATATCCTAACAATTAACCTCTTTATTTAAGCATCTGTATGAAGTTTTCTCCAAGTTATAAATAAAATTCACTATTTCATACCAATAATATTTATCTGGGGTCTGAGACCAGAGCCAAAATTTAGTTCAAGCTTTTTTGGCACAAAGTATTAAGATTAAAAGCAGCTTTACCTGACTTCTGGACAAACTTAGAGAATCTGGTTGTATATGGACTAAAACTAATTGTAGTGTCAGGACAAGCGACTCAGTGAAAACCTTTTGAAGGTCCAGTAATACAGCTTGCCAGTATTGGGACAAGACTGGGCAACTCCAAAATATACCTGTCTGATCTGCTTAACCTCCAGACATTTTACACTTTCTTCAACAATTAACTCCCCTCTTAAAGACACTGAGACTGCAAGTGAAATTGGACTTTATAACTATCAACTGCAACAGCAGAACATGAACTCCCCTATCTGTATTCCACAAGTGGGAACTCTAGTGGTCTGCAAATCCAACTTTAGAAAAAAAAAGTCTTTTTAAGCAAGATACCACCACCCAACACCTGTCCAGAAGATTTTAATTTTAAGGACAGCAGTGATATTACATAAAGGACTTTAAGCAGTCGTTACTATTCAACAATAACAACCTTTACAAAAAAAGTATATAACATTTTGACATCAGAACATCTTACTGTCAGCCCCCCACCCCACCCCTTGAACAGCTTTTACCCACTATAGTGAGCAAATATTTTATTATCTGTAAGTACAGTGTTATATAAAAATATAGTATATTATTGCTATATATAAATAAATATATATATATTACATTTTGATTATAATGTTACAATAATTATTTCTAATTATAATTATGATAACAGAATAATTGTGTGATTTTTATGGTGATTACAATGATTATTATATGTTTTAATTATAAATGTTATATTATATTATGGCATATGATTTTATATACGATAATAACCTTCTATTTATATATCCCCAAAACATTCCAAATTTTGACTTAACTTCCATTTTTACTGCTTCCTGCCAGAAGTATTTATGCTTTGATACCTTTGGCCTGTTCTCAGTTATTAAGACAGCAAGCCCCAAAATGTGATGTTTAAAATTCTTGTTTGTAATCTGATTTACTATTCTCCCACAGGGAAGGCATACAAACTCTACCCCTGTCTACTCCAAATACAATCAGCCTTCCCAGGAATAAAAGAAAGATTTGCTTTTCATGACAGGGAACGAGCAACAGCAGAAATAACGTTTCAGAATTGTTTAACAAAGTAATGGACAATATATATTGAGACACATTTGATGTTATCATTGCCATACAATCAAATGTACTTGCCAGTTGCACACCCACTCCATGTGACAGGAGAAAAGGCTACTGTATGGGCATTTTAGTTACCCTCTTATGGCTGTACATTTGCAAATTCCCCTTTTGTATAATGCTGCTTGTGTTTTAACTCTGAGACCAGAGGGCATAGCAACTGTCATGTCATAACCCACCATTTCTATGTCCATACCTATAGCAGCCACTCACCTCTGTATGTGCCCATTCAAGCCTCTGTCTTCACAGGTCTTGAAGGCCACATGAGGGGGGAATGATGCCAGGGAATCCTTTCTCCATAAGCAGAGCCTAGGTACAAGCAGACCAGTCAAAAGCATTCCAGCCAAAACTAGCTAATTAAAACCTTAGAGAAAACAAGGCCTCAGCTCTCTAATGTCATTTCTAAAAGTATAAAAACGAAGAGCTTGTCTAAGAGACTAACAGCTAAACCACAAACTGAGAAAAGGAAGTTAGCTAACCACAGAGCATCAATTTTATTTTATTTGAGTAAAAAACATTTTCATAATTAAGAAAGCCCTAACTTTTCTGGTCCAATGACCAGGTAATAGCTGTCCCTTCAAGAAAGATATCATAAAAATAATTCAGAAAGCCCCAAACTTTTCTAACCCAACAGCTATGTAATGTATTTTTTTTTTCCAAACAAGACCCTGGAATGGAATATACATTTTCTAGGCTTATGCAAACTGGAGGACACTCCGGGCAAGCTCTTAAAACATGGCTGCCTTATGAGATAGTCTCAGAGGATATCGGTAGGACACTGCTAATGGGTCACAGAGTGGTAAGAAATTCAGATCAGCTCATTGCATTTAATATGTGGCAGTCCTCTCATGCAACCCTAATAGAAGGTTACAGCCCACTGAAGAGTATTTTTGGGGGAAAGTTATTTATAATATATGAGCAAGCACTGTAGCATAGATTTGGTTACGACAGTTGTTCTATGTGAATGTGTATGTACAGTATGTCTTTCACTTAGGAAAAGTTTTTCTGGCACCCCATATTCATACTTTTGTCTGAGTTGCAGAAAAGTCATCCGCGCATGTGAAATAGTTATTTTACTTTCTGTTTCTAGGCATATAAAATAGTGATGCTGCTTACTGCTTTTGCTGGGTATAAAGAAGAATAATTGTTCTCATGACATTTGTAACAGATATTTCGATAAGAAATTGTGATCATATTTTCCCATACAATTTATGTTTGTGTAGTTTAGTGAAATGAAATTATTCATGTAATAAAAAGTTGCCTGAGTTGTGCCAAAATGCCCTAGATCTGGTTAATAATATACATGTAGATTGAGCACTCATATAGTTGTATCATATGAACCCTGGAATCGGCATCTGGTTCTG
Source organism: Neoceratodus forsteri (assembly GCA_016271365.2). NCBI lineage: Eukaryota > Metazoa > Chordata > Ceratodontiformes > Ceratodontidae > Neoceratodus > Neoceratodus forsteri. The sequence continues at coordinate 567,901,353 of CM057449.1, read as the reverse complement.
ATACTGGTTCCACATGACATTGTGCCTGAATTACAGAAATGTTTTTGTTCAAATTGAATAAACTGTTGTTCTGTTGTTAGCCAACCTCTTTTTTTTTTCTTTTTTTTTTTTGGTTTGTAGTTTAGCTGTTAGTCTCTTTGACAAGTTCTGCCATTTTAAACTTTTAGAAATGACATTTAGAGTCATTTGCCAAACAAATTTGATAGCATTCTTCAACTGGGTTACCAGGGAGGTGGATCAGTGAGGAGTGGTGGTTGTGGCCTACCTGGATTTCAGAAGGCCTTCAACTCCAGTTCACAAAGAAGACGTAAATAAACTTGGCAGCATGGGAGTAGGTCCAAAGACAGTAATATGGGTATGAAGTTGGCAAGTAAAAGAACTCAGAGGGCGGTGGTGAATGGAGTTTACTCGGAAGAAGGAAAAGTAACCAGCGGGGTGCCTCAGGTGTCAGTACTGGGACCAGTCCTTTTCAATGTCTTTATTAGCAATGCCACAGACGGGCTGGAAAGAAATGTATGCCTGTTCGCTGATGAGACAAAAATCTACAATACAGTGGACACACCGGAGGGAGTGGAAAAAAGGAGGGAAGATCTGAAAAAGCTGGAAAACTGGTCAAGGGTTTGGCAACTGAGCTTCAATGCCAAAAGGTGCAAAATTATGCACATGGGGCACAGAAACCCAAGGGCAACATATCATTTAGGGGGACGGGGTTAGCAACCAAATAATGGGAATGGGATCTGGGGTCACCATATCTGATGGCCTGAAGGTAGCAAAGCAGTGTGATAAAGCAGTGGGAAATGCTAGTAGAATACTGGGGTGCATAGGGAGGGGTATCACCAGCAGAAAGAGGAAGGTTGTGATACCCCTGTATAGAGCAATGTGAGGCCCCACCTGGAGTACTGTGTCCAGTTCTGGAGGCCCCATCTCAGAAAAAACATAGATCAGGTGGAAGCAGTACAGAGAAGGGCAAGCAAAATAATGCATGGCCTGCATCAGAAGCCAGATGAGGAAAGACTCAGGGAGTTAAATATGTACTCCCCGGAGGAAAGAATAGAAAGGGGAGGCATGATAGAAACATTCAAATACCTCAGAGGTATCAATGAGGTTCAGGAGGGTGGCATTTTGCACAGAAAGAGATGCTCAAGGATGAGGGGGCATGATATGAAGCTGGAAGGGGGGAGACTTAGAGGGGATGTGAGTAAATACTTCTTTGCAGAAAGGGTGGTGGACACCTAGAATAGACTCCCAGCAAAAGTGGTGGGTACTGAAATGGTAACAGGTTTCAAACATGCAAGGGATAGACACAGGGGGACCTTAGTAACAGGGCTGGGGGTGGCTGGAGATCAATTAGGGCCTATGGTAGCACAGTAGGTAGGCCCCTTAGGGCAGACTAGGTGGACCAGGAGGTCCTTTTCTACCAACAGCTTCTTTCTTTCTAGACAGCTTAGTCCTTGTTTCCTCTAAGATTTTAATTGGCTAGTTTTGGCTGGAATGCTTTTGCCTGGCCTGCTTGTGCCTAGGCTCAGGTCATGAAGAAAGCCTTCCCTGGTATCATAGCCGGGAGCCTTGTGGGACCAAAAGCATATATAAAGGCTAAAATTGAAGGGTACTGAACTAGAGCAGTATTGCACCATGGCTCTCAGGCAACCATCATCTAGTAATCCTTCTATCAAGTTTCCATGAAGCAGTTTTCCATCTACCCATTGGAGGAGCCTGAGTGACTACAGTTACCTGTATGAAGGTTAAACAGTGGTTCAGTTTACATTTTCCTCAGATGATGTGGGGGTCCCAGAGATAATAAAGACCTTCACACTGATTTGCCTAGATCATGAAGTGTTGGTTATACCTCCCATCATCATCAGGACAAACTCCAAAATGTTTGGGAGACTTGCCCAACTGTATTATAAGAGGGTCAGCAACCACTATTTCATACTGTGCCTATCTATACCATCTGCCAATCTGTCTACCAGAAGAAAAAGGCCAAGACTGGAATTCTGCAAGAGGAGCTGACAGAAACCATTAGAAGGGAAGGGAGAGTGCTTCACATTGCCCTTGGAAGCAACTGCATGGTAGCCAGAACTGTTAATTATCTCTTTGATGTGAACATGCAATTTAACTAACAGTTGATTGTAATATAGTATATTTTATATTCACTTACATTTGTTGTGAAATGGCCCATGTCACTATTGTAAATGTGGATTAATTCCCCAGTGAACTCACCTAATTACCAAATGATAATCATAAATAAACAAACAAATAGATACAAGTTAATGTAGTGCTGATTGAATTCCCTGTGAAGGGCGAGTTGCCCCACAGACTGTTAGCGTAGAGGTGTATCCTCTCTGTATCATCAGTCTCAGAAAAGATACAACAGTGAATGTGAAGCATGAGACTGTTGAAGACCTTGAACTACCCCAACAATGTCCATAGCTCAGATATAACTAACTGGTTACTACCTGCCACACACCTGTCTAGGAAAGGAGGAAGAAATAAATAAGTTGACAACTGGCACAGGGGTCTGAGGTGTTTTTGCTCCATGAATGGGATATGGGATGTGTCACCAGAGAGGAAAATCACATCAGACTAAGTGAGAACCAATCCTTTAGAAGGCAATCTAGCAGGGTGGCCCCTGTTGATGTGGAGGATATCAAGTGGCACTTGCAGCAACTGATGGCAGTCAGGATCATAAAAGACTCCTAATGCTTTGACCATTGTAGTTGCATGGAAGAAAAATTGAATTGTCTGGATGTGCATTGATTACTTGACCTGAAACTAAAGACTATTCCTGATCAGTACATGATTCTCAGAGTGGTGGATGCAGTTGAATGTTTATCAGATCCCATGGCCAAGGAGGTCAAGGAGAAGACTTAATTTTCCCTCTGGGATTTGTCCATGTCCAGTGCATGCCTCAGAGGTACTTCAGAACATTCTAACACCTAATGGAGATGATCTTGGGAGACATTAACCTGCTGGAGTTATTAGTATATCTGGACAACTTACATGTGTGTGGATTTACAGTTCATTGGAAGAGCAGGAAACCTGCATATTGAAGGCCCTAGATTGCCTGAAGGATCATGGGTTGAACCTTACACTGGACAAGTGCCAGTTCTGCCAATCGTCGGTCAAGTACTGTACAGCGGTCAGCTTGTCTCTAGGAAAGGAGTAAGCATTGATCTTGCAAAGCCTGAGAACCTTTCCACTTGGCCCAGACCACACAGTCTGAAATATCCCCAGTCCCCTTCCTGAGATTCTGTGGATACTACAGGAGATTAGTCAAGAATTTCATCTCGTTAATGAGACCACGGTTCTACCTGACCCAAGGGTATCCACCTACAAAAAAGAAAAGGAATCCCTCCAAGGGAACAGATCTGCAAAAGGCTACTACAAAGACCATGGAACAAGTTGACTGCTTAACATTCAAGAGCTTTAATCCCTGTAAAGTTATCACGCAACACTGTGCTATATACCTTATCTGGCAATGCTACAAAAGGGACGACACATACTTTTTTTTACCAGTATACCTCGTGAGGGGTTTCTTTATAGAGAGACTCTCTCAAGGCAGCAGCATCTACAGCAGACTTACCTAAGATAGAGTCAGAATCAGCAAGATGGTGAATCCCACACACTTGCCAGCACAGCCAGAGAAGAATTCCTGAATTAGTGCACTACTTGTAAAAATTGCTGGTATCTTGGAAGTGAGGAAGAGTTCCATGAACAGCAAGCACTGCAGCTTGAATGAGCTCATCTCTAGAATGACCAAAGTAAAGTCATAAATAGTGTCAAATGAGGATGCCATCACATGGTTGGAGATATAGGCTATGGAGCATAAGTAGTTGCTGATAATACTTTGAAAGGGAGTAGAAGATCAGAAAAACAAGGGGTGGAGAAACAACATTCATATGTCAGTATACCAGACGGTTGGAAAGAGGTGATGTTTTTGCTTTCCTACAGCAGTTTCTTCCTTGATTCTTGGATTATAATTGGCCTGGCCCGCTACCAATTGAGCACACACGCAGATTGCTTGAGTCACCACCAAAGTCAAGTGGGTGGCCCAGGTCATTATAGCCAATTTTATACAGTGCAATACAATACTAAGGAAGACATGATGAGGCTGGTGCAGGGCAAGGGGCTTCTATTTCAGTTTATAGCAACTATTCAAAAGTTGTTGGGAACCAGATCAAAGAATTAGCTTCCACCTCTGGTGCCTTTCATTTGATGGGGGTAAAATACAGAACATGTTTCCCTGCCATTGAGGAAGTCACCAAGAATGGGAGAAACCCCACCTTTATTTTAGCTCAGTTGGCTGTTGCCTTTATAGAAATAAGCTGGCTTGATGCCCTCAGCCAAACTACAGCACACAGGATGCATGACCCTTCTCCTTCCTCCTTGTGCCATCTGCACCCCCCATCCAGACCCTTGTTGTCCTCTGGGGAAATACAGTAGTGGCCACTTGCACCATTCCCAACTCAGCACTACCTAGAGAAGACTAAGTTCAGCCTTCACCAAGGATAGTTATGCAGTGAGTGCTGCAGTTTTACTGTACACCAGGCAACAACAGTGTCTCCAGAGAACCTCCCTGAAGATAGCCACTCTACAGGTATTGCATCCCACTAGGCCTCTCCCACCCCCAGCCTTCCCCCCCCCCTCCTTTCCATGTCTTCCCCCACTGTCTCCTCTGTAATCTTGCCTCACCATTTGCCCTAAGAGTTTTCTCACCTTATGTTAGTTCCCCCTTCTGGGGCCTGAAACCTGTTTATCAGTGAACCCCAGACAGGATTTTTCTTGGGATTCATGTTGGTTATAGCACTCACTCTACCTGTCTATCAGGTCACACCCCAATTTAATATGGCATTAACCCCTTCCCCACACACTCCTCTCAAAGAATATTTTGCAGCCCGCATTCCACCCACAGCACCCCCAATGATTACTGAATGACTCACTCAATGGAAGGAACACAGATCTTTACCCATACATCAGAGGTACCTCAAGCAGAGTGCCATGTGTAACTGTGAGCTCCCTGCGAATGCCCCTGCAGATGCTGTCCTCCTTCATCAGTGTACTCCCTCTGCAGGTCATTCATGCAAAGGGTTACAGGAACCTGTGGGAGTTAAGCAGTGGAATGCTAGAACTGATTTGCTTCTAGCAAAATCTGCCCCTCACCTGTCGACAATTCCCTTCTTTCTTTTGACTTCTCTTAACCCCCAGTCCCACACAAAAGTTTTGAAAATCAGGCTATTTTTGATGCAGTTTAAAAGCAACTAACAGCCCTCTCTTCTTTGTATCTCAGTTCCCAGTCCCACACAAGAGGTTAGAAAATCTGGTAGTTTCTGCAGCGAATTAAAAGCAACTAACAGCCCTACCTTCCCTATACCTCAGCTGCAGTCACAGCTTGCTTTCTCTGTGTAGTTCCTCTCTACTCTGGCTTGTTGGTCAGCAGAAAAAAAACACCAAAGGCTCCACCAATCAGGAGAAGTCAAATGCCTTACAGTCATTCCCCCAACATGGTGCAACTAATGAGACAGAAAACCCACACCTCAAAGAAAACTGTTCAAGGTCAGCTCACCTTTGCCTTTTCTGCAGTAAAACTCTAGAACTCTTTCCCATTGTCATCACTAGAAAACAGTTCACAACCGAACTTTAAACTACTGCTTAAAATGCATTTCAAATCTACTCATAGATGCCTGTGTTTCAATACTAATTCATGAACAGTATATTTTAGTCTGCATTTTATTGTATGTGTCTGTTATTATCATCTCTGATCATTTGTAACCTTCGGGGTCATGCCAGAAAATAAGTATTTATTTGTCTAGTGCACCTACCTGGTTAACAAGGAGGCAGTATAGCGCAGTGGTTTAAAGCTCTGAGCTACAAATCTGGAGACCTGGGTTTGAATCCCACAGCCCCCACTTGCATACTGTGTGACCCTGAGCAAGTTACTTAACTTCCCTGTGCTCCCAGATCACATCTGAAAACAAGCTTTCATCTTAGTGTGCTACTCCTGGTTAAACAATTACAAAAATAAATAAATTCTGCATTACTCACTATACTGTACTTATGTGCACGCCCCTTTGATGCAATGCAGTCAGCTGTATAGCATCTCTATGATGCTACTGTCCCCCCTTCTCCTTCATGATCACATGCCTGCTCCTTGCTTTCATACAATAAATGCTGTCTTACTGCTTTCAGTACCACCACTTTTATAAGTACTACATGGGAAGAAGTGAGCTGGCCAGGTTGATGAACATGATGGGAGTGGGGCCCAATTGACTAGCCTGGAAATGAATGGATTGCCAATAACCCCCACCCCAAATCAAGCTATGGTATCAAGGAGGAGGGCTGAAATGAGTGTCAGTGAACTGAAATGAGTGTCAGGGAACTGTTGTAAAAGAAAACAGGCTGGGAGTAGTCGAGCTAGAGTGGAGGTTAAACTTGCAAAGATGCTTTCAGCTCCAGGCATAGTGCCAGAAGCCAACCAATAAAATATTTAACTCTGACACTGTCTCTGGGACATTGGGAAAGGGGAAAGTGGATTGGAAATGATTGGGAAAAGCTGGGATGGTGGCCAGGAGATAAGCCCTGGCCATCAGGTAAAAGGACAGGGTATTTTTGTAGTATTTTGTCCTCCCATAATGCAAACAGCAGAATAACAAACATGTACAGAATACCTGAATGTAATATTTGATCTGAATATTCGGTGTATGAGATTTGCACATCCCTAGTTTCCAGAGCATGAGTGGTACAGTACCAGCCAGGGATACAAGCTGAATAGTTGCTTCTGCCAGAGTGCATGTTGTTTTGCAAATACTCTACTGATCATACAGGATGGTTCCCCGGCTTCAAAGGTCCCACATGTGGTAAAGTTAACAAAAGTCCCCTCCTCAGACAGAGAAGAGAATTCTAGCATCCCAATATATCTACAGAAAAGCCTGCACCTACTAGCCCCCAGAAAAGGGTTGTGGGTTCCTAGCACAATGTTCTAGGATCAACTTTAATCCAGCACAGAGGAGACCCTCTGTAGCATGTTACATCCAGGTCTCTGAATCCTGCAGGACTTTGTCTTCACAACCATGAGTAACCAGACAGGGCCCTTGCCCTGTCTCACAGTTGGTTAGTCAATTAGTCAGTCAGACAGTTACTACATCAGTCAGTTATTAGTTAATTTGGGTCAGTGAAATACAGGGCTGAATTACACAGATCTTGGCACCCAGGTGAATTTCTGCTAGTAGCTTTATTGACAGTCTGGGTCCCTTTCTCCCTTTCATTGCCTAAGTAGCGTTAATCAATACCATATCCTTTTCTCCTCTCTAGCCGGCACCTGCTCTTCTTGTCTCAACTGTGCACCACAAACAGACTTTTATGGAGTTCCTCGGGACTGTATTTATTGTGCTGCAATGGAGAGTAGGGGATAATTGCTGAAGGGTGGAGATAGAGTCCAGACTCTAGCATAAATATTGCTAGCCTTTTTATTATATTGTTTGTTCACTCTAACCCATACTTTACTTCCTCAGAGCCTCATTTCAATTCCCCAAAAAGCATGTTCCCTTTTATACAGAATATCTGTTATTGCTTTTTTCCCTGAACTTTTGTGTTATTGTTTGATGGTGTAACTGCTATTTTGGGGATGCTTAGTATTATTTTCTGGTGTGCCAAACCCTGGCATCAACATTGCCAGAAGCTCCTTCCAGGTGGAGGCATTACACTGTTATTGTTCTGAACACTGATTATGGTCCTGGGGCCATCTGCTGAAAGGCCTGAAGGTAAAAGCCTCTCTATATTCTATTGGCCAAGTGCCTTGATGGTAGGGTTACATTGAAAATAGGCAGGTTGGACTACTGGCTAGAGGTCAGAGTTGTGAATTGGGAGACCCAGGTTTGAATTTGACTAGAACCGTTTGCTCACGTGTGACCCTAAACTAGTTACTTACTCTCCTGGTGTTTACCCTCATTATAACTTCTCTATTCTTCCTTTATGCAGTTTGAATGTATGCGTAATGGCAGAAACATTTTCTTCCATCACTGTCCTGGACTGGATGCAGTTTCTGTGAAAGCACTACGTGTACTTTAAGGCCAAATTCCTTTTCTATGAAAAACCTAAAAGGCAAAATGCCAGACAATTTTTTTTACCAGTGTTGCTGATGTTTTAAGAGCAGAGTCCACTGTTTCTGCTAGCTGCAGACAGAAAAATGCTAACCATTATCAAAGAGGAAAAAAGGCAGTGAATCAAAGCCCTTTCCTGTATTCAAATCAATACTAAACATGTTTTCTGTGGCTTTTTCACACTTCTAACAAGAATAAAATTAGATTTCTTCAACCTGTGTGCACATAAACCTTTAATCCTTACCTATTCTTTATTGGATTAAAATAAATGTGACAGTGGTGTTTTTAATTTCCACAGGTCTCCGAAGTCTGAGAGCTGCACTTCTATAAGCAATCTGCTACACTACTGCTGTTAATGGCAAATTAAACTGTGTCAGTAACTGAGTGATACAGGCTGTGTGATTCAGTTACCCTGAAATTATCAAGAGAATAACTTGTAAATGAGATGGAGGAAACATCAAGGAAAAAAGAAAGCATGAGTTAACATTTTTAGTAAAATTTTATATCAAGATTAACCAAAGTCATCATATTTCACACCTCTGTAGGAAGAACTGATGAAAAAAATCAGAGTGCTGTAACCAGTACAAGTTAATATAGAGCTTAAGTAGTTTCTGATGTTTCATCCAAACAGCAGAAAAAGAAAATATTTCTGGAAAAGTGAACTAATGAAGTCAGGTCCCCCTGGGTGGGGGATGCCCTATTTTACTTCAAGGCTGATTCAGGTGTAGGCTCAGAACTACTCTTGACTAGGGATTATGCAACACTCTGTCTTCACAGTCACACTTCTCTTGATGCAAAGTCCACAACTTGAAATCATATTAAAACATTACACACCCACTACTGTATTAACCTCTGGCCACAAATGGGACCATTCCACACAGAGATAGGTGATGTTAAGGATTCTTTATTCCTTCCCCTGTGACAACCCTTTCCCAGCTGGGTACTATCTGTGTACAGTACCTTACCTCCCCAACTGGAGTAGCTAAGAGCTGCCAAGAGTAGGGAATGCTGCAGCAGACTGACCTGGAGACTTGCAGGAATGTGAAACACTGGCACTGTAAGCAAGGACACCAGCACTTGGACTGTTGAGCAAAAAAGGTAAAAGTTTACTGAAATTGTGAAAGAAATATCTGCAATAACAGCCACAAATGGCACAGTTCAGGTTCAGAAAAAATTACAGTTTAAAACACATACAATATCTGTTCATTCTATTCACTTGTTACTCTATCCCAGTAGGGCACCCCCCCCCCCATTAACCTCCTTGTATTTCACCCCTGGAGACGCAAGCACTACCACCAGCCCTCCAGATATCACACTTTCTCAGGATAAGCACCCTCCTTGGCCTTGATCCCCAAGCTTATTCACTTTAGAACTAAGGAATCCAGTGACTACTGGGCCAAGGCCAACATAACTAGCGGTGCCAAAAAACACAAACTCCCGGATTGTAGCTGGCCTCTGAATTGGTAACCAGTCCTTCTTCCCCACAATGACCCAGGGTCCTTTAACAACCCTAGAGATACTAACCAAGCAATGTAAAGCGAGCAATGTAAATTAACCTGTACGGAGTAACCATGTAAAAATTTGTCTTAATGTAATGTTTTGCTTAGTAAGCAATGTCCAATTTGTCCATAAGTTATGATTCTGTTTTGTACTGATGCAGAGCCTTTGCAAAGGAGTCTTCGACTCAAAGGATTGTAATTTTGAAATTTCAATAAAACAAAATAAATAAATAACTCTGATCAGTCAGTCCACTGAACCCTTCTGCCAGATACCCTCCCTGGAATCGTTACTGTTACCCAACATGGCCTTACCTCAAACCTCAATGCCATACATTTCACTTGCCTTAAGGGTATATAGTGACTACTAGGCCTTATCTACCTCAGTCAGCCCACTGACCTCTTGTGCCAGATACCCACCCAAGTATTCAATTACACAGTTACTATATTTTATCTCTATACTCTAAATTATCAGAAAATTGTTGACATTTTTATACATTCATTACTGTAAAGCATGTACAATTGGCAGTAGCATCAAACATATTAAATACTGGTACATTAAAAGTTGTAACAGACTTCCCCTTCCCCAGTCCTTCCTTGACAAACGTCTCTTTAAATCAGAAGGATTGAGGTAAACTCTCTGTAAAATAGTGTCACTGTAGCTTTTTAAAATAGTCCCCAAACTGCATCAATAAGGTCTGTACTATACCACACTTCTTTGGATTTACTGAATAAATTCAGTTGTTGAAGTTGTTGTAGCTTGGTGTTGTTGGAGGGCCCTCTTTGAGTCAGCAGGTTAATGATGTTGTGAGGAGAAGTGATGATTTCTTCAGGTTTGCAGCTTTTCTTCTTCTGTGAAGAAAACTTGTCATACAACCTCATCAGGCACTTAAAGTAACATGCTTTCTATTCTTACCCTGTTCGCACTTATTACCCTATATGACCCTATAGTTTTCCTTTCCCTTTTCCTCGGGTCACACCTGGAAATGAGCTCTGGCCCAGTGTGACTTTCCCGGTTACCACATTTTAAATAAATAAATACACTGGGATTCAGATGATCTCCTAATCCTACACTTGTAATTAAATTAAACTGTCACTGTCAGGCTCTTTTACTGCATCAGGCCTCTTCAGGCAGGACACCCCTTGGCTTGGGCACCTTCCTTCTTGGTCACTGTCCCTGCTCTGACTGACTACACACTGGCTGTGCCGCTTCTTCTATAGGCAAAACTTATTAGCACATTTAAATTCGTGGTTACTGAATGGACACTGACCTATCCAGAGGCTCAGCACCAATCAAAATCCTCTTTGTAGCAGCATAAGCCACAATGGAATTCTCAGATTTGAAGCTTAGCTGCCCTTCTCAACATTCTAAAGCTTCCCTTTTTTAATACCTTGAGCCCATTTTAAAGTACATTTCCTTTGTCACACAAAATAAACATTTTTCCAAGGTTTAAGCAGGTTTTTATTATAATGACTGGGCGGCTGTCTTCCTAAACTCTCTGCTGATTTTTTTCTGTACAAAATAGCCCCTTGGAAAGCATAGTAACTAAGATTGACATTCTTCTATCATTAAACTGCAAAAATAATTAGTTTTAAGCACTTTTCTGTTCATTTTCCAGTCAGAATAGTCATTTCCCCTTTTAATTGTGCTGACCACAACAGTTTTTTTACTCAGAAATTACATATTCATTTTCCCACGCTAAGCCCCATCTCTAGTGTAACTGCCTGCATGGATTTGCTTCACCAAGGACCAACTCTCACTTTAAAGGTTAGCGTCTCCTATATTTCTTACTTCATAGTACTCAAAAACCTTTTTTCCAGTATGTAGGACACTCTCCTCTGTGTGTCTGCCAAGTTTGGTGCATTTCTATAAAAAAACAGCTTAGCAATACGATCCTCAAATGTGGCAAATGTGTTGAGACTGAAATAGCTTCTCTTCTGACAGAGCCTTCCTTTAACATGCTCCATTTTAGCTTGTGTAATTCCTTAAATTATTCTGTATTTGTGTAGTGAGCCCAGGACTCCCCTAGCCCCCACGTGGCTTTTATTTAATTTTTTTTCATTGTAAGTTAATGTATTTTTTATGTACGTGAAGCCGTGAGTTCCCATGCCTGAAATCACACCTCTCATGCACAAAATGGCTCCCTTGAGCTGTATTATCAGTATGTGCACTACTTTCCACATGTGAGACTTCCAGAGCCCTGATCTGACTGTGCCCCTTTTTTATTTATTTTTATTTACTGAGATCCAGTCCCTACAACCAATTTCCCTGGTGCTTATCACCTGCCAACTAATAGTAGAAGGGAATTGTATCTTGTTGATCCTGCCTCGAGAGAAATGCATGATGCATTTCCTTCTTGGTGCTTCATGAAGCAGGAGCAAAATAGTAAGGCCCAAAGACTAGCTTCCGACCGGCTGCAGAGTGAGGTGGCCACCCATAGCAGACCCAAGGATTCCTTACTGAGTGCCAGTGCGTGCTTGCTGTGGGACTGACACTCGGTCTCTCACACTCCCTCTCACTCAGTTTTTGGTGCTCGGGGTGCCCGCAACTGCCACTCTGCATTACTTTATTTATTTTTACACAGAACAGCTACTTCTTTATTTTCTCATGAGCGATTTATCTCATATAAAATAATTACTTTTAAAATAAATCACAGGCAACTCAGGTACACCAAATCATATACTGGGCTACCAGCGCTTGTGTCAATAGCGAGGGTGATCAGTTACTAGCCTACTGGCCACCAATACTTACTATTTACTAATATATATAATACAAATACTATATTTATATAAAAAAACCTCTGGCAATCACAATACTTTACAGGTATGTGAAACTGTGTGTGTGTGAGGAAAGCCAGGGCCAGGAGTCCTTTCCAACTTCCCCCCTGTCCTGCATGCCACTATTGTCTATTCATGATATGCTCACACTGTTCCAAAAGCCAATTCTATTTAAAACTACTGACTGTTTATGTGGTACAATTATGGATTCTAAATCTAGTTGTTTTATTACTGCAGGGGCCACCCTACATTTAACTGGCAGCTACTACCTACTCCGGGTCTTCAATCTGCATCCTTGATTAATTATTTTTTTAAATACAGTAAAACTATGATCATATGAACATAAAAATTGCCAGCAGATACAGGCCATTTGGTCTATCTAGTCTGCTTGAGTGTGCAGCATGCTGTCTTGTTAAATAGTAGCTGTCCCCCTCTTCTTGCTCCCCTTCTAACTTAGCGCCCACCAGTTCCGACCTGTCTTCCTCCACCCTCCCCACAGCTTTGACCCTCCCTTTCACCCTATCCCACCCTCTCTTGAAGCTGCCTACTGTCCACAGTGTTACCACTTCCTCTGGCAGCGCATTCCAATGAGTCACCACCCTTTCTGTGAAATAGTGCCTCCTCATCTCTCTCTTGAACCTTCCTACCTCCAGTTTCAGGCTGTGTCCCCTGGTGTCCCCCCCTTAACTTGAACAAGCCATCATAATTAACTCTGTTTATGCCCTTTTGGTACTTGAATGTCTCAATTATATCCCCTCTCTCCTTCTAGCATCTAGGGCGTACATATTGAGCTCCTTCAATCTCTCCTCGTATGTCTTTTCCCCCATCCCCAGGATCAACTTTTCACCCTATACTGGGCCCTCCCCAATAGTTTGATGTCCTTTTTCAGATAGGGGCACCAGAACTGCACACAGTACTCCAAGTGTGGCCTCACAAGGGACCTATACAGGGGCAAAATGACTTCCTCCATCCTAGAAGTGATTCCCCTGGCAATGCATCCCAGCATTCTGTTCACCTTTACAGCTGTATTCCTGCACTATGCTGAGTGTTTCATGTCCCCTGTCACCAACACTCCCAGATCTTTCTCCTCCTCTGAAGTGGACAACTGCACTCCCCCCAACCAGTAGCAATTCTTTGGCTTTTTAGCCCCCAAATGCAAGACCTTGCATTGTTTGGCATTGAACTCAGGCTGCCATGTGGCTGACCAGCACTCAAGTGTTGCCAAATCCTCTTGCAGTACCTTACCCCCTTCCTCCCTATCCACCTCCACACAGGTCTTAGTATTGTCTGCAAAGAGGTTGATCTTGCTCCTTATCCCATTTGATATGTCTGCTATAAAATGTTTAATAGTACCAGTCCTAGCACTGACCCCTGTGGGACCCCACTGATTACCACCCTCGGTGTCAAGAGCTCCCCCAACCACCACCCTCTGCTGCCTGCTCTGCAACCAGCTCTTTATCCATCTGACCAGCTTACTCACTGCTCCCAGGCTATTTAACTTGCTGTTCAGCCTTCCATAGGGCATGGAGTCAAATGCCTTACTGAAGTCCAGGTATAGGACATCCACTGCATGGCCCTTACACAGTGACTTCGTCACCCAGTCAAAAAAGTCAACAAGGTTGGCTTGACATGATCTCCCAGACACAAACCCATGTTGCCTGTTATCCTGTAAGCCATTCTCCTCCAGAAAACACACCAGACTTTCCTTAAGTGTAGTCTCCATTAGCTTTCCCACAATGGCGGTAAGGCTCACTGGTCATTGTGACATGGACAGCCAGTTCTGAGTGCTGTATGATCATTTTTTGTAACATAAAAAAATATGTATAACTGTCTGCCATGAGAAATGCTGAAACAGCATGTGAGATCACACACACACACACACACACACACACACACACACACAGGTTTTAGATACCAGGTGTTATGTGAAAGGCCAGAAGCTAATTACAGACCAGGTCTTAATCAAGGATCACCTATTTTTAAGTTAATTATAGCTGTAGAAGCTAGGAGGGAAATCCTAAAGTTTTATAATGCTTAGAGGAAGAAAAGCAGATTGTGATGTATTAGTGTGAAATCATAAATGCTTTCATGTCCTGGAAGGGGGAAGCTTATCATGAGATCAAAGAAATGTCATTTGCAGAATCTGAGTCATGCTGAGGTTGCAGAATATGATACTTGAAAAAGACATCCTGTTTATATATAGATATTTTTTTTTATATATTCTGACAGGGAGGAGTTAGGCAACCTCATGCAAAATAGGTAGGGGAAATCAGCTTTTAAACATTAATTCTGTTTTCCTTCAGACACACTTTTTAGCTAGACTCTGACAAAGAAACATCTGTGAGCACTTTAAACAGGTATTTAGAAAGAGAGGTAAATCTAAATATTGTTGTAGGAATTTTCACTGTTTAAACCTTGTTCTTTTAAAAGATTTGTATGTCTTGTGATATAATAGTTCTGTATTTTGTGTTTTACATATTTTCATCTATTTTAGTAAAACTCTTTTTAGAACACACTTGGTCAGTCTTTGAATTTCTTTCATTTGTAAGAAAAGTATACATGGTTATAGCAGACACTAGGCATAAGTTTGAATGGTGATACAAAACTAGAAAGAGAAGCATTTTAAACCTGAGGTCTTTATTAAAGTTTTTAAGGGTCCATCTCTGTATACCTGGTTAGGTGCCCATAGGCAAAGATATCTGGCCCCCTGAAGACAGAATTATCTGAGCCTGTGCATTGGGTATGCTAGCAAGAGGTTCACAGTTTGAATCCCTCCAAGACTGGAGACCAAAGGTTGATCCAAACTCACAAAACAGACAAAAGGGTTACCTTGTTCTGTTAAACTGTTCACAAGACTGCACTTGGAGGTTGGCACTTTGGGAGTAGAGGGCTGACCTGCTGAGTGGGTTTGTGACAGATTTGGTTGGCAGCAGTGGGATATAATTTTGGTATTACAAGCTTTTATTGTTCTATGTCAGCTTGAGACCGTAAGCTCACTTGCAAAGAAAGAAAATGGCAGAGTTTTATTTTAAAAAGGAAACAGAACTATATCACTTGGTGTACAGTCCAGTTCCTACCCGTTTTATTTTTTTTTCCTAAAGTGCAAGTCAGTGTAGCCATAGTCAGGGAAGAAGATGGCTTCCAACTACAGCAGGCACACTATAGATTACTTGAAGCAGTTGTGCGGGGACAGAGGAGTCCTGTTCAAGGTGACAGCCAAAAAAGCAGAACCTCATAGATGCCCTGATGGTAGCAGATACCCAGAGCAGAGAGTCATGGACCATGACTGAAAAGGACCAAACCTCGAGTGTGGCAGGGCTAGCTGCCAGTTCAGTGTCCAGATCCAATGAGGAGGACAACAGGACCACTGTCAGTGAAGGGCCACAGCAGCAGGGGAAGGTCACCAGTATCCTGAATCCAAAGGTACTCGGCTGCAAATTGAGTTGTGCAGGATGGAGCTGGAGTTCCAGGAGAAGAAGGAGTGAGAGAAGCAAGAGGCGGACTGTGAGGCAGAGTGAGAACACTGTGATGCAGAGTGAGAATGAAGAGAGGCAGAGTGGGAACAATGAGATGCAGACCATGAGGAGCCTGAGCACCAGCGAGCTGCAGAGGAGATAAGAGAAGAGAGCCAGAGACAACACAAACTGGAGAAGCTACGACTCCGACCAGCAGCACAAGAGCAGGTAAGTGGCTTGGGTTTAACTGGGACTGCAGGACTGGGTTACAAATTGAATTCCAAATTAATAGCCAAATTTAAAGAGGGGGAGGATATGGATGCCTTTTTAAATTCTTTTGAAAAAGTTTGTATTCAGGCTAAAATTCCTAGAGAGTCCTGTAGCTTCCAGCTATCCCCACTACTTATCAGGAAAGCTTGGGATGCATTGGGTCAAATAGAAAATGAGGACATTAATAATTACAGCAAACTAAAAGCTGCACTGTTAAAAAAGTTTGAATTAACTGCTGAATCATACAGAGCTAAATTCCATAAGCTCAGGAGAAGCTCTGATTTGAGTTACAAGGAGCTAGTCATGAAACAATGTCAGTTTTTAAAACATTGGTGGGAAGGAACTGAGGCAAACTCTTTTGACAAAATTGAAAATGTGATTTTATTAGAACAGTTTTATTGTGCATGCCCAGCAGAGCTAAAAACCTGGCTAGAGGACCAAGATCCCAAAACAGTGCAAGAGGCTGCTGAACTCTTGGACTGTTATGCCAAGAGCAGACCTGCTCTGAGAGTGAATGTGGTGGGCATGGCAGCACAGAAAGGGAAAAGCACACCTTCGGGGCATCTAAAACCCTCACTGACTCCACCAAAACCAGTTAGCGCCAGGTCTCAGAGAAAAGATTTCTCTGAGAGAAGAAATGAATGTTTGTTGTGTAAAGAAACTGGGCATATTGCCAGACAGTGTCCCAAAAAGGTGATCAATAATACACAACAGGGTGCTAGAAAGGAAGTAGGTTGTTTGTGTGCCCCTGGAAGCATGCCAGTGAACATGAGGGAACATATGCACCCAGTCATGGGGAATGGTGTACAGACGCAAGGGTTAAGGAACACAGGGGCATCCTTGACCTTGGTAAAGTGGGATCTGGTACAGCCTGGTCAGCTTATACCCAATAAATACGTCACTGTACAGGACTTCACTGGTGAGACGAAAACATTGCCCCTCGCTAGTGTTCTCTTAGACTGGGATGAAACAGGGGGAACTGTGCAACAGGTGGCTGTAGCCAAAACATTAGCAGTGGATGTGATCCTGGGCAACAATCTAAAACAGGGGATGGTATATGCAGTTACCCGTAGCCAAGCAGAATGGGAAAATGGTAGTTCCCTGAACCCCACAGAAGCCATTGTGGAAACCACTGAGAGGCTGGTTCCCCAGCCTGTGACTCCTGATATGGAGATTAATGAAGAGGGGGTTGAAATTTTCCCAGTAGCAAGTAACCACACAGCTACAGAGGGTTACTCTGAAGAGGGAGGGGTGATCCATTGTCAGAGGGTTGGGATTGACAGTGATCCTGAGTGCCCTGATGCTAGTGCTAGGGACCCAAGTTTAGTGATTGAAGGGGACCTGTACCATGCCTTGAGAATGTGTGAGGGGTTTGCAGCTTCTCAGAGGAATGACCCTAGTTTAGAGAAGCTGAGAGCTTGGGCAGACTCTGACGGAGCACAGGGAGGTGACAGCAGACATAAGATTTATTGGGAAAATGGACTTATGTATACTGAGGCAGTACAGACAGAGAGAGGGATGCTAGGCAGGCAGCTTGTCATTCCCCACGGGTATCGTGAGCAGTTGCTCAAGATTGCACAAGATATTCCCTTGTCTGGTCATCTGGGAATCATGTGCACAATGCAGCGGTTTGTCCAGAATTGCTATTGGCCTAACTTCACCCAGCAGGTGAAGGAGTATTGCAGGTCTTGTCACAGGTGCCAAGAAATAGGGAAGGTGGGCAAGAAAACCCAAGCCGCCCTGATTCCATTGCCCATAGTGGAGGAGCCATTCCAGAGGGTGGGAATGGATATTGTTGGGACTTTAAATACCCCCAGCTCCTCAGGGAAGAGATTCATCCTGACTGTGGTGACTTATGCCACCCGGTACCCAGAGGCAGTTGCCCTATCCTCACTGAGGACAGACAAAGTGGCAGATGCCTTACTTGGGGTTTTCTCCCATGTTGGTTTCTGCAGGAGGTAATCACCAATCGAGGGGGTTCCTTCATGTCAGACCTGATGAAATGTTAATGGGAGAAGTGTGGGGTGGTGCAGAGATGCACAACACCGTATCTCCCACAAGCCAATGGGCTTGTGGAAAGATTCAATGGTACCCTAAAGTCAATGCTCTGGGCATTTGCTGAACAGCATGGGAGGGACTGGGAGAAATACCTTCCCCACCTGTTGTTTGCATACAGGGAGTTGCCCCAAGAGTCAACAGGATTTTCCCCCTTTGAACTCTTATATGGACGCCAGGTACATGGGGCTCCTAGACTTGATCCAGGAGGACTGGGAAGGCAAGCATGCCACCCAGGGAACTCCCATTGTGGATTACATCCTTCAGTTTAGGGACAGGCTGAAGGAGCTTATAGGGATAGCCCAGAGCAACCTAGCAGCTGCCCAACAGAAACAAAAAGTGTGGTACGACCACAGAGCCAGAGCTCGCTCGTATTTGGTGGGTCAGGAAGTCATGGTCCTTATTCCAGTCTGGAAAGACAAGCTGCAAGCTCAGTGGGCAGGACCATACAAAGTGGTTAGGAAGGTAAATGACGTGAATTACATTGTGGAGTTACCTGACCGAAGACAGACAGACAGAAAGGATGTACCATGTCAACATGATGAAGCCATATGCAAATAGGGCTGACATGGTGTTTGCAGTCTGTAGTCTTGGGGAGAGGACGGACGAAGGAGACCCCCTTCTGGACTTGCTGGAAGTGAGTAAATGGGAGTCCTCTGTTGAGGCAGTAAAATTGTCTCCCCAGCTGACCCCGGGCCAGATCAAGGAAGTAAGGGAGGTTTTAGCAGACTTTGCCCCCTTCTTTAGCACCAAGCCTGGACTAACCCCATTAGTGAAACATGATGTGGAGACAGGGATATAGACGCCCACATGGCGGACAGCATATCGGGTGTCCGAGGCTGTCCAAAAGGACATTAGGAGGGAAGTGGAGGAGATGCTGGATTTAGAGGTAATCCAGAGATCCCACAGTCCCTGGGCCTCACCCGTAGTCCTTGTACCCAAGCCAGATGGCTCAACTCATTTCTGTGTAGACTATCATGGACTGAATGCAGTCACAAAGTCAGATGCCCAGCCGATGCCCTGGATGGATGAACTCCTGGACAAGTTAGGAGGGGCGACCTACCTTACGACCATTGACCTGACAAAGGGGTATTGGCAGGTAGAGTTGACAGATGGAGCTAGGGAGAGGTCGGCCTTCATCACTCAGGCTTATTTGAGTTTAAAGTAATGCCTTTTGGAATGAAGAACGCCCTGGCCACTTTCCAAAGGTTGGTGAACCAGGTGTTAAATGGTGCTGAGGAGTACACCGTAGCATACCTGGATGACATTGCCATCTTTAGTACCAGCTGGGAAGAACACCTATCCCACCTTAGGGAAGCGCTGGGCAGGATACAGAGGGCCAGGCTCACTGCCAGGTGGCCATGGGGGAAGTGGCATACCTCAGGCATGTGGTAGGCTGGGGACAGCTCCGTCCTAATCAGATAAAGATAGAGGTGATCCAGGTGTGGCCCAGACCAGAAACCCAGAAGCAGGTCAGGCATTTTCTAGGGACAGCAGGGTACTACAGAAAATTTATACCCAATTACAGTGTCCTGGCTGCTCACCTATCTGACCTGACAGAGAAAAGGATGCCCAAGAAAATTACCTGGGAACCAGCCTGTGAGAAAGCCTTTTCCAAACTAAAGGAGGCACTGTGCAGTGCTCCTGTTTTGACAAGTCCTGACTATAGTAAAACCTTTATAGTTCAAACTGATGCCTCAGATACGGGTATTGGGGCAGTACTGAGTCAGACATCCAACCAAGGGACAGATCACCCAGTAGTGTACCTGAGTAGGAAGTTACTCACCAGGGAGCAAGCATACTCCACAGTGGAAAAGGAGTGTCTTGCCATAGTGTGAGCCCTAAAGAAATTGGAGCCACACTTGTATGGGCAGCATTTTGTGGTGCAGACTGACCACAACCCCCTGGTTTGGCTGACACAGATGGGAAAGACAAATGGGAGATTGCTAAGATGGAGTCTTGCTTTGCAAGGGTATGATATGACAATATTACATAGAGCTGGAGCCAAAAACCAGAACTCATATGGGCTGTCTAGGGTCTATGAGGAGTGTACTGATTTGGGAAGCTCATCCCAGGCAGGGGATCGAGCCCCAAAATTCAGTCTAGGTGGGGAGGATTGTGACGTGGATAGCCAGTTCTGAGTGCCATATGATCATTTTTTGTAAAATAAAAAAATGTGTATAACTGTCTCCCATGAGAAATGCTGAAACAGCATGTGAGATCACACACACACACAGGTTTTAGATACCAGCTGTTATGTGGAAGGCCAGAAGCTAATTACAGACCAGGCCTTAATCAAGGATCTCCTATTTTTAAGTTAATTATAGCTGTAGTTGGTAGGAGGGAAATCCTAAAGTTTTATAACACTTAGAGGAAGAAAAGAAGGTTGTGATGTATTAGAGTGAAATCATAAATGCTTTCATGTCCTGGAAGGGGGAAGCTTATCATGAGAGCAAAGAAATTTCATTTGCAGAACATGAGTCATGCTGAGGTTGCAGAATATAATACTTGAAAAAGACATCCTGTTTTTATATACATTAGATATATATTTTTATATATATTCTGACAGGGTGGACATAGGTGACCTCATGCAAAATAGGTGGGGAAAACCACCTTTTAAACATTACTTCTGTTTTCCTTCAGACACACTTTTTATCTAGACTTTGATAAAGAAACATATGTGAGCACTTTAAACATGTATTTAGAAAGAGAGATAAATCTAAATATTGTTGTAAGAATTTGCACTGTTTAAACCTTGTTCTTTTAAAAGATTTGTGTGCCTTGTGATATAATAGTACTGTATTTTGTGTTTTACATATTTTTATTATTTTAGTAAAACTCTTTTTAGAGCATACTTGGTCTGTCTTTGAATTTCTTTCATTTGTAAGAAAAGTATATATGGTTATAGCAGACACTAGGCATAAGCTTGAATGGTGATACCAAACTGGAAAGAGAAGAATTTTAAATCTGAGGTCTTTATTAAAGTTTTTAAGGGTTCATCTCTGTATACCTGGTTAGGTGCCCATAGGCAAAGATATCTGGCTCCCTGAAGACAGAATTATCTGAACCTGTGCATTGGGTACACTAGCAAGAGGTTCACAGTTTGAATTCCTCCAAGACTGGAGACCGAAGGTTGATCCAAACTCACAAAACCGACAAGAGAGTTACCTTGTTAAACTGTTCATAAGACTGCGCTCAGAGGTTGGCACTTTGGGAGTAGAGGGCTGACCTGCTGAGTGGGTTTGTGACAGTCTGTAGTTCCTAGGTTCATATCTGGGCCCACTCTTATGGATTGGCACCACATGTACCATCCTCCAATCCCTGGGTATGCATCCAGTATTCAGGGAAATGTTGAACAAAACTAATATCTATCCCTGTTCTTTTGGTGGCGCAGTCTCTATAGGCTCCATTTCTCTTGTAGATCAGGCAGACTGACAGTATATTTTGCCAGCACTGATCCCCTTCAAAGATGTAAGCATACAGTAGTTATGGCATGTTCTCAGATAACACATGCAGTCCAGTGATAACATCTCTTAAGGAAAAGGGTCACAGACTTACCATATTCTCTAAACACTGATATACTTTGATCTCTGTCCAGATGGTATAAAACGTATTGGCAGCTTTTCCCAACCAGCCCCTTTAATCTGACAGTGGACCCTAGACAAGGCTCTCACAAACCTATATACATCTTGTACTGTCCTCCATAGGGCCCAGCTTTTCTGAGAGACCATAGGGACTTAGTCTCTAAAACTGGGAGACAAACAGATGGGCACCTCTTACAGGTCTAGATCAAGACTGCCAAGATAGACAACCTTCATCCAGCTCCCTGTTACATACTAGACACCAATACCTGGAGATGATAGGGGCAATACCTCAGTGGACCATTATGCCCCAGACAGATCCATTACCACATTTCAAGCCATCATTTCATGTGGAGTCCTTTCCCTAAACTGATGTTGGGGCCTTTTCAGTTCTGATGAGGTGGTGCTCCTTCAGCCTGATTCCAGGATTCGCCAGCAGATCAGGATGTACCCATTCCTTCCTCCTCACCTTTCCCTATTCCCTAAAATGATCAAAGATCCACAAGAACCTATCAAAGATCCCCCTGAAGGAGCATATACACTCCTTCTCTTTTTCACACTTATTCACTCTTCATGCCTACCTCCCACCTCCTGTAGTGTATGGCAAACTTCTCATTTTAACAGAGCCCATGGTCACACAGCAAAGAGCAGGGTCTAGTCTAAAACTTTAACCTTTGGGCACCCCAAGCATGGGGAAAACAATAGATGCTACAGTGCCTGCTGGAAGCAGGGGGCTACACTACAGTCCCCTGTATATGTATAGAACAGGTACAGGACAGCTAGCCACTGTACAAGCTACTGCACACTGCCTCACTAAGGTGCATCAATTCAAGACACCTCTACTAGATAAGAAGAATTCAGACTAGACCTAATGCCCAATAAACCCTTGGCCTCTTATTTGCGATTACCAATCAGGGTTCCAATTTGTGCCAGTTATAATAGGAGTTTTGTGATTTGGAAAGCTGTCCACTTTGAACTGATATGAGATCACCACAGCTCATGCCACATCAGCCACAGTATAGCGATAAGATGATATTGCCTTTTGGCTGCTACCTACCTGGGCCAAATGCAAACCAGAGACCTAGATCTAAAATGTTCTGTAAGCCATCATCAGTCCAACTCCTCATATACTGATCACGGTATACTGTATGTTATAAACACTGATCAGTAACCCTTCATTTCAACACACCATATGAATTACTGTACCTCTGGTTCAATGCATAGTGTTGGTAAGAGAAAGAAAGTGAATTTAGTCAAAGTCCATATT
The DNA here is from genome assembly GCA_016271365.2 of Neoceratodus forsteri. NCBI lineage: Eukaryota > Metazoa > Chordata > Ceratodontiformes > Ceratodontidae > Neoceratodus > Neoceratodus forsteri. Next base: position 567,878,355 of record CM057449.1, on the reverse strand, counting down.
ATTTGCTCCTTTTTCTTGTGACTATTTAAGCAAATTATATTTTCTTTTTTTTTAAACTTTAATTTTTATTAAAGCACACAAATGTAAGCTTCCATTTATTACAGCATCAAATCATCATAACAGGAGCAGTGACATTTAAAAACTAACCTTCAATGGTGGCACAGCATACATCCACATCAATACATACTGTATTTCAGACTTATGTTGCGGTCCTTGGCTATTATAAAGAAAAGATTAGTTTCCAGACTAACCTATCCATGCTCCTCCAGTTACACTTTGGGTCATTCTCATCAGCATTCAGCATCTCGGAGGAGGACCCAAGAGTCCCTACCACCCCTCAATCCCACAGTTTTGTCAAGGGATAAATGAGTCATCAATTTCGGAGATGTAAAACACCCATGCTCTCCATTTAAGCTCAAAGTGTGAACTTCTGCCATTACACCTTGCTACAAGGCATTCCAGGGCATACATATCGTTTATTATCGTTCACCATTGTCTGTGCATTGGCACCCTAGGTTGTCTCCAAAGGCAAGTAATCACCTTCTTAGCTGCCAAGATATAGACATAGAAACATAGAAACATAGAATTTGACGGCAGATAAGGACCGCTTGGCCCACCCAGTCTGCCCATTTCCCTACCTACTGGATAAGCTGCAGATCCTAGTTAACCAGCAGCCTACTTCTTCCTACCCCCACCCCCCAGAACTGCCTTATGACTATCCCATGCATGCTTGAATTCCACCACTGATTTTGACTCCACAACCTCCTCCGGAAGGCCGTTCCATGCATCCACAACCCTCTCTGTGAAAAAATACTTCCTTAAATTACCTCTGAGCTGCCCCACCTCTATCTTCAAATTGTGCCCTCTTGTTCTTGCACACCTCTTTTTTTGAAAGATGCTACCCTCTTGGACTTTGTTGATTCCCTTGAGGTACTTGAAAGTTTCTATCATGTCCCCCCTCTCCCTCCTTTCCTCGAGGCTATACATATTAAGCTCCTTAAGTCTCTCTTCATATGTCTTCCGGTGCAGACCCTGCACCATTTTAGTTGCCCTCCTCTGGACAGCTTCCATCCTGTCTATGTCTTTGTGGAGATTGGGTCTCCAGAACTGCACACAGTACTCCAGATGGGGTCTCACCAGCTGTCTGTACAGAGGGATAATAATTTCCTGTTTTCTACTGGTGATGCCTCTCCTATGCATCCCAGTATCCCCCAACCCTCCTTGCTGCTCCTCACATTGCTTGCCCATCTTTAGGTCATCTGATATGACTACCCCAGGTCCCTCTCCATTTTTGTTGTTGTTAGTATCTCACCCCCCATTATGTACTCTTCCCCTGGGTTTTTGTTTCCCAGGTGCATTACCTTGCACTTCTTAGCATTGAATCTAAGCTGCCATACATTTGACCATTGCTTTAACCTTGCCAAGTCCATTCTCATCCTTTCCACCCCACCCTGTGCATCAACTCTGTTGCAGATCTTAGTGTCATCTGCAAAGAGACATACTTTTCCTTCCAGTCCTTCTGCAATGTCGCTTATAAAGACATTGAAGAGGACCGGTCCTAATACTGAACCCTGCGGTACCCCACTAGTAACCCTCCTTTCTTCTGAGTGGACTCCATTTATTGTTACTCTCTGTGTCCTATTCTCCTGCCAATTCTTTACCCAGGCTGTCATCTTGGGACCCACACCCAGGCTGGCTAACTTGTATATTAATCTTTTGTGTGGAACTGTGTCAAATGCCTTGCTAAAGTCTAGGTAGGCCATGTCCACATGCCCTCCCTGATATAAACTTGTAAAAGTGAGCTCCATGAAATGTGAAGACCCTTTGGTGGGATTGAAAGGCGAAGAGATTTTGGTGTCAGCACTGCTTCTGCCCCTACTAAGGTGTATAGACTATCCATTATCTGCTGCCAATAAGGGACCGGTACTGGGCAGGTCCAGAAAATATGAGAATGCGAGATCTACGTTTCTCCGCACTGCCTTCAGCAATGCCCAAATTGTGCCAGGAGAAAATCTGCCAACTTAGAGGGGGTACTAAAATCTTGGTTATGGGACTTCCATGAGAATTCCCTCCGATAGGGAGCTGGGGAAATTTGAATTGAGGAGAGTGTATATTTTTCCAATGTTTCATACAAGATGGTCATAGAAAGTTCCTGATTCCAAGCATTCAGAATCCCCTGTGTTGAGTCACCCAGGTACTCCCTAAGGCCTTTATACAGAAGCCTTATTAAGCGTTGCTAATGTGTACCCTTAAGTGAGGATATAAAAATATTTAATAATAATGGTAGTGGGTTCAGTAAACAGCTTCTCTGTGAGCCCTTATGTAGGAGAAAGGATTGTATTTGCAAATACTGAAAGTATTCCCTATTTGTCAGCTGATATGTTGCTTGGAGCTGAGCAAATGGAATTACACCTCATGGGTCCAGAAATTGATAAATATAGGATAGGCCTCCTAAATGCCACCTATGGAAGGTAAGGTCTATGCATGCCGGCAGAAAGTGTGCTTCAGCCACTTGCAGTCATAAATAATAAAATATTAAAGCAAGGGCAGAAAAGGAGTGGACTCTATACCATGTTTATAAGATATGTGCTGCCCCAAAATAAAAATCTGCCAATTTTGGGAGTTTGGTTAATGGTGCAAAAACAATCCATCCCACATCATGTAAATCATTCAGTGTGCTTTCCATCAGTTTCCAAGGAGCCTGACATGCTGGGTTTAACCAAGATATGATAATACAAATTGTGACTGCAAAAAAGTAATACTGTAGGCTAGGGAGATTTAGACCTCCCTTTGCCAAGGGCAGTTGAAAAAGGGAGCATCTTAATTGAGGACAGCGTCCTGCTCATACAAATCTAGACAGAATGTTATTCCATGATGTAAAAAAATATGACGCTGGAGGGATTGGTATGATTTGAAACAAATAGAGGCATCTAGGTAATATGTTCATTCTGACTGTCTCTATTCTTGAATAAAAGGATAGATGCAATTGTGACCACTTGTGGAGGTCCCACTCAATAGCTTGTGTTAATAGTTCACAGTTAACCAAAGTTAGGTTTTGGAGAGATTGCAGAAGATGGATACCTAGACATTTTCCTTTTGTAAGCAAATTATATTTTCGGTGTTCCAGCAGATCTATTGAAAACCTTACATTGCTGCTTGTGTATGAAGCTACTATGATAGAATCCAAATAACCAAAAAAAAGCCTCCAGAGTCTCACTGCAAGTGCATAAAATGAACTATGCAAAACCTGAGGCTGACTGAACATGACAGTAAAAGATATGAACACATCGAAACCTCCAGAACTGAGTGTTACATGCAGTTTGTTTGGAGTGTGTCAGGCTCTCATCATTGTTCAGGGTATTCACAGATGATATTTTGCTTTGTGACATTCATAATAAAGGCAGTAATATAACAGGCTGGAGTAAGTAATGGAGGTCAAGGGGAATACCAGTTCAAATTCCAACATAGGTACTAGCCAAGTAATGGACAGGTCACTTGACCTCCATATGCTACAGCCCCCTCCCCTCTCCATTGCAAAATCAGGTAGAAGCAGAACCCCACAGAAAACAAGAGATTGCACCTCTATGGAGTTTTTCTGGGTACATTCATTTAAAATTATCTCATATTTTGCTGACCTGGTGATGCTGGTGCTGGAGAGCACATTGTGATCCCAGGTGGGTGACTCGGGTTCATTATGTGAACCAAGCTCCAGGGAGGGAAGGAGACTAAATCTGGTGCTTGGGTGCCTCCTGTGGTCAGAGGGGGGCATGTGCAACTTTGTCTCCTCCCTCACAGGCCTGCACGCAGTAAGATAACTTGAAAATAAGTTGGGAGGGGGAAGGGAGGGAGAAAAATCTAGGGACAGAAATTGCCTGCTTACTCCCGATGAAGACTGAACTTATACCTCATGTCACCATTATGGAGCTTGCCCACACCTCACTCATGGCACCAGATATGGATGCATTTCTTGAGCTGATGCCACATTACCTCCCCTCCTACACTGTCACTGAGGGTTGGGACAGGCAAGATGTGGACTTCCCAATGATCAAAAGGCACAGCAGGGAAAGGAGTGGCCTGAGGAAGCCAGTACCTGCGTGAGGTAGGCCAGAATAGAAAAATTGTGAATTAAAAAATTCGAAGATGTCATACTGAATGAAGCTGACCTAAAGAAAGCCCAGAAGATATATAGTTTTACTAGCATCACGTTCATTTAAATATTGTTGTATAGTCTGTAAACAGTTTTAGCCCAGGCTCCCATTGGAGGCAAGGGTACTCTGGGGGCAGGGTGTTAGAGAAGAGGGTCTCTTCAATCATGTAGTAAAGGGTGGAGGCACTTGGTTTCTGGGAACTGTGTATGGTACTCATACACTTACAGTTTCAGCATCTTGGAGACCTCCCCTTCTCCCATTGGGCTCAGCCAGGTGCCTGGCTATGGTAGAGTGATGAAAGCAAAGGCACACTTTGATGTAAACAGCAGCTGCAGCCTCAGCATCTATTACAAAAACAGCCTGTACCCTCAGGCAATCCTGGCAATCAAAGGTGGTACACAGATTCTCAGTAACACTGAAACAGTCACAGACAGATGTCAAAACTGAAATTGAAACAATCATGAAAGTTCAGCCTGAGGGGCAGGCCCAAAGCTTCAAAAGGCTCCTCATGCAGGCAATGACACAAAAACAGTGTCCATCAAATCATATTTGCATTAAACATGTCCATTAACATACAGACTCTGCAGGCAATGGCACTGCAGGTGATCAGTGTTAATAAGGACATTGATAACGATGCCAGCATGCCTCTGTATGAAAGTGCTACACTGGTAGGCTCATATAGACACAGTGTTGCAGCACTAAATTCTACCAGGGCCTGCTAAATTCATGTGGATATCAGGATGGATCCTGTTTGGTAAGTGAAGAGTTAATCATTCAGATTTCATAACCCCAGAACCACAGCAACACCCTCCACACATTCATGTGGGATTGATGTAAGTATTAAGGCACACCTGATGGCTAAATCAAAGCGACGGCTCATAGCAAATTAGATGAACTGCTCTAGAACCACTTCTTCCCTCTGAAGATTCATACGTGTCCCCGATGAACTTTAGAAGAGCTTTGGTGGCACTGCTGACCTATGGTGAGAATTCTACCCCTCTTCTTCAGGATGATGGCTCTAGTACTCCCACTCCATTCTCTCTTCACATACCATTGAGTCCCTTGCTAACCCCTCAAGGGGTAGACTAACAGAAAACTCTGAACCTGGAACCCCAGCCTTTTACCCATTATAGCCCTCAATTCTTCATATGCCAAAGGCTAAGCATAGTCAAGAACCCAGCCTTAAGGTGGCTGCCCAACTTAAGGTGGAATACCCAAGGTTTGTATTTACTTAACCAATGGGAAGCTGTTTTTCAAATGAAGCCTAACCAAAACTTCTAGCTTACTCAGCTATTATCACTAGTTTAGAAGATAAATACATTGCAGTCCATTTCCAGTCTCACAGATTTAAAACTTGCAGACTTTGTTTCAGTTCATCAATGATTTCACCTTGAAAACAGCTCACATGTTAACAAAATTCTATGCTATGGATGACCTTACACGCGGTAAACTCCCTTCTACATGAGTTGTCATGACTTCTACAGAGGTGGCAGTTATGCTTCAGGACCTCTGTCACTCTGCCACACATTACTTTCCTTGTCATATATATATATATATATATATATATATGGAAGATCCCTCAGCCACGAGGTTTATTTATTTGATTGATGGATTTACTTATTCATTGTACTGCTTTATTTGCATTTTTCAACCAGGAAAGGCACAGGGACTTGTGATAACTCATTTCAAGGTGTGTTCTGGTGGGTGGGTTGCATATACCTGTTTAATAGGCAGGAGTAATATTAGCCATGACACCAGGGAATTTCCCTTTCTCTATTTTATTAAGTGTCATGGGATCTTTAGCTTTCATCTGGACAGTGAACAGAGAAAAAAAGAAGGGCTTTTGGTTTAACATCTCATCTAAAGGACTACACCTCCACAGTGCAGCACCATCCTTGTACTGCAGTACAGTATGAGTTGTGGGTATTACTCCAAGTAGCTGGTGTGGGGCTAGAACCCATGATCTTCTGATCTTCCAGCCCCCCAGAGGTGAGCGAGCTGCCGTACCTACTGAGTCACTGATGCTACTTCATATAGGATAAATTGGCATGATTATGCAGTGACCATGAGTACGCTATTGCATAATTTGGTTTGCATTTTGGAAATAAAACAGCAAACATAGATAAAAAGAAGGTACACACAGGCACTCACCAAAGAGGCAATCCAAACATAGAAATATAGACAGTGATACTAGAAAAAGACCTGAAGTCCTGGGCAGGCAATATACTTTTCATTCTATTAAATACAATGCATTTTACAGAACTGATTACTTTTTGATTAACCAAGAGAGTATTCCTGGTTTAATCTCCTGTGAGATACGGTTATTAGTCATTGTGCTGTCTGAGGAGGGGAGAGGGGCAAAGTTTGGAGGTTGAATTCTCAGTTATTGAAGGATGCTCCTATGTTGGACAAACTAAAGGCATTCTTTACTGAATTTTTTTATCACAATAAGGGATCTGTTCAATCCCCAATGTCCTTTGGGGGCTGCAAAGGACTCTGTTAAGGGAGAATGTATTCAGCTAGCAACCAAGTGAAAGAAAATTCAGACTGAGTTGCTGGAGCAGTTACTGAGTGAAATTCGGCAGATTGAACACACACTTCACTCGAACACTCCAGCTGATGTACGGTCTTGGCTAAATATGCTCCAGGCACAGTATGCCAGAGTGTTGGTGGAGCAAGTGGAATTGGCTTTTTTTTTACCAAACCTAGGTACCTGAACTCAGGAGAGAAAGTGTTAAGGTTATTAGCCCTTCAGCTTCATCAGCAGGAGGCAGTGAGGGTTGTTAAGGGTCTTCAGTCTAGTCCAGATTCGGATGACATCACTAATCCTAGAGTTATTGTGACCATATTCCAGGCCTTCTATGACACCTTATATAGGGACAACGGCTGTGGTCCTTCCCAGCTAGAGAAAATATTGGCCTATAAAGATGAGGTGGAACTCCTCTCCCTTTCTGATCAGCAAAAGGAAATGCTTAAGGGGGCCATTTCCCCTCATGAGATCAAGCAGGCAACTCAACAGATAAAGCCTGTGGACCAGATGGCTTTAGAGCAATTTTTACAAGGCCTGTTTGGTGGGGCTCATTCCTTTTCTGGTGGAGCTATTTAATCATTTTTTTCAAGGGGACTTACCAGCTTTTCTCTGGTGGAGGCATGGATCACCCTGCTCCCCAAACCCTGCAAAAATGAATTCCTAGCTGAGAACTACCAACTCATATCACTGATCAACATGGACCTTAAGCTCCTGGTGAAAATCTTTGCTAATAGGCTCTTTTCAGTATGGGATGCGTTGATCAGTGGAGAACAGGTAGGCTTTATGAAAGGTAGGGTATCCAGTGACCACCTGCGGAAGCTTTACCACTAACTTTCCATGTCCAGGTAGGGCAAGGCCCCTGTGGCGCTAGTCTTTCTGGATGCAGAAAAGGCGTTGATAGGATTTTGTGGCCGTTCACGTTTGCAGTATTGAGTAAATGTGACATCCCCGAAGAATACATCCAATGGGTCTGAGTCCTTTATCAACATCCAACTGCTAGAATTTGGTGTAATGGAGTACTTTCTGACAGAATTCAAATGTGGTGGGGGACTCGGCAGGGGTGCCCCCTGTCTCCAATGCTCTTTAACCTTTATATTGAACCCTTCATTGGCAGGCTGCATAGTAATCCCTCTATTAAGGGTATTTAGTGGGGGGCACCCGCTATAAAATTTCAGCATACGCTGATGACCTCCTCTTATATGTAGAGAACCCTTTAGTTTCGATTCCATTGATCCTCACCAAAATTGAGAGGTTTTCCAAAATTTCTGCTTAAAAACTAAATTTATGTAAGACAAAAGTCCTGGCACTCAACTCTTCGCTCCCTAAGCAAGCAATACTCGATATGGGCTTGGCCTGAGAATCTCATACTCTTACATATCTGGGTATCAAATGCTCCAGACACCTCACTGACCTTTACAGGCTTAATTTAGACCCACTAGTGCATGCCATAAATCTGAAACTTCGTCAATGGCCAGCTCTCCCACTGCCACTATGTGGTCATATTAATGTTGTAAAAATGAACATCCTGCCATGCCTCCTCTATCCCCTCAGTGTGTTGAATATTTTTCTTCTCAAACTTTGTTTTTTCTGGTTTCAGAGCCTGCTTAACAATTTTCTCTGGCAGGGAAGGACAGTGCACCAATCTTATTTTAAGCTCACAGCCCCGCAGCACATGGGAGGTCTTCATCTCCCTAATTTTTTCCAATATTATTTTGCACTTCACTGCAGTAAATACCTCCGGTGGGAAGCAGATACTGATAATGGACAGGGTTCTGCATATGTCCCTTTATGGCTCTGAACAGAGCGAGGTTTTATACCGTGCCACAGGGCTCCAGCTTGATAGTCTTTTGTATATTAAATCCTCGCAGCTGCCTTCCTCTTTGAGGCAAACCCCAATCTATTGGTTCTTCAGAACCCATTTCCAGTTGGGTTCCTACTGACGTCCTAACTGGTGCAAAGATGTTTCCCAGCCAGTCATGGGTAATTCCAGTTTTGTATCAGTCACTGTCCTATCACTTCTTCTTTCTGGCCATAGTTCCCATTTTCTTCCATCTACTGTACTCTTTTATGGAAGGTGGCTGTCTACTGCCTTTTGCCACCCTTTGAGAATGTACTATTATTGGCAACAAGCCATGAGTCTGCACTAGACCTCTCAAACCTGGCAGGCTGTCTAGTGACGTTTGTACAAGTACATTAAGCAAGATAGATATTGTCTGAAGCATCACATTCTCCACAATTTATACTTAATGCTTCAGAAGCTCTACATGATGGGCAAACCTATATCCCCCACATGCTCCCAGTGCAGTTTAGGGGATGGCACCCTGAAGCTTATATTGTGGGAATGTGTTAAGGTGGTTCCCCTCTGGTGTGAGATAAAAATATATTTGGATCCCTTCCTTGGGCTAGAGGACTGCCTTGCTCCTAAAATGTATCTCATAGGTTACCATCCATCACAGATCTTCAGTCCTTAGAAGGGTTGTATGACTTTGATTGCTATAATGGCCAAAGTGGTTATTCTCCATCATTAGTTTGATGCTGATATCCTGACTTGGAGGAAATGGCATCACTAAATTTTGCAAGCATTAGTTATAGAAAAGCATATAGCTTCCCTCCGCAACTGGCTTTCAGCCTTTTGCTCTAGATGAGTTCTCCTGTACACCTTATTATCGACCATTTAGTTTTCTTCCATGGCTCCTTATCAGTATTTCTGGCCCATTCAAACATTAAGATGTCTTTCCATCCTGCATTTCACCTATATTACAAGAGACATTAGGGTGCAATGTTTTTGTTCTTACTTCTAAAAAAATTGCATTGAATGCATTTACTACAATGTTACTTAGAGAAACCATTTGACCATTTATTTCAATCCTTTATACCTGTTCTTTTTTGACATTTCCCATTAAATTAGTCATTGCCTTCCAGAAGAGTCTGGGATTTTGATTTACATTACTATCTAGTTCTTTTTTAAAGAATGTTTGTTTTGTTTTCCTGATTTGTTTAATATATTTATTTCTTGCCTGTCTGTAAAAGTTCCAGTCACCAGTTATACCTGAAGACTTTGCTTTATGCCATGTTTCATCTCTTTCTCTTTTAAGTTTATGTAGGATAGCACTGTACCACTTTTCATTTCTAGCCCTTGCCCTTCTTTTTTGTGTCGGAATGTGATGGTCACACATTTTTACAAACTCTTCTTGAAAGTATAACAATACTTCTGAAGCTATAAGTATCAGTTCTAATCTGATCCAATGTATTTTTCCAATATCTAACAAGAATTCAACATAGTTAAAATATTTAAAATTCCTCCAATCAACAGTTTGGGCCTGTCTAACAGGTTTTAAATGTTTTTGAATGGAAAAAAATAACCTGGTGATCAGAAAATGCATCAGGCAAAACCCCACTCCAGGAATATTCAAATGGTTGGTTAGTAAAAATAAGATCCAATAAAGCTGAATGTTGTTGATTTGTATTGTTTATTCTGGTAGGTTCTTCCGATAATTGATTATGTTGTTAACACTCCTGAAAATCAGTTAAGCTATTTATGAGTTCCATATGTAACCAATTTACATTAAAATCACCTGTAATCAGGAATGTAGGTATAGATTTAAAATGTATCATGAATTCCTGTAGACTGTGAAAAGTACTAGTTTATATTTTTAGGGGTTTGTAAATTCCAGCAATTAGTATGGGTTTAATAAACAGCATCCTTACTTCAACAAATAATGCCTCCAGACCCTTATCCAGTGAATTGCAGCCTTTCTCAATGATTTCCAATTCAGCATTTACATACATCAAAATCCCCCCCCACCTTTTTTATTTCTGTCCTTCCTAAAATGTTGATACCCCTCTATCTGCAAGGAGATGTCACAATTTATTTTACTCTACCAGGTTTCAATAATAATTATGCTATCTGGGCAGTATTTGCCTATCTAATCTTTAATTAAATCCAGTTTATTCCACATGCTATGAGCATTAAAGTGGACAATACTAAGATCATCCCCTTTCAAAACCTCTGCATTTGTATGATTAAGTTGTGTTGGCCCAGGGTTGGGATGAACATCTCCATTCATTAATAATGAGAGGATTCATACATACTTAAATAAAGCCACACACCATTTCTTCTTATGTTTTAAGTGAGGCATCTTAGTTAGTTCTTGTGTGATTTTTGTTACTTATAATGTAAAAAGAGCCAACTTTCTTTCTGTAGTATAACATACTCCTGTTATATACATCTGTGTTATCAAATCCCTGTACAATATGTGAGTTATTATACCTGCTATCCAATTCCAAATCCTGGTTAAAAAGGGGTCGAAATTCCATGACGTTGTACTCCCCTGGGTTTGACCATGGATTTTATCCTGGTTTCTAGATACTGTGAACTTTTCAAAGTTGCCTAATTGAAAACAATATACAAAAACTGAAAAACATACTGTATCGATATCCAATAGGCTTTCATGATGCTAAAACAAAAAATGTAAATAAATGCACAGGTAATTTTTTTAATAGCCAAAAGCTGACCTTCTACTACTTCTTAGTTGTTTAGCCCCTCAGTGTGCCACCAACAGAAGCCTGCCCAATCTGATCAGGTGTCAGCATGGCTCAACTGGAAGCACATCCACTTCTGGGCCAAAAGGTCATGGGTTCTAATTCTGCACTAGGACTGGACTCATACCATAAATGCTGGCAACCAAGTGCATTACTAGGGGTATGCTGTACTGTCAGAATGTGCAGTCTTTTAGATGAGATGTTAAACTGATGCCCTTCTGCCAATCTCTGGTGCGGTCCAGGTGGAAATAAATGAACCCAAGGCACTTTATTGCAAGAGTAGGGATTTTCCTGGTGTCCTAGCTAATACTTCCTTTCCCATAAAACCAGTTCATACAATTGTTCAAGGCTGTGTGTGCAACAGGGCTGCTCTTGCAGGCGTTCTAGTGAAGGCGGTGAAAATAATCCAATGTACAATGCTGAACCGCATGCACACACTCATGCCAATGGTACGTGAAGATGCACTAGACTCACTGGAAGCTGAAGCTCTGACGTTTATTCAGTCATATTTTGTGGTGAAACAGCATATGTACAGGAACAATCAATTGACGAGTTTGTAGTTTTGCATGGAGAGAGTCTTCCCTGAGTTAAGGAACGGGACAAAGCTTGGAGGAAACATAAGGCCTCCCAGCTTCCCCTAGAACATGCCAGGTATCGCATGTTAAGAAATGCCTGCAAAAAAGCTACCAGACTTGCCAAGTCTGAATATTTTTAATACTCTTTTCTCAAAAACATCAATTCCCCCTCCAAATTCTGGAAAGTGGTCCACAGCCTATTCTTCCCCTTTCTATCCACCTCCCCGTGCTGAAAATAAACAACTCATTGGACATCGAACCATGTGCAATGGCTCAAGAGTTTAACTCCTATTATACCTGCACCACAACATTTCTAAAGTCACTCCCCTCTAACCTCCCCCTCCTCATCCTCCCATACCCAGTACTCAATCCCTCCATGCCCATCCTTCCTTCTCTTTTTCTGTGGTCTCCTCAGAAGAAACACTAATGGCTCTTCTCTCTCTTAATCCTTCCAAAGGCTCATCGCCAGATGATCTTGACCCTAAACTTCCCTACATTTCAGCTTCTGCTATAGCTTGCCCTCTCTCCTTGATCTTAAATCTTTCCTTCTCATCCTCATCTGTCCCCCCATCCTGGAAACATGCTGTGGTCCTCCCTCTCCCAAAGGTTGGGGACCCCTCCTCCCCCGCAAATTTTCACCCAATCTCCCTATTTTCTGCCCTTGCTAAACTTCAAGAACACCTGGTCTTCTCTCAGCTAACCTCCTTCCTCAATGACTCTTCCTTTTTTACCACATCCTAATCTGGCTTTTGGAATAATCACTCCACTACCACCTCACTACGCAGGCTCACTGACTCCAACCTCACTGGGATAGATAATGGCCTCACTACCTCTGCCATCTTTGTCAACCTCACCAAGGCATTCAACACAGTCTCCCATGCTCTACTTCTTGACTCCCTTATGGCTGCTGGGTTGTCTACTTCTGCCCAAAACTGGTTTAGAGTTTACCTCTCAGGCAGAACACAGTCAGTCAAGATCCAGGATACAATCTCTCACCCCGTCTCTATTTCCACTGGAGTCCCACAGTGCTCTGTGCTTGGGCCCATTCTCTTCTCCATCTTGCTAAATGACTTGCCCTCAGTATGCTCCCCCTCCACCTCTGTCCATATGTATGCCAATGACACTGTCCTGTTCTTGTCTAGCAAATGCCCTGCTGATGTTGCAACCACCCTTCAGCTTGATTTCCACCAGGTTCAGTTATGGTTTGCCTCACATCAACTATTTCTAAATGCCAAAAAGAGTGTATCCATGACCTTTGGCACTAGGCAGAGACTTTCTAGGCTCCACCCTTTACCGTCTTTCCATACCCTTGATGGGACAATATTAGAGGACATTTCCTCATTCAAATACATTGGGATTTGGTTGGACCAACATCTCAGCTTCTCTGGCCACATTGATGCCATCCTGAAAAAATTGCGCCCCGAGCTTGGTGCCTTATTCAGGAACCATAGTTGCATCCCTCCTACAGAGCGACGTGAACTAATCCAGAAGATGACCCTCCCCATTTTTGACTACTGTGATGTAGTCTATGGTGCCACTCCCAAATCCTCTCTAACCAGATTGGACACTCTGTTTAACTCCTTCTGTCGATTCGCCCTTGATGCTGCATCACGCACTCATCACTGTGACCTCTACCACACCATTTCCCTTCCCCCACTTGCCAACAGGCACCTCACTCATTATGCCAAACTCACTTCTAAATTTTGGTTAGGAGAACTTCCCTCCTACTTATCATGTTTGCTCTCTTCCCCGCCTCCCCCTTCATATTTCCTCAGATCCTCGGTCTCTCGTACTTTATTGGTCCCCAGTCATACCACTCTTATTGGTCAGTTAGGCTTTACCCATCATTTCCTGCAAATCTGGAACTCCCTCCCCCCAAATACGGCACTCCTCCTCCTCCCACTCCCTTGCCTCTGCCTTACATAACTTTCTCTCATCTAACTGCTCCTGCTTTAACCCTCCTTAACTGTCCTCCTATGCCTCTGCTCCACTCCATGACTCACATCACCTATTAAACCTTTCACCCTCCAGCCTGCAGCTCAGCACACTCTCCTCCACCTTCACCACTATGCACTATGTTCCTCAGATATGCCACTTGTAATTAAATGCATATTTCACAGGTCTGATATATTTAATTGTATGTTATGTTACAAATGCGACTGAATGATTATTTATATTTTTTTTAACTGTCTTTGTTACAAATGTAATTGAATGTTTAATTTCTTGTATATTTTGAATGTTAAACTGTATGTCTAATTCTTCATCAAAGAGTACCTCCCCCACCCAGTCACACTGGGAGATGAGCAACTAGTTGTTCAGTTTGCCTTCCTGGTGAAACAGTTCAATAAATAAATAAAAAGACAAACCTTATTACCCATGTTCTCTGAATTGTGTGATAGTAGAATGGCTGTTAGTGGGATATGATCAATACAGACTGTTTGCATGGCTAATAAGGTTTGTCTCTTTTTTTCTCTGCCCCCCTACCCATGCAAAACTACAGACTAACCTGTGTGAGTAAATGATGCCTGTAGTGAAGCACAAAATAGATCTTAAAAGTCTTTTTAAAAGGTAAACTGACCAGATTATCCATGTTTAGACCAAAGGGAGATACTGTTAACTGATCAGGTCATAATCAGCTTTTTAGCAACAGCTGGTGAATGAAGGTGCCAGAACAGCATACTGTGCTCTGAACAGTTTAGCAGACCGACAGTTCCCCAACCCTTTTAACACTGGATGAGAGTTCCTGCACCTCTGCCATCTTTTTTCCTTGATGACTATAGAAGTGTTCCACCACCTTATGATATCAGCAGTTCCACACCTACAAATCTAGAGGTGAAAGTTCCCCCACCTAAGCATTTCTGTATGTGTGTGTGTGGGAGGGGGGATGACACCACAAGCAGCACACCAATGTGCAGACTTACATACTGAAACATCACCACTCTGAGTCAAACTGTACTTCTTTTCTGCCACAGAATGAATGTATGACTCACAAGACTGCATAAACAGCCAACTATGGAATTACAGTGTAAATTGAAGTGCGTATATTTTAAAAACATAGAAATATAGAATTTGACCACAGATAAGGGCCGCTTGGCCCACCCAGTCTGCCCATATTATTTATTTCTTTTTTTTTGTACCTTCATTTTCACTGTAGACCCACTTGACCTATGGTAATGCCTCCCCCCCCCAATTACCCCTATGATTCTCTTGTGCCTTTGATACATGATGAATGGAATTGCTATGGTGATGATGCATACTGGCCTTAAATACATACTGACATAGACCACTAGATCACTCAATCCCATTTTTCCTTTCATGTCCCTTTTAAAGGGGCTAGAGAGGCAACTGCAACATGCAGTAACCCCCCTTCCCACTCCACGCTGAAAACGGTGACCTTTTTACAGAGTTATATGGGTGGCTGTGTCAGGGACAGTTGAGCAGGGCCCCAGATCTCAGCTTTCTCAAAGTCACTTGCACATGGCTGTCACTGGCTAGGGGCACATATCCTGTGCCAGG
Organism: Neoceratodus forsteri; assembly: GCA_016271365.2. Lineage (NCBI taxonomy): Eukaryota > Metazoa > Chordata > Ceratodontiformes > Ceratodontidae > Neoceratodus > Neoceratodus forsteri. The sequence continues at coordinate 567,863,044 of CM057449.1, read as the reverse complement.
AAGGTCCCTGCCATACATATTTACATGCACACCTCCCCCTTCCCCAGTGCAGTATGGATAAGGGGCTGTTGAGCCCTACTAAAAGAAGTCAGCCCCTTCTCTGCCCATCTCTTTGCCATGTGGGATGGGGGGCAAGTAGAAGCTGATGCAGTTCCGTTTACATGTTAAAAAATTGGGATACAGTCATCCTGTCCACAGATTGCCATGATCCATTTAGGTGCAAAGCAGAGAATCCACAATGGGACCTAGTCAAGCTTCTGACTGGAAACTTGTTACCTAGCATAAATCCATCCCCTCTGTCCCAACAGGCTTGCGGGGGGGTGGGGTGGATAAGGACAGTTCATGATGCCAATGCGTATGTTGCATAAGAAGGCTGCACTGTTTGGACATTCGGGACCTGACAGCGTATGACTCATACTGTTGTGAATCATCACACATCCGTGACTAGGGCTCTTCTTTTTGTCTTTGTTGTGGTTTTACTGTCATGGTAATTAAACATCACTGAATGAGTACAATTAGAAGAGAGAAAATTCATAGTGTTAAAGGTGTCATTCTTCCCTGATCGGGTATCATTGATAAACCAAACTGTTCAGATTTTCACAAGAAGGTATTTGCAAGACAATCTGAGACAGAAAGCTAAATCAGAAGCATTACAGGGGCGGTACATTGAACAAAGAATTTGTCTGGCACCATCTCCTTTTCTCAACATCACACTTGCAGAGTGCCCATTAGGTTACATGCATATGTACAGCACCTGGAAATATGGAAGCATGTGAGTAGAGAAAAGCTATTAGTAAACCAGAGTGCTTTTGAGAATTAGAGAATAGCACCCCAAGTTGCAGGGAGAGAGGTTAGCTTTTATTCAGTCTGCATAATCTCTTTATTAGAAAAGCCATGCTCAAAAAGAACTGGAGTAGATTTAACTAGATGCAATGCATTTAATGAGTTCATAAAGGCACCTCCTTAAATCTTGTCAATTAATCTGTCCCTTGTAAACACTGAAAACCTGTTAAGGTCTGTAGTCAGGATTTAGCAATGGGTGCACCATGAAAAGTCAAATGTAGCCCCAGAGCAATTAAATATTTTTTTCCTTTGATTGTTGTGCCTACTGCAGCACTTCCAGCAGGAACAGCCAGCTGCCGGCCCCCACTGACCCAGAGAACAGCAGGCTCACTCGGTATGCAAGGGTCCAGCATGGCCACCATCGGACCCCACCAACGCGATTCCATGACAAGCCTCGAGGTCAGCAGGAGCATGGCCATCAAGCTGCACAGTCACGCCCAGCTCTTTTTCCACCTTGGTTTTTCACCCCAGGAGCCAGCAGTGCAGTGATGCACAGCGCATACACAGGCATCTTGCCGAACTCCTCCCAGTCTTGCGTTGCATCTTGTGTTGCTCCCGGTCATCACCAGGGGACGCTCAAGCATGACACGATCCCTGTAGCCCACCCCAGAGGAGGGAGAGCAGTCCCAGGATGCTCAATCCAACTTCTTCCCTGCCAGCTCTTGGCGGCCTGAGTCTGTTCCTGAACCTGGGTTGCCGGTGTGGTGCGAGGTGTGGCATCCAGCAGCTCAACCCTCAGTGCCACCGGGCTGGCATCCAATCAAACATTTTTATTAAAAAAATAGAAACAAGATAAAGGGTGCTGGGCATCCAGTAAACTCCCTGGTTGCATCTATAAAATGGAATAGTGGATCACAAACAAAATAATCAGACTGGTTGCTCTAGAGGTCATTATCAGATGGATTAGATGGTGTGCATGGTTGAATAAAGAGTAAAACAAAGAAAAATGTCAGTTTCTTCCATTTCTTTTATACATAGATACATATGTAGACAATGACAGCAGAAAAAGGCCCATTGGCTCATTCAGTCTGCCCACCTTTTCATCGAGTTTATTAGCAATGACCTCCAGTTATGAGTACAACTACAACCAGTCATTTATTAGCCATGAAGTGCCCTGACTATCAGAAATTATTACTTAGCTACAACATTAGAGAACCAATATTCAAAGAAACGCAAAGAGGCGCGCAAAGGTTTGCACTGCACTTTGCAAGTGGCCAGGAGTCTGAGGATACAATATTTAGTCAGACTGTGCACCAACTGCATATAGGGCCATGCTGCTGCAGTGCAAAGTCAAGTAGCGCTGCCCCGACATGGACCCCCTGCTGTGTAGGGAATATAGGCGGACAGAGAGGATAGCACCCTAGTGCTATTTGCAGTTTTCAGAGGGACCCATGCAAATGGACCCATTGGGAATGCAAGGCACTAAGTGTCCATTTGAATGCCCATTATGGGCCCATTTGCATGGGTAGTGGCAGTACGTTTGCACGGTGTTGCCCCCCTTTTGCACGGTCCCATGGAGTGAAGGATTCCCTGGTGCATAGTGTTCCCCCGATTGCAAACTTTTAAATATCAGGCCCCAGAACATTTTTTTTTAATTTAGTATGCTTTCTTCTATGTGCCACCCAGTAGCTCAGCCCCCGCTTACCCTCAGACCCCCATCTTGTCCCCTGGGGCTTACCTCCTCTTGGTGATTCCCCCTGGATTGCCCCCCAGGGTGGGGTCACCTCACCGGTGTGAACCTGCACAATGATGAGAGAAGGATGCTGGCAGTGGCCCCTACCAGCATTGTCTCCCTGGCTTACCCCCCAGAGCGGGGTATGGAGTTGAGCTGGATATAGTGAAAGATGGGATAGATCAGCTTGGGGAGACTCCCAGCGGGCATTCAGAGCCGGGGGAAGTGGGGCATCATATATGCGGCCACTATTTGTTTTTTATTGGTTTAGATCCTAAAGGGGTGTGGCTTGCAATGACATGAGGACGCATTCTGCGCCAACATCTGGCATGCCCCCCACTGTAACTCAGGCACCATCTGCTGCTGTGCCCCCAGCCTCTGCCAGAGGTTAGTCCAGGGCTGGATACACATTCCCCCCTCTCCCCAGAGAAGGAAAGCAGTCCTAAGGAACGTTCACTCCTTCTCCCCCAGTCGGCCCATCAACTCCCTTGTCCATTCCCAAACCCAGGTTGTCAGCATCACAAGTAGAAATCCAGCCACTGCACTAGTGGGTCCACTTGTCCCAGAGCATTTAAAGCACTCCTGTCCTTTGCTTCCTGACTACAGGGGAGTGAACATGGAAACTGGCAACTGCGGTTTGACTTCAATTCAGAACCCTTTTTTTCAGCTTCAGCACTTCAGCCAAATACACTTTTGGGTCCTTGGTATTGGGGTCTTGCAGGCTACAAACAGGGTTAAGTTATAATCTTCCAGTACTTTTCACCCACCCCAGTTAATCCCAACCTTCTCCACTCTCCCCTGGTCCTTCGCTCAGATTAAAAAAAAAAATCTCAACACCTACCACAGTGCCGGGATACAGAAGTGTGTTTTTCAAATAAAAAAAGTCCATGGAGAAAGAAGGAGAATTGTAAATTACCGGGGTGAGTGCGGGGGTGTTCATGGGACTAGCCCTGGCCCCCTGGGAAGGGCTAAAATGTTTAATTAATTAACTGGCCAAAGTTGAATGTGTTCCCAAAGTAGCCCAAAGGTTCGACTAAGCTGAATCGAAGTTCAAAGTGCTTAATTGTCCAGATGAAACTTAAAGATCCCATGGCACTTACAGAAGAAGAACAGGAAGTTTCCCTGGAGTCATGGCCAACAATCCTCCATCAATTACAAGAAACAAAAAAAGGTCCATGCAACCCTTCCCCCAGGACCCACCATGAAACAAGTTATCCCAGCTTATTGTGCCTTTCCCAGTTAACAATGACAAATAAACAAATACATAAAAACATATAATTTCAGCGCATTAATCTAATAGAAAGGCAAAATTGGCTCATCCTAATTCCTTACTGGTGTCTCCTGATTACTGTATGTCACAGCCCATGTATGTGCTCCCTTAAATGTGTTCACTGTCTCCTATAATCTAACAGTTTGACTGATCTGCTCTGTAGCAGGGCTTTACTTTGATAGAGTACTGTAGTTTTAATTTAAATACCAAGTCATAAAAAGAGAAGAACTAAACTTATGTAGAAGTAGAGATGTTGCAAAGTTTTATTCCGCCTGTGGAGTTAATTCAAAATCATCAAATGTGCCCCACGAACAATTTCACAAAATTGCCTTTTAATGACAAAACTTTGCATGTAACTTTGAAGTTAACTTCGACTGTTAACTTCTACTTTTGTTCCTAACTCAAAGCACTTAAAAAAAGGGTTTGTCGTGTGATTCACATCCTTCTTGTCACATGGGAGGCCCCAGCCAGGCAGGAATCGGTGTAATTTCATTATTCAGAGCTGAGTGAAGCAGCAGACAGCAGCAGATCTCAAAGCTACCTAGCAAATCAACCCTATTTGAAATATTTAATTTTGTACATTTTCTAAATTTATTTTCACCTTATTTTTTATTTATTTATTGAAATGTTTCACCAGGAAGAGACACACTGAACAAGAAGTTGCTCGTCTCCCAGTGCGACCTGAGGAGGGGTACAGTTGGATGAAGAATTAGACATACAGTTTAACATTTAACATATCCGAGAAAATTAAACATTCTATTACATTTGTAACAAAACATACAGCTAAAAAATATCATAAATAATCATACAGTCGTATTTGTGACATAACATACAATTAAATATACCATACCTGTGGAATATGGATTTAATTAGAAGTGGCATATTTGAGGAACATAGTGCAGAAATTTAATATAGCTTTGGAGCCCACTCCTTGCAGGAATGGATCACGGTTATGAGGCAGATTATTTAGCAGTTATTGAATAAATGAGGTCCCATAGCGGAACATCAAGGAGGATAGTGGGGTAGACAGGGGAAACAAGCTAGGGGAAGGAAAGGATAAAAATGGGGGAAACATTACCAGAGAAAAGTGAGAAAAAAATAATAATCAGTTGTGAAGGGCAAGTTAACACACTGCTACTGCAATCTGGGAGCACCTCAGACAGAACAAAAAGTGCAAATTATTAGCGCAAGTGAACTAATTCATTTGAGTAAGTGCAGGTAGGTAGAGAGGGGGCAGGAGAAAGGTGGGGTAAGGGATAGGGAAGGGAAGGTTGAATCATACCTGGAACTGGCCCCTTCAGAGTGCGGAGATAGCTGCCAGTGGTGGAATGAGGCAAGGACTTAGAGTAAGGGGCAGGAATAGGCAAGGACAAGTTGGGTAGAGATAGTAGAGGGGATGGTAAAGGGAAGAAGGAGGAGGAGGGGTGGGAGAAACTTGCCTAAGACTAGTCCTCTTCAGGATGCTGAAAACCCTGCCAGAGAGCAGAGACGAGTTAGGTAGAGATGATGGAGAGGAAGGGGGAGAGAAGGAAGAGTAATTTCCCAGTGCTGGTTCCCATGGGATGCTGAAAACCCTGCCAGGGGGCAGAACTAGGTGAGGACAAGTTGGGAAATGAGAAAAGAAAGGATGAAGGGAAAGAAGGGAAGAGGAGGGAAAGAAGAAGCTTGCCTAAGACAAGGCCACTCCAGGATGCTGAGAACCCTGCCAGAGCTCAGAAATAGGTGAGGACTAGTTGGGTAGAGAGGGCATGGGGGGATGAAGGAAGAGTAATTGCCCAGTGTTGGGTCCCTCCAGGATGCAGAGATACCTGCCAGGGGATAGAATTAAGTGAGGACAAGTTGTACAGAGGGAATAGGGGGCATAGAAGAGGAAAGGAAAAAAGAAGGAGGGAGGAAGGGAAGAAAACTTACCTGACAGTAGACATTGCCAGGGTGAAAAGATTCCTAACAGAGAGCATATTTAGGTTAGGACAAGTTATGTAGAAAGGAGAGAGGGGGAAGGGGAGGGGAAGGAGGAGGCTTGCCCAGTGCTAGACCCCTCCAGGATGCTGAGAACCCTGCCAGAGGTCAAAACTAAGCAGGGGCAAGTTGGCAATGGGAAAAGAAAGAAAAAAAGTTAGGGGTAGGAGTGAGGGGTTAAGCAGTGGAGGGAGAGGAGAGTATGCTGAGAAGCAGGCTCAGGAGGATAAAGGTTTAATAAGGGATGTGAGTCATGGAGGGGAGCAGAGGCATAGGAGGACAGTTAAGGAGGGTTAAAGCAGGAGCAGTTAGATGAGAGAAAGTTACATAAGGCAGACATAAGGGAGTAAGAGGAGGAGGAGTGCCATATTTGGGGGGAGAGGGAGTTCCAGATTTGCAGGAAATGGGTAAAGCCTGACTGACCAATGAGAGTGGTTCATCAGGGGACTAACAAAGTGCAAATGTCAGAGGATCTGAGGGAGTGGGGGGGAGAGCGTGAGCATGAGAGGTAGGAGGGAAGTTCTCCTAACCAAAATTTAGAGGTGAGTTTGGCACAATGAGTGAGAGCACCTTTTGGCAAGTGGGAAGGGCAGAGCATGGTGGGAGTACAGTGATAGAAGTGCGTGAAGGGCGTCAAGGGCAAATCGACAGAAGGAGTTAAAGAGAGTGTCCAATCTGGTTAGGGGGGTTTTAGGAGTGGCACCACAGACTACATCACAGTAGTTGAAAATGGGGAGGATCATCTTCTGGACTAGTTCACGCCACGCAGAAGGAGGGATGCAACTACAGTTCCTGAATAAGGCACCAAGCTTGGAGCGCAATTTTTTCAGGATGCCATCAATGTGGCCAGAGAAGTTGAGGTGTTGGTCCAACCAAACCCCAAGGTATCTAAATGAAGAGGTGTCCTCTAGGACTGTCCCATCAAGAGTATGGAAAGATGGTAAAGATGGAGCCTATAGACTCTCTGCCTGGTGCCAAAGGTCATGGAGACAGTCTTTTTGGCATTTAGTAATAGTTGATGTGAGGCAAACCATAGCTGAACCTGATGGAAGTCATGCTGAAGGGTGGTTGCTACATCGGCAGGGCATTTGCCAGATGAGAACAGGATGGTTTCATCAGCATACATATGGATAGAGGAGGAGGGGGAGCATACTGAGGGCAAATCATTTGGGAAGATGGAGAAGAGAATGGGTCCAAGCACCAAGCCCTGCGGGACTCCTGTGGAAATAGGGAGGGGGGGCAGAGATTGTATCCAGGGTCTTGATTGATTGTGTTCTGCCTGAGAGGTAAGCTCTAAACCAGTTTGGGGCATAAGTAGACAACCCCGAAGCTGTAAGAGAGTCAAGAAGTAGGGCATGGGAGGCTGTGTCGAGAGCCTTGGCTAGGTCAACAAAGATGGCAGAGGTAATGAGGCCATTATCCTTCCCAGTGAGGATGGAGTCAGTGAGCAGGTGTAGAGAGGTGGTAGTGGAGTGGTTCTTCCGAAAACCAGATTGGAACAGGGTGAAAAAGGAAGAGTCATTGAGGAAGGAGGTTAGTTGAGAGAAGACCAGATGATGGGCAGAGAGGAGGGAGATTGGGCAAAAATTTGCAGTGGAGGAAGGGTCACCACCCTTTGGGAGAGGGAGAACCACTGCATGTTTCCAGGATGAAGGGACAGAAGAGGATGAGAAGAAAAGATTTAGGATTAAGGAGCGAGGGCAAGCTATAGAAGAAGCTGAAAGGTAGAAGAGTTTAGGGTCAAGGTCATCCGGCAATGAGCCTTTGGAAGGATTAAGAGAGAGAAGGGCCGTTAGTGTTTCTTCTGGGGAGACAGCAGAAAAGGGGAAGGAAAGGAGGGCATGGAGGGGTTGAGTGTTGGGTGTAGGAGGATGAGGAAGGGGGAGGGTAAAGGGGAGAGACTTTAAAAGTGCTGTTGCACAGGAGGTATAATAGGAATTAAACTCTTGAGCCACCGAGCACCTTCCTGTGTCTGTCATTCATATCGTTATTTGTCTTTATTTTGAACTGAAAATATTTTGTTAGTGTATATTTGTTTTGGTTAGTTTAGAAAGTGTAAGGTGTGTGTGTGTGTGTGTGTGTGTGTGTGTGTGTGTGTGTGTGTGTGTGTGTGTGTGTGGTGTCTCTTTTTCTCATTTTCTTAACTTTTTGTGTTTAGAATGGAGAGAAGTGGAAGGAGATCAAGGAAGGGTGGGGCGGTTGGGATTAGGATCAACAGGAGAGCATTTGAGAGAGGAGTGAATGAGCCCCCACCAAGATCAGGATGGGAGTTCTGCTGCACCATTGCAGCAGCTGCAGGAGCCTGTGATTTCTGCCCCAGTCCCAAGTCCTGATGTTGCCAGTTCCACCCCCAGCAGCTCAACCACCACTGGCAATGTCCAGCACCTTGCTACCATAGCATCTGGTTCTCCCCCCTTCCCTGGGTGATCTGTTATGTGGGAGTTCTTTAATGTAGATCCTGCAGATGAAACAGTGGCCATCTGCAAGGTCTCTGGTCACACTATAAGGCAGGGGAAACAAGGCAGCTGCCTTTGGGACTGGCGGCCAGTGGACACTCCTCCAGATCCACCACCTGGCAGAGTGGCATGCAAAGGAGCATGAGGTGGGTGGTGCAAATGGTGGTGGTGATGGTGAAACAGAGCAGCAGGAGGTGGTTCATCATGCTGCTGTGACTCGGCATAGCTGCCATAGGAAGGAACATAGCAGTCATCGGCCACACACAAGATGACAAGCAGCAGTGGCAGCAGGTGATGTGGACCCCAGTATAGTGGAAGCAGTGTGGCCCAGTGGTTTAGGGCTCTGAGCTGCAAACTTGGTGACCAGGATTTGAATCCCACAGCCCCTACTTGCATACTGTGTGACCCTGAGCAAATCACTTAACTTCCTTGTGCTCCCAGGTCGCACCTGGAAATAAGCTTTGGCCTAATGTGCCTTTCCTGGTTAAACAATTTCCCCTTACCCCATAGCACTTGCCACACAGGGAGATGTGACAGTTCTATGGGATGAGGTCCAACAGCTGTGCCAGGACTTCAATTAGTTTCTACAGGAAGTGAGAGATCAGCTGGACAATATGTCCAATCATGAGAAGAGTCTCACTGTCCTGTCTGAACTGCATGGCGGTAGTAGCCCTGGTGCAGCTAGCGGCAACAGTGGTGCTGTGTGATGAATCTCACAATGTGACTGGTGTTGTCATGACTCATGTTGTGTTTTTGTGTCTTTGGCAATTTTATTATTTGCTGATTACTATTTCAATCCTGTATCCCTATCCCACCCTTTGTGTACAACCCCTGACCCTCAAAAAATATATAAAAAGTTATAAAAAAAAATATTTTCTCTCTATACTTATTCTCTGTCCTCTTTTTAATTAGTCAAATATTTATTTCTAAATTTGTTTGTGTTACTGTTATAAGTTGTCGAGGTACATATCTCATTCCATCCTTTCACTTGCTCACTCCTTTAATGTTATCCTCATGTACAGGTAAGCATTCAACTTTCTGTGATGACCATGGCCTGTCCCTTTCCCATTCTGTTTTCTTTAAAGGAAATGTCTAAGATTCTGGTAATGGCATTTTAAATACAGTAGCTCATTACCTTCTTCTGTGGATTGCCATTTGAGCACAAAAAGGAATGTGTTCCTTAAGTCAACTATGGGAGGGAAGTGATCAAAAATTGTGCTGAACAGATGGCCAGGCAACCCCTTGAGTTGCTGACCTGCAGGCCCCAACCCCATGCTCAGGCAGTTTGTGGTGTCTAACCAGGCAGAACACAGGAGTGTGCTGCAGAGACGTCAATGAATGACATTTTCAAAACCGTTTTATGTATGTTAAAGCAACCTTTGTTATAAATAAACGTTATTGCTCAACTCATAGGGCCCCTGTTAGTTGGGCAGTGACTTTCATTTATATCAAAGATTCCTTTAGTATATACAGCATCAAACAGCTCAGAAAATGTCCTCCTTTGACTTCCATGTGGCACGCCCCCTTCCACTGCCTGGTTAGGCATCACAAAACATCTGAGTGAGGGAGTGGACCGGGTCCAGCTGACCGGGAAGTGGAAGAGTTCAACTGGCTATCTGCTCAGCACAATTTTCAATGTCTTCCCTTTTGTAGTGGACTTAATGAAAAAAAGTCTTTTTTGGACACAAATGAGTGTTGCTAGCATAAGGTAATGTACTAATGTATTGTAAAAGCCATTACCAAAATCTTAGAAATTCTCTTTAATCTTTACACATGAACCCCTTTCCTTCCTTTTTTTTGTAGTGATTCATGTATTCTCTCACTATCCACCAATGTCAAGTATTGTACACAGTAATTGCAAGGGAAAATAAATGTGATTCTGGTAGTTATGGTTTGAGGGTCTGCCACCACCATCCCACCACAGCCACCACTGCCACCTCTATGCCAGTCAGACATGAAAAGTTGTGTCCCCCAGAGAGAAACCACTTTCCTTAGGTAAATACTGTTCTTGCACATACCAGACAAAGCATTGAAAATCACATGAGAAAATTGCAAGCAAAGATAAACATGATTCTGGTAGTTATGGGTTGGGGGCCTGCCACCACCGCCCCAACACCACCACCGCTGACACCTCTATGCCAGTCAGACATGAAAAGTTGTGTCCCTGGAGACAAAACACTTTCCCTAGGTAAATACTGTTCCTGCACATGCCAGACTAGGTATTGAAAATCACACAAGAAAATTGCAAGGGAAGATAAATACGATTCTGGTAGTTATGGTTTTTTGAGCCTGCCACCACCACCACCCCAACACCACCACCGCTGCCACCTCTTTGCCAGTCAAACATGAAAAGTTGTGTTCCCAGGGAGAAACCACATGCCTGCTGCCAAATACTGCTGTTGCACTGCCCATGCAAGTTGGGAAAAACAACATTATAGAAATTGAAGAGAAGTTAAACATTGCTGCATAGTTGTGCAAGGCTGAGTTTTTATCATCCCACCCCAGGAACACAACACAAATACCAAGTTGCTGTGTTAACAGTGAGAATGGAGGTTATAGCTTAAGGAAAGGGTGCTTTGCTGATACTGCTGCTGCTGCTGTTACTGCTGCTGCTGAGATATGGACTCTTGCTCACTGTGGAACTGGAATTATGATGCTGATACACAGTGCAAAGGTAAGTATTTCTTTTTTATTTCTTTATAATGGGGGTTGGGGTTACTGGTACCCAATCAAAGGCTAATATGTTCATAGTGCTCTTACATTCATTTTCAGTTATGGGTGCCAATGACATAATTCTGCTGCTGCCAGACAGATACAACATAGATGTTGTTTTAATTCACATTTTCCAACCAAGAAGGTATTTTTTTTGGTGGGGGGACCTTGCTTCTGTGCCATTAATACATTGATAGTAAATCACTGTCTCTGCTCTTCTTCATTACAGGTATTCCTTATGCTTGTAATTTTTGCCAGTGAGGAGTTGGATTCCACAAGCAAATGATGATGACTGACTAACCCAGGGTCATGATGAGTACCATCCAACTGTATCAGTGGTATTGCATCTTGCAAGGTAATAATTATTTCATTTACCTTTGATGGAGGTGTGGTCATTTTCAGTGTAAATTGTGCCTGGTGCAATAGTCAATATTTCCTCTTGCTGTTGTTATAATTTCAGGTACAGTACTTTCCAGAATGTGTCTGCGCTGCTGGACACTTGAGTTGACGGAACTGAGAAGATGGAGATGGCTTGCTTGCCCAGTGATGCACCTAGTGGTGTGTCAAACTGCCTGCCTTGTTATTGTGCCATCAATGGGGTGCTCCTTATCTGGGGATCGCCAATGGTACTTGCAGGCATTGCACAACACACTTAAGAGCCTTTTTGTTTTTCATGACTGGGGTAATGATCACACTTTGACTTGGGGTGGTAGTCCTACTGCCAGGAGCACTACTTGGCCCAATTCCAGAATCCTCCTCATCTAGTACCACATACATGTCCTCCTCCTCACCTGCACCTCCATGTCCCTGATGTAGTGCCGGTTGTATTTGGCTTACATTGCCCACTGAGTTGGATGGACTGGAACTTATGCTTTCTCGTGTTGATGGCACCAAATTGGGTGCCTGATTTTAAGGTGTGTATGTTGCCCACCTGTGCTGAGGTGACTACCCTTCTTACCCCTACTTACGTGGGTTCGACACTGTTGACAACTTGCCTCTGTCTTTTCAGATGGGTACAGTACATAAAAATCCCACACTAGGGATTTATGGGGCCTTGTATTTACTTGGTGCCAAGATGAATGTGATAGCAAAGGAGAAGATTTGCTCTTTGTTATGTTTTGAAGTGACTGGAAACATGGAAAAATGAGAGAAACAGTGCTAGGATGTTCCTTTTTCGTGGTAGTTATAGCAGTTAAAGCAACAGGAAAGATACATTCTGTGACACCCTGTTTTGCCCTTTTCTTTTCAGGCTCCCATGGGGGATCCATGTTGTCTGACACATCATCCACATCATAGTCTGCAAAAAAGCTGGTGTTCTCATCAACCTCTGCAGGTCTGTCCTCCAAAGTAGCAACAGGCTCTGTGACAGGCACAAGCACCTCCTCTTCATGACTGGTGTCCTCATGTTGCTCCACATGTACCACCTCACCATCACCCACTGCCACTGGACACACATTATCAGGCTCCACCTCCGACCCACCATCACCAACAGCACCACTTTCAAAATGCACTTCAAAACCAACCACTTCCATACCCACAGTGTGTTTGGTGGTGGTGCTGCTTCTTCCTGTCACTGTGTCACTTGACATTGACACATCCATCACCATGTCGGCCACAGATTTGGCAGAGAAAAACTTAAAGTCAGGAAAGCAAACACCAGGGCAAAATACGTTGCTACTACTGCTACTGCCTGTCACAGAGTCATCTGAATGTTGTCCCTCTGCCCTCACTGAGACATTTTTGATTCCTGCACCACTATTAGGGACCACAAATTCAGCAATGTTCTTTGTGGCTGCTCCACGGCCTCTCCCTTTAGTTGCCCTTTTCTTCCCAGTCATTCTTTAGTGCATGCATGGACACAACTGTCAATCTGGTTAAATCACAGGAGGACAGTGATTTTTTTTCTCAATAAAGGTGTGCTGGCAGGGACACAACAATCACTCTGGTTAAATTGCAGTCAGGAGGACAGTGATTTTTTTTTCTAAATAAAGGTGTGCCAGCAGGGACACAACAATCACTCTGGTTAAATTCACAGTCAAGAGGACAGTGATTTTTTTCTCTAGCACAGGTGTGCATGCAGAGACACACAACAAACACTCTGGTTAAATCGCAGTCAGGAGGACAGTGATTTTTTTCTAAATAAAGGTTTGTGGCAGGGACACAGTAATCACCCTGGTTAAATTGACAGTCAGGAGGACAGTGATTTTTTTCTCTAGCACTAGTGTACATGCAAGGACACACAACAATCACTCTGGTTAAATTGCAGTCAGGAGGACAGTGATTTTTTTTTCTAAATAAAGGTGTGACGGAAGGGACACAACAATCACTCTGGTTAAATTCACAGTCAGGAGGACAGTGATTTTTTTTTCTAAATAAAGGTGTGATGGAAGGGACACAACAATCACTCTGGTTAAATTCACAGTCAGGAGGACAGTGATTTTTTTTTCTAAATAAAGGTGTGATGGAAGGGACACAACAATCACTCTGGTTAAATTGCAGTCAGGAGGACAGTGATTTTTTTTTTCTAAATCAAGGTGTGATGGAAGGGACACAACAATCGCTCTGGTTAAATTCACAGTCAGGAGGACAGTGATTTTTTATCTAGCACAGGTGTGCATGTAGGGACACACAACAATCACTCTGGTTGAATCGCAGTCAGAAGACCAGTGATTTTTTTCTAAATAAAGGTGTTTTGGAGCTGGACAGTGATTTTTTTTTGTAGCACAGGTGTATACGCAAGGATGCACAACAATCACTCTGGTTAAATCACAGTCAGGAGGACAGTGATTTTTTTTCTAGCACAGGTGTGCATGCAGGGACACACAACAATCACTCTGGTTAAATTGCAGTCAGGAGGACAGGAAATCCCATTGAAAATGAAAGGGATTTCCCATGATATAGTGTGAATTATGCAATGTCTGACAAAATATATTTCACCAAATAACCCAAATATTTTTGCTTGTCTTGGACCTACAGTACAGGTAAGAAAATCACAATAGTCTCACTCTAGGAGAATGGCAACTCAAATATTCTCACTGTAGGTCCTTCAGAATAGAAGTCTGACATAATTTCATTCCGATACTTGATTGTTCGTAGAAAGTTCTATTTACACAATTTTAACTACTATATAACTTCCTTGAGACAGCAGCATGCACAACCATTTTACAACACAAGCCCATGAAACTGCATGTTATTATTTATTATTTATTTCATTTTTGCTGAGTGGGTAAGTGCACTAGGCAAACAAATGCCTATTTTCAGGCATGACCTAGGAATTTACATACATGGTGTGCATTACAAAAAATGGCACAAACCAATAAAATAAATTAAATATGGCATGGGCCCGATAAAAATATTCAAGGAGTGCAGTTCTTCAGAACAAACCAGCCACACACTACAAAATGTAAGTTCCAGGTGTTCTTGCTTTATTCATGTCACCAAACAACACCCTCCAAACCAAGCACAATGTTCCATACCATACATGGACTTTTTTAGGGAGTGAATGTATGACATGCTGCCAGACTGATGCTTGATTCAGCAAGCAACTATAACAATTACATTCGCTCCTAGCAAGGAGAAGAGAAATGTTATTAACTATGAGACAGACTAAAATCAGAAAATGAAAACCAGCTGGCCCGCTGGTGCAGAGGCATGGCGGCTGTCTGCGGTGCCGACGACTTGAGTTCAGGGATGGATCCGGGTGTCAGAAGGCCAGCCAGGGAGATCAGGATTGAGCATCTGCAGGACTGCTCTCCTGCTCCTGGGGGGGTTGAGTGTTCGGTGCAATGTGGACCCCCAGCGGAGGCTAGGGTTACTACAAGCACTCCAGCACCTGCACGCAAGGGGGTGGTTGGACTCTGGCCATCATTGCATGTCCCCGGCCCCAATAAACCCTGGAAAAAATCTTGGCTCCCTGCTAAGGAGCCGGCCGCAGCGCCGACCCCTCTGGCCACCTAACTCCACCACTTGTGGCCCCATTCGGGGGAAGGTCAGCCCTGAGCATGAGGGGGTCAGTCACTGCAGCAGGGTGAAACCCACTTGCGGGGTTAGGGGAAGCCTGGGGGAAAAGCATACTAAAAATAAAAGAAAATGAAAACCATGCGGTACTTAAATGTTGGGCTTGGTCTCAGGGGCATTGCTTGGTGTTGTGAATAAAGCAAGAACACTTGGAACTTAAATTTTGTAATGTGTGGCTGATTTGTCCCAAGTGACTGCATGCTTAACTGTTTGGTTGCCTGCCAGCTCCCATAGTGAACTAGTGATAATAACAGCAAGAAGGGCCTCACATCTGTTACTCGGAACTGGACCAATAAAAATAACTGTATGCCTGACATTTTACTTGTGCTCCATGACCCCTGTGACATCACTCATGTCTTCACCACTCTTTATGTCATGGGGTCACAGACCACTTGTAAGAAATATCAGGCATATTTTTACTAGACCAGTGCCATATAATATTTAAACCCTTGAGGAAAGGAGGGAGAGGGGGATATGATAGAAACTTTCAAGTACCGCAAAGGAATCAACAAAGTCCAAGAGGGTAGCATATTTCAGAAACCAAAAGCTTAGATGGCACAATAGCAACAGATATCTACCGAAAAGAAATTGATGGAAATACAATTTTGTTAGCCAGTAGCTGCATTCCCCCACGTGGCAGTAAATATCCCTGTTGGACAGTTTTAAGGACAAAATGAAACTGCTCCACAGTTGATAGTTTTGAAAATGGAGCTGACATTCTGAAAATAGATTAGTAGTTAGAGGCTATGCAACAAAAAATATAGAAAAAGCATATACGAGAGCCCAGAATACTGAGAGAGATAGTTTGTTATTGAGCAAAGCACAAGAACAGGAGACAGATCAAAAGTTTAATTATGTTATGGGATATACAGTACAGTCCAAGGAATTGGAAATTATACTTCGTAGACATTGATACGTCCTTAGAGCAGATCCAGGTCTTAAAGAAATAGCAGAAAATCCACCACGAATGTGCTATAAGAGAGCACCTACCCTAAGGGACCTATTAGTGCTTAGCCATTTCAAAGAAGAAATAAGAAGTATGTGGTTAAAACCACCAGAAGGTTGTATAAAATGTAGAAAATGCATGTATTACACCTACATTTTACAAGGGAAAGAATTTGGTAGCTGTAATACGGAAAAAAAGTATTTTGTCAGACTATGCATTACATGTAGCACCGTAGGTGTTATTTACTTAGCAGTATGCAGTTGTAATGCTTTCTACGTTGGTAAAATGGTATGGAGTTTCAAAACACGAGTAGGTGAACATGTAAGAGGCATACAAAGGAAGGATAATACCTATGCTATGGCGCTCCATATCATGGAAACAACAAATGATGGTACACATTTGTTCAGATTTATGGCTATAGATAAAGTGTGTAAACATCCTAGAGGTGGAGATTTTGATAACCTAGTATTAACTAGAGAACATTTCTGGATACTTACACTGTGAGCTAATAAGAAACCAGGTTTAAATACCCACTTGGGCTTAAGCCCTTATCTCAAGAAACGATGAAGTCTATTATAAATAAATATATGTATTGCCATTGTACTTTTATTGCCTCATTTGTCTTAATGTTTTATCTTCAAGGTTTAATTATTACATTTTTCTGGAATTGTTAGAACTTAATAAATATAGGCATTGAGAATATATATATATATATATATATATATATATATATATATGTGATAAATATTAGTTTCAAGTTTGCTGTAATAAATTAAAAAGTTTATTGTGATTTAAAGGGACATACTTCCCTTTTTTACAAATAATTTAAGTTATTTGGTTTAAATGCTTTTCAGGTGTTTTAGTCACGTGAGCTATTTAATGCATTTATAAGGAGTATATGGTGGTGGATTTTATAGGTGTCTTTGAAAAAGGATCTGTGATCCGAAACATGTCAGACGTTTTGGGGATTTGGAAGCTGTTGTGAAATGAATAAATGAATGGATTTGAAAATGTTCCTGATCTTCAGTTACAATTCTTTTGGTGTTCCAGTGTAAGGTTTACGTGTGCTGGAAACTTTTTGTGGATACATTAACTATGATCTGCAGCTTATCCAATAGGTAGGGAAATGAACAGACTAGGTGGGCCAAGCGATCCTTATCTGCCATCAAAGTCTATGTTTCTATTGCAATATATATATATATATATATGGATATACTGCAACATGTCAATATCTGCAACTGTATTTAATGGGTCTAATAAAATCTGCTTTGAAATTTGTGTTTTTCTTTCTATACTGTATGTTGCTTTCCTATTGGAAATAGCATGACTTTAGTGATGTAATAGTGGTACAAGAGAACAAAGCCCAGGGAGTATGCATAGGTATGCCCTGTAGTAGTACATCTAATTTGCATGGTGAACCCTTCTTGATCCGACAATTACATTTCGTCGTACAACAAGCAAATACAATTGGCATATTGTTAAAGGTATGCGCATACTGTAATCATAGCCTTACTGCATTGATACAACTGCAGAGAGTGCCATTCATTGGTTAGAGCACAAGCTGGGAAACCAGGAGACTTCAAATTCCACTTACTCCATTTGTAACCTGGTGCAAGACACTTACCCTCTATGCATTTCAGCCCCCCTTGTAAAACAAAGGGTTGAGGTTGGAGAGGGAAATGGAGGTATGCTACAATTAGACTTGAAAGGCTGATGTGGATACACTAAAGCTCAAATAAGCATTTTATTTAGTATTGCTTATATGCCATATTCCTGCATGCCACCCCGTTAAAACACCAGATGTTGCATCTCATTCTGGCAATCCTAGATGAGTGGCACTATCTAAACAAATGTTTTTTTTTTTATTTAGGTTTTTTTTTGACCAGGTAAGTGCACTAGACAAATCCTGCCTATTTTCAGGCACAACCCAGGGGAGGGGGATACAGATGAATGCCAAGTGACCTTGAACCAGCTTAAGCTGTTGGTGGTATTTTTAGTGAATGAGGGAAATTTGGCCAGGACACCGGGGAAATTCCCCTACTCTTTTCGATAAGCACCATGGGATCTTTAATCCACCTGAACTACCACCAATCCAGGCAGATGGGACCTCGGTTTAACATCTCATCTGAAAGACGGCACCTCAGAAGTGTGGCACCTCTCTCATGCTGCACTACAGTGTCAGTACTGGGATATTAACTCAAGTGCCAGATGTAGGAACTGAACCCACAGCCCTCTGATCTCCCGGCCTCAGAGGCGAGTGTGCTACCTACTGAGCCACTGACACTGCATAAATGACCCAGGGGTGGCCCAAGAGGAATTTGTTGCAAGACTGTCTGATAGTAGGAAAAAAAGGAAACCTTATATTTTAAGGCTAGCCCTTTATCAGAGAAAAAAAATGGATAAGTGAAGGAAGGGCATATCCCAATATAGGCAAGAAGGATATTGCATGGATAAATATTTGGCACCACATTAATTTCATACAAAGGGGCAAATGCAAGAGTGGCAAAGGAGGGTCCATACATATAATGGCATTCATACAAACACAAAATAGGCAGCAGATGAAGGCCAATTTGGTCTATCACATCTGCTCGGTAAATGATGCAGGGTCTGTGGCTTACGCCAGTGACCATGACCCCCTTCATGTCTTTCCCTCCCTCCCTCCCTCCCCTTTTCCCCTCCTCAGTCCCATGGGTTCCCTACATGTTTGTCCCAGGGCCTCTTATAGGCCCCCACCATCTTTACTAAGACCACCTCTTCTGGCTTCTCATTCCATGTAGCCACTACCCTCTCCATGTAGAAATGCTTCCTAACATCCCTCCTAACCCCCCATCAGCTTTATCCTATGCCACCTCTTGTTTCTATTGTCACTCATTTTACTTTCCACTCTGTTTATCCCCTTCAAGTATTTGAAGGTCTCTATCACATCACCCTTCTCCCTCCTCCCTTCCAGGGAATTCAGTCAAAACATGTCTGTTATGCCCAGGTAGACTTTTATCTTTTGGGGTTTAGCAAGGATATATTTAGTAACCCCCCTGCCCATCCCCAAAGTTTCACTGGTAAGATATGGAAAATCCCTGCACTTTCTTAAGTAAGGAAAATGCTTTACAGATAATAGTCACAGTCCTTCCCTCCTGACAGCGCATTCAATTTCCATGCTTTTCATGCTCATTGTGCCTTGATCCTATTGATGCCGAATGCTCTTTCTCTCTACCTAAGTGTGATATAATGGAAATAACCCCATGTGGTATCCTGTAGAAAAGTCGATTAAAGCAACAGTGGCAACACCACAAACAGTTTTTTCTGCTCAGGTAATGGATTGGGATCAGCTTGGCTTTCTTTTTCTTCTTTGTTAGCTAGGGAAATCAGACATGTTCAGTGTGTGGTACAGTAGTATAACAAGCTTGAAAAGAAGTCATATTGTTTTGCCTTTTACAGATCAAACCTTTTCTCCCTTCTGATTTTAAGATGCTCCTTTAATTAGAGGGACAGACTGCAAAGATGGAAATCATTTTCCAGATCAAGAAGGTGACCTTAAGACAGGCATGGTGGTTCAGCAGTGGGCCAGACTGCTGAACTTACTGCAAATCAATAGCTCTGAGTTTTAATCCCAATGACATTCATGTGGTTTAAGTCTGAAATCACAGCAGCACAGGGATTTTTCTGAAGGGACCCAGTGTCTAAGCACTGTCCAGCTAGTGTTTTCCATGGAAGCAATACCTGGCAAAAGCAAAGCACTGCACTGTGAAGAATCTTCATCCCTACAACCAGCAGAGATAAATAGCAGCTACACAGCAGGCATGAGGTGTTTAAAAAGAAAAATCAAAGAATAAAAACATTGAAAAGAGGTTACATAGAAACTTGGCACTTTAGAGTGGGAAAAAAAGACTCTAGGTCTGTCATGTCCACTGTCCATGCTTTATAAGCAGGTATACATAAATATACTGTGTAACATGACCATGCAAACAGGTCCTCGTGTAAAAAACAAAGATGGGTATGTAGGATGATTGATGGAACTAGCAGCTAGTATTATTATATATCTCTTTCAAGAGTAATTATGATTGCCAATGGTTTCACCTTTCTTTTTCTTTGAGTATGGCAGGCTGAGCAATAGGGGATATGGAACAGGCAGACTCAAATTATGCCATTTATAATCATGTGTGGAGGGGCCGGACCATAACTTACAAGTGAGTTACAAAAGTCCTGCTCAATCACAAATGATGATAAACTCTGTATTTTGATTCAGGCCATTGCATATATGATCTATACAATGTCAAGGTACTAGTAATAACTTTTAAATCAACTTGTTTGAATATTTCACTGTTTCACTTTGAA
Organism: Neoceratodus forsteri; assembly: GCA_016271365.2. Classification (NCBI taxonomy): domain Eukaryota; kingdom Metazoa; phylum Chordata; order Ceratodontiformes; family Ceratodontidae; genus Neoceratodus; species Neoceratodus forsteri. The sequence goes on along the minus strand of CM057449.1, from coordinate 567,842,837 downwards.
TTCAGCTGCTGGATTCAGTGCTGTACAGTGCTATTGTGATGTCATCTCTTATTTTCAATGCTGCTGTCTGATTGGTTCAGAATATATTGTGATGTACCTACCCAACATGGCAAGATATTATCTGTGACATTTGAAATATATAACTCAAAAGATAACATAATATCTTGTGAGTTGGGCATAAGATATCACTTTTCATCTTGTCATTTTTATATCTATTTTTTTTTAACCAGGAGAGATACATTAAGCTGAAGCTTGTTTACAGGTGCAGCCTGGGAGCACAAGGAAGTTAAGTGGCTTGCTCAGGGTCACACAGTATGCAAGTGAGAGCTGTGGGATTCAAACCCAGGGCTCCAGCTCAGAACCTTAAACCACTGCACTATACTGCCTCCATATCTAGAAGTGTGTATAAACAGATTTATCTGTGAATGCGGCTTCCAAGTCCATCATGTGCATTCTTTTTAGGATAAACTAGAATATTAAAAAAACAATGGCTTAACTGTAGCATTCTTATTGGTGGACAGCATTCTAAAAGAGTTATGTTACTAGCTAGAAACCTCTACAAACTATAAAATCATTAGAATTTTAACTATAAAAACATTCACTATAAAAAAACAAAAAGTTTAAGGTAAAATACCATTAAGGAAATCCAGGGGTTAGATTACCATTTTGACTCTAAACCTAGGGCAATAGGGTACTCAGTTTCACCTCATATCTCATGATTCCCTAGGGTCAGATCAATGGATAGTTACTCATCTCCTCTCCTGCCTCAATACAGTGAAACAGAATAGAATAGAGTAGAATAGAATAGAACAGCACAGAACAGAATAGAGTAGAATAGAATGATGGTGTTATGCAGTGCCTTTCTTACACAATGCATCTGCAAGTACTTTGTGTGCCATTGAATGAGACACAGGTGGTTTCGGGACTGTTCCTCTGTAACCACAGCAGCAGCTATTACTGTAAGTGTACACATGGGCAATTGCATATTTTATTGAGAGAAGGAATGTTGGCCTGGCCAGTAAGGTTACCCTTACTCTCGTCTTGAACTTACACCTCTACAACCACCAGAGAGGGGCAGAACCTCCTTGGTTTAAGGTCTCACTCAGAAGATGGCATCTCAAACAGTACTATACCACACAGCACTGAACTGCTGTCTCTGTTATAGACACAATACCATGTCTCATTTTGTACCCATGTCCATGTGGTTCATTGGCAACAGTACCAATTGAATCATGCTGACAAAAACTGATAAATGATGGCCAAAGCCGGACAGCTTAGTACATCCAATACACATATTGTAGGAGGAAATGTCAGTCAACATAGAAATCTGAATCTTTTTGATTAGAGTCAGTCAAAAGAAAAAAACTGTTGTACTCTGCAGCCTTCAGATGTCAAATCTTAAAAGGAAAAATGAACACTGCAGTGTGTAAGACCAGATGATTTTTCAAGAAATGTCATTACTGTAAACAGGTGATTACATACACTTTTCCTAACTGCTATGCCTCCACACAATCTCTCTCTGTTGAACAAAACATATTTTCTGGATGGAAGACAGGACCTTAACCCCTGCCTGACTCCTGTTGATTTTATTTAAGTATTTACTGTACCTCATTGGGGGATGAAAGTGACGGGGAATGGATATGTATATGTATAGGCTTCTGAGCTACATCTTAACAAACACTAATGAGGTCAGTACAAGAGCAAATCTATGCTGGGTCATGCTAACCTGTCAACAGAACATTTCCATTTTACAGACCTACAGTAGATTTTACATGCTGAGCCTGCTTGAATTAGTATTTAGGCAGTGCCCACACATACACGCTGTATTCACATGCATACCAAATGGTGTCTACATGTGTTTTTTTCACCCATTGATTTCTGTCTCTTCCAGGTAGAATAGGCATACAGCTATTAAGGACAAGGGCCACAGCATGAGCTACACAAAAATAAGAGGCTTTGCCAACCCAGTAGAAAAAAAGAGTTATAAAACACAAAAAGGTATGTACAGCCTGAAAAACATCTGTTAGACATCATTAGTGGAAAAAATAGTAGAGCAGAAAAAATGAGAGCGCAGAGGAACTAGAACTGTGCATTTGATTATATAAGAGTCAGAGATTAACAAATTCAAGAAGGAAAAAAAAACAAAATTAAGAGCAGAGTTGGAGGGGGAACTATACAAAGGAATGGTGGCAGAAACAAACATGTCTTTTTGATATGCAAGTTTCACAGACAATAGAAACATAGAAACATAGACTTTGACGGCAGATAAGGACCAATTGGCCCACCCAGTCTGCCTATTTCCCTACCTATTGGATAAGCTGCAGATTCTAGTTAACCAACAGCCTACTTCCTGCAACCCCCCACTATAATTGCCTTATGTCTGTCCCATGCATGTTTGAATTCCCCTACTGTTTTAGACCCCACAACCTCTCCAGGAAGGTGGTTCCATGTGTCCACCACTCTCTCCATGAAAAAGAATTTCCTCACATTACCCCTGAGCTGTCCCCCCTCTAACTTTAAATTGTGCCCCCTTGTTCTTACACATCTCTTTTTCTGAAAGATGCTACCCTCCTGGACTTTGCTGCATCCCTTTAGGTACTTAAAAGTTTCTATCATGTCCCCCTGTCCCTCCTTTCATCAAGGGTATACATATTAAGTTCTCTCAGTCTCTCTTCAGATGGGTTCTGATTTAGACCCTGCACCATTTTAGTTGCCCTCCTCTGGACTGCTTCCATCCTGTCTATGTCCTTGCATAGATGAGGCCTCCAAAACTGCACACAGTACTCCAGATGGGATCTCAACAACTGTCTGTACAGAGGGATAACCACTTCCCTTTTTCTACTTGTGATGCCCCTCCCTATGCATCCCAGTATCCCCCTGGCTCTCCTTACTGACTTCTCACATTGCTTACCCACCTTTAGGTCATCTGATATGACTACACCCAGATCCCTTTCCATTATTGTCGTTGTTAGTACCTCCCCTGCTATTGTGTACTCTTATCTTGGATTTGTATTTCCCAGGTGCATTACTTTGCACTTCTTTGCATTGAATCTAAGTTGCCATATGTCTGACCATTCCTCCAACCTTGCCAAGTCCCTTCTCATCCTTTCTACCCCCTTCCCCTGTGTATCAACTCTATTACAGATCTTTGTGTCATCTGCAAAGAGGCATACCTTTCCTTCCAGACCCTCTGCAATGTCACCTATAAAGACGTTAAAGAGGACTGGACCCAGTACTGAGCCTTGAGGTACTCTACTAGTAACCCCCCTTTCTTCAAAATGTGTTCCATTCACTATTACCTTCTGTGTCCTGTTGTGCAGCCAGTTTGCTACCCAGGCTACCACCCTGGGAGCCACTCCCAGGCTGGCTAACTTGATTATTAATCTTCTGTGCGGGACTGTGTCAAATGCCTTGCTAAAGTCTAGGTAGGCCATATCCAGAGCTCCTCCCTGGTCTATTACTTTGGTCACCCAGTCAAAGAAATCAATTAGATTCATCTGACATAACCTTCCTGCTGTGAATCCATGCTGCTTTGGGTCCTGTGCCCCGCTGGCCTCTAGGTACTGAACAATTCTTTCTTTCAGAAGTGATTCCATCATTTTCCCCACCACTGAGGTCAAACTGACAGGTCTGCAGTTTCCTGCTTCTGCCTTGCTCCCACTTTCGTGAAGGGGAATCACATCTGCCCTCCTCCAGTCCTCAGGTACCACACCATCTTCCCATGATTTGTTAAAAAGTGTGGTTAGTGGTGTCACTAGGTCCTCCCTTAGCTCTTTTAGGATTCTAGGGCGAATCCTGTCAGGCCCCTTTGTCCACCTTGAGTTTTAGGAATTCTTTCAGGACTGTTCTTCTGTAAATGGACTGGCGTCAACCCACTACCCAGAGTGCTTCTATTGTTTGGTTTAGGTAACTCCTCCTCTTCTTCTTTTGTGAATACTGAGCAATATTCATTTTCAGTATCTCTGCCTTTTCACTGTCTCCTCTGCCCACCTCCCTCTCCTTATTAATCTTCACTATCCCTCCCTTAACCTTTCTATGCCCTAATGTACCTATAAAAGGTTTTATCCCCCCCCCTTCTTAACTGAGTTGGCTATCTTTTCCTCGGTTTGGGCCTTTGCTTTTCTGACTGCCTTCCGCACTTCTTTCTGCTTTAATTGATACAGTTCCCTGTCGTGCTCCTTCTGTGATTCCTTATACTTTTTGAATGCAGCCTTTTTCTCCTTAACCTTCCCTGACACCTCTTTTAAGAACCATAGTGGTTTTTTATTCCACTTTGTTTTCTTTATTTGTTTCACACAAAGGCTTGTTGCCTCCATGATGGCAGTTTTGATTTTTCTCCATTGTTCTTCCACCCTCCTTTCTGGCCATTTGCCAATGCATTCCTCAGGTATTCACCCATTATGCCAAAGTCAGCCCTTCTAAAGTCCAGTATCCTTGTCTTGTATGGCTTGTCTCCATGGTTGTGTTTATTGTAAGCTACACTGTGCAGTGGTAGCTTGTTCCCAGATGTCTACTGACTTCTAAATTTGTGATCTCTCTCTATTTGAGAGTACCAGGTCTAATATTGCTCCCTCCCAGTTGGTTCCCCACTAGCTGTCTAGGCATGCCTCCTGTAGGGCATCAAGAATGACCCTGCTCTTGGATGTGGCTGCAGTCCATGTCATCCAGTTAACATCTGGCATATTCAGGTCCCCCATCTATAGTATCTCCCCTTTTTCAGCCATTTTGAGAATGCCCTCTATCATTTTCTTGTCCATTTCCTCCCTTTGAGACGGGGGTCAGTATACAACCCCTGTGCGGATTGTGATGCCATTCCCTGTCTCCAAGGTGACCCAGTGTGCCTCTTGTCCTTCCCCTTTACTTTTTAGTTCTGTAGCTCTGATTCCTTCCCTTATGTAGAGAGCTACTCCACCTCCTCTTTTACCCTCCCTGTCCCTTCTGTAGATTGTGTACCCTGGTATGTTGACATCCCAGTCATGGTTCTCCATGTACCATGTTTCTGTGACTGCTGCAATATCCAAGTGTTCCTCTTCCATCAGGGCTACTAGCTCTGGAAGCTTGTTTCCCAGACTATGGGCATTGGTACTCATTGCCCTCCGTTTAATGTTGGCTTTATCCTTTTTTACCCCATCCCTGCTCTTATTGCCCTTGCCTATTTTTCCATTTACCCCTGTCCTACCTCTCTGTCAAGCTCGGTACCTCAGTGTTTACCCTACTACCTGCCATGTTTTGTAGGGGGGGGCTTGAACTTTCCTGTTTCCTATCAGCACCTCCTCCCTTGGCTAGTTTAAAAGCTTGCCAAGGAAGCCTTTAAACCTGTCACCTATGAGCTTGTTCCCCTTCCTGGACAGATGCAGACCATCATGCCAGTATAGACCTTCATCTCTCCAAGTGGACCCCCAGTCCCCAATGAAGCCAAAGCCCTGTGCTCTGCACCAGTTTTGCAACCATTCATTAAACTGCATGGTGTGCAGTACCCAAGCCTCAACCCTGCCATAGACTGGCAGTACCTCTGAGAAAGTTATCGTGCTTGCTACCTGTCTGAGACCCCTCCCCAACTCCACAAATTCATCCTGCATTGCACTGATCTCATGCCTAGCTAGGTCATTTGTCCCGAGGTGGACAATGATATCTAGTTCCCTCTCCTGTGATGCTGCTTGTGCAATCCTGAGGATTTATTTCCTGTCCCCCCAAGCCATGGCACCAGGCAGGCACCTTAGTTTCCTCTCCTCTCCCTTCCCCAGGTCTACACTCTTAACAACTGAGTCCCCTATCAGAAGCTGTTTCTTTCCCCTGTGGTGTCCCTTGCCACTTTTTTGTGGGTCTCCCTTGTGGATGTCCCCAGCATTCTTCTTGATCTCCACTAAGGGTGACATCATAGAGGAATCTTGATTTGCCAGACTGACGTGATTTATGTAAAGGTACAACTCGGGGGCTACGCCTCTGTTCCACCACCCTCACCCTCCCCAAACCTACTGCGGTCCATCTGCTCTTCACACATGGCAACAACTGAGGCAGTGGTTGTGGAACTGGTGTTCTTTGGGTGGGGGAGGCCTCCATAGTCCTTGCCAGTTCAGCCTGGTGGTGGGCAACCTCCTCCCTTAGAGCTGACAGTTGCCTGCAAATAGGGCAGCAACGTAGGTTCCAGAATGTCTCCCAGAAAACTGCTGCCCCACAGCCAGTGCATTGCACCACTCCCCATGCCCTCTTCCTTATAATATACAATGAGTAACATATAACATATATATATATATATATATATATATATATATATATATTTTTTTTTTTTGTGTGTACTTACCCTTTATGCACTGTGCTGGGTTATTTAGAATATGACAATAAATGACTTCAGTCAACCCTGTACATTATTGCCTGAGTTTTCGGATGGTATTTCAGACCTGCACATCTGATTCAGGTTACATAAGTCAGTCGTGAAATATTCAAACACTGTCATTCTAACAGACACAAATACAGCATAGTAGAATCTGAAAATACATTATTGTAATTTACAAAAGAATCAAAATATGACGATTCCATTGATCTACTTTTTTATTTGCTTATTTATTTACTTGTTTATTTAAAAATTGATAACTGAGAAAGGCACACTTAGACAGGGCTCCTTTTCCTTATGCGACCCAAGGGAGGGGAGAAGGGGAATACAGAGAGAATAAAACAACTCTGGGATAGCATTTCAATACCAAAATAAGGTTGGGAAAACTAGCTTTTAGACTTCTAAGGGTATGTGAGTTGGCATTCAGATTTAAAATCCAGATCCCGGACATTTATTGAGTTCTATTAAAGGCAAAATGCCTTCAACATTTTTTTTCTGTATACCGTGTAGTTTGAAAGCATGAACAATGATTCCCTCTCTTACATCACCCTAATTCATCCTAATTTAAATTAAATGAAGTTGCTTCACTCTGTTGTGCCCTGTTGTGAAAACCTGCTTGACTCCATTGTAAAGGTCATGACCCGACTCATGCAAGGCATCATAGTAGTTGATGATGCTTAATTGCACAAGCTAGCAGAAGTGCTACATCTATTAGTCAGTTCCATAGGATGTCTTCTGAGTTGTGTTCTTGTCTTGTTCTGGCTATCAAACTTTTCAAGATAAGTTCCTTGCTGTTTTCTGTTGTTTAAAGTGTGTCTAAGTTGCATACCTCTCAACTGTCCCTGATTTTCAGGGACGTCCCTGATTTTGCCTCAAAATTTTGCTCTGTCCCTCCTAAAAATAGTGTTTCCATGACTAAACAGTGGGGGTTGTAAGCACAAAATAATGTCAAACATTAAAGTTAGAGACTTATTCTTCCTTAAAAAATGCATGTTATACTAAGCCCTTTATTCTACCAGCTTTCTGAGTGGATATCATCAATTCTGAAGATGCATCCCTGATTTTGGTCCTTTGTCCCTGATTTTTTTAAGCCTTGTCCCTGATTTATGAGGCAGGAGGTTGAGAGGTATGCTAAGTTGAACAAAAAAATGCAGTTAGAAGAATGCTGCTGCTTGTGACATTTTGTTATTCAACTGAATAATTGGATTACAGTATGTGCTGGGAGCTTTGTTTCCTTGCTCACTGAGCTAGCAGTCCAGGTGACATCAATGTGCTTGTCGCCTGCTGGCAAACAAACTTTGCTCAGCAAGTGAATTGCTTTTTGTGATTTCATTTCATTTCTGAGTGGGAATAAAATGTTTTAGAGAATGTTTGTGACATCTTATTTCTGTTTTATTATAATACAGTAGCTGGTGCTATAAGTTCATTGTTTGTGCACTAAGTATGAAGTCCCTTTGTTCTTGACTCCTTTTGCCAAACAAACTTCTTAGCAAATTACCTGCTTTGTTGGCTTAAAGTGTGTCCCAGCTGTAAAAAAAAATGCTTTACAGGATGTTTGTGTTTGTAAAATTTTATGTCTGCTTTGTCTGCCTAGTTTTACATTGCAAATTCTTATTCTGCAGACTGAGCACACAGCTCCTTTGTTCTCATTGTTCTTTTCCTAGGCTAGCTAACACACTGGGTGTGGCAGAGCCTGAACGGAATGATTTTACATGGATTTTTGGTCTGAAGTTCTGTTTCAGCTTTGGCAGAACAGTTGAACCCAAAAAAAGATTAACACTATTTGAGCATTCTTATGATCACAGAGCATTAAAAAGAAGATGCCATACCTGTGTGCCCACTCCAGGAAGATTAGTCCCCTACGATCGGATCTGAGACCAGCTTCTTTATTGCAATTAGTTTTTTCACTTGCACTTTAGACTCTTTAATGTGTATTTACTATTCCAACACTGCACCGCCATGGATCACCACTCCTGTGAAATTTGAGGTTAAAAGAATTTTAGGGAAATCAGGATTCAAACCTAGACCTTCTGGATCACAGCTTTCTGCCCTGCCCACTAGGCTATGCTGGCTGGTGCTTAGCAAGCTTGCAGTTAGACACATGTGTGACACTAACTTGTCCCAGACCAGTTAAAAAGAGAAACTGGTCTCGGACCAGGCCTATGGGGAAAAAGAGTAACAGATCTCAGACTAGGTCTTAGGGTACTAATCTTCTTATACCTGTGTGCCCAGTGTCCATGCTTTATGGCCCACTGACTAAGGTCGCCTCCATTTTGCATAAGTTTTACATGCCCAGAAGTGAAATAAACTTAAAAATTATACTGCCATTTTTTTCTGTCTAGTGCCATGTTTTCTCATGATGCCCTGTGTTACCCAGAGTTCTGTTCTCCCAGTGACATATAAATATACTAGACCAGTAAGTCAATGAGAAGAGAGATAGCAGTGTACTTTCTTTTTAGTTGGGAGAGGCAGCCCCAAGTTTGTGCAGGGGTGATAGGACAAGTTCTTTTTTGCAAGCTGTGATCAAGGTTGGCTGGATCACTGTTGCAAGAGAGTAAAGAGGGAAGTAAAAGAGCAAGCAGGAGAGAGTTTATGTCCAAAGTGAAGTGAAGTAGTGACTGAAGTAGCATTAGCAGGGTCCATGTACAGTATATGTTCTACTGGAGTGGGCAACAGAATCTACAGTACATAGAATAAGTCACAACAGACATGATTGATGGCAGTTTTGTAGGGGATGAACATATCTGTGTAGGCTGGTATGGTTGGTAGTTGAGGTGGATCAGCAGCCTTTCTAAAATAAATGTGCATTTTACCATTATTTGGGATTTCCAATGGAGTAGCTTTTTTTTTTCTTTGGAGCTGCAACATAGCGACCATGAGTTGAACCAGACCAGAGAAACAGGGCCACCTCGAATCTGCTGAGTGAAGATTAACATTCACAGAGAGTGTGTGTGGAGGGAGAGAGGCTTTCTACCAAGCCTGTAACCATACAAACACAACTATAAGACCTCCCCGGTTCGCGATCAACAGAAGGAGTTGTACCAGTGCTGCCAGAGTCTTATTTTTCTTGTCAGTCTGACTGAGTCGACAGACCTGAGTATTGAGCAGAATTCAGTCTTGAGAGCAAAGGGGGTGCATCAAGACTTCTTGCTTCAAACTAGTTGTTTGATTTTGTATGTATTTGTAAATATTTTGTGTTTGTAAGTGCCAGGAGAGGTGAATGTCTGTGCTGAAAGCCTGGCCTGAAACCTTGGGGGAGTTAGCTTGTTTGTTTTGTGCCTTGTTGCACGGACACTCCACATATCCACATACCCCCATACACGCTTCAGCACTCATTATTGTGGCATAAGATGCATAAGGTGTAATCCGTATTTCTTTTTCCTTTCTGCTTAGGAACCTTGTTATCTCGCACTAGTGTTTGGTGGTGTTTGTGCACCACCTGCAGCTTTCTGTGCTATTGTAATAGTAAGCACCTTTTATGAATTGCTGTATTGTTACCTAGAACTAGCCTGTCAGCTATATGTCCTTATCAGTGTGTACATGCAAAACAAAGTATGATTTAACTGCCTTAGGTGTGAGCTGCCCACCAAAACCCACCAATAGTATTGCTGCATTTAGCTCTTCTGCCTTTTGGAAGAGACCATTACATAGTAACATACTTTGTTATCTCTAGTATGAGACTCTGTGTAAGACTGTTTTTCCCTGAGTTTACATGATGACATCATGGTGTTCGGAGGCTTCCAAGCTCCCAGCAGGTACGCTGTTTATCTGTAGTTTTTGGAATAAACTGCTTTGCTGCATCTGGGCTTCTGTGTCGTGTTTTGCCACAGGTCCAGACTCTGCCAAGTAACAGCCTTGAAACATGCCAAGGAAGAACATCTGTTCTAAAAGCCTGGCCTGAAACCCTGGGGTGGATGGACAGCAAGTCTATTTTTGTGTTTTTTTGTATGCCTTTGGAAGTGCTTGGGTATGGGGGTATCTGTCCTGAAAGTCTGTCCTGAAACCGGATGGGGTGAGGGGGGCAGCAGGTTGGGTTGTTTTTTGTATGGCTTTGGAAGCACCAGAGAAGGGGGGGATTCTGTGAAGAAAGTCTGGCCTGAAACCTGGGATGGGCAGTACGTCTGTTTGTTCCTTTCTTTCCTTCTTTCTTTCTTTCTTTCTTTCTTTCTTTCTTTCTTTCTTTCTTTCTTTCTTTCTTTCTTTCTTTCTTTCTTTCTTTCTTTCTTCAGTATGTATTTATTTGTAAGTCCCAGTGGAGGGGGATGAGTGTGCTTAAAGCCTGGCCTGAAACCTTTGGTGAGAGGGGTTGCAAAAAACAAGAAGTCCGTAAGAGGCAAATGTGCTGAGTCTACCAAAAGCCTTAGTCTAGTGCCTACCCAAAACTGTGGAGGGGGAATATCTGAGATGAAAGCCTGGCCTGGAACCTGCCTGGTAGGTATGTTGTTGTGTGTCCAAAATACTATTTTTGTTTACACCAGTGCTGGCTCTGAAACTAGTACCCGGAAACTGTCTGTAAAATGTCGCAAACTACCTTGCAGTTTTTAGAATGCGATTCCTACAGTTGATTTGTTAATAAAAAGCAGGGCTATATATGATATGCCCTGTTTTATACAGTATGATATTCCCTGCTATCTGTATGCTGAAACCCTACATAGATGCTTTCACAACCGGTGGGTTGTGGGCCCTTAGTTTTCCTGTGTTTGTGTGTAAATGTAAGCATATTTTTCCAACTCAGACAAACAGTAAACAACAGGAGTAGGGAACGTACCCCGAAATGTTTCATGGCCAGTACAAGACAAGAAAACAGCTCAGAAGACATTGCTGACTTGTGCAATTATGCAGTATCGGATCATGACCTTTGCAATGGAGTCAAAGAGGTTATCATACTCGGGCAGAAGAGAGTGAAGCAACATCTTTTAAATTTAAATTATGATGAAGTTAGGGGGTATACAAGAAGGAATCATTGTTCATACCTACAAACTACACAGGTATACAAAAAATAGGCTGAGAGGACGTTCCCTTTAAGGCTAGCCACTGGTGAAAAGGTTGCAGCCAAAATAAAAATTTAACAAATTTTGCTCAAGAAAAGAGTCTGTAAGATAATTATTTTGGCGATCCTACCAATGCAGAAGGCAGGTCCAGTGAGATGGAAGGCAAGACAATTAACTAACGCCTAGTTGTGTGATTGGGCCAAGGAGAGGGGTTTGCCATGTTGTGGTACTGGGACTGATTCTGGCACAGAAACTACCTCTCTAGGAGTGATGGGGTGTACCTGAATATGAACAGGCATGGGTAGTGGAAGAAAGGATAAATAGAAATAGTAAGAGAACATTTAACATAATATGGGAGAGGGTAAAACAATATCAGGCGAACCCTCCAAGGTCGCCTAGACACACCACCACCAGGAGAATTAATAATGAATCAACATGATGAACTGGTATGGGAAAAGTCAGTGAGAGCAGAAACATAGAATTTGTTGGCAGGAAATGACTGTTAGGTCCATTTAGTCTGCCCTATTTTACGCTGCCTATTTTTATTTTATTTTTATTTATTGAAGTCTTGGATGACACCTGTGGGCGGATGCTTGTTGAGAGGTTCTACATCAGATACATTAACACAAGACGACACAAATATAGTTACAGTAAGTTATACATACAGAGTACAAAAAATTCAACAGTAGATGGGTTGCAATGACAAGTAGTTCACAAAGTGTGCTAAGGCATTGTACATGGCATGCCAGCATCCTGCAGAAGAGAGAGAGAGGCAGAGGCAGACTGTTAGGGTGTGGTAGAGAGAGGCAGGGAGGAGCAGTGGGAGATGGGATAGGGAGGGCAGAGGGAAAAAAAAGAGTCAAGGGGTAGGGGTGGGAGGCAAGGGCTAGGGCAAAGGGAGTGGGAGGCAAGTGCTTGGGCAAAGACTTAACTTGGCGGGCCAGGAGTTGGAAGTGCTGAGGCAGACTAAAGCTGTGGGAGCAGACTAGAGGGGGCACCTATAGATACTATTGTCGGTGAGGTGCTGACGGAGTTTGCGCTTAAAGGAACCAAGGGTTGTGGCTCTGGTGATGTCAGCTGGTAGACCATTTGTCCACAGAGGGGCCCGGTGAGCAAAGGATCGCTGGCCATAGTTGTGTGGCACCTGGGCACATGGAATACTTGCGTAGTCAAGCTCCTGGTGTACCTGGCATGTATAGGTGGTGATAGAAGGCTCAGAACTCCCTTGAGAAAGTAAGTTTAGTGAGACCTTTTTTGCGAGTATTCAGGTTTGATAAAGTATTCTGTCCTTCAGTTGAAGCCAGCCTGATTGCACATAAAGCTCACATGTGTGGATGAGTTTTGGGGCATTAGTGTGCAGGTGGCAGGCTTTGTTTAAGGCTGTTGAGAGGCGTTGGAGTGCTGTGTCAGTAGTGGAGCCATAGACAGCTAGGCCATGGTCAATCAAGGTGATGAGTGAACTGTTAATTGCCAAGTTCAGAGCTTCATAGGTCAGGCAATGTCTGTACCTGTAGAGGATACCAATCCTGGTGTTAAAGGCTTTGGCCGTGATGTCAAGGTGCTGTGTGTAAGACAGGGCAGTGTCCAGCGTGAATCCCAGGTACTTGAAATGGGGGACTAGTTCCAGGGTGTTATTGGAATCATTCTGAATTGCCAGGGGATAGCCTTTTAGCTTGTTTTGGGCAGTGGCGAAGAGCATGGTCTTGGTCTTTTTATAGTTCATGACCAGTTTTTGCTCTTTGAACCATTTTTCAACCTCTGTGAAGCCACTCTGGAGGTCGTTTTCCAGAAGTGCAGGGTCAAGGTTGCTAGTAAAGACCACAGCATCATATGCATAGAGTAGCATGTGGCTTTTGCAAGCAGCTGGGAGGTTGCTTAGGAAGACACTGAAGAGTAACCGACTGAGTATGGATCCTTGTGGTACCCCTGATCTGACCAATCAACTTTCTGATAGGATGTCCCCAATCTTTACTTGCTGTGATCACAGGCTAAGGTAGCTACAAAACCATGCTACAGTTTCTAGGGCTAGCCCTATGTCTGAGAGCTGTTCAAGGAGGAGGGCATGATGGACCATGTCAAATGCCTTTCATAGTTCAACAAAGTCCGCCCCTACAATGTGCCCTTTGTCAAGAGCACTATGTATGAATCTGGTAAATTCCAGGAGAGCCATGATGGTGCTACGGCTGGCTCAGAAACCACGCTGTTCTGGAAATAGGAACTGATATTAATCGAAGTACTCCACCAGTTGGTCAGCCACAATCCTTTCAAGGGCCTTGGAGAGCGGGGGGAGTATAGAGATTGGCTTGTAGTTGTTTTGAAGAGACCGGTCACTTCCTTTGTGTACCAGGGTGATCGTAGCAGCTTTCCAGATTTGGGGGACTTTAGAGCGGCAGAGGGATAGATTAATTATCTTTGTCAGTGTACCAAGTACTTCGTCTAGTGTTAGTCGAACAAATTTTAGGTCCAGAGAGTTCCCACTGTGCCTTGATTTGCTGAGGGTTTTTTCAAGATATTTTCTAGCAGCGGCTTTGGAGATCAGTTTGAAATGGAAGAGTGTCAGTTTAGTCATGCTGGAGTCTTCTCACTGACCCCTGGAGCAGGGGTATTGAAGACGTTCATCGGGAGCACACTACTGAGATCCGAAAAGGTGAGGTTCAGAGAGTTAGCGATGAGCAGAGGGTCCAAGGTAGGGATGCTCTCAACATTTAGCATGGCTGGGGCTAGTTTAGGGTTCTTCCCAGTGATATCATTTAGATTTGCCCAGAATGATTTGCTGTTATTCCAGGAGTTAGTGAGCGTTACTTGTAGAATTAACTTTTTGCCTCATGAACTGCCTTTGTGCATTCATTGCGGGCCTTTTTATGCCTTTGGATATTAGTTAATGTGCCATGTGCTTGAGCTGTTTGCCAGAGTTGGTCTCTTGTGTTTAGTTGCACCAGTAGTTCCAGGGTAATCCAGGGATTTATAAGTCCTCTGTTTTTTTTTTCTGTGATGGGAGCATGTTTGTCACAGGCCACAATGAATTTTGAGATTAAGAGATTTAGTGCAGTGTCCACATCCGTGGTTCCATACAGGTCCAACCAGTCCTGCTGCTTTAGGTCATCCTTTAGCTGCAGAGGGTGGCCCTTTAGGAGTAGGCAGTTTTTTACAGTTCTGGCAGGGGGTTTGTAGTAGTCGTTGTTCCAGAGGAAACTAACAGGGGAGTGGTCACTCAATGAATCAGGCAGAATGGTGAGATCTGTGATGTGGGAAGGGCGGTTCGAGATGTGCATGCACCTATTTCTTCACCCTTGGCCCTATTTGGTCACCGGTGTCCCTCCTTCCTCCTTCTCCTCTACTAATTATGCCCATGTGCCTAGCCCATGCATATTTGAAAATCCCCACTGTCTTCGACCCCACCACTTCTTCTGGCAGGCTGTTTCAGGTGTTCACCACCCTTTCTGTGAAGAAGTGTTTCCTCATATCCCTCAGTAACTCCCCCCACTCAAGCTTCATTGCATGCCCCCATGTTCAGGTGCTCCTCCTCCTCTGAGACTACCCTACTGCACTTTGTTGACCTCTGTGAGGTATTTATGGGTCTCAGTCATGTCCCCTCTTGCTCTCCCCTCCTCCAGGAAGTACATGTTGAGCTCCCACAGCCTCCCCTTGTATGGTTTTTCGCACAACCTTACCATTTTGGTAGCCCTCCTCTGGACCTCTTCCACCCTGTCAATGTCCTTGTGGAGGTGTGGCCTAAAGAACTGGCCATAATACTCTAGGTGGGGTCTCACTAGTGAGTGATACAGTGGCAACACCACCTCCATTTCCCTGCTAGAAATCCCCCACCCTATGCACCACAGCATCCCACTAGCCTTGCCTACTGCCTGGTCACACTGCTCTGCCACCTTGAGATCATCAGAGATCATTACCCCAAGGTCTGTCTCTTGCTTGGTGACTATAAGTACCTCCCTTCCATCTCATACACAGTTTTCCTCTCCAAGGTGCATGATTTTCCACTTTTTGGCATTGAAACCCAGCTGCCACACCCTAGCCAACTCCTCTTGTTTCCATAGATACCCACAGATCCCTTTACATTCTCTCCACTCCTACCTGAATGTCCATGTTACAGATTTATGTATCATTTGCCCTCCAGTTCCTCAGTAATGTAACTTATCGCACCACTGAAAAGGACGATCCTGTACTAATCCCTGAGGCACTCCTCTGGTCACTCTCCTGTCCACCGAGTGACTGCAGTTTACCACCACCCTCTGCCTCCTATCCTTCAACCAGTTCACTTCCCAGCATGCCACCTTTTCCCCAACACCCAGGCTGCTAAGTTCATTATTAGCCTCCTGTGGGGCACAGTGTCAGGCCTTGCTGAAGTCCAGATAGGCCACATTCACAGCCCTCACCTGATCCACCTCCCTAGTCACCCAGTCAAATAAATATGTGAGACATGTTTGACACGACTTCCCTCCTGTGAAATGGTGCTGCCAGTGGTCCAGCTGCTCATTTGCCTCCAGGGACTCCATCAGCCCTCCTTCAATGAGATCTCCATTAATTTAAGAAAAACAGAGATCACCCACCTTTATCCTTTGTACTTTTCATATACTTTCTTTAAGAACCAGAGGCAGTCTTTTCATAAAGCTTTGAGACAGGAAGCGAAACACCGTCAGGCATTAATTTAAAAAAAACAGAGATCACCCACCGGCAGCAGCTGCGTAAGGCTCAAAATAAAGACCAAATCAAAAGAGAAAAAGCCTCGCTGCCCTCCCTTAAGTGCAAAGATGAATGGAGTCCAAACAACAGTGTATCATACAGCCTTTTTATTAAATAGCAAGCACGTACACTGGAAAAAATATATATAACAAATAAGATGCCACCCCCTCTAAAATGCCTGACGGTGTTTCGCTTCCTGTCTCAAAGCTTTATCAAAAGACTGCATCTGGTTCTTAAAGAAAGTATATGAAAAGTACAAAGGATAAAGGTCCTAGATTTCAGGAAGGCTAACTTTAAAGAGATGGGTAGAAATCTCAAAAGAGCCCTAGCAGTGGAAGGTACAGGAGGATATGTGGAAAAATAGTGGTCTAGATTCAAGAGAGTCATTACAGAAGTAACAGGTCACTGTGTCAAAATGCATAGCAAGAAAAAAAAAAAGAAAAAGCCATTATGATTCTCGAACGTGGTGGCCGAGAAAGTAACGGAAAAGAAAAGAGCCTTCAGAAGATACAGGGAAACACAAAAGGATGAGGACAGAGAACAATATTTATTTATTTATTTGGAAAATGTTTCACCAGAAAAGACAATATGAGCTATAAATAGTTTGTTTCCAGAAGACAACTGGGTGGGGGGTACAAGAATTGGGAAAACAGGCAAACACATAGCAATAACAGAGCAATACAAGTACAATTATTGAAACAAAACAGTGTAGTACAATTACAGAGCAGAAATAACCCAGACCAACCGGCCTGGGTAAACAAAATCATGTTTGGATATAACGTACAGTGCAACAACCCAAGAGCAGGGGATCCAGTAGGGTAAAGGTTAGAGGGAGGATAACACATTTGAAGTGCTAGAAGTAGTAGGCCGGCACACAGTTCGAAGTGCTATTGTATATCCAAGGGAAGGCAGTTATAAAACAAGTAGAGAATTGGACAGGCGAGGGGTAGAAGGTGGGGGATGGAAGAGGGAGAGAGAGGGACAACCAAGATCTAACCCCTTCTGGACGCTGAGAACCCTGCAAGAGGGACAGGACCAGACAGAAAGGAGGGAGAGAAAGGTGAAAGAAAGGAGGCGGGGGAGGTAGAAGAGAGGCAGAGGACCAGGAGGGGAGGAGAAAGAGTCTACGGGAGTAGAGAGGTGGGCAGACGATGGATTTGAAAGTGGGAGGAAGGGAGGGGGGGGGGGAGAGAGATATCTGGAGAAGCAGAGGGAATCTGGGAAAATAATTAGAAGGCCTAAAGCACAGACAGAGGAAGGTATAGCTAAGGCTATTAAGAAAGGTGACAAGATCGTCTTCAGATACAGTACATTAGCAAGAGGAAAAAGACCAGAAATGGGATCGTTAGGCTAAAGAAGAAAGGAGGAGAACGGGAGGAGAACGAACTAGAAAAGGCTGAGTTACTGAACAAGTACTTTTGCTCAGTATTCACCAAGGGAGGGTGAGGGACCGAGACTCATTAAGGGGGGCATTCAGGGGAGAGAGGCAGGCATCAGTCCATTCATGGTGGAAAAAGTCCTAGAAGAACTCTGGAAAATAAAAGCAGATAAGGCAATGGGGCCATATGGGATCCACCCCAGAGTACTAAAGGAACTCAGAGAAGTGCTGGCGGAACCACTGGCTTCCCTTTTCAACACATCACTAGAGACAGAGTAGGTACCTGAGGACTGGAGGTGGGCAGATGTGGTCCCTCTCCACAAGAGTGGAAGCAGAGAGGAGGCAGGCAATTATAGGCCTGAAGCCTGACTTCAATAGTGGGAAAACTAATGGAGTCCTTACTTAAGGAGAGGATTGTGAAGTTTCTGGAGGATAGTTGGGCACAAGATCCATGGCAGCATGGATTCTCAGTGGGAAGGTCCTGTCAGACAAATCTTATAGATTTCTTTGACTGGGTAACCAGGGTGGTAGATCAGGGAGGGTCAATGGATGTGGCCTACCTGGATTTCAGCAAGACCATTGACACTGTCCCGCATAGGAGATTGCTAAATACATTGGGGAGCCTGGGAGTGGGTCCTACGGTGGTAAAGTGAGTTGAGAACTGGCTAAGGGACAGGACTCAGACAGTGGTGGTAAATGGCATGAAATCTAAGGAAAGGGAGGTGACCAGCGAGGTGCCACAGTGGTCAGTGCTGGGGCCAGTTCTATTCAATGTCTTTATTAGTGACATTGCAGAGCATCTGGAGAGAAAAGTGTGCCTCTTCGCAGATGACACCAAGATCTGCAACAGAGTGGGCACACCCAAGGGGGTGTAAAAAATGAGAAAGGAACTAAGCCTATTAGAGGAGTGGTGAGGTGTCTGGCAGTTGAGTTTCAATGCTAAAAAGTGCAAGATCATGCACTTGGGTCACAGGAATCCAAGGGAGAAGTACAGGATAGGTGGGGGAATTCTGGCCACCCTAAGTCAGGCGAGAGACCTGGGGGTAATCATATCTGACAACCGGAAGATGACCAAACAGTGTGAAAAGGCAGTGGGGAGAGCAAACCGAATGTTGGGGTGCATAAGGAGGAGCATAACAAGCAGGAGGAAAGAGATGGTGATGCCATTGCACAGATCACTGGTGAGGCCTCAGCTGGAGTACTGTGTCCAGTTCTGGAGACCACATCTCCAGAAGGACATTGACAAAATAGAGGCAGTCCAGAGAAGGGCAATGAAGATAGTAGATGGACTGCACCAGAAGCCCTATGAGGAAAGACTAAAGGACCTTAATATCTATTCACTGGAGGAAAGAAGGGAAGGGGAGATGTGATAGAGTCTTTCAAGTACCTTAGGGGAATAAACAGTGTACAGGTGGAAAGCATATTTCAGAGAAAACTGCACAAGAACAAGGGGGCATAATATGAGGCTGAAGGTTGGAAGGCTCAGGGGTAATGTTAGAAAGTACTTTTTCACTGAAGGGGCGGTAGAGCAATGGAACAGCCTTCCAACAGAAGTGGTGGGGGTGAAAACAATACCTGGGTTGAAGAGTGCATGGGATAGACATAAGGGTAACCTGGATATGTGCAGAGCAGGAGATATGCACCTCAAATAGGATCTGGGGCTGCAGTAGTGAGTAGGGGAATGGGCCAACTAGGTGGGCAGTATGGTCCTTATCTGCCAACAGATTCTGTGTTTCTATGTTGAAGTCCCCCATAATCAATACCTTCCCTTAGCTTGCCATTCTGCCTGTGGTCTCCCCCCAAACCTTGTCTAACTCCTCCCCCCGTGTTGGTGGTCTGTACACCACCACCATATGGATAAAGGCCCCGGACCCTGTCTATAGCGATCCAAGCACCTCCAGCCCTTCCTTCTCCCCTGATGTCTCTGTATCTCTGTGGTCTTTAATATACCTTCCCTCACATATAACCCCCTTCCTTCCTCCCCGTCCTGTACTTCCAAAACAGAAAGTGGAAAAGTGAAAAGTGGAAGAGGAGATCAGAATTGGAGTTTCATAATAATAAATGCAAGAAGTCCGAATGACCATGTGGAACAACTAGAGGAATCAGCATTAAGGGACCAACCGATTATCATAGCTACTGAGACATGGTGAACAGAGCACAATACCTGGGGGGAAGGACATACAAGCTACAGTACTGTACTGTATATCAAAAGGACAGGAAAATAAAATGGGAATGAGGAATGAGAGAATTAAAACTATAGAAGAACTGAATGTAAAAGAAATGAGTTCAGAAACTGAATCATTATGGGTAAGTGCAGAAGGGACTAGAGGTAGGGCAGATGTGTTTGGGGTATATTATGGGCTGTCGGACTGTACCATAGAAACAGACTAGGCAACTTATTGGGAAATTTAAAAAATCTACTTTAGAGAAGTCTGCAGTTCTAAAGGGACACTTTAATCTTGTGAACAGAAACTGCCAAACAGGAATGGCAGACAGCAGAGCTGGGAAACTTCTAGTACAAACTACGAATGACTAATTTAGATCAACATGTCACCCAGGGCACCAGAGTGGAGGTAGCCCTTGATATGGTTTTCAGCAGTATGGGAGATGAGGTAACTTTATAAATGTATATTATATATTTCATCAATAAGGCATGACAGGGTGTGGTATATCATGGGATATTGTCATGCCTTGGGTGGTTGGGCATGAGGCCGAAGGCCGAGTGCGTCCAACCGTCCAAGAAGTGATGATATCCCATGATATGCCACACCCTGGAGTGACTAAAAAAGTGAGACTTTTAAAACCTTGTGAAATTGCTTCTTTTAGCATGTTGGAAGAGTATGTTTTGACAAAATAGTCCAGAAGGGCTCGGCCAGCAGGTGGCGCTGTTATAACTAACACTGTGTCACTTTGGTAATACTGGTCCTCTCAAGTATGCTCTCCGTGGGTTTTCAATTCGTGCTGCCTAGTCTAGGACAGAGTGAATGTGTGTTTAATTTGCAGTTTCTTTTCAGTAGTTAGGTAGAGCTTGTCGGCGCCACGATTGTGATTTTCTTTTTTTTTTTTTTTTTGTAACATGACAGTCAAGCACTAGTGACAATATGGAAATGACGCTACTCACTTTGTCAACATCATATTCCTCAGGAGTTTGGCTGAGGTAAGAAAATGTATGGCAGGCTTTGTAAGGTACTGGCAGTAGCAGCGGTTGTAGGAGGGATGGCGTTTATTTCGATTTTTGGAGCATGTCTCTGTCAATGGTTGTGCCTTTCTACAGTTTGGTATGAGGTGGAAATACTGGCGGAGAGATGTGTGGTGCTGCAGGTGAGAAGGCTGGTGGTCGGAGGTTTTCTGAAGCCGTGATGTTGTAGCTCGATATCATCACGGCTTCAAAAATGTCTCAGCCAATCAGCGACGTCCATTTACAATCCCCAGTTCATAAATATATATATATTTTATATATAATTTTTATGTAATAAAATTTTATAAAATGGGTAGGGACAGTCCTGAGTCCTGATTGGCTGACAAGATTCTAACCATGTCTTTCATGTGCCTTAAGCCACAGGTTAAAAAATCCCCAGTTCCTGTATTCTTAGTGCAGTTTTATATCTTTAGCGAGATCAAGTCTTCAAAAACTAATTCGGCTGTAATTTTTTTCCCTAGTGATTGGCCATTTGCTTTCATCCATTCATCTGCAATTAAAAAGAAATGAACAGCACATTGTACAAAAACATGTTTATTTTGCATATAAACATCCTCTCCTCTCCCACAGGCTTCACTGGCCTCACCTGCACTGTCCCACTCTCACTACTAATCAGCAGATAGTGAGACTGGCGGGACTTTTGCAGAACTGTCTAATGCAGATAGAAGTTTTCTGCAAGCAAGACTGAAACAAAAGTGTGATATTACTGGTGGCCTAGTGTAGCAACCGCCAGTGGTTCACCCATGCTGGTGCAACAGGCATGTTGCTGAAGCCGATTATGGCACAGGCAACATGCCACCTGGCATTACAATTATAGGCATTACGCCTAGCGGGAGTTACAGTGCCAAAGCACCATCCCAGGAAACAGTCACCTTTTGCAGGGGGCCTCACCACCTGCACCTCCAAAAGTAAATATAACCTCCTCAGAGGTGGCCATGCCATGAAGGGCCCCAAAATTGTGTGGATGCCCAACACGGTGTGAGTGCGTGGTGACCTAAAATCAAGATCGCCCTTGTTGTGGCATCCACATTACGGCGACATAATGAAGTCACCGTTCTAACAGGATACCACCACCAGCTCACTTTCATGCAGATAACACAGCACAGCACCCCTAGTGACAACTGGGCAACATACTAGCGTAGTGGCAAGCAGAGGATTACTATAAAATTAAGCATTTTTTGTAATAAATTATAAATCTTTTCAGCTGTATCAAGTTTATAAACACATATCTATTTTAGAAGAACAATAACACACTCCAGAGTGTGGGTTAGTCTGGATATATGTATTTCTAGAAGCAGTAAGGGCTCTTGGCCTGTGGTCACGTGCATCACTATGTGCATAGGCGTGTGTTTATCCAGACTAATCCACACCCTGTTGAGTGTTATTGCATACTTAAAACCATAAAGCCATTAAGAGGACATGACCAAATCATGGTGACATTTAATATTTAAATGTAACCCCTAGGTTGCGCTATCCCAAGGGCTACTACCCCTGCCTACTTGGCTAGTAGCAAATTAAGGGGCCTGAGTTCTGAAACAGGTGCCTCCACCCGGAGGTCAGGGTTGGTAGTGGTCAAGCTAACCTGGGCACAGCCCTCCGGGACACTGTAACCCCCTCTTTCCTTACTAGTGACTGGAACAATACACATTGATCACTTTCACAATACCCCTGATACACCACACAAGAACCCATACTGTTTGCACTTACCACCAGGGCTTTCCTCTGGCCTGGCCCTGGGGACCCCCTGTAAAACAAGGTTATACACAGCAAATAATAGTACTCTTGTACAAACTGGAACCACAGTCAGGGTAAATGCAAAAAAGAGTTAGATCTGATTTATTTAAGGGACTTGAACAAGGGAGGGGCGTAAACAGGTTAATTTGGTTAAAGGCTGTATCAATCAAACAGTTACTGTATGTATGCACTTCATGGTCCATAAACAGTCACACACTCTGGGTATCCAGATGGAGAATAGTGGACTAGCCAGAAATGTTGCAGCTGGTTGGGGCCCTGTGATGGAAGAAAACAACATGCACAACACACACTATTTTTAATCTAGAGCAGGAGGGCTCAGTTCGTGAAAAGAAAATAACAAGACAATCAGATGACACACTTTTAGATTAGGCTGTTGTTGCAGGGAGCTACCAAGATGATTATTCATGATACCCAAGACTGGACACAGGCTGGATGAAAATCGAGACAGCAGGTGGTTAATCTGGAGTGCCAGGAGAAGCAGAGCCCACACGAATCGCTGAGGCGTTGTTCCTGCTCAAGCGTGGAGCAGGGGGCTGATCCCCAGGCAGGTCTCTCATCGATGGCTTTCTCTGTGCAGCGGGCAGTCTGGCTGGGCCAGTGTGGCAAGGCCCAGGCCAAATGGGGCAAATTCAGATACAGTCCATTTTGGGCTGGATACAGCTTTCAGCAAGCAGAACACAGTTCACACAGTGGGGGACAAAATCAAGACCCACTTTCAATACACAGCACATTTGCATGTAAGGAAATTCTACTGTACCAGGCAAACCGCTCTCCGGTCACGATCGAAAAGTCTCTGCACAAACCGGGGATTCAAAAGCAGCTGGAAATCCTGACAGGCCGATCGCATTCAGCAATATCTTCAGTCTTCTTCAGGTATGAACCTGGTAAAAAATCAGTGGCTTACTTCGTTCTCACAAACTTGGATTTAGTCCAAAATAATTCTCTTCTCTCCCTCTCAGGTGCAGCAGGTAGACATGCAGGCCAAAACTCCGCCCTTTCACAGTTCTCCCTTGCAAAACTACACAAAACTACTGCCCAAATCACTTGAGCTGTTCTCATTTCACTTCCCAGCTCAGAACTTACTGAAACAGCAGGCTGTTTGGGGATTTCCCTCAGATCCAAAAGATTTGGTTGGCTGATCTGTCTGTCAGTCACAACAAAGGCTCCCCCTTTAGGTGCAAAAAGGCACCAAACGCCCCAAACTACAGTTCCTACAGATTTTAACTCCAGACAGCTCCTGCAGTCCAGCTCCAATTTAGGTCCCACCAGACTGATTGGTCCAATTTGGCAGTTCCGGGCAAAAATGGTGGGGATAAACAAAACAGTCCTTGCTACAAAGAAGGCAGGTTAGACAAACGACATTATTATTACTACTTTAATGAATGATCAGCAAACAGTTGCATCATTAACAGGGCTCCCTCTGCGCAATTAGCGATGACAGAAACGGAGCGATTATCTGGCAGCTGGGGCGGGACTCGAGCATGACAAGACTCAGCCCCCTCCCAGATTAATTATTACTGCAATCTAGGCAGCTCTTAAAGTGAAAGCACATAGAGGCTACACAGGCACTCTTTGGCAATAACGATTAACTGCTACACACAGGACACCAGCCTAGCAGTGAGCATTTAGTCAAGTTCATGGAAGACTTTTCAGGAACCCCCATTTGTAGGGGGGTTACATAAAAAATTAGCAATAGAAAAGGGTCAGACAATGTACTAAAACTACATAGCAGGCAAATATACAGCGGTGCCTGCTAGGATGCAATGCAGTAATGCTGCAGTATGTCACAAAATGCTGCAGCATGCTGCAAGGAACACCGCACTGAATGGCAATTAAGCCATTTTTTATTACAATATTTTGTGACGTCATTTACTGCAAGATATTGCATTGCATCGTGGCTGGCTCCTGTGTAACTGTTACAGACTAGGATCTCCCAGACTCAGTCTGCTCACAGTTACAGCTTTCTCAAACCATTCAGATGCCAGCAAAGGTACATCAGTGGCTGCTACCACTCAGCATAGACACTCCCTTGGGGTATTTCTAGGTCTGAATCCCACCAGAGCTACTGCCCACACAGTACAGTGCTCCTTACCAAAGGGCAAATGACCCACCCTCTCTGTCATAGCTGAGAACACTTCACTTTAGAAACAAAATATGGTAACCATAGCCTTGTGTTCAGGGAGAGAAGCAAAGTTTTTGTCAGTTATAACCCAATTATCTGTATCTCAAAGGACTCAGTCACAGAAACACGAAGTATATTAAAAGATGATGTTTTAATACTTCAAGATATTTACACATATAATACAGGATACTACACTAAGACTATGAGGAACAACACTTCTACAGGGATAAAAAAATAAATTTTTTTGAGCTGTAGAAAAAAAACACACAGAAAAATCATGCTACACTTCCTAACTTTCCCAAAGAAGAACGTGCTTACCAAACAGGACCCTTGGTTTAGGCAGACTGGAACTTTAGATGTTAAGTGTTCAGAGTCCCAGACCTAACTAAATATTTTAGGGTCTGGCAAGTCCTCAAAACCTTTCAACTGCCAGCTCCCCCAAACACATCATCCAGTATGTCACTCTGACATCATAGATTGAACACTTCCTTTGTGTCCTGGAAAACCACTTATCTAGAAAACTGGTCCAAACTGAACTGGTATTCCAGACCCTGGTTTCAATGATTGCAAGGTCCAGTCTTTTCTTTTCCCATCTGTTATAGTCCACAGTGGTCCATCTTCCTTGCTCTGGCTTTGTTTATACTTAAAACAGGGACTGTGATTATGAAAGTAATGCACCTCTTTGAAGTGTAAGTACCCTTTAGCTAACATGAACTCCATTGTTTGCCTAAATGACCCCCTTTCTGAGTGCCAGTGGTCTGGCTCCAATGGCACAAAACTAGATTTTTCAGACAGTTCTTATCTCAACTGAAATACTTACAAGTCTAGCTGATAATAAAAATTAAACATAGAAACATGAAGAAAATACACAAAAGTTGTTAAACTAACACAGAGAATAATGCATGGGCAATCATGCACAACCAGACTGTGTTTCCATTGAGATATTCAGATGAGATCATAGGGACCTTGAGAGTGAAGCTCAAGAAGACTCTGATGTTGTCAGAACACTGAGATGGAAACACAAACAAGTTGTGCATGGTTGTGTATGTGTTTTATTGTGTGGTATATGGTTGGAAACATAAAATAAAAGATACTGCCCTCCCCCAAGTAGAAATCTTTGAATTATTGTTTTATCATTTTCTGTATAACAGAACCCACCTCATACCCAGCTGCTGAAAAGAGACTGGTGAGGAGTGGGTTTCTGTTTTTTAAAATGATGGAACAACAGATGATTTTGTGTTAGGGGAAGGTCTGGTTTCTTTGTGTGCATGGGGGAAATAAAAGTAAAATGGCAGTTGGCATGAGTTTCCATTCTAATTAAAAACCCATTGAACAGCGGTGCAAAAGCTTTTTAGTTATGCTGGAAAGCCCTGCTGAACAAGGTGCACTCATGTACAGTACTATAAAATAAGAACAGACTAAAAGAAGTGGAACTGGTATAATGAGATGATAGGGAAAACAGCAAACAAACAGTGCAGTTGGTTGAAATCAGAACTATCAGAATTGATGAGCATATACTAAATGGGGTCATGTACAACAAGAAGGGAATTAAACTGATGTGGCTCACAAATTAAATACAGAAGGAAATAAGAATGGCAAGAAAGGAAGAAAGGTGTGCAGGCAATGAAAAAAAGAAAGTACAAGGGAGGCCAGGGACAGGTACCTAAAGTAAAAAAAATGTTCAAGAAACTTATTTTGAATGAGAAGATTAGAAATGCATTTAGCAACATTAAATAATAGGAATGTAAATAAATTCTGAAAGTATGTAAATGGTAAGTACAAAATTAGCAATATAGTGGGGCCTCTAAAAGTGAAAGGAAAAATAATCATAGCCCAGGAACAGGAGGCAGAGGTGTTAAATACATGTTTATGTTCTGTATATGTGGCAGGAGACAGAGTTAAGAATTGTGCTAGAAGGTCAAGACAAGAAGAGGAGAGGGACAGAAACAGAAGACTTCTACAGCAAGAAAATTCTGGCTAAATTGTTGTGCATAAAAGTGGATAAATCAGCTGGGCTGGAGGATGTTCACCCGAGAGTTGTTAAGTCAAGTCAAGTCAACCTTATTTCTACAGCGCCCAATCCCTGGGACTTTAGGTGCTTAACACATGGATGACTATGAAAAAATATACAGTTAAAATGTTAAAATCAGAAATTTGACAAACATAGATAATATAAAATTACATTCTTAAAATGATTTAAAAACTCTGAACAATATAATTAAAAATTAGTGGACGTCAAACATCAGATTAAAAAGATTGGCTTTCAGCCCCCGCTTAAACGCCTCCATGGAGGGAACGTCCCTCAGAACTCTTGATAGAGAGTTCCACATCACTGGTCCAGCCACTTCAAAGGCATTGTCCCCATTTCTTAAGTGTAGTGGTCTCAGCTGTGACAGAGGGGGTGGGTCACTGTTCCCGTGCCCTTGGGATCAGCAGGATACCCTCCATGGATGACTTGAGTGAGCACACAGGGCACACAGGTGTCAGGAGGTCAGACAGGTAGCCTGGACCTGAGCTGTATAGGAACAAGCTGAGGAATACACAGAGCCATTAACTAGCCTACTGTATATAACATTTCTACAGAGACCGGGAAAGTGTCAAGGGATTGGAGGGAGGTTACAATTGCACCATTCTTTAAGAAGGGTGACAAGGGAGAGTTGACAAACTACAGACCAGCCAGCTTACTTGATATTGTATATAAAATTATGAATCCCTTCATAAGGGAGACATTGGAAGGTACTGAACAAACTGGGATACAGGGATAAAACAGAATGGCTTTACTAGAAGTAAATCATGTCTGACTAATTTATTGGCCTTTTATGAGTGAATTATTAAAAACTTGGGACAGAGCAATACCAGTAGATGTTGTTTTCTTAGATTTTAGCAGAACATTCAGTAAGGTTGCACACAGAAAATTGCTTAGCAAGCATAACAGCACAAGAATTAGTTAGAATTTAGTGAACTGGATAAACAACTGGCTAATTGGAAGGAAACAGAGGGCAATAATAAATGGTTTTGTATCAGAAGATGGTAGTGTAATGAGTGGAGTGCCTCAGGGATTGGAGCTGGGCCTGCTGCTGCTTAGCATTTATGTCAAGGAGCTTAATGAAGAAGCAGAAAATTGGGTAACTAAACTTACAGATGGCACTAAACTTGAAGAAGTAGCAGATTGTGAGGAAGGGACAAGAGTATCCAGGAAGATTTAGAAAAATAAATAGCAGAATGGGCAAATAAGCGGGACATGAAGTTTAATAAGGGTAAGTGCACAGCATTGCCTTTAGGAAAGAAAAACAATCAGGATAACTATAGTTTAAACAGGGTTGATTCAAAGAAGGTGGATGAAGTGAGGGAAGGCAAAACAAATATTAGATTATATAAAGAGAAACTTTGTAAACAGATCCAGGGAAGTTATAGTACAACTTTATAGGGCATATGTGAGATCTTAGTTAGAATACTGCTGCTAGTTCTGGAATCCATATTGCAGAGAAAAGATAGGTAGGTAGATACATAGATAAATAGATACATACATACATACATACATACATACATATGTACATACATACATACATACATACATAGATTGAATGAATGAATGAATGAATGAATGAATACCCTAAACATGTCTAGCAGTTGCACTAACCAGCAAAGCCAAGAGCTCACAGGGAAAACTGACCACGCTTGATTGCCAAGAGTGAGAGGTCACTGAGCATAAGGGTGCTGATGCCACAAGCGTGACACACCTGCATCAATGTATGCCCTCTTGTGCCCTCACAAACTTGCTAGGTAGCATGCAAACAAACATTCTGCTGCAGCCCAAATGGCTGGCTGAATGGCAGCAACAATGAGCGGCTATTCTTCAAGTTGCAAGATGCTCCATGGCCACCACAGCCCCTGTGCCCCATTCTCCAAGGGGGTGCTGGGCTGTCTGTACATCGAGATCTGTGAAGAGGTGGACCAGGGGGCGTGCCCATGCTCTATGCTACTCTGGAAAGCACAGAGCGCTAGGTGAGGGGGGGCCGCATGCTACACATCCAGAGGGCAGATGTAGCTGGTATGCGTCCCGATGGGAAGACACCACCAGAAGTAGCAGGGGCATCAGGGCATGGATAGGTCCTCCAACATGCCACCCCAGCCCTGGGGTTGCACATGGTGGGCCGGGGGTGGCTGAATGGGCACCCACCTGCCCCGATGTTGCAGCCACAATCACAGCCGCCCGATGTTCATTGAGCTCCAGGGCACAGGTGATCCAGTGGCAGAGCAGGTCCCAGCATCCCATTGGATGCCGGCCCATGTCCGCGGATGTGCCTCCATGCACATACATGCTGTGGGGGTGGGGCCACGGAACGGGGCCACGAAGTGGCTGGTGACTTTGAATATGGCCACCATGCAGCGGTCCCCAGGTGTGGATCTCCGTTGGTGGGTTATGCACCCATGGTGCATAATTCATGCAGCATGGAGAATTGCCACCAATGAGCACAAGTGGAAAATGGCACAAATGTAATAGTAGTAATACATTTTATTCATAAAAATTATGAACAGGACAGTCTGTTACAGTTCCATTGGGCAAAATGTTAATTTCCAAGGAGACTCTTTACAATTTAAAACATACTTGCAGAAGACTTGGTTTGCTGGCCAAGGCACCTAGCTTCACCTGAGCTCTTTCCTTCTAAGACTGCTTGAAAGGCAGAGTAGAGAACCTTACCGGAGCAAGGGAAAAGGATTAAGACTTCTTTTGGCTAAGCAGATTTACTGTGTGGTGTTGTTTTTATTTTTCACTCACAGGGATTGCTACTGTTTGTTGCTAACATTTCATTGCTTTATTTTTCTCTGTAGCAAAGTGTTTCTTACAGGGTATATCTTCTCTGAAATTATTACAGGTGGTGCTTTACAGGTTTTACAGTTTTATCTAACATTTGGATAAGCTTTCAGGGTTACTGCATTTGTTGTTGACTGCTTGTTTTTGCTCTTACCTCCTTGTTCTTTCGTCCATGGTTCTTCTTTTTCGGCAGGGGAAGGGCCCAGCCACCCACCCCCATCCCCAACCACCCCACACTACACTCCTTTTATAGGGTACCACAGTTGTGACATTTCCTGTGGCACAGCAGGAAGGGTCGGATCAGTGGGGCATCCACAAGATGAGCTCATTTACAGGGGCACTAGTAATTTAACTTGTTATAACAAGTTAAACAAAAACAAAACACAATAAAACCATTACTTGCATTTTCTTCCTTCTAATTACTCTGACTAGGTTATAAACCCAGCAACTTATCTGGAATGGATATCATTAACTGCAGGTACTGTGGAACAATTTTCAGAAGGACAGTCTTACAGGATTTAGGACACTGTCTTACATGCTGGGCCATTGGAGATCTTAGGGCTCAGCTCCGGGCAGCATGGGCAGAGATTGCACGCCTCAAATTTCATATTCAAGAGGAAATACATTATAAGAACCACCCGCCATTTCCCCAGCATCCAACAGAAAAACCTCGACCACAGAGGGTAGTTGGTCCTGGAGGTTGGCAGGTGGTTAGGAGAATCAGATTTCATCACTCTCTGCTCTCCAACATATTACTCCAAAAACATATAAACACTACAAACAGGTATCTGCCTCTATCTCTGAAATCAAACAAAGAGGCAGAAGACACTGCAAACAGGACACTGCGGCACAGGAGCTAACACAACAAAACTCACCCAAATCAGGAACCAAAACAAAAAAAGCAAAAAGGAAATCCAAAAAACTTCTGATCATAGGAGACTCCATGATTCGGGGAGTTGATACCCATCTCCAGCCAGGGGTAATGATCAGATGTCTCCCAGGTACATCAGCATGGAGAGACACTGACCACATTGCTAAAACTGTTCACAAAGCAAGAGAAAACATTGATGTCCTAGTACACATAGGGACTAATGATCTCACCAGCCGGTCAGTTGTGGAGACCAAGGAACACCTGACCAGGCTGAGTGACAAACTATCATCCATTTCATCCAGCATCTCCTTCTCTGAGATCCTGCCAGTCTGGGAGAGGGGGGCAGATGGACGGAAGGTCAGAGAAGGGGAGATAAGGGAGCTAAACATGTGGCTCAAGGGCTGGCGCCAGTAAAAAGGACACAGATTTGTAGGGAACTGGCAACAGTTCTGGGAGCAAAAGTTCTTTAAATTTGATGGACTGCATCTGACTAAGGAGGGAGTCAGTGCATTGGGGCAGAAGTCTGACGTCTTTGCAGAATATTTAAACTAGCAAATGGGGAGAGGGGTGCAGCACCCCATTCGTCGAATGGGAAGAACACCCCTACCCCCTCAGCTAGTGGTCAAACAGAGATTCAGCATGTTTGCAGTTCATTTGCATCACCAGGTAAGAAAAAAGGTTTGTCTTCCCATACGACGCACAGGGGTAATGCCAAACCTCACCCAATAACTAACACACAAATCTGGCCAATGGAAAATCATGTACACAAATGCTCACAGCCTGGGAAATAAGATCTCAGACCTGCAGGCAATAATGTCAGAGGCTAAACTGGACATAGTAGCAATTAGTGAGACGTGGTTTACCAGTAACCACACTTGGGAGACTTCAGTACCTGGCTATGTATTGTTCAGAAGAGACCGAGGTGCAAAAAGGGGGAGGTGGCCCTGTATGTCAATGAAAATATCAAAGCTACAGAAATTCAGAATACACATAAGGAGCCAGAAGAACTGTGGGTCACCCTGGAAACAGGAAATGGGACAGCCATAAGAACTGGGGTTGTCTACAGGCTCCCAGACCAGGGGGAGGACATAGACACATTACTGTTAGAAGATATACAAAACATGACAGCTAAAGGGGAGGTTCTGATAATGGGAGACTTCAACATGCCGGATACAGATTGGTCAATACCAGCAGGAAGATCTGCAGAACTAGACACATAGTGGATTCCCTGCAGGGAAGGGCCTCAAACAACTGGTACAACAACCCACAAGAGGCAGGGGCTATCCTAGATCTAGTACTGACTAACAGGGAAAGGATCACAGATCTCCAGGTAGAAGGTTACCTGGGGGCTAGTGACCATCAAATGGTATGGTTCAATTTGGCCACTACATCTAAATCATCCCATTCCAAGGCAAAAATATGGGACTTCAGAGGAGCTGACTTTGATAAGATGGCCAACAGAGTTAAGCTAGCCCTGGCAAAAAGAAACACAGGTGAGGGGGTACAGGCAAAGTGGGCAAGCATTAAGGATGCAATACTTGAAGCAACATCCCATTGTGTTAGACAGAAAAGGAAGTGCAAAGAAAGGAAACCACTTTGGTTCTCAAATACAGTAGCAGAAAAGGTCAGAGCCAAAAGGCTGGCCTTCAGGAAATATAAGGGAACACAGCGGGATGAAGATAGGGAGGCATACCAAACTGCCCTAAGGGAAGCAGGGAAGGCAGTAAGGCAGGCAAAGTCCCAAATTGAGGAAACACTAGCACGAACAGTAAAAGAAGGTGACAAGACTTTCTATAGATACATTAGTGAAAGGAGAAAGTCCAGAGGGGGTATTGCTAAGCTTAATGGAGAAAAGGGAGCATGTGAGGAGGAGGACCCTGTAAAAGCATCTATCCTAAATAGATACTTTTGCTCAGTATTTACTGAAGAGAAGGTAGGGCAGGGCCCACAGCTCAGCATCATGGACACAGGGGAGGGAGGTGGCACTACTCCCTTCACAAAGAAAGGGTCCTACAAGAGCTTGCTAAGCTCAGGGTGGATAAGGCAATGGGACCTGATGGCATACATCCCAGGGTACTTAAGGAGCTAAGGGTGGAACTAGCAGAGCCATTAGCAGAACTGTTTAGTGAGTCTCTGAGCACAGGAGAGGTCCCAGAAGACTGGAGAAGGGCTCATGTGATCCTGCTCCACAAGAGTGGTAGCAGGGAGGGAGGCAGGGAACTACAGACCAGTCAGTCTTACCTCAGTAGTGGGCAAGATTATGGAGGCACTCCTTAAGGAAAGGATAGTGCAACACCTGGAATCCATAGGGGCACAGGATCCAAGACAGCATGGGTTTACAAAGGAAGGTCCTGTCAAACTAATCTCATAGATTTCTTTGACTGGGTAACCAGAGTGGTGGACCAAGGGGGAGCAGTTGATGTCGCCTACCTTGACTTCAGCAAAGCTTTCGACACTGTTCCACATAGAAGATTGATAAATAAGCTGGGTAGGCTCGGGGTGGGTCAGTTGGTCAACTGGGTGGCAAACTGGTTGACAGGCAGAAAACAGAGAGTGGCGGTAAATGGTATACAGTCAGAAGAGATGCAAGTCACAAGTGGGGTACCTCAGGGATCAGTCCTGGGGCCAGTCCTCTTCAACATCTTCATTAGTGACATTGCAGATGGACTAGAGGGTAAGGCTTGTCTGTTTGCAGATGACACCAAGATCTGCAACAGAGTAGATGATCCAGATGGGGTGGGCAGAATGAGAAGAGATCTGGATAAACTAGCAAAATGGTCAGAAAAGTGGCAACTGGGATTTAATGCAAAGAAGTGCAAGATCATGCACATAGGGAAGAGAAACCCTGGAGCCACCTATAGGCTGGGAGGGGAGTTGCTAGCAGTCACAAAGGAAGAAGGAGACTTGGGCATCATCATCACTGATGACCTGAAATCATCCAAGCAGACCTCTAAAGCAATAGGTAAGGCTAGGGGGTGTTAGGGTGTATTAGTAGGGGTACCACAAGTCATAAGAGGAGGTAATAATCCCTCTTTACAAGACACTGGTTAGCCCCATCTGAGTACTGCGTCAGTATTGGAGGCCACACCTTCACAAGGACATTAACCAAATTGAGGCAGTCCAGAGAAGGGCAACGCAAAATGGTGCAGGGACTGCATCAGAAGACATATGAGGACAGATTAACAGAGCTCAATATGTATACCCTTGAGCAAAGGAGGGAGGGGTGATATGATCGAGGCATTCAAACACCTTAAGGGAATTAACAAGGTGAAAGAGTCTAACATGTTTAAATATAAGAAAAATAGCAGGACAAGAGGACACAGTATGAGGTTAGAGGGGGGCCGATTAAGGGGGAATGTGAGGAAATTCTTTTTTACAGAAAGGGTGGTGGATGCATGGAATGACCTACCTCAAGAAGTGGTGGCTATGAATACAGTGCAGGGCTTCAAACAGGCATGGGATAGGCATGAGGGAGCAATACAAATGAGTATGAATAGATAGGCCACTGACAGAGCAAAGACCGATGGCACATTTATAAGGTAGAAAAAGAAATGGGCAGACTGGATGGGCCTTGCGGTCCTTATCTGCCGTCAACTTCTATGTTTCTATGTTTCTTGCCTATACATGAATTATAAATATGTTGACAATTGTACAGTACGTCACTAAGCAAATGACACAACACAAATCACAAACACATTAAAACAAAGTACATTATAAGCATGGCAAATTCTTCAGTTTCCACATTCATTTTATTCTCTCATGGCAGCATTGTGATGGTGCCATAGCCCTGCTATGAAACCATTGTTTTATTGGGCCAACTGTCAGACCAGATGTCCAATAATAACAAAAACAAACTCTGGTCAGAGCCAAAATGGCTGCTAATGCATTAAACTGATAAAATATATAGAATTAAAGTGTAGGCTGGGTTTTAATTTATTTGTTATATTATTGTGATATTAAAATTCCAGACTTACATTGCAATAATAGAAAAAAAAGAAAACCTTAGAAGTCAAGATAATACAGAACCAGGTGCTGTTTGCTCTGGACATACAGTACACTCACACCCAATACAACCACACCGGTGCACACAGACACACGCGTGCGTGCACACACACACACACACAAACACACATGCACACAGCTACACATGCATGTGCGCACATAAACACAGAAGCACACGTACACACATAACCATTACAACAGTTGTGCACAGACAAAGGGCATTGTTTTAGTTAGAGTTCTAGCAAGTAATGCATACTGTAGTTGTTTGTAAAGTGATATAAGACTTCCATTCTGCAAATGGTGCCTAACTGTGGAGGTCAGTAGAGAAAATGTGCTAGTGGTATTCTGGGACTGGAGTGAGGATTTAGGGTGCAGTTGGTGTAGGGGGTACCACAGGATACTAGGGACAATTGCAATGGTACAGATAGGTGGTGGTCTGCCAGTAGACACCACAGCTAATGGTATTGGAGGATCAGCAATGGGAGGGGGTAGTACTAGAGGCAGGGGAACACTAGGAGATTAATAAGGATTGAGAAGCTAATTCCAGGATAGCCCAGCTGAAATGCAATATCTTATTTTCTGTGAAGTCCTGCTTGTTTACCAATGTGTACAATGTACGTATGACAGCCAGGCCCAGCTGAGATGCAGTTAAGCAATAATGCACAACAGAGTATGTGTCGTGCTGGGATGACATCATGCCTTGGGTGGTCAGGCATGAAGCCGCAGGTCAAGTGCATCCAACTCCTGAGAAGTACTGTTCTCCCACTGTATCACACGCCCAGAAGTGCATTACTAAAATGATACAATGGCTCTTTTATATTTTTTAACAAAAAAGTGAAGAGTAAACAAACATTTTCTAGAAGATTTTATGGTCACTTACATGAATGGATAAAAGTCAGCACTAACTCACATAGTTTTAGGTTCAGAAGGTGTCCTGGGGTGAAATGGGAACTAGACAAGGGCTCGCCTTTTGCTGGTTCCCATACCCAGTGCTTTGATTAGACTGAGTGGGCAGTCAGCAGATGGGCTAGCATCCACCACTCATCCCACCCATGCAATGCTTTGTACTGCAAAGCTGATGAGAAATAGGACTGTGATTATGGTGGATTTCATTTCTTTTGTTAACCTGGTTTGCATTATGGAGACCTGGCTGGGAGACGATGCTGGACAAATTTTGGAGGCATCAATCCAAGCCAGGTTCTTCATCATACGTTGCCCTGGGAGGAACTGCAGGGGAGGGTGAGTGACAATCTGATTTAGATCCAGCGTTAACTTCTCTACACTCCCAACAGAGTCTATCTCATCATTTGAATATGTGGCCAATCTCGAGGTACCGGGTGCAGGTTGTAGGATCCTTCTCATATATCAGCCTTCTGGCTGTGAGAGGGAAATCCTTTGGGAAGTTGGGGAGTCCATCACAGACCGGGTGTTGGAATCACCTAGATGGCTGATCTTGGGTGACTTCAATACCCAGTTCAACAATGAACTCTCACATTTTGGACACGACTTCCTTCAGATTATGGAATCGCTGGGCCTGTCACAAGTTGTTACTTCTGAGACCCATACTCATGGA
The DNA here is from genome assembly GCA_016271365.2 of Neoceratodus forsteri. Taxonomy (NCBI): domain Eukaryota; kingdom Metazoa; phylum Chordata; order Ceratodontiformes; family Ceratodontidae; genus Neoceratodus; species Neoceratodus forsteri. The sequence continues at coordinate 567,807,101 of CM057449.1, read as the reverse complement.
CACACATTGGACTTGGTATTCACATTGGGTCTCAAGATTACTAACCTCGATATTGATTCAGTCATTTGGTCAGATCATTGCACATTGAATTTCTCATTTGGGGCCCCCCAAAAGTCCTTCCACTGTGGAGATGGTTCTCTTCTGCCCTTTACAGGGCATGACCCCAGAAGGACTTATGGCGGAGCTGGACCTATCGAGTGTGCTGGATGCTTGTGCGACAGGACCAGAGGATGTGGTGATGGTCTATAATAAGGCTGTTGCTGCAATTCTTGATTCTGTTGCACTGGTCTGTGTACAGCCCTGGCAGTCACACCTGAGGTCTCTGTGGTTCAATGGGGAACTCAGGAAGTTGAAGACCATGGGTCAGAGACTGAAACACCGCTGGTGGAGATCCAGCACTGAGGGAGACAGACTGGCTTTGAAAACTCATTATAGAAAGTAACAAAGGGCAATCTCTCATAAGAAGGAAGAGTTCCTATCATGGGAGATTGCTGCAACAAAGAACAAACCAGCCCAGCTCTTTCAGAAGGTGGAAAGGCTTGTTCACCCATCCTGTCTCCAGCCGATAAGAGCATTGTCTGCTACAAAATTTCATGAGTTTGCACTGTACTGAAAAAGTGACCTCCTTCAGTGTGGGTATCTCCCCAGCAGGATTCCATCGGGCAGGCAGTGTTGGATCTGGAGCTAATAGAGGCAATCCACATGTCTGGAGCAAATTTAATCAAGAGGGGGTGGAAGAGGTTAGCGAGATAAACTCAAAGCTCTGGCATACATGTTGTGAACTGGACCAGGGCCCAACATGCCTTTTAGTGAGATGTGTGGGGTCGCTAGGCCCAATGTCTGTGGAGATAGTCCAGTGCTCCATCTCAAAGGGAGTGTTCCCTGCTGCTCTTAAAGAGTCAGTGGTGAAACACTTCTTAAAGAAACCATCTCTGGATCCGGATTGTCTCGTGAATTATAGACCCGTCTCTAGTCTCTCCTTCTAGGGAAGGTTGTTGAGAAAGATGTGGCTATTCAACTTAAGATACATCTCGTTACCTTTTACAAGCCACTCCAGTCTGGTCTCCAGTCCAGGCATAATATGGAGATGGCATTAGTTAAGGTGCAGAGTTATCTCCACAGGGCGAGAGATCAAGAGGAACGATCAGTTCTCATCCCTTCTTAATCTATCTTCAGCGTTTGACACTGTGGATTGGGGGGTGTTGTTGGCTCACCTGCAGGAGCTCTGTGAACTAGCCAGTACTGTCATCAATTGGTTTGAATCCTTCCTTACAGGTAGGATGTAAAGGGTAGTAATGGGAACCTTTTCATTCCACCCGATGCCCCTGTCTTATGGAGTTCCCCAGGGTTCAATCCTCTCACCAATGTTATTTACTATGTACATGATACTCCTGGGTGATATTATTAGATGTTACAGGGTGGGTTTCTGCTACTATGCAGATGATACCCAACTGTACAGTCGTTTGCACCTGGGACACAGGATATGCTCTCTGAACTAAATTCTTCACTAGCCAAGATATAGGACTTGATGTCCACCAGCTGGCTCAGGCTTGATCCAGACAAGATGGAAGTATTAGTGATTGAGCCTGGTTGTTCGCCAGGAGCTGAGATCGGGGAGGGGAAATTGAGCCAGATCTCGGTTCTTTGTCTCTTACTGCCTCAGTAAGGGTAACGTTTCTGGGCATTATTTTGAGCAGCGAATTGACGCTGGTAGCACAGGTGTCATCCGTAGTCTTAAATGGTTTCTACCATCTTAGAAATAACACCCAGATCAAACCTTTTATCCCACCCTATAACCTGCCCTCATTGATACATGCCTTTGTTACGTCCAGGCTTCATTACTGCAATGCCCTATTCCTGGGGCTAAATGGAGGAGCCCTACATTGCCTGCTGCTGGTGCAGAATGCAACAGTCAGGTTGTTAATGGGTCTCCTAAGATCTTGTCATATAACCCCAATTCTTCAGACTGCACTGGCTGCCAGTGACATGGCGGATCTCCTTCAAGGTCAGCTTGCTGATCTATAAAGCCCCACATGGACTGGACCCTAGCTACCTGCAAGACCTTCTGTCTCCACACCAGACCTCTTGACCTCTCCGCTCCTCTGTGGAGGGCCTCCTAGCAATTCCCAGGGTTCAGTTAAAAATCTCAGGTGAGTGAGCCTTAAATGTTGCTGCACTGACCTTGTGAATTTGTTTCCCAGATCTCTGAGGGAGGCCCCCTCACTGGAGCCCTTTAAAAGGGGCCTAAAGGCCCATCTCTTTACAGAGGCTTTTGGCCCTTCCTAGCAACTTGAACATGAATTTATACTTTTATCAATATATCTTTTATTGCATTATTCAGTTGTTATATATTACTATTATTGATTGTTTTATTTTTTGATGTTTTTGTTTTGTTCTATTCTCAGTTCTTTTACTGCTTCATATTCTGTACAGCGCTCAGAGCCTAATGAGAATGAACGCTTTATAAATAAAGTTTGCTTGCTTGCTTGTATAGGTGAACTGAGATGAAGTGTCTCATTTCAGTGAGGGTGCTGGTTTTAAACATTTTGACATTGCATTTACCCAGGATACCACAGCTAAGATGCAGTATCTCACTTTCAGTACTGTTTTTTATCCAGTTTTTACACTGTATTTTTCCCAGGACAGACATGCTGAGAGGCGATATTTTCTTTTCAGTTGGGTTCTGTCGTTATACATTTTTACATTGCCATGTCTCTAGGATACAGCATATGTGATGCAATACTGTATCTCTTTTTCATTGCGGTCCTTCCTGCTTTTAGCCAGTTGTACAATGTATTTACCCAGGGTAGGCCAGCTGAGGTGCAGTAGGTCATTCTGAGTGCAGTCTTACTTTTTTACCAGTCATTACAATATATTTATCTACACAAGCCTGGTGAAGATGCAGTATCTCATTTTCAGTTGCCTCCTGTGTTCACCCATTTTTTCAATATAATTTCTTGGGATAGATCATCTGAGATACAATAGCTCATTTTTAATTGGGTCCAGCTTTTACACATTTTTACAATATATTTACTCACGATAGCCACACTGAGAGGCAATGTCTCATTTTCAATGGGGTCCTGCTTTTACCCATCTTTGCACAGTAGTTACCCAGGATAGGCCAGCTGACAGACAATATTTCATTGGGGTCCTGCTTTTATACATTTTTGTACTGTATTTATCTAGGATAGCACAGCGAAGATGCAATATCCATTTTCAGTGGGGTTCAGATTTTTACTCATTTTTACTATGTATTTAGCCAGGATAGCCCTGATAAGATGTAATATCTGGTTTTCAGTGGAGTCCTGCTTTTACACATTTTTACAATGTATTCACCCAGGACATGCCTGCTAAGAAACAATATCTTTTTTGCTATTTAGCCAGGATACTACAACTGACAGGCAATATCTCATTTTCAGTAGAATCTTGCTTTTACCTGTTTTTACATTGTTTTAACCAGGATTTTCCAGCTAAGAAGTAATATCTTGTTTTTGGTAGGATCCTGCTTTTTGCCATTTTTAAACTGTATTTGCCAAGGATAACCCAGATTAGATAAAATACCTTGTTTTCGGTAAGGTCTGCTTTCACCCATTTTTACGATGTATTTCCACATGACAGCCCAGCTGTGATTACAGTCATGCGAGAGCTGCTGATGAACTGAATATTATCCAGTATCAGGTAGGCAGGCGGCCAGGTGGACAAGCAGGGGGAGTGTTGACCATAACTTCATCAGAACTGCCATGTGGAAAAGGTGATCTAAACAGTCCTGAGCTCTATTTAATGCAATAGTGTCACCACAACAGGCAAACAAGCTGAGACATAAAGATATTCTTTAAAAAAATAACATGGTATTCGGTTACTGCTTCAGATGGTCATAAACACCACCATCTAGTGGCACATACACCAGTAGAGGGACTACTTTGCCAAAGAAGAACCAAAATGGCTCTCAATTCATGGTTAGTTTTTTTAATTTTCTATTTTTACAATCTGTCATCTATAGTCTATTTTCCAAACTCAATAATATCCTCCAGGATGGGCTGTATGGGCTATACCGAACCTTCCAGGGGCTGTAAGGTCATCTGCCTGTGGCGTCAGGCCTCATTGCACCCCTAGGCTGTCCATTATAGCTCAATACTGCCCACCCTGTTTGGTGTCATAGTTTGCATATTGCACATTTGGGCCACAAATCTGCAAAAATCACAACGCTATGTAAGCATTTTGTTATTTTTTGACATTTTGACCCCAAATTTTCAACATAGTAGTTTTGCAATCCTGTCATGTGATTAAGACAAGTGGAATTGATCAAATCTGGTCCACATCTGGTCCAAAAGGTGATTTCACAGTGCAACAGTAAAAACATGATTTGGAGGGGATTAGAAAAAATGCATCTGTTATGCCCCTGAGGTGGGGTAACATGAGGGCTATGTTGAAATATATGGGCCCAAAATCTGCAAAAAAATCACAAACTTATCAGTAAACATTGAAAAAATGTAATGATTACTTATAACTTTGTTGTTTTTTGACATTTTGACCCCACATTGTCAACATGGCCTTTTTGTGACCCCACCTCAGCCAGGTGGTCAAAATGTTTGAAATTTTGTCAGAAATGTGATTTAATAGACCGAATGGGAAAACACATTTCAGTGGGATTTGAAAAATTACACCTACCTGGTACATGAGGTCAAGTAAAAAAAGCCATGTTGAAAATTTGGGGCAAAAATTAAAAAAAAATGACAAAGTTATGAGTAAAAGTTGAAAACTCATTAAAAAGCCACTAACCTAAAGTATCTTGTTTTCAGTCAGTTCGCAGTTTGCATTGGAAGCAGCATGACATTGCGGTCATCGCAGGAGTTCATTGGATTGGTAAGTATGGGGTGCAGGGTGGTGTGGCTTGTGAGTGCTGGGGGGGTCAGGTGGGGGGTGGTGGCTGGAGGGGGTGGGGACAGAAAATGCCAAGGGATCTTTTTTACAGGTGTTGTGGTGGAAGAGGTTAGAAGCTGGGAGTGGGACACCATGCAAAGGGAGGGAGCGGGAGAGATTTGGTCTGTTTCCGGGACCGGGTTAGAGATTGGGGGCTGGGAGACCATGCAGAGAGAGGGCGCTGGAGGGTTTGACCTGTTTTTGGGAATGGGGTTAGAGGCAGGGGGTGGGATACCACGCAGAAGGAGGGAGCAGTATAAATTTTGCCTGTTTCAGGGATGGGGTTAAAGGGTGGAGGCAGGAGACCATGCAGAGTGAAGGAGCAGGAGAGATTTGGTCTGTTTTTGGGGACTGGGTTAGAGGGTGGGGGTGGGAGACCAGGCAGAGATATAGAGCAGGAGGGATTTGTACAGCTAAATAGCTTGACCCCAGGGGAGGCAGTGGGGTCAGGAATGGAGAAGAGCCAGCACCACCACTGTTTGCTCCCTGACCTTAGAGTTGGCAGCAGGGTCGGAAGCAAGAGGCAGCACTGGTGGAACTTCCAAAGATGAAAGAAAAAAAGTGTGGCCAGATAGAGAGAGAGAGAGAGAGAGGGGGGAAGTGCACTGATTCGTGTATATTGATTATGTGCTTCAACTCCACTGCACGGAGCAAGCATTATGTGATGTGTTCGGTATCCTGTCATGCTCTACTTGTCCCCCTATATTCTCTCCTTGTCTGTCAGCAATACATCAGCATAGCTCTTGCTATGCAGCCATAAAATGGACAAATGCACCAGATTCCCCTAACAATCACAGGCTGCCCAATAGCAAGAAATACAGCCCAATCTGAGCCAGAGAAGTGAATCCAGACATCTATGAAACTGTGGCAGTCTACTCTCCCCTCACAAGGAGAAGGGAAATTAAAAATACAGTTCTGCTGAAGTCAGTCTCAGGAGGGGAAGGGAAAAGGAAAGGTACAATACTGCCAAGGTATGCCTCAGTCAGAAAGGGAAAACAAGTCACCACTGCACTGGAGATGCTGCGGGGAAGGAGGAAACATACAAAAGATAGGCATACAGTACCACCCAGCCTAACTAACAAAGTCTCCCCACAAACAAAAGTCTTTACTTACATGAAGTACCATGCTAGAGAAAAAACAAACTACGTGACTTACAATAGCAAACTAACATCCTAAAGAAGGCAAGTGGTGTCCATTCAGGAACTGTAGGCACTGGAATGCATGCTGGCTGGCAGATTAGTCATATTGAAAGCCATAGTTTAGCAGGCATAATTTCTAAATTTAAGGGTGCTCCCTGACATCAGGCAGCTCCAGCCCACCCAAGAGTTGTACAGTCCTGAGGAAAAACAATAAGCATTAAACAGAAAAGTCAGTTTTCCAGAGAGATCTGCTCTATACATGCTTTCCTTTCAGTGGTACAGTTGAAACTGAGTAACTTCTCCATAAAACTGTTTTGTATCATTCTTTTTTCTCTCCAATTTGTTCTCCTAGCCTGAGCAGGATCACTTTTTATCAATTTATTTCTCCTGCTTCCTATCCTTGGAGCTCCCCACATTACGTCACCTCTCCTTCCCTCCCATGGCTCCCACTACCTACAACCTGCCAATAATTCTGGCCATGACTTGTCCACCACATTAGAACCTCTGAAGTCCAGTTCTAGGCCTTCATCTTTGAGGAACATTCCTACTCTGTTCAAAGCAGGACTACTGGCAGGGACTGCTGGAGTGGACATGGATCAGCGCATAGAATGGGACCTGGTGCCACTCGGGGAATCTGGAACTTCATTCGTCTGACCAGCTGGCCCTAATCCCTTCTTCCCATGGGGCAAGTCCTGTAAGATGGTCCTACTGTCAGGCCTCTCAGGTAGCTGAGCATGCTCACCCATGTCCTCCATAGCTGCAAAATGGTGACTACAAGCTTAGATTCCGACACCTCAGCATCTGACTCAATGATAGCCTGAAACGGATAAGTGCAAGAGGAATGTCCAGTGAAGCCCATCATTCCTGCAAGCATGGCTCCCTCTTTCTTGGCTACCAAAGGGTAATAGTGTGTCAGCACAAGGCCCCCTTCCTCTCTGAGGCAGAAAGCAATTTATTTATTTATTAGTCATTTTTGACCAGAAAAGTCACAATCATCTGTGACAGCTCATTTCCATCTGTGTCCTGGGGGGTGGGTTATGTAGACCTGTTTTATTGACAGTGGAATGCTGGCAAGGACAACAGGAAAAAAACCCTACCATTATGCTGTGTTTTGGGATCTTTAACTCCACCTAGATAGCCACCATGAGATGTGTAGATATGACATCTGTCAACTTTTCATTTGAAGGAAAAAAACGGAGGGAGATACTGTGGGTTAAGCTGGAAAAGAAACTAGGGTCAGCCATCCTTACAGGGGTGGTGTACAGACCACCAGTCCAGGAGGAAGAGACAGAGAGGGAGTTAATGCTAGCCATCCAAAGGATGGCGGACAAGTGGGAGGTGGTGCTGGTTGGAGACTTCAGTATTCCAGATGTGGACTGGAGCCTCCCAGCAGCAGCATCAACTAGGAGCAGATTTATTCTGGACTCCCTTCAGGGTGCCTTCATTAAGCAACTTGCCATGGAACCAGCTCAGCAGAAGGCAATACTGGACCTCATGCTCACAAATGGGGACAATGTGATAGGGGTAACAGTGGGGAAGCACCAGGGGAACAGTGACCACCAGTCACTGTGGACTGAAATCACAGAAGAAGCAGAACCAAACTGCACAAAAACACGTATCCTGGATTTTAGGAGGGCAGATTTGGGGAAAATGGGGACATGCTTGAAAGAGGCACTAATAGGAAAGGGGAGGGAATCGGGGATGGAGGAACAGTGGGCAATATTTAAAACAAGGATTACAAGAGCAACATAATTATGCATAAAGCAGGTCAGCAAGGGGAAAAGGAAGAGGAGGCCATTATGGTATTCCAAGGAGGTAGCGAAGAAAGTGAAAGCCAAAAAGATTTCATTCAGGCAATACCAAAAAGACAGAGGCAGAAGAGGGTAGGGAGAAGTAACTGGAGAAGCAAAGGGAGACAGGGAGGTCAGTAAGGGAAGTCAAAGCTCAGACATAAGAGCACATCGCAAAATCAGTGGTTAGAGGAGGCAAATCCTTTTACAGGTACATAAGTGAAAAAAGAAGGGTGAAGGGAGGGATAGTGAGACTGAAGGGGGAGGACAGGGGGCAACGTGGAGGATGACAACAGTAAAGTTGACATACTGAACAGATATTTCTGCTCAGTCTTTATTGAGAAAGAGGAGGGTAATGGGCCTCAAAGGAGTACAAGGGGTGGGAGGGGCATGGAAATGGACAAAAGTCCCTTTACACCGGAAAGGTTCCTAAAGGAATTGGAAGGAATAAGAGTTGATAAAGCAATGGGGCCAGATTGGGTGCACCCCAGGGTCCTAAAGAAACTAAGAGAGGTGGTGGCTGATCCTCTGGCAGTCCTGTGTAGCCAATCACTGGAAACAGGAGAGGTACCCAAAGACTGGAGGACAGCAGATGTAGTCCCCTTATACAAAAGCAGAAACAAAGAGGAAGCGGGGAACTACAGACCCATCAGCCTGACCTCAGTAGTGGGGAAGATCATGGAAGCACTACTGAAGGAGAGATTGGTGGAACATCTGGTTGCCGATGTACTACAGGACCCAAGGCAGCATGGTTTCACTGAGGGGAGGTCATGCCAGACCAGCTTCATTGATTTTTTCTACTGGGTGAAGAGGGAGATGGATAGGGGAGGGCAGTGGATGTGGCCTATCTGGATTTCAGCAAGGACTTTCACACTGTACTGCATAGAAGGCTGTTAAACAAACTGGGGAATATGGGAGTGTCAAAGAAGAAAGAGCAATCCCACAGGAAATGGATAAAATTTTTCACATATAAGAGCCGCCTCTCCAGATGTGTAGGTGATGTAGGAATGGTCTCCAATATAGAGCAAAAAAATGTGAGGGCGCTTCAAAAGAAAGATATCTGTAGACAGTCGTTTTTGCCTTCTCAAATTTTCTCTTTTTTATTGATTTGAAATGTGGCAATCCTCAACGTTTCACCAAGTGTCTTGGCTTTATCAAGAGATGCCCTTGTAAAAAATATATATACATAAAATTAAAAAGACTGTCTACACCCACACTAATAGTCTTTCAACATATTTAAATGTATTCAAATAAATGTCCACTGATGCCACTTACTTCATAAAATCTTATTCATACAATACCACTTTCTCTCCCATTTGCATGGATTCCTAATCCTATACAAACAAACATATATATATATGTGATGTACAAATATTCACTCAGTAAAACATATCTATTATATGCCAGTAATAAAGGATGGAACCCAACACCAAAACACCAAATCGTGATAAACAATATTGTAGCTTTTTCAACAGATGCTGTTTAATACCTGCATATCTCAAAAGTATTACAAGATCTAATATGTGCCATTAGAATATGGACTCATTCAATTTCTAAAGCTTCATCATGTTCCTCTTCACATATCTTTCCAAGCTAAAATATAAACAAAAAAAAAAAAATATGGGAGTGGGCAGGACAGTAGTGCAGTGGATGGGTAATTGGTTGGGTGGCAGGACACAGAGGGTGGTGGTAAATGGCTGTCGCTCCACACAGGGAAGAATGACCAGTGGGGTGCCGCAGGGATCAGTGCTGTGACTGATCTTATTTAACATCTTCATCAGTGACATTGCGCAGAACCTAGAAGGCAGAATTTCCCTGTTCATTGATGACATGAAGCTCTGTAACAGAGTAGACACACCAGAGGGTGTAGACAGAATAAGGAGGGACCTGCAGAAGCTTGAAGAGTGGTCAAGGGTTTGGCAGTTGAAATTTAACACAAAAAAGTGCAAAATAATGCATGTGGGGCACAAAAACCATGGAACTACATCTCAGTTGAGGGGTGAGGATATAGCATGCACCAAGCAGGAAAGGGACCTTGGAGCTATCATTTCTGATTACCTCAAGGTAGGGAAACAATGCAACAGGATGGCAGGTAAAGCAAATAGGATTCTGGAATGCATAGGAAGAGGCATCACCAGCAGGAAAAGCGAGATCATAATTCCACTATACATGACACTAGTGAGGCCCAACCTGGAGTACAGTGTCCAGTTCTGGAGACCTTACCTATGTAAGGACATAGACAGGGTGAAGAAGGTTCAAAGGAGGACAACAAAGATGGCACAGGGATTGCATCATAAGTCCTTTAAGGACAGGCTGACTGACTTGAATATGTACTCCCTGGAGGAGAGAAGAGAGAGAGGGGATATGATAGAGACATACAAGTACCTTACAGGGAGGAACAGGGTGCAGGAAAACACTATTTTCCAGCGAAAAAGATGTTCCAGGACTAGAGGGCATGGGATGAAGTTGGAGGGAGGGCGAGTTAGAGGAAATGTGAGGAAGAATTTATTTACAGAAAGGTTGGTGGACAAGTAGAACACCCTGGCTGAGGAAGTAGTGGGGGCTTAAACAATCACGGGATTTAAGAATGCATGGGATCAACATAAGGGAATCCTGGAGGTCAGGGGTAAGGGGCAACAGACTTCTAGAAAAAACTCAGTGTTCTTACAAGCTCAAATGGGCAGACTATAGGCCCTTATTTTCCAACAGTATCTATGTATCTATGAAGGTTGGCACCTCAGCAGTAAAGCAAACCTACCATGGTGCACTTTAATGTCAGTACTAGGTATTATCCCAAGTTCCTGGTATGTGATTAGAACCCATGACTGTCTAATCTCCCAGCACCTGAGGTGAGCATGCAACCTACTAAGCCACTGATACTGACAGTACGCACACCCTTCCCCTGCCACCCAACATGCAGCATCCAAGGATCAGAACAAGGACCAGGACTGACTGCATAATAAGCATTGGACAATATATTAAAAAAGTGATTCCATGTCAAAACAGCAACCCCCCCAAATGGCAAGGAGTCAGAACAGCACTGGATTATAGCGAATGCCGAAACTGGCAAAATCTCTGTTTGCAGGGGGCTTCCCCCCATGCCCCCAACACACACACCCCTTTCTAAATATACCAACTCGTTGGGGAGCAGACCTCAGGGGGGGTACGGTGAGTTCGCTGATATTGGCATTTGCAATAATTTGGCACTGTTTTGACTCCTCACCATTCGGGAATCGCTGTTTTGATGGGCTACCATAAAGAGTAGTTTACTGATGGAAAGTATGTTATACAACATACTGTACCTCATTAAAATGTCACTCTCCTATTGTATCCTTCCCAGCTTCCAATCTCTCTTGTAAAGGTCAGAGTTTTAGCACAGTAAGTGATTAGACTTATAGTATACAGACATTTAGGTATATTTTACAGATACTAATCCTTGCAACGTACATGATCATTTCCAGGTGGTTTATATCTCTAGCCCTTATTGTTTGGTAAAGTCTGTAAGAGCCCTTGCTGAGAATCCAAATTGAGAACAAAGTCCCAATTGCAGCAGCTCAATCATTCCACTAAAATCAAGTATTTGTCAATGCCGAATGTTGTCTCGCTGGCATTGGCATTGGTAGTGCAGGAGTTAGAGATGTGTAATAGGAATGGCAGTGAAGTTTTGAACTGACACCAACCCCATCCCCATCCTGCAGAGACTGACAGGTGTTTGGGTGTGTCTTTGGGTCGTCAGCTATAACGCTCATGCCATTTTACCTCACCCTACCCTGTAGACATTGACAAGTGTCGTGGTGTGCTTTGGGGTCTTTGGGCTTTATACTTACCCCATTCCATAAGGAAATACACTGAAGTGGGTGCAGTGTAGGGGTAAACTTTGGGGCCAAACACTCCATGGCACACCTCGATGCCTGTCACTGGTTGCAGGGCGGGGGTGGAGGTGGAATGTTGGGAGCATTACAGCTGATGATACCAAGTCGCACCCCTGACACCAGTCTCTACAGAGTGGGGCATTACAGCTGGAAACCCTAACACCATAGGCGTGTGTTGGTATTTTCACTCCAAATTATCAACATGGGCTTTTTGTGACCCCACCTCATGAAGAGAGGCACTATCGGTTTGTTAGCAAAAAGGTAATTTTGCACAGTGACTGTGCCATTTGGTGCCACAGGTACGGAAACACATTTTGGGCAGGATGTGAAAAATGACAACTGTATTGTTCATGAGGAGGTGTAAAAAAAATGGCAACGTTGAAAATCTGGAGTGAAAATATGAAAAACTGGTGAAGTCATGAGCATGCATAGAAACTGCACAACACACGTCCATAACCCAATTATTTTTGGGATTTGTTTAACCACATTTTCAACATAGGCATTTTGGGACATCCCCTCATGAACAGTAGCACTGTGATTTTGTTAATCTGTCCCAAAAGTTGATTTCCCACAGCGACCATGCCATTGTGTACCACAGGTGCAAAAACACATTTTGGGCAGGATGTGAAAAATGACAGCTGTACTGTTCATAAGGAGGTGTGAAAAAATGCCAGTGTTGAAAATCTGGCATGAAAATATTGCAAATTTGTGAATGTACAAGAGTGCGTGAAAACTGCTCAACGCATGCTTGTAACACAGTCATTTTATGGACGTTCATTACCAGATTTTCAACATAGGCATATCAGGACCTCTGCTCATGAACAGTGTCACCATCATTTTCTCAAACTGTCACAAAAACTGATTTTGCATAGCGATCGCACTATTCTGCGCTGGACATGTGAAAACACATTTTGGCCAAGATATGTAAAATGACAGCTGTACTGTTCATAAGGAGGTGTGGTAAAATGCCAATTTTGAAAATCTGAAGTGAAATATTACAAATTCATGAAGTTACCAGCGTGCATGGAAATGGTGCAATGCAAGCTCTTAAAACAGCCATGTTTTGGATTTTTTCACCAGATTTGCAACATAGGCTTTTTGAGAGCCCACCTCATAAACAGTGGCACTGTCAATTCAATAATCGGTCCCGAGAGGAGATTCCACGCAGTGACCACAAAATCACCTTTCGGGACCAAATAACGCCATGGTAGTGACTAAATTCATGAGGAGGGGTTCCAATAGCCCCATATTGAAAATGTGGTGCCAAAATTCCCAAAAATGGCCAAGATATGCACCAAAGTTGAAAAAACCCAATTTATGCCATTATATAGCTTACCGGCATTTCTTCAGTTCGTGGTCAGCGTTGAAGAGTGCAGACGTGTTCCCGGTCCACATGTCGGGGGCTGGAGACACTATGCCGATGAGGAGTGGGGCCCCCCTTAGCAAACTAAACTAGGAAGGGGGGACTGAAGCCGATGGGGATTGGGCCCCCCCGTCGACAAGGAAAGACTGTTGGGGGGGTGCATGATGCTGAGGGGGATTGGGCACCCCCGTGGCACACACTTGGAATGGGAGGAGGGGCATCATACCAATGGGGAGTGGGGTCCCCCACTGGAAAATGAAGTGGCTGCAGCAGTCAGTGCCGCCATGTTTAGAAAAGTGCTTTTCACCAGCAAGGGCACATCGGGAGGCGTGTTCTGGTGGCACTGCATGACAAGCTTGGGTCTCATTGCAGAGGACCTTTTCTCAGATGTGCTCACCTCATTAAGTATTGCTGTGTGGAGCCTGCATGCTGGCTTATTGGGGAAAGAGGGACACACCTACTGATGCGTGCCCTGAATTCGCTCACACTGACCGCACCTCCAAATCTGCTACTAAAGCAATATGTTGGCTCACTAGCAAGCCAACATAAAAATTCCTGGGTTGGTAGACTGTGCTTTCAATTTCCCATCTTCAGCATTCCATTATGGATTTGCTGCACTCTTTATTTAGCCAAGTATGCACACTGCACTTTTTGCATTTTGTTTTCTATACTGCTTTCATGCATCTTTTATAACCTCCTCCCCAGGGTCACAACTGGAAATGACTTCTGGCTCAGTGAGCCTCTCAGTTGTCAGCAAATTTTAAATAAATAAATGATCATCCTCTCACAATTAGGGGATGTTGTGTTACAATTTCTCAACATTATAGGACTCTGTTATTGCTGGTCTCACATCTAGGTGGCACTGCTACCCAGAATTCTTCTCAAATAAACAGCAATATTCAGTTGTAAAATGCCTATCCTTTTTAGCAATGGAATGCAATGAAACACTGTTTACTGCACATAGCACTGTAAGAACTGGCAACTGAAACATAACCATACTACAGTAAAAAAACAGACATATTTAGGCCTAATGTACATAGTGAACAAAAACAAATAATATTTTAACAGAAGTGACTTGTCTTTTCTTCAAGGCACATTACAGTTACAATACCCACTTTGAATAGAGTCAGCCCTCCAAGCTTATTTGTGGGAACGCTGTCCTTACGCATGCTTTGCAATCCACAAAGTCATTCTGTGTCAAGAATCTGTCTGATTCTGCTTTAAAAACCTGAACAGTGACTGTGTCTACAACCTCAGCAAGTAGGCTTTTCCACGTGTTAACCACTCTCCATGTGAAGTACTGCAATGTGTTCTAATAGTTCCTCTTCTCTTGTCCCCTTCCCTGCAGTCTGAGTGCATGCCCTCTAGTTTCATTTGAACTTTCCAGCTCAAACATCTGTGCATATTCTGCTTTGTCCTTCTTCCCCTTTAGTATTCAAAATGCCATGATAAATCCATTGTAGCTTTAACACTAGATTAAATAATTTGAGTGTGCTCACTCCTTTGTCTTCATAGCTTTTGCCCCAGAGGTTACTAATCATCTTAGGGGCCCTGTGCTAGACTCTCTTGATCTTGTCGGTGTCCTCACTATACTGTGGTAAGCAGAACTGGACACATCACTCTAGATGTGATCTAACCAAGGTCTTGTACAGGGTGAAGATGACCTCCCTTGACCTGCTCCTTACCCCTCCTAATGCATCCCAACATTCCAATTGACACATGTATAACACATACCTGCTAATAAAGTGTAAGTGATCTCCCCACCTAGTTACTGCACATCTTCAGTTACTAATGTGTGGTAGGATGCCACATAATGAAAAACATACTCTCTAAAGTTCATTGTCCTGTAGAAAACATTGGTTTTCCTTTAGTTTTCCTCGCCCCACCTTTTCAATGCACAGCAATCATGAAATGCGGAAAAAGAGGGCGTTGCTGGAACTAGAGGCAGAAGCAGTCAGTGTATGTGTATGTCTACGTACATGTACAGCACAGCAGTTACAGTATGAACTCCAATGTACTGCTCCACAAATAACTCCCCTCCCCAAGATGTTGGGAAGATACAAAGGATTCCATGTGCATTCTTTTTCACTCTTGTTGAATCAATAGCTGTTGGATTTTAGGCAGTGATTTAGTCTGCTAAGTATTGCACAAAAAACATGATTCTTATTTCTCTTGGAGACAGACTGAAATCCACATGTTAAGGGTCAATGCATTAATCCATTCCAGTGCCAGGCTTTATGATCCCAACAAAACCACCCCATCCACCCTGCTGTATTTTTCTCTATATTTCATGCTTGTACTGTACTTTAAATAAATTCAAAGAAGTTGATAAGTGGGTAGACAAGTACAGTTTGGTCGGTAAGTAGGTTGGTAGGAAGGATTTTGTAGAGTGCATTTCCCAAAGACTCAATGTACTTTACAGTTGTTGCATGTAATAGACAAATGTAAAACAATACGTAACTTCAAACATACAGACAGTTCAGAAACAGAACACTAGTCAAATTTGTGCTCAATTTCATTGCACTGCTGCTTTAAATGTTTATATGTAACAGGCGTGAAAGATGATAATGATAATAATGCATTCTTTCTCTTGATTTAGGGGGCTGAATTTTCAGGTCCACCAAAATCAGTGTAGGTGCAAGAAAAACTGCCACAAGTGGGGCTTCACTTGCAGAGCCGCAGTTTTCCCTGCATGCACTGTAATTTGAAAGAGGTGGCCAGTTCATGACCCTCTCCCTGATTTATGGCAGCTTGCTGTTGTTTTTTTGGTGCAGCTGTGCCAAAATGTTATACCTGGTGGGACCAGGGGTTGCATCTCCTGCAGTTGCTCCTGCCACCCATACAGGTGTGGAGAATTTGTGATGTAGCAGTGGCTGCAGCATGGGATTTAGTCCCTGGATGTTTTGAAAATCTTGCCCAGGGTTTGTAAACTCTGCTTCAGTTGTGCTCAGCCATAGGTGCTGTCATAACTAGATGTCCTGATACTACAGTATTATTAAACTGTCCTTAGGTTTACAGGCATAATCATTATCTGATGTTTCTGAGGGTTACTGATTGACAGGACCCAATATGACAGAACTTGCCACTGAGCACCACTGTGCCCCTCTGTAAGCAACTCTTTGGGTGCCTGAGTCTTCCCCAGCTGCTTAGGATAGCCTCCCCTTCCCTTTGAAGCTTTGTGCATTTAATTTCATCTGACTGATTTCTGTTAAAGTATGTCTTTCTTTACCTCTTTTCACTATAAAAGATTCTAGGCATCTTCCACGTCCAGTAAAATGTTCTAGTTACACCAAAATTTGAGTACTTTTATAAAAATTTTAATTTCATTTTCTCAAGGAAAAAAAATGGCTGCTACATTTGCCACAGAAATAGCATTGCAGACCTGTCAAGGGCTAGAAATGAAAAAATGTTATTGATGGAATGATTTCAAAAGTTTTGCCAGGAAAATCATACTGGTCTGGTATCAGCACATTTCTAAATATGAAATACAATGTACACAAAAGCAATAATATGGAAAGTAGTACTGCAAAATAAGTGAATTATAGGAAAATGCTTCTAAGTAATAAAATTGCAATACAATTAATTATAGAAAGAAGAGCAAAAGAACAAAAAGCTGTGCGCAGCAATGCAATATGAGTGGTAGGGGGTAGTGAGTGATAACTGAGGGAGTGGGGCAATACCAGTGTCACTGTAGGGTGGAGGGCAGCGGACAGAAGTCCACTGCAACATCAGGAACAACTGCAGGAGTGAGTAGAGAGATCACAGAGAAGAGATTTCAGGGCGTGAACAGAAGGATCAGACCAAATGAAAGGGGTAAGAGGGCCCCATAGTTTAGGGAAGTGAAATGAGAATGCAGCTTGATCAGAAGTTTATTTCACTGGGGAAAGACTGAGAGACAAGAGCAAACTCATGGTGAACAACAAAGGAGGCAACTAGACAAGTAGATTTGACAGACATACTAACACTTTTTACATTTGCTTGTGCTTTCTCAAGAAACATTTTGGCACAATGAATGGCATTTCAGAGATGTGTCACTGCCAAGCCCATTGCAGCTCAAGTTGCAAGGAGCTCAACAGTGCAAACCAGTGACCAGGCACTCAGGTCATGACACTACTCCCTGTTTGCTGAGAAGAAACTTTGCATACTTAAAAGGAGTCAACCACTCCTATCAGACAGTGGCTGGCTCATTTCATTTACGTGACACTGCTCAGCAACCAGCTGAGTGAAGTCATCATTGGACAGCTGACTTTCTCCCAGCTCTGTGCACTCACACCTCCTCTGTGTTTCAGCAGCAGCAGCAGTATCGTAACATGGTAGTTAAAGTATTAGATTACTGTCTGCAAAGTGATGGTCTCAGAATAAATGAAACATCTTTGCAACAAAGTGAGAAATGAAAGTACTGTATGAGCTCTGTGACTCCAGGAGCAGGTGCCGTGAGCATGGAGAAACTTACACTCATACTCTACGAGACCCACCGATCCAGCTGCAAGTCAGCTGCCTGAGCCTCAACTACTGGAAATCGAATTTGATACATAAGACAGTTGAGTACATTGGAAGCTATGGTTTGCCCAGGCTCAATTTGGGTAATGGCGAGGTGAGGAGCTGTTACCTAAGAAGGGGGCTGTCTGTTTTGATGACTGCAGAGGTGAGTGTGAAACAGAGAGGTTCTGGGATTAGGTAGGAGTCGGAGAGTGACAAAGTAGACACAGCAGGATTAGACAGAGAAGCCCTTGCTTCCATTAGCTTTCAGAGTTGCATGTCTATCAGAATCTGCCAGTGATGATCATATTCTTCATAGGTTTACTGGAATGAGCGCCACCCTCTGGCCACCTATGTAAGTTATCTGGATGAATTATCAGCTGATATTTGGGGCTGTACCTGCCTGGTATGGCAATAAAGTCACTTGGTGTCACACTGCAGCTGCAGCACCTAGGGGAACTCACTTCTCATTTTATTTGGAGTCTTGTTTGTGCTAAGAGTCACTGTCCATTGTGCTCAGACCCAAATCAGGATGCCACTTTCAAAGACTGAGCCATGGACCAACATGAAGATGGTCCACCTGGACACTGAGGTAAGAGACATGATTGTTACATTTTAGTACGGATCGGATGGGAAGCACACTGCATAAACACAAAAGGGTCAGAGAGGACATCAGCATAATGTACCAGAATCATTAAGGGTTACAAAGTCCCATTTAAAAAAAAATATAGGGGTTGCACAGCCCTTTCAGCTACCAAATATATATCAATATGTAATATATGGATAAGCCTCAGTAATACTATACTAAGTTATACAAAAATTTCCCAGTAATGCATCACTACTCTCAATAATACTACTATCCTGAAAAGTGATAATACTATCACTTTTGCTTATAAACTACAGTTCAAAGGTCATCTCCAACTGTGGTTTTATCAATGGATCCATATATTACAAAAAATAACAGAAATATAAGTGTTTTACAAGGCAGTAATACCATCTCGAGGTTTGGGGGACTTTAGGACCTCTTGAGGTTCTATGTCCCCAAAACCTCTCAATGATATTATTGCCTTGTAATACACACATATCTATCTATTGTTCTATTTATGTTAGAAAAACCTTATTTAGGTGTTTGGGGGGGGTAATTATCACCTCTGCACTACCAGTACCAAACACCTGCACAGCAAATACATACAAGCAAACACTCTGCATTGACAAATGCCTGCTATTAACTGTAGCTGAAACCAGCTTTTTGGAAAAAAACATTTTTTGTTACACTCCTGCCTTAAGTACTAAAGTCAGTACTGCAGCGTAGAACCAAACTGATACAGGCAGACATAATGGAAAGGATACATTTCTCCTCTGTCTGCCCTCCATGCATTTTCTTAATTTGGACTGCATACGAGCAAGAAAAGTAACTCTGGCCAGCCTCCAACCAACGTGACAGAGGCACCCTGGAACCCCAGTGACATGTAAAGAAAAGGTTTGCTAGTGGCTGTTATAGTAACCAGTTTGGATTTGCTGGCTACATTTTCCTGGTTTAATAAAAGTTATTCACATTCTGTTGCAATCCAATACTATTTATTCCCATTTGGAAAGTCTTTGCTGTTGTGCTGGTACCCTCTAGTGGAGTATGTACTACATCAGTTTAACCTGATATACTACATAGTTCAGTATATTAAACCAACAAAACCTAAATAGGAAAGCAAGAGATTGTGGTATATCACCTTTCATGCATACTGTATCCCAAAGCACTTTACAGTCCTGGAGGGGAGAAACGAGAATGTTGTTGCCTGTAGGCAGGGCAAGGCAGTTTTATTTATAGAGTGCCCTATCCCAAAAAGAAAACATTACAAAAATAATACAGCAAATCAAAATTAATAAATACATAAATAATTCAGTAGTACAACTAATGGAGTTACAGACTCTTAATTCATTCATCAGTACCAAAGGCCATCATGAAGAGATAGCAGTTCAGCCCCTTCCTAAATGCCTCCACTGAAGGGGAACTCCTGAAATGGTAGAGCAATGAGTCCCAGATGGATGAAGCCATGATCGAGAATACCCTATCACCAGACTGTTGTAGGTGAGACCTCAGCATGGCACATAATAATCCCTCAGTGGAGCAGAGCAGGTGGTTGATAGCATGCCAAACCAGGAATTGTTTAAGGTAGCCAGGATCCAAGCTATGTTGGGCATTGTATGTTAGCAAAGAAATCATGAAGGTGGTATGCCACCTAGTCTGACACCAGTGCAGATGTCACAAGACAGTTGCAATATGATCTAAATATGATGACCCAGAGATCAACCAGGCTGTAGCATTTGGCATCAAAAGCAGGAGGTGCACCAACCCTCCTCATAGCCCCAGGTAGAAAGCATTATGATAGTCAATCCTTGAGGTAATAAACAGATGTAGTAAGGTCACCAAATCTTCTTGTATCAGATAGGGCTTAATCTGGTAGATATTTAAGTGCTGGAAAAACCCACAGTAGACCATGACCGACACATATTGTAATGTTCATGTGTCAGCCTATAGACCGCAGTGATTTCCATATTTTTTACCCTATAAACAGATACCGGAATAGTGCCATTAACAATGGAAAAAGCAATGGCAGCCCATCCAAAAGCCAACATGTGAGGACCTGGTTCCATCAATAAAAGCATTGTCCTTATCAGATTAAGACTCATCCAGCTGGAGGCCATCCAGTCTGTGATTTCCTGAAGACACTGTTCCAGCACTAAGACTGCCCCTTACTTATCCCCATGTAAAGGACAGCTGTAGCTGAGTATCATCTGTATAGCAGTGAAAAAGCATAGCATACCACCTAATGACCCTGCCCCAAGAGTGGCATATACATGGCAAGAAAAGTGTCAGCATGCTCAGTTGGTAACATATCCACCTCTGGGCTAGAAGGTCATGTATTCTAGTCACACTCCAGAAAGGGCTCATGCCATAAATACTGGCACCCAAGGGTGGTACTAAGAGGATGCTGTGCTGTTGGGCTGTGCCATCCTTCAGATGAGACGTTAAGCTGAGGTCCTATCTGCCTGTTCTGGTAGTTGCTCAGGTGGATGTAAAAGATCCCATAGCACTTCTCAAGAAGAGTAGGGGGTTGTTTTTACTAAAGGAAATATCAACATAGTGCCTAAAAACAGAAATACATACAAAAAATCAAGACTGTGTATAAGGATACCAAAAAGTGCAAAAAAAAAAAGTCCCCCGAAGCAGATCATATAAAATGCAAAGATAAAATAAATCCCTCCTCCCCACAAAAGCAGTGATTTCATATTATAGCTAACCAAGAAAGATAAGTACATAGTCACTTTTGCATAGTACCATTTATATCAGGAAACATGGAACATTTTTCCTGTATTCTGTAAAAAGGGAAAAAGGTCAAACTCTAGATTCATTGTACCTGTCCTCCTGAATTTCAGTTTCTATCATGACAAGTAGTTTATCTAAAGGAAAACTTTTATTTTGAAAAGTGCACTGACATTTAGATTGCCAGATTCCCCATTTAAGACAGGCACAAACCACATTCATAATGCTTCTATGGAAAAATGTCCATGGGTGTGATCTGTCACCCAGTATAAGTATAGCATATGACATTGTTGCAAACTCTGGAATCTGCCATCTAGATGCTAAAGCTGTCCAGAACTAAAGAATATAATACACTGAAAAAAAGGCATATCATACTCTCTTCCTGGAGTGAACAGCACTGTCTAATACAATACCACTCTTCCATAGATTGATGCTTCGCTTTCCTTTAATATTCAATTTTCCATGTGCATTAAGCCATGTAATGTCCCACATTTTCTTTGGAATGTGTGCATCTGTCAATTGTACTTTCATAACTGCTTCAGCTGTTCCATCAGTATTAGGGAAAACTGGATACAGAAGAAAGTGCTCAGCAATCACTTTCTTTTATATAATTGTCTGCCTGAGTTAGCAAGTATGATATTCGGAGCAAGATGCTGTTGTTTAATTTTCCTAAAACAATCCTGTACATATCTAATCTCTGATTTTTTTTTTCTCCTTTATGCTCTTTCACTGAGCAGTTGACCAGTCAGTAAGGAAAAACTCTTATTTTCACTAAAATAAATACATACCCCAAGTCCTAATACCTTGAAATAATGGTCTAATATTAAAAGTGAAAAATACTCAGAACAAGAAAACAATCAGATTAGTCATGGAAAGGCTACCCTCTTTCACCTCTCTGTAAGTATGTTCTCTTTTAACAAGGTTTAATCAACTACTTCACAGTAGGTGAAAAAATGCACTATAGAGTTTTGCCTCCAAAGAGGCTAGTGGAGCATATACAAAACTAAGATAAAGGAAAACAGGGATTAAAAAAGTGTTTGCCATAGAAACCTTTTATGTTTTAATATAGTCCAACCACATCACCTTGAAACCTCAGCTTCTGCAATATCTAATTTCTGTTTCTAATTATACAGAGCCATCTCAGGACCCCCAAACCAAATTCCTAAAATTTTAATGCGTTCCTCAGTTATTTGTATACCTTTAATATGAGCTACTGAAGCATCATTGGTCTTGCTGGCCTAAATCCCTTTGCTTTTCTTTTTATTTAAGGTTGCCCCTGCTACCCTACTATACTCCTGGAAATGAGATAAAGCTATACTCCCATCAACTAGAGTTTTCACCAGAAGACAGATATCATCTGCATATGCAGATATTTTCTGTACTATAGGCTGGGAATCCACCTCAGTAAGTGCAGTGAGTTCATCCTGTTCTATACAGTGTAAAATTGGGCTTAAAGAGCAGCCTGTAGAACTCTATTCATTAGTTTGCATGTTGCCCCAAGAATCCCATTCACCAAAGAGGTTATAGTTGCATTATCATAAAGAGTTTTAACAAAAGCTGCAAGCCTCCGAGGAAGCTCATATTTGTGAAGAACTTAAAAAGGGAACTCATGCTGAACTTTATCAAAGGCCTTCTCCAGATCCAAGGAAAGGAAAAGGCCCTCTGCTGTCCCCTGTTGACCACTTTCAAAAACTTCCCTCATTAATATTAAATGATAATAATTTTCCTCCCTGGTCCTGCAGATGTCTGTGAAGGAAATATTACTGTAGTAGCTGAAACTATTATGACCCTGGAAGGGGAAATTGGAAATTGACTTAAGATGTAGCAGTTGCTTCATGTACAGACTGACAATAAAACTCTAAAATGGGAATTTACACGTGATAAATGCAAAAATATTGTGGATCTACAGCTAGAGATTAGTAATTTTTATGAGAAACTAGAAACTATTGAAAGAAACCAGCAAGACATGGAACGCAGAATCATTGCAATAAATAACACGAACTCACAGGACAGGAAAATACTGGCCAAAGTGAAACTGTTACCTCTTGCACATATCATGTTACCCCACCCATGATTCAGAATAATGATATACCTATTTCTGGTATTGTTACATCAGAATTAAACAATTCCCTTGATACACCTTTGACTCATGTGTCTTGTGCTACCAAACAAAAAAAGAGACGGGGATGATGACTCAAATGAGGGAATTAATGACAGAGATAATTGAGTAATTGTTGAAACCAAACATAGACTAAAGAAAGGACAAAGAGCTATGGATTTCGAACTCCTCTTAAACAACTATTTTCTTACTTTAGCCAGTAAACCATCTGAAAACAGCTAAATGCCCCAACAAGGACCTGCCCCATCCATGACAGTAGGACAATCAATAGAAAATACTTAATTTAATTACACTGGCTGACAGTCCACCAACTACCCTGCCCCACATAGACTGTTCGATGACTGGTGAAAACTTCTCCTCGAATCTCCCTCCTCCTGCCCTGGACAGTGGGAACCATGGCATGACTGACCCCATAAATATGGATGTAGCAACAAACTCCACAGCCCCCAGAACAAAGACACGCACTTGGTGATATCCCATCATTAACTATGCCCCAGGAAGAATGCTTGGTATCCTGAGAAAATCCCTCCCTGAATCCCCCTCCTCCTGTCCTTAATAGCGGGAACCATACTATGACAATCCCAATACTAATGGGCTTAACATCAAACTCTACTCCCCAAGACAAATATATGTACTCAGTGATTCTACAATTAAGTATATAGATAAATTAGTATACAGGCCAGATAAAGCCAATTGAACATGTAACAGCTTTCGAGGGGCTCAAATAGCTGACATTACTAATATGACTGATAATGTACTTAACAATGCTGGCTCAAATCCACTTGTTGACACCCATGTTGGCACTAATGACATAAACAAACAATGTTGACGGGATCAAGATGGATTTTATAAACCTCAGTTCTAAATTAAAACAAAAGGGGTGTGACATCTGTTTTTTAGAGATTTTACCTGTCCCCAGGGCTGGTTATAAGAAAATGAAAAAAATAAAAGAAGTTAACCAATGGCTATGCAAGTGAACATTAAAAAAATGGATATTATTGTTTAACCCATTGGGAATCTTATGAAAACAACAACAGTTTGTTTAGCTGGGACGGACTCCATCTAAGTAGAAGAGGGAGTTTAATGCTGGACAACAAAATAGAATAATTCATCAGAAAGTCTTTAAACTGACTGGGACAGGGGACACGGGTCATGACACATTCTTAACTGATACTAGGGAATCCTCAACAAAAGTCTCCAACCTCTGCAAGATAATGATGACTAACGCTAGAAGCCTAAATAAGATAAAGATGACCGAATCTGAGGCTCTTATGATAAGGGACAATCTTGATGTGATCACGATCTCTGAGTCTTGGTGGACGATGCAAGCAACTGGTGTAGGGAATAACAGGATATAGACTATTTCATACCAACAGACATGAAAAATGAGGGCGATGAGTCTGTGTTTATGTAAAAAACATCACAGATTGTCACCAGGCTTACCTAATTGAAGACTCGGCAAATCAAGACGAAAGTGTATAGGTACAACTGCATTTTAAGAACAGGCCCAAGATCATTTTTGGAAACTGCTATAGACCACCTAACTCTAGCACAGAATATAATGATAGGCTCATAAGAGAAATTAGCTTGGCATCTGACATGGGAGATACTATAGTTGTTGGGGATTTTAACTTACCAGGAATTAGCTGGGATACACTATCTAGAGCTACTAACCAGGAATGTGCTCTCCTAAATATCCTGGCTTGTCAGGGGTTATAGCAAATGGTATCTAATCCAGCCAGAGGGAAAAACATTCTAGGCCTCATTCTTACAAATATCAAAAATCATTTATCGGAAATATCTATAGATTTTCCCCTCAGAGGTAGTAATCATAATATGATTATGTGTAATATTACAGCATGTAAAACCAAATTAACCAGAGCAGTCAGTTTTAGGGACTACAGTAGGGCCAACTCCAGAAGCACTAGGGACACTATTAACTCAATTGACTGTGTATTTGCAATGTCACGCTTCTCTGTTGAGGAGTGCTGGACTTTACTGAAAACAAATTCTGGAACTTGAGGAAACGCTTGTACCATCCATTAAAATATATAATAATAAATGCAAGATTCCTCCATGGCTCACCCAAGCAATCCAGAAACAAATAAAAAGAAAAGAGAAGGCTTATTCAAGACTCAAAAGGACAATTCTGAAATATCTAACAATAGATACAAGACCGAATTACAGAAACTGAAAAAGATGATAAAAAATGAGAGAAGCAAAACTGAATTTAGAATTGCTTATATTAAGGAAAATAATAAAGCATTTTTCCCTATGTCAACAGTTACAAAAATGAGCCTAGGCTGGTGGGCCCTCTAGTTTTAAATGATACTACAATTCAGGACAATAAAACAACAGCGAATATGTTTAAAGAATGCTTTTGTTCTGTATTTATTGAAAAGAACAAGGCTTCAGTGTCTAATAACACAAAGGACAGCATTAACCCCCTATTTTACCTTAGAGGAAATTAAGTCCACCATTAACAAATTTAAGGTAAACACATCTCCTGGCCCAGACAATATTCACCCATGGTTTTTGATTGATATTTATTTATTGAAATGTTTCACCAGGTAGGCACACTGAGTGACAAGTCACTCATCTCCTGGTGTGACCTGGCGGGGGAAGGGGTACAATAGGAATGAGACATTAAACATTTAAGTTACAAGATCAACATTAACATACAGTTGTATGATATGTCATCTGAATATTCATGTCCTATGGCAATCCTGTTCAATAAGTCTTTGTCTGGGGAGGTACCAGCAGACTGGAGAATGATGGTTGTCATTCCAGTTTTCAAGCAAGGAAACAGAGGACAGGTCGACAATTACAGATCGATTAGCCTAACATCACTCTGTTGCAAGATAATGGAGACACAAAGTAAGCAAAAAATTTAAATTTGAGATTAAGGCCAAGGGGCTAGGAGACTCTTACTAGCATGAATTTACTAATGGCCAGTCCTGCACAACTAACATGGTAACCTTTTATAGTCATGTTCATTCAAGTTTGGACAACAGCACCCCTGTCGACCTAATACTGTTAGATTTTGATAAGACATTCAGTATCATCCCCAGCTGTGAACTAGTAGAAAAACTTTCAAAGACGGGCCTAAACTCTAGCCAGGTGAGGTGGATCGAGAGCTGGTTGATGGATAGAACCCAGAGGGTGAAGGTCAATGGTCTCCTCTCTAAAGAGGGTTTAGTCAGTAGTGGGGTTCCCCAGGAATTGGTTCTTAGACCAACCCTGTTTAATCTTTTTATAAGTGATATTAGGAAAACATTTTTAGTTCTATTTATATCACTCAGGGAATGCAGTCGAGTGTCTTGAAGAAATATCATGTAGTGGCGTAAGTCATGCAAAAGGGACATTGTAGTCAGCCTTTTCTTATAATTAATTATACTATTAGTATTCAGTGTAGCTACTAAAAAAGCAATATCCTGTGACTCATAAGGCCGAATATTAGCCAGAAAATAGTAATCATAAACATCAGGACTCAGATTTTTTCCCTCTTTCTTTTCTCCTCAGCATCCAACTAGTGGATTTTCTTTTTTGGGGAGGGAAGGGAGATAGAGGGCTCTGATCCTTGTTCAAGTCCTTTACTTAAGATGAGCGGTCTGGCTGAGATGACTGGATGGAGGATGCCTCTGAGTCTTTTTCAGTGTACTCCCAATCCTTACACGTGCTTAACACCTCAAAAGGATTGTCATGTTCAATCTCTTCAGACATCTTACTGAAGCCAGCCCAGTGGCACTGAGTTGAGGCACTGGATGCCACACCTCACGCCATGCTGGAGACCCGGGTTCGGGAATCAACCTGGGTTGTCAGGGGGCAGCAGGGGGGAAGGCGAAGAGCAGGACTGAGCTGCCGCAAGGTGGCTCTCCTCTCCCAGGGAGGGATGAGGGGTTTTCCCGGCCCTTGGCTGCCACCCCAGTGGAGGACAGATGGCAGTTTAGGCTATGGGGGGGGCCTGGTGATAGCCAGGGGTGGAGCAGAAAGGGCTGAGCCAGTACCCAGAGTACGTGTCTGCCTCCATGTGCATGCACTGACATGTCTGCCGGGTTCCCGAGACTCTTGATGAAAAAACAGGGGAGGATCATAAAGTACATATAGAAAAAGAAAAGAAATCTTACTGGAAGGTTTAGAGTGAGCTGACTGTCCGGTAACTCTAGTGAAGGCTCTCATGTCCTCAGTTGGGGGGGCGGTGCATTTCTACAGTTACCACATCTACCGGAACATTGTCCTGTATCTGCATGTGTTCTGCTTCCAGTAGAGTCTCCAGGATCATCATAGGTAAGTCTGTTTCTCCAAATTCCCCCTCTGGATAATCTTGCAGTGCTGGAACCTCCTGGGGCAGTTTCTGTTGTTGTTAAGGATTAGGGGAGACTTCCAAAGGTGCTGAGGATGCTTCCTGATGTACTGAAGTAGGGTCTCATCAATGGAGGGGAGGGTCTTCTGTCAGGACCTGAAGTACAGCAGCCTGTTGGGCTTTTTCTTTTCTAGAACTCAACTTTTGTGCAGTATTGACATAAAAGACCTGCTCCACCCAGTCCATCTCATTCTCCTAATTGTGGGATGCCCAGTGACAAGTACGAAAGGAATGGCCCTTCTCATCACTTCTCATCACTTAAGTTGCATTTCACTATATTCGTGCAGACATTTCTATTATGACCAAGTTCCTGTTCTGTTCCTGCCAGCTCCTGTCACTTGTGAAAGCCGGGTCAGGACCTCTCACCTTAAGCTGTGTACCACTGAGAACCAGGCTGGGATTGACGCCTCTAAGAATGGCCTGAAATCATCACTAAGTCAGGTCTCAGTGGAGCATACCAGATTACAGTATCAAAGGGTGGTGTGTTTTCTTAGTTTGTCCCTCTGAAATCTGATATTGCACAGCAAACCATGAAGGGGAGGAGCTGGATAAGCTGGTCCTTCTGCTACCTAACCCCTGCTCCTAAGGAGCTCCCTGGGGATTGGAACATGGCAGGGAGGTCTGTGTCCCTTCCCAACTCAGGGTGCAGATTTGGCCTGATGCTCCCAGTCTGTCTCACCCTGACACTTAGCCTGGTCATGCCTCCACCCTGTTCTGTGCCTTTTCAACATCCTCAGCCCTGCAATGGTTCATGACTGCCCCAGGAGCAGCTGATATATGAAAAGGGCAGAGCTGGCAGAGCAGTCATGGGGCATAGGTGTTCAAAGGGGGCTGATGTACTGCAGCATATAGTGTCTCATATTTAAGCTAAACTCATCGGCCTGGATATTCAGACTGCACCTGGCCATGGAGCAGCATCATTGAATATGGCATGGAATACGCATGGTGCAGTGACAATGCGCTAGTGCAAGTCACTGATAGGGAGCACCAGGGATGTGCCAGTGCAAATGCAGTTGTGCTGGGTGCAGCACTCGCAATATTCAGAAGAGGGCATGCAAATGCAGCCATAATATAGGAAAGGTGCAAATGGGGCCATTTGCATGTCATTATGGCCCCATTCGCATGCATTGTGCAGGGCAGCCCGGTGAAATGTGCCTGGCACCCTACGGAGCTGCCTGCAGCAGCTGCTGGATCCCTGGTGTGCTATTGCCCCCCCACCTGTATGCCCTAATGTGGGCTCCTGTAGATGTAGAGGCCACCTAGTGGTCCAGTGGTATCTCCCCTCCCGCCAACATGCCCTATCGTGGGCATCTGTATGCAAGCATAGCATTCAGTGTGTTAGTGTGTTCCCCATTCCACCCAATCACGGGCATGTGAAATAAATAGTAAACCTGGTGGCCCAGAGCCCCCCTCCATCCCATCCAGAGGATCCAGCCACAGCTCACCCTATCATCATTGGTGGTGGCAGCACCCACCCGCACCTGGCCACCGCGCTCGAATGACAGTGTACAGTATGTGCTGTATGCCTATTGGTCCACATGAACCAATGGGCATAGAGATCACACTGTACTACACAGGCACAGTTATGTGAATGAGCGTTCATTCACATAACCGTGCCTGTGTATGGTAATATGGTCTGTATGCCCATTGGTTCACGGTGTGGACAAATAGGTGTACAGCACATACTGTATGCTGTCATTCAGCAAGCGTTGGGCAGTAATGTTGAGTGAGGCTATCGCCCACCGATGACGGGGAAGCTGGGTAGCAATCAGTGGGTGGGATGGGAGGGGCTCCACTGAGCCAAGGTTTACTATTTTTATCATGTCTGCGATTGGGCAGAACGAGGGAACTACACCTACAGAATTCGGCTTTGGGATACTACTGCCCACGATCAGGTGGAATGGGGGGGGACCACTAGCACACCGAGTGCTATGATTGCATACAGATGCCCGCGATCGGGTGTGATGGGGGGAGTTCTGCTGGACCACCGGGAGGGTGTGGGTGCTTGTGGACTGTGTCCCTGCTGGGCGGGTGGCCACCCATGGCTGGCTGGTGCTGTGTTGCATCCTGCAATGGAGCAGCCCACTTGTGGGTGGCCAGGATTTGTTCCTCCTTTTATGGGCTCAACATTGTGCCCCTATACGCGGCACATTTCAGGGTTGTGCCAGCGTATGCGCCTACATCCGGGCTGACTATCAGATGTGTCGTATATGCATGGACGCTTCTGCATTTGTTTGTGATACATTACCAATGCACCCTGGTGCATTGGGATTTGTGCAGAGCACATTGCTCGTTTGAGTATTGTGCCGGGGTGCATTGGAGGTTGCGCATGGTGCAACCCTGTTGTGCCATGCGCAACCCCTTTGAATATCTCAGTCCTCTACTAAAACTCCAATATAGTACTATTACTACCCTGCTCACAGCACACCTTAAAATACTCCCTAACTCTGAATCAACCAGTTACCCACTCATTCTATAAATATAGTGGTCTACAACCACTCACATGTCCACATTACGTGCATAGAGATATTCCAACAGATACATTATGTATATCAGATAGAGGATGAGGTCAATGGACTTGCTCAGGATCACATAGTGAGCAAGCTGTAGTTGTGGGATTCAAACCTGGAATGTTTGGTTCACAACTCTGTGCTCTAATCATTAGGCCTTACTGTCTTTTCAAAATAATTCAGGAGAGTATACAGTTGTGCTACAGGTCATTTATTGGTCCATTTCTGTGTCTTTTACAGTGAGCAGTCCATTCTCTGTAGGTTTGCACAAATCTGTTATGAAACAGATAACACACATTTCTTTTATATTTTAATAGAAGTTGTTCAAGTAAGCAGTAGGGTAACTTTTTAGTATATACTCATGAAAGTGTTGGAGAAATGAGACAGAGGTGGCTGAAAACCAGACCCGGCTACTTACCCTCCTCTCTGTACTTGCTAGTAGTTAACTGTACATAATAATGCATTATTATTCATCCTACATAACAGACAGGAAAGGAATTTCTATCTAAATAAAACCACAAAAAAACTAGACAAAATGTAGCTAAACTGTATAATTGATTCATCACAACTAGAATAAATGATATGGGCTCCTTGTTTTGCTTATGTTGTGGAAAGAGATTCTGATGATGCAGTTCTAGAACAGGTTGCCTCTTTCTTTGTAAGCACACCATTTGATGGCATGTCATTTGTCCCTCGCTTTCAGAAGAGCCAGCTGGCAGCTAAGTGCCAAAGCCAGCGACTTGCATGTGTTTTCTTGACATTTAACAAATAGGAACAGCTTGCAAATCTGCATTAACTCACTCAGTCTCACAAATAATGGTTGTCTCTGCAATGTAAGCATTCCAAGCATTAGTGCAGGAGCAAAGAAAGTGTTGAAATGTTGAAAAATAGACAGCAAGTAGACTGCAGGAAACTTAAAGAGGCACTATCTCTTTTGTTAGGCCGTTCTACATGGAAACACTGTGTTAAATGCCTAAAGCGAGCTGTCAAACAGTTTTACGTGTATGTGCTACAGCAATTTGCTAAAGTACTAATGTTGTTTTAAACTAGTACAAAATCATTAATTTGTATTTATTTATTTATTAGCTTTTGGTAACCAGGTAAGTGCATTAGACAACAATCCTGCCTAACTTCAAGCATGACCCGGGAGAGTACAATTTACAAACGGGTAAGTACATACAGTTTACAAAATGCAGTTTCCAAACAATACAGGGTAAATACAGTAGTACAAGAGATCACTGAGATATAACATAATCCAGGATAACAATTGTTGACCCAGTAAAGGGTCTAAACGTGTTATTATAGCACAACTGCTAAAAGATGTAAAATAGCCTGACATGCCTCATAATAGAACTGTGGTAATGATATAGTAGTTAGGTTGCATCATGGTTTTATATAAAAATTACAGCATAGTGCATGATGGAATGTTGCTCTGCATGAAAACCATGCCTAGAGTAGGGCTATTGTGCTGCAGCAGTGACATCCGTACGCTGTTGTACTGCAGTAGTGACAATCACTACAGCAGCACAACAACTGAGAATGCCACCGCACGGCTGCCTTCTTTTAGCCAGTTCAGCTGGAAGCTGCTTTTCTTTTTAACCTTGAACTTACAGAAACAGCTTTTGCAATTTGCTACCTGCACATTAAATCAGTTGGGGCTGGCAGTATAGCACAGAGGTTATAGTAATGAGCTTTGAATGAGCTTGCTGCATTCAGCAGATCTGGGTTTGATTTCTACAACCTCCACTTGCATTTTGTGTGACTGAGCAAGTTACTTTACCTCCCCAGTGTTCCTGGGTCACCTCTGAAAACAGGCACTTGTGCCTAGTGGGCCTTACCCAGTTACCAAAGAATAAAACAAAAGAGTAATTTAAGCACCACCACCAACCATCAAGTGCCCCCACCACCACCACCAGTTCACTGAAAAGAAGCAGAGTGTCTAAAATGCATATGAATGACCATACACTATAAAAGATAATGCAGGGGCATCCATACACAAACGAGCCTGTGTCTTCATTTCGAGTGTTCTATGGCAACTGTGGAAGCATTTGAGCTTCATTCTCAGAGTTCCTTGTTGCCATAGAAATCTCTCACTGCAGGCACAGGTTTGTTGTGTATGGCTGCCATACATTATCCTCCATTTTTGACATAGCATTTATTTGCTATCTTCAGTAACGGATGTCTGAAATGTGATAAACAGGTATGTACTGATGGGCTGGATTTTCAGTCCTCCCGGCATTAAGTCCCACTCCATAGCAGCTGGTGCAGACTAAAATCTCGGCATCTGCGGACATCCGTATTTTCTGTGCACACCGTTGCAGAAGAGGTACATCTGGTTCTAGTAGGTGTACCATGTTGGTGCAACTGCAGCAAAACACCAGCCACAAGCTGCCATAAATCAGGGGCCAGTTGTAAACTGGCTCCAGCTTTGAAAATACGCCACCTGCAGAGAAAACTGCAGCTCTGCAAGTGAAGCCCCACTTCTACATGGGGCTGGTAGTATAGCCTACAGGTTAGTGTAACAAGCTGTGAAGGGGCTTGGTACATGTATCAGACCTGGGTTTGATTCCTACAGCCTCCACCTGCATACTGTGTAACTCTGACCAAATCACTTACCCCTCCACCCCAGTGCTCCTAGGCTGCCCCTGAAAACAGGCACTTGTGCCTAGTTGGCATTATCCAGTTGCCAAAGAATATATAAAAAAAAAAATTGCTGCTGTCTTTCAAATAAAGTGCATTCCAGCATTCAATGTGATATAGACTTTCTTTTGCCTTGATCCCATTTGCAGGAGTTATCCTGGTTCACAGCTGTCCAGTAACTGGACCACGCTTTCATCTCATTTATTAGCCTTAGGTGCATCCTACTTATTGCCTTCCTGTGAGTTCTGTGGCCCCAGTTTACAAGACAAGATTCACATTTTATATTTCCCTTTAATTACATATACAATTTCATAGTTGGAAGCTCCCCCAGTTTATCTGTATCCTTCTGGAAGAACCAAGTCGTTGTATCATTCCAATTTCTTGTCTCCTCCCATCATGATTTAGGTAATCTTCTTCCTCCACTCTCATTATACTGTCCCAATACTCCAGAATCCCATAAAGTGGAAATATTTCCATGGATTTCATTACAGATTCTCACCTTAATAGTGCCGTGGGTGTATCTTTTGGGAGTCTAAGAGTCATATAAGTAAAGAAGTTTTACACTTCCTCAAGTAGCTGTTTGATTTAGATCAAGGGCCCATACTTCTGCCCCATATAACTATTGGCTAACTTTTACTTCAAAAGCTTTATGTATTGCAGCAAAGGAGTTCCCCCCAAATGCCATAGCAAATCTATTGATCCCTTTAGCAGTTCCAGTTGCAGTACTCTTGATCTTTTCCAAGTGGGGATTCCATGTTATATTTTCACCAAATGTTACCCCCAGATATGAAAATTGAGGCACTTCCTACATGTTAATATCACTGACTTCCAAAGGTTGTACATATTTTTTCCTTGTCCCATAAACCATGATTTTACTTCTGCTTTCACTTATAGAGAGCTGTAGTGTATCTAGATGGTTAATTGTTACCATCAAAGCTCTCTTAAGACCTACTGCGGTTCTTGAAAGCAATATAATATTGTCTGCATATAACAGCATTTTGAAATTGACATTATTTACTTGCAGACAGTGTATGTCAGTATCATTTAATGATTTTGCAAGAGTCTCAATATATAGGGAGAACAACAGGGGGCTAACAAGCGCCCCTGTTTTACTACCATCTCAGTACCAATTTGTTCTGTCATTGCACCATCTCTAAAGTGACTCTTACTCTAGCTGTCATATTATTATGTAACATCTTTAGTATTAAGAGCAACCGAGGTTCTATCCCCCACACCAACACAATTTCCCATAGCATAACTCTATTTAAGTTACTGAAGGCTGAGCTTATATCTAGGAAGGTCAAATACAGTTTCCCCTCCTTCCTCTACACATATTTGTGAATTAGATAATCTTAGGTGAAAATATGGTTCAATGTCCCAAACGATATTCAGAAACTGGCTTCATATACTGAGAATAACTTTTATTCTGTTACCCAGTTCTCTAAAACAGACAAAATTATTCTAGAAACATAGAATGTGTCAACAGAAAAGGACAGGTAGTCCCATTCAGTCTGCCCTATTTTATATGCCTATTACTATACCCTGGACTCTATTTGGTCACAGGTGTCTCTCTCTCTCCTCCCTTACCTCTATTTAGTATGCTCATGTGCCTATTCCATGCATGTTTGAAGCTCCCCACTGTCTTCATCCCCACCACCTCTTCTGGCAGGCTGTTCCAGGCATCCACCACCCTTTCTGTGAAGAAGCATTTCCTCATGTAACCCCTAGATGGCGCTATCCCAAGGGCTACTACCCCTGCCTGCGTGGCTAGTTGCAGATTAAGGGGCCTGAGTACAGAAATGGGTGCCTCCACCCGGAGGTCAGGATTGTTAGTGGTCAAGCTAACCTGGGCCCTGGACACTGTAACCCCCCCTTTTCCTTCTAGTGGCCTGAACAATACACAATAATCACTTTCACAATTACCCTTATTCACCATGCAATTACCCACACTGTTTGCACTTACCACTAGGGCTGGTTCCTCTAGCTCGACCCTGGGGAACCCCTGTAAAACAAGGTTATGCACAACAAATAGCAACAGTACAGTACTTTTGGCACAAACTGGCACCAGTCAAGTTTAATGTAAAAAGAGTTAGATCTGATTTATTCAGGGGACTTGAACAAGGGAGGGGCATAATCAGGTTGATTTTCTTAAAGGCTATATCGATCAGACAGTTATGCATGCACTTCAGAGTCCCTACAGTCACACACTCTGGGTACCCAGGTAGGAAGATGGTGGGCTAGCTGGGAACGTTGCCTGGGGTAGGCCGGCTTCGCAGCTGGTTGGGGCCCTGTGATGAAAGAAAGCAACATGCACAACACACTATTTGTAATCCGGAGCCGGAAGGCTCAATTCATGACAGAAAAGACAGTAAAGCAATCAGATGACAACACTTTAGATTTAGCTGTTGTTGCAAGGAGTTGCCCTGATGTTTACTCATGATACCCAATACAGGACACAGGCAGGATGGAATCAAGACTGCAGGTTGTTGATCTGGAGTGCCAGGAGAAGCAGGGCCCACACGAGTCACCGAGACATCGTGCCTGTTCAAAGCGTTGAGCAGAGGGATGATCCCCAGGCAGGTCTCTTGTCGATGACTTTCTCTGTGTAGCGAGTATTCTGGCTAGGCCAGTGTTGCAAGGCCCAGGCCAAACAGAGATGAATACAGATTCAGTCCATGGAGCCAGATGCAGCCTCCAGCAAGCAAAACACAGTTCAGACACACAATGGGGAACCAAATCATGACCCACTATCAGCACACAGCACATTCACATGTAAGAAAATTCCACTGTACCAGGAAAATGGATCTCCGGTCGCAATTACAGAGTCTCTGTACAATCTGGGAGTTCAGAGGTGGCTGGAAATCTTGACAGACCGATCGCATTCAGCAAATCTTCAGTCTTCTTCAAGTAGGAGCCTGGTCACAATTCAGTGGCTTAACTCGCTCTCCAAATTCGGATTCAGTCCAAAAAAAGGCACAGGTTCCCTCTCAGGGACAGCAGGCAGGCATGCAGGCCAAACTCAGGCCTTTCCATAGTTCTCCTATGCAAATCCACAGAGGATTGCTGCTCGATTATCTGAAGCTATTACTCCTTCACTTCCCAACTCAGATCTGACTGAAACTGCAAGCAGTCTGGGACTTTCCCCAAAATCCAAAAGATTCCATTGGCTGATCTGTCTGTCAGTCACAACAAGGTCTCCCTCTCCAGGTTCATTTAGGCACCAAAAGGCCAAAACTACAATTCCTACAGAATTTTGCTCCCACAAAGTCCCTGGGGACAGGCTCCATTTTAGAATCCCCAAATGTACTGATTGGCCCATTTCAGCAGTCCAGGACCAAGATGGTGGAGATAAATAGAAATGTCTATGCTGCAAAGAAGGCAGGTTAGACAAACTGCAAAATTATTACTATTCTAATAAATGATCAGCAAACAAGTACATCTTCTAAACAGAGCTCCCTCTGTGCTAATAGCAATGGCAGAAATGGAGCGATTATCTAGCAGCCCGGGCAGGACTTGAGCATAGAAACACTCAGCCCCCTCCCAGATTAATTATAACTGCAATCTTGGCAGCTCTTAAAGAGACAATACACAGAGGCTATACAGGCACACTCTGGCAATAACGTTTAAACTGTTAAAACACAGGACACCAGCCTGGCAGTGAGCATTTAGTCAAGCTCAAAGAAGACTTTTCGAGAACCTCCATTTGTAGGGGGGTTACACTCACATCCCTCGTAAACTTCCCCCTCAAGCTTCATAGTGTACCCCATGTTCTGATGCACCTCCTCTGAAAGAGACTGCCCCTCCTGCATCTTGTTCTCCTCTGTGAGGTACATATAGGTATCAATGATGTCAACCTACCTTCCACACCATAGATGGGTGTACAATTGACAACATACCCTCCTTTAAATACCTTGGTGTCTGGTTTAACCAGCACCTTGGCTTCTCTCAACACCTAGATGCAATTCACAAAAAAACTCCACCCAATGCTAGGTGCCCTTTATAGGAACAAAAGCTGCATCCCTCTACCTGCTCACCAGGATATAATTTCTAAGATGATACTCTCCAGCTTTGATTATGGCGACATTGTCTACAGTGTTACACCTAAGTCCACTTTGGCCAGACTGGATCCCCTCTTCCAGTCATTCTGCCATTTTGCTTGGCCCACCCTTCCCATTCTCACCACTGTTCTCCATACTCTGCTCTCTCCCTCCCCCCATGGTAGATCACCAGCTAACCCATTGCACCTCCTTCATTTCTAAATTCTGGCTGTCCTCACTCCCCCATTATCTCAGTTTTCTTCTCTCCCCCCTATGCCTCCCTCCTCTTACTCTCCATAATGCAAGCTTTCACGCCCTACTGCTCCCCTCTTGTAAATCCCTTATGGGATAGAATGCCTTCTCTTACCACTTTCCTAATATCTGGAACTCTCTTCCCCTAACAATTTGCTCTGCATCCTTCAAACGCTCTCTTTCCTCACTACTCCAAGTCCACACCTCTCCCATCTGCAATTGCTCATAGTCTAATGTCCTGCCTCCCCCTTTCTCTTTCCCATCCACTACCAGTCCCCAAGCTCCTACACTTCTCTGCACCTTCCCGTTTTTCCACTACTAAAGTATTCCTACCTCCACACTCATCCTCTCCCCCTTTTAATCCCCTTCTTTCCACTTCCCCTCCTTCCTCTACCATCCCTTCCTCCAACCTTCTCTGTCTCTAGCTCCCCCTTCATTTCCCTTCCACTACTACCTTAACACTATTCCCACTCTTCTGCACCCTCGTCCTCCTTCCCCAATTCCTCCTCCTCCTCTCCTCATTCCTCCTTATCCTATCCCTGTCACTTGTATCCTCTACTCCTTTAAACTTTATTCCTAACCCATATCCATTCCCCCTTCTCTTCTATACCTCTGCCCATTTTCCTCTCCTTCTTCCATTCTCCCTCTTCTTTCTCTCTTCCCTATCTCCTCTCTTTCCTCCCTCAGACTCCTCTCTACTTCAAATCTCAAATCAAATCAAATCTTTATTTATCCAGGCGATCATCATTGAGCAAGCTCATTTACAAGATGGACCTGCTGTTGTCCAAGACAGTTATACATATATAGATTGAGAATACAAAATACAACATGTGCAAAGAGTTGTAGGAACATACATGCATCACTCAACTTTGCTGTGGTATATACAGACTCCATGTATGCAGAAGTTGAGGTGGTATGTTTAGTCATTCTTAGTCAAGCCTCCATCAGAGGGTACAATTCTTTGCATTTCAGCCCTCAGTGACCATTTACCATACTTGGGTGAGGGTCCTGGGCTGCATAGAGGCCCCTAATAAGGTCTGTATGTTCCGCTTAAATGGTGAGAGGAGAGTAATATGGGAGAAGTGGTGCCTTGGGTGCTGAGGGCCACTATGGCAGCTGACTTGTGGACTTGATTAAAATAGGGAGGGGAGGAACTAGGTTCATGACTGGATGTGGTAAGGATATGGAGTGAACCGTCAGCAGGACAGCTAGGAACTATGGAAACACTTACAGATTTTGGCGAACATTTTGTCATAAATGATCCTAAACAGGGCAAAACTGACAGGAGAGCTGAGTCTCAAGGATCTTTGTACCCTGTTCCAAAGCATAGGCAAAGCATGGCTTATGGCAGCCCTGCCAAAGTGGGTACTGATCCTGGGGATTTTCAGAGAAATTAGCAAGTGGCTCCTTAGTGCATAGCTACTGATTGGGATCAGGGGGAGGCAGACAACAATGTAATCTGGGAGTTTGTTGGTAAGGGCTCAGAATGTCCAGAGTGCTGCATTTCTACACCGCCTATTTTGAAGAGAAGGTCACCCTACGGCTGCATATAAAGAGCAGAGATGTGTGGAGGATGGGAGACCAGTTACAAATCTTAGCGCTCTGTGGTACAGGACATCCAGTTTTGCAAGGTGTGAGACGGAGCATTGGCAATGAGATAATGTCGGCGTAGTCGATTAATGAGAAGGAAGGTTGATTGAACAAGCTGTCTTCTTGCGTCTGCAGTCAGAAGGTGTTTAATTCTGAAAAAGGGCCAAGTCTCTGCCTAAGCTTTTCATCAGTTCTTCCTGCGTGCTCCATGAAAGGAAGTTTGTTGTCAGCCATATATCATATTTGAATTTAGGCACAAACTCAAGATCTTTTGCCTAGAAGGGTAGTTATGGGAGGAAGGTACCAGCAGCAGCAGAGTAGGCCCTAGTGCTAGATGGGGTAAAGAGCATGGCCTTAGTTTTTTTTGCATTTAGCAGTAGCTTTTTGCTGAGAAGCTGATGCTGCAGCTTACTAAATTCAGCTTGCAGATCTGTGCATGCAGCTCCAGGGGAGTCACAGCTTAGATAGAGCACCGTATCATCAGCAAACAAGTGGATACTGGCTTCTGTAATGCCTAGGTCCAAGTTGTTAATGTAGATGGCGAACAGTAGAGGGCCCAGTATGGAACCCTGTGGGACTCCTCTTTTTATTGGTTTGAGAGGAGAACGCTCACCTGCGGCCTTAATTTGTTGCTGCCTATCAGAAAGATAATGCTGGAACCAGTCCAGTGAGGATGAATCCATACCTATGGTTTTTAAAGTGGAGAGAATTAGGCAGTAGTCGACAGTATCGAAGGCCTTGCTGAGGTCTAAAAACACAGCACAAACAAATTTTTTGTTGTCAAGGTCCCATTACCAGTCATTAGTGACTTTGGCCAGTGCCGTAACAGTGCTATGTTTTGCTCTAAAGCCAGACTGCATGGGGTTAAGCAATGTAGAGTTGTCTAGAAATGATCTCAGCTGTAAATCCACGAATTTTTCCAGCATTTTTGAGAGTACAGGTAGAAGAGAGATTGGCCTATAATTGTTCAGGTCGCATGGGTCCGTTGCTTTAAATAGGGGGATAACATGAGCGGTTTTCCATTCCACAGGGATAGAGCCCTGGGCTAGAGACAGGTTGAATAAGTGTGATATAGGTGGGGCAAGTATGTGGTATGCTATTTTCAGAAAGTATGGGTCGAAGGAGTTGGCTCCTGCACTTTTTCTGGTGTCTAGCCATAGCAGAAGATCTTCAACTTCTTTTATGTTGGTTGGGGAAAAGGAGAAGATCGTATCTTTGTTACTTTGGTCTGAAGGCTGGGCAATGAGCTGTGGACAGAGACTACTTACTGGTGCATTATCGAATGCCATGCCTGCAGTGGCGAAGTGGTTGTTGAAGGCTTGAAGAATTTCAGATTTATCACTGATAGTGACATTGTCGATGGTGATTTTGGAGGGTAGTGCACTGCCTGGGGAGTGTCCAGACAGTTCCTTTATGGTGGACCAGAATTTGGTTGGGCTGTTGGATGTGGATAGTAATTTGTTTTGATAATAATTGGCCTTGGCATCTCTGACCATTTTCGTGCAGGCATTTGTAGCTGTCCTAAAGAGACACCAGTCTGCATCAGCCTGCAATTTCCGGGCCTTTTCCCATAGCTGGTCTCTTTTGAGGAAAGCACTCTTCAGATCCGGTGAAAACCAACTGCAGTTTCTGGTTTTTATTTGTGCTTTAACTAGAGGAGCATGGTTGTTTAGGGCACTGGCTATGATTTCATGGAGAACATTATAGGCATCACCCACTGATTTAGCCAGGTAGAAAGCCTGCCAGAGCAAGGAGTTTTTAAGTTCTTGTATGTAGGCCAGAGGGTCAAAGTTCTGTCTGGATCTTT
Organism: Neoceratodus forsteri; assembly: GCA_016271365.2. Taxonomy (NCBI): domain Eukaryota; kingdom Metazoa; phylum Chordata; order Ceratodontiformes; family Ceratodontidae; genus Neoceratodus; species Neoceratodus forsteri. The sequence goes on along the minus strand of CM057449.1, from coordinate 567,766,901 downwards.
TAGTAGAAAACTTTGATGTAGATAGTGGATTCGAGATGGTTCTTATGCCAGCTATGAGACAGCGGTCACTAACATCTGCTGGAAGGATACCGGCATGGGAAAAGTAGTGTGGTTTGTTGACAAGAAGGACATCCAGAAGTGTGCTTTTCATTGGATTTTTCTTGTTGATGCGCATTGGTTCTGTAATCATTTGGGTGAACCCGTGGGAGTCGCAGAATTGTTTTAGGGGTAGCAATCCATTCGATATCCAGTCATAGGTAAGGTCACCTAATATAATTGTTTCCAGAGGTGTCATGTCCATTTGTGAAGACAGATGAGCCAGGAGCTATGGTTCTGCTGCTTGGGGTCTATAGCAACCTATTATGCGGAGTGCCACAGATTGGGATGGTTCGATCCTGAGAGGCAGGCATTCAAAGCCCCCTGCAACAGAAGTAGCATCTAATATTGATACTGTAAATTTGTTTTTAACATAAATGGCTACTCCTCCCCCCCTAGTCTTTCTATCTGCTCTGAAGAGGAGGTAGTTGGGGATATTAACCTCACTGTCTGGTGCGGATGCCCGAAGCCAGGATTCCGAGATCACATGTATGTCTGGGGCAGTGTGGATAATCCAGGCCTGGACAGAATCCAACTTCTTTAGAAGGCTACAGACATTGGCATGCAGAAAACTGATTCCTTTTAGGGTAGTAATTTCGGTTGGAGATGAAATCAACTTTGTGGGGCCAGGATTGAGCTCGATGTCTCCTGAGCACAGTAGTAGAAGGAGCACGATACTTCTCAGATTGGCAAGGAGAAGTTTAAAAGCACAGGCCTTGCTGCATTTTGTGTAGGTTAGATTGCAGGGATCCAGGGACCGAGTTGACCTCTTGTGCTGCCCTGCCAGTACGTAGATTAAGGTCCATGCAGAGTAACACCCGAGTATGCAGCGTATGGGTGGCTGGGGTTTGGGGCCATGCATAGCCAAGTAGTTTGCAGTCCCCCTTCGAGTGGATTCAACAAAATTTGACTGAGTCAGGGCCAACCAGGGGCAGCATAATGAATACATAGTCTTATTATGTGGATGTCCTAGTGGTGTAGAGCATGTCCCTTTATTAGTGTCAGATCTGTCAGGGGGTCCACTAATATTAGGTATTAGGGAAATGCAGGCTAGTAAGTAAAGTCAGCCAAGACCTGCCATGGTAGCTTATTCAAAAAGTGGAGTGTACTATCATGGGAGCTGTTAACCAGAGTCTTTAGGTCCCCAGATTTGTTGTATGGGTAGTTACTGCTGTGGAATGATAGGGGTCAGTATGCACTAAAAGGGGATCTAAGAGTAGCCCTGACAGTGGCACGTCTCTGAACAAAATTTATTTGATATGGGTTCCTCATTAAGGGAAGGAGAATGGACAGGAGGATGGAAAATGTCTGGATTGCAAGAGATATATTTCTTCAGTGGGGGCTGATAGAGGTGCCTGTGCAGAGTGGAGTGGGCCAATGGAAGATTATATAGGTCCCAGGGGTCGTTGTTCCGTATGCGACTTGTTTGGGAAGTTTAAAATGGAGTTACACAAGATAAATGTATACCGCCCTTTGGCTAGAGAAAGGAGAAAGTAGCTCGAATTAATAGTGGGGCAACACAAAGGCTAGCAGTCTGAGCTAAAACAGCTCAATTAGCAACTGAAAGACCTGCGATTTCCTTGCCACCTTGCAGTCTGGAGAGAGCTACAAAGTCACGAAGGGGCCGTAACACTTGGTTGCTGGGAACATTTTTAGACAATAAACACAGTTTTATGGCAAATCAATCACAGTTCAGTAATTTTTTTTTTCAGTAAAAGGGATGTTTCAAATAAAACAGTGCCTTAGCAAGACAGCATATGCTAGTCAGCAGGACAGGATATGCTAGTCAGCAATAAGCAAACCTAAAGTACCAAAATAGTATGCCTCAGCAAGACAGAATGAGATAAGGCTGCTAGAAGGCTTAGTTGCAAAAAGGGGATGGGAGGAAATGCAGTTGTTGACAGTAAGTAACCAAATAAATTGAAACATCAGATAGGAGTGGGCGGAGACTGTGTGCATTTAAAGGAGGCCTGGGAGGGGAGGGAGGGGAGGCCTGGGAGGGGAGGGAGGGTGGGATGAAAATCAAGTGGAAGTTTGCAGAGCTAGCACTGAATCAGTGCACATACAGTTGGAGATAAACTGCAGCAGGGGGAATGATAAGTTACTTTACACAGGCCGAGCAGAACAGGCTAAATTAAAATATATAAATTAGAAACCAAGTACGGGGATGCAGGCTTGCATTAAGCCACACGTCTCAGGTGCTCCTGTCTCAGGTGAGTGAGACCAGCCAATCAGGGAGCTCTACACAGGCGTGGAGCCAATAGCACTACCCTGAGAAGGCGCTGAAATTGAAAACGGCAAATTGCAAGTGATGATCCGGTTCAGCGTTCACACAGCCCAGAGAAACTGTGGCAATTTTTCAAGCGTCGTACCTTATCTATCTCTTTGGGGAGGTTGGATGGATCAGGCTCCTTGCACCATGGAGGTGCTATGGCTGGATCGTGACCACTGCCCGAGGGGGCAAGTGGCACCTGTAAGGAAGGAGACAGCAGATTAAATAGGAGCAGATGGGGGGGGGAGAATGTGTCTAAACAGAGACACACAAAGAGAGCTGAGCACCAACTTGAAAGACAAATCAGGGGGCAGTCTCAGACAGAGGCAAGGTGCCGGCTAACTTGGGAATCCAAAACAAGCACAAAAGAACAGACTGATGGGGAAGGGCAGGAGGGACAGAACAGAGACAGAGGAGGACAGGGAGACAAAGAAAGATGATTAAGGATGAAAGTCAAGGGCAGAAGACTTAGGCTCAAGACAGAGGCTACACAGATTTTACAATTCACTGAATTTTCTAAATAAGTCCATAGCAGTAAGCATGTAAACCTAGTACAGTCTTAAATAGGATTAAAAAAAACATACATATTAACAAAGCCAGTAAAACTTTTTTACAAACTCAGTTCAAGGCAAAAATCAAGGGGAAGTTTTCAGAGCTAGCACTGAATCAGTGCACATACAGTTGGAGATAAACTGCAGCGGGCGGGGAATGGTAAGTTACTTTACACAGGCCGAGCAGAACAGGCTAAATTAAAATATATAAATTAGAAGCTGAGTACAGGGATGCAGGCTTACATTAAGCCATACGTCTCGGGTGCTCCTGTCTCAGGTGAGTGAGACCAGCAAATCAGGGAGCTCTACACAGGCGTGCTATGGCTGGATCGTGACCGCTGCCCGAGGGGGCAAGTGGCACCTTATCTATCTCTTTGGGGGGGGGTAGGTGGATCAGGCTCCGTGCACCGTGGAGGTGCTATGGCTGGACCATGACCACTACTTGCTCCTCTTTGTTACCCCCTCCTGATTTAATGATCATTTCCTCCTGTCCTCCAGAGAGTACATGTTGAGCTCCAGCAGCCTCTCCTCATATGGTTTCTCATGCAACATCTGCACGATTTTTGTAGCCCTCCTCTAGGTTTTCTTCCATTAATGTCCTTGCAAAGGTGCAGCATCCAGAACTGGACACAGTACTCCAGGTGGGAGTCTCACTGATGAGCGATATAGTGACAACACCACCTCCCTTCTCCCACTCAAAACCTCCCCTCCCTGTGCAATCCAGCATCCAACTAGCCTTACCTACTGCCTTGTTGCAGCTTGAGATCATCAGATATCATTATCCCAAGACCCCTGTATTCATGATTGTAAGTACCCCCACCATCTTACACACAGCCCCGAGGTTTCCCCACCCCAGGTGCATGACTTTGTACTTTTTGGCATTGAAGCCCAGCTGCCACACCCTTGTCCATTCCTCAGGTTCTTCCAGATCCCTTTGCATTCTCTCCATCCCCTCCTGGGTGTCCATCCAGTTGCAGATTTTTGTATCATCCACAAAGAAACACACCTTCCCCTCCATTTCCTCAGCAATGTCTCTTATGAAGACATTGAAGAGGACAGGACTCAGTACTGCTACCTATGATAGTCCACTGGTTACTCTCCCATTCCCAAAATGCCAACCATTTACCACCACCCTCTTCCTCCTGTGTTTCAACCAGTTAGATACCCAGCTTACCACCTTCTCTCATACCCCAGGTTGCTCAGTTTCTTAATCAGCCTCCTGTATGATACAGTGTCAAAGGTTTTACTGATGCTCAGATAGGCCACTCATCCACTGATGTTCCCTGATCCACCTTCCTAGTTATCCAGTCAAATAAATCCATGGGATTTGTTTGACATAACCTCCTCCCTGTGAGGCCATGCTGCTGATGGTCCTACAGTCCATTTGCTTCCAGGTACTCCATCAGTCTCTCCTTCAGCAGGGTTTCCATTAATTTCCCCACCACTGATGTGAATCTGTTACATAATTGCTAGCCTCCTCCCAGGTGCTGCTCTTGTACAGAGGGACCACATTGGATGGAACTCTCCCCTGTCTCTATTAAGGTGATAAATAGTGTTGCCAGAGGGGCAGCTAGCACTGTGCTCAGTTCTTTTAGTACCCTTGGGTGGATCCTGTGTAGCCCCATCGCCTTGTTTTCCTTTAGGGCTTCCAATCTCCAGTGGACTCTTTCTTCTGAAAATGGACTTGTATCCACTCCCCCTTCCCCCCAATGCCAGCTGCTGCACATCAGTTGTCCCCTACATTGTGAATACTGAGCAGAAGTACTCATTTAAAATGTTAGCTTTTTCTTGATCTTCCACTGCACAGTCTCCCCCCCTCCGCAGCTCTCCTGATCTTCACTATCCCTTTCCCTGCCTGCCTTCCTCATTTCACTCACGTGCCTGAAGAAAGTCTTATCCCCTTTTTTTACCTCCTAGGTGATTTTCTCCTCTATTTGAGTCTTTGTTGCCCTTACCCTCTTCCCTGCCTCCCTTTTTTTCTCTAGATATACCTCTCTGTCACCCTCCATTTGGTTTTCCTGGTACTCCCTAAAAGCTGTAGTATAAATCTCTGTTCCAGTACAGAGCAGAGTAATTGATCTACTGTATAACAACTCAGGTTCTTTTTGTCCTCCTATTGTGCATATTGGGATTATTAGACCTTTATTCCATCATTCGGGTAACATTATGTTTTTAGTTATACAAGTAAATATGATTGCCAGTATTTTAGCCAACTATTCTGGATCAGTCTTGTATACTTCAGCTATTATATCTGGCCAGGTAACTGCTACATTTTCTTGATTAAATACTTTAGTTTTTGATTTACTCTCTAGTCCATATAAACTGCTATAATAATCAAACCAGGTTTTGAATACATTCATTGTTGACATTTGTATTATTCGTTCCACAGACAACCAAATCCCAAAAAGATTAGCTATTCTTGTCTCTTACGGCACTTTGCAAATGTTCCCATAATTGTGTTTTATATTTCTTTTTCTTTTGTTTAATTATATATTTATATTCTTTTCTGAGGTGGATATAAGCTTTTTTGGTGCATGTGCAATAACTGATTTTACTAAGTCTATCTGCCTTTATTAATACATTTCTTAATTTCTCACACTGACCATCATGCCACTTATTTTTCTTTGAAACCACCTGATGATTATAGTTTCTGTTTTCCCTTCCAAGGGTACTGATTATCATGCTTAATATCACTTCAAAGTACTCAATCAAGTTTTCAGTATCTTCACTGTTTCAAGCCCAACCTCTAATCAGTAACAGGTTAGCGGTATACCTCCAGCACAGTGACACTTCTACAGCGGCATATGTCAATACTGACAACATCGACATGTTGCTGTAGAAGTCCACCCAAGACCCAGCAACACTTTCCCCCATCCTGCACCCCCTTCCCAAACCAACTCTGACTTGGAGTTGGAATCCAATAGTACAGGGGTGTGAGGGGCAGAGTCCCCCATGTGGGTGGTTCGGGGGGGGCAAAGCCCCCTGAAGAAAAAACACTGTCCAATGCACGCAGCTCCCTGCTGACTGCAAATTGTGGTACACATGGAGCCTGTCACTGGGATGCCAGTCGATTAAATAGTTGTCAAACTGGTTTTGTTACCAATGAGTAGCTATGCAGTCCTTTCTTGAAGGAAAGGACTCCATTTTATTTGTTTTCTTATTTAAAATAAGCATGTGTTCATTTGCTTCCTTGGGTGATGAGTTCTCCTTAAAATATAAAATCTAAACATGCTGTTATAGGTAAACCATTGCTATCCCACTCTTCTAATATTCTAAGTTCTCACACCAAGGGGTAGGAGAAGACATCTACATGGGCTATATCAATTACTGCCCCCCCCCCCATTTTTGTAGAGTATGTTAAACAACCATGGATGTCTCCCCTACTTCTTCCATTTAGTACCCTCAGGCAAGTCTGGGTAGCCAGGTCTAATAATTATTTCCTCTTTGTTTAAATTTGCCATCTGTGGAATTTCTAATGGGTACAGATAATGTATTATTTATATCCAGTGCTGTAGAGTATCTTTCAAGCCCACTGGCTATTCTGGCCTTAGTATCCCCCATAATTATTAGAGGTACAGATTTATATTTTTCATTAACCACAGTGAGCACTAATGTACAGCAAAGCTTCAAAAAACTCTAACTCAACCTTTTTTGTGCATTTTAGGCAGTATATACATAGTTATATAAATACAGGTTGGCTTATTTGAGTCACCAAACAGTCTACAAAGAAAATGTAGATGACCTATTTCTAAATTAATACGGTCATTATAATGGTCTGTTATTTATTTATTTGTATTTTATTTATTGAAATCTAGGATTAACACCTTTGAGGACAAGCTCATTACACAGGTTCTACGTCATGGCAAACAAAGAATAAAAACATTAAACAAAAGCAAATAACAACACAATTGTACAGGAATGGTTACAAGAAGTAAAGTCACGGTCTTTGTACAGGTTGTAGGCTATGTACGAATAGCCAGAGTCAGTAAAATTAGCTTTGGCATTTATACAAAGGCTATGCTGAATAGCCAGAGTCAGGTTCAATAACTTTGGTGCTATTACAAGGATGTAGGACAGCAGAGAGAAGAGAAAAATTAACTAGAGGTGGAGAAGAGATGAAAGGAAAAAGCCCAGAGGCTAAGTGTGACAGAAAGAGCAGAGCAGAGTTAGGGGTGATGGTAGAGGGCTGGTACCAGTAACAAGGCCTGCAAGTGGAAGGGGGAAGGATGAACAGAAAAGTTAAGTATGGAAGGAGGGAATGGATTAAGGTAGGGGAGGAGGATGGCAGGTGTGGACAGAGTGCTGAGGGGAAATATGAGCAGAAGTGGGGAAATGCCAGGCAATGTGGCACCCGACAGGGGGCAGGAGATGATCAATGAAGGCGATGTTGGGGAGGACTGGTGTTAGGACAGGATCCAGGCCTGAGGAACTCACTAGAAAGTTATTGGAAGCAGTCACAGCTGGCGTTCACTATTAGCTGTTGTTAAAATTAATGTTATAAGCCCACCACTTGGGCTACCATACACAGCAGATTTCCTTGATGGAATACCAAATGTGTGGTATCTTTCTACAATAGTCAGATTTATCTTTTCAAGCCAAGTTTCTTGTAGCATAACTGAATATTTTTTGTAATGTTAATCCACTTTACATCTCATAGCTTCCCACTGAAACATGCCAGCTTATGATTTTTAAACCTTCCAAATTTCTATTTCTACTACTGTTAAGTCACAGCATGCTATTCAGCTCTAGTAGGGGTAATTCACTTTCCTTCAAAACCACTAACTCCCTGGCTTTACATTTCTGCATAGGAGATGAGGTAGCCAGAGTCATCATGGAGCTTGACTCTAAGATCACGCTTATATTAATCCTGGGTCCAAGTTGCCTTCTCCCTCTTTTTAGCCTGCCTGTTTCATCATTTGTCTCATTTCGAAATGAGTGGGGAATTTCCACAGGACATAAAAATTCGGTAATTCTTTGTTGTTTAATGTGTGGTTCTTTTTTTGTGTGTGCTTTATTGCCTTTTAGTCTCCCCTTCCTTACATGTTTAGAAGTCATGGCACCTTCTCTATTCTGGTCCTTTGATATTTTAATATGATGCTGTATTTCCATTACTGAAGTATCTAGACCAGGGTTTATTTTAATATGATGCCGTGTTTCCATCATTGAAGTATATAGACCAGGATTGGGCAACCTAAGATAATCAGAAGGCCACAGGTGCAGTGGCGGAGGAATAGCAGGTGCAGCCGGTGCAGTGGCACAGAGGCCTGACACACTTAGGGGCCCATTGTAATCATACACCAATTTGCCATTTTTTGGCAAAGAGTCCACATTTTTGTCATCTTTTGCTGTCTGTGGGTTGACCGACAGATTCATACCTGCTGACTGAGCTGTCAGCCACACAGCCTGCTGTGGCCACCACATGTACTGCAGATGGCAGCACTGAGAGACTTGCAGGATGCGCCGACGCGCTATGTGTAGGCAAGTCAGCGAGCAACACAGTGATGCTCGAAGCAGCAACAGGGGCCCCATACCGGTGAATCTATGTTTAAAAAAGATGGCCCTTTAAAAAAAAAACAGAGTCTCTGGAGTGGTGGCTGGCTCCACCTTAGCCTTGGTCGGGTAACAGTATATAGTTGCTGTGGAAGCCTCAGTCATTGTTGACCCATTTCAGCTTTTTGGCAGATATATTTTTTTTTTTGTATTGGTACCACCTGCCGGGGACTTTGAATCGGAAGTTGCTTCCAGGGGCACTCCGGGAGCAGTAAAGGGATGGACCTGCCATTGACTCAGCAGAACGGATGTAGCCAAAAAGATGCATTCCTCGTGGGCTTTGCATGTAAACTAGTGCCATACGAAAGAGCAAATTGATTAACTTGCTGCTGCCGCCAGCCTGCATTCCGCCGCCATACTTTAATTGATTTAGACCTGGTGACCTCCACAAAACAAACTCCTGGTTTGCTCAGAGATGGTGCTGGAATTAGAATACTACAACTTGAAGGTAGGAAGAAGGAAATTAATTTGAACTGCTGTGACCTGTGAGACGTCAGCTACTGGGCCTGGCACTATCTGGCTGGGCAAATATGATGACTCAGCTGCTGCTAGTGGACTTTGAATTTAGTCTGGCTGGCTAAGCTTGCTTTCTTTATCTTTTTGGCCTGGGTGTGGATGGATGGCACAAGCTGCAGTGGACTTCGACTTGCAGTTCTTTCTTGGCCCAATTTTTTTTTTGTTGTTTCTGCCTGGGTTACACTAGGGCTGTGGTCAGATCTTTGACTTGAGGTTGTGCTGCACTGCAGTAGATTGCCTTGCTAGCAGTCTTTAGAAAGATGGGTTGGGTGTTGGGTCCAATGTCTAGAGTAATCTGCTCAGAGAATTTGGGAGAGTGTTGCCCAGAACTTCAGCCTGTAGTGTATGTATTATTTATATTATGAATAATACATACACTACAGGCTTCTAATTATATATATATATATATATATATATATATATATGTTGCGAGAATGTACAGCATGGAATGGACTGGACTGGACTACAACTACGTTTACCCCAGTTTGTGCACACACACTGTAAATGTAGTTATCAGAGCTGAGGGACAGCAGGCTCAATCAGGCTGTTTGTGGGTCAGTTTAATGGCTGTAGTAGACTTGCAGCTTAAAGGGATGGTGTGACCCTGAGGGTCAGTGTGGCTATGATGCAGTAATCTTCTTGGGCTTTGTTTTGCTGGTAAATTTAATCGCATTTGGGAGTGCCTATGAAAAATGTCTAAACAAATTTAATAAATAAATACTTTTGCTTGTTTGATCATGAACCAGCCGTGCTGGGATGTACAATGTTGAGCACCCCGACAAAATATGCATAACATTTGCAAATACTCAGCTGTCTTTCAGAACACCTTGAACTTGAATTAACTCTGTGCAGTAGATCCCAGGGCTGTCCATGTTAGTGTAGCTTACAACTGATCCCAGCTGTACAGCTACTAGAACTGAACTTCCTTTTGGTCACAAGCACAAATAGGGATTCATCATACCAGAACAATAACTTGACTAAGACAGGTGATGAGTTCTACTGGCTCAATTATCTTGGTGTCAGCTATGTTTCATGGCACTGACCAACCTGTTTAGTTCTGCCAAATTCTGGTTTGCACACTAATGACATATACATTATGATAACAAAGATGTGTCTAATTATAGTAGTATGTGTCACAATGCACAAATAAATCCCCTGTGTTGGACTAGGCTGGGAATGACAGCCTGCAGTCATGGTGTTACAGTCATACAATCATGGACATTCAGTCTGCATCCTTGGTGGTTCAATAAATGTCTCCATTTCCAACCTTGAACAGTCCTATATTCCCTGGTGATGCCCCCCCACAGTGCAACTGAAGTACCTATTGCAGGGGGTGTGCGGGGAGGGGCATTGGAGGGGTGATGAGGAGTAGTTGTAAAGAGACAGAAAGAGACAGTGGACTAGAGTGACTTAAGTTGCATAAAATGTATGTTTCATTTTCTGAAGGTAGGAATTCAGTTCATGAGTTCAGTACCTGTTTAGTTCATTGCACTTTGTGTGGGGTCTGGTTGAGGAGGCTGTGATGCAATCTGCTGAGCTGGGTACAATTTGCTGGGTGGGCAGGGGGAAAGGAAGCATTGGGGTGAGACTCATGGAATCTGGGGAGTTGTGTTTCTGCATCCCTCCCTGCAGCCCAACATGTTGCCCTTTTTCCCAGTTCAGATCAGCAAGTTGGCCCCTAGCAGTGCTAGGGCCAGCTTGTGGGACTGGGAGAAAAGGCAACATGTTGGGCTGCAGGTAGGGATGTAAACTCTCTAGATAGAAGGATGGGATGCAACTTGCTGTGCTGAGGAAGGGTTAAGGATTCTAGGGAGGGAAACTAGGGTGAAACTTACTTGTCTTCGGGAGGACTATGGGTCATGCACAGGAGCAGGTGGCTGGGCTATCTATCGGGGGTGGTGGTCTGGGCAACATACCAGACTGTGGTGGGGACTCTGGGAAAGGGACTAGAGTGCAACTTATTGGGTATGGGGATAGGGTAATAGAGTAGAAAATTCTGTTTCAGATGACCCCCTGAAATGCACCAGGATGCACCTCAAAACATGTCCAAAATTCACCAGAATGCATCAAAATATAAAACTTTTGTGAGGGCCTAGGTGGCCCCAAGACCACCAGCCTATGCTTTACATTTTTGGTACGTACTCTTTTTTTTTTTAAGGCTGGGTATTCCACTGGGTGGCAGTGATGTTAACTTGCAGCCTTGCTTGCTTTGTTATTTACTCTCTTCTGTTCTGCTGTCTGCTCTCTGTCCACCCCCCCCCAGTCGAGTCCTCTGGAGTTGCTCGCTTCGCTCACTGCTATTGTGACTCTGTGATGCCTGTTGTTGTGTGGTGCCAGTGCCACTGCCATCATGCCCGCTCACCTGAGACCCCTCCCAACATGCTGCTGCCTGCAGTCTGCAGTGACCGTGTCAGTGTGCTGCTGCTGGGGTCAGGGAGGAATCGGAATCAGCTGTGGTCAAATCATTGAGATGATGAGAGCAGGCACACAAGTATTAGTGCTCTAGCGCCTGAGTGAGGAGGATGACTGGGGAGACAGTTGCAGCATAGCAGTGACCAGGCAGGCCTGCAGGCCAGCCACTGGCCACCTAAGCTCTTAGCTCCTGGGTTCCATTTCTGGACTTTGCCTTTTTCTGGGCCTGGCTGTTTTGGGGGGCACAGGCAACAAGGCCAAGGCAGCATAACACAGGGTGTCACAGACCTAGGCTGCAGCCACCTTAGCTGAGGGTTTACCTTTTTCTTGTGGTGTGTGAAGGGGTGGGATTCTCAGAGGACAGCAGTCCTGGGGGTCACTCACTTCTCACTCAGTGTGAGTGGCAAGCAAAGTAATAGAATAATAGAAAAAAAATACTGTGTGTGCTGCTGCTTGCCTGGCCAGGGGGCCGGCCCAGGGGCACTGCCAGCCCAGTAAAGTTACAGTCACTGACTGTCTGACAACTTTCTCTCAGTTTGTCTGTCTATCTACTTTCTACAGTAAGAGTAATCAGTGAGTGACAGTGAGTCTGTAGTGGGTTTGCCTTGCACATCGGCAGTAAGTGTATGAGGTAATAATTCCGTAGGCCTGCCTGCCGTGGTGCCGCCTGACCTTGACTGTGAGTGACTTTGACTGTATCTCCATGACTCCACCTGCTAGGTCAGCCTGTGTTTTGCCTTGCGGTGCAGGGGGGGTGCCAGGGTGGGGGCCCAGAATTACAACCTGCACTGGGGCCCATCTTTCTCTTTCTCCGCCACTGCACAGGTGTGGCTCTCAAAGACCCTCAAGGGCCGCAAGACCACCTTTACCACAGTCACAAGCCAAAATTTTACAGTTGAATTAAAAACAAGCTATATTTATACAATAGGGGTGAGGTGATACACAGTGAAATAAAACTGTGTATTTTCACCCCCATTGAATAAACGAGTGCTGACGTATGCACAGTGGCATTCCCGTAGAAATATACAAACAGTGCATACGTCAGACTGGTAATATCAACTACTTGCATACGTCAGCAACCAGTACAGGTTCCTTGTCCAATACAGAAACGTGTGGCCAATTAATTAAACAATAATTAGAAGCACCTTACTAGTAGCATGAGCTACTAACCTGCATTTCTAGTATCATTTTCAGTTCAGCATCTCACACATCCGAGCAGCCGCATCACATCTAAATCGCACCGTAGAAAACAGAAACCAGCATTACAATGTTTTCCAAGCTGTCAACAACAAAAAACAATACATACGGTTTCCTAAAAGCACGGAACAGCCAATGGAGAATAAATTATCTCTAAAACAGAAAAAAAAAATTATTAATATTCCTGAAGAGGTCATCCTTAGCTGCACTCAATTCAAACAAGATGCAGAGCCGCTACTAGACCCAAACAAGCAGGCGGACGACAGTATTGAGACCAAACATTCAGCTGAAGGCACTACTAATACTATTGCAATGGACACCAAAGAAATTGACCTGTTTATTAAAACTACCAGAAATGAAAATACCACCGGCAAAACAAGTGCAGATGTAAATGCCTTATAGAAATTTATGAAGGACACGCTGCACATTCAGACACCCATTCAGCAAGTACCTCCTGAAGAGCTAGACAAAATACTGTGCCATTATTTCATCACTTCCAAATGGCAAGACGGTGCAGACTACAAGCCTCTAACACTCCGATCCAGATTCCAAAGCGTTGAGAGATATCTGAAGGATTAAAATTACCCAGAATCTATTAGCAGTTCTAACACATTTTTAAAAAACAGACAAGTGTTACTATCCAAACAAAAGCTACTGAAGGAGATAGGGAAAGGCAATTGACCTCAAGCTGCAGACGAGTTAACAGATAACATAATTGACCAGCTTTATTCAGAGAAACAAATGGGACATGATGGCCCTCAAGCCCTTCTAAATACTATGTGGCTTACTATAACACAGTATTTTGGCATTAGGGGAAACACAGAAACACGAAACCTAAAATGTTGAGATATCCAACTGAAAAAAGATGAACAAAACAATCAGTACTTAGAATATACAAAGGAGAGACAAACCAAAACAAGAAGTGATATTAGTCCACAAGACACTAGAGCAGTAAAACCTAGAGCATTTGAAATAAAAGACAGTAACAAATGCCCTGTATTAAACTATAAACTGTACCGTCACAAACGACCAGACAAAGCAAACCACCCAGATGCACCTTTTTGTTTTAGCTATAAATTATACACCGATAGCACAATATCCTACTGGTTAGTACAAAAATCAACCACTTGGTATAAATTTGCTCAGCAAAATAGTCAAAAATATAGTCGACAAAGCAAGAATCTCCACTGACAAACGGCTCACTAATCATTCAATCCGCAAGCATTTAGTACAAAAACTGATAGATTCCAACATCTCCCCCAGTGATATTATTCGAGTTTCTGGGCACAAGAAATTACAGTCTCTGAATGATTATTCGAAACTGAATGAGGAGAAACATCAACAGATTTCCCACATACTAAGCTCATCAGATAGTGATCCTGGAACCTCCAAAAGTGGTACTCCTGCAGAACCTGGAAAAGAGTGCAGTGCAACCTGGCCAGATATAATATCTGCATGCTTTAACAACCCTACCATTAATGCTACAAATATCACCTTCAATATTGTGCAAGGTACCATGAACTGCAAATTTGGCACACTATAAATAAACAGTTGAAAGACAGCATGACCCATTTTTAACACTTCTGCTTTCTTCCCACAGGTCACAAATATGAGAGCCAGTGCAGAAAAAGAGTCAGAGTTATCGAGTCTGACACAGATTCCGATTAAAGTAGCTGCTCAGCAATTGCTGCCACCAAAGTGAAATATTTTTCTTCACTCACCTAAACAGAAGCACCTTCCAAAATGTCCGAGAAGTGCAACAACGTACAACTAATGCATCATTATATGTTAACACAATCCGGTACACGAAACCGGACGAAAGTATACAAAAGCAGTACATACCATGTTATCTGAATAAATAAAATGTTCAGCGCCCAAAACATGTAAAAAAGATTTCTCCAACACTCAAAAAAAGGAATAAACTTTGCATAGCGACCCACGTCCAGCAAACTTGTACGCACATACTAACTTGCTAACTGACGTAGCAACATAGTCCCAACCATGCACAGATCACAACCAATCACAGCACATATTACATAGCAAGAACCAATCCTAACACAGCACACACCTACCCATTCCTACAGCAATTCCATAAGTGCTAACCAACCGAATCTCACACTGCCACATTTCAACCAATGGAACAGAACACCGAAAAACAGCCAACCACTGAACTGAGCACACAACATGACCAATCAACCGCCACAGCACAACTACCAATCAACGCAGCAAGTCACACAACACACACCCAGCAACAGAAACGAAGAACTGCACCAGAAAATCACCGCAACTGCAGCATTTCTCAGTTTTATTTCACTGTGTATCACCTCACCCCTACTGTATAACTTGCATACATGATGATCAAGAGTGTGATATGGAAAATATTCCCACTCCTGCATCATGAGGCATTGATATCTCACTCATGCCTTCAGCACTTGTGAGATATCTATGCCTCACTCTGCAGGAGTGGGAATATTTTCCATATCACACTCCTGATCATCATGTATCCCCTATATATTATAACATTTAAGAATGTAATAAATGATTTGAACACTTCAGTACAGAATAAAAAGCAGATGGATGAGGGGAGCCACAGGTTGACCTCTGGAGGGCAGCATTTATTTATTTTTATTTATTTATTTATTTATTTGTGTCTAGGATTGCAAAGTACCTTTGAGCCAAGGCTCTTTTACAAAGGTTCCATGTCATGCTGGTTACAGGGTAACAGACACTAAAACATAAAACAGTTACAGGTACATGGTTTTAGACAATGCGTTGCTTGACAAAATCAGACTGAGTGATGAGTAACTCAAGAAACAATAGGAGGAAGAGGGCAAGAAGGGAGAGGGCTGAGGTAGGAAGGCATAGGTGTAGAGGGTCAGGGTGAGGCAGCCGAGAGGCCTTGTCAGGACAGACACAGGGCAAGTGCATTAGAAGTTGCATTGGACAGGTAAGTACAAGAAGAGAGGGCAGAAACTGACACCTATAAGGTCAGAAGCAGCGTAGTAAATGAAGATGTTATGGGGTGCAAGCACAGGTGGAGGTGCCAGTTATGGAGTGGCGGAGCTTTTTTTGAACGCTCCAAGCATTGCTGTGGATGAGGTGTCACTAGAGAGCTCATTCAGCCAACACGGAGCCCTGTATGCAAATGACCTTTGGCCTTGGGATGTGCAGCAGTGGGGGATTTGAAGGATGTGGGGCTTAGAGCTCCTGGTGTTGCAGTTGGTGATTTTGGGTTTGAGGAGGGTGCTGATTCCTGGTGGTGCCTTTCCCATCATGATTTTCTTAGCAGTGATGCAGGTTTGGTATTTGATTCGGTTGTTCAGTTGCAGCCAGCCTGCTTTGGAGTAGAGGTCGCAGGTGTGCGTGAGACAGTGGGAACCAGTAACAAGTCAGCAGGCTTGATTGAGGGAAGTCAAAACACGCCTGAGAGATGAGGTTGTGGCAGATCCATAGATAATGAGATCGTAGTCAATGATGCTGATGATGGAGCTCTGGACAGCTATGGACAGAGCTTCTGGAGATTAGATGTTTCCTATGTCGGAATAGTAGGCTCATCCTGGTGTTGGCTACTTTACATTATTGATGTTGGAACATAAGAGATTACAGTGGGGTGGGCCGAGGTATTTGAAGGTATGAACTTGTTCGTGGGTGATTCCTTGCTTGTTTTTAATCGAAGCTGATATTGTTTGTGTTTGTTTTGGGAGCTGCAGAAGATCATGGTCTTTGTTTTTTTCTGGTTAAGTATAAGTCTGTGTTTTGTGAACCAGTTTTCAACTGCAGAGAAGGCCTGTTGGAGGTTACTTTGTAGATGGACTGGATCATGGTGGGATGCCAGGATGACAGCATCATCCACGTAGAGTAGGATCTGTTCAGGGCAAGATTCTGGCAGTGAGTTCAGAAAAAGGCTGAAAAGGAGGGGGCCCAAGATTGAGCCCTGTGGGACACCGGACTGGACTGGTCTTTGGTCTGAGAGTGCGCCAGCAATTCTCACTCTTTGGGAGCGGTTGTCTAAGTAGCTTTTGAACCAGTTCACCGAGTTAGGTAAGAGCCCTGCTAGTTGAAGCTGGGCAAGTAGGAGATTGTGGTTGACGGTGTCAAAGGCTTTAGTTAAGTCGAGGAAGGTGGACCCAGTAAGATGACTGTTATCGAGTGAGTGATGGAGTGCACCAGTGAATTCAAGTAGCGCCGTGGAGGTGCTATGACCTTTTCTAAAGCCATGTTGCTCCTTGCACAGGATGTTGTGATTGTCTAGGAAGTTGGTGAGCTGGTCTGACACAATCCGTTCTAGGGCCTTGGAGAGTGGAGGTAGGATGGAAATTGGATGGTAATTCTCAGTAGCTGATTTGTCACCACTTTTATGAATTGGGGTTACTGTGGCAGATTTCCATAAGTCAGGGAACTGGATGAGGCTGAGGGTGAGGTTGAAAATCCTGGTCAGTGGTCGGAGTACTTCTTCAAGTGTGAGTGATAGCAGTTTGAGGTCGAGGGAGTCACTGCTGGCTCTGGAGTTGCAAATGGCTTTGGTAACGTAGCTGCAGATTTGATGCATTTTTACTGCTTTAAAGTAGAAGGGAGGGTGGCTGGAGTTGGCTGGGGGGACATGGGGAACCACCTCATCGAAAAAACCCTGTGGGAGTATAGCACTAAGGTCCGTGAAGGTGTCATTGAATGGATCAGCAATGAGTTTCTAGTCAAGTATAGTTTCACCATTTATGCTGAGTACTGACGTGGGTGATTTAGATTGCTTCCCGGTGACTTCTTTAATGTTATTCCAGAAGTCCGTACCGTTGCCCCATGAGTTAGTGAGAGCATTATGGAAACAGGTGGTCTTCGTATCCCGGATATATTTGGTGCAGTCATTTCGTGCACGTTTATAGTTAGCAATATCAACTTGTCTCCCGGTGTTTCTGGAAATCTCCCAAAGATGGTCTCGAGCTTTTAGTCGTCTAAGTAGGTCTCTGGTGAGCCAGGAGTTACATAGGGCTTTGGCCTTGCGCTTCTTGAAGGGTACAAATATTTTGCATGCTTGGTTGAAGATCCTGATGAAGTGTTCCAGTGCGGTGTTCACATTGGTGGCAGTGAGAACTGGGGACCAATCCTGTTGACTAAGGAAGGTTTTGAGATGAGGTAGCTTGCCTCTAGGTAGAACCCGGCTAGTAATGGTTTTGGGGGGGCTTGATGAATTTATTGGACCAGTAGCAGATGACGGGGGAGTGGTCACTAAATGTGTCAGGGAGGACAGTGGTGTTTTTGATCCTGGTGGGATGGCTTCTTATGATCCAATCCAGAAGGGTGCTGGTACCCGTTTTATAGTTTGTCCTGGTTGGGGAGCTAACCATCTGAGAAAGGTTTGCTGCAGCTATCAAGTCCCTGTATGCCCCTGCCTCTGCAGCAGGCCAGTTAATATTAAAGTCACTGAGGAGGATGGTTTCTGAATCAGTTGAGAGAGATTTGGTAAACTCCAGGACTGCATTAAGCCCATTACCTTGTTCTCTTGGTGGAATGTAGACTGTGACAACTGTGATGGCTTTATTGTGTGCACCAAGAAGGATCTTGACAGGAAGAATCGAGGAGGAGCGGGAAGAGGGCAAATAAGGTGAGGAGAAAGGGATATAAAGTACCGGTGTCATACATGATTCAATGTGAATGGTGGGGAGAGCAGGCACAGGGTGCTGGGTAGGTGGGAGGCAGCTAGTGACAGTGGTAGGAGGTAGGCAGTGAGGTGGAGGCTTGGGGGGGCAGGGGAAACTAGGTAAGCAGGTGGCTGAGGGAGAACGGGCAGTGGGTGGGGCAGTGAGGAGACAAGGGCAGTAGCAAAAGAGGAGGATGTAGCAGAGAGGTAGTGGGGGGCATTAAAGAGTGTAACAAGACAGGGAGACAGGAAGTAGCAGCTCTAGAATAGAGTTCAGGAGTGAAAGGGTGCAGGGGAGCTATGGAATGCCAAAAGGGGGGTTGGCCAGTCACGGAGTGATGGAGTGACTGGCACTAGGAGATATAAGGAGGGTGTCAGGCACAGAAGGGAGGCAGGGGCAGTGAGGGGACTGAGTTGATTAGTAGAGGGGGAAGAGGAGCAGGGAGGAGGGAGAGTGGGCAGTAAAGAGAGGAGGTACAGGAGAGAGAGTCTCCAATAGGAAATGAAAGGGTGGTTCCCTAGGCAGAAGTGGGCGGAGCTAAGGCCTATTTAATTAAGGTGGGAGGTGGGGGAGGAGGGGTGGGTGAAAATTTTCTTCCAAAACCCACTGAAGTCTATGGGCGCAGAACCCAGCAAAACAGTTTGAATCAGTCAAGATTGCAGGGCCAATCAGTGGCTGCATGGAGCACAAGAGGAGATGGAAGCAACAGACAGCAGACAATGGGAGCCTTTCAGCACTTCCCAGTTCAGCCTGGGAGCTTACCAGCAAGAGGAGGGTTCCTAAGCGGTGAGCAGTGGTGGTGTGGACAGCTGGCCCAGGTAGCCCCGGCCGCTCGATGTTTCCCTGATCAGGGGCTGAGAGATCTGAGGAAAGGAACAGAGCAACAGATTGTGAGTCACAGTAATAACAAAGGGTGACACTGGAGAGTAAATCAGGGGTGTGTGCAGTGGAGAGAGAGAGAGAGAGAGGGGAATTTGGCAGAAGGGTGGGGGGGAGGCTGCCAAAGACACGAGAAATAAGCTTGAACTGGCACCAGGGGGAGGACAAAGGGGAGATTTAGTAGAATATGAAATTTACAAGGGGAGGAGGAGAAGAGAGATGCAGGGTTTAGCAGCAGAGGGGAGGGTGGAGAGAAAGAATGAATGCAGAGGGGCAGAAATTACTTCACAGTTCTAAATTACAGGAGTTTCCATCTGCACTTTACAGTTCAATGCTAAAACATTTAGGCAGGTCTACACAATTAATTTTGACTTTGACAAAAAAATAGCAAGCAGCCTAATAATTCAGCCTAGATTATTAGCTGAGACCCGGAGTTTTTAGAAGTTGAGTGCTAAGAACATCAAGACTGGTCTACACATTAATTGAGACTTTAACAGAAAAATAAGCCAGCTGTCTAGCAATTTAACAAAAATTTTCTTCCGAAACCCACTGAAGTCTATGGGCGCAGAGCCCAGCAAAACAGTTTGAATCAGTCAAGATTGCAGGGCCAATCAGTGGCCGCGCAGAGCACAAGAGGAGATGGAAGCAACAGGCAGCAGCCAATGGGAGCCTTTCAGCACTTCCCAGTTTGGCCTGGGAGCTTACCAGCAAGAGGAGGGTTCCTTGGCGATGAGCAGTGGTGGTGTGGACGGCTGGCCCAGGTAGCCCCAGCCGCTCAGATGTTTCCCCGATCAGGGGCTGAGAGATCAGCAAGAGGAGGGTTCCTTGGCAATGAGCAGTGGTGGTGTGGACGGCTGGCCCAGGTAGAGCCGGACGCTCAGATGTTTCCCCGATCAGGGGCTGAGAGATCAGCAAGAGCATGCAGCCTTTGGGCCACGGTTTGCCCACCAGTGATCTAGACTAATACCAATATCTCTGAAATCCTCATCATATTTTAAGAATTGCTTGTATATCTGGGTCCTTAAGGGTAATACATACCCAGTCTCTCGCCATGCCTACCTATAGATTGCTGTTATGTCTGATGTCTGACCAACAAATAATATTGCCCAGTATACCCATATGCATATTATAGGCTATAATCTTTAATTAAATGGATTTTTGTTTTTTAGTTTTGGCAATCCTTACCTAGTTAAGTATTTCCCTTATATCCTTATCTTGGTTACCTCACTTACTTACCTTTTGGTCTCATCAATAGTTTTTTCTTTTTACTTCTTTTTTCCCATCTTATGTATGTGTTATCTGGTTACTTTCCTATCATCACTGGAATCAAATTTTACTTTTTTTTCCTGCTATTAATCTTTGTTCACTAGTGGCTTTACTTTTCTGCACCGTTGGTTCTCATCTCCCTTAGTAGTTCATTTTTTAGTTAACTTTTGGTTTTCCTCATAGCCATGATCTCCTGGGTCCAGTGTTGCTGCCTCAACACAGCTGGGGAAATGTTCTACTTTCTCCCATCTGTGGCCATTATTGGTTGTCTTGCTTTTTATCTGTCTTTTTCGTTATTTCCTTCTGTCAACTGTCTTGTTTCACTCATTTCCTACTCTGCTATAATCTCAGTAATGTCCTCATTTCTTCTTTTTTCTTTTCCCATAATTCCATTTTAGACAGTTTTCTTTGTTCTGCAGTTGTTGTCCGTGTTTGTTTTACCTTGGTTCCCTTGCACCCATCTCCTAGCTCATTCTTTATGAGATTTATTAGTTCCAATACTGATTCATTATTTTTATGTATCTCTCTCTCTTAATTTCTGATAAGCCAACAAATAAAAGATTCTGATTTACAAATGACCATACCACATTGGGGAGTTGTCATTTTTCACCACTGGCAGCACTTTCTACACCTCTTTTTAATCTGCATTCATTTGCTATGTAGGTTGAACTCACTTGTTGATTGCCAGAAATGTGATATGTCAGGGGGAGCCATAGTGGGTGAGTCAAAGCTCAAATGATTTAGGTATGGTGAAATGAAGATTTCAGACTCATTTAAGAAAGATTTATACTCTCTACTCTCTTTAAGCTGTTTCATTTCTAGAATGTCCAACTCTAGTAGAGATGACTGGTCAATATTTAGCTTCTGTGTTGAACTCCTTCAGTTTCTGTAATGAGCTTTTTATTCTCCACCTCTGTGTCACTCGTATTCTCAGTACCTGGAACAGTTTCTGATATATCTAATTCCCCATGATTATTATTAGTTATTTTCTGTTCTTCGTGAAGTCAAATTGAAAATGTCTTCTTAATTTCTCTGTTAACTGCTTTCCTGTTTTTAATACATCTTTGCCCTACAAACGAACCCTCCAGTTTTTTGATCTGATGCAACAATGAATTTGCATCCAGTGTATCTGAAACCAGTAACGATTCAGACTGGATCTGTATTTCATTTTTAGTTTTTACATTCTGCTTTCCCTGATCATTTCTAAAATCAGCCCCAGATAATATGAAATAATTTAGTGATTAATTTGCCTTCTCCTTGTACTGAGTTGGCTGTAGCTGCTTTATTCACTTTTTCTGCTTCAGTGGATTAGCTGGTAACTTTGTTTAGCTTAGATTTTTGTTTAGCTGCCATGCATTTGTAAATAGAGTTGCACAAACTTCTCAAAGTTTGACTTGTCAAACTTTGAATGTCAAACCTGGAAATGTTCTACAAGTTTACTTTGATTCAGATATGTTCAACTTTTCAAAACAGTTTTAAAAAAAAAATTATTTACTGTGATGTATATTCATTTGTATTTTTTTTCACTATACGCTTAAACAAAAAAAAACCATAACACTGTGTTACAGTGTTCCAGACTGAGTGAGTGAGTGAGTGATTTCTGCATCAGGGGCCTGATTTTCAAACCTTTGAAAATTGTAAATGTGCAGCAAGATAGAGTGCACAGTTTCTGTTGCATGCACACACTTTTCCAAAAGGTTGTCCTTTTGTGACCTTTTACACAACTGATGGTAGTTTGTGCAAATTTATTTGCAGAGATGCTATTCCAGGTGCAAATATAAGAATCTGGCTGCTCATGTGGCAAAACAATGTTTACAATAGCATTTTTGCTGGTATAGGTCTTATTCTTCACAACTGCAAACTGCGCATGGGGACTTATTCCCTGGGCCATTCCTGACCCTTTGAAAATCAGGCCCCAGATGTCAGGGACTAAATTCCTAGGAAGTGGCATTAGGCAAGGCTTTTTCAGAAGCAGTTAAATGCTTCAGGTATTAATGGCAATTTGTTTGCTTCCAAAAATTATGCACATGACTTTTAGCAGCATATTGCCCCATGAGCAGCCAAATTCTTATATTTGCACCAGGCATAGCATTCATATTGCTGCAACCCAAGGAAAAAACAAATGCACAGTGTACTGTAGTTTCCTTGCCCATTTCAGAAAGGATTAAGACAAATATTACTGTATGTCTGCCACTTGTCTCCTTTTATTTTGGTGGGTATTAGTTTTAAATATTTTCTTCCAGTATGGTACCAGCCAATAGCAGCAGGTGTGGCAGCTACTGTAGGGGTGTGTAAGATGTGTATATTAATTCCAAATACCACTAATAACAGGATACCTGGATCCGAGTACCAAGTATTTTTCCCTATTCGGGGTAGTGGGGAAAATTATTTAGGGGACTAAAAAAATTACAATAAAAAACTTCTCTCTTCCTAAGCGGCCAGGAGTAGTCTCATGGAGAACCTTTCCCCAGCACCAGTTATTTCCCACCTTGCACCACCTCCGCCGCCTTCCCATACACTAATTTAAAAAAAAATTGCATATGCTGAGTGCCTGGCACTAAGCCAGAAACTGACAGCATGTTTGTTTTATAATCAAGCTGTTTTTTTGTTCCCTGGCTCACCAGCAGAACTCCCAGATCCCATCACCAACCTTCTCATGGACTTACCCGTTATCTATCATTTGTCCAGGATGATGAGAGTGGTGGGTAGCCTGCCACATCAATCATACATGGGTCTGTCAGGCTTGCCCACACTATGACAGGCCAGGGCTTTTTCCTCCCAGTCCTGATTTTCTCCCCAGTGATGCAGATGTGCAATGACATGCACACATGTGTGCCATTGGTGTCTGGTGGCTGCTCTTTCCCTCGTGCTGTGATCCAACTCTGCTGACTCCTGGCCTCTGCCAGATGGTAGACAAGCAGCAAAACACTGTGTTCCTTCTCCTCATAGGAGAAGAACTGTTCCTAGAATGCTCTATCCTACCTCTCCTGGCTGGCCCCCTAGTGACTGGAGTCCATTCCTGAATCTAGATTGCCAACATAGCAAGCACGAGACCTACTGCTGCACCAATAGGTCAGCAGGACAGCTTGTTTTAAACTCATTCCACCTCCCTAGCTTGCACACTTCTGCCCAAACATTCCATTGTTTACTAGTGGCCACCTCCTGATCCCCAATCCACAATTTTGGGGTCAAAGATTGCCAGAATCCAACTAGTCACTCCCCCCTCCCTAACCTCAGTGTGCAATCCAAACTGCTGAATGCAGTCATCAGACAGTGACTGTAAAGCAGATGGCAATTGTGCCTAGAAAGCAGTGGCCTTTGTCCTTGATAGTGCTTGGCAGACTGACTGGTTAGTGTGCCTGGCATCAATGATTTTCATTGATTCTAGTAGTCTAGATGAGATGCCTGAGACCAGTTTAATAATGTTTGTTCAACTGAATGACTTCTCCTTTCAGAGATTCACCCCTACTATAATTGGATGACAACCACAAAGTACCAGGAAAAGGGCAGGCTATTAAAAAATGTACTTATGGCAGTATTTTAGGACAGCTGCACCCACTGTGCTGAATTCTTATGGTTCCATTAAGGGGGGGCTGTACTCATCAGTGGAAGAGATAGCATATGGCTCTAAAACCAATAAACAATTCCTACTTCTTTAGTATGACTACAAGGGGGCCTCCCCTTGTTATTAGTGACCACTGTGACATGGGTAGTACAGACTTCTGATGTAGATGGAAGTACTTTGGCAAAGGTACATGATTTACAGATTAAATAACACAGATCAGGATTCCACAGAATCCACAGATAAAGAATGTGACTCCAAAATGGCTTTAGATCTAATTGAACAAGTTGCTGTGCCCTTAGATAGACACAAAAATGAGTCAACATTCCCCACAGAAAGGAAATTGGAGGAAGGTGAGCATCAGCACTTAGAGAATGGATTTTAAACCAAAATCTATGTGTGGAACGCAGAGGGAAATATGCTGCTTTTATGAATCAAATCTAGAATGAAATCACTGTAATAATCTCTCTAATTTAAAAAAAAACATTATTTGAATTAAAATCAATAATATTAAGCCACCTCACAAATGTAAAAACATTGTACTCATGAGTTAAGAAAAATACCGAGCTGAGATCAAAATACAATTGGGGATCAGGATTATGACTGTCAATTCAGTTTTACTCTGACTTTGAATTTTTGTGTATAGATGCTTTAATTAACCAGGCACTCTGGTTAGGAGATATCTTTGATGTAGAGGCCAGCTTAGTCATTCTTAAAGGAGAACTGCACTGAAACTGTACGTCATCTGTAGTATGGAAATTGATGGAAACACTATTAAAGGAAAGAATTATGGAATACCTGGAATCTAATGGACTGAAGGACCTGAAGCAGCATGGCTTTATGGAGGGGAGATCATGCCAAACAGATCAAATAGATTTTTTTGACTGAGTAACCTGGGTATTGGATCAGGGGAAGGGGCATTGGACATGGCCTACTTGGACTTTAGCAAGGCCTTTGACACTGTTCCACATAGGAGGCTGGTAAACAAGTTGGATAGCATGAGGATGACAATAAGGTGGTAACCTGGGTAAGAAACTGGTTAGGGGATAGGAGGCAGAGGGTGGCAGTAGAGTGACCAGTGGGGTACCATAAAGGTCAGTACTGGGGCCAGTCCTCTTTAATGTCAACATTAGTGACATAGCAGAGGAACTGGAAGGGAAGAAAAAATTACTCACCTTAGTAATTGCTTTTCTTCTCATGGAGTCTTGCTATATTATAACATTAGCAGTCAGCCACTGCAGCTGAACTGCCCCGGAGAGGAAGGAGTTAACTCCAGAGGATCTGGAGTTCTACAGCGCGAGGGCGCTGTGCCCAAAGTTTCATCTGGCAGTTTCAAATGAAACTGTCAGATCTTTACAAGCTAACATCAAAGAACAGAAAGTCTGTGTGGAAAAACTACACTAGCCCATGGCTACCTACTAGTAGTAGTAACAACAATATAAACAACAAAGAACACCCAGAACCATAATAACAAAAATTGATGGTATTATGGTTCGTTTTACCACCCCTTGACAAGCAATTATGAACCCCCTTCCCTCAAGACTCAAGTCCAGGAAGGGGCAATATAAATAACCTAAATGAAAGCAACCAGATCCCTAACCCAAAGGAAAGAGGGTAAAGAGATAACTACAATGGCATGACACAGTGCTTGCACTAATTCGCCACCCCTACCCAAGTAGAGGTTCTGAGAGGGCAGGAGGGAGGGTGAAGAGAATATAGCAAGACTCCATGAGAAGAAAAGAATTACTAAGGTGAGTAATTTTTCTTCAAACACCATGAAGTCTTGCTATATTATAACATTAGCAGATTACACAGGTACCTCCATGGAGGAGGGTCAGAACCTACTTAGGAAATAGGCTCTGAAGCACAGCTGTGCCAAACCGAGCATCTCTCCTGGACTGGACATCCAGGGAATAATGCTTGGTAAAGGTGTGAACTGTCTTCCAGGTAGCAGCTTGACAAATCTCCAGAATGGGAATGTCCCTAGCAGCCGCTAGAGACGCAGCTGTACCCCTGGTGGAGTGGGCCCTCAATCCTGAGGGGGGTACTCTACCTAGTTTCTGATAACAGAATTGGATACAAGAAACAATCCACCTTGCAATTGTTCTCTTAGTGGCAGGTTTTCCTTTGCCAACCTCGCCATAGGTAAGAAACAGTTGGAGGGATTCAACCTATGACCTCTGGTGCGCTCTAAATAGTAGCTTAAGGCTCTTTTGACATCCAAGCTGTGCAGTCTCCTCTCACCTGAGGAAGAATGCTCAGTGAAAAATACTGGAGAGAGATAGATTGATTCAGGTGGAA
This sequence comes from Neoceratodus forsteri, assembly GCA_016271365.2. Classification (NCBI taxonomy): domain Eukaryota; kingdom Metazoa; phylum Chordata; order Ceratodontiformes; family Ceratodontidae; genus Neoceratodus; species Neoceratodus forsteri. Next base: position 567,740,666 of record CM057449.1, on the reverse strand, counting down.
ATCAGAAACCACCTTAGGCAAAAACTTTCTATTAGTCCTAAGGACTACCTTATCTCTGAGGAAAGAGATAAAATCTTCTTCCACTGACAGGGCCTGTAACCACTTATGTGCCTGGCAGAGGTGATAGCTACTAGGAAAACGGTTTTCCAAGTTAAATACTTGAGCCTGCTGAAGACAGAGGCTCAAAGGGGGTTGCATTAACTGAGCAATGCAAATATTCAGGTCCCAGGCGGAGCTGGTTCCCCAAAGGAGGGTTAGTATGAAGTAACCCTTTAAAAACTTGGAGAACACAGGGTGAGAAGAAAGGGAGGCAGGCTTCCTGCTGACACAAAAGCAGAGACAGCTGCCAGATGAACCTTCAGGTAGCTGGTCTAAGGCCTAGGGAATTCAGATGGACCAAATATTCCAAAAGAATGGGAAGATCAGCAGATTCTGGGATAATCTGCCTCAGAGCACCAGATGGAAAACCCTTCCACTTAGAATTATAAGTGGCTCTAGTGGAAGGCTTCCAGAAGCCTTTAAATATCCATGACACCTTGAGAAAGGTGTAAGTCAGCAATTCTAGCTCCTCAAGAGCCAAGCCTTGAGGTGGAGGGATTTGAGGTCCGGATACCACACTCCCCTGTGCACAGGCCAGTAAGTCGTGGACTCTGGGTAGGCTCAGGGCAGGGTGGACTGCCAGGACAGAAGCAGAGGGTACCAGGGCTGTCTGGCCCAATCTGGGGCAATCAGAATCACTCTGCAAGGTTGAGATCTGATTTTACTAGTACCCTGAAAAGAAGAGGAAAGGAGGAAAGGCATACAGGAACTTCCCTTTCCAGTCCAACAGAAAGGCATCCAGAGGACTGAGCCCAGTACTGGAGGCCTGCAACAGAAAAGAGGAAGTTGATGGTTGTCTGGGGCTGCGAAAAGATCTATCTGAGGAGTGCCCCATCTGGCAAAGACGGACCCCAGCACTTGTGGATTCAGAGCCCATTCGTGATGGCCCTGAGAAATTCTGCTGAGGGCGTCCGCCAGGACATTGTCCTTCCCTGGGAGGTGAACCGCTATCAGGGAGGGGTGTTCAGGGAGAAGGCCAGAGACCACAACTTTCTCATTGCTTCGGTGCACAAGGCTGAAGACCGAGTGCCCCCTTGCTTGTTGATGTACCACATTGTGGTGGTATTGTCTGTCCTGACTTGAACCACTTTGTTCTGGACAGAATCTGAAAACACCAAGAGCTAAAAAGACAGCTCTGAGTTCCAACAGATTGATGTGGAGCAGAGATTCCTGGAGGAGACCACACCTGGGTGGCAAGATCGTCTAGGTGAGCCCCCACCCTAACAGGGAGGCATCCATGGTGAGGGTGAGGGAGTGAGAAATGGAAATGAAGGGAACCCCTGTCTTAAATTGCTCTGGACCTGCCACCAGTGGAGGGCTAGGATCAGAGTTTGAGTAACTGGAACCAACTTGGTAAGGGGTCCTTCCTTTGAGACCAATAGGCCCTCAAATGGAACTGAATGTCTCTCATCTGGAATCTTGCTCCCTGCACGACAGCTGTGGAAGCAGCCATGTGCCCAAGGAGTTGCAGAAAATGCCTTGCTGGTCGAGAGACCCGCAGGGTAAAGGAGGATGCCAGGGCGATGAGTCTGCCCACCCTTTCCGAGGGAAGAAAAGCCCTGGCTAACCTTGTGTTCAATTCTGCACCTATGAAAGTTAGGACCTGAACCAGTTTCAGAACTGACTTTGGTAAGTTTAGCAGGAATCCCAGGGAAGTGAGAAGCTGCTGGGTGACTTGCAAATGGGTTTTCACCTGACCTGGAGACTGACCCACAATGAGCCAGTCGTCCAGGTAGGGAAACACAGCAACCCCTTGCCTTCTTAAGTGAGCCACTACTACAGCGAGACATTTTGTGAATACCCTTGGCGCAGAGGTCAGGCCGAAGGGCACTGCCCTGAACTGGTAGTGCCCTGAGGGCAGTTCAACCTGAGGTACTTTCGGTGAGAAGGCCTGATCAGAACATGAAAATAGTATCCTTGAGGTCCAGGGAAGCTAGCCAGTCCCCTGGCCTTAGGGAAGGCAATATCATTGCCAGAGTCAACATTTTGAACTTTGGTTTCAAAGATGCTTGTTCAGGTACCTTAAATCTAGAATGGGCCTCCATTCTCCTGTCTTTTTTGGGGTAAGAAAGTATCTTGAATAAAGCCCCTTGCCCTGATGGCAAGGAGGAACCCTTTCCACTGCTTTGCAGTCGAGAAGAGAAGAAACCTCTGCTTCCAAAGCAAGGGCTTCTGAAGGATTTGCAGGTGGAAAATGTCTGACTCTCATCTTTGGAAAGTGTTTGAAGCTGAGAACCAGACCCTGGCCTATTACCTCCAGAACCCATCTGTCCGTAGTTAGGGACAGCCAGTTCCGACTGAAATAGGCCAACCTGCCCCCCACTGGTACAGGAGAATCGGCCCTGGGCACCCCATCAGGGTGCCTGCTTAGCAGCAGCCTTAGGCTGAGGGGAAGGGGACGGTCTGCTTGTGCCTCGTCTACCCCTGCCTCTGAAGAAACCCCTCTGCGAGACAGCAGAGGAGGCTTGAAATTGCAAAAGGCCTGAAAAGGCCTGCCCCTTACTCTGGGAGCATGCCTTGTGGCATGGCATGCTTCTCCTTAGCCTGGCACTTTTGTAGGTAGTTCTGTATTCATCCATCTTTTTCATATAGTTTTCTGTTTGCTCTCAAACAGAATTTCCCACTACAGGAAAATCCATAGCCTTTGACTGGGTATCTTGGGACAGATTAGTGCATCTGAGCCATGCCAACCTACGGAAAGCTACAGAAGTGGCCATGACCCTAGAGGAAACATCATTAACATCAACAGCAGTATGAAATTGAACTTTAGAGGCTTCAATGCCATCAGCAGCCACCTGTTCCAACTCACAGCCAGCTGGCCATGGGCCTGCTTGGCAAACTGCAATACTGTGTCCCACCTAGATTTCTGATATCTAGCCACATAAGCCATATAATTTGCCTGCCTGAGTCCCAAAGAAGCTGCCATATACTGTTTCTTCGTCATGGCATCAATCTTCCTGGAATCCTTATCAGGAGGATGTGAGGCCAGAGGAATATTAGCCTTGTCACAGGCTGCAGCTTGTACCACACCTACATGACTACACTGTTCAGTAAGGAAGTCTGTATCCGAGCCTGACAAAGTATACCTTCTGTCCATTTTTTTATCTACAGGAGGGACAGAATGAGGATTTTTTTAAAAACTTTGTTGTTTGCTTCCTAAATGACTTATGCAAAGGAATAGACAACCTCCTAGACTCTGGAATATCCATCATTTCCACATAATCAGGCTCCTCTTGCTCATCCACAGCCTCCTCTAAAGGAAGCTGGAGGTTTCTGCAACCTTTTGTAAAAAGTAAAGAAAGAAGGGACTCAGACAGAATAGGAGGAGATTCTAAAGGTCTGTCTGGAGAAATGTCCGGTTCATTGGGCACGTCCAGACCCCCCCAGCCACACATATATTGATCAAATTCCTCCTCCCCCTCCTGTGGTTCATAAAAATCCTCAACTTCAAAATCCTGAACCACTGGGACTGAACAAACCAACCTTTTACCAACTGTTGGTGGTTCTACAGATCCCTGAGACAGTGACTGGACAATCTGAATGGCTTTAGCTATCTCTGCAGCAGTTGGAGACACAATTTTGGACCCCAAACCTACTGATTTCCTTGTCTTTTACTCGGACTGGTTCCTCTGAACCAGCCTTCCTTTGCGAGAAGTCTTGCCTGGTCAGAGGGCACTCCTCTGGTCCAGTGGGTACTGGACCGGGCTGGCCATCCGGGTCAGCGGACTTTTTGGCCTCTCATTCCCTGAGCCGGCCCAATCTCTTTTCCAGGGTGGCTGCAGGGAAATTTTTACACACCTGGCAGTCTGACAGGAGGTGGTCAGCCCCCAGACAATAAACACAAGTGGTGTGTGGGTCAGCCTTGGCAAAGGCCTCCCCACAGACATCACAGTGTTGAAACCCAGTGAGCCCAGTTTTTCTTTTGGGTTTCTCAGACATAATGCCAGCCTAACCAAAACTTGCCCTTTTGATGGCAGTGCCAGGCAAGACACCCTTATCGGTTCCTAACCGTGTCACGGGTATTTGAAAAAACGTTATAATTCTGTTTTTTTTAGAACCGATAAGAACCGGGAACCGCACTCTAAAACCCACTGTACACTTTTAAAATGTAGAAATAACAAAGCGATCGGTTCAAAACCGAACCGATAATTAATTTTCCACACAGACTTAAAATTTAGTACTTATGGTTACCAGATAGAGCTTTAAAACCGAAATGCGGTAAAAATAATGACTTTTGCCGGTTCAAATGAACCGAAAAATACTCGCTTGAACCGAGAATGAACCGAGCTGAAGGAGCTGATCTCCGGAGCGACTGTTCAGTGAAGCGGAGTAAAGAATCTGACAGTTTCATTTGAAACTGCCAGATAGAGCTTTGGGCACAGCGCCCTCGCGCTGTAGAACTCCAGATCCTCTGGAGTTAACTCCTTCCTCTCCAGGGCAGTTCAGCTGCAGTGGCTGACTGCTAATGTTATAATATAGCAAGACTTCATGGTGTTTGAAAGTCTGCCTCACTGCGGATGACACCAAGATCAGCAACAGGGTAGACACTCCAGAGAGAGGGTGCAAAGGATGGAAAGAATGACTGGAGGAGTGGTCAAAAGTTTGGCAGTTCAGGTTTAATGCAAAAAAGGTGTAAAATAATGCACTTGGGTCACAGAAACCCAGGGGTGCAGTACAAAATGGGGGAGAGATACTAGCAGCAACCAACCAGGAAAGAGACCTGGGGATAATCATATTGGATGACCTGAAGGTGGCCAGACAATGCAACAAAGTGATCAGGAGAGCTAGTGTGATGTTGGAATGTATAGATTGGGGTATTATCAGAAGGAAGAGGAAAGTGGTGTTGCCACTATATAGGTCTTTAGTAAGACCCCATCTGGAGTACTTTGTCCAGTTTTGGAGGTCACATCTCAGGAAGTACATAGACAGGATGGAGGCCATCCAAAGGATGACTTTTTTTTTTAGTTGTTTAACCAGGAGTAGCACACTAAGCTGAAAGCTTTTTTACAGGTGCGACCTGGATTACTAAGATGATACAGGGTCTACATCAAATGTCCTATGAGGAGAGGCTAAATGAATTAAACATGTACACCCTGGAGGAGAAGAGGGAGAGGGGATATGATCAAGACCTTTAAATACCTCACAGGGATGAATAAGGTACAAGTGGGAGGTATTTTTCAGAGGAAAGGGTGCTTGAGAATAGGGGGCCACAATATGAAGCTGGGGGTAGGTTTAGGAGAGATATGAGGAAATACTTCTTCACAGAAAGGGTGGTGGATGCCTGGAATGGTCTTCCAGCAGAAGTTGTGGAGGTGAAAACAGTGGTGGGATTCAAAAAAGCCTGGGATAAGCACAAAGGGGTCATAAGGGATAGGTAAGGGGGTGGCAGAGAAAGTGCCATAAACCTGGAGGGTTCTACAGTATAAGCAATGCAACAAAAAACAGCAAACTGGATGGGCGACGTGGCCCTTAGCTGCCATTAGCGTCTATGTTTCTATGTAATTTTTCCCAGTAGTTGTTTTTTAAGTACTGTTTCCACATCTGTAATTGTTACAGCTATTGTTACCATTATACCTGCAGTGGTGGTTTCTGATTTACTCTCTGGCAGTAAGACCCATTTAGAACTGTATGATGTAGGTTATGTCCCTCTCAAAAATAGAGTTTTGCAGTGGAACACAGATGCACTGCAACAACAATGTGAAAGTTTAGCAAGGATATATTCTTCATCTTTGAGTTCTAAAATGGTCTTTATCATCAGTGTGTAAATCAGAAGCAGTCACTGGATCTACTAAAAGACCTGTAAGGCTGGAACAATGACAGCATGTGAAACAGTATTTAAAACACAATTTCTACTGGGAAAACATTTACTCACAAGTTCAGTGCAGTTCTCCTTTCAAAGTGAACTTTTCAGACTGCCCTGCCTTCTATGTTCTACCAAAAACCCATATGTACATGGAAAATTCACCTGGATGCCTCATTTCCTAGGGACAGAATCAGTGACTAAAACACTTTTGAGATTTATAAACTTTTGCTTAAAAGATGTTGTCATCAGTCTCCCATCTGAATTCCGAGACACTATAGATGCCATTATTAAGACTGAAAAGTTGACCTGGTCACATGACTATCCACGGCTTACCATTGACTATAACCTGCCTCCTTCTGTATAAGTACTGACCATCACTTGGGTTTGGAGGCTGTAAAACATTTTTTGGTATGTAACATTGTTGCCACTTGCATACCATCTGGTTTCTACATTAAATTTGACATCCTTCTTCCAATTAAGAGGCACAGCAGTGTGAGCCACACTGGCCTCATCATACGCTTGCCTGTATCTGGGTTGGTGGAAGGAAAGGCTAACTTTTGAAAGGTTTGTAGCATCTTTTCGATGGGATTATCAACTGGGATAGAAATACTGTATCAATGATATCATCTGTATCTGCCAAGGGAAAGAATCAGATGTCATTATATTCTAGAAACTGATTAATAATAATGGCTGGAACCTGTCCTTCACTCATCACATAGTAGAGAACAGATTGATTTTTTTTTCCAGTAGGCCTATTTATCATACCCAAATTAGTACACCTACAAAGTTGAGTATTTTAGACATTTAAGCTGCCATCTTGAAATGCCTAACTTTTAATACCCTCATATTAAAAACATGTAGTTCCTAATATATTTATATATAATTCTTCATTTCATTTTGTTAAACAGAAGTCACCACCATTGTCTTGCCATATTTCTTAACATTGTGCACCAGTTGGTAAACCTAATTTTTCCCCAAGTCCCAATAATTCGGTGTCTTGCCGAGCTCCACCCTGTGCCCCCCCCCAACCTTCATCCTGGCCTAACCCATCTCATACATGAACTACTGTGAGATGATAAACAAATAATATATCTGCAGACTAAGAAAGAAAACATACCAATCACAAATATTGGAACCAACTGCCACACTACCAGAGGAGAGGACTGAAAAAACTGCAAACAGTGTACTTCACAGAGCAGCATTTGACTAATCCATATGGTAGTCAGACAGAGCAGCAAAAGTGGCAAATCAAATTCAGCAAGTAATAGGAGTGAGGATTCTGACCAGCAGACCTAAAAGGACTATAAGCAGGAGCATAGTAGGTCACAGGTCAAGTATAAGCAGCAAAAACAGCAAGATAATCAAAAAATACAAAACTTTGCCGGCTCGTCGGCGCAGCAGTTGGATTTCCACTTACGATGCCGGTGACCCAGGTTCAGGAATGGACTCAGGTCACTGGAGAGCCGGCCAAGGGGAGTAGGCTTGAACGTCCTGCTACTGCTCGCCTTCTCCGGGGTGGAGGGAGAGGACATGGCTCGCTGTCTGCTGCCTCCTGGCGGAGGCTGGGAGAGCAGCAGCTTAAGCAAGCCCCACTGCACAAGGGGCGTGCTGAACATCGGTTTGGCCTAGACATTCATGGCACACCATGCCCCCAGGGAGAAAAGTGGAAATCCTGCCCTCTTGGTCGGCCAGATGATGGCTGCCGGCTCCTGCTGACTCAAGATGCTCTGACACCCTGGAATCCACCTCAGCAGCACACAGGGACTGATTGACTAGTGCACTGGCTTTCCCCTCCTGGTGCCTTCCCCCTTGGAGAAGAGGGACCCATCCGGCGAAGGGATACACCGGGCCACCCCTGGGTCAGCTGTGATCTGAGGTGAGTGGAAGGGGGTCAGGGTGAGGGGGTCAGAGGAGTCATGAGCAGCCAGAAGGAGAGGCAGGCCAGGGGGCAAGTAGGGTGCAAAAAAAAATACAAAACTTTAAGAAAAATAACTACTGTACATACCGGGAAGCTCCAGCAATACAGCACAAGACAAATGTTTTTTACCATCACACTGAGACCATCATACTGAGTACCAGTACTGGGAGCAAACATCAAGCAAAAGTGGCAACATCAGACAGTAACACCATTACAGGAGAAAAAATTAAATCACATAAGCCACTAATTCTGCAAATAAAATTATCAAAAATTGAATAGGACTCTGTCCCAGTTGTTATGGAGAGTTTGAATGCAGGGATCTGTTCTATTCTCTCCTTTTCTGTCTCTTCTCTGTCTGGTTGAGCAGACAAATGTTTCCTGTGAGACCTAGGATTTGATCACCCCAAAAGTCTCGCAGTTATTTGCCTCTAACTGTCTCTCTGCCCTCACTTGCTGTTCTGTCTTTTTTTCTCCCTTTCATATCTGCTGGTATAAAAATATATGCAAATCATTAGGTGGAAATGTAACTGATATTGGGATCCCTTTGTTTAGAAATGATATACTGTTACTGTTGAAAAGTATATAATTATAGTTTGAGATGACTGCAAAAAGCTATTGGAAACTCAAGGGGTTAACCTGAAATGTAATTTTTAAGCCTTTTGCAAAAGCTATGGAGAAGGGCCCTCAGTTCTGGGACATTGTGTTCTATCTGCACATGCCTGATATTTACACGATCATTTTAGAAAAAAAGGACTTATAAAACAAAGATGCCATTTCTTGCAAGAGGGACACACACACACACAGAGATTAAAGGAAAACTTAGATGCATCTTCTGTTTATTCTGCCTTTCTAAATAGTTATACTGAACAATTTTTTTTTTTATTTTACTGTTATTCATAACAAAGCTCTAGTTGCAAATTTTACAACTGCTCCTGGCTTTCCTATGCTTCCTGACCTCTGCTTTGATGACAGATGGTATCAGAAGTGGGATTTATGCAGTGCATACTCTAAGCCAGGAGTTTTGTGTGTGGGTACTGGGCCTAGTACCAGGGAAGCATAGATAAAGGTATAGATTCTGTAGAAGCAAGTTCAGGAGTGGTTACCAGGAGAATGGCAGCCAAACTAGCAGAGACAGTTCCAAGCTAAGATTGTACAACCAGCACAAGTTATGGAAAAAGAACAGTCAGTGGTGACAGAACCTGAAAGCCTGATGGACTTTTTCAAATGGTGGGCTATACAACAAAAAGAGAGGGAGAAACAGAGGAGAGGAGAGAAGAGAAGCAGCAGATAAGAGAAGATATGCAGCAACAGGAGCAGCGATGGCTGGATGCCTTGCAAGCTATCAAAGGCAGAGGATCTGGCACAGATCTGGATGAGCAACAAAACACAAGCAACTTAAAAGCTATTAAACTTTCATCAAAGTTGTGCCCCTCAGATTATATTGAGGCATACCTGACAACTTTTGAAAAAGTTACCACAGCCTGCCAATGGCCAAAGTGGCAATGGACAGTTAGAATGGTACCCTATCTGACAGGTAAAGCCCAACTTGCCTAGAGCTATATGGGCACTGCACAGTCAGAAAACTATGACCTAGTGAAATGTGAAATCCTGAAAAGATATGACATCTCAGGAGAGACCTACAGGCAGAGATTTCAATCTCTGAAGTATAACTCAGTCGACAATCCTTGAGAAGCCTTCACCTGACTCAGAGAAATCCTGATAAAATGGCTCTGACCAGAGACCAAAACAGTCGCATAGATCATAGACTCATTTGCAATGGAGCAATTCATCAACATCCTGCCTACAGATGTGCAGCTTTGGGTAAAGGAACATCAACCAGTAAGTGGGGAAAAGGCTGTTTCTTTGGCCGAGGACTACCAAATAGCCAGACAGATGCCACTGCAGTGAGGTGACAGCCAAGCACCGGTAAGACTCTTTTTCCCATTTAAACTCCAAGTCTGATAGGAACTCTGGTGGGGGTAACAAATCTGAGCCCAAAGACATTATTTGCTATAACTGTAATAAGCCAGGTCATATTGAAAGAAATTGCCATAAGAAGAGTGACACTGGAGCACATTTGTCCTTAGAAAATTGGGGCAAGTACTTAACAGAAGTGAAGGTGGGGAATGAGACTGTAAAGGGACTCACTGATTCGGGAAACAGACAGACCCTAGTGCATGTTGAGGTGCTGGGAAAACACTGTGCAAAAAGACCAGGTACTTGTGTCATCTGCATCTATGGGGACACTTGTTGCTATCCCACCACCCAAGTGACTTTGACCGTTAAGGGTGTGTCGTACCAAATCAATGTAGGGGTAGTACCTAAGCTACCTGTACCTGTGATTATTGGAAATGACTGTCCAGGATTTATTGAGTTAATCTCACAGGAACTGAATCCTGCAGTTTCAGCAGCAGTGGTGACAAGAGCTCAGGCCAAGAAAATCTCAGATGGCTGGGGACTCTTTTCCTTTCAGGGATTTTTATTCGGACTTGTTTGAGCACAGCTCCAAGATCCAGAAATCCAGGAAAGAAAGACAATGCCTGAAGAAACTGTGGCAACAAATGACTGATGAACATAAGGGGTTAACATATGAAAATGCTGAAACTAAACTGATCACTGATTGTGATTTTCTTTCAGAAGAAACTAACGATGTTTCTCTCCAGGGTTATTTTAAGCAGCTGAGAATGAAACCAAAACAGGGCGGACCAATGTTTAAAAAATATAATGGGTTACTCTACAGAGTTTGGGTTAACCCTCAGACACAGGACCAGACAGAACATTTGGTTATACCACAGAAGTATAGGGCAGAGTTGTTACAGATAGCACATGATAGTCCTATGCCTAGTCACTCAGGGAGGGAACACACCCTTGCCAAATTGCTGTATAGATTTTACTGGCCTGGAATTCATGAAGATGTTGCTACCTATTGTAATTCCTGTGCTGAGTGTCAGAAAGTAGCCCCAGTCACTAGAAAAGACAAGGTGCCCCTACCCTTGACAGATGTGCCTTTTGAGAGAATTGCAATGGATGTGGTTGGTCCTTTAGACAAAAGTAAAAGAGGTAATAGATTTATCCTGGTAATATGCAACAATGCTACTCAATACCCAGAAAAAGTTCCAATGCGTTCTGTCACAGCTGCAAAAGCGGCAGCAGAGCTTGCAAAAATGTTCAGTAGAGTGGGCATACCTAAAGAAATTATTACTGATCAGGGTAGTAATTTTGGTGCTGCATTTCTTAAGGAGCTGTACAGACTATTAGGTATCACTGCCATAAGAACCTCCCCTATCACCCTGAGACAGATGGTCTTGTTGAGTGTTGTAACCAAATCCTAAAACGCATGTTAAAAAGGTTTGTCAAAGGGGAAGGGAAAGATTGGGACCAATACTTGCCTTACTTACTTTTTGCTTACAGAGAAGTGCCACAGGCATTAACAGGGTTTTCATCATTTGAAATGCTGCCAAGAGGGCCACTAGATGTGATAAAAGAAATGTGTAAAGACAACCCCACTCAGAAACAATCTATAACGTCTTATATGTGTGCCCTAAGAAAGAAGCTGGCAAAATATGTTGAAATTGCCTGAAGTAATCAAGAAGAGGCCCAAAACCAGCAGAAGGTATATTATGACCATGGGGCAAAAGAAAACGTTTTTGAGCCATTTGAAAAGGTTTTGCTACTGTTAACCACAACAGAAAATAAACTGTTAATGAAGTGGCAAGGGCCTTATAGAGTGCTTAGATGTACTGGCACCATTAACTATGAGACTGAGACCCCTGACAGGAAAAATCCTATTAAGATATACTATGCAAACCTCCTCAAGAAATGGGCTGAAAAAATGCAATAAGCTGCTACGTTAGTTTTACCAGAAACTGATAAACAAGGCCACTGATTTACGATGATTAAAACAACGAAATTCCATTTTAAAGACTTCAGATTCCAGAATTATACCAGTGATTGTTACTCTAATTTCCAGATTTTACCAGGATTCTGCTATCATTCTTTTAGTATGTGCATAAATAATCAGGATTAAAGAAGGCTTAATATACAGAGCATTAAATACAGCAAATTTAAAATAGCACAGGAAGGGATTAAAAGAAAAACACAAGTTTTGTAGATTTACAGATCTACTATAAAATACCAAAGTCCATGAAATCTTTGTTTTTACCGAGCTTCAGGCAGCCCTAATTCCAGAATTTTACCAGCTATTGCGGTTAAAACTGAAAAACAGTTGCCTTGCTGATAAGGAAGCTATTGATGTAGCTCATGATAGACTGGAACAAACTGTAACTGCTGATGCTCTAAAGGTAAATGTTTCCTTAACCTCTGAACAAACCGCAGACATTTGTAACTTGCTAAAGACATTTAACAGTACTTTTTCCACAGTACCAGGCTGAGCAAAAGGGGTCGAGAACGTAATAGTGCCAAGGAATGCTCTCCCTATTAGGCAAAAGACATACAGGTTACCAGAGTGGTTAAGAGCTGACATGGTTAAGGAAATACAAAAAATGAAAGAATTAGGTATCATAGGATCCCAGAAGTGCTTGGTCATCTCCAGTGGTAATTGTAAACAAAAAAGAAGGGGGTATTAGAATCTGCCTTGATTTTAGGAAACTTAATCAAGTAACAACATTTGACAGTTATCTTGTGCCCAGAATAGATGATTTGGTGGACAGACTGGGGAGTGCAAAGTATATCAGCACCATCAATCTCATCAGGGGTTACTGGCAAATACCTTTAGTTAAAGAATCCAGAGATAAAACTACATTTGCCACTCCTGTTGGATTCTATCAGTTCACCACCATGCCATTTGATTTACATGGTGCACCAGCTACATTCCAACAGTACATGGATGTAATGTTATCCCTTCATACTGGTTATTGTGCTGCATACCTGGATGATGTTGTGGTGTATAATCCAGACTGGAAAAGCCCCCTGGAAGACCTACGAGCAGCTATCCAATCAATCAAAAAGGCAGGTCTGACAATTAATCCTACCAAATGTGCATTGGGCATGCAGGAAATCAGATACTGTATTTGGGCTATGTGTTAGGAAATGGAGAACTTAAGCCAGAAATTTCTAAAATAGAAGCTGTAGCTAACAGCCCTGCCCCTAAAACAAAAAAACATGTCAGGTCACTTTTAGGTCTGGCTGGTTATTATCAGAGATTTGTTCCCAACTTTGCTGAGTTAGCTACTCCCCTCACTGAACTCACGAAAAAACGGTACCCAAATAATGTGTAATGGACCACAGAGTATGATGAAGCTTTGCAAGCCAATAAGGCTGCATTATGTTCAACCCCTGTTCTGAGAAGCCCAGATTTTGAGAAAACATTTTTGTTACAAACAGATGCATCAGAGGTAGACCCAAGTGCAGTACTGAGTCAAAATACAGATGGGACGGAACATTCTATTCTGTACATAAGTAGGAAGTTGCATGACAGAGAGAAAAGGTACTCCAACATTGAAAAGTAATGTTTAGCAGCAGAGTGAGCCATGGAGTCCCTCAAGTTTTATTTAATCAGAACTGACTTTGTACTTATAACAGATCACAATAGGGCTGTGGGTTCAGTTCCCACATCTGGCACTTGGGTTAATATCCCAGTACTGACACTGTAGTGTAGCATGAGAGGGGTGCTGCACTTCTGAGGTGCCGTCTTTCAGATGAGACGTTAAACTGAGGTCCCATCTGCCTGGATTGGTGGTAGTTCAGGTGGATGTTAAAGATCCCATGGCATTTATCGAAAAGAGTAGAGGAATGTCCCCGGTGTCCTGGCCAAATTTCCCTCATTCACTAAAAATACCACCAACAGCTTAATCTGGTTCAGTTTCAGTTGCTTACCATCTGTACCCCCCTCCCCCGGTCACCCCTGAAAAAGGGACTTCTAGGCCCAGTGGGCTTACCGGGTCAACAAAATTCAACAAATAAACAAACAAACAAACAAATATAAAAATTCCAGAATCACAAGGTGGTACCTGGCACTACAGCCATTTAAATTCAAGGTGATACACACATCAAATCAAACTTTATTTGTAAAAACTGCCTTTCTAAAATCGAGGTGCTTGTACATAATTAATTTAAAATAAATCAATAAAAAAAATAAAATTAATTAAAACCATAAATATGACAAGTTAAAATTCATAACAGTAGCATCAAAAATCAGTATACGCTAAGCTAAAAAGAAATGTCTTCAAAGCCACTTTAAAGCTTTGGAGGGTCAGGCAGTCTTGCACCTGATGAAGTAAAGAATTCCACAGGTCTGAGGCCATAAAATGAACCCTGGGAATCTCTAGCAATCCCTCATCAGTGGATCGGAGAGAGCAGGAGGGACAGTCGGGATGAAGGAGATCTTGCAGGTAACCAGGTCCCTGGTCGCGTAGGGCCTTATAGGTCAGCAAACTAACCTTGAAGGTGATCCATCACTGTACTGGCAGCCAGTGCAGTCCACGGAACACAGGCATTATATGACTGGTCTTAGATGTACCAGTCATTAGCCTGGCTGCCGCATTCTGCATGAGCTGCAGGTGGAGGATATCAATCCCTGGTAAAGCAAGGTAAAGGGTGTTGCAGTAGTCAAGGTGGGAGGTAACAAAGGCATGTACCAGGGTTGGAAGATTATCGGAAGGAACCAGGTGCTTCGCCTGGGTGATATTCCTCAGATGGTAAAAAGAGATTTTGACAACTGCCGACACCTGAGATTTAAGTGTCAAACAATCATCAAACATAACACCCAGGTTCCGCACCCAGTCTGGTAAAGAGAATAACAAAGCTGATTTTCTGTCAAGATATGGATCAGGAATTGAGGTTCTGAAAGTCGAAAAACAAATACATGAGTTTAAACTTTACTGTTTGCTGTACTGTTATAGAAAAAAGGATACTGCACATGTGCTTAATTTCTGAAAGTTAAAAGGTAATATTATTAGAGAATTAATAGAAAGTTTTGGAAACCTGCTTAATAAAACAGGTTCCCTCTTAAGGAGAGGGTGTACAGTATGTGGCAGGGTTGAATAGGACCCTGTCTCTGTTGTTATGGAGAGTTTGAATGCAAAGATCTGTTCTGTTCTCTCCTTTTCTGTCTCTTCTCTGTCTGGTTGTGCAGACAATTTTTTCCTGTGAGACCTAGGATTTGATCACCCCGATAGTCTCGCAGTCTGGGGGACGGCTCAGAGGTAATGTGAGGAAGTATTTTTTCACAGAGAGGGTTGTGGATGCATGGAACAGCCTCCCTGAGGAGGTCGTGGAGTCAAGAACAGTGGGGGAATTCAAGAATGCATGGGACAGACATAAGGCAGTCCTAGTGGGGGGGTAGGAGGAAGTAAGCTGTTGGTTAATTAGGATCTGCAGCTTATCTGTTAGGTAGGAAAATGGGCAGACTAGGTGGGCCAAGCAGTTCTTATCTGCCGTAAAATTCTTTGTTTCTATGTTTCTAATTCTTTACCTCACACTGTCTCTCTGCCTTCACTTGCTGTTCTGTCTTTTTTCCTCCCTTCCATATCTGCTGGTATAAAAATATATGCAAATCATTAGGTGGAAATGTAACTGATATTGGGATCCCTTTGTTTAGAAATTATATAGTGTTACTACTGAAATGTATTAAAGGGGCATGGTTGCGCCCCTATAGTTAGGATTGAGTAGGCACGTTAATGTTAAACCTCAAATTTTGCGCGTTAATAACTTTGCAACTGTTCAATGGATTAGCATGAAATTTGGAATGGCTCAGTCTGGTATGGTAGATCTCTTGATTTACTGAGTTGCATTTTGATCAGACATATGCTTTTTGTGCAGCAAAACAGCAAAAATGCACTTTTCGCCAGTTTTGACACATTTTCTGCCCATGACGCTGTGACCACACATTGTGGTCTTTTGATCTGAAACTTGGAACATAGAAAGAGTTTGGGTCCAGCAACAATCCAGCATTAGTTTGGTAAAAAATATGAATCCCTTCCAAAGTAATTAAATTTAAAATGTTTGCGTTCTGAGCATACCCAGTTCAGTTAAAAATGTATATGTATTTTTCTGCAAAAGATAAATGGCCTCACAATCAAAGATTTTGTCACCTCGTGAATGAAAAATCCTAGTTCATGAGAAAATTCTTCTTTCGTGAGCCAACATCTTGTTTTTAGTTTTCCAGTCAAACAAAATGTCACAACTTTTTCCACGAGTGACTTTTTGGGGCAGATGAGGCACTTTTTTTTCAGGGTGACCCCCTTCCCTCTATAAAACCATGCCTTTGGTTTGCTTCATTTCTGTCAAACAAGAGATTTTTAAAAATTAAAAGTTCTTCTTTCCTGACTCGCTAACGATCTTCGTTTGCCAGCCTGCAAAATCCTGGGTCTCGAGAAACTCTTAGTTTATGAGCTTTGTTCATAAGCAGATGACCAGATAGCCAGAATTTCATGACCAGTTGGCCCTGGGGATGACCAGATGGCCCAGACTGGCATGACCAGGTGTCCACTCACAGACTAGGATTTTGTTAGGTCACGAAATAAGATGTATCTTGCGGCAGAAAAAAATTGCTGTCTCATGACTGAAAAATTTTAAAGGTGTTAAAACTTTAGAATTGCATAGCTTTTTAATAGTTTGGTCTTTTTACTTGAAATTTTCAGGGTGTTGACAGGATGCCCTTTGGGTGTGAATTATGGCATTTAGGTGTTGGGAAATTAAGTGGTTGCATAGATATGGCATGACAAAATTGATGTTTTCCCCACAGGATTACATTGCGGTGTCTGTCACGCTTTTCGGCGCCGTTATCCTGAAAACGAAGCGAGATACAGAGTTTTCATTACTGATGGTTTAGATCATCTTTAGGTGATCTATGCCAGTGGAACAAGATTTTAAGCCATAGAGTAAGTTTGCAGTGGAATATTTTTTGGTACCTTGCATGGTTAATGAGATATTGTCAAATGTGTGCTACAAGGGTTCATTGCCGTATAGAATTGCTGCATAGCTATACGTAAGTGGAAACGAGGGTCCAGAGTGCAAATGCTCCCACAGATGTATATTGTTATGCAGTAATGGGAAACTTGGTGGTTTTTACTAGTTATATTACACTGTTATGCAGTCATGCTCAACTTGATGGGGGCCCTGCGCTCCCACCAATACATGTTTTTTGCTAGTTATAGTACATGTTTTCAAAAAGTAAGGAAATTCATGACAAAAAACTGTATTTAATGCATCAGTTTGGGTTAAAGTGACAAAAGTGAGGAAATGAGACATTAGGGTTGAGCACCTAACCCCCACCCACACCCATCCTCCACAGACTGACAGATGCCGTGGTGTGCCATGGGGTCATGTGGACTAATTCTCATCCCATTCTCCTTTACTATAGCATGTCAACCTGCTTACACATAGAATGGGGTGAGAGTTGGGCCACATGACCCCATGGCACACCCCAGCATCTGTCAGTCTGTGGAGGATGGGTATGCGGGGTTAGGTGCTCAACCCTAACATCTAATTTACTCAGTTTTGTCCCTTTAACCCTAACTGATGCATTAAATTCATTTTTTTGCCATTAATAGAATTATACTTTGAGATGATTGCAAAAAGCTATTGGAAACGCATAGGGTTAACCTGAAATGCAGTTTTTAAGCCTTTTGCAGAATCTGTGGAGAAAGGGGCCTCAGTTCTGGAACATTGTGCTCTAGCTGCACCTGCCTGATATTTACAAGAACATTTTAGAAAAAAGCAGGATGCTTGTTAAGAAGGGGAATTGCAGTGACTTATAAAATAGAGATGTAGTTTCTTGCAAGAGAGAGACACACACACACTGACATTGAAGGAAAACTCAGATGCATCTTCTGTTTATTTTGCCTTTGTAAATAGTTATACTGAACAATTTTATTTTTTTTTATTTTACTGTTATTCATAATAAAACTCCTGTTGCAAATTTTACAACTGCTCCTTGTTTTCCTATGCTTCCTGACCTGTGCTTCTGTAACCCCCCTACAAATGGGGGTTCACAAAAAGTCTTCCTCAAGCTTGCCTAAATGTTCACTGCCAGGCTGGTGTCCTGCACTTTGCAGTTTGAATGTGATTGCCAGAGAGTGCCTGTATAGCCTCTGTGTACTGTCTCTTTAAGAGCTGCCTATATTGCAGTCATTAGTAATCTGAGAGGGAGCTCTGTTGAAAGATGCAACTATTTGCTGAAAATCATTTAGAGTGATAATGATAGTGTAGTTTGTCTAACCTGCCGTCTTCGCAGCAAGGACTGTTTTGTTTATCTCCACTATCTTGGTCCTGGACTGCGAATTGGACCAATCAATTCTCGTGGGACCTAAAATGGAGATGGACTACAGGAGCTGTCTGGAGTCAAAATCTGTAGGAATTGTAGTTTGGGGCTTTTGGTGCCTTTTTGCACCTGAAAGGGGAGCTCCTGTTGTGACTAACAGATGAATCAGCCAACCAAACCTTTTGGATCTTGGGGAAATTCCCAGGTTTGCTGCAGTTTGAGTCAGATCTAAGTTGGGAGCTGAAAAAGCAACATGCTTGAGACAGTCAAGCAGCTGTCTGAGTAGTTTTGCATGGGAGAACTGTGGAAAGGCTTGAGTTGTGGCCTGCATGTCTGCCTGCTGCCCCTGAGAGGGAGAAAAGATATCTATTTCGGACTAAATCCAAATTTGTGCGAACAAAGTAAGCCACTGATTTTTTTACCAGGCTCATACCTGAAGAAGACTGAAGATTTTGCTGAATGCAATCAGCCTGTCAGGATTTCCAGCTGCTTTTGAATCCCCAGTTTGTGCAGAGAATTTGCGATCATGACTGGAGAGCGGTTTTCCTGGTACAGTAGAATTTCCTTACATGTAAATGTGCTGTGTATTGACAGTGGGTTGTGATTTGGTCCCCCACTGTGTGAGCTGTGTTCTGCTTGCTGAAAGCTTTATCCAGCCTAATTGGACTGAATCTGCATTCATCTCCATTTGGCCTGGGCCATGCCACACTGGCCCTGCCAGACTACCCCACTGCATAGAGAAAGCCACCGATGAGAGACCTGCCTGGGGATCAGTCCCCTGCTCCATGTTTGAACAGGAATGGCACTCCGGTGAAGTGTATGGGCCCTGCTTCCCCTGGCACTCCAGATTAACCACCTGCTGTCTCGATTTTCGTCCAGCCTGTGTCCAGTCTTGGGTATCGTGAGTAATCATCAGGGTAGCTCCCTGCAACAACAGCCTAATCTAAAAGTGTGTCATCTGATTGTCTTGTTGTTTTTCTTTTTATGAACTGAGCCCTCTGGCTCCAGATTACAAATAGTGTGTGTTGTGCATGTTGTTTTCTTCCATCACAGGGCCCCAAACAGCTGCAACGTTCCTGGCTAGCCCACCATTCTCATCTGGGTACCCAGAGTGTGTGACTGTTTATGGACCCTGAAGTGCATGCATAACTGTTTGATTGATAGAGCCTTTAAGCAAATTAACCTGATTTCGCCCCTCCCTTGTTCAAGTCCCTTAAATAAATCAGATCTAACTCTTTTTTGCAGTTACCCTGACTGTGGTTCCAGTTTGTGCAAGAGTACTGTACTGCTGTTATTTGCTGTGTATAACCTTGTTTTACAGGGCGTCCCCAAGGCTGAGTCAGAGGAAAGCCCTGGTGGTAAGTACAAACAGTGTGGGTACTTATGTGGTGTATCAAGGTATTGTGAACATGATTATTGTATATTGTTCTGGCCTCTAGCAAGGAAAGAAGGGGTTACAGTGTCCCGGAGGGCCAGGTTAGCTTGACCACTGCCAACCCTGACCTCCAGGTGGAGGCACCAGTTTCAGAACTCAGGCTCCTTAACCTGCTACTAGCCAAGCAGGCAGGGGTAGTAGCCCTTGGGATAGCGCCACCTAGGGGTTACACTTCAATGACACTTCCCTTGTGCCTGTCCCAGGCATGCTTAAATCCTTCCACTGTGCTTGCCCGCACTACCTCCTGTGGCTGACTATTCCAAATGTCGACTACCCTTTCTGTGTAGAAAAACTTCCTCACATTGCCTCTTAATATACACCCTTCCAATTTCATATTGTTCCCCCTTGTTCTAGTACTTTTCCTACATTGGAAAAGGTCTCCCACCTGCACCTTGTTTATATCCTTGAGGTACTTGAAAGTTTCAATAATGTGCCTCCGCTGTCTCCTCTCCTCCAGTGAATACATAGAATACATATTGAGGTCCTTTAGTCTCTCCTCATATGTTTTGTGGTACAAGCCCTGCACCATCTTTGTTGGCCTTCTCTGGATAGTCTCCCCCTTTTCTATGTCCTTGCACAGGTGTGGCCTCCAGAACTGCATGCAGTACTCCAGGTGAGGCCTTACCAATATTTTATACAATGCATCATCACCTCGTGCCTCCTGTTAGTGATATCCCTGCCTATGCACCCCAGCATGCCACTGACCCTCCCTGCTGTCTTTGTGTACTGCTTTGATACATTAAGGTCATCAGAGATGATAACCCCTAGGTCCTTTTCCTCTTTAGTGACAGTCAGTCCCCCCCCCAACCTGTAGTTCTCCCCAGGGTTCCCTCTACCCAGGTGCATTATTTTCCATTTATTTGCATTGAACCTCAGTTGCCACATCTCCAACCATCCTTCAAGCTTCTCAAGGTCCCGCTTCATTTTCTGCACCCCCTCTGGAGTATCCACCCTGTTGCAGATCTTGGTGACATCTGCAAACAGGCAGACCTTTCCTTCCAGCCCATCTACAATGTCACTAATGAAGACATTGAACAGGACTGGTCCTAGAACTGACCCCTGTGGTACCCCACTGGTCACCCCCTCTCCCCAGATTGTACCCCATTTATCACCACCTTCCATTAAAGCAAAATGTTCCTATTCAAGGACAACACCAAGCTCTGAGGGAGAGTGGACACAGGTGAAGGAATACAGGATCTACAGGATAATCTGAAAAAGTTGGGGAGGTGGTCTGGGATGTGGCAACTTGGCTTCAATACCAAGAAATGCAAAGTTATGCACATTGGAATCATGAATCCCAGGACAGTGTACTACCTGGATGGAGTTCAGGTATCTGATTCAGAGAAAGGGAAGGACCTGTAAGTGATGATTGCTAGTGACCTGAAGCACTCCACATAATGCAAGAAAGCAGCAACAAGGGCAAACAAGATGTTGGGATGCATAGCTAAGAGGATCAGTAGTAGGAGAGAGGAGGTTATACTGCTCTTGTACAGGTCACTAGTGAGGCCACATCTAGAGTATGGAGGTTAGTACTGGTGCCCACACCTTAGAAAGGACATTTACCTGCTGGAGAAGGTCCAGAGGAGGGCTACAAAGATGATAGTGGGTCAGCAGGGTAAGGCATATGATAAGAGGTTGAGAGCACTGAACATGTACTCCCTGGAAGACAGGAGTGAGAGAGAGGACATGATTGGGACATTCAAGTACTTGAAAGGGATAAATAAGCTGGATAAGGAGGGTCTCTTTAGCCTGAGTGGCAACCATAACATGAGGGGGCACAGTCTTAAGCTGGAAGGAGGTTTAGGAGGGAGGTCAGGGAGTACTTCTTCATGGAGAGGCTGGTGGACACTTGGAGCGCACTCCTGGAAGAGGCGGTCTTGTTAAAGACAGTGGGCAGCTTCAAGAAAGGCTAGGATAGGCATAGGTGAAGGTAAGGAGGAGAATGGGAGAAGTGGGGGGTAGGAACAGTAGCTCAAGCTGTGGACCCTGCAATACAAGCAGATTAGATAGACCAAAAGGTCTTCCTCTGCTGGCTTCACCATATGTTCGTATAAAAAAAATATATATATAAGTGAAAACAGCACTTTCAGCTATTTAAAGAGCACCATTTGCTGGACACACTGTTTCATTAGGGTACTACAAAAAACACACTCATACACCTTATTTTTATAACAACAGTTCTTAAGCTGTTCTATTCATGTTTAAGAGTTAATCACTTTATGCTGGCCCCACTTTGGAGGCTGCGATTCCGGCCGCTTACTCGGTGATACACCGACGAGACGGGACCGTGGGGGGGGGTAGCGGTCTGTTTCAAGACTGAACTGGGCCTCATAAGTGTACCAGTTGAGGAGGTCAAGTCATTTAGTTTTTGCTCCCCTTCTAGAAGGCCTGCCCCTATGGAGTTGGTTAGGTACCGCCCTTTGCGGGACATAGATCCCCAAGGCCTTGCGGCAGTGCTTGACCTCTCGTCTCCCACGTTGGTAAGCAATGATCCAGAAACCCTCGTGTTGGCCTATAACATAGCCATTACTGGGGCTCTGGATCTCATTGCTCCAGTTCAAGTTCGCCCCCTCTCCCTTTGCCCCAAGTTCCCTTGGTTTGATGGGACATTGAGGGCGATGCGGAAACAGGGGAGACGGTTAGAGTGTTGCTGGTGAAGGTCCCCCCTTGATGCCGACCACCTTAGATTGATGGATCATTATTTGGTCTATCAATCTGCAATCACCGGTGAGAAGGCAGAGTTCCTGTCCAGGGAGATTGTGGTTGCTCGGAATCGACCAGCTCAGCTCTTTCGAACTGCGGACAGACTGTGCAACGCAGACTGTCTTCAAGTTCAGAAAGTTTTTTCGCAATTGGAGTGCGATGAGCTTGCTCGGTTCTTCGTAAATAAGGTGGCAGACATTAGGGCTGACTTGTTGCCATCACACTCTATGGGGATTGCCATGAACCAGGGTGAGATCACAGGGCCTTGGTTTTCCTGGAGTTCCTTCAGTCAGCTGGAGTTCATTGATGTCATGAGGATCGCCCAGCATATGCTCCCCACATGCTGTAGTTTGGACCCAGGACCAACCTCCCTAATTTTGGGTTGTATCGACATCATTGGTCCAGTCCTTATGCAGATAGTCAGGTGCTCCCTGGAATCTGGTGAGTTTCCCAGCTCCCTGAAAGAGGCGGTGGTGACAAGCCTCTTGAAGAAAGCTACTGCGGACCCTGATTGTCTGGAAAACTACAGACCTATCTCTAACCTTCCCTTTGTTGGGAAGGTGATTGAGAAGGTAGTGGCTGCACAACTGGAAGACCATTTGACCGTCCATGACATCTATGAACCCCTCCAGTCCAGTTTTCATAAACGACATAGTACCGAGACAGCGCTGGTTCAGGTGCTCAATGATCTCTTGATGGCTAGAGATCGGAAGAGTCGTTCCAATTTGGTTCTCCTCGACCTTTCTTCAGCCTTTGACACCGTAGATCACAAGGTGTTGATAGAATACCTGAGGCTGTTCTGTGGAATATCTGGAACCGTCTTAAGATGGTTCATATCATTCCTCACTGGAAGATCACAAAGAGTTGTGTCCAGGGTTTATTCCTCGGATTCAACGGTGTTGTCTTGTGGGGTGCCCCAGGGTTCAGTATTGTCACCCATGTTATTTTGGGGTGTATATGCTACCCATCGGAGACATTATAAGGAGGTATGGGCTGAGGTTTCACTATTATGCAGATGATACCCAGCTCTACCTTTCTTTCACCCCCAACCAGATGGGAGCTCTCTCAGTCTTTAATAGCTGTCTAACTGAAATCCAGGAGTGGATGAATTCTAACTGGCTGAGGTTGAATTCTGATAAGACTGAGGTATTGGTTGTGGACCCGGGTCGTCAGATAAGGGAGTCGAGTGTTGATGCGTCTTACGGAATTTTTCTTGGAGGCGTTTCTCTCCCAATCTCTGAACGGGTGCTTGACGACGGGCTGACACTGCATTCACAGGTGTCGGCAGTCATAAAGACTTCCTTTTACCATCTTAGGAACATTGCCAGGATCCAGCATCTTGTTCCATCTGCCGACCTACCAACATTAGTCCATGCCTTCGTGTCGTCGCGCTTGGATTATTGCAACTCCCTTTATCTAGGGCTTTCAGGGGTTGAAATTCGTTGCCTGCAGCTACTGCAGAACACTGCAGCCCAGCTTTTGACGGGTTCTAGTAGATCCTGTCACATTACTCCGGTCCTGCGCGAACTGCACTGGCTGCCAATTCAGTGGCGGATCACCTTCAAAGTCGGTTTGCTGACTTTTAAAGGTCTACACGATCTGGGCCCAGTCTATCTGAAAGAACTTCTGGTTCCTTATCGCCCTAATTGATCACTCTGCTCAGCTGACAAGAGGTTGCTAGAGGTTCCAAGGGTGAATTTGAAATCTTTGGGAGCTCTGGCATTTGCCTCCACCCTTTGGAACTCTCTACCCCGTCGGTTGTGCGAGTGCACTTCTGTGGAGGGCTTTAAGAGAGGTTTGAAGACTTTTTTATGGGAAACTGCATTTTTAGAACACTGATTGTTATGATTGTTCTAATCTAATTGTATTTTTTAATGATTTTTACTGTTTTGATTTGTTATTTATGTACGGCGCCTTGGCAATTGAAAGGCACCTTTTAAATAAAATAATAATTATTATTATTATTATTTGAGTGTACCATAGTAGCAAGTGTAGATTGTAGGATCGCTGTCATGTACCGTCCACCCAGGGATGAGAAGCAATTCCTTCAGGAAGTAGCGGACTTCGTGATCAACATGGCATTCGAGTCACCCAGGCTGATGGTCCTAGGTGAATTCAGTGCCTGGGTCAATGACGAACTCTCGCAGTTTGGACAGGACTTCCTCCAGTTGATGACATCACTGGACCGCACACAGATTGTTACCTCTGCTACTCATAAACAAAGTAATTCTCTTGACTTGGTATTCCTCCTGGGGACTGAAGCCTCTGATCTGGGGGTGGAACCGGTCAGACGGTCCGATCACTACACTGTGAGGTTCAGTTTTTGCACCCCCTTCCTAGGCCCGCCCCTGTGGAGATGGTCAGATACCGGCCTTTACAGGATGTGAGCCCTGATGGCCTTGCAGTGGTACTTGACCTATCAGTAAAGCTTGAGCAAGCTGGAGCCCAGAGGGCCTGGTTCAGGCCTATAACAAGGCTGTTACTATGGCCCTGGACTCTATCGCCCCTGTCCATGTTCGTCCTCTCTCCCTTCGCCCATAGTCCCCTTGGTTCAATGGGACCTCGAGGGAGTTGTGGTGACTAGGACGAAGGTTAGAGAGCTGCTGGTGGAAATCCACCCTGGAGGCCGACCATCTTAGATTGATGGAACATTATCAAGTCTGTCAATCAACAATCACCCGTAAGAAGGCAGAGTTCCTGTCTGGGGAGATTGCTGCTGCTCTGAACCGACCAGCTCAGCTCTTTCAAACTGTGGACAGGCTGTGCAACCCAGACTGTCTTCAGTCCCAAAGAGCCTTTTCTCAGCTTGAGTGTGATGAGCTTGCTTGGTTCTTTGTGGATAAGGTGGCCGGCATCAGGGCAGAGATCCAACTGGCACACTCTGTGAGGGCTGCTAGTGATCGGTGTTTGGTCACTCCTCCTCACTTTGCCTGGAGTACCTTTGACTGGCTGGAGTCCAGGGATGTTATGCAGATTGTCCAAAGTATGCACCCTATGTGCTGTAGTTTGGATCCGGGCCCAGCTTCCCTGATTATGGATTGTTGTGACATCATTGGCCCGGTCCTCGCAGGGATAGTCTGGTGCTCCCTTGAGTTGGGTAAGTTCCTTAGCTCTCTGAAGGAGGCGGTGGTGACACCTCTCCTGAAGAAAGCTTCTCTGGATCCAGACTGCCCTGCTAACTACAGACCCATCTCTAACCTTCCCTTTGTGGGGAAGGTGAGTGAGAAGGTAGTGGCATTACAGCTGAAGAACCATTTGACCATCCATGACATCTATGAACCTCTCCAATCAAGTTTTTGAAAGAGGCATAGTACCAACACTGCGCTGGTTCTGGTGCTCAATGATTTCTTGATGGTGAGAGATCAGAAACCTCATTCAATCTTGGTACTCCTTGATCTCTCCTCAGCCTTTGACACCATGGACCATACCATGCTGCTCGAGCACCTGAGGTTCATCTGTGGCCTGTCTGGTACAGTCCACAAGTAGTTTAAGTCCTTACTCACTGACAGAATGCAGAGGGTGGTGTTGGGGATTTTTTCCTCTGACCCATTCTATCTGCCATGTGGGGTCCCTCAGGGCTCAGTGTTGTCCCCCATGTTGTTCGCGGTGTACATGCTGCCCCTCGGAGACATTGTAAGATAGTATGGGCTGAGGTGTCACTGCTATCCTGATGATACCCAGCTCTACCTGTCTTTCGCACCTGACCAGGATAGTGCACTTTTGGTATTTAACAACTGCCTCGCTGAAATCCAGGATTGGATGAATTCCAGCAGGCTGAAGTTGAACTTAGGAAAGACTGAGGTGATGGTTGCAGATCCGGGTCACCGAATAGAGAGGTTGGAGGCTGGTCAGCCTACTGAAAGTGCCTGAAAGTGGGCTTTACTTGGGGGGCTCCTAGCTTCTTGCCTCTGAATGGGTGCGGGACCTGGGGTGATTCTTGATGATGGGTTGGCACTGCAATCACGGGTGTTGGCAGTCGTCAAGTCCTCTTTCTACCACCTGAGGAACATCACCAGGGTCAAGCCCCTAGTTCCATCCAGTGATCTTCCTACGCTGATCCACGCCTTTGTGACCTCACACCTGAATTACTGCAACTCCCTTTACTTAAGGCTGCTGGGGGTTGATATCCGCCACTTGCAGTTGGTGCAGAATGCTGTAGCCCAGTCGTTGACAGGGACCCCTCAAGTGTGTCACATTACACCGGTGCTGTGCAAACTGCACTGGCTGCCTATTAAGTGGTGGCTCACCTTTAAGGTCAGGCTTCTGACTTGTAAAGCCCTACACAGACAGGGTCTGGACTACCTGAAAGAGCTCCTGTCCCCCTAATGCCCCGGGCAACCACTCCACTCAGCTGACAAGGAGTTGCTAGAGATTCCAAGGGTATTTCTAAAGTCATAAGGGGCCCATGCATTTATGTATGCGGCCCCAGGCCTGTGGAATTCTCCATCCCATCAGCTACGGGAGTGCATGACTGTGGGAGGGTTTCAAGCAGGGCCTAAAAACCCTTTTGTGGCACCTACCCAAATTGATTTTACTGATTTTATTTATATCTGTATCATGCTTTATTGTTTTATCCTGTTTTATTGTTTTATTTAATTGTATGTTAAAGAGCCTTGACAATCTGAAAGGTGCTCTACAAATAAAGCGTATTATTATTATTATTATAAGCACAATAAGGCACTCCAGTGTGCGCATTACCGAATTTTGATGCACTTCCCAGGGGTATAAGGACACTTGGCTGCATACCATAGTGTGCCCTTGGGGAACGCAATAAGTAAGGAATAAGACATGACCGGGTGTGGACTGTTGACTCACAAGAGCTTCAGCATTAATTGGTGGCCGACGAACATGCCCATAGCACTGCCACACCTCTGCAGTGTTCTACTATTTCATATGTTTCTTGTGCGCTGGGCACACACGCAAACATAAAAATTGTGGACCAGATTCTTGAAATGTCATGGGACTAAGTCCCACACCACAAATT
Organism: Neoceratodus forsteri; assembly: GCA_016271365.2. NCBI lineage: Eukaryota > Metazoa > Chordata > Ceratodontiformes > Ceratodontidae > Neoceratodus > Neoceratodus forsteri. Next base: position 567,713,502 of record CM057449.1, on the reverse strand, counting down.
CAGTTGTGGACTGAAATCTTCACAGCTACGGAGATGTGTATTCTCATTCCACCACAGTTGCGGGAGATGTTGTGCCTGGTCCTACCGGCCATAATGTTTCTGCTGCTGCAGGGAAAAAACAACCACAAGCTGCTGTAAAGCATGGAGCTGGTCATAAACCAGCTCCACTTTTGAGAATACCATAGCTCCAGGGAAAAACTGCAGTTCTGTAAGTGGCAGCTGCAGGACTTTCACAGGCTTTGAGAATCTGGGCCTGTATTTTGGATATAAGGGCAAGTATCGGCTGTAAAGCTTGTGGGCTGGATTCTCAAAGCCTGTGAAAATCCTGCAGCTGTGGGGAAAACCCAGCATAAGTGGGTCGCCACTTACAGAACTGCAGTTTTTCCTGCAGCTGTGGTATTCTCAAAAGTGGGGCTGGTTTACGACCAGCTCCACAATTTATGGCAGCTGTTTTTTCCCCACAGCTGCAGAAAAATGTTACAGCCAGTGGGACCATAAAAACATAGAAGTTGATGGCAGATAAGGATCGCCAGGCACATCTAGTCTTCCCATTATTTCTATCTGATTAATATTGCCACGAGTCTCTATTCAGTGTAACATCTCCCCCAGCTTTGGTGGACTGAGAATACATATATTCACAGCTGCAGAGATTTCAGCCTGCAACTGGAGTTGTGGAGTGGGCTTAGTCCCACAACATTTTGAGAAATCAGCATTGTGTGCATGTTTCTGACCATACCTCTCAAGTTTTTCAGGGACGTCCCTGATTTTACCTCAACATTTTACTCTGTCCCTCCTAAAATTTGTGTTTTTGTGGCTAAACAGTGGGGACTGTAAGCACAAAACAATGTCAAGCATTAAAGTTACAGACTTGTTCTTCTTTAGAAAATGCATTTTGCACTAAGCCCCATATTCTACCAGCTTTCTGGGTGGATATCTCTAATTTTGAAGATGTGTCCCTGATTTTGGTCCTTTGTCCCTGATTTTTTTAAGCATTGTCCCTGATTTAAGAGGCACTAGGTTGAGAGGTATGTTTCTGACATGCATGAATATCTAGTTGTGCTGTGCCCTGCTAGGAGGTACAGCTTGGCAGAATATGTAATCGATAAGAACTTGGCCAGAGGTATCTCTCAGCCAATTAGAGTGCAGGGAAGTCCCTGCCCATTTAAAAAAAATCTTATAATACACACCCTGCCATGGTTTATTGCTGTGGATTTTGAAATGGGTCAGCTGCAGAGGCTATAGTCTTGCATGATGCATCTACATCTGCCCCATTGCATTGAAGCAGCCCCAAGACTATTTTCAAAAGTTGTGTCTGTCTGAAACAAAAGTTATAATATGTTGCAAGTTGCATCAATTATAGGATGCATGCATTTTTCTTATGCTAATTCTGCTATACAATATGCAACTGCGTTCACACTTTGGAATGATGTAAACCACTAGTTTACACAAGCAAAAACAGAGGCAGGCATATCTCAGACAGCTTCTTTTGAAAATCACTCTTAGGTTTCTAATGGATGAGAGAGAACAAATAGAAAGCGAGACCTATCAAACCCACTCAGGGAATTTCATGTTTAGGGCAGATAGCCCCCCCCCAAAAAAAAATAATTGGTTGGACAGCATCTCCTGTTCGCAATTTTTACACATGAAAAGGAATAGATCTAATATGGCCCAATAAACAACAGGCAGAGGAAGGAAGCTTTGGTTTATAGATGAGAATACTCAGCAGCCATCGCACTAAGAAAACAAAAACTTCAGAAAGCAGGGAGAATACCTAGGAAAGCCCTTTCATTCCAAACATAAAGTGAAAAACAGTAACATCTCCTTTATCACCAAATATAACCATAGGGTGACTGAGCTCAATTAACGAGTGATCCAAATTTAGCACCTCTGAGGGGGAAGTCCTCAAGACTGACATTCAGTAAGGCACAAACCTTGGAGACTACCTGGTGAATAGTCACTTCCAAAGGCAATCAACCACTTCTCGCCTGTGTTCAAAAGCAAATGGTTTCTTTACGTGTCATACAGTAGGTGCAGTATCTGTTAATGTGCCCAGGCAAAAAAAACTTCATGTCATCCAGTGTGGCAGTCATCCAGTGTGGCAAAACTTTGTTATGTTCTTATCTATTGTTATCTTTTCTATTGTGCTCCTGCCTCCTCATTGTTCAGCCTTTGCACCATCTGTATATTCTCTGTAACTTCCTGGATCATAACTGAAAATAGGCGTGTATTTGTACAGTCACAGTGTGTTTACCTGGCCAATATAAGAGAAAGAGAAAGAAAGAAAGAAAGAAAGAAAGAAAGAAAGAAAGAAAGAAAGAAAGAAAGAAAGAAAGAAAGAAAGAATTGAACAGTTTATTAAGTAAAACACCATCTATGCTGCCTAGTGCTCCTGTCCGCTGGTCTATAGGCTACACCATCACTGTCAATCTGTCATATTTAGGATCACTTGAGGGAGATCAAGACTGGAAAGCTTGAAAATGCTCTTAGAACACATTTTTTAGAACTCCATGGTTGGTACTTACTGTGTTCCCCTTCATGGCACTGATTATACACCCCCTAGGGTCGGTGGTGGAGATCATCTGATACTGCTACTACAGAGGGAGTGGAGTTCAAATTGATTTATAATCTAAAAAGCATCCACTCAACTTAATTATCTGTTTATGTATTTCAAAAGTTTTACCAGGAAAGCCATACGGGGGAAGGGGCAGAGTAGAGTACAGTGGAAAACGCAAAGTAAAATGTACAAAAATGATACAGTAATATGGAAATAAGTATAACAAAACAAGCAGTTTATTGGAAAATGTTTCTAAGCAATGCAATTGCAATATGGTAAATAGCAGAAAGATGAGCAAACATCAATTAATCAGTGAGCAACAATTTAATAATAGGAGGGCAAGATTAGTGACTAATGACTAGTGGAAAGCTGCTGTACTAGTGTCAGTGTAGGGTGGAAGGCAGCGGGACAGAAGTCCACCCCAGTATCAGCAACAGCTGCAGAAGTGAGTAGAGAAATTATGAAGGAGAGTGTGAAGGAAAGGATCAGGGTGAACAGAAGGAGTGGGTGAACCTCATAGTTTCAGGAAGCAGAATGAGAATCAGCTTGACTAGCAGTAGATTTCATTGTAGGGAGAGCAAGACATCACCAGCAAGCTTTGTGAAGAGAGTAAAAGGAAGAAGGGGGAAGAGCAGAGAGAAGCAACATACAAGGGGAGGGAGCCAAGACAAAATTAGATAAAGGAGGCACAGTGTGTAAGACACCTGGCATCAAAACAGGGGAGGGAGAGGGAGGTGTACAAAGAACAGTGGTGAGTATTCAGGGGGGTGTCAAAGGAAAATCAACAGAAGGAGTGAAAGAGGGGGTCCAGTCTAGCTAAGGCAGTCTTTGGGGAGCTGCACTGTAAACAATGCCATAGCTGAAAATGGAGAGAATCATATAAGTGATAATTTCTCTGTGGGCAGGAAGCAGGATGTTCCTTTTATTCCTGTAACATGCACCAGGTTTGAGGTGGAGCTTCATGTGGATTACATTCACATAAAGAAAGAAATCAAGATGATGGACCAGCCAGATCACAAGGTACTTGAAGGAGGAGACATCTTCAATTTTTGCACCATTAACGGTATGAAAGAAGGGTAGAGTGGAGACTCTAGCCAGCCTCTGCCTGGTACCAAAAAAGTCATAGGGACTGTTTTCTTGGCATTGAGAGATAACTGCTTTTCATTGAATCAGTGCTGGACATGGTTAAAGTCCTTTTTAATAAAGCATTTTTTAATTAGCTATTATACTGATGTTATTGTTATTTATTTATTGATTTTAACTGCTGATTATTATTGACCCTGTTATTTACTTGTAATTTGTATTGTTGTATGTCCTTACACTACCTTGTAAGGTGCCCTTGGCTTCTGGGACTGGGTGCTGTATATATAAAAGCTTACTTACTTACTTACTAGTTGGAGCTGGGTCATGAGGTCAGGGACAGACGAGCCTGAGATAAAGAGCATTGTATTATCTACTTCCATGTGAATGGACACAGGCAGTGGGGAGGTTGCATAGAAAAACGTAGAAAAGAATTAAATCAAGGACAGAGCCTTGGGGGAATGCCTAAGCAGACTGGGAGTGTGTGTGTGTGTGGGGGGGGGGATTAAGTGACTGCTTGGATTTTAATTTCTATAGCAGTAATATGCCAGATTTATTCCAGCAACCCCGCCTCATCTGATGCCTTCCCCCCTCCCAATGCACGTCTGTTAAAACTGAATGCCCAAAAAAGGTAATAGTGTTGTATTATGTGTTATTTATCTTCACTGAACAGCAGTCTGTATACAGAAGTTTAATTCATTATAAATGTTCCAGTACTACAGGAAACAGGTGTTTTCTCCTACCTTGATCTGGTGGACACTTTGTAGGGGGACAGCAGACAGCAGACCAAAGGTAGGAGAAAACACATAACTGTTTACTGTTGTAATGGAACAGCTAGCTACAGGGTGTGTACTGTAGCTACAAGTTGGAGACATACCACCAGTGGGTAAGAAGTAGTAGACACCCAGAATAAGGTAGGTAGAGGTAGGAGAGTTAAACAAGCATTTGTCAATGCTGAATGTTGTCTCGCTGGCATTGGCATTGGTAGTGCCAGAGTTAGAGACGCATAATAGGAATGGCAGTGAAGTATTGAAGTGACACCAACCCCACCCTCACCCTGTACAGACCGACTGGTATTGTGATGTGCCTTTGGGTCGTCAGCTATAACGCTTATGGCATTGTACCTCACCCTTCCCTGTAGACACTGACAAGTGTCATAATGTGCTTTGGGGTCTTTGGGCGTTATACTTACCCCATTCCATAAGGAAATACGCTGAGGTGGGTGCAGTATAGGAGAATGAGGTGAACTTTGTGGCCGAACAATGCAAGGCACACCATGATGCCTGTCACTGGCTGTAGGGTGGGGGTGGAATGGCATGAGCATTACAGCCGATGATCCCAAGTCACACCCCTGACGCCTGTCAATCTCTACAGGGTGGGGTGCTACAGTTGGAAACCCTAACACCGTAGGTGTGTGTTGGTATTTTCACTCCAAATTTTCAACATGGGCTTTTTGTGAGCCCACCTCATGAAAAGCAGCACTATCAGTTTGTTAGCTGAAAGGCGGTTTTGCACAGTGACTATGCCATTTGGCAACACAGGGATGAAAACACATTTTGGGCAGGATGTGGAAAATGACAACTGTATTGTTCATGAGGAGATGTAAAAAAATGGCAAAGTTGAAAATCTGGAGTGAAAATATGAAAAATTGATGAAGGTATGAGCATGCATAGAAACTGTGCAACACACATCAGTAACCCAATTATTTTGGGGATATTTTTAATCACATCTTTAACATAGGCATTTTAGGACCTCCCCTCATGAACAGTGGCAGTGTGATTCTGTTAATGTGCCCGAAACATTGATTTCGCACAGTGACCATGCCATTGTGCGCCACAGGTGCAAAAAGACATTTAGGGCAGGATGTGAAAAATGACAGCTATTCTGTTCATAAGGAGGTGTAAAAAAATGCCAATGTTGAAAATGTGGCATGAAAAAAGTGCACATTTGTGAAGTTACAAGGGTGCGTGGAAACTGCGTAATGCACGCTTGTTACACAGTCATTTTATGGAATTTTGTCACCAAATTTTCAACATAGGTATTTTAGGACTTTTGCTCATGAACAGTGCCACCAACATTTCCTGAAACTGTCCCAAAAAATAATTTCACGCAGCTATTCTGCACCAGATGTGCGAAAACACATTTCCGCCAGGATATGTAAAATGACAGCTGTAATGTTCGTAAGCAGGTGTGGAAAAATGGCAATTTTGAAAATCTGGAGAGAAAATAATACAAATTCACAAAGTTATGAGCATGCGTGGAAACTGAGAAATGCACACTCGTAAAACAGTCAATTTTAGGATTTATTCCACCAAATTTGCAACATAGACTTTTTGAGAGTCCACCTCATGAACACTGGCACTGTCATTTCATTACTCAGTCCCGAAAGGTCCATTCCACACAGTGACCGCGAAATCATCACCTTTCGGGGACAAGTAATGCCATGACAATGAGAATTCATGAGGAGGGGTCTCAAAAACCCCATGTTGAAAATTTGGTGCCAAAATTAAAAAAAAAACACCTGAGATATGCATCAAAGTTAAAAAAAACCCTGTTTATTCCATTATACAGCTTACCAGCATTTCCTCAGTTCACAGTCAGCTTTGAAGAGTGCAGATGTGTTCCTGGTCCACCGAAGATCATCGCACCAGACTCCAGAGGTAAGTATTGGGTGAGGGGGGTGTGGGGAGGCAGGGTGCGAAGTAGGTGGGCGAGGATTGCGGGGCAGGGAGATGTTGAAGGATCATTTTCTTTTTTCACAGGGTTTAAAGGAAAAAAAACTGCGGGACAGTTTTTATTTTCAGGATGATTTGGCACGCTGGGGTGAGCTCCCAGCATGCCACCTAAGTGTTTTAGGATGGTATAGCTGACGGGGGATTGGGAACCCCCATCGGCAAACAATGAAAGCGGGGGGCAAGAGCTAAGGGGGATTGGGCACCCCCCTCGGCACATAACAAATGGGGGGGGTGCATAATGCAGTCAGGGAGTGGGCTCCCCCATCAGCACATACATTGGGGCAGGGCATCCTGGCAGGGGGATTGGGTACCCCCGAAGTCAGCAGCATGGCAGGCAGTGTGCCGCCATGTTAATCTTTTTTCACCACCGGGGAAAGCATGTCAGGAGGTCTGCTGCATATGACAAGCTTTGCTCGCATTGCAGCAGACCTTTCTTTTGATGTGATCACCACATTAAGTATGCATGGTGTGGTGCCAGCAAGCAGGCTGATTGGGGAATGAGGGACGAACCTACTGATGCATGCCCTGCATTCACCCAACAGTGACCACGCCTCCAAATCTGCTACTACCGCAATATGTTGGCTGTGCATGCATGAGCCAGCATAAAAATGGAAAACAAGAGTCACCCTGTCAAGGGTAGGGTAACCAATAAGTTTCAGGCAAGTAGATAAGGAGTACTAGACAACCAGGGCAAGGTAGGTATAGGTAGAACGGCTAGAAAAGGGAAAGCAAGAGCTACTCTATCCAGAGTATGGTAACAAATAAGTTCAGGCAAGCAAAAGGGAGAGGTTGGAGCACAGTGGGAGTAGAAAGGAGGTGGTAGGGTACAGAGAACTTTCAATAGACTAAGTAAAGGAAAGGAAGATCATGGGAGTGGGTGCAGTGCAAGGGGTGTGGGGCCACAGTCTTTCAGGACACTGTCTGGAGACTGAGGTGCTGCCACATTTGTACTCACCTCACTGGGTTGTGGGCAGAGGATGCAGGGCTCCAAGACAAATTGACAAGGATGCAGAGGACCTTCTGCCTTAATCAAGGACCACCAAGTCTGCCACCACTCCTCTAGACAACACCTGGACAGAGGCATAATAGATGTGTCTTGGTGGGCTCCGGGAGGGTGGAAGTGGCAGGAAGGGTGCACTCTCCTCAGCGTTTACCATTGCAGAATTCTTTCACCATACTGGCAGGATGGGGCAGTCAGTAGGAGGCACCCATAGCAGGGGGAAGGAGGGAAGTGGGGGTTCTCTGAAGGGGAAGCCCCAGGAGGAAGGAAGAGGCCCTCAGCTGAGGAGGAGGAAGCAGCTGCAGGTGGGGGACTCTATTGTGAGGGGGACAGACTTGGTAGCAGGGGACAGGAATGCCAATGAGGGGGACTGGTATGGCAGCAGTAATCACATCTGGGATCCCTGGCAGGAGCCGAGCCAGGGCTTCTCTCAACAACCCTGCATCTGAAGCCGCTCATCAGCATCTGGGCTGTCAGCCTCTAGACTGGCAGTGGGGCCAAGACCAGGTAGGGACAGTGCCACTGGGTGTGAGTGATGGTTCCCCTGTCCCAGGAAGGCAATGTATTGGGGAACAGAGATGGCCACGGTGGCTACTGTGAGTGCTACTGCACATGCACAGCAGCACCACAACAGAGTCACAGCTCCAACTGAAGAAAATGGGCTGTGTGCCTGCTACAGATAAGGGTCCTGGCACCAAGGAAGGCAGCAGAGCTGGGACTGGAGTGAAGCAGACACCCAGAAAATTGTCTCCTGGCTTCAGAACAGGCAGCAGGCCCAGGAGAAAAGAAAGAGAAGTGCGCATGTGCACCACAGTCACCCGGAGAGTGGATCAAAGTCTGCCTCCCACACTGAAGCCCCGACACAACAACGGGCTAAGAACCTTAAGCAGTAAGTACATCTTGGCCCCAAGCTTGGTTCCCACTCCCCCTTTTTACACAGTACCCTCGCTATGCTCCCATTACTTGAATACTGCACCAGACACTCCTCCATTATCAACTCTCACCAGCACCCTTTGATTGCCTTCCTTTCCCATTTTGAGGCAGGAGTTGCACCTTCTCCCTTGGTCGTGCCTTGGTTCCCTTGCTTCTGATGTTCCTTTTATTCACCTTATTCCTCTTCATTGTTCTCCATCCTTACTGCCCCCAAATTAATCATTTTCCCTTCCCCATACCTTTTCTGTAGTCCTTCTGATACCCCCCATCCTGTCCTGAAATTCCATAGCCTTGCTGGATTTGTCCTACCTTGCTGTGTGTCCACTGATTTTTGTTAACCTTGAACTTTTGTTAATTCTATTCGGGTACTGTGTGTATACAGTATACTGCCTATAGCTACTAACATGTTCTGAACTTGCTTGTATGTTTCACTGTGCCACTGTTGCTGCTAGTCACCTTGAATCTTGTAATTACTGTAAACCTATTTTTTCTTTGTTGTGTAAATGTATTGTACACTGACCTTGTTCTACCCAGGTCCATCTTGAAAATGAGCTTTGCTCAATGGTGCTTGCCTAGATAAATAAAGATTTTGATTGATTGATTGAAGATAGGCAGTGGGGCCAGGGCAACACAAAATCAGCCCAGGAGGGCTTAAAGTAAAACAGCAGCAAGCTACTAGAGTCAGTAGTGAAATGTAAACAAACATGGCGGAGCCCATGTATCTCCTCAGCCCTCTGACTCCTGCAAAGACTGTTGGGAAAGGGTAGAATGCCAGCATGCAAAATGCCTGAGAATTTTAGCCAATCAGAAGCTTGTTTGCTTCTTAGCCTGCATGCAAGTTCAGCACAGCTGAGCCAACATTCTAAAGACAGCTTGCCTGGGAAGAGGTCTGACCAATAAGGTGTCGAGTTACATCCCCTATAAAAGGGGCTGCTCCCAGGGACCAGGCCAGTTTCTGCTATTATGACAGAGAAAGAGTGGAGCCTGCTAGTTGGTGAGCCACTGCCAGGCCAAAGAAGCCTGGGATTCCAGTAACTGACTCTTTTGAAGGCAAGGATTAGAATAGGGTTTTTTCCTGCTCCGCCAGTGACTTTCCATTTGGGTGGATGAGCTCATTTTAAGATCAACCAGCCGAGAAGACCACTGCCTGCTTCAAGGTCCCTGGACCCCATGGACCTGCAGCACCAGACCACCTGAGAGAAAGACTAGTGAGTGAACACCAGAAAACCACAGAGAAGTCTGCCCTCCAACCAAGAGCATGTCCAGCCATCTCACCTGTTCCACAATCAGGCACCAGGGTATCAGTGAGGCTACAAAACTGTGAGTAACTATCAGGGTTTTGGCCTCACAACTGGGAAAATTTTGATTGTGCCAGGGACTGAGGGACAAGCCCTGGGAGGGAATTTTACATTTTCATAGGCATAGACAGAAGACCTGTGGTGGCCAACTTGTCACCCTTTTATGTTTGGATTACAAATAGGGGCTCCTTTTCAACAGTGTACAGTTTAATTGTTCATCAACAGTTTGGGTTTTACAGTGTGTTTTGCCTGCAACAGTTCAAGACTGAGCTACCACCCTGCTAGTGGCAACTGCATACTAAGTGAGGTGCCCACTGCAGCCAAAAAGTGAGCTCTTGCCCATGGCCTTTGGGTGGAATTATTTATTTTTATTTTATTTTACAATTTTGGGCCAGGAAAGACTTACTAAGCCAAGGCTTGTTTCCAGGTGCGACCTGGTAGCACTGGGAAGTTAAGGGACTTGCTCATGGTCACACAGAATGTAAGTGGTGGCTGTGGGATTCTTACTCAGTTCTCCAGGCTTGCAGCTCAGTGCACTTAACCAGCACAATATACTGCCCACTATACCCACTTGGGGGTTGAAAGACTGCCAAGGGGAAGGCAGATTGTGTGGGGTGATTCTTTTTTTATTTGCATAGAGTATAAGGGTTTTACTGCTACAACATTGCTCCAATTTCTCCAACAGTCCCCATGTTCTCTCCATCCCCTTCCCTTTTGAATCAATTATTTGTTTGAACTGCATTTCATGTTTTGGGAGTTGTTATTGCTGTTACAGTGTCACTTGTTTTGGGATGGGACTCTGGACGGGTTATACACTATTTTCTGAGCTCCAGTGTCAGCTGGTGGTAGCAAGGGTAGAAACATTTTAGATGCATCACCAGCTCAGCCGGAGCTCACCCCCACATCCTTCCCAACTCCCACAGAGATTCATTGGCCCGGGAGGGTGGAAAGTGTGGGGTAGGGGGGCAGGGGTAGACATAAGGAGGTTGCTCAGCTCAGCACCATCCAGATGGTGAACCACTTTGCACCTCTAGAGGAGACCTGGGTACCTGACTTCACCGTGGGGGACTCCTAGTCAATCAATTGGAAGGGCAGAACAAAGTGATGGTACCCAAGGGGAGCAAGTCTACCAGGAGAGTCTTAGAGGCCTGGGACTCTATGATTGGGGGGTAGAGAGGGTGGTGATGGGGTTTGGATGGGAAGGAGATGGTCTGGTGCTTTAGACAGGACAGTGAGGAAGGTGGAGAGGGAGCAGGGGGAGTTGGAGGTGCTGATACACCTTGGTACCAATGATCTAGTGAACCAGTCCATGGAGATTGTAAAGCAGAACTTACGTAGACTGGGGGACAGACTGGTGGCACACTCAGCCTCCCTTTCCTTTTCCAAAGTCCCCCTGTGTGGGTCAGAGAAGAGAAGCAGGATAGGATAAGGAGTGATGTGATAGAGGAATTTAATGGGTGACTTAAGGGATGGCACCAGGAGAAAAGGTTACACTTTGTGGTAGATGGGGGGACTTCTGGGACAGGAGCCTCTTCAAGGGTGATGGACTTCACCAGACAAGAGAGGGGGCCTGCCCACTGGGGCCAAAGTTTCATGTCTAAATCAGACATTTAAACTGATTGCAGGGGAGACTGGGACTAGGGGAGCCTCAGTGGCAGGTGAGGGGAAGGGGAGTCTAGCTAGTACAACCCCATAGCTGGGGGCTTGATGGGGGCTTGACGGCACACCATGGGTACAAAAAGAGTTGTGTCTCTAACTGGACAAAATGAGGGAACATTAGAGAGGGAGAATGCAAAGTGTGCAAAAAGTATGAATGCCAACTGACCTTAAACCAGATTAAGCTATTGGTGGTATTTTTAGTGAATGAGGGAAATTTGGCCAGGTCACCGGGGAAATTCCCCTACTCTTTTTGATAAGTGCCATGGGATCTTTAACATCCACCTGAACTACCACCAATCCAGACAGATGGGACCTCGGTTTAACGTCTTATCCGAAGACGGCACCTCAAGTGCAGCACCCTCTCATGCTGCACTACAGTGTCAGTACTGGGATATTAACCTCAAGTGCCAGATGGGAACCGAACCCACAGCCTTCTGATCTCCTCGCTCAGAGGAGAGTAGCACCTACTGAACCTACTACCTACTGCGTGGCTCAGTTGGCTCAGTTGGTAGCACATCTGCCTCTGGACCAGAAGGTCGTGGGTTCTCGTCCCACACCGGGATTGGACTTGCACCTAAAAATCGCTGGCATCCTAGTGCAGTATTGGAGGGTGCTGTACTGCTGGGGTGTGCTGTCCTTCGGATGAGACGTTAAACTGAGGTCCCTTCTGCCCATCCTGGTGTTGTCCAGGTGGAAGTAAAAGAACCCAGGGCACTCTTCGCAAATAGTAGGGAACATTCCCGGTGTCCTGGCCAACTTTCCCCTTCCCATAAACTGGTTCAGGCAATTATCCAGGCTGTGTGTGGGTGATGATGTGCGATATGGCCGCCACCACACATTCAGTCACTTCACTACCAGTCTAGCATTGCTTGTAAAGCGCTTTGGATGTATGAAAAGCGCTATATAAATGCTGATTCTTCTTCTACTATGTGAGAAGGCAGTAAGGAGGGCTGGGTGGATACCGGGATGCATAGGGAGAGGCATCACCAGTAGAAAACAGGAAGTTGTTATCCCTCTGTACAGACAGTTGGTGAGATCCCATCTGGAGTTCTGCGTGCAGTTCTGGAGACCCCATCTCTGCAAAGATATAGACAAGGTGGAGGCTGTCCAGAGGAGGGCAACCAAAATGGTGCAGGATCTGCACCAGAAGACATACGAAGAGAGACTAAAGGAGCTTAATGTGTATACCCTCGAGGAAAGGCGGTGGGGGGGGACATGATAGTAACTTTCAAGTACCTCAAGGGAATCAACAAAGTCCAAGAGGGTAGCATCTTTCAGAGAAAGAGATGTGCAAGAACAAGGGGGCACAATTTGAAGATAGAGGGGACGTCTCAGAGGTAATGTGAGGAACTATTTCTTCACAGAGAAGGTTGTAGATGCATGGAACAGCCTTCCTGAGGAGGTCGTAGAGTCATAAACAGTGGGGGAATTCAAGACTGCATGGGACAAACATAAGGCAATTCTAGCGGGGGTAGGAGGAAGTAGGCTGTTGGTTAACTAGGATCTGCAGCTTATCAGTTAGGTAGGGAAATGGGCAGACTAGGTGGGCCATGTGGTCCTTATCTGCCGTCAAATTCTATGTTTCTATGTTTCTGTGGTACCACTAAGAAATTCCTATAACCTTCTGGCAGAGCGGGACTGCCAAGAAGGGGCACGCAAGGTGGTGAACAGGGAGGATTTGGAGGGCCACCCAAATGGAGTCCCTGGGGGGGACCCCAAAGAAGGAGGAAGTAACTTTTGGAGGGGGAATCTATTGTCAGGGGATAGAGCTGGGGGAAGAAAAGGGGGGTGTAGAGGGAAGTAAAGTGACTACCTGGTGCTACAGCTTAGAGGGATGGGAAGCGTATCCAATAGATCATGAGGCAATAGGAAGAAAGGGGGAGCTAGATGTCATTGTTCACCTGGGAATGAATGACCTAGCTTTGGATGGGATGGTGGTAGTGCAGGAGCAGTTTAGGGAATGGGGGAAGGGTCTTCAGCAAGTATCATGCACTGTAGCCTTTACGGAAGTGCTGCCTGTCTACATGAAGGGGAAGGAGAGGGAACTCTGCACTAAGGCCTTCAACTCATGATTGAAGGAATGGTGCAGAGAGGAAGGGTGTGGCTACATTGGGGACTGGGGTTCCACCTGGAGGGATTAGAGCTTAGACTGGGGGGGTGGCCTCCATCCATCTAGGAATGGAACAACAGTCCTTAGTGGATGGTTTAAATGTTACCTCGATGGACATATAAACTAGCTGAGGGGCATGGAAGAAGGCAAAGGAGAGGCAGAAACTCCCCCCCCCCACAGACTGTGATAGAGGGTAGAGAAATCCAGAGAGGAGAGATTCCCACTGGGCGCAAGACAATCAAGGTAGCAAGGGATTAGAAAGTGAGGAGCAGGGAAGAGGAGCATGCAAAATATAAAGGTGAGGAAGGTGGAACAGCTAGAAAAAGATGGAAGGGACAAGAAAAGGGCTAACAAAATCTGGACAGCCATGTGTGCCAATGCTAGAAGTCTTGGAAATAAGATACCAGACCTGGAGGCCACTATGGCGCAGGCAGACCTAGATATTGTGGTCATTACCTAAGCGTGGTGCACTAACAACTATGTCTGAGAAATGGTCATACCTGGCTACATGATGTTTAGAAGAGACAGGGTAGGAAGAAATGGAGGGGGAGTAGTGCTTTATGTTAAAGAAAACATTAAAGTGACAGAGATACAGGGAATTCAAGGGGGTGTTGAGGTGTTGTGGGTTATCCTTGAGTCAGGAAATGGAGCTGCTATTCAATCAATCAATCAAAGTCTTTATTTATCCAGGCGGTCACCATTGAGCAATGCTCATTTGCAAGGTGGACCTGGTTAGATTCAGATAGGAGCAGTCTATAGGCCTCCAACATGGAGGACTTAGATGAAGAATTGTTAGGAATTATGTGATAAAGGTGAGTCTGAAAGACCACCCATCACATAAAGTGACCACAAAACAGCCCGTGGACAAAAAGGTGCCTGATATTGTAGCGACCATCGCAAATAACAATGGTCGCTACAATGTTTGCATTCCTCAGACATATAAATTATTTTTATGCTGGGGGCTTTGCGCCCCGTGCCCCCTAAACTAAAATAATCAACTCCAAGGGAGGTGCAGACCAAGGGGCAAGTTATTTATTTTTTTTTTTAAATAATTCCATCTGAAGCCAGACCCGAACCCGGGTCTACTAGCATCACAAGCGGTGGTGTATACCACTATGCTATGCAGCCAGCTCAATGAGAATTGGCCACACATGATCCTATATCCTATACTAGCAGGAAAGCTTCTTGCTATACTCGCTATACAGGATATAGCAACCTATTTCACCACTCGCTCTCAGTGACAGCAGTATTATTGAGTTGCTCAAAAATGTAGTGCTCAATAATACGCATTCAACATGGGTGCTACTGAACTGGACTAAGCTATTGGCAAAATGGCTGAGAAGGGGGAGGTTGTGCTGGTAGGAGACTTTAATCTGTTAGATGTAGATTGGAGCCCCCATCTGCAGGATCAGCTAGAAGCTGAGACATCCTGGAGTCCCTGAAAGGGACAATCCTTAGGCAGCTAGTCAGTGAACCCACTTGGGGTGGGACAATACTGGACCTGGTGTTTACTAATGGGGACAGTGCTGCAGACTTCAGGGTGGAAAGTAATCTGGGGACCAGTGATCATTACACAATGTGGTTTAATAAAAGAACAGCAGCGGAATCCAACCACACAATGGTGAGGGTCCTGGATTTCAGAAGGGCTGACTTTACAAAGATGAGGGAATACCTCCAAAAGGACCTGACAGGGGGAGATGTCCTGGATGGGGTTGAGGGCAAATGGGTCAGAATAAAAGAGGGCATAGTAAAGGCAACAAACCTGACATCAAGCAAGTAAGCAAAAGCAGAAGGAAGAGAAGACCGCTATGGTTCTTGAGTGAGGTGACAGAAAATGTAAAGGCAAAAAGAGTTGCATTCAGAAGGCATAAGGAGACCCCGGGAGAAGAGGATAGGGCAGTATATCTGGGGAAACAGATGGAGGCTGGCAAATCAGTAAGGAGTATAAAGGTGTGAACTGAGAAAAGATCAGCCAAGGCAGTATCATAAGGGGACAAGAAATGTTTCAGATATGTTAGTGAGAAAACGAAGACAAAGGGAGGGATTGAACAGTTAAAGAAGGATGGGGGGGGGACTGTATGGAGGAGGACCACAAAAAGGCAAACATCTTAAACAAATACTTCTGCTCAGTGTTCATACTAGAAGAAGAAGGGGAGGGACCACAAATAGGCACCAAGAGCTTTGAGGGGAGGGAAGTGGACACCAATCCCTTTCTGAGGAGAGGGTCAGGAAAGCACTCGCTAATCCAAGGGTGGACAAAGCCATGGGGCCAGATGGGGTACATACAAGAGTGCTGAAGGAACTCAGGAAGTGCTGGCTACATCCCTGACAGACTTGTTTAACTATTCATTCTAGAGACCAGTGTGGTCCTGGAGAACTGGAGAAGAGCAAACGTCGTTCCAGTTTACAAAAGTGGTAGCAAGGAGGAGGCAGGCAATTATAGGCCTGTCAGTCTGACTTTGGTGGTAGGGAAATTAATGGAATCGCTATTAAAGGAAACAATTGTGGAATACCTGGAATTCAACAGACTGCAGGACCCAAGGCTTCACAGAGGGAAAGTCATGCCAAACAAATCAAATAGATTTTTTTGACTGGGTAACCAAGGTGTTGGATCAGGTTAGGGCAGTGGACGTGGCCTACCTAGACTTCATCAAGGCCTTCAGCACATGTTCCATAAAGAAGACTGGTAAACAAGTTCGGTAGTATGGGGGTGGGTAATAAGGTGGTAACCTGGTAAGAAACTGGTTAGGGGATAGAAGGCAGAGGGCGGTGGTAAATGTAGTTCATTCCGAGGAGGGGAGAGTGACCAGTGGGGTACCTCAGTGGTCAGTACTGGGGCCAGTCATCTAATGTCTTCATTGGTGACATAGTTTAGGAACTGGAGGGGAAGGTCTGCCTCTCTGCAGATTACACCAAGATCTGCAACAGAGTGGACATTCTGGGAGGGGGTGATGCAACGGATGGTAAGAGATTTAAAATGGCTGGAGGAGTGGTTGAAGGTTTTGCCGATAAGTTTTAATGTAAAAAAGTGCAAAATAATGCACTTGGGTCACAGAAACCTGGGGGTGCAGTACAAAATGGGGGGGAGAGATACTTGCAATGACCAAGCAGGAAAGTGACCTGGGGGCTGGGGGTAATCATATCAGATAACCCGAAGGTGGCCGGAAAATGTGACAACGTGATTGGGAGAGCTAGTGGGATGCTGGGGTGTATAGGTAGGGGCATTACCAGTAGGAAAAGGAAGAGGTGTTGCCCTATATAAGTCATTGGTAAGACCCCACCTGGAGTACTGTGTCCAGTTTTGGATACCACATCTCAGAAAAGACATAGGCAGAGTAGAGGCAGTCCAGAGGGGGGACAACAAGATGGTACAGGGTCTGCATCAAAAGCCCTATGAGAAAAGGCTAAAGAAATTCAATACGTACACCCTGAGGCAGAGGAAGGAGAGGTGGGATATGATTGAGACCTTTAAATACCTCACAGGGGTGAATAAGGTACAGGTGGGAGGTATTTTTCAGAGGAAAGGTCATGATATGAAGCTGGAGGGCTATACATTCAGGAGCGATGTGAGGAAATACGTCTTCACAGAAAGGGTGGTGGATGCCTTGAACAGTCTTCTAGTGGAGATAGTGGGGGCAAAAACAGTGGCGGAATTCAAAAAAGCCTGGGATATGAACATGGGAATTATAAGGGAAAGGAAGGGGGGGGGGGACAGTGCCGTAGACCAAGGAAGGTCTGCAGCAAAAGCAATCACAATGAAATTGGGCAAACTGATCGACCAAGCGGTCCTTATTTGCCATCAGTTTCTATGTTTCTATGTGTATTAATAAAAAATCAGATTGCAGTTGTGGGTTGTTACGAAAGAGTACCATTAATCCCACTGTGACATTTAAAGCGTCCCTTGATGAAATGGTAGACAGAGCCTGGGTAGATGGTTTTATATCCAAGCAAGAAACAATGTTTTTGACAACAGAACATTCTGTGATTCTGACTTTTTATACTCTGTCCAATAAGGTCCACAACTCCATAAGGGATCCTCCTGGGTGACCAATTGTTTCAGGTGTGGGGTTGCTCAGTGAGGGTCCCTCCAGATGTGTGGACCAAAATCTCAAACAGATTGTGGTGAAAGTCCCTAGTTAGATAAGGGACTCAGTGGATATTATCAGTAAAGTAGAGGAATCTGAGTGGCAGAAAGAAGTATTGCTGGGTTACCATAGATATCTGTTCTCCATACACATGCATAATACATAATCATAGAGTGAGGGCATGCAAAGATTTTATGGCAGCTGACAGTACCTTGAAGGATGCACCACAGAGATTTATTCTGAATTTGTTTAAATTTGTGTTAACACACAATTACTTTTTGTTTGACAGTAGACTTCAGTTAAGGGGAACGGCCATGGGGGCAGCTTTAGCCCCCTCATATGCCAACATTTTGATGGCCTTGTGGAAGGATCAAATAGTTCTTGATGTGGCCAATCCCCACCTCAGACACATCATTAAATGGTATCTCTTTATTGATGATATAGTGTGTGTCTGGGGTGGGGGGGGATAAAGTGTCTGATTTTGTTGAATAGCTGACTTTGAATTCCATGAATATCACTCACATCCACAACAAAAACAGTAGGGAGATAGAATTTTTAGATATAATATTCAACGTCGGGGTAGATAATAAAGTGATTTGTGAACCATACAGTTTATTGGGAGCAGAAAGCGCACACCCAAGGGGCCTGGTCGACAGCATCCCTTATGGACAACTCCTGCATATTAAAGGTAATTGCACATTAGAGGAGACTGACAAGAAGAAAGCCCAGATGCTGTCCACCAGGTTCCTGGAGACAGGCTATTCAGCCGAGCCAGTGCACCAAGGTAAAAAAAAAGCAGAATAGGTGCCCAGAAATTCCCTATTGGTCCTTAAAAAAAGAGAGGGAGGCAACAGGACTAAGATTAAATTTGGTCTAGATTATAGACTGGGAGCACAGGAGGTGGCAAGCAATGTGAAGAATAGATGGCAGATCTTAGCAGCAGATCTTGAGTTAAAATCAGTAGTAGATCAGGCACCTAGAATATCATATTGTAAGAAAAAATATCTCAAAGACCTACTAACCCATAGCCATTATATAGATAAATCACTGAACACCATTAGACAGAGAACAAGATTTTTTGTATCTTAATTGTAATGTTGGCAAATATGCAATGACTGGTCTGGTATTTCAACATACGAACATACGAAACTGCCAGTAGATACAGGCCATTCGGTCTATCTAGTCTGCTCAAGTGTGCAGCACTTCAGTCCATTAGACTGCAGCTGCCCCACCCCTCCCTCATATGCCCCCCCCATCTCGTGCCCCCTCCTGGTTTGTACCCTTCCCTTGAATCTGTCCCACCGCCTCTTGAAGCCCCCAACACTGCAGCGATTCGACTTCCTCTGGCAGAGCGTTCCACCCTGCCACCACCCTTTCTGTGACACAGTGCTTCCTCATTTCCTCTTGAACCTTCCCCCTTTCAACTTCAGAGTGTCCCCTGGTTTCCCTTCCACCCTTGAGATAGAACATACACCTGATGTCTACTCTGTTTAAACCCTTCAGGTACTTGAAGGTCTCAATCATATCCCCTCTCTCCTCCAGGGTATACATATTGAGCTCTCTCAGTCTCTCCTCATATGGTATGTCCCCCAACCCCAGGATAATTTTTGTTGCCCTGCACCGTATCCCCTCCAGTAGTTTGATGTCCCTTTTCAAGTAGGGGAGCCAGAATTGCACGCAATACTCTAGGTGTGGTCTCACCAGGGACCTGTACAGGGGCAAGATGACCTCCCCCTCCTAGAAGTAATCCCCCTTGCTATGCACCCTAGCATTCTGTTTGCCTTCACTGCTGCCTTCCTGCACTGAGCAGAGTGGCTCATCTCCCCAGTTAAGAGCACTCCCAGATCTTTCTCCTCCTTGGATTTTGTTAATGGGACATCCTCCAGCCAGTAATTGTGTCCTGGGTTCTTGCCTCCTAAATGTATCACTTTGCTCTTCTTGGCATTGAAACCAAGCTGCCAAGTGTGAGACCATTCCTCCAGTTTCTCCAAATCCTCCTGAAGTACTTTTGCTCCCTCCCTCCCATCTACCTCAGCACAAATCTTTGTGTCATCCATGAAGAGACTGATATTGCTCTTAATCCCTACTGCAATGTTGGCTATGAAAATGTTAAACAGAACCGAGCCCTGTGGTACATCACTTGTTACTGCTCTGGGTTCAGATGCCTCCCCCAACCCCCACTTCTACCATCTGCAGTCTGCCCTGCAGCCAGTCCTCAACCCATCTGACCAGTTTTCTCCCTGCTCCCAGACTCTTCAACTTGCAGGTCAGCCTACCGTGTGGCACCGAGTCAAAGGCCTTGCTGAAATCCAGGTAGAGGACATCCACCACATGTCCCCTGTCCAGTACCCTCAACCCAGTCATAAAAATCAACCAAGTTCATCTGGCAGGATCTTCCTGAGACAAACCCCTGCTGCCTGCTGTCCTGGAGGTTATCCTCAAGAAATTGCACTAGCCTTTCCTTGAAGATTGTCTCCATCAGTTTTCCCACAATTGCAGTAAGGCTCACCGGCCTGTAGTTCCCAGGTTCGTCCTTGGGGCCCACTCTTATGGAGAGGTACCACATGTGCTTCTCTCCAGTCCCTGGGCATGCACCCCGAGTTCAGAGATGTATTGAACAGGTCCCCCAATGGCCCTGCCAGGACCTCTGCCAACTCTCTCAGCACTCTCAGGTGGACGCCATCTGGGCCAGGTGCCTTGTCCACCTTCAGGGACTTAAGGTCCTCCCTCACCCTTTCCACTGTGATTTCCCCATCCATGATTGCTTCTCCCCCACTCTCTCCCACCTTGCCCTTCCTCTCAGGTACAGGCCCATCCCTCTCCTTAGTGAAGACTGAACAGAAGTATTCATTAAGTACTTCTGTCTGCTCAGTCCCCTTTTCTACCCACCCACTTCCCCTCTTGATCCTAACAATTTGATCCTTGCTCTTCCTCATCTCTCTGATATATCTGAAGAAATCCTTTTCTCCTCTTTGATCCCCTGTGCTAACCTCTGTTCCCTAGCCACCTTTGCTGCCCTTACCACTCTGCTCACTTCTCTGGATTTCTTCACATATTCTTCTTTGTCTTCTGCCCTGTTGGATCGCTTCTAGGTCCAAAATGCATTCCTCTTTTCCCTCACCTTCTCTACTACCTCACTACTTATCCAACTAGGTTTCTTGGTCCTAGCTTTCTTGCTCTGGCTCTTAACACAAGTTTTAGTGGCTTCAGCCAGTCCTGTCTTGGTGACTGCCCATTTTTGTTCCGTGTCCATGTCTGGGTGGATGCTTGCCATATGACTTTTCAGTATGTTTCCCATCCTTCCAAAGTCCACCCTTTTGAAGTCCAGGACCCTAGTTTTTGTAGTGGCTACTTCCCTACCCAGGCTGATTGAGAACCACACTGTACAGTGGTCACTGCTTGCCAGAGGTTCCTCCACCCTTACATCCCTGACCTGTTCCCCATCTTCCAGTACCAGGTCTAGTACATTCTAGTATATTCCCCTCCCTTGTTGGCTCCATTACACTCTGGGTAAAGAAGCCATCCTAGAATGCTTCCAGGAGGATCTGCTCCCTGGCTCAATAGGTTGCTGGGATACTCCAATCCACCCCTGGTAGATTAAAGTCCCTCACCACCACTGTGCACTCTTTGCCACTATGCCTCCTTATCTGCTCCTCCAGTTCCCTACCAATGTCCTCCTTCTGGGTCGAAGGTCTATAAACAACTCTCAGACAGATCTTGGTCCCTTTCTGGCTGTGTAGCTGCAGCCAGATTACTTCCAACCTGCCCTCCTCACCTTCCTCATATTACATCTGATCATTTCCCTTACGTAAATGGCAACCTCCACAGCCTTCCCTTTATCTCTATCCCTCTGGAATAGTTTGTACCCTGGAATGGTTAGGTCACAGTCATGGTGCCTGGTTGCCCACGTCTCACTAATGGCAGCTATGTCCACCTCTCCCTCTGCCATCAATGTCTGCAAGTCTGCCAACTTGTTGCCCAGGCTCCTAGCATTTAGTGAAACCATTCTCCACTCTGCACCTATCCTTCCTGCTTCCTTACCCTTCACTCCAACCCCTATTTTGCTTAATGCCTTTTCTATCCCTGTGGTAGGGGGAGGTCCATGGGACCACCTCTCCTGGTGATTTCCAGCTCCATTGCCTCTTCCTACCTAGTTTAGATGATATCTCTCTTTGATGAAATCCCCCAGCTTCTGCTTCAACACCTGTGAACCTGCCCTGATGAGGTGTAACCTATCCCCTGCATAAAGATCTGTGTTATCCCAAGTGCTACCCCAATCCCCCACCAATCCACACCCATTGGTCCCACAACATTCCTTCGGTCACTTCTTGAAGTCACTGATTTTTCTCTTCCTGTCTGTACTGGCCCTTGGCACTGACAGAACTTCTGAGAAGGCTACCATTGTTCCATCTTTGCTGCATAGCAATACTGGGGAGAAATTCACCACAAGATTTAATATGAATTAACGGACAAGATTTGTGGTGAATGCAGGGTGGTGCACCTGTGGCAAGCTGTATGTGGGAAGAACCACAAGATGTGTGAAATAAAAAAATTAAGGAACATGTGAGGGCAATTCAATGAGAGAATTCAGAAAATGCCCTGGGGGAACACTTTAGGGCTTGACACAAGGGTAACACCACTGCCTTTTCCTTCAGGGCTGTGGATCATGTGCCACAAAATGAAAAGGGAGGTGACCAGCATAACATGCTATCAAGAAAGGTAACAGACTCGATTTACCATCTCAGACCACTTTATCCCAGTAGTTTAAACACAGAATTGGATTTTAAACCCTTTTTGTAATGATTCTGATAGGTGCTATGAGTGTTCAGTCAAACAGACCCAATGGAAATTGATTTCACAAATACTGTATAGTTACTACATGTTATCCATTATTGTTGATGTTGGTGTGCAATAAGAATCATGTAAAATATATTTTTTTTTAATACTGTTTTTTTTATGTGCCCCCTACACCCTGGCCAATCCCTCTTTCAGGTCTCGCATGGACCTGCTCACCCGGCAACTGACGACCCCACTGCCCCACATCGCAGCCAGCCTAGGTAACCCCAATGTATCCCTTCACCAGGAGGGTCCCTTACCTTCGTAGGGGATAAACCTTCCAGCCATGCCAACAATCCAGGGTGCTGCTGAGGTGGCAGATGGAGGTCCAGGAGCTCGGAGATGAGGGTCTGGGGAGGCCATCACCCAATCGGCCAGGGCACCATTTTTCACTTTTCTCCCCAGGGAGTGGCGTGCCACAGATATGTAGGCATACGTCGATGTCCTCCATTCCCCTAGTCATCTGCAACCTGATGTCCTGCTGTGGTCCCGGCCTCCACCAGGGGCCAGCAGGTGCTGGGCCACATTCCCCCCCCCCGGAGAAGGCAAGTTGTTGCTGGATACTGCATCCCTCTCCCCTGGCTGGCCTTCCGGTGACCTGGATCTGTTCCTGAACCCGGGTTGCTGGCATCGCAGATGGAAATCCAACTGCTACGCCGACAGGCTGGCATCATTAATATTGGTTTTTAATGTGAAAATGTTTGGTGGGTACTAATTATTACTCATATTTGCTGGGACTGATATTGGTGGTATACACTAAGGTCTATTTTGGATTTGAAAAAGAATTGGTATTCGTAATAAAATGTAGGCAGTGTGAGATTGGGTTACTCCAGACTTAATATAGCAGTAGTTAAACTACAAAGGATTTTTGTTGGTTTGAGGGAGTGATTCTTAGCCTCACACTGCCATATGAATGTATCCCATCAACAATTTTTGAGATCAATTGTGGCTAATATGCACTTCAATGGTGATGTTTCATATTCACCTACATAGGTTATGGTATTACACAAGACTGCATTCTGACAGGTGGCTGCGCATATTAGTTAAATGTCCTATTTTTGTCCTATTTATGGGTTTTTGTGTGGTTTTTAAATGTTTTATATTTTTTTCGACCCTGGATGTTTGTGTGGTAAACGTTGACTTATTTCTTTCACATGCAAATGGTTAAAATGTGAAGTGGGTCTTTAAATTCTAATTAGGTACTGATTGACATAATTAATTTTGGTGTATGAAATGAGGCTGTTTGTATGGGAGCACCACTCTCCGATGAAGCCTCTGGTTTGAGGTGCTACGTAGGGGTGTTTGCCATCCCATGCATGTCCAATATATAATAGTGGCAATATTCAGTCAGTGTTTGTACCCTTTTCTTTTCTGAGGAAATGTACTCAGAGGGCTGGAAGCAGTACTGGCTGAACCCCTGGTAGGTTTATTCAACAGATCACTAAAGACAGGGGTTGTTCCAAAGGACTGTAGGATGAAGGATGTAGTTCCATTCCATAAGGGGGGGGGATGAGAAACAGGTGGGGAACTGCAGACATGTCAGTCTTACCTCTATTGTGGGGAAGCTGATGGAGTCACTGGTGAAAGAGGACCTCATGGACTACTTGGAGAGCAACAGTCTCTAGGGTAGTAAACAGCATGGATTCATGGCAGGGAGGTCTTGTCAGACTAACCTGATGGTTTTCTTTGACTAGATGATGAGGGAACTGGGTAGGGACTGCACTGCGGAGTTGCTGTGCTTCGACTTCAGCAAGACTTTCAACTTGGTGCCTCACAGATGCTTACTGAAGAAGAAGATGGGAGCTCTGAGTGCAGTTAACATCATAGTAAACTGTGAAGGTAACTAGAGTTGCATCAAAATTTTACTCCAGCAGTGAAGCTAGCACAAAGTGGCCGAAATTCGCATTTGCAGAGCTTCACAAAGTTTTCTCTACCTTCAGCAATTTTGAATATGCCTGAAATCACAATGTTTTAATGCAAAAGTGCAGAAATCACCCACAAATTGTGGAACCCATGGGTAAAATTCCACCTTTTGAGGGCAAAATTCCACCTTTCGCTGGCAAAATTATTTTGTTTGCAGAGAAATTCCACACTTTGTGGATTGATCTGCACTTCGCAAATTGTGCTGAATCCTCAAATTAATTAGCAGAGCAAATTTAATCATCTTCACCCATCTCTATAGGTTACTGGCTAAAGGGAAGGCATCAGAAGGTTGTGGTCACTGGGATCAAATCAGAAGAGAGATAAGTCATGAGTGGTGCACATTTGGATCTGTCCTGGGATCAGTCCTCTTCAATATATGTATCAGCAACACTGGCAAGAGAACCTGAGGCAGATTTTGTCTCTTCAAAGATGGCACTAAGCTTTGTTGGAGGGTGGATAGTGATGAGGGAATCAAAGAAATGTACAGTGATTTACAATCACTACAGGGGTGGTCTAAGGCTTGGCAGTTGAAATTCAATGCCAAGAAGTGCAAGACAATGCAATTAGGGAAAAAGGACCCCAGGACAGATTACTGGATGAGTGGGGCGAGACTTAGCACTACAGCTGAAGAACAGGACCTTGAAGGTATCATCAGTGATTCCCTCAAACAATTGAGTCAGTACAATAAGGCATACAGTGTAGCAAAGCAAGTAGAATGCTGTGATATATCGAGAGGGGTATTGATAGCAGAATGGAAGAGATAATACTTCCCCTGTATAGATCCTTAGTGAGGCCACACCTGGAGTACTGCGCCCAGTTCTGGAGTCCTCACCTCAGGAAGGATAGGGATAGGCTGGAGACGGTGCAGCACAGGGTAGCAAAAATGAGTCAGTTCCCATGAGCAGGGCCATTAGGCACTGAACATGTATTCAAGGACACCAGCAGGGAGTGGGGAGATATTATAAGAACCTTCAAGTTCCTAAAAGAAATTAACAAGGTACACCACAGGGAACTATTTCATTTGAATACTAGTTCATGGTCATGCAGACATGAGTGGAACCAGACAGGAGAGAGGTTTAGTAGGGACATGAGGAAGTAATATTTTACAGAAAGGGAGGTAGAGTCATGGAACAGTCTACTAGCTGAAGTGGTGGGTTCTAAAGCCATTGGTAGTTTCAAGCATGGTTGGGACAGAATGAAGGGTATAGTGGCCTCCCTGGGTGGCAGAAACTAGGAGTATAATAGGAGAATGGGAGGAAGGATGGGAAGGGCTCAGACCCTCGAGGGACAGTAGGTCCCAGGGCTAAATAGGGAACTCGGGCAGACTGGATGGACTGTTGGTCTTTTTTTGCCGCCATTGTCTATGGATCAAAAGCCTAATATACTAGGCCTTTTTATTCTCACTAGAAGGTCATAAAAACTCTAGACCAAATGGAGCTAGAGTAAAGTTGACACTTCCACTTTATTCATAAGGTCATGCAGAATCTGCCACACATCAAATCAGTGTATCATGTATCAGTATATCATTCATCCACAATGGGTTTCATCTGAAGTTACTCAGGGAGCTGGCAGCAGCACAGTGTATCATTCATTACAATGGGCATGGATTCATGGGCCCACAGGCATGGGGTCATGTGTGGACAGGCATGACGTCACAACACATCTTTCCACACCCTGGGACAAGAACTCTTTCTACACCCTGGGACAATAAGCCAAGACAAAATGCGGAAGATTAAGAAAACCCAATCACCTTAGCCTAGGCACCGGAAGCAGTGCCACCAGTTTTCATTGCAGTCTACCCTGGACTGCAAGAATGATGGCTACAGGGACCTGGAGGAGAGACTGTGGGCAATTCTGCATCCACCACAAAGAAGTATAGTAATTATGCAGACATGACAGTATGGTACCACACAAAATATTGATTAATGATGCAGTATACTTAAAGGATACCTAAACAACATTTTGACAGCAAACTATTCAAAAATCTGACTCCGTAGGAGACTAAAGGAAAGGCTGCTGTATTCATTAATGCTAAAACTACATTTACATAACCCCCTTGTAAATGGGGGTTCCTAAAGCTTCCCCGGAGCTTGGATAAATGCTCTGTGCCTGGTTAGAGTTCGACGTTAAAGCCGTTTAAATAGGGAGCCAGTGAGCGCTTTAAAAGGCCTCCGTATACTGTCTCTGTAAGGGCTGCTTTGGTTTGCAGTCATAATTGATCAGGGAGGTGGTTTGAGTGTCGCTATGCTTGAGTCCCGCCCGGGCTGCTGATTTTTTGCTCCGTTGCTGCCATCGCTAGTGGTGCAGGGGGAGCTTTACAAGGGGATGTGAATGTTGGCTTTAAATACTGGGAAATAGTAATGACAATGTAGTGTTCTAACCTGCCTTGTTTTGCAGCACAGAAGGTTTCGATTGCCTCCTCCATTTTGGTCCCGAACTAGTGAATTGGACCAATCAGTACCTTGGGACCCTACAGAGCTGGCTGACCAATGGGGAACAGTTTGTATTTGAGAGAGGTATTATGGGCTATGGCGCTTTTACGCACACTGAGGCTAAAGGAAGTGACTGGCAGGTCTCGCCAGCCAATGGAAGCGGGTAGCGCCCGAACTGAAAGAAGAGCCCCTTGTTGCTGGAGGGCAGATGCGTTGTGGTTGGTGAAGGGAGAGGAGCTGTGTGCTTCTGCGCTGGAGAGTGTTCGCGCGGGAAGCGCGTGAAGGCCTGAAGCGGCCGGTTGTGTTTTCAGCTCCAGCGGACTAAATCCGTCGGCGGGCGGTCAGAGGAGGCTGTGCTTTGTACAGCTACCCACCAGGCTCGACCTGTAGGAGGACTGGAGAAGATTGCTGAATTGCGCTCGGTCCAAAGAAAAGTGGAAGCTGCCGTTGCAGTATCTCAGTGGCTGTGAGATTGTGGGAGCATTGGAAGCAGCTGCCTGGTGTGGTACCCCTCTGTTGTTGTTTACCATATAAATGTGTAAGAAGACTGGTGAAAGTCAGGCTCCATCCTGGTAGCGGTGAAGGAATTGTCATTTGCTGGGGTTGTGAGTACTAATTCAGGGTCACTCCCTGTAGTGTGTCTATGCAGTGGTTTCAGTGCACCATTTAACTTCAGATTACTTAACTGAACTTTCCTCTTATTTTGACCTGCTCAGGACTGTTATGTTTGTGTGTGCTAAGGGCCCCAACCAGCTGCCATGTGTGGACTAGCCGCTAGGGCTTGGGTACCCCGGGATAATAAGCTGTAGGGTTAGGCCTGTGCACAGAGCCCTAGGTAGATAAGTATAGTGATAAGCTAATCAACTTGAATCCCCCTGTCCTTGTTGTTTTCCCCCTGAATAAATCAGATTGCTTTTTGTACAGCTACATCCTGGCTAGTGTGTACATTAATGGTGAACTGCTGCCTGGTGATTGCAACATAACTGTACCTTACTTTACAGGGGGTCCCCGAAGGGAGCTGGAATATATTTTCCGTGGGGTAAGTGTGCTGGTGAACAGAATTGTTGGTACCCAGTGTGAGTCACTAGTGGGATGAAAGGGGGGTTGCAGTAGCTCAGAGGGCTGTAACCGTGGTAGTCTTAACTGTGCTAACCCCGACCTCTGGGTGGAGGCGCCCGTCAACGGATCTGGGCCCCTCAACCTGCCTCTGTGGGGGCAGACAGGGGTAGTAGCCCTAAGGGTAGCGCCCCCTTGGGGTTACATACATTTACATAATTTACCTAAATGTGGTTCCACAGCATTTGAAAATTGTAAAATCAGCCTTCCAATTTAGAAAAAACTGTCTTACCTGTTTCCTAAAATGGCGGCCAAATGTGATGCGAAGACATCATCTGAGCCAAAGTCAAAGAGATATATGGCTCTCTGTAGTGCTAACTAGTTCTTTTTTCCTTTTGTATAGAAGTGTTCCACCCAAATGATCAAAACCATGTGTATTATTTTGTATAATGCACATGTTAGGCTATGGTTCTGTTCATTTTGTTTACTTTAACATGCTGAAAATGTGTTTTAATTCAACCGACTTTCTCTGTGGCAAACCACAGTGCAGTACAAATCTTGAATAATCTGATGGTCTAGTGGTTATGACAGATCCAGGATGTTACAATGGGGGTGCTGGGGTGGTGTGCATGCTTAATATGCACTTTTTAACATTTCTATTAAACCTTTATATTTTCTGCTATTATTCTTTTTTAGTATGTTTTTGACAGAACCTACACATGTAATCCATAGTTTGAATGTAAACATTTGTACAATTGATAAATCAAACTTCTTCAACAAAGTGAAATGCAGCAGCAGCTGCAAGCAAGTATGTTACTATGTGGGGGGTTGCAGCCACACCCTTCACCACCCCCTAGAGCCACCATTTTTTTTGTAGCAAAGTTCTTGTGCAGTCCAATGTTAAAGTTCATACTTTCTTGAAACTCAAATATATGCTTGTCTTGTCCTCTTTTTCCATGAGAAATAATAATAATAAGAATCAGTATTTATATAGTGATTTTCATACACACTGTATCCCAAAGTGCTTTACAAGCAATACTAGACTGATAGTGAAGTGACTGAACGTGTAGTGGTAGCTGTTCCATACATTAATATCCACACACAGCCTTGGACAATTGCATGAATTGGTTTTATGGGAAGGGGAATGTTGGCCAGGACAATAGGGTCAGGTAGTGATCAAGGTGCTGGCAGCCCCACATCTTATTTCTCACAGTGACCTGCTCATATTTCTCTCCTTCTGTCTTCCTCTTCCCTGAATATAGCAGTACCTTGCAAGAGTGGCCTTCTCAGTCCCCCTCTAGTATTCAGTCTTCACTATTCCTCCTCACACTGAAAACTGGTGAGCTCATCACCCTTCTGCATAATGAATGCAAATATTACAGTTCCCATTTTATTTTGACATATCAAATATAAAAATATATTTCTAGTAAGTCAGGCTCATATCAGCAGGGAACAAGGGGAATGATGGGCTTTCCTATCCTTAAAAGATCTAGGCTACCTTTGATTAGTCACTATTAAATGACAGGTGTGTATATCATTATGCACGTCATTTAATAGAGCCTAATAATAGGTGGCTTAGATCTTATATGAGTAGGAAAGCCTATTTTTCCACTTGTGCCATGCTGCTATCAGCCTGGCTTACCAGAAGATCATGTTTATTATCAATATGTAACTATAACACGGGAGACTGTACTAACCACATTCATGATGCGGAAGGGTAGTGAACTCACCAGTTTTTGGTGTGGGGAGCAGGTGAGAAGAATGAATGCCAGAGAGGAACTGAAGAGGCCATTCCAGCAGGATACAGCTATATTCAGATTAGTTGAAGACATGAAGGAGGACGTTGAGCAGATCACTGTGGGATCTGAAATGTGGGGCTGCCAGCATTGTGCTCATTACCTGACTATGGATGACAGTAGCCAACAATGCCAAATACTCAGAGTGGCAGGGCTACACCTAAACTGTTACTTGAATTCAGTGTAGGGAGATTATGGGGGGGGATGTTGACATTTGTTAGGACAATATTGAGGGAGTTGTGTATAGCTCATTCAAGATTTGGAAGGGTGGTAGCCAGCCAACTCGCATTGTGGAGTAGAGCACAGAAAAGTACTGGAGAAGAACTGCTGGGAAGGTGAGAAAAAAACACAACAGGAAACTGTACGTACTACCATCACTGTGCAGAAGGGTGGTGATCCACTTAATATTTATTGTGGGAGCAGAAGTCAGACATTGAGAATGTGAACTGGAAAGTGATTTGGGATGCATTTTTAAACAGTGCCAACTTATGATGCGTATCAGTATAGGTGTGCACAACCCTCTGAGGTACAAGATTACAATCTGAGGTGTGATAATTCTCTTAATGAGACCGAAAGCTCATATGCAGCCCCAGACAGTACTAAGGACAGGGTATGGATGGTGGGGTGTTCAAAAGAAGGCAGGCTAGGTGCAGGGGGTTCATATGGAAAAAGGAAGCCTTATTTGTGGATTAACAAGAGAGCATGAGCTTTGGAACTGAACAAGACCGGTACTTTGCTGTGTGACCCTGAGCAAGTCACTAACTTTCCTTGTGCTCCTAGGCCACACAAGCTATCAGCATAGTGTGTCTCTCCTGGTTAACAAAAAACAAAATTCAGTGCATCATATAACCATTAGATCATCAGGTATTTGAAGTGTTGTACTGTAATGCAGTCTGCCAAAGAAAAAATCAGCTGGATTGCAAGACATTTTCTGCAAGTTAAAGTAAACAAAATGGACAAAATCATAGCCTAACATGTGTACTGATCAAAATAATCCATGAGGTAATACATGGTGTTGATCATTCTGGTAAAACAATTCAAAATAAAGAGGGAAAGAAGAACTAGTTAGCACTATAGAAATATATGTTGATCTCTGCCTCTGGCTCAAATTATGTCATCATGACTCATCACTTAACACACTTGGTAGACATCTTAGCGAGAAGCCAAGGCTGTTTTTTGAATGTGAAAGGCTGATGTTTACATTTTTCCAAAGCTATGAAACTACATTTATGTTATTTACATAAATGCAGTTTTAGTATAGATGTAAACAGCAGCCTTTACTTTACCTCAATGCGAAGCCAGATTTTGGAGTTTGCAGTTTAAAAAACTGCTTGTTTAGGTACCCTTTAAGCAATAAGGCATGACCAGGGGTTAGATTAACAGCCTGTTAATCACCTCCTAGGGGTGTAATGTGGTACATGGCACAGCTGCGTGCCATATTGCCTATAGGGGGTGATTGACTGTTAATCTAACTCCTGGGAGTGCCTTATTGCTATTATAAAAATTATTCCGAAAGAAAAGTGTTAAAAAGTGTACTTTTTGAATGTTTTTCTCATTGAGAGGGAAACTTTTAATAAAATAGTTCTTCCACCAACAGTTTAAGAATGCTGATTCAGAATCAGAATGCACCATTCCAGTCATTCAGCAGTGCTAGAGGATGGAATGCTGACAAAAAGAATTCATGAACCATGGTGATCGGGCTGTACATGACAGTGTAACAGGGATTAGTGTAAGGCTGTCGAAATCCTAACAGCCAATCAGATAGCAGTATTTCTTAGACCCTTTTTATAATATGCATTACAATGTGGCTCATGTGATTAACAAGATTGGCCCTATACATTCATCTAA
Source organism: Neoceratodus forsteri (assembly GCA_016271365.2). Classification (NCBI taxonomy): domain Eukaryota; kingdom Metazoa; phylum Chordata; order Ceratodontiformes; family Ceratodontidae; genus Neoceratodus; species Neoceratodus forsteri. Next base: position 567,682,157 of record CM057449.1, on the reverse strand, counting down.
TTTCAGGGCTTCCAGGGGGAAACCTGTAAAATCATGATGTGGCAGCGAGAGGCCAGAGTGGTCGCTGTTCTTGGACCCTACTCGATCATTACATAGATACATAGATACATAGACAGTGTCGGCAGATAAGGGCCTATGGCCCACCCAGTCTGCCCATTTGAGCTTGTAAGTTCAGTTTATGTTTTCCTAGAAGTCTGTTGCCCCTTACCCCTGACCTCCAGAATTCCTTTATGTCTATCCCATGCATTCTTAAATCCCATGATTGTTTCAGCCCCACCACTTCCTCTGGCAGGGTGTTCCACTTGTCCACCACCCGTTCTGTGAAGAAATTCTTCCTCATGTTTCCTCTGAATCGTCCTCCCTCCAACTTCATCCCATGCCCTCTAGTCCTGGAACTTCTTTTTCGCTTAAAAATAGTGTATTCCTGCACCCTGTTCCTCCCTGTGAGATACTTGTATGTCTCTAACATATCCCCTCTCTCCCTCCTTTCCTCCAGGGAGTACATGTTCAGTTCCTTCAACCTGTCTTCATAGGACTTGTGATGCAATCCATGCACCATCTTTGTTGCCCTCCTCTGAACCTTCTCTACCCTGTCTATGTCCTTACGTAGGTATGGTCTCCAGAACTGTACACTGTGCTCCAGGTGGGGCCTCACTAGTGTCTTGTATAATGGAATTATGACCTCCCTTTTCCTGCTGGTGATGCCCCTGCCTATACATCCCAGCATCCTATTTGCTTTACCTGCTGCCTTGTCACACTGTTTCCCTACCTTGAGGTCATCAGGATGATAACCCCAAGATCCCTTTCCTGCTTGGTGCATGCTATATCCTCACCCCCAACTGATATATTGTGCCAGGGTTTTGTGCCCCATGTGCATTATCTTGCACTTCTTTGCACTAATTTCAACTGCCAAACCCCTGACCATTCTTCAAGTTTCTGCAGGTCCCTTCTCATTCTGTTTACATCCTCTGGTGTGTCTACTCTGTTACAAAGCTTTGTGTCATCAGCAAACAGTGAAATTCTGCCTTCTAGGTCCTGTGCAATGTCACTGATGAAGATGTTGAATAGGACTGGTCCCAACACTGATCCTGTGGTACCCACTGGTCACTCTTCCCTCTGTGGAGTGACAGCCATTTACCACCACCCTCTGTGTCCTGCCACCCAGCCAGTTACCTACCCACCACACTACTGTCCTGCCCACACCCATATTCCCCAGTTTGTGTAATAGTCTTCTATGTGGCACAGTGTCAAAGGCCTTGCTGAAGTCCAGATAGGCCATGTCCACTGCCCTCCCTGCTCCACCTCCTAGTCACCCAGTCAAAAATTCAACAGGTTGGTCTGACATGACCTCCCCTGGTGAAACCATGCTGCCTTGGGTCCTGTAGTCCTTTGACAACCAGATTTTCCACCAACCTCTCCTTCAGTAGTGCTTCCATGATCTTCCCCACTACCGAGGTGAGGCTGACTGGTCTGTAGTTCCCTGCTTCCTCTTTGTTCCCGCCTTTGTATAAGGGGACTACATCTGCTGTCCTCCAGTCTTTGGGCACCTCCCCTGTTTCCAGTGATCGGCTAAACAGGATAGCCAGAGGTTCAGCCACCACCTCTCTTAGTTCTTTAAGGACCCTGAGGTGCACCCCATCTGGCCCCATTGCTTTATCAACTCTTATTACTTCCAGTTCCTTCAGGACCCTCTCTTGTGTAAAGGGACTTGTGTCCATTTCTGCACCATTCTCACCCCTTGTACTTCCTTCAGACCCATTACCCTCCTCTTCCTCAGTAAAGACTGAGCAGAAATACCTGTTCAATATGTCAGCTTTACTGTTGTCACCCTCCACAGCCCCATCCTCCCCTTCAGTCTCACTATCCTCCCTTTGTCTTTCTTTTTCACTTATGTACCTGTAAAGGTTTTGTCCCTCTACCCACTGATTTTGCAATGTGTTCTTCTGTCTGAGCTTTGGCTTCCCTTACTGACCTCCCTGCCTCCCTTTGCTTCTCCTGGTACTTCTCCCTATCCCCTTCTGCCTGTGTCTTTTTGTATTGCCTGAATGCAATCTTTTTGGCTTTCACTTTCTTTGCTACCTCTTTGGAAAACCATAATGGTCTCTTCTTCCTTTTCCTTTTGCTAACCTGCTTAATGCATAATTCTGTTGTTCTTGTAATCCCCATTTTAAATACTGCCCACTGTTCCTCAACCCCTGATTCCTGTCCCATTCCTCTTAATGCCTCTTTCAAGTATCTCCCCATTTTCCCAAAGTCTGCCCCCCTAAAATCCAGGATACATGTTTTTGTGTGGTTTGGTTCTGCTCTTTCTGTGATTTCAAACCACAATGACTGGTGGTCACTGTTCCCCAGGTGCTCCCCACTGTTACCCCCATCACACTGTCCCTGTTTGTGAGCACAAGGTCCAGTATTGCCTTCTGCCGAGTTGGTTCCATGACCAGTTGCTTGAGGAAGGCACCCTGAAGGGAGTCCAGGATAAATCTGCTCCTAGTTGATGCTGCTGCTGGGATGCTCCAGTCCACGTCTGGAATATTGAAGTCTCAACCAGTACTACCTCACCTTGTCTGCCATCCTTTGGATGGCTAGCATCAACTCCATATCTGTTTCTTCCTCCTGGGCTGGTGGTCTATAGACCACACCTGTGTGGATGGCTGTTCCCATTTTCCTTTCCAGCTTAACCCACAGTATCTCTCCCCATTTGTTCCTCCTGGATCTCTGTGGCCCTTATGTCATTTTTCACACAGTGCCACTCATCCTCCCTTCCTGCCTGCTCTGTCTCTTCTGAATATGTTGTAGCCAGGTATGGCCATCTCCCAGTCGTGGTTATCATTACACCAGGTTTCAGTGATGGCCACAATGTCCAGGTCTGACTGCACCATGACAGCCTCCAGATCTTCCATCTTGTTGCTAAGGCTCCTGGCATTTGCACAATGGCTTTCCATGGTTTGACCTCCTAGACTGTTTCACTGTTCTACTCCAGCCCCTTCCTTGGTTGTCCTTTATACCTGGTTCTCCTTGCTGTCTGCCCTTCTGCTGAATTTTGGCCCTTTTCTGCCTATCCACCTCTTGGGCACTAATCTCCATCTTTTGCACACTGCTTTGTAAAGATAGCCACTCCTCTGGTTCACTGGTTCCACTGCTAGCTGTGGGGGGTCATCTGCCTGTTCTGGTGATGCTCAGTAGATATAGAGATGACTCTCAGGATACTACAGAGCAAGTATTAGTACATATGTATTCAAACTGTGAAAACAGTACAAGGCAGTTATTTGTTGCGATGACTAACAGTGCAGTATTCCCCCCTTTTCTTTTTTCAGTCCTATCAGGGAGTGGTGAGGGAAATTATGGTATGGCTGTTTGAGACCAAGGTGCATTCAAGTGCACAATCAACCCCATGGGGCAGGTGGAGCAACACTGTGAAGAGAAGCCTAGAGGACAGCATCCACCACCCATCCCTTTGGCACAGGTGGATCAATAGTTGTGTGTGAATATATGACTATAATTCTTCTAGCTGCTACAACCTTAATTTTGTTAATTATTATAATAGTTAATTCTAGCCATCCTGGTAATTCAGTGGTAGTTATATGGCTCACTACACTGGTGATCCGGGCTCAGGAATGAACAGGGGCCACTTGGGGGATGGCTGGGGAATGCAGGATAGAGCATCCCAGGGACAGCCGTGCTGCTTGATGGTGGTGGCAGGGATACTGCATCCCATGGTTTGCTTGCCACCTGATGGAGACTACATAGTAGAGTAGTGATCACACATTGCAGGGAAAGAGACTGTCACTGGATTCTATGCACACAGACATGCCACCGCATGCACGTGTGTGCATCATTGCATGCTGGCACCTTTGGGAGAAAACTGTGGAAAAAGCTTCCCCCATACATGACCAAAATGACAGGCTGACACTTGACTGGTACAGGGTTAGTGGTGGATAACCAGTTAGTCCATGAGAAGGTCAGTGACAAGACTGAGGGTGTTGTCAGGAGAAAGGGCAGACAGGGGACCCAAGGCACAAAAACATAGACAAATAAAAAAAAGAAAAGAACGTGTTTATTCTTAAACAGAACAACCTCTTGTATCTTCTGACCATTTTCAAAAACAATCCTTTATGATTTTTATAATGCTGAAAAGCTATAACATTTGAACTGTTTGTAACTGAAACTTAAGTTTTTTGGGGGGGTGTTTCTTGAAAGCTTTGAGTCTAGCCAACATGAATAGATCTTGACAACACAGTTCTCATGTGTCACTATATTTCTATACATGTCAACATAGGCCCCCAGAATCAGAGCTGGCCATGTGCGCAGTGCACACAGTAGCACTGTTTGTGAGATAGCGCACAGCTGGCTTGAGGGCAATATTGAAACAGTTAGCATACTCCGACAAGAGCGCACTTACTGTCTGAATACGGGGCTGCAGTGACACAGTACATATTGACTAGGTGCTGCACAGATGCAGCCTGTACTGGAATGTGGCCCATAGGAGCAGAATAGAGATAGCACATCCCAAATGGAATAGCACCTGTGCTTCTCCAAGCCATATTCAGCCCAGGCATTTTAATGAGTCCATAGGGCATGCAAGGCATTAAGAGTCATTTACATGCCCATCATGGGCTTATTAGCATGCTGCACAATGCCACTGTACATGGCTGTGCAGAGAAATTGTGCAATGCTGTACTCCCCCCCACCCAGTTACTACCCCTAGAGTAGAATAAACATTCCATCTTGTCCAGTACTTCCCCCAACTCCCTGGTCCCCACAACGCAGAGGGCAGCTCAATCCCACCTGTCCCACCCACTCAGGTTCCTCCACACTATCACTCAAATTGGAACAGAGAGTGGAGTACAGTGACCCCGCAGAGTCCATCTCATTAAATGAGACTGCCACCGCACGCCAACAGCAGACAGAAATATGTTGCGTGTTGATCTTTTAACAGTAAGTACATTCTTGGTGAGGTTCAGCATCCTTAAAAAATATGCAATCTTCCTGCTAAAAATATGTTCATGTCTGACTCTCAACTGAGCCAATATGCTGAAACCATAATGTCCATAGAGGCATGTCAACAATCACACAACAGCTATAACCACACTCTGGTATGGTAATAGTTAAAATTGTGCATATAATGAACTATTCTTTCCACCATAATATCTAAATGCTTGGATGCTGTACTATCTAATTATAATAAATGGCAAGCCCTAATTAAAATTGGTGTGTGTGATTCTCTGTAACTCACAAGTGTGATGTCATGCTCATGTGCAGGATAACTGAGCAACAAAGATTCAGGCCATCAACCAACAAAAAAACTGCTTTTGTTTTCTCCTCAAAACATTCACCACTTTTAAAACCAGCAATCATGAAAAACAGAACATGGGGGTTGTGTGAACTCATTTTCATATATATTTAGTGTGTGATGCCTGAGTAAAGCACTCAAGCATCACTACCGTGGTTTAAGTGGTATTATATTCCCTAGGTGTCAAGTAAAAAACTCATTATACACTCCCCTTCCCCATAATATTCTATCTGTACCTCATCCATTTAGTGCTGATAATGGATTTGGTTAGTACACTAACTGCTCTGCATTTGCAGATAGTTGAAACCATCTGAACTGTCCAGACTTTATTATATAGCATCCACACAACCCTGGTAGGTTGCTGGTGAGGCTACACCTGGAGTACTGTGCCCAGTTCTGGAGTTTCCACCTAAAAAGGACAGGGGCAGGCTGGAGAAGGTACAATGCAGGGTGACCACGATGATTAAGCTGACCCCTTCATTGATCAGGAATCTGCACTTTAAATTCTAACACAATATACTGAGGTCCCAATGCTTTCTTTCTTGTGTGGAAACCCTCTCTGGCTTCATCTTTTAACTTCAAATTTTAACATGCCAATATGAGCTGAGTTCCCACTGCTTGCTCTCTTTCTTGTGTGGAAACCACTCTCTGGCTTCATCTTTTATACAGTATGATCTGGCCCACAACAGGCTCACAGGTGGCCATTGCGGGGCTCAGCAATTAGGGAAAGGTCACACCTCTCCTGTTTGCAGTGCAATTATTAAGGTTCAGAAAGCTCAACTCTGGCTAAAACACAGATATTTTAGCACACTTCTTACAAATGTTTCTTAATGTTTTTTAAATTGTTATACTGGTGCACCTACTGTGTGGCCAAAATCAAAATCAAACACAATAGTTGTAGTATGGAGAAGTATAAGAGATGAAGCCAGAGTGGTTTCAACACAAGAAAGAGAAAACACAGTGGGACCTCAGCTCATTAATGTATACTGTTTCTTAAATGTTTCCTTCCTATTGTGTAGTTTGTTTTGAAATTACATACCTCTACCTCTTATGTATTCATGTACTACAATGTATCTAACTGAATGCACTGCCTATTATGTATTTCCCCCTTCAGATACATTGCTATGTTCATGTTTTTGTTTTTCCCTCCGCTGTATATTGTAACACAATGTATTTCTACTGTATGTAAATTTAGTTATAATTACTGGTGACCCCCTTTATCAAACGGTTTTCAAGGCTCTTCAAAACGCCGTAATAACTCGAAAACGAGTTATTACAGCATTTGCGAAACCGCCTATCTCCTTTGTGTGTCACTTCTGAATTCTGGCCTTTTCATTGGCTCGTGCTCTGTGCGTGGGCGGGCTGAATAGTTTGAAAAAATGGCGGCTCGTTTTTCCGCTTGCCGACGAGCCATTTTTATTTACCACCCTCCCCCATCTTTATTTGATTTTGTATTATTTTATCTGGCTGATCCCACCTTCCAAATACAAAATGAGTATCTGGTTGATCCCGCCGTGTCTCCGGATCGGAAGATGCAGTCGTCGACTCCAAGCTGAATGCTGGACGGACCCCAGTACCAGTCCACAGCTGACAGTTTAAAAAAAAAAAGGTTAGTCTGACAGAGCAAGGGAGAAAGAGAAAGTGTGTGTGTGTGAAAGACAGTGTATGTGAGTAAGACAGTGTGTGTGTGTGTGTGTAGACAGACAGTGTCTGTGTGTGTGTGTGTGTATTAATAGCAGATATACTGAGACACTAAGCAAACTCTGCACCAGTAATTATAAAAAATTAAAAATAAGCAACTGTGTGTATATGGATTTTCCACACACTCGGTGTGCCAGGCTGACCTCCTCAAACCTCTTGAGCTTACGCTCTCAAGGTTTATAGATTCATCACACACACACCTTGGGTGTAAAAAATTCATAACACACAGTTGCCTATCTATTATTCTCTATGTAATCTCCCAGGTTGCACCTGAAAATTGGTATCTAATTGCCTAGTGTGCATACCTGGTTAACAAAAACTAAATAAATAAATGTTCATGTTAATATTTAAAATTAAAAGATGAAGCCAGAGAGTGGTTTACACAGTATAAAGAGAGAAAGCAGTGGCACCTCAACTCATATTGGCACGTTACAATTTAAAGTGTGGATTTCTGACCATTGAGTGGATCACCTTGCCCTTGGTGGTCAGGCTGATCATGATTTGGCCAAATAATGAGATCAAGAACCCTTTAAATGTTAAAATGATGGAATGAAAACCAAGTAAAGCAACTGTATTGACTTGCATTAATTACAGGCTTTCATGCAGCTTTGGGGAGTACTGCTACATAACTATTTGATTTTGGCCACTCACCAGGAGCACTCCAGTGTAACCACTCAGTCCCCTGGGGTTACTAGAATCCCATCAGATTAGCCCTAGGAAGGTAGACAGCTCATTAGGAGCTCTGGGGAGATGACATTGTTGTTTACTCAACTTGCCTGGGCAGAGGATGAATTATGTCATTTAGAATTCTCGAAGCAGCATAAATCACTTTGGAATCAGCTGCCTGGGGAGTTTTAGAGCGTTCAGATGGTAGAGCAGTTAGACTGAGTTAGAGTGTCAGAGTGGCAGGAGGTCTGCCAGTGGAGCTCTGTCACAGGGAGCCCTGGTCATTTCTCACCCTAGTTTGGTAAAATCCTCAGTTTGCTTTCGAAGTGGTGGAAACCATTTGCCTGCAGGACTCTTAGTTTCACTCCAGGGGGAGTGAGAGGGACTGCAATCTCTGGTGGACCCAAGGGATAATCCCCTGAAGGTCCTAAAGTTTACAGCTGCCTTAAAGAGAGACAATGTGTGAGAATCTGACAAGCTACCCGAGAGGAAAAGGTACCTTTCTTTTGTCCTTTCCATACTGGGAGGAAGGAGCAACTAATCTGTGAGTACAGAACTGGAGACTGTTCTCTTAGGAGGTCGTCTGAGGTGTGTATGCCCAAGATAAGGCTAGATCACACCGGTCAGGACCCCTTTTCACCTCAGGGTGCTAATTTAAAGTAAAGTTTGGGAGTCTTTAGCAATTCAGTGGGGACTAAAGACTTCTTCGGGTGTAACCCTGAAGGAATGGCAGAGACTGTTTTGGGGCAAAGGGTGGGAGGAATGCCATCTGGAGTTTCCAATACAGGGCTAACTGGTTCATTAATGGGCACCAAGGTCCCCTGGGCAAAGGCCGATGCCCAGGATGATTTTAAGTGTGTGGCACAGACCACTGGTATACACTTTGAAAATGGAAATGTTCTGAAAGTAGTTTAAGTGTGTGGCACAGACCACGAGCATACACTCTGGAAATGGAAATGTTTTGAAAATGGTTTAAATGTGTGGCACAGACCATGAGCATACATTTTAGAAGAGGAATAGAGATTGTTTTTGGAAAAAGTGCTGCCTAGCAAAGTGTTTCTGCAAAAGAGAGCGTACCTGTGTTGCAATGACAAACCATTGGGGGTCCACCTGTGCTTTAAGTAACGTCTGAGAACAAAGCCATACTGCACAATCCCAGTTACTGCTTTGGACAGTTAGCTTATTACTTCTGTGTGAACATTATTGGGGCCCCTCAGCAGTTAGGTCTAGCATACGCCTAGCATCCTCTCTCCTGAACCTGGTTGTGAATACAAAGGTTCATTTTTAATATTGTACACCAACCCCCACCCCCCCCCATCCTCTAGATAATTAGCCTGGTATAAACTCTAAAGCTAGGAGTGGTACCGACTGAGTAATTCTGCAAATGTTGTGCCATATATGGGGCACTAGTTCTTTTATTGAAGGGTGCCAGCTAGCCAAAGGTGGCATGGGGGTTACACATGTAAATATTTAAACACAAATATTAGCCAGGGTTGAGTTTGCTAAAGCAGTGCCAGGTGATTAAGGACCAGGAGAGCAGATCCTATGAGGGTCAACTAAGGGTGCTGGGCAGGCATTCAACTGAAACTAGACAAACGATGAGGGATATGATAGAGACCATCAAGTTCCTAAAAGGAATTAACACGGTGAACTGAGAGGAGCTACTTACCAGGAACAGAGAAGCTATGACACAGGGTCATGAATGAAGGTTGATGGGCAGTGAAGATTTAAAAAGGATGTGAGGAAGTATTATTGTAAAGAAAGAGTGGTAGAGCCATGGAATGGTCTTCCAGCAGAGGTAGTGGGTGCCAAATCCATAAATGTCTTCAAACATGGCTGGGATAGAGTCAAGGATATAGTAGATACTCAGCGGGAAGAGGGAGGTGGAAACATGGAGAACAAAAGGGGGAATAGTGTAAGCGAAGACCCCACAAAGACAATAGGTCCCATGGTGTGATAGGGTATTACGGGCAGAAGGGTGGACCATCAATCTTTTTCTGCCATCATCATCTGTGTTTCTATGGTAATGGTTCCATCTCACAAATAGGCTTTTTCATACACCTGTTGAAAATATGCAGTACTCTGCTTAAAAAAAAAAAAAAAAAGCCTCGACCCGCTGTTTGGCCTGTTGTGAGACTGCCATTTCATTACCATGTTGTTTATTATGACCGGATGATCTGGATGTGTGACAGCCCTTGCGAGCAAGATGTTGTGGATGATAAAGACACACACAGCATGCTAGCTCTAGAGGAGCTAGATGATGAACATCTTCAAGAAACATTCTGTGTCCTGCCAGAAGGTAAGCTGTAGGAATGTATGTTGATGGGACTGTTGCCTTGGGGGCTGTGTGGTGAGAGGAGGTGTGAATGACAGTCTCTTCATGCAAGTATGGTACCTGTGCTGTGTAGGTGTGGTGGTTATGTTAAATTATGCTGAACTAAATTATTGAAATTCCATGCAAAGAAATGTAGATATGTGTGTGTGTGTTTAGTTCTGTAGGATGTTTTAGTGTAAGTATTTGTACGTGTGCTGGTTCACTCTGACAGCTTCTAATCTTGTTTTGTTTCTCCTTTTCACTCCTATTATCTCTCATAGGATTATATTACATGGGTGATAGCTAATATTTTGTTGTGTAGTCCAAACTAGATTGGATGGGTTCAGTAAACACCTATCTAGAGGGGAAAATGAGGGAAATGACCAATGTCTGTGTAAGTCTTTACATGACTGTTGTAGATGAGAGTGTGTGCATGCAAGAAAGGCAAAGCTGAATACTGGACCAGAGAGGTTAAGGCACTTATCCAAAGTAACAGAATGGCTTGTGGAGATGGTGGGATGCAACCATTGGTCTCCTGGCTCACAGCTCAGTGCTCTGATTACTAGGCTATACTGCAAAGACTCAGAACTCCTTATTGGGAACCCTCAAGTAAAGCTTCTTTGCCTGCCAAATGCTGCATATCAAATCCAAATATCAGCCACAATAATCCGAAGTTTAATACCATGCTCACCATCAATGTTTATTTCAAATTCTACCTGTGTAACCTGATGTGCTGCAATGTTCACAATTATGTTAAATGTTTGTACATATTTTCTATCAAACATTTTATCCACTAGGCTAGACACCCATTCTTATTGATTTCAGTTTAAAATTTTTGGCCAGGAAAGAGACACTAAGCCAAGGTTTCTTTCTAGATGCATCCTGGGAGCACAGGGAAGTTAAGTTACTTGTTCATGGTCACACAGTATGCAAGTGGTGACTGTGGGATTCCAGCCTAGTTCTTCAGGTTTGCAGCTCAGTACTCTTAACCACTACACTATACTGCCTCCCAATATTAGACTCCAGTCTCCAATCGCCTATGTCCCTGCTGCAAGTGCCTCCATTACTTTCTCCACATGGTGGGGCCAGCATGGAGGGCCCATCCTCTCCCCTTTCGAACACAATCAGGTGGGAGCAGCAGGAGGCATAGTGTCCAATGACACTGGACTACTCCCATCTGTCTGTTTTTTCCTCCAGTGTTTTTACCTCTCTCTCTCCCCAACACCAAAGTGGTAGACACAGCACACTGCAGGCCTCATACACATGCAGCATGCCCCTAACAGAAAAACAAACTCCAGAGCTTGCTGTTGGGGGTCTCTGTGATGGTAGAGTGTAGTGCTATCCATCCCCAGGCTGGTATTAGCTGCCTTGGGCAGCACTTCTAACAGATAGCTGCCTGATTGCCAGCATCCTGACTCACTCCCTCTCCTTGATCACTGGCATAGTAACACTGACTGGGCCATTAGACAGCCCTACTGTGCCTATGCTGTATTTTAGGGTAGGTTTAATTATTCATTTAACAGTGAAAGGTTCATGAAAAGCAGTAGCCTGAGTCTATCTTGAAATACTCTATGGTTGGCCAGCCCAGTGGCATAGAGGGTTGAGGCACTATAATGTGCCCTACCTCTCCCATGCTGGTGACACAAGTTCGGGAATGAGCTTGGGTTGCTGGGGGTCAGCTGGGAGGGGGGCTGGGAGAGGAGTGAGCGGTTGCCTGGCAGCTTTCTTCTCTTGAATTGTGGAGGTAAGCCATCCCAGCTCTTGGCTGCCACCAACTGGAGGTCCGGGTGGTAGTGCCAATCCTCAGGTGGCTGGCAGTTCACTGAGTGAGTGGAACAGGGTTGCAGCTCTGGAGTGCATGTGCAATCCGTGTTTGCCATAGTCCAGGGGTGGGGGGCAAAAACCTCAGAGAAAAATGAATGGGGGACTGGGTTTCATGAAGCTCTGCCGGAGGCACCACAGTCCACCCTGCCACTCCAAAGGACATTTGGAGAAGGAGCAGAGAGCAATCGCAGGTCATCGAACAGCACCCAGGACAGGCTGAACAAGCAGCTGGCCCAAACCAGGAGCATAAAAATCTTTACAAAAAAAAAAGGAAAAGACATACTCTCTTTGGTTGGTGAATCACATAACTTCAATGCCTGGGTCAACGATGAACTCTCACCATTTGGTCAAGACTTCCTCTGACTTATGTCTTCATTGGGCTTCACACAGGCAGTTGCCTCTGCAACTCACATTAAAGGCCACTCATTGGATCTGATTTTCCTCCTGGAGATGGAAACCTCCAACTTGGTGGTGGAACTGATCAGATGGTCTGATCATCGCATCATAAGGTTCAGCTCCTTTGCTCCCCCTTATAGACCTGCCCCTTTGGAGACAGTTCAGTACTGCCCTTTGCGGGGTTTGATCCCAGATGGTCTTTTGGCAGAACTGGACCTATCGGGATTACCAGGTGCAAGTGAGGGTCCTGAGAACCTTCTACAAGCCTATAATTGGGCTGTGATGGGGGCTCTGGACACCTTGGCTCCTGTCCGGGTTCACCCTCTCACCCTCCGCCCTTGGTCCCCCTGGTTTGATGGGGCCTTGAGGGAGCTGAGGTGAAAGGGGTGAAGGTTAGATCGTAGCTGGCGGAGAACCAGCCTGGATGCCTACAGACTTAGACTGATGGAATATTTTAGAGACTATCAGTCGGCAATATCCTGTAAGAAGGCAGAATTCCTGTCCAGGGAGATGGCTGCAGCTCAGAATCGACACAGCTCAGCTCTTTCGAACTATGGACAGACTGTGCAATCCAGCCTGTCTGCAAATTCAGAGAGTGTCTTCCCTTTGCGGGGAAGGTTATTGAGAAGGTTATAGCAATACAGTTGGAGAGCCACCTTACTATCAATGAGATCTACGATCCTCCCCAGTCCAGTTTTTGTAAGAGCCATAGCACCAAGACCACTTTGGTTTGGGTGCTGAATGATCTCCTGCTTTCAAGAGACCAGAAATTATGTACCATCTTGGTATTTCTAGATCTCTCCTCAGCTTTTGACACCGTGGACCATGGGGTGCTGCTGGAACACCTTTGTGTCATCTGTGGCCTGTCTGGTATAGTCCTCAGATGGTTCCATTTCTTCCTCACCGGCAGATCACAGAGAGTGGTCTCTATTCCTCTGAGGCATTCTCTCTGCCATGTGGGGTGCCACAGAGCTCCGTGCTGTCCCCCATGTTGTTCGTGGTGTATATGCTACCATCAGAAGGCATTGTAAGGTGGTATGGGCTGAGGTTTCAATGTTATGCAGAAGATACACAGCTCTACCTCACCTTCACACCCGACCAGGATAGTGCGCTCATTGTGTTTAACAACTGTCGGGAAGATATCCAGGATTGGATGAATACCAGCGGGTTGAAGCTGAATTCCGGTAAGACCGAGGTGTTGGTGGTGGATCCTGGTCATGGCTAGAGAGGTCAGGAACATGTTATTCCTCAGGGCTTTGGCTAGGAGGGTCCCTGTTACCGACCTCTGAATGGGTGCGAAATCTGGGGATATTACTTGACAATGGTTTGACACTTCATTCCCAGCAGTGGTCAAGTCCTCCTTTTACCATCTGAGGAATATCACCCAGATTAAACACCTAGTTCTGTCTGGTGACCTTCCAACTTTGATCCATGCTTTTGTGACTTTGCTCCTGGACTGCTGTATCTCCCTTTACCTAGGGCTTCCAGGGGTTGATATCCATCACTTGCAGCTGGTGCAGAATGCTGCGGCCAGGCTGCTGTCTGGATCATCCCGATCCAGCCATATTATGCCTGTGCTGTGTGAACTGCACTGGCTGCCAGTTCAGTGGCAGATCACCTTCAATGTCAGTTTACTGACCTTTAAAGCCCTGCATGGACAGGGACCAAGCTATCTGCAAGAGCTGCTGCATCCTTATTGCCCCTTCCGATCGCTCCGCTCGACCAACGAGGGATTGCTGGAGATTCCCGAGGTATGATTAAAAACATCTAGTTCATGGGCATTTTCATTTGCAGCCCCAACCCTGTGGAATTCTCTGCCTTGTCGGATACGTGAGTGCCTGACAGTGGAAAGCTTTAAGACTACCTTAAAATCATATTTATTTGAACTTGTTTTTAGTGCCGTCTTGTAATTGGACTTCTATTCTGAATTGTATTTAAATATTACAAATTTATTTTTGTATTTTATGGTTTTAATTGTAGTTTATTATACAGCGCTCTGGTACTCAGTGAAAAGTGCTACATAAATAAAGGTCATTATTATTATTGTTATTCACTACTTAAAAACATTCCATTATATACTGTGCCCATACTTGCACAGTGATGAAAGACATTGCACCTTCACATCTGCAGCTATGATTTTCTTGTTAACAGTGCATTCTAAATTGCCCACTATAAATTGTTGCCAGCAGTTGATACATGTTTTCATTTTCCCAACCTTTCTGACCAAGATTTGAAGCCGTATTTGCCTTGAGAAAAGAAAGGTTGGATATCCAACAGACTTTCCAGTGCCCTGAAGACTTAGGAATCTGGATTTATAAATTGTTTAATTTCAAGAAATACTGCATAGTTAGGCTTTCTGTTTCTCTGTAACATCAGGCCAGAGAATTACAGACCAAACTACAAAGAAGTGTTGTGTTTTGGAATCTCTTCCTAGCTGAAGATCTGTATTCATAGAAGGATACGTTTGGCTAACATTAAAGGACTGACCCCTACAGCATCATAAGTTGTTAATAAATGGAACAAGTCCATTGATTTCAGTAGGTAGGAACCTGTGACATTTTGACCCAGAGGTACAGCAGCCAAATGTGCTTCCTACTGAAACACAATACAGCTGTTTGAGAGCATAGGGTACAAACACGGACTCATTTATGTTGGCACATAGGGGTTCTTGGGGTGGAGGCAGATAATAAAGATAATTACCTAACTGGTGCTTATGTAAGAGGATCCAACCCTGCATTATAAAATGTGTTAAGAGAAACCAAGATCTGTGATTGGTCAGATATGATCACATGGCCGTGTGTTATTTGGCACAAGAGCACTAGTCAGAAATACTTAATTTCTGAACCATTACTCAGTTCTTAAAATTCAAACCGGAGAAACCATTTTATAATGACACTAAGGAACTCCAGAGTGTGTATTTGTGGGATAACGGCACTTCTCATGTATTGTACATAAGGCACTGAGTGTTGCTTTGTACCTCACTTCCTGAAGTGTGTCATTATCCCACTATAATGTATACCATCATGCCTTATTGTCTAATTTGCAGGGTTCCATTGTGAGGAAGGCTGCAGTGGTGGCTGAATTCCACTGCTACCTGGATTAAGACTTAGGCAGCACCATTAGAAGTAGAAAGAGAAACTGTAGAAAAGGGGGAGAAAAATATTGAAAATATTGTGGAGAACCTGTGCTTTGGGGGGGGGGTCTGGCAGGGTGATCGGAGTTGTGTTCAATCTAACAACAGCCCAAATCACCCCATAGTTGTCTTTTGGGCTCCTTTTGAATTATTACACTATAGTACTTGGTTTAGGACACACAATATCAGGGTTTGGGTCAGCAAAATGTAGGAGTAAGGGGCTAAAGCCAAAACCCTTCTCTGTACGTTCTAAGGCTGATCTCTGACTACTATGCTACATATTCAAATTTCAGATGAATACTTCATAATATTGAGCCCTATTAACAGAGTGTTTACTGTTGCCCAGTGGGATCGCTAGTTTTGCTCTTTCATTTTTTTGGAGGTGGTGTCAGCCTAGCTCAGTGTTATTATGCTAGGTCAGGTTTGCCTTTCCAGTTAGCCCTACTTTTAAATATGAAAGATATTAAACTCTGTGCAATTAGTTTCTAGAGGTGTCCTTCTATGTTTAACCTCTGCCTTTGTCTCCAAGCGTTTGCATAACTTTAATGACTTTATCAACATAAGGCTACACCACCTCGCCATGAGAATTACACATTCACTGTATCTGCCAGACAGTTAATATTATTCTTGACACAGTCTGCACAAAAATTCAAATACTATACTTTGGCTACCATCTAGTGGCCATTGGTCATGTTTGCATTGCTCTGGCAAAAATCAAAAACTTAGATTAACCTCCTTTTTCAAAGCCTGTGTGCCCATCCTTGGAACTAGAACCACTTATAAGGGGGAATATTCTTTCAACAATGGGGTTATCTTTAAAGGCCAAAATGTTAAAATGTCGGGAGAGGAGAATTGAACTGACAAGTATGCAATTATTAATAAATGTCAGATATTCTAATTTTCTTAATCATACACAATCTAGTTTAACTTTATTATGAAAGAAAGAATACTGCAGTTAAACAGAAAGAGCAAAAGCATGTAGCAAGTCAATGTATGAGATCATTAATCAGCTGTTTCTCTAACTATATACAATGAATCTCAGGATTTTTTTTAGTATAAATGTACTCCTGCGTCTTGGCCTAAATGATGCAGGACTTGCATCAGAAGACATATTTATTTATTTAGAAACATAGAAACATAGACTTTGATTGCAGATAAGGACAGCTTGGCCCACCCATTTCCTTATCTATTGGATAAGCTGCAGATTCTAATTAACAAACAGCCTACTTCTTCCTAACCCCCACCAGAATTGCTTTATGTCTGTCCCATACAGTCTTGAATTCCTCCACTGTAGCTGACCCCACGTCATCCTCAGGAATGCCATTCCATGCGTCCACCACCCTCTCCATGAAGAAATACTTCCTCACATTGCCACTGAGCCATCCCCCCTCTATCTTCAAATTGTGCCCCCTTGTTCTTGAACATCTCTTTTTCTGAAAAATGCTATTCTCTTGGACTTTGTTGATTCCCTTGAGGTACTTGAAAGTTTCTATCATGTTCCCCCTCTCCTTCCTTTCCTTGAGGGTATACATATTAAGCTCCTTTAGTCTCTTTCTTCATATGGCTTCTGATGCAGAGCCTGCACCATTTTAGTTGCCCTCCTCTGGACTGCCTTCATCCTGTTTATGTACTTGTGGAGATGGGGTCTCCAGAACTGCACGTAATACTCCTGATGGGGTCTCACCAACTGTCTGTACAGAGAGATAACAACTTCTTGTTTTTTACTGGTGATGCCTCTCCCTATACATCCCAGTATCCCTCCAGCCCTTCTTATTGCCTTCTCACATTGCTTGCTTACATTTAGGTCATCTGATATGACTGCCCCTAGGTTCCTTTCCATTTTTGTTGTTGTTAGTACTCCCCCCCCCCCCATTGTGTACTCTTCCTCTGGGTTATTGTTTCCCAGGTGCATTACTTTGCACTTATTTGCATTGAATTTAAGCTGCCATACTTTTGACCATTCCTCCAGCCTTGTCAAGTCCCTTTTCATCCTTTCCACCCCCCCCCTTGTGTATCAACCCTGTTGCAGATCTTTGTGTCATTTGCAAAGATGCATACTTTTCCTTCAAGTCCCTCTGCAATGCCACTTATAAAGACATACTAAAGGACCGGTCCCAGTACTGAACCCTGCGGTACCCCACTAGTAACTCCCCCTTTCTTTGGAGTGGACTCCGTTTACTATTACCCTCTGTGTCCTGTTGTCCAGCCAACGTTTTACCCAGGTACCACCCTGGGACCCACTCCCAGGCTGGTTAACTTGTTTATTAATCTTTTCTGTGGGACTGTGTCAAATGCCTGGCTAAAATCTAGGTAGGCCATGTCCACAGCCCCTCCCTGTTCTACTACTTTGGTCACCCAGTCAAAGAAATCTATTAGATTCATCTGACATGACCTTCCTACTGTGAATCCATGCTGTCTTGGGTTCTCTGCCCCGCTGGCCTATAGGTACTCAACAATTCTTTCTTTCAGAAGTAATTCCTACATTTTCCCTACCACTGAGGTCAACCTAATATGTTTGTAGCTTACTGCATCGGCTTTGCTCCCACTTTTGTGAAGGGGAATCACATCTGCCCTCCTCCAGTCCTCAGGTACCACACCATTCTCCCATGATTTGTTAAAAAGGGTAGTCAGCGGTGTCACTAGTTCTCCCCTTAATTCTTTTAGAATTCTGGGGTGAATACTGTCAGGTCCCATTGCTTTGTCCGCCATCAGTTTTAGGAGTTCTTTCAGAACCCTTTCTTCTGTGAATGGACTTGTATCGACCCCTCTATCCAGAGTGCTTCTTTTGATTGGATTATGTACCTCCCCCTCCTCTTCTTTTGTAAATACTGAGCAGTATTCTTTCAGTATCCCTGCTTTTTCACTGTCACCCTCTGTTAACCCAACCCCCCTTTTTTAAGCCTCACTATCCCTCCCTTGGTCTTTCTTCACTCCCTAATGTACCTATAAATTTATTTATTTATTTATTTATTTATGTATGTAGTTATTATTGATGAGGATTATAAGTACCGTTGAGCTGAGAGCTCTTTTACAAAGGTTCCACATCAGAGGGTAGTGAGGACAAATCCAGATAAAAAGTTAAAACTAGGACAGAGCAAAAATTACAGCAGGAGGAAATTACATCATTTTGAATTACAACAGGAAGGAGCTACATCATTTAGACTACAGGTTGTACAAGAAGACATTGGGCTAGATATTCAGACTGCGCCAGGCAGGGGTGCAAGCCAGAGCATAGTCCAGGTGATATTCAATGGTGCTGTGCCACGGCTCAGCACCATTGAATATGGCACTAGGGGCACCTGCACTGCGCCAGTGCAAGTGCAGGTGCGCTAGGCGCATCAACCATGATATTCAGTGCTGGGCATGCAAATGAAGCCATTATACATGCAAGGCACAAATGGAGTCATTTGCATGTCACTATGGCCCCATTTGCATGTGGTGCACTGATCCCCCCTGACTTGCACCTGGTGCCCTGCCAGGCTGCAGCCGTTGGGAACCGAAGCCCCCCTGCACCTCGGCGGGCACCATACCCCATCGCCCGATCATGGGCATATGTGGAAAATAACCCTGGTGGTGCAATGGACCCTATCCCCTGCCAGATCATGAGCATAAGTATAAAATAACCCTGGTGGTCCATTGGACCCTACCCCATTGCCCGATCATGGGCATGATGTAAATAAATCCATGGTGATCCAGTGGACCCTACCCCATCACCAGATCACGGGCATAATTACAAAATAGTCCTGATGGTCCAGTGGACCCTATCCCCTGACTGATCGCAGGCATATTAAGAGAATAACCCTGGTGGTCCAGCTGTAGCCCCCTCTCCCCACCACCACTGAGCCCGCCACCCTGCAGCCCCCGGTCAACAGCGGGAAGCAGCTCCCTGCCCACAAGCCACCCAGCCGCCCACCAACTAACAGCGTACAGTACAGCTCTATGCCTAATTGGTCCACTGCATTTACATTTCAGGACTGTGTAGTATAGTATGGTCTGCATGCCCATTGGCCCACGCAATGGACCAATATGTGTACAGCCTTACTGTACACTGTCAGTTGGTGGGCAGCCGGGCAGCTTGTGGGTTGGGAGCTGCCACCCGCCACTGACTGGGGTGGTGCAGGGTGGCGGGGCTCAGTGGGGGTGGGAGGGGGGTACCACTGGACCACCAGGGTTGTTCTCTTAATATGCCTGCAATCGGGCAGGGAATGGGGTCCACTGGACCACCAGGGCTATTTTGTAATTATGGCCGTGATTGGGCAGGGGATGGGGTCCACTGGATCACCAGGGCTATTTTGTAATTATGCCCGTGATTGGGCAGGGAATGGGTCCACTGGACCACCAGGGCTATTTTGTAATTACACCCATAATTGGGCAATAGGGTAGGGTCCACAGGACCACCAGGGATTTATTTGGATCATGCCCGTGAACAGGCGGGGTGGCACGATGCCCCCTGGGCAGGGGGCTCATGGACTGTATCTTGGGTGGTCAGATGGCCACCCACAGCAGGCAGCTGCCGTGTTGCACCCAGCAATGTGGCAGCCCACCTGTGGATGTCCCTGACTTGTTCTCAGATTCGAGGGGCTCAACATTGTGCCCCCCTGTGCAGCACAAGGTGGGTTTGTGCCTGCATATTGCACATTGTGTACATCCTGGGCTAAATATCGGGATGTGCTGCATATGCATGGGCACGCCCCACGCACTTGTGCTGCATACATTACTGGTGCGCCCCGGTATATCAAGAGTTGCGCAGTGCAGCCAGCCCCTTTGAATATCGCACTGGGGCACATCGGAGGTTGCACATGGTGCAACCCTGTTGCACCATGCGCAACCCCTTTGAATATCCCACCCATAGTAGAAATATTGAGGCAAAATCACTGAGAGCAATACACAGTCCACTAGAAGTCCAAAAGGCAAGTAAATTTTAATGTGTACAAGATGCTTGGCATGAAGACTGTGGGTAGGGCAGGTCTGCCAAAGGAGGCATCATTAAGTGAAGGGGGTTAAGGAGGGTAGTAGGGCAAGAAAGGAATGAGCATGGTGGGAAGCAGAGGAAAGAGAAAGGCAGGTTCTGGGTGGTAGAGATAGACAAGGTGATAATGGCAAGGATTCAAGTGCAAAGATCAAGTCTAGAGTAGTGAACAATCAGAGGTGCCCTAAGTTGGGCAGTCACAGGTACAGAGTGCTGAGAGGTGCTGCCGAAGCTTATGTTTAAAAGGCCCAAGCTTAGATTCAAGAAGTATATCACAACCAAGATAGTTGAGCCAAGTGGAAGCACAGTACTCAAAAGATCTCTGCCCTTGGGAAGTACAGCAGAAAGGGACCTTATAAGGCTTTCTGTAGGTACCCCTGTTCTGGCGAGGGTTCATTGCAAGGCTTAGGAGATTCTGGACCCCCAGTGGGGTGAACTCTAATGCCGTTTCTTTGGCTAACAGGCAGGTGTGATACTGAAGCCTACCTTTCAGGTGTAGTCATCCTGTCTGTGCATATAAATCACATGTATACTTGTGGGCCCTGATGATTAGCCTGTAGGCTTTATTCAGTGCCATGGCTACCCTCTTCAGTGAGGAGTCAGATGCATCCCCATAAACTACTAAGCCGCAGTCGATAGTGAAGATGACTGAGCTGTTCAATGCTAGCCTAACAGCCTCAGCAGTCATGCAGTGTTTGTGTCTATATAGTAAACCTATTTTTGCAGTAACAGCTTTGGCTACATAGTCTATATGGTTAGCAAAAGACAAGGCATTGTCAATAGTTACTCCTAAGTATTTGAAGGAGTTGACCAATTCAAGAGGGGTGCTCAGGTTGTTGAGGATGGTGAGCTGGTAGGATTTGTGTTTATTATAAGGAGAGGCAAAGGTCGTGATCTTTGTTTTTTTATAATTTAGGAGGAGCTTGTGCTCCTGGAACCAGGTCTTGACATTAGAGAAATTCATTTGAAGTTGTTTCTCCAAGAGAGAAGGATGGGGAGAGATTAAACGATCTCAATATGTATACACTGGAGAAGAGGAGGGAGAGGGGGACATGAGTGGAACCTTTAAGTATCTTAAGGGCTTGAACAAGGTGCAAGTGGGAGACATTTTTAGTACAAGAGTTGCACAAGGACAAGGGGGCATGATAAGAGATTGGTAGGTGGCAGGATAAGGGGAAATGTGAGGAAATTCTTCTTTATAGAAATGGTAGTGGATGCTTGTAATAGTCTACCCCAGGAAGTGGTGGGAGCTAGCACAGTGGGGGAATTCAAAAATGGATGGGATAGACATAGAGGAACCCTAGATCTGTGGAAGAGAGGCAAAAGCCAATGGCCATGTAGGGTCAGTGGCCGCTGATGCAGGCAACAACTATGGACAGACAAGGTGGGCCTAGTGGTCCTCATCTGCCTTCAACTACTATGTTACTATGTTATCCTGTCCGGCATTTCTAATTGAATGCAGTACGATACAGCAGAGTTTGGACCCTGCCCAAGCTTCTACAGTGCAATATGCTATATAACTCCACCACACTTGATTTTTTTCAACTGAAGTGGGTAGGTTCAGATGCTAATATGGCCAGATCTGAAATAAACAGTCTTGTGATGAAGAGTTCTGATGATCCCATAAACAGTAAGAGAATTTAATGTTTTTATGGTCCCTACAGATTCTCCTTCAGGTGGAGGAGTGTGAATCTGATGAGTTTATCTTGTTAGTTCATATTGAACTGAGCTTAACAGATGGGAGAATGAAGAGACATCAACTGTGGTGGTACATATTGGCATCAGTGATATAGGCAAAAATAAGAGGTCATGTCACATAGATTTTTTGAACTAGGTAGGAGACTTAGAAGCCAGCTCTCCAAGGCAGTATTCTCTGACATATTACCAGTCCCTCATACAGGGCCAGTTAGGATTGAGACCAGACAATTGAATGTGTGGCTAAAGGTTTGGTACAGGGAGCAAGGATTTGTATTTTTCACATACTGGAACGTTTTTCTGGGACAGGAAAAGCCTGTGTAGTATGGATGGAAATCACCTGAACCCAGAAGTGGTGCACTGGCACACATGATTGATAGAGTGATAAGGAGTCTTTAAACTGGGACAGGGGTGGGTAGGTCAATGAACATACAAGCCTAAAATGGTACAGGGGGTACAAATGCCTGCATGACGGAGAATGAGAAAAGCACAAAAAACAAGATGGATAAGTTGGAGGTTGAACTTCTTGAGGCAAGCTACAATGTAGCAAGACTCACAGAGATCTGGTGGAAAGTGGGAATATGCTGGGATGCAGGGTAGATCGGTAAAGTTTCTTAAGGAAGGACAGGCTGGTTTAGAGGACTGGAAGGGTTGCTTTCAATGTTGAGAAAGAGATTTAATTTAGCAGAAAAGAGTGGGTGAGGAGAGATAGGAGCATTGCAAAATGCTTGTTCTGGAGTTAGGCTCCATGGGAGGCAAAAATACAATTTTGAGGGTATGTTACAGATTGCAGGTAGTGCAGCAGAGCATAACTTGGAATTGGCAAATGAAATTTAAAGTCTGACAACTGTGTGACCCATGGTTCTTATGGGGAATTTCAAACCCCTGGTATTGACTGGGAGGTGAAAAGTGCCCAAGGGAAACTAGGGAGAAATTTGTTATCAAGTCAAAAAGGACTGTTTCCTTCTTCAGTATGGCAGGCATGGGGTAAGAGGGGATGCATTTCTTGATCTGCTACTGGGTAGTGGAGATGACACGGACAAAGCAGTAATGGTTGGTTATCCTGTTGGTTACTATGTTCCCCTTGGTTACTAGAACCCCTTTTTTTTTTTTTTTTAGTGTAGTCTAGGTAGGTAACCCGAGCAACACAATGGCAAAATCCCTGTAGGGCTTCCTTAAGCCATCTGGTCAGCTCTGCTGAGCAGAGAGTTCCAAAATAGAATTCAGAACTCTCACAGCAGCATGACCCACAACTATGAGTGCTGCAGTTGGGATTTGATCTCAGAGTCAGTTTGAGAGTTCAGTTCGAGTGAGTCAGTTGATGTTCTACCTGTGGGCAGGCTGAGTGCCAGAGGGAGCCCCTCATTACTTTTTACCCTAGTTCATTAACAGAATGTTCTGGATGCCAGATCATGGCCACTCCTGTCTTCTGTGTAATGCCCCCAAGGGGTGAATTCTTCAGAAATTTCCTTTGGGACTGGTAACAGTGAGTAACTACTAAGACCATCCCCCATCTGTCAAGATTTGTGTAAAAGTGCTGCCCAGGACTGGCATAGCCAGGGCAAGTCCTCCAGTCATGGAAATGCATTGTGCTTTGTACAATTTAATTAGGGAGTTACCGTAGGCACTGCCCTCCCTGCTGGGATTGTATGCCCACGTGGTAACTCTCCCTCAAGATGTTTTGCTTTTGTAAAACCATATTGTGTGTGCGCTCACATCTTGGACAATCTCTGTCCTGACCCATTTGCCCAAAAGCAGGATGGCTGGAAAGCTAAAACTGTTTGTACTTGCAGTAAATTACTGCAGTGTTGTGGGATCTAGTGTACCTTTGCTCATCACCTGCATAAGCCCCTGTAGACATCAACTTTCTGTCAAACCAGCTTGTCAGAAATAAAGCCATACTGCATGACTCTACTCTTACTTGTGGATATTCAATCTGTGTAAGTCATGTCTAAGTTACTGGGGCCCCCCAGACTAAGTATTGTCCATCATTGCCAAGGTCCTTCCCTGGGATTCAGAAAAAATAGAAATGTTGTTATGTGCCTCCCCCCCCAACTCCCTAGTTAATGAGTCAGGTAATCACCCTTCAGCAAAGGGCGAGGACTGTCATTATGTTGCCAAGGTGGGTAGAATTAAATAAATGGGGGCTCGTCCACAGATTTTGGGGCTGAAGGTTGCCGTGCATCGGCATAGTTGTGTTTTTTGTCTGGTGGTGGTGCACCCAATGGAAGAAGTGCTTGTGGAGAAAGAAATTTTCTGAACTGCACTAGTAGTCTAAAAAATAAAACAAAATGTTAAGTTTTGCTGTTTAAATTCCTTCACAGTGGAAGAAGTATTTGTGAAGAAAGAAAGTTTCTGAACCGCACTGGTAGATTAAAAAAAAAAGTTCAGTTTTGTTGTTTAAATTCCTTCCCAGTCAGCTCAAGATGTGCTTGAGAAAAATGAGAAAGTGTGCCCCTGACCATTTGCATGGTGTTGTGTGACTGGACAATGTCAAGTAATCCCCGCTTCCAGGCTTGGAGTCATGTGTTGGTAAACTCAGCACTCATGAGGAGTGCATGGAGAGTGTTAAGAACTGCTTTGAAATCTGTGGGAAAAGCCGGTGAAACTTCATAGTGGAAGATATCTCGGGCAACCTGACAGGCAAACTCTCGCTGAAACGGAAGATCGCTCGGTCCGGTATCAAGATCCAGTGCTTTCGGTGTCAGTCACCACGCGAGACTGTCCCAAGTCATTGTGAGTGACAAGTCATTGAATCTGCATCAGCCACAGCAAAAGGACTTGAAGCAATCAGCAACTGTAATTATTTCAAATCAAATGCATTTGAAACAAAAATGTTATGGGCAGCTGAAGATGTGCAATTTTCTGATCATTTGCAAATACAACTGTGTAAAATGAGCATAGAGAAAGTTTGGATGATGTAATGCCAAGTTTCAGTGTTATGTAATGGCAGGGGAGAAAGAAAGGGCACACAAACAAAATAATACAGGACTTTGTGTAGGGAGATAATGCAACAAGTTAAAGCTCGACTCTGTTGTATGTATTCTTTACAGTGTTCAAAATGGCCTGTGGTCAGAGGAAGAAGCCAGGGAGGTGGTTTCCGATTCAAGTCAAGGCCTGGATGACCAAGAAAATGCATGATCTGAGAATGTTTGAGGAGGAAAACTATTGTGTGGGAGCCCCACTGCATGTAGCATTTCCTGCATTGCTAGTCAGCATATGCCTGGTGTGCCTCAGAGTCTGAAGTGATGTGTTTGTGATACCCCACTGCAGGGATTGAAAAACAAAATATGGAATGGACATGCCATACAGTCCTTTCAGGGCACTTGTTTGATGTGCCCATTTGGCTCCCAATTGGAATGCAAATGTAGAATCCCTGCCAGAGTCTCAGAGTGAAGAATTCTGTGAGGATGGGCCTGAGGAGGTTTGCCAAGAATTCTTCAGAGGTCTGCATGAGTAGAGTGGAACTTCTGTAATGGACCATGGCCCCTTGGCCGAGGAAGTTGCTGGATGGGTACAGACTGAGGAGTGCTCAGGGTTGTCACCTCTGAGGGAAGGGGACACAAGTCTAAGTGTTTTTGGGTTGGATGAGAAGCTGGAAGACCTCACCAACTGGGAGCCTGATGCCTCCTGCAGCAATAGAGAATGGGTGTTCTCGTTATGCTAACCAGAAACTGACTCCTGGAGAACACACACGGACATTGCTGAGCCAATAAATAGTGCACCATACATGCCTGAGATGGCTGATTCTGGTGAGGAAGTCTTGCCACCAGAAGTTGTTGAACCTGCTGTGCCCTCTGAGGGAATGGCCCCATACTTACAACCAGAGAAGAAAGGGGGAACAGTAGCATCATGTCAAAATGGAAGAGATATCTGGGAAAACCAGATCTGGCCACCTCCAGGCCAGGCTGGGGAAAGGCATCTACCCAAGAGCAGTAAAGAAGAAAGGATCATTTGGAGGAAGGCTGAGCAGGTCTTCTAGAAAAGCATCCTTATCAGCCTCTATCGATGTGGGAGGAGATAGAACGTAGTAGAGAGTGCATTACACTAGAGCTTACAGAAGAGGCCAGGGACACAGTTTGGTGGAGGTGGTACTACTGGAGTGGAGAGGCCGGAGCCACTGAAATGGACTGTGTGTGTCATAAGAGAATTAAAACTTGGAGAATGGGACACACCCTCCATCTAGAGGCTGTAATCATAACAGATCTGGATGGAAATGAGACTGTCCATTCAACGTCCGTGAAACGACCAGATGGAACTACAGTGTACTGCCACCATCCCAGGTAGTATTCATAAAAAGGTTTCTGGATGTGCCAGATCTGTAAAAAGTTGCTTGCGTTGGCATTAAAGACCCATCAGAGACTGTAAGCTGTGGTCAGTGGGCCTCATGTCTGCAAGCAATCAGCCAAAGAATCAGAAGATTAATGTTCATCATCCCCCTGGGAGAATGAGGGATGTCCTTGACTGCAGTTTCTTCTTCTTTTTCTGTTGAACAGATGCATGACCTGAACCGGAGGTCATGGAGAGGTTGGGGTTTTGAAGATGTAACCTACAACACAGTAAGCCTGAGATCCAGGTCCTGTTTGATTACTGAGGTGGCTCCATGAGCAGTCTGCACGTCTGAACTGGTAGGGCTGTGTTTCTGTCATTTTCTTTGATAACTGTCTTTCTAAGGAGGCAATGAAAAAACACCCTCTTAGTCCTGTGGACTTAGTTCTTGACATTCTCCAGTAGGACACGAGCCTGAATGCAAGAACTGTTTTGGACTAGTTATGCCATTTCCAGAGACATTCTTATCTTGACTGTGAGTGCTCAGTAAGAGACATTGCAGCCCTAGTTTTGACTCTAAGGTCCCCCCTTCCTCGTTTTGTAATGCTCTTGTACTTTCATACCACTTTTTATGAAAAAAAACTTTTTCAAAAACTTTTTTGAGTCAGGTAGTATCTGTCTGTGTTGTGTGTTTTGCATGCTTTTCTCTTTTGCAGGTGCTTCTGAAAAAAAAGGATGAAGGGGATCATAGAGCTTCAGCTGAACCTCTTGCGGGTGCTTCATGGTCTTCCTGAAATGGTTTTAAAATGTGTTAACAATAACATGTTAGGCATTACGTGTGTTTAAAAGTGTAAAGTGTGTAGTTTTTAGCTTTTGGAACTTCATAGCCATGTCATGCATATGTTCTTTACAAGGTACAGGTTTGGTAATGTTAATGGTTTAGGTTGCCCCGTAGTGTAGTGTAGTGCAGTATAGTGGGTAGATAACCATTCCTTAGTATGCGTCCAGTGGTGGAGTTGGGGGAGTGCTTGATGGAATACAGGCTCTTGGCACCAACTCACGGGGGTGGGGATCAGTCATGTCCCATTAGGAAGTAGCCTCTGGTGGCCACAGATGGCTTCAATGGAGGAAATCCTAAGCTAGTTGTCAGCTATGGCTGAAGGTTCCCCAAAAGGGCTCCATGTCCTCTATGGTGACCTGCCTATGCTGGTCATAGGTAGGGGAGGGAAGCGCCACCCTCCCCATAGCATACCCAGAGGTGGATAGCCTGTGTTGCCATCCAAACCCCTTGCTGTAAAAAGGAATGTTTCTGGTGGCAGTGAGTGTAACACCCACATTCTCCTGGGTTACTAGAACCCAGTTGTTGTTTTTTTTAGTGTAGTCTAGGTAGGTAACCTGGGCAACACAAGGGTGGCTGGGGTATTACTACGAGAGCCTTCTGCTGTAGGGTGGGAGTTTTAGTGGTTAAGTGCCTGGGCCATCCAGCTGTCAGAAGATGGCCAGGGGGACCAGATGCTATTTTCTAGCCATTTGGGGCTGTCTCAGCTTCTCCCCATATCTGAGGGTTTCTTGTCGGGCCCAAGTTTCTCATCATTGAATTGGTGCACCATCTTCTTCGATCTTGTTTTTGGTTCGACCCGTGGAGTTAACCTGGTGGTCAGGTGTGGGTCGGGTTTTTCTCTCTGGTAGGGCACCGGCGAACTGAGGCTGAAAGGCAGAAGGACCCTGATTCCCTAAGGTATACACCAATCGCTGGCCGGAGGGTCTCCCTTTGGGGGTCCGATTTTTCCGGGGGGGTGCTCTTCCTGCTTTGGTCACTAGGTGAGGCCCCATTGCTAGTGATATTGTTCTCCAGGATGTGTTCCTTTTCTACAGATGTTGAAGATCTGGTCCCAGTACTGTTGGTGTATTGACTTTATCACTGCTACCTCCTAGTTTTTGGTTTGGAGGTAGTAAGAGGACCTCCTTTAAATTGTTTGTGCACTAACTTTGCAGCTGGGAGAATTACTGGAGTGTGATATTGGTATTTTCCGTGGGACAGTTAACAAAATGATGCCTGCTGCTGGGGGTGAGAGCCTCAGTGAAGCAACACGGCAGCCAGACTATTAACAGAACTTGGTTCTTCACATCTTTGTATTCTTTTTGACCTGAGCGGATTTTATTGCTGTCTATTTTAGGGTTATTGTTACTTTTAGATATTTTAGTGCGAGTAGGGTGGGGTTTAGGTTTTAGTATTTTAGTTGTCGTGAAGGTGTTTTATTCTGGGATAATTGGGGGCTTGAGTTCTGGCCTGCCAGCATGTGTTTGAAGGCTGATCTCCCTGTCATGCATTATTCCCCCTCCGAGCTCCAGGACCTCCACCCTTTTAACTGTTCTCCATTGCCCGCAGCGGTTTATGGTCACTGTAGGGCGTTGGGGATAGTGGGTAGACAGTTGGGGGGTTCTGAACCCTGGGGGGAGAGCTGGGCAACTGTATTGGAGAAGTGAGGACTAGGAGACACCCTGGGGTGAAATGGGTCCCAGAGCAAGGTTCTCCTTGCCTGATACCCATACCCAAGGGCTCCACTGTCATCAGGCCAGTAGCTCGGTCAGCCTCGGTATCTCATCTGACTTGAGCAGTGTTGTGCAATGCCAGGTCAATTAAAAACAAGATGGCTAGCTGGCCCGCTGGTACTGCAGTTGGATTTCCGCTTGCGACACCAGCTACCCGGGTTCGGAAATGGACCCAAGTCGTCGGAGGGCCGGCCGGGGGGGGAGGATGAAGCATCCCATGTATAGCTCTCCTTCTCTGGGGAGAGGGTGGAGAAGTGCCCAGTGCACTGAGGACTCCTGGCGGAGGCCAGGAGATACTCGTACCACCGGCACTCATCTAATGGGATGCGGGGCAGACGCTGGCATTATTGCACGTCCCCACCTCCAAGAAAACAGGAAAAAGGAGTAGGCAGGTGGAGGCCACTGTCTAAGTGAAGCCTTCCTCAGGGCTTCGATTAACCATCATCACCGCATGCCCAGACCAGTCACTAGTTCTGCGGCGTGGATTGGGGACCGTTGCTACGGCTCCACCCTCCGGGGGGGAGGGTAAGTCAGGGGTAACTGGGGGATTAAGCGGCAATAGATGATGGTAGAAGTCCTGGGGCTGTGACCAGGGCTGAAGATTGACAGTGGCCCTGCCAAGGAAAATAGAGAATTAAAAAAAAACAAAAAAAAAACAAGATGGCTATTATTGCCGATCTTATTGGATCAACAGACCTGGCTTGCATCACCAAGACCTGGCTGGATAAAAATGCTGGCCCCATTTTAGAGGCAGCGATTCCAGATGGGTTCTCGGTGATATACCGCTCGAGGATGGATCACAGGGGTAGGGGGGTTGCAATTTGTTTTATATCGGAGTTGGGCCTTTCAGTGTACGGCGGTTACAGGTGTGAGGTGCAGGATCCTTCTCGTCTACCGCCCACCAGGGGGCAAGAAGCAGTTCCTGCAGGAAGCCGCAGACTTCATTGTTGACATTTTATTTTATTTTTATTTTTTTTTAACCAGGAGAGACACACTAAGCTGAAGCTTGTTTACAGGTGCGACCTGGGACATGGTGTTGTAGTCGCCCAGACTGACGGTGCTGGGTGACTTCAATGTCTGGATCAATGACGAACTCTCGCAGTTTGGTCAGGACTTCCTCCAGCTTATGAACTTTTTGGGCTTCACACAGGCAATTGCCTCTGCAATCCATAATCATGGTCACTCTCTGGATCTGGTCTTCCTCTTGGGATGGAGACCTCCAACTTGGTGGTGGAACCAGTTGGATGGTCAGACCACCACACTATAAGGTTCAATTTCCAGGCTCCCCCCTATAGGCCTGCCCCTGTGGAGTTGGTCCAGTATCGCCCTTTAAGGGGCATGACCCCAGATGGCCTATCGGCAGTGCTGGACCTATCGAGATTGCCGTGTGTAAGCGAGTGTCCAGAGAACCTGCTACAGGCTTATTACAGGGCTGTTTTGGGGGCTCTGGATGCTATAGCCCCTGTATGGGTTCATCCTCTCACCCTTTGCCCTCGGTCCCCTTGGTTTGATGGGACCTTGAGGGAGTTGCAGCAAGCTAGATGAAGGTTGGAGCGTTGCTGGCAGAAATTGTACCCTGAAGCCAACAGACTTAGACTGATGGGCCATTATAGGGACTATCAATTGGCAATCTCTTGTAAGAAGGCAGAGTTCCTGTCCGGGAAGATTACCGCAGCTCAGAATCAACCGGATCAGCTCTTTTGAACAGTGGACAGACTGTGCAATCCAGCCTGTCTGCAAGTTCAAAGAGCCTATTCAGAAGAAAAGTATGTTGAGTTTGCTCAGTTCTTTGCTGATAAGGTTGCTGACATCAGGTCTGCGATCCTATCAGCTTTGGAGTGTGGCAGTGGTCAGTGTAGGTTGCTACTCCTCGGTTTTGATGGATGAACTTTGTCTGGTTGGAGATCACAGATGTCATGCAGATTGTCCAAAGTATGCTGCCGACCTGCTGTAGTTTAGACCCGGGCCCAACACACCTTTTAATAGGGTGCATTGATGTCATTGGCCCGGTCTTAGCGGAGATAGTCTAGAGCTCATTAGTCGGGTAAGTTTCCGGACTCCCTGAAGAAGGCGGTGGTGATGCCCTTCTTTAAGAAAACTTCTCTTGACCCAGACTGCCCTGCTAACTACAGACCAGTCTGTAACCTCCCATTTGTAGGGAAGGTTATTGAGAAGGTGGTTGCGTTGCAACTAAAGAATCATCTTACCATCCATGATATCTATGATCCTCTATAGTCCAGATTTCGGAAGAAGCATAGCACTGAGACTGCCCTTGTTCGGGTGCTCAATGACCTCCTGATTACAAGAGATCAGAGGACCCATTTCATCTTGGTCCTCCTTGATCTCTTGGCAGCTTTTGACACTGTGGACCATGGCATGTTGCTGGAGCGCCTGCGGTTCATCTGTGGCCTGTCTGGTACAGTCCTCAGATGGTTTCACTCATTCCTCACTGGCAGGTTGCAGAGGGTGGTGTTGAGGATTTATTCATTCTGTCTGCCATGTGCAGTACTTCAGGGTTCTGTGCTATCTCCCATGTTGTTTGTGGTGTATATGCTGCCACTGGAGGACACTGTAAGGAAGTATGGTCTGGGGTTTCACTGCTATGCAGATGACACCCAGCTTTACTTGTCCTTTGTGCCCAATCAGGATAGTGCAGTCACAGTGTTTAACAACTGCCTCACCAGATACAGGACTGGATGAATGCCAGCTGGCTGAAGTTGAATCCTGATGAGACTGAGGTGTTGGTGGTGGATCCAGGTCACAGGACAGAGAGGCTGGCGGCTGGATGTACTTCCAGGCTTTGGCTTGGGGGTAGCCAGTTACTGACCTCCAAATGGGTGCAGAATCTGGGTGTTATGTTTGATGATGAACTGATGCTTCATTCACAGGTGTCAGCCATCATCAAGTCCTCTTTTTACCATCCGAAGAATATCGCCCAGATTAAGCACCTTTTTCCATCTGGTGACCTTCCAAGGTTAATACACACCTTTGTGACCTCGCTCCTTGACTACTGTAACTCCCTGTGCCTAGGGCTTTCAGGGATTGATATCCGCTGCTTGCAGCTGGTGCAGAATGCAGTGGCCAGGTTGTTGACTGGGCTATCTCAGTCCAGCCATATTAGTCCTGTGCTGCGCGAACTGTACTGGCTGCCAGTTCAGTGGTGGATCACCTTCAAGGTCATCTTGCTGACCTATAATGCCCTACACAGACTGGGTCCGAGCTACCTGCAAGATCTTCTGTGTGCCTATTGCCCCCTCCAACCACTCATCTGGGCTGATGAGGGATTGCTAGAGATTCCCAGTGTTCGACTAAAGACATCTGGGTCACGGGCATTTATGTTTGCAGCCCCTACCCTATGGAATGCTCTACCTCGTTGGATAAGAGAGTGCCTGACAGTGGAAAGCTTTAAAACAACTTTAAAAACATATCTATTTGGGCTTGCCTTTGGTGGTAATATGTTACGAACTGACTATAATGTTATGACTGATGTTTTTATGTGTGTTTTTTTGTATTTATTGTAAGGGCGCTATGATCTTTGGAATAGCGCCTTTTTAGAAATAAAGCTTATTTGACTTAATTTGATTTGAAAATCCCCGTAGGGCTCCTTTAAGCCATCTGGTCAGCCCTGCTGAGCAAAGGGTTCTAAAATGGAATTCAGAATTCTCGCAGCAGCATGGCCCACGACTAGGAGTGCTGCAGTTGATAGTTGATCTCAGAATCAGTTTCAGAGTTCAGTTTGAGTGAGTCAGTTGTTGTTCTGCCTGTGGGCAGACCAAGTGCTCTGCCTGTGGGCAGACCAAGTGCCGGGGGGAGTTCCCCTCCTTCCTTTTCACTCTAGTTGAGTAACGGAACAGCCTGGACACCGGGTCGTGGCGGCTGACTTCTTGTGTGTAATGCCCCCGAGGGGTGAATTCTTCAGAAATTGCATTTGGAACTGGCAACAGTGAGTAGCTACTTGGGCCTTCCCCCATCTGTAAAGATTTGTGTAAAAGTGTTGCCCAGGACTGGTGTAGCCAGGTCAAGCCCTCCAGTCATGGAACTGCATTGTGCGTTGTACAATTTAATTAGGGAAGTTAGGCGCTGCCCTCCCTGCTGAGATTGTATGCCCATGTGGTAACTCTCCCTCAGGACTTATTGCTATGGTAAACCCATATAGCATGAGTGTGTGTGCGTGTGAGTGTGTGTGTGTGTGTGTGCACTCACATCTTGGACAATCTCTCTCATCATTCATTTGCCCTGAAGCGGGATGGACAGAAAGCTAAAACTGTTTGTACTTGCAGTAAATCACTACAGTGTTGTGGAATAGTGTTGTCAGAACTAGTTTGTGAAAGATTCAAACCCTTATCGAACTGTGGTGTTCGAGTTCTAATTTAGAACTCGAACACTAGATGGTTCGCAAAAGGGTTTGAATCACAATGCCCATTTCTGTGCCTGTCAGGCCAGGCCTTTATTGCTCTGCTAGTCTGCTGCCCAAGTTGTTTGAAAAAAAATAATTCTTACTTTACTGACAGCTCCTCCTCCCTCCTGGTTGGCACTGCTGCTGCTGTTTCCAATCCATTCAGTTGACTCCCTATTGTGTGGCTCAAGACAGTAGTTGGGGGGGCAGCCGGTGAGATTGCACTCTGGAGTCACTGTCACCTGAGCAGCTGCTGTGTGGTCAGGTGGTGAAAGGAGGGTCTCACGGGGTGAGCCTGGCAGGATCCATCATCCGGAATAAGTGAAGTGCAGCTGTGTGGCCGCAGCATCAGTCCTATGTCTGATTCAGATTGAGGAGGACATGTTGCTGAGTGCTCTGTTCTTTTTTTTTTTTAATTTCTGTTTATTCCTCCTCCCTAGCGTGCCACCTCCGACCCTTCAGGGGGGACAACTGGACATCCACTGCCGGAACCCTACCCAAGCAGACCCCTGGCCCCATGGAGCCCTTGGATTACCCCAGGCGGGCAGGGGGCGGGAAGCAAAACCGTTACTTCGTTTCGTCGGTCCCAGGAGTCTGCTGGGTGGGCACAGGCAAATCGTGGGCACGGCCATGGTCCTCCCATCTTCCCGGCTGAGGCAGGCTTGTTTCTGCATTTTTCTCCCTCCTCGAGCAGCAGGTAACCTCCCCCGACGTCATGACGTGCACGCGCGACGTCCATGCTGCTCAATGGCCACCCATCCCCAAGTGGAGCTTGCAGTTCCTTGAGCCTCCGCTCGGGGTCATGCAAGTGTCGGGCATCGGCCGAATCCCTCCCCGGAGAAGGCGAGCTGTCGTTGGACGCTCAAGTCTATCTCCCCCCGGCCGACCCACCGACGACCCGAGTCCACTCCCGAACCCGGGTCGCCGGCGTTGAGTGCTCTGTTCTGCAGAGCAAATCTAATTCTACTTTATTACTTACCTGCTGCTGCAAGTTTTATTGGGCAGCATTTTACAATTTGAATAAAATGAAAAAAAAAGTGTATTTTGTCTTGTTGCCTTGCTGGAAACAAAAAAAGGTTCCCTAAAGGGAAAAAAACAAAAAAGGAAGGGGGGCTTGAGAAATGGTGGGAAAGAACTGTCAGGACTTGGGAGAGAGATCACCCTGGCTGGGGGGGGGGGAGAAAGAGATTAAGGGAATGGGAGAAAGCCAACAAACAGGGAACACATTAAAATAAATTAAACAAAGTAAGAAATCGTCAGCACTGTGCTGAGGAGGTCCTTTCATCCCAAACCTTCTGATACATATAATAAGGCAGTTAGTTTTTGACACAGTATTCACTGTGTTGTTGTGTTACTCCATCTTCTGTGGCGTACTGTGGTCAGCCCATCACCCTGCTGTGTGCCCTTTGACTGCTCTGTACCCAGTGTTGGGTAAGTTACTTTTTCTATTACTTTTGGAAACTTGTTCCAGAAAGCTCTGTGCAGTCACTAGCAAGGATGGAGAAGTACTGGAAAAAGTAATACACCTCACAGTTACAACTACTTATGTCTTTTTATACAAAAGAAATACATAACTGTAACTGATTACATTTATTTGAAAGTAACTTGTGACTAACCTATTACTTTCAAAAAATGTAATCTGTTATAGTTATTTATTATTTTTGTATTGTTTTTGTATAAAAAGAAATAAGTAACTATAATTACAAGGTGTATTACTTTTTCTAGTACTTCTCCATCATTGCTAGTGACTGCACAGAGCTTCCTGGAACAAGTTTCAAATAGAATAGAAAGTAATAGAAAAATAACTTACCCTACCCAGTGTGTGTGACCATGCGCAGTCCAGTAGCCAGTTGTGTGGTGTTATCCTTAAATACATGCCAGAAATATATTTCCCTGTTGGGGAGAGAGACAGAAACATCCCTTGTCAATTCTGGCCATCATCCTGCTGTGTACTCTTTGACTGCTGCACTGTACCCAGTGTGTGTGACTCCTACATGGAATACTGGCCATCATCCTGCTGTGTGCCCTTTTACTACTGCACTATACCCAGTGTGTGTAACTCCTATGTGGCATACTGGCCATCATCCTGCTGTGTGCTCTTTGACTGCTGCACTGTACTCAGTGTGTGTGCGTGATTCATACATGGCATACTGGCCATCATCCTACTCTGTGCCCTTCAACTACTACACTGTACCCAGTGTGTATGTGATGCCTACGTGATATACTGGCCATCATCCTGCTGTGTGCCCAATATGTCAATGACTTTCATTTAATTTCATTTTTATTTTTTTATACTGGAAGGTATGTGAGCAATACTGCCCATTTTCACAAGTGTCCAGTTGGTGTAAAAACATACATTAGTCAGGTGGTAAAACAGAGTACAAGTACATAATAAAGTTGAGAGTGGACACTTTACATGAACTTTAACATTGAAATAAATAATAGAGGAGGAGGAAAGGGGGGGGTGAGAGGAGACGAGACAGGGACAGTTAGACTTTCCAAGGAGGTAGTGCTTGATGTTATGTTTGAAGGCTCCAAGCAAGGTACAGTGGGTGAGTGAGGGTGGGATGGAGTTGAAGAGTATGATCCCTCTGGAGGAGAGGGAGTGGAGACCATGGGTGGTTTGGTAGAATGGAACAAGGAAGAACAGATGGGGAGGATTTGGTGGTACAGGTCCTGGTTGGCTTCTGGAAGCAGGAGGTGATGTTGTAGGGGAGCATGTTGTGGATAACTTTATAGGAGAAAATCAGAATTTTGCAGTTTATTCTATCTCTGAGGGAGAGATGGCTAGCAGCCTGGTAGAGGTGGCAGTGATGAGTGCTTTTGGGGAGTTCAGTAATGAACCTGATGATTCAATGATAGGTGGTGTTAAGCTTACCCAGCATTTTAAGGGATGAGGAACAGAAGCAGATGACAGAACCACAGTCAAGGAGAGGGAGGAGGAAACTGTTGGCTACAAGTGCCTGAGTTCCAGGGATGAGGAATTGCTTAATTCTATAAAGCATACCCAGTCTTTGGTGGATTTTGTTATTAAGTTGGGTGATGTGGTGTTTGTAAGAGAAGTGGCGGTCCAGTTAGATGCCAAGATATTTAAATTCATTGACTCAATGGGGTTGACATCATTATCTCTGAGTGTAAAATCAAAATCAGAGGTTTTCCCGGGGCCAGAGAAAACCATGGACTTACTATAGGCAAACTTCTATCATCTTAATCGGCATGTAAACCAAAACACTGTCTGAGGATGACATTGTGTCTTGGTCGAGCAGTTCTTGTCTGGGAAAGTGCTTATTTTTGCACCAGTTCGGTGTTCTTTATGCCACAATTTTCTCCTTTATTTAAAGTGTTTTGGATTATATGCCAACTAAGACGATAGTTAGAAGTTTTCTCATGGTGATGGTAAGATGCTGTTTTTTATTACCAGTGTTTTGTGCAATAAACTTTTTCGCAATTTCTGAAGAGGCAAATGTCTGTGGCCCTGCTTATTAGTTTAAATGTTGTTCCAACCCTGCTAGCTCTTGTTCTATGAGTTGCATTTTTTACATGCTGTTTCAGTTTACTCACAGAAAACAAAACAGGCAGCTTCAAAAGGTCTAGATCAAGTAGGGGATTGTCTCTCTTGGGTCCATCCTGTAGCAGTCCTTTTCCATCTTTTTGGGATGAAAAATCAGGAACTCCTGCTCTAGACAACAGTTTCCACCACTTCTCTTGGCAGGCAGATGTTTCTCAGAACTAGGGTGAGAAAATAGGCTCTCCTCACAGAACCCACTCTGCAGCCCTCACTCCTAACACTGCAACTGCTGACCAGAACTAACTCTAGATTCTAAAACTCCCCACTCACAGCCCACTGCCATGGCTTATGCTGCTACGAGAGTTCTAAATGACATCATCTCTCTCATCTCAGCTGAGACCAAGTAAACAGAGAGTGAGCAGGTGACAAACCCATTTAACCAGTTATTCACCAGCTGCCTTCCCTACCTAGCACTGACACTGATGGGATTCTAGTAACCCCAGGGGGCTGGGTGGTTACATTTAAACTGAGTTTTCTCTTAAGAAAAAAAAGATGGCCACCACATTTTGC
The DNA here is from genome assembly GCA_016271365.2 of Neoceratodus forsteri. Classification (NCBI taxonomy): domain Eukaryota; kingdom Metazoa; phylum Chordata; order Ceratodontiformes; family Ceratodontidae; genus Neoceratodus; species Neoceratodus forsteri. The sequence goes on along the minus strand of CM057449.1, from coordinate 567,644,873 downwards.
AAATAAATAGCATTCTAGACATGGCAAAGGTTATGATAAAAAAAAAATTTTTTTTAATGAAAATACTCATGGTGCGCAGCATAGGAGATACCTTGACAAGTAAATTTGACAGGTATGCTAATATGTTCCCTAACTGTAGCTGAAACTAACTTTTTTGGAAAAACATTTTTCATTGCACTGTTGCTTTAAAACCAGCTAGGTGCAACTTCAGTATCACTCCCATCTTCCTATAGTCAGTCTTTCTTAAGTCCAGCACTTTAGTTTTAGTGTTAGCAGTTTCCTTCCCCATATCCACCTGGAACTACACCATGTGGTGGTCATTACTCCCCAAGGGATCCTGTACCTTGATATCCTTGACATGGTCACAGTTTGTTAGTACCAGATCTAGGATGGTTCCCTCTCTGGTAGGTTTGGAGAATCCCTGAACCAAGAACCTGCCCAGTACTGTGTCCAGGATCAACTGATTACCCCATTATAACTTCATCACCCCTCCTAGCTGCCATTCTTAGTATAGTACCCAATTTCTTGTCCTTGTCCTCATCTTGATTTGGTAGCCTATAGACTACCCCCGGCCTCACTTTCCTTCCTGTTGCTTTTTGTATCTGTACCACAGTGCCTCTATGTTCCCTGCCCCATCTCCTCACTGGTGGCAACGATGCCCTCCATGATGTAAAGTGCCACACACCACTTCCCTTTCTCCCTATCCCATCTATAGAGAGTACACCCTGGTATAGTGAGGTTCCAGTCATGCTTCGGGGCAGCCCAAGTCTCTGTGACTGCCACCCCATCCATCTTCCCCTCTGCCATCATGGCCTACAGGTCATCCATTTTATTCCTGAGATGTCTAGCATTTAGGGACACTACCCTCCACCACTACTGATTCCTCCCTTTCTTTTTTGACCAAGATTTTTCACATTTCTCTGCCATTCTGCCCTCCCCTTCCCTCATCATCCCCTTGTTTTCCTCTTTTTCACAAATCTCTGTCTCTCTTCTATTCCTCCCACTCCTCTCCCCTCCTGCCCCCTATTCTTGCTAACTGACCAACTCTCCTTCAGATAACTCCACTTTGTGCCCTCTTCCGCTCAGCCCACTTCTTACCTTACTAACCCCTTAGTTTTTAACCTGGGGTGGGCTTGACTGCATCCTTTTCCTGGAAACTGTGGGAGCATGAACCCTTTTTGGTCCCCCTTATTCAGTTTAAATTTAATTAACTGCTGATACAATCTCCTACTCTTTCTCTGAAAAGCCTGAAGCCCCTCCGACTAAGATGCAATTTATCAGGTGCATAGACTGTTTTACCATCCCAGGTTTTCTCCCATTTTCCTATGTACCCAAATCTTTTCTTCCTGCACCATTCCCTCAGCCAGTCATTAAATTCCTTTATCCTGTGTTTTTTAGTTGTGCTAGCTTCAGGTACTGGCAGCACTTCTGAGAAGGCCCCTGTCCTAGCCTCTCCCTTACAAACCTGCCCCACCACTCTAAACCTCTCCTGCACTGTCCCTACCTCCCATCCAGCTAGGTCATTGGTACCTAGGTTGACATTAATATACAGCTTTCCCTATATCCCCTGTGTGAATGGACCTATCATTGAACCTATGTGCTCTGCTGTCATTCCTGGGATACACACCACTCTACTACCTTGCTGCCCTCCCTCCCTATCTACTTAATCTCTTTCAGTATGAAATCCCCTATTATTATAACTCTACTACTGTCCATCTCCTTCCCTTCCCACCTCAGATGTCCTACTGCCCCCTTTCTGCTATCCTCCCCCTCCCTATCTACACCAAGCAGCTGCCTGCCTATCGTCCACTCCCCCTTCTCATCTAGTCCCACTGCCTTCCAATCTCCCATTAAATGCTGACCACCCTGTCTCTCCACTCCCTCCTTTTCCCTATTCCCACAATGGTGCCCCTTCTCCTACCGTTACCCTGACTATGGCCCTTCCTCCCCTCCTGTCTTTCTGCAGGCTCTCCAGAACCCCTTCTAGAGTAGCAGTCTCTCTGCCCTCTGTATCACACATAGGTCACCCCACCGCACTGCATGACTCAGTGGTTGGAAGTGATTCCTTACTATTGCAACTGTGGTTGCACCCACTTCTACCTCTCCCTGCTGAGCCCATCCACTGCTCCCTAAAGTCCTCCATCCCTCAACCCTAGGCTTCATCTCCCTCTGGGGTAGTTGGTGCCAGTGCGACTGGACTCTCATTTCTTCTGCTCCCCCCCACTACTTGTTTTTTTCCACTGGCCAAGCCCAGCTCCCTTATCTCCCTCCTAGTATTCTAACTCCCTTCTCAATAGATGTATTTCAACCATTAAAAAATCTAGCCTTCTACACACTTGGCAACCCACTTGCTGCCACATTGTTCTCAGGAACACTGCAGCCCCATACCCCCCATAGCACAATACCCTCGCCCTTCCTGTTCCTGCCTCATCAATGTGTGCTATTCGACTGGCCAAGAGCGTCTACTGTAAAAACCTGTTGATCAATGCTGCTGGTGACCCTAAAAAGTTTTGGGCTCATATTAAGAGTTTTATGAGGACCAGAAAATCCCAGTCTCCCATCGACATGGTAATTGTCAACACTGCAATAATCCTACTACAACTGCCAACTCCTTTAACCAACACTTCTCTGTCTTAACTAAGTACACCAGTTCCTCCTCCTCCCCTAATGCTCCTGATCCTAACCCCACATGTCCCCCCTCTAACCCCTCCCATGGTTTCCACTTTCATGTGGTAACTCTTCTTGGCACCATCTCTGACAGTAGTAGCGTTGGTGCTGATAGCCTTGAGCCCTGACTCCTCAAACTGGCTGCTCCTCTTCTTGACACCCCACTGGCTAGAATTTTTTATTTATTGCTCTTCTCAGGAGTTTTCCCCCTATCTGGAAGACAGGAAAAATTGTCCCTGTTCTCAAAAAAGGTGACCCTAAATCTACCTCAAATTATAGACCCAGTTGCCATACTTCCTGTCTTAAGCAAACACCTTGAAAAATTTGTCTCCCTGCAAATAATCAACTTCCTCCATAACATAGAAATGTAGAAGTTGACGGCAGATAAGAACTGCAAGGCCCATCCAGTCTGCCCATTTCTTTTTCTACCTTATAAATGTGCCACTGGCCTTTGCTCTGTCAGTGGCCTATCTATTCATACTCATCTGTATTGCTCCCTTATGCCTATCCCATGCCTGTTTGAAGCCCTGCACTGTATTCATAGCCACCACTTCCTGAGGTAGGCTGTTCCATGCATCCACCACTCTTTCTGCGAAAAAGAATTTCCTCACATTCCCCCTTAATCGGCCTCCCTCTAATCTCATGCTGTGTCCTCTTGTCCTGCTATTTTTCTTATATTTAAACATGTTAGACTCTTTCACCTTGTTAATGCCCTTAAGGTGTTTGAATGTCTCGATCATATCACCTCTCTACCTCCTTTGCTCTAGGGTATACATATTGAGCTCCATTAATCCATGCTCATATGTCTTCTGATGCAGTCCCTGCACCATTTTGGTTGCCCTTCTCTGGACTGCCTCAATTTGGTTAAGGTCCTTGTGAAGGTGTGGCCTCCAGTACTGCACGCAGTACTCCAGATGGGGCCTAACCAGTGTCTTGTAAAGAGGGATTATTACCTCCCTCTTACGACTTGCGATACCCCTACTAATACACCCTAACATCCCCCTAGCCTTACCTACTGCTTTAGAGGTCTGCTTGGATGATTTCAGGTCATAAATATAACCTATTCTCAGACTCTCAGCATGGCTTTAGGAAAGGCCATAGCATTTCCACTGCTCTCCTCAAGTTCACGAATGATGCCAAAACTGCCATGGATTCTGGCCTTTTGACTGGTGCAGTCTTTATTGACCTGACCAAGGCCTTTGACCTTGTTGATCACACCTTACTACTGGCCAAAATGTCCTCCCTTGGCTTCTCCCCTGAGGTTATTGCCTGGCATAACAGTTACCTCTCGGACAGGCAGCAATATGTGAGAACTGCTCTGCAAATTTTAAGCTCTCCATAATTAACGTTGGTGTACCCCAGGGCTCTATCCTTGGTCCTCTTCTCTTTTCTATTTTTATCAACAGCATCTCCCGCTATGCCCCCCACTCCTCATCCCTTTTCTATGCAGACGACCTTGTCCTCTACCACAGTGCCAAGGACATTGCCACACAAAACTCTACCCTCTCCTCTGACTTTTGCAATATCCAAAACTGGATCCAAGGGAACAAACTTGTACTCAACACCAGTAAAACCCAAGCTATGCTATTTGGGTCTGCCCCCAGCTAAGGAAATGCCACGGCCTGCTACCTGTCTCCTGCCTTGATGGTTCTCCTCTTGAAAACGTCCTCTGCTTCAAATATCTGGATATTACCCTAGACCATTCTTTAGACTTTGACCTCCACATATCCACTACCTGTAAAGCAATCTACTCTAAGATTGGACTGGCCCATAGAACTAGACATGCACTCACTCCCTCTGCTCGAATTGCCATGGCCCAGTGTATGCTCCTCCCAGCTTTTACCAATGCTCAGTCACCTATGCTGGTGCCACTAAAGCTAGTTTACACAATTGGGCAACTAATTATAACAATATTTGTCACTTTGCTCTTGCTTCACATAGGCGTACCCATCACTGCCACCTTTACAGCATCCTAAACTGACTCTCCCTACGTCAAACCATCTATACTCCCTTGGCTCACTGACGGATAGTATCTCATGCACTGGCATCCCCCTACGCTAGCTTAGCTGCTTCCTCAATGTCCCTCATATGCCCTCTGCTCCGGAAATCAGCAGCATCTTACTGTACCCAGATGTAAAACAGCCATGGGTGCTCAGGCCTTTTCACACATTGTCCCAGCTCTCTGGAACTCCCTACCTGTTATTATTCAACTTACTCCTACTCACACCAGCTGTAATCAACAGCTAAAAAAAATCACCTTCTCCAATCTGACCCTGCTCCTGCTTCATTCCCCTGAACTCTCCTTCATCACCTGAAGCTATAACTTCTCTGTTTAAGGCCATATCTTTTCCACTAGCACTTATTGCTTGCTGTCCTAGCCTGTATCTTGCTCTGTCCTACTTCTTCACATCTCTCCCCAGCCTTTCTACTTGCCTCTTTCCCACCATTTCCTAACCTATTCCTCCCCCCCCCCTTCCTTAGGGCATTTTCTGACTACAGCTTAGTACTTAAACTCTTCCAGTTGTATTTTATAAGCTACTTCCATTGTATTTATTGTCATGTATTTAGTCCCAGTACATTGCTATTGTTGTATGCTGCATGTTACTGCTGTTTAATACTTATCCCAATGTACTGTACCTTACTGATGTATTTTACTGTCTACAATGTTCCTGTGTTATCTCATGCTATACTGGTTCATGTATTTTATTGTTCTGCTGATTCTCTGTATTGACTGTACCTGTTTTGGACTCTCCCAGGTCATGCCTGAAAATAGGCATTTACTATGTCTAGCACACCTACCCAGTTATTAAAAAACAAATAAATAAATCAATGATTACTGCCCCACCTGCCTCCACCAATCTACTCCGGACAGGGAATAGTGCATAACAGTACCCTCACCTGCCTCCACATGCTTACCCTAGATACATATTCCCATACAGTACCCAATACCTTCACCAGCCTACTCTAAATAGAAAGTAAAAGCAGTACCCCCAACTGCTTCTGCAGACTTACCCTAAGTAGGTACTTCCAGACAGTACACCCCTACCTTCACAGGTCTACTCCAGATGGAAGAAGTTCAAAGCAGAACTCTCCCCACCTGCCACTGCAAGCTTATACTAGATAGGTAATACCAGACAATACACCTCTCTGCATTCACAGGCCTTCCCCAAATAGGGAATATTATCAAATGCTATCCCACCCTACCTCAACTGGCCTGCCTGGTTTTGGCCTATACTCACTAGGTTAGCACTAGTACTTCTTGTTAGACCTTATTACATTACATTAAATAGCACATACAGTGTTAATCATTGTGCAATGCATAACACGCAACTGAAAAAAACACTCCTCTTTTTCTATTAAATTTAGTTTATGCACCACAGCACCAATGCATATTTAAGTTCACAATGCAGAACTTATAGCAGTATGCATCATTTCAAAAGATAATATAACAAGAGTTACCTTTTAGTCTCTTTTTAAGGTAAACTACCAGTTACACATCATTTATTGTACTCCGTTTATAGCTAGTATTCATTAAACTCCACTTTTTACTTACAATGTTTGATGCTGGATGATACACTCCCAACTTTTAAACACCCTCTTTCTTCTCATTTGCAGACCTACATTAAATACCAGCACTTTGTAGGGTGTCACACTTGGGGTGCAGTGTCTCCTGTTGAATGCCACCCCACACTAATGCCCACAGCATGATTCCTTTAAGCTATGATCCTTCATCTATAGGACTGCAGCAAAGGACTGCTAGCCCAAAGCCGCAAAAATGGTTATGCATTGCCCACAACAACTGCCACCTCCCGATTGGAGGATGAGTGAGCACTCAACACAGGCTTAGTCCTGAATGGAAGCAGCTATTAGTCCCAGAGGTAGAGCCGGAGTGACTGACAAGTCATTAAATATCCCAAACCACTGTTTCGTGCTGCAATCAGCTGTTGTCAGAGCAGTGTTTCAAAAGCTGCTCACTAGCACTGACACCAGCAACCAGGGGTCCTGCCTGCCCACAACAGCAGCCAATTTCCTGACTGGAGGACAAGTGTACACTCAATACAGGCTTAGTCCTGAATGGAAGCAGCTGTTATTAGTCCCAGAGGTAGAGACTGACTGGCTCATAAGTCATTAAACGTCCTAAACTAGTGTCTCAAACTGCAGTCAGTTGTCAGAACAGCGTTTCAAAAGTCTCTCACTCATGCTGACACCAGCAACCCAATCAGAAGCACTACCCACAACAGCAGCCACTTTCTGATTGGAGGATGAGTGGGCACTCAGTACAGGCTTAGTCTTGAACAGAAGCAGCTGTTACTAGTCCCAGAGGTAGAGCCTGCTCACAGGTCATTAAACATCCCAAACCACTGCTTCAAACTGCAATAAGCTGTTGTCAGAGCAGCATTTTTAAAGCAACTTATTAGCGCTGACACTGGAACCAGAACTCCTGCTCATGACAGTAGCCACTTCCCAACTGGAGGCCAAGTGGGTACTCTGTACACTTAGTCTTGAATGAAAGCAGCTATTTTCAATCACAGAGATAGAGCCTGGCTGGCTCACAAGTCATTAATTGTCCTAAATCAGTGTTTCAAGCCACAATTAGCTGTTGTCAAAGCAGCACTTCAAAAGCTGCTCACTCAAGCTGACACTGGCAACCAGCAGTCCTGCCCACAACAGTAGCCACAAATGGGAACTGTGTACAGGCTTAGTGAAAGCAGATTTTGTTAGTCCCTTACTCTGGCTGACTGGCTCACAAGTTAATAAATGACCCAAACCAGTGTTTCAAGCTGCCATGTAAGTATAACCCCCTTTCCCCAGCTCAGTAGCACCTCAGCCCAGCTGTCTTTCCCACATGCCATCCATAATTTTTAAAAAGATGGCAGCTGGTGCAGCTCTCCTCTCACCACCTCTGATAGCCACCATCTGAATGAATGACAGCCCAGTCACAAATAGTAAAAATGAACAGCTAATTCAAATTGTCATTCATTCAGAGGGTTAATGACTAAGATGGTGAAAGGAGGGTTGCATTGGTTGCTGTCACTTTTTTTTAATTTGTAGGTAGCATGGGGGAGTGGTGCGGGGGGGGGATGAGGTTCTGTTGGGCTGGGGAAGGGGTTCAATGTAGAAGAGAATGTATTTTTGAAAAGTCCAGCTAACATGAATTTAATAAATAAAACAAAGTTTGGCTACCTTTTGATGTGAATTATTCATGGAGTAGATGCCACCCAGAATCCTGCCATACAGTAAAGTGTATTTTGCTCCATAAAAACTATGGGTGTCTGTTATTGATTTTGGAACCAGTGCCATCTTTTTCCTCATACATGTGCACTTGAGCTACTGAGCGTGCTCAGCCCATGTCATCACTGCAGCACACTGCAGCAAGAGAGCAACATCAGAGCTGAGCACCATTCATGCACAAGGATAGCCACCATAGCATAATTGCGATAAGGTTTGTGTTCTTAATTGATCGTAACTGCTTTGATTCCAAATAAGAAATCCAGGATGTTATCTAATTGTAAAGGGGGCATAACTGTTATTTCTGAACAGTTTCCCAATGCAGTACATACAGTAAGTTCACCACACTCAAGTACTGTCTGTCTGCCTGAATTACCAGACATCAGCTTGGATAGTAAATGTTCCTGTTTTATTGTGAAGCACCACTTCAAAACAGGGCAACTTCCAATCTGGTACATATATAACACAGCGCTCCAGACCTACATGGATTCTTGTATTTTACAGGGATTTGGAGCCTTCTGCAAGGAAATTCTTCCCATAGACTTGCAATGGTTATACAGGAAAACAAAAGAATTCAGCTTCCATAGGAAATAATGTAATCTACAGGAAAATTGCCCTGGAGATACAGGGAAAATACCAAATCATTCTGGGAGCACTGGGATAAAGAACTAAATAGTAATCTTAGCTGTGCAAAGAAATAACCGGTTTACTCTACTACTGACGATGTGCACTGGGATCTTCACTAATATACAATATACAGCTCTGTCAGTGAGCTGATGTGATATTTCTTTATGCAGCAGATCTGCATAGGGAGGTGAGCACTACTCCCTTCACAAAAGAAAGGGTCCTACAAGAGCTCGCTAAGCTCAGGGTGAACAAGGCAATGGGACCTCATGGCATACATCCCAGGGTACTTAAGGAGCTAAGGGTAGAACTAGCAGAGCCATTAGCAGAGCTGTTTAGTGAGTCTCTGAGCACAGAAGAGGTCCCAGAAGACTGGAGAAGGGCTCATGTGATCCCGCTCCACAAGAGGGGTAGCAAGGAGGAGGCAGGAAACTACAGACCAGTCAGTCTTACCTCAGTAGTGGGCAAGATTATGGAGGCACTCCTTAAGGAAAGGATAGTACAACACCTGGAATCCATAGGGGCACAGGATTCAAGACAGTATGGGTTTATAAAAGGACAGTCCTGTCAAACTAATCTCATAGATTTCTTTGACTGGGTAACCAGAGTGGTGGACCAAGGGGGAGCAGTTGATGTCGCCTACCTTGACTTCAGCAAAGCCTTTGACACTGTTCCACACAGAAGATTGATAAATAAGCTGGGTAGACTTGGGGTGGGTCAGAAGTTGGTCAACTGGGTGGCAAACTGGTTGACGGGCAGAAAACAGAGAGTGGTGGTAAATGGTATACAGTCAGAAGAGATGCAAGTCACAAGTGGGGTACCTCAGGGATCAGTCCTGGGGCCAGTCCTCTTCAATATCTTCATTAGTGACATTGCAGATGGACTAGAGGGTAAGGTTTGTCTGTTTGCAAATGACACCAAGATCTGCAACAGAGTAGATGATCCAGAGGGGTGGGCAGAATGAGAAGAGATCTGGATAAACTAGCAAAATGGTCAGAAGAGTGGCAACTGGGATTTAATGCAAAGAAGTGCAAGATCATGCACATAGGGAAGAGAAACCCTGAAGCCACCAATAGGCTGGGAGGGGAGTTGCTGGCAGTCACAAAGGAAGAAAGAGACTTGGGCATCATCATCACGATGACCTGAAATCATCCAAGCAGACCTCTAAAACAGTAGGTAAGGCTAGGGGGATGTTAGGGTGTATTAGTAGGGATATCACAAGTCGTAAGAGGGAGGTAATAATCCCTCTTTACAAGACATTGGTTAGGCCCCATCTGGAGTACTGCATGCAGTACTGGAGGCCACACCTTCACAAGGACATTAACCAAATTGAGGCAGTCCAGAGAAGGGCAACCAAAATGGTGCAGGGACTGCATCAAAAGACATATGAGGACAGATTAACAGAGCTCAATATGTATACCCTTGAGCAAAGGAGGGAGAGAGGTGATATGATCGAGACATTCAAACACCTTAAGGGCATTAACAAGGTGAAAGAGTCTAACATGTTTAAATATAAGAAAAATTGCTGGACAAGAGGACAGCATGAGACTAGAGGGAGGCCGATTAAGGGGGAATGTGAGAAAATTATTTTTCACAGAAAGAGTGGTGGATGCATGGAACAGCCTACCTCAGTAAGTGGTAGCTATGAATACAGTGCAGGGCTTCAAACAGGCATGGGGTAGGCATAAGGGAGCAATACAGATGAGTATGAATAGATAGGCCACTGACAGAGCAAAGGCCGATGGCACATTTATAAGGTAGAAAAAGAAATGGGCAGACTGGATGGGCCTTGCGGTCCTTATCTACCGTTAACCTCTATGTTTATTTTCTCCATATCTGTACCTGATTGCAAATGTGCCACTTTTAGAGCTCTGGTTCAGAATAAAACTAGATTTACTTGCCAAGATGGATATTTTTGGCTGTACCTGTTGTGAATGCAACAGCGCATTACTGACCTGCTTCCTCTGTACATCTCGCTCTTTTTTCCAATTGTTTTACCAGGAGTAGCACACTAAGCTGAAAGCTTATTTACAGGTGTGACCCGTGAGCACAGGGAAGTTAAGTGACTTGCTCAGGATCACACAGCATGCAAATGGGGGCTGTGGGATTCAAACCCAGGTCTCCAGATTTGCAGCTCAGAGCCTTAAACCACTGCGCTATCATGCCTGAATCTTTGCTCTCTTTCCTCACTAGCCTAAGCAACCCTCTCTGTCTTCACCTCCTCTGAATTCTCACTCCCTCAGGGTCCCTGAATTCAGCTCCCTCACCACATCTACCCCTGTGCCCTTGTTCCTGCTCTCAGCTTATTTTCTCTCCACCTTTTCCCTGCATATATTTCCCATCACTTCCCTCTGTTTCTCCCCTCTGCCCTCCATCCTAAACAACTTTTTGGGAGGTAATTATTTTGGTGCCTGGCTGCCAATCCCCTTCAACAGTTGTTCCAGTTCCTGCCTGCCCCCACTCTACCATTTTAGGTAGTCTGAATATTCTTTTGTGCTCCCTTCCCCACCCCCCATTTAGCCCGGAACTGCTCTTCACACTTGTGAATAGCTTTGTGGTAACCTCCCCGCCCCCCGATTTAGTTTCCAGCCTGATCTCTGTTTGCAGTGCCTATAATCTGATGCCACTTCTGTTTCTTTTCAGGTTGCCCCTGACCAGGTTTCCCGCCTCCACCCTGTGACTGTGATTCCAGCTGGCCGCATCATCTCTCCAGCCCACCTGCTGACCAGCAGACTCAGGTACAACCCATTGTCTCTGCCTATGCAAGGATTCATAAGCCGGCACTCCAATTGGTTGCGGCCCCTATAGCTTAGCTCCCCATTGGTGGCCAGTGCCTCTTGCCTGCCCCTGATTGGATGTGCCTTTTTTCCCTTCTCCTGATGCTGTTCTGATTTCTTGGCGCTAAGCCACTTATTTCTGTTATGCTTGCAAGGTCTTTTAGCTGACTTTTCTCCCGGCCTCCTACCCCCACCCCAGCACTCTTTAAATACATCTACTTCCCTGCCCACTTCCACTATGTATACACCCATTGGTTTACTCTGAAAGCTCTCTAAATTTTAAAAGAACTAATCACCACATTACTTGTCTATTAGGGCTCATGCATATTTGACTTTTGACTCCATATCAATGCAACAGGCTTTTAAAATGCAGCCTAATCTATCATCTCTTGTCTGCCTAGTAGGATTATTCTTCATCACTCTTGAGACATGCACTGTGCCTTCAATTATAGTGCCAGCAAACAAAATCAGCTGGAATGCTCCCTGCCCATCTCTATAACACCTGTCCTAGCACCAGAAGCCATACTAATTGCTCCTATTTCATGCATAAGCATCTTCATGAACCTCCTCTGTAACTCCTCCACTACCCTATTGTCAACCCACCTTACTGCCTCCTACCCTTGACCCCTTCGGGCAGCGCTGATCCTCTATGTCTTATACCCATCCATTCTTCACTACACCGGTATACACAGGCCACACATCTACCCCTTATGGAGGTGCTCAAATTCCACCAAAGTTAAATTGTTCTGCAGATGGATTAAGTATGTAATCTTCCTGTTTCTAATCCACGCTGGTAATATTGAGTTAACCCCTGGACCACCGCAGACTCTAGCCTCACCAACTGTCTTCGCAACCACTAAAGGACTGAAGTGTTTGCAGCTTAATATGTGCAGCCTTCTGAAAAAGCTAGAGCTTATCCAGGCCTGGATCTCTCACATGGATCCAGATATCCTAGTAGTATCTGAAACATGGCTGAAAAAATCCATTCCCAACTCCACGTTATCCCTCCCTCCCTTCCTATAACCTCTTCAGGAGCGACAGACCAACCAGGGGAGAGGGCATAGCTATTTACAGCAAAGACAGATTTACTGTATCCAATATCGCTCCTGCCAGCCCACTGAAGGAATCTAAATACCTGTTGCTAAACCTGTCTCTATCCCCTATAGAAACCATAACAATGATAGGCTGCTACAGGCCCCCATCTGAAGGCATGGAACTCTTAAACTACTTACATAATATCTCTGACACTAGACAGAATGAAATCATCATACTTGGTGATTTAAATAACGATTGGCAAAAAATCTGCAACAAATGCCTACAGCTCAAAGAGTTCTGTGATGAAGCTGGCTTCACCCAACTAGTAACGGAGATCACTCATCCTAACCCTAAGACCCCCACTTGTGGATCCTGATCGACCTACTCCTTACAAATAGACCTCACAAGATTACCCACATAGCAGTATTTCACAATGATTTCCGCAATCGCAGTGCCATGGCCTGCATCAGAGGACAGACACCACCCAAACCAGCAAATAGATTTACACGGAAAAGGAGTTTCCATAAATTTAATGTATCCTACTATTTAGCTGACCTCAGAAATATAAATTGGACTAATTTCTATCTGGCCACGAACATCAGTGATGCAGCTTTCATTTTCAACAACATACTAAGCAACATTATCAAGAGTCATGCCCCTATATTAAAATGCAGATCCCGGAAGCTCTCCTGCCCTTGGTTCACAGCTGAACTAAAGGCTGCACTAAAAGAGAGTAATCGTCTTTGGGCTACAGTAAGATGGACTAAGCTCTCCTCAGACTGGGCAGCCTTTAGAGCCTGCCACAATGACTATACCAAAAAGATCAGGGCCTCAAAAGCAAGCTACTACCTATCTGCTTTTGTTTCCACTAAGGTTAACTCCAGCAAATTCTGGCATATAATTAAGCGGGCAGAAGGCAACAAACCATCCTCCTTGTTATCAGGCAAGATCTCCTTTAAAGGTAAGACCTCTGATAAATCTGACATTCTTCATAGCATTAATGATCACTTTTCCACCGTAGGTCTTGCATTTGACTGCTCAAAAGCAGCCACCCTCACCTCTGGCTTATCTAAGCATTCCCCAGCACCAACTAATAATATCTTCTCCTTTACTGCATTCCAAGTCAAAGAGGTAGAAGACCTCCTACTCCACCTAGACATCAAGAAAGGTGCTGGTGCCGATGGCATGGGTCCCTACTTCCTTAAAGTTGGTTTCTGGTTTCTAGCAGGCCCCATATAGCACCTGTTTAATCTGTCCATCAGCTCCAACACCATTCCTGACACATGGAAAATAGCTCAGGTACTCCCATTATTTAAATCAGGTGATCCTATGGACCTAAACAACTACCATCCCATATCCATCCTACCCCTGCTAGCTAAGCTCCTCAAGAAACTGGTAAATGTCCAATTAAGAGGTTATCTCGGCCAGCCCAGTGGTGCTGAGGATTGAGGTGCTGGATGCCACACCTCACGCCATGCCGGCGACCCGGGTTCGGGAATGAGCTCGGGCTGCCGGGGGCTGGCAGGGAAGGGACAGGATTGAGAATCTGGAGGACTGCTGTCTTGTCCCAGGAGGGAGGGGGGGACCCATCCCGGGGAGCTGGGGACTCCCAGCATTGGCTGGGAGTATAGCACCCTGAGACCAGGAAGGCTAAAGGAATTGGCTGTGGCAGTGGCGTTGCAGGCACACATGGGAGTGTACATGCCGGCGTGAGGATGCATTGCATGACTGCACCATTGGGGGGTACCTAAGCAGACCACCCCATCCCCGGGGATAGGCAACAGCACCAACGCCTTCTGCCACACTTCACCGACCGGACCCACTCCTCTCTCCTGGGCTGAGCCCAGGCCAGACTGAATTGTAAGACAGAGCACCCTGGGAGAATATGGAGGCCCTACCTTAGGGGTCTCAGAGCCAGGGGGATAGCCGGTCTGGTGCCAGGAGAGGGAGGGGTTTCAGGTCCGGAGGTAGAACCACAAGGTCGGAGGATGCCCGAGACAGTTCCATGGATGCTGGTGAAATAAAGAGAGTCTGAAAAAAAAAAAAAGAGGCTATCTCGGAAAAAACAATCTAATAAACCCAGCCCTATCTGGTTTTAGACCTGCCCACAGCACCACCACTTCCCTAGCCTCTGTTACTAATGACTGGCTCCTTGCCAAGACAAGTTATAGAGGCCATCTTCTTGGACCAAAGCAAAGCTTTCAACACTGTCGACCATTCTTTGCTCTTCAACACACTAGATTGGCATGGCATCTCTGGCTCTGTGCTGTCATGTTTCAACAGCTACCTAACAGACCACAATAGGTGAAAGCGGAAGGTTCCCTTTTCCTGCTCCTTCCACTCATGAGAGGAGTACCACATAGTTCTATCCTTGGACCTCTCCTATTCATGATATACATTAATTCCATCAGAAATAACATCAGTACAGCTCAATTACACCTGTTTGTGGAAGACACCATGATTTATCTTTCCAGACCATCAGCAGCTAAAGCCCGTGTAGAGCTCCAGTCCGACTTTGATCTGCTATAATGCAGCCTTGCTCAATTAAAACTTCTCCTAAAAGGCCAAAAAAAATGTATGTACTTCCATTTCAACCATTTGACTACCATCACGAATGCACTCGTATCCCTGCCCCCCATCAAAACTCTCCTTGACGATGATCTTGAGGTAGTCAACAATTTTAAATATCTAAGCTGTGAGTTAGACCAACACCTAATATTTTTTGATCATATCGCCCCTCTTGCAAAGAAACTGTGACAAAGAATTGGCTTCTTCAACAGGAATAAATCACTTTTTACCACTGAGGCCAGGCTACGATTGGTTCAGACAACTTTCATCCCACTCCTTGACTATGCTGATATACCTTACAGTTGATGTTCAGACTCCCTGCTACACCAATTAGACACACTCTATCATAAGGCAATACAATTAATCTTTAATGCCCACGTCGCTTCCATCATTGCGATCTATATGCCTCATTGGATTGGACCTCCCTATCTACTAGACATCTTATCCACTCTCTCACCTGGCTCTACAAAGCTCTCCTGTCAAAACTCCATACATAGCTAATCTCTTTCAGCGTACAGCCTGTTTATGCCCCCTACATAGAAATTTCTACATTATGTTCGATGTTCCAAGCGCCCGCTCCCGCTTCGGTGAATTGGCTATAAGCCGTGCCCTCCTAGCTGCTTGGAACAAAGCCCAATCTAGCCTCAAACTTCAAAACCTAATCCCCCTAAATAGTTTCAGAAAACTGGCCAACAGCAAATTTAACAGCTCCTGTACATGTCACTAAGTGTTGGTCACTCTCTATACCATGATTAAATAACAAACTCCCCACTCTACCTTCAAGTATTTTCACCCTCCATTACCCCCTCACTCATTTATTCATTACCTTCACCCCTATTTACCTACCCGTTATCACCCCACCTATCTAGCCCATGCCTACCCTCCTCACCCTCACTCTACTCCCCAGTTTTTTTCTCTCTCCATTACACACACCCTTACTTAACTGCTCACTACCTTCACCCCTACCTAGCTACCCTTATTATGTTAATCTATCTAGTCCGCACCTACCCACATACTGTATACCCAGTTCCACTCACTTCTCCCTCCCTCCCTTCCTACAAATGCCTTCCCTTACTTCAATGCCTCCCCACCCAGACTGTAGCTAAGCTTCATACCTAGCACTTCTGCATTATCACAGATCCATGTTGTATTCTTGTATTATACAATCTGTGTAATCTGATGCCCTGTGCATCACCATGTATTACCTGCACTGTACCTACTTAGTATTGATTGTAAATACCTGTCTTTTTGAGATCTGTCATATATGTGTGTTACTTCTGTGACAAGGTACCTTTGTAAATGAGCTTATGGCTCAAAGGTTTTCCAAACTGCTGTTTAAATAAAATAAAATAAAAAAAAATAAAATACTTTAATTATGCTGTATGTACTATATGCACTACTTTGATTATGCTGTGTGTAATATTTGTCTGCTCAGGACCTCCTTATAAATGAGCCTGCTCAATGGAGTATTTTCTTGCAAATAAACTAAACTGCAAACAAACTATCTTCACTGCTGTTTTGATTTGTTGTTTGTACCCTGCAGTTGCACTGGGCCCTGCACCATGAGCGTGTACAGTTCTGCTCTAGTGTGTAAAACAGGTGCACATGTTAGTTTTGCTAATGTTTTAAAAATGTTGTAATAAGTACACTCAGTTTGGCTTCAGTATTTGTTGCTACTCATTATATAGTGAGCATTTTTGTATAAAAACTAGCTGTGTGTGTGTCTGACTCATTCCCATCCTCCTGCCTTATGCAGCAGGCAAATTATTCCACCACCCTCCCAAACCCACAACCTTGGGCAACGTGTGGGGAAATGTGGATGATTATCCTGGGTATTTCAGCATTTTCTCTGCCCCAGGGAGTAGGGATTTCATGGTGTTTCACCCCCACCCCCACCTCTTGGGCATTTTTGCTGTGGGACATTTTAGAGGGGCGTTTTGTAGGGGCTTCAGACCAAGGCTTGCCCCACAGGGTGGTGCATTTGATTAGTTTTGCGCCAGTCATTTATGAATCCCCCACTATTCCCTGAGATGGGGGGGTTAGGATACTTTGACTGCTGCATTATTCAACAGTGTCTGCATACTTATTGCAGTTGTTCCTTCTTGGTTACATTCATTATTACTTAAAAACCACAAGAGAAAAAGTAACATAGGAGCACAGGATCCAAGACTGCATGGGTTTACAAAAGGAAGGTCCTGTCAAACTAATCTCATAGACTTCTTTGACTGGGTAACCAGAGTGGTGGACCAAGGGGGAGCAGTTGCTGTTGCCTACCTTAACTTCAGCAAAGCTTTCGATACTTTTTCACATAAAAGATTGATTAATAAGCTGGGTAGGCTAGGGGTGGGTCAGACGTTGGTCAACTAGGTGGCAAACTGGTCGACGGGCAGAAAACAGAGAGTGGTGGTAAATGGTGTACAGTCAGAAGAGATGTAAATCACAAGTGGGGTACCTCAGGGATCACTTCTGGGGCCAGTCCTCTTCAATATCTTCATCAGTGACATTGCAGATGGACTGGAGGGTAAGGTTTGTCTGTTTGCAGATGACACCAAGATCTGCAACAGGGTAGATGATCCAGAGGGGGTGGGCAGAATGAGAAGAGATCTGGATAAACTAGCAAAATGGCCGGAAGAGTGGCAACTGGGGTTTAACGCTAAGAAGTGCAAGATTATGCACATAGGGAAGAGAAACCCTGAAGCCACCTATAGTCTGGGATGGGAGTTGCTGGCAGTCACAAGGAAAGAAAGAGACTTAGGCGTCATCATCAGTGATGACCTGAAATCATCCAAGCAGACCTCTAAAGCAGTAGGTAAGGCTAGAGGGATGTTGGGGTGTATTAACAGGGGTATCACAAGTCGTAAGAGGGAGGTAATAATCCTCTTTACAAGACACGGGTTAGGCCCCAACTGGAGTACGGCGTGCAGTACTGGAGGCCACACCTTCACAAGGACATTAACCAAATTGAGGCAGTCCAGAGAAGGGCAACCAAAATGGTGCAGGGACTGCATCAGAAAACATATGAGGACAGATTAAAGGAGCTCAATATGTATACCCTAGAGCAAAGGAGGGAGAGAGGTGATATGACTGAAACATTCAAACACCTTAAGGGCATTAACAAAATGAAAGAGTCTAACATGTTTCAACACAAAAACAAGCATTTGTCAATGCCGAATCTTGTCGCGCTGACATTGGCATTGGCAGTGGCGGAGCTAGAGGTGCATAATAGGAATGGCAGTGAAGTATTGAAGTGGCGCCAACCCCACCCCCACCCTGTAGAGAGCAACAGGCAGTGGGATGTGCCTTTGGGTCGTCAGGTACAATGCTCATACCATTGTACCTCACTCTACCCTGTAGACACTGACAAGTGTCATGGTGTGCTTTGGGGTCTTTGGGCATTATGCTTACCCCATTCCATAAGGAAATACACTGACATGGGTGCAGTATAGGAGTGTGGGGTGAAGTTTGTGGCCGAACAGTGCAAGACACACCACGATGCCTGTCAGTGGCTGCAGAGTGGGCATGGAGGGGTGGAATGGCATGAACATTACATCCGATGATCCCTAGTCACAGCCCTGATGCCTGTCAGTCCGTACCGGTGGGGTGCTGCAGTTGGAAACCCTAACACTGTAGGGGTGTATTGGTAGTTTCACTCTACATGTTCAACATGGGCTGCTTGTCAGGCCACCTCATGAAAAGTGACACAATCACTTTGTTAGCTGAAAGGTGTATAGACACCCACCTCCCTGTCTTTTTGCAAATGACAGGTGGTATGCTGTTTGAATCCGACAGCAGTACCAGGTGGGGACTGGGTTTGGGGAGGAATAGGTTACTCGGCACAAGGGCTAGGTTTGGCTACTCTGCACAGGGGCACCCAAGTAATTCCGAACACAGGAAGCAATAACTGTAATGTCCAATACCAGGAATGGGATTCTAAAGTGTGGCTTTATTCACATCCAAACAGAACAAACAAAGCATAGACGGACCCCCACGGGGCTACACTTCTGGTAATGCAGATTAAGAATCAAGAACACTTCTTCAACACTTCAGCCCTCAGGCTCTGAACCCACCGAGCACACAGCCCGGGCTTGCTCACTGCTTTGGGTACACAGCCCGAACTTGTACACTGTTTGGGATTCCCAGGCTCAGCTCCCTTGCCGGCCACTCGAACACCTTCCATTTGTGTACCCGTTCCTTTTTCACAAGGCCACATAGGTTCTCCCTCTTCTTCTTCTTCTTCCTCACTGAGAATCTGTGCCCAGGAGTGAGCAGTTGTCCTCACTCCTGAGACTATCCACTCTTTGCTGGGCGCAGAGGTCGATACCTCCCAGTCAAAGGCCTCGCTCATCTCATCTTCTCCTATGAGACTTGGGCTAGGCTCCCTCTCCAAGGATCTACTGATGCTCTGCCTGAATTGTCTCTCTGTGATCCAGCATCCGAAACATCAGCATATTGTTCTGTCTCCAAATCTGCACGCCATTGTGCGCCACAGTTGCGAGAACAGGTTTTTTTTGCAGGCTGTAAAAAATGGCAGCTGTATTGTTGATAAGAAGGTGTGCACAAATGCCAGTGGTGAAAATGTGGCATAAAAATATTGCAAATGTACGAAGTTACAAGGCTGCGTGGAAACTGCGCAACGCACGCTTGCAGCACAGTCATATTCTGGACTTTCGGTACCAAATTTTCAACATAGGTATTTTATGACCTCTGCTCATGAACAGTGTCATTGTCATTTCCTCAAACTGCCCCGTGTGATTCTGCGCCAGACATGCGAAAACACATTTCAGGCAGGATATGTAAAATGACAGCTGTACTGTTCATAAGGAGGTGTGGAAAAATGCCAATTTTGAACATGTAGAGTGAAAATATTACAAATGCACAAAGTCACAAGTGTGCATGCAAACTGCACAATGCAAACTCGTAAAACACTAATTGTAGAGACTGTCGGCCCCAAATTTTCAACATAGGCATTTTAGGACCTCTGCTAATGAACAGTGTCACTGTCATTTCCATAATGTGTCTCGAACACGGACATTCCACAGCGACCACGCTATTCTGCACTGGAACTGCGAAAACACATTTTGGCCAGGATGTGAAAAATGACAGCTGTACTGTTCATAAGGAGGTGCAGAACAATGGCAATGTTGAAAATCTGGAGTGAAAATATTATAAATTCGCGAACTTACGAGCGTGCATGCAAACTGCGCAACGCACGCTCGTAACACAGTCATGTTATGGAGTATCATCATCAAATTTTCAGCATAGGCATTTTAGGGACCTCTGCTCATGAACAGTGTAACTGTCATTTTCGTACTCTGTCCCAAACACTGATTTCCCACAGCAACCGCGGTATTGTGCGCCGGAAGTGCAGAAACACATTTCGGCCAGGATGTGGAAAATGACATCTGTACTGTTCACAAGGAGGTGTAGAAAAATGACAATGTTGAAACTCTGACATGAAAATATTGCGAATTTGTGACATTACGAGTGTGCATAGCAACTGCAAAACGCACACTCATATAACAGCCATTTGTTGGATTTTTTCCACCAAATTTGCAACAAAGGCTTTTTGATAGCCCATCTCATAAACACTGCAACTGTCCTTGCGTTAATCGATCCTGAAAGGTGATTCCACACAGTGACTGTGAAATCACCTTTCAGGACTGATTAACATCATAACTGTAACAGAATTCATGAGGAGGAATCCCAAAAAACCCCATGTTGAAAATTTGGAGCAAAAATTCCCAAAAATGCCTGAGATATGTATCAAAGTTGAAAAAAAAAACTGTTTATTCAATTATACACCTTACCGGCATTTCCTTAGTTCGCAGTCAGCTTTGAAGAGTGCAGACGTGTTTCCGGTCCACCGAAGATGGTCGCGCCGAGCTCCGGAGGTAAGTATGGGGTGAGGGGTTTGTGGGGAGGTAGGGTGCACAGTGGGTGGGTGCGGGTGGTGTGTAGGGAGACTACGAGGGACAGTGTTTGTATTACAGGGTAGAAAAAAAAAACATTGCAGGACAGTTTTTTTTTTCAGGGGACTTGGCACGCTGGGGTGGGCTCCCAGCGTGCCACCTAACTGTTTGGGGGGGTTGCTGCAGCCAACAGGGGATTGGGCACCCTCGTCGGCACACAACAAAAGAGGGGGATTAATTTATGCCAATGGGGATTGGGCACCCCCGTCGGCACACAAGGAAAGCGGGGGGGAGGCAAGAGCTGAGGGGGATTGGGCACCCCCCTCGGCATATAAGACATGGGGGGGACTGCTTTATGCCGATGGGGAGTGGGGTCCCCCATCGGCAAATACTTTGCGGCCAGAGTAAGCTGGCAGCAGAATTGGGCACCCCTGAAGTTGGCAGTTGGGCAGCCGCCCACCATGATGACAATGTGGCAAGCAGTGGACCTTTTCTTTAGATGTGCTCGCCACATTAGTATGCATGGTATGGCACCGGCATGCAGGCTGATAGGGGAATGAGGAACGCACCTACTGATGCGTGCCCTGCATTTGTCCAACAGTGACCACACCTCCAAATCCCCACTGCCGCAAGGTGTTGGCTGCGCAAGTGCGCCAACATAAAAATAGCAGGACAAAAGGACACAGCATGAGATTAGCATGGGAGGGAGGCCAATTAAGGGGTAATGTGAGGAAGTTCTTTTTCACAGAAAGGGTGGTGGATGCATGGAACAGCCTACTTCAGGAAGTGGTGGATATGAATACAGTGCAGGATTTCAAACAGGCATGGGATAGGCATAAGGAAGCAATACAGATGAGTATGAATAGATAGGCCATTTACAGAGCAAAGGCCTATGGCACATTCATAAGGTAGAAAAAGAAATGGGCAGACTGGATGGGCCTTGCGGTCCTTATCTGCCATCAACTACTATGTTTCTATGTTTCTATGTAACATTAGCGTGTATTTGTGCAAACAGGAACACTTTGGCTGCTATATGGCTTCTCATACTTGACAAGTAAACAGTGTGAAAACAGCGTGTACTGAAAAGACAGTGCACTTGTGCAGTTATGAAGAACGTTGTATTAAGGAGTGGATAGCAACAAGGCCATACAGGTGTCTGAATGTTTGAATAATGGCTTTGTATTGCTATCCTATGAATCATGTGTGCACCTGTTTTGTGATACAATGCTGCAGCTACTGTCAGGCGTTATTAGTAATTCCCACCCATCACCTATCTTCAAATCATCACTACAACAACACACCATCATGAAAGCAGCATTCTCTCACATTGCAGGTCCTGGATTGCATTGTGTTTTATGATTCTGTGCTTTCAGCTGGTATCAGCCCCCCCACACACACACACACGCTCACAATACCACTAAACCCTGATAGTAATATGGCAGCGGCATTCTCTTACCAGCAGCACTTTGATTGTAAATTCTTTATATATAGTGTTGCAAATTGGTATCAGCCCTTATCGTCCCTCTCCCATTGCCCATTCCCAGCAGAAGCAGCACAACACCAAAACACCATGGTAACATCATTCTCTCCCCAGCAGCTTCAGAACTGTGAAATGTTTTGACATACAGTGCTGCCATCTGGTACCTGCTCTTCTCATCATCCCCATCCCCCATCGTCACCATCACAACACCCATACACCATGGTAATAGCCTTCTCTCTCTTGCAGGTACAGGATTGTAAATAGTTTTTGGATGCAGTGCTGCCAGCTGGTAACAGTCCCTCCTGTATTCCCTCTACCACTGTTGCCAACAGAACACCCACTCACCATAGTAATACCATTCTAGTCCCTGCAGCTATGTGATTATATATAGGATAGTGCATGGGGAACAGTTGACAACAGGGCTATTCTTTCACCGAGTTGGCACTATGACAACGAATACCCCAGAGCGCAGCTCGAGAGGTAATCCATCGTCATAGTGCCAACGAGGTGAAAGATGCCCTGTTGTCAACTGTTCCCCATGCACTTTTCTTTATAGTGTATGGTGGAACGTCGTTTTTTTGGAAAAAAGTCACTACAGCATGTTTCTGCTTCAAAACAGTTTTACTGTGTTACTAGAAGGAAAAAAGAACGTTACATTTTGAATGTGTTCACGCTTGACATTTTAACTGTTTAAGAACTTTACATTTTGAACGTTTTAACGCTAAACATTGGTACTGCCGCTGACATTGCTGCTTTCACTATGTGTCCTGTCTATGGAGTGAGCCCTAACTGTCAAATGCTGCTCGAGGACACTGTTTGACTTTCACAGTGCAGTAGAAAAAATCGTTCTACTGCACTGCAAACATCACTAGTGTGTGACTACAAGGTTTCGACAAGGATAGATTTCGGTGGAGAACGACGTTCCACCATACACTATAAGTTTTTCCTGAATAAGTAATGCCATTTGGTTCCAGTCTCCTCTGTCCCCCCCAACACACACACACACACACACACACACACACATACACACTAGGGTAAATTGTTTTTGGATAAAGTGCTGCCAGCTGGTATCAGTCTGTACCATCCCCCCTCCCCCCCAAGACACACACAAAGTACCACAAAACCCACATGGAAACATGAAAGCAGCTATGAAATTGTAAAGTGATTTTGGATAGAGTTCTGGTAGCTGGCACTAGTCTCCACCATCCCCCAGACTCATACACACCCTCACAAAATCAACATGGAAACATTGAAACAGTTATGGGATTGTAAATTGGTTTGAGATACAGTACTGCCAGCTGGTACCAGTGTCCCTAGAACCCCCCTCACACACACACGCACGCACACACACAGACACACACACACACACACACACACACACACCATATGAAAACATGGCTGCAGCTATGGGATTGTGAATTGTTTGGGGATAGAGTGTTACCAATTGGTACCAGTCCATCCCAACCCCCCACCCTCACTCATTCCAACATCATCAACATAACACACACCACTGTAACATAATTCTCTCTCCTGCAGTTTCTAGATTGTATATCATTTTTGGATACAGGTGTAACCCCCCTGCAAATGGGGGTTCCCAAAAGTCTTCCAGGAGCTTGCCTAAATGCTCCAAGTCTGGGCGGTGTTCGGCATCTGAGCTATTTAAATGTGGTTCCAAGTGAGTGCTATTTGAGCCTCCGCGTAGTGTCTCATTAAGAGCTGTCTGCTTGCAGACTTAATTAGTTTATATGGGGGGACTGTGTGTTCTAATGACCGAATCCCGCCCGGGCTTCTGTCAATTTGCTCCATTTCTGCCGTTGCTACATGTGCAGAGAGAGCCTTGTTGAAAGATATAACTGTTTGCCAGAAATCATTTAGAATGACTGAGAAAATGTTGTTTGTCTAACCTGTCTTCCTTTCAGCATGAACTGTTTCAGTGTAGCTTTTTCATTTTGGTTCTGAATAGCTAACGTGGACCAATCAGGATGATAGGGACACCCTAAAATGGAGCCTGTGGACGAATCGGAACTTGGACTCTCAATTTTGAGCCAGCCACAAGGGGATTGTATGGGCAGTGACTCTGGGAAATGTAGTTTTAGCCTTGGTGCCTTTTTCCACCAACAGAGGGAGTCTTATTGTGAGTGACAGACGAACCAGCCAACAGAATGGTGTGGAGCTAAAGGAAATGCCCTGCTCTGTGATTGGAAAGATTAGATCAGTTGTGACTGTGAAGAAAAAAGGAGCTCTGTGCTTCTGCGGTGTATAGTTTCGTGTGGGAAGCACGTGTGAGGCCCTGAGTTTCAGTCTGCAGCCTTTGTGAGTGCCAGTTTGGACTGAATCCAAGTTGTGAGGAGAAAGAAGCACTAAAAGTGTAGAAACCAGGCTCACCCTGTAGAAGACTGGTGAAATTGCTGAATCGCGCTCGGTCTGCCAGGAACTGACGCTGCTGTATGTGCTACCGGGTATTTTGCAGTAATTGCGATCGGGATCGAGGAGCAGCCTGCCTGGTATAGTACTTTCCTTTTACATATGAATGTGCGTAGTGCTTGTGGGGAATCGCTGTTTCCAATCCCATGTGCTGTGTGTTGTGTGTTGAAGCTGGAAGCAAACCCCAGCTTGTCTCGAACTAAATCCGTTTGCTATGAACTACAGTGGGGTCCAGTCACAAGGACCTTGTCTCAATGCCCTGCTGTTTCTGACAATCCAGAAGAATATCCACTATCCAGTTCTCAGCTTGGGTATTGTGAGTACAAATCAGGGTATTCCCCTGCAGCCTGTTTTCAATCACAAGTGTGTCATCTAATTCTCGTTGTTTCTTTGCTTCATGGACTGAGCCATCAGGCTCCGGATTACAATTGAGTGTTGTGCATACATTTTCTTCTACAGGGCCCTATCCATCTGCATCTGCTGGCCAACCCCGGGCAATGGACCTGGCTAGCCCCCCCCCCACTTGGGTACCCAGAGTGTGACTTTTCAGACCCTGTATGTGTGCACAGTACTGTGATTAATGCCACTAATTAACCTGATTTCCCCCTCCCATGTTACTGTTCCCTAAATAAATCAGATTTATTGTTGTTGTTAAACTTTAAACTGCCTGAAGTGTCAGTACCTTCATGCCAAGCACTGTATTGGTTTGTGTATGCTGCTTAAACTTATTTTTCGGGGGGGTCCTCAGAGACAAACCTGCAATTCAGTCTCGAGGATAAGTGGTACCTTATGAATGAACAGTGTGTACATGTGGGGTATTGGTACTGTAACTCCTGTGCATCATGTGGGCCATTAGAGGGATTAGAAGGGGGTCTCAGTGTCCCAGAGGGCTGTGACCAAACTAGACCAACCATTACAAACCCTGACCTCTGGGTGGAGGCACCCGCCATAGAACCTAGGCCCCTCAACCTGTCAGTAGTAAAGCAGGCAGGGACAGTAGTCCTTGGGATAGCGCCACCTGGGGGTTGCAAAGTGGTTATAGCTTGTCCTGGCTAAATGACACCCACCTACCCCTGCTCCCCCAACAAACACACACACACCGTACCATGATCAGCATTTTCTCCCCTTCATGTACTATGACTTGACCAAGCTGTGTCGAGCTCTGAAGTTGTGATCTCCTGGTCCCAAACTAGTACAGTAACAACTAGACCACACTACCTCCATTGTTACCACACTGTATTTTTTCTTAGAATGTTTCAGAATTATACATATATCATTATTTATACATCACTCATGACATTGAGGATAATATATGGGCATCACTGAACAACAATGCTATGTACACTTTGAGTGGTTGGCATGATAACCAGGATAGTCCAGGAGCCAGGTGCATTTATGTGTCTGGGTCCAAAAGGTTTGATGACTGTTTCTTATGTAAAAAAGTATGTAGAACCCAGATGTACAACTCTTATTCTCTCAAAGTTGAACGTTTTCTTGGAAAATACACTTCGTCAATGAAAAAATGAACTGTCTGTGAAATTGTGTATATTTTAATTAATGGTTCCTTCTTTAATTTTAATTCTATAAGCTTTTATTGAAATACTACAGACATTGTAACAAACAGCAACAAATGTATCAAAGGCTTAATTATTATTTATTTTGTTCTATATTTAACTTGAAACAATCAACTTTTTATGACATTTTATGAACCTAAGTACAACAATCAGCATTCTTGTTCACTGACTTCATTGTCTGACACGTTAAGCAAATCTGTCTCATCAATATTGCCATCACAGTCACTGTCATCATCTTCTTCATTTGGATTGTTGTCATGTTCATTCAATTGTTCACTTAAGACTGATGGTACAACTTCACATGTGAATCACGTTGGCTTGCATTTGACATCCTGATTGGTCCAGCCATTGTCCTCTGGCTTCAGTAGTGTCATTTCTGGTTTGTCTGCATTTTTCCATAACAATGAAATGTAATTTGCACGGCAGATGTTTTGTGTCAGAGCTGATTTGTATGGTGACAGTGAGCTTGCATCTACTCCTTTGATCTTTTCTATGAGTGTGTCTTTGTCACTCGGTCGCTACTTGACATTGAACATACTGTAGTGTGCTGTGTTGACACTCTTTACTTTCTGTCCATACAAGGTACACACAAAGCTCTCAATGGTAACCTCAGTTTCTTTAGACAAGAGTGGACATCCCAGTTTTCCAAATGCCTGTGTATACTCTATTCTTTTCCATAATTGTTTGAGGTTGCATCTTCCCCGTGCCTTTGAATGCTGGTGAATAGTCACACCCTGTCAGTGCATGGAGACCTGGTAGAGCTGCACACACAGGTCTGCCTAACTCTGCTGACAAGCGATATACATCTATGAATCTTCTTGTGTTATTCCCTGAATTGCCAACGTCCATGTGCAGTTTGAGATTATCGTTTAGACTTGCATGATATAGCAGAATGACCAGAATATCAGTATCATCTGCCCTGACCACTACATGCACATCTTCACCCTCATTTTGACTGCAAATGTAGTGTATGTATTGTATGATTCTTATGTCTGCTTCTATGTGTTTGCTTTTTAGGGCCTTGCACTCTACTCTGAGCATATGTCCAGCTTCCAATTTGTATGAGTAACAAGTTTCTCCTACTGCATACATAAGATTTTTATAATCTAGAACTTCATAGCACACATCAGAATTCCATGCTGTAGCTAGAAAACCTAGGAGTGCCATCTTGAATGACGATGAAGACAGGGATCCAGCAAAGTCTCTTGGTCAGCTTTGGTCAGGACCAGTTATGAGATAGGAGAGTGGAGTGATGCTATGCTTTCCTCTCTTCTCTTGTTCAAGACCTTTGATCTGTGGTGACTTGTAACAGTCACTGACGAGATAGATTTCATTAGCGGAAGTACAGCAAACAAGAGACAGGATGCGTTTTTGCCACACTGTGGAATGTTGGTGGCAGGTTTGTAGGACTTCTGATCAAGAACATGGTGTCAACCACAGTGGCATTTACAGCATCAGGGTGGCTACTTTGGACTCCGGTTTCAAGTTTATTCAGCAGTGTTGACTTCATTGTTGTGTTAATTGATCCATCAATGCTTCCTAAGGAGAGGGGTACCGGGGTTAGTGGGTAGGCAAACAACATCATAAGTTCAACTGTTGAAGTTGCAGATAGATATAGCAAGCGTCCAAAGAGGTCTCGAGTTCCTTTCAACTCAACGATTTTCTTATCCTTATTCTTAATCTTCACCGTCATCGCATCATGTGCAAAGTTATTCAACTTGTATCTTTTGATGGGTTCCTCAAACCTACTGCCTTTGGTAATGCATTCGTCTCTAAACACATGGTACATCCACACACCTATCTCAGTAACCTGCAACACTTCATTTGCTACCTCTTGTGATACTGCTTTTCCACTACCTATTGAATTAAGATTGCTGTCCTCAAACACATCCTGGAATGGATTCATGGAGGAGTCTATTGTGTTCAATAGCTTGTTTAGATCCTTCAATATTGTTTAACTCTAAAACTCTTCAGCTCTTGGCTGGCTTCTTCATGACTGACAAGACCAACTTTTTCATAAGACTTCCAACAATTTTACTTCAAGGTGACCACAGAATGTTCTATCTCATCCTTGCGTCGATGTTCTGAGATGTTCTGTTCAAAGAAGAAATCCCGGTTAGTCTTGATGCAGCATCGGCATTAATTGTCTGTTCCACGGTCAAGTCTATGTCATTTCTGCTAAACCCTCTCTTTGATCTTGCAATGGTTAATGCTCCATTCTCAAATTTTGTCCTTTTTCCAGAGCAGGTCTCATCCATGTTTAGCAAATTCATAAGGTACAGGGTCATCCACTTGGCATAGTTGTGGTGCCCAGTTGCAAAGTAAAGAGATATCATCTTCGCCAAGCTATATACAAAGAAAGGCAAGTCATTTGTCCTGATGGAATGGCAGAAGAGTTGGTACAACTCTACCAAACTGCAGTACTGCAGCCAAAATTGGCAGCTGCACCAAGCTCACCACAGTGTGTGGAATGTGAGAATGTATACATTCATTTGGGAATATACCTGATGTAGATGCTGCAGATTCAGATAGAGCACTATGAACTTGGGAGCGAAGCAATTTTGCTGGATAACTCTTTACGATGTCTTTTTTTAGAGTTTCATCAGCTGCAAGTTTACTGGAACTCTTACATGCAGTGAAGTTCTTGTGGCAAATATGATGATACCCATGGCTGCTGGAGTAATGTTCAGGAAATTCAAGACACACTATGTTGTACTTTGACAGTGTTTGACCAGAACGCCTTTCCTTTGCATCAACTACTTTCTCCCAATGAGCATCATCAAAAGGTAATGGGTCTCCATAGTCTGTGCTAACTCCTGAATCAGTATGTAGGATGCATCGCTTCTGCAGTTTGAGAGAAGTCTAGCTAGCCATATCTGAAAAATTAAATAAATTACATTAATAACTAAATAAACTGAGTGTATTAAATAAATTAGATCAATTAAATAAATAAGTAAACCGAGTCTATTACATAAATGTAAAACTTTTAGTTACTCTTAAGAAAGCACATTTTCCAAGAAAACATACAACTATGGATGAATAAGAGTTGTAAATCTGAATTCTATACACTTTTTCACATGAGAAACAGTCATCAAACCTTTTGGACCCAGACACATAGGTAAATGCACCTGGCTCCTGCTCTATGAGAAGTGAACTCAGCGTTGTTGTTCACTGATGCCTGTACATTAGCTTTTATAGTGTATGGGCAAGAGTAAAACAACAACAGGGCACTTCTTCAGGGATTTCTGCCACCTGTGTTTTTCCCCTTATGTCCCAGCCTGCCCCAATCTGTCTCACGGGACTGCATGTATGTTTCAAAATCGCACACACACACCCATCAAGCCCTGCACCAGCCCCGCTCCCACTGTTTTTATTTTTTAAAAAGTAAATGAAAACGGGCGTCTGAGAGCCCAATCTGTATACTGAGGCACCAGTTTTAGTTTTGTTTTCCCACTCACCCCATTGTTTTCTCTCTCGGGGGCCAGCTCTCCATAGCAACCATTTCCTGTAGAGCAGAAGTTTCGGGACGCGCATGCACAGAGAATAAGATGGTGTTGTACCATCATTGTGACATACTCAAGAGAGTATAACAACCTTGTGAGGTCACAACAATAGTACAACAATAATAGGAATTCTTTGAATTCCATCATTAATAACCTTCTCCAATACACTATGCCTATGGTTTAATGGCGTTGCCCAGAGATATCTCTTCCTTACCAAAATTGGAAACATTTAAAAGCACTCTTCATCAGCATCTTACAGCTAATGGTTCCTGTGACTGTTTTAACTGACATGGCACTACCTCAGCAGTATTGACACATCCTTATGTATCTACTTCTACCCCTTTCTCTGTGAATGACCACTTTGACCCTAACCGTTCTGCCCTATTTCCTGCCTCCTTGCCCGATCCTTCTTTCACCTCACCCCTCTCTCTTTTCATTAGGTTATTTTTGATTTCATACCAATTCATAGTTTTAATTTTAGTTGCAAGGTTAATGTCATTTTAAATATTTTTATGTCAAAATTTTATGTAATACCATCCACTGTATGTCTGTCACCCTTCCCACTGATATGGAACATTTGTAAAAGAGCTGTTATGAGCTCAAAGGTATTGTAATCCGAGAATGAATAAATAAATAAATAAAACTATAAAATATGAACATATTGTTTGCACCATGCTTTTCATAAAAACAGTGTGTTAATTTTCTCTGATTTGTATTATGATTAACACATTGTATATCCTTTTTTTCATAGAGCATGTCATCATCTGACGAATCCCAATTTGGAGACTACAGTTACATTGGTGGTTATGCATTTGAGTCAGAATACACTTTGGAAATGCTGTAGGAATTAAAACATGTATGTGTCATTAAAAAGGTTAATGTGCATGAAGTCATTGAAGAGGACTTTGAAGATCATACACTACAGTGCTCAGAAGATTGGTACCTATGTAGTGAATGCATAAACAAGTTAACCAATGTGGATTGCCTATGCTGTTCTGAAGTAACACCATCCATGGACATGAAAGATGATGAAGACACTACCTGCATTTGCATGCATTCTCATTTCAAGGCAGAGTGCCTCTGTCAAGCAGTTTTGCTCAGTGTAAAGACACTGCGCCACATGCTTGCATTAAGAGACTGCTGGACAACAAGCCAGCTTTAAGGTGAGGACTTATTACATCATATTACATTCTTTTTTTTTTTATCAAAGTTGTATGCTCTTTATTCAAGTTAGGCAGGCTCCCTCTCAGCCCTGCTCCTGCTGCCCCCACCAGCAACCACCTCCCCACAATATACCTTCCTGACCTTCCATGGATTGTCCCCCATAGTGAGGCCGGGAGAGGGAAGGCCATCCTCTCTCCCACCCCCACCACCCCGGAATCACATATCCAGATCCAGTCATCAGGGTCCTGATTGTGGTACAGGTGGGGGGGGTGAGCAGGGCATCAAACATGACTGCTTCACCATTCATTTTCATCCTTTTTTCTCCCTCCCTCTTGCTAGGGTATGCAAGACATGTTGTGGAGTTTAATTATAAATTATTGTTATCTGACCATCTGCAACCCCCCACACCCACACCCAGACAAAATCAACTCACATGCTACAGTATACAATGAAATCTGAAGAACTGCATACAAATAATGTGTGGAATCTATGTGTGTTATGTACTTATTTCAGTAGTACATCAGTGACATTCTCTATAGGTCACAGCAACAGATACCAAATGTGTCTAAGTTGTACTACTATTGGCATGTCATCTGATCCCAGACATTCTGACTTCGTCTGACTTTTTTGCACCTTCCCTTGCACCCCCTGACCTCCCACTCTTTCTGGCTGCTCAACATCCCTATCTGACTGCCAGTCTCACCCATCGCTGCCACTTCCTGCCATCTGGCTCCCCCTGCTGTACCCGTGACCTCGGAGGGATCAGATTATCCCCATTCGGGGGGGGGCACCCCTCCTTGAGGGAGAAGAGGGGAGTAGCATTCCTGGTGGGTCCTCTGAGACACACTGCGTTGAGGGGGCAGGAGTGGTGTGCTAGGATGACTGTGGCATGGAGGAACTAGGCATCTGTCATTCAGCATGCTGACACGAGTGATGGTTTCTGTATTCTGTGCCCTACTACACCCCAGTGGCATGCACTGCAGTGAGGTACTGGAGGCACAGCAGGCCAAAGTGTGGTCACCCATGCCAGCAAGGCTTCGCACACCACCAGGTGTCGTTCTCTGAGTGCTGCTCCGCAGCACCCGCCCAGGGTGGGGGAGTATCTGCACAGATGCTCCATCACCATCCCTGCTGGCCTGCACTCCTGATGCCCCAGGCTAAGGTCTCAAACCCAGGTCACCAATGTGTGAAGTGGGTGTTCCACCACTCAGTGCTGTGGAGCTGGTCCTAGTGATCTGACTTTAATATTTCAGTTCAGTGGCAGCATATCAATGTTGAAATAAACAGACAATGTTTGGATTGACTCTCATTTAAAAGCCAATAATGTTAGCTGACCCAGTTGCATTGAGGGCTGAGGTGCTTGCTCCTTACCTCTTGCCATGCTGGCAACTCGTGTTTGGGAATAGACTCAGAGTGCCGGTGGTTGGCTGGGGTGAGAGAGGACTGAGTATCTGAGGGACTGTTCTCCTGTCCTGGGGTGGGGAAGCATGTCAGCTCAGCCTCTGACTACCACTAGGTGTAGACATGGTGGCAGTGCAGCGCGAGTGGCAGAAGCTGGAGGAGCCAAGGTTACGTCATGTGTGTGTACCTTCATGCATGAAACATAGAAACATAGACTTTGACGACAGATAAGGACCACTTGGCCCACCCAGTCTGCCCATTTCCCTACCTACTGGATAAGCTGCAGATTCTAGTTAACCAACAGCCTACTTCCTGCCACCCCCCACTACAATTGCCTTGTGTCTGTCCCATGCATGTTTGAATTCCTCCACTGTTTTAGCCCCAACAACCTCCCCAGGAAGGCAGTTCCATGCATCCACCACTCTCTCCGTGAAAAAGATTTCCTCACATTACCCCTGAGTCATCCCTCTAGCTTTAAATTGTGTCCCTTGTTCTTACATCTCTTTTCTGAAAGATGCTACCCTCCTGGACTTTGTTGATTCCCTTGAGGTGCTTGAACATTTCTATCATGTCCCCCCTGTCCTTCCTTTCATCAAGGGTATACATATTAAGCTCTCTCAGTCTCTCTTCATATGATTTCTGATGCAGACCCTGCACCATTTTATTTGCCCTCCTCTGGACTGCTTCCATCCTGTCTATGTCCTTGCGTAGATGAGGTCTCAAAAACTGCACACAGTACTCCAGATGATATCTCACCAACTGTCTGTACAGAGGGATAACCACTTCCCTTTTTCTACTTGTGATGCCCCTTCCTATGCATCCCAGTATCCTCCTGGCTCTCCTCACTGACTTCTCACATTGCTTACCCACCTTTAGATCATCCGATATGACTACCCCCAAGTCCCATTCCATTTTTGTTGTTGTTAGTACCTCCCCTGCTATTGTGTACTCTTCTCCTGGGTTTTTGTTTCCCAGGTGCATTACTTTGCACTTCTTTGCATTGAATCTAAGTTGCCATATGTCTGACCATTCCTCCAACCTTGCCAAGTCCCTTCTCATCCTTTCTACCCCCCTTGTATATCAACTCTGTTATAGATCTTTGTATCATCTGCAAAGAGGCATACCTTTCCCTCCAGACCCTCTACAATGTCACCTATAAAGATGTTGAAGAGGACTGGACCCAGTACTGAGCCCTGAGGTACTCCACTAGTGACCCCCCTTTCTTTGGAATGTGTGCCACTCACTATTACCTTCTGTGTCCTGTTGTGCAGCCAGTTTGCAACCCAGGCTACCACCCTGGGACCCACTCCCAAGCTGGCTAACTTGATTATTAATCTTTTGTGCAGGACTGTGTCAAATGCCTTGCTAAAGTCTAGGTAGGCCATATCCACAGCTCCTCCCTGGTCTATTATTTTGGTCACCCAGTCAAAGAAATCTATAAGATTCATCTGACATGATCTTCCTGCTGTAAATCCATGCTGCTTTGGGTCCTGCACCCCACTGGCCTCTAGGTACTCAACAATTCTTTCTTTCAGAAGTGATTCCATCATTTTCCCTACCACTGAGGTCAAACTTACAGGTCTGTAGTTTCCTGCTTCTGCCTTGCTCCCACATCTGTGAAGGGGAATCACATCTTCCCTCCTCCAGTCTTCAGGTACCACCCCATCCTCCCATGATTTCTTAAAAAGTGTGGTCAGTTGTGTCACTAGGTCCTCCCTTAGTTCTTTTAAGATTCTGGGGTGAATCCCATCAAGCCCCATTGCTTTGTCCACCTTGAGTTTTAGGAGTTCTTTCAGGACTCTTTCTTCTGTAAATGGACTGGTGTCAACCCCCCTACCCAGAGTGCTTCTATTGTCTGGTTTAGGTAACTCCTCCTCATCTTCTTTTGTGAATACTGAGCAAAAGTATTCATTCAGTATCTCTGCCTTTTCACTGTCTCCCTCTGCCCACCTCCCCTCTCCTTTATTAATCTTCACTGTTCCTTCCTTAACCCTTCTATGCTCCCTAATGTACCTATAAAAGGTTTTATCCCTCTTCTTAACTGACTTGGCTATTTTTTCCTCAGTTTGGGCTTTTGCTATTCTGACTGCCTTCCCCACTTCTTTCTGCTTTAATTGATACAGTTCCCTGTCGTGCTCCTTCTGTGATGCCTTATACTTTTTGAATGCAGCCTTTTTCTCCTTAACCTTCCCTGCCACCTCTTTTGAGAACCATAGTGTTTTTTTACTCTGCTTTGTTTTCTTTATCTGTTTCACACAAAGGCTTGTTGCCTCTATGATGGCAGTTTTGATTTTTCTCCATTGTTCTTCCACCCCTCCTTTTTGCCCATTTGCCAGTGTATTCCTCAGGTATTCACCCATTTTGCCAAAGTCAGCCCTTCTAAAGTCCAGTATGCTTGTTTTTGTATGGCTTGTCTCCATGGTTGTGCTTATTGTGAAGCACACTGTGCAGTGGTCGCTTGTTCCCAGATGTCTACCGACTTCTAAATTTGTGATCCTCTCTCCATTTGAGAGTACCAGGTCTAGTATTGCTTCCTCCCGAGTGGGTTCCAACACTAGCTGTCTAAGGCCTGCCTCCTGCAGGGCATCAAGAATGACCCTGCTCTTGGATGTGGCTGCAGTACATCATCATCCAGTTAACATCTGGCATATTCAGGTCCCCCATTAACAGTATCTCCCCTTTTTCAGCCATTTTGAGAATGTCCTCTATCATTTTCTTGTCCATTTACTCCCCTTGAGATGGGGCTCTGTATACAACCCCTGTGCAGACTGTGATGCCATTCACTGTCTCCAAGGTGACCCAGAGTGCCTCTTGTCCTCCCCCTTTACTTTTTAGTTCTGTAGCTTTGATCCCTTCCCTTATATATAGAGCTACTCCACCTCCTCTTTTCCCCTCCCTGTCCCTTTTGTAGACTGTGTACCCTGGTATGTTGACATCCCAGTCATGGTTCCCTGTGTACCATGTTTCTGTGACTGCCACAATATCCAAGTGTTCATCTTCCATCAAGGCTACTATCTCAGGAAGCTTGTTTCCCAAACTACGGGCATTGGTACTCATTGCCCTCCATTGAATGTTGGCTTTATCCTTTTTCCCCCATGCCTGCTCTTTTTGCCCTTGTCTATTTTTCCATTTACCCCTGTCCTGCCCTCTGTGGAGCACTGTACCTCAGTGTTTACCTTACTACCCGTTTGCTGCAAGAGCTCCTCTCGAAGATCTACTGCTACAATAAGTTCTTACGTAACTGTAATATCTTACTTCGAGAGGGAGCTCTTGCAGCAGGTGACACCATTAGGACAGGGTTCCAAGCAGTACAAGAAGTGTCCCAGATCAGAAGGGTGGCGGACTATAATAAACAATGTCTTTAGCATTCCTTAGGAGAGTAGTCCCTGGAGGACCACAAGACCAAAACCTGCTCTCCTTCTGGAAGCAATATCCAGACCGTAGTGCCTAATGAAGGTGTGGACCGAACTCCAAGTAGCAGCTGCACAGAGATCCGCTGCAGAAACATTTGTGAGGGACACAAAGGAGGTTGCAACACCAATGGTGGAATGACCCTTCACCAGTCCCGGCAAGGGTTTGTCGTACGTTTGGTAACAGAACGCTATGCAATTGACCAATCATTTGGCCAGTGTCTGCTTAGTCACTGGAGACCGTAACATCCTTTGGGTGAAGGAGACGAATAACTGGTCTTACCTTCTAGAAGCACGAGTACGGTCTATATAGTAATGAAGGAGTCTATGTACATCCAGAGTATGTAACAAGACCTCCCCTTTATTCTGAGTACTCTGGGTAGTAAACGGGTAGTTGAATGTCCTGATTTAAAGTGAATTCAGACACAATTTTTGGAAGAAACTTAGGATTCATATGCAGGGCAACTCTGTCCCTGTGTAAAATAAGATAAGGCACTTTACACATCAGAGCCTACAGCTCAGAAATCCTCCAAGTGGAAGTAATGGCAACCAAAAATAACGCTTTCCAGGAAAGAAAGCGTAGCTCACAACTTGCAGCTGGCTCAAAGGGAGGCAACGTATGCTTTTCCAACATAAACAGAAGGTCCCATGGAGGGACAGGGTCCCTCCTGGGAGGTCTGATGTGCAAGATACCCCGTAAAGAGGTCTTGAACAAATCCAACTGTGCCAGAGCTTTCCCATCCACTGGTGCATGGTAAGCTGACAACGCAGAAAAGTGTACAATGGATGAGTAGCGGAGTCCCTTGTCTGACAGGGAAAGAAGGTACTCTAAAACAGATTCCACCAGACAGTGAAAAGGGTCCAAGAAATGGGGGGATGGCCATAAACAAAACGTTTCCATTTCATGGCATATGTTGCTCTAGTCGAGGGCTTTCTCACAGTGCTTATGGCATGGGGGCAAGAATAGAGGAAAAAGGAAGTCACAGACTTTGTGAAGCATTGCCTGCTTATCCTGAGCCCGCACTGCCACCTGTGAGTTCCCCTGCAGTACAAATTGGATTCAGGTACTGGGGAGAGGATGACCTGTCTCCCTCTGGCCCCACCATGAGTGGAATATTCATGCAAGTAACTGAGACTGCAGGTGAGTCCTGGCATAGGAGGTAGCTGACTCGAAGGATGCAGGAACAAGGCCAAAAAAAGTCAGTAATGTTAATTTTTGTTTCTTGCATTTCAGGCTCTATTGGAACACAGCATACCATCAATTCATGTACTTGTCATATTGATTTTTAGGCCAGAAGGTAAGGAACGTGATTCCCACTTGTGTGGTGAAATCCATCCGGCACTGGTACCATGACCCTAATGGTGAATATGACGTATTTATGGATGCAACCCTTTTTAACAATGAGGATGCACTTTCCAGCTTTGACAATAGTGACTAACAGTCAAACAAGACGCCAGTTTTCAACAGTAATTCTTCTATATAATGCTATTCGTAAATAAAAATTCACTGTTATTGATGATACATTATCCATAGTACATAGGTGAAAAATATTCAACATGAACTACTTTTGTTCATGAAATTCAAATACAGAGTGTTTTGTTTGCGTGAAAAAACTGAGTACACCTTTGTTAATTATTTTTATATAACCTATATTGGACGTGTGATGCAACATATTTAGCACCAAAGATTTGTGCAGTCAAAAAAAAATCTAGATTTTTAACCAATAACTGAGTACCTTACCATATGATGCTTCTAAATTTTAGCTAGAAAAGGTTTGATTAGTTTATGGCATTATAAATACCCTTGCTGATGAGCAGTCTGTTTCATCTATTAGACTTTCTGATATCACAGTCACATGACATTAACTACAGCTCTTCCATGGTGCAGACACGTGCAGTGATAAACTGTGATATCTTACTTTGTGCGTATCACAATAGCAATGCTCAGTCAACTAATGTTGTTAGTTAATTGACCACTTGCAATGATATAAAACTAGTATACATATCATTTATTTTCTACCAGAAAATGAAAGTCTGTTGTATGTTATATCCATATGCTGCACACACACATACTGTGAAGTAATACATCACATTGCACTGTAGCCTGCTTTAGCATTTGGTTGTAGCTGTGGCCGATGTGACACCAGGAAGTACAATGAATGTGGCAGTCACCTTGAATTGCAGTATTTCTTATCTCTTCACAAACTAAAATTATGCAGTGCACAATTTTGAAACATTGACTAGTAAAGTGCTAATAGTGTCAGCAAACGTTTGTGTGTTGCTGATGATTCTCAATAATAGTTTCATAACTTTAAAGGGATTCAACAGTTTTTTGTTGATCAGACACTACTTACATATTTTGTAAGATTATGCTAACAAAAGTCATCTGATTCCAATGTAATCATTTAATGTGATCTCTGTATTGGACTGTGAGGGCTTGTAGCTTTGCCACAATGATTTGGCTATACCATACGGTCAATGTCCTGACTGATATGAACCACAACCATGCTCACTGACATAATGACATGTATAGAGAGGAGGAGTATCAGTGCACCAGATTAAATTAAATATGGTATTACATTCAAATTGCAAGCAAGGGTATTGTTAGTCGAGAGGAGACATTGGTTTATCAAATGCTTGCCATTATTATGTAGAAAAATGTCATTAAATCTAACCATCCTACTCCCTGGTTGCCTTAAACAGTGCGTGCAACTGTGCTCTTGCTGTACACACATCATTAGGCTCATTCACACAGTGAGAAAGTTGGATCAGCGGTGTGTAGATGGTTGCAGCCAAGCAATCTGAAATGCTATGAAGCTGCATTCACACGGCACAGTTCTAGAATGCTGCAGGTGCTGCAAGAGAAGGTCCAGTATTTTGAGAAGGATTCCGGTGGAGGTGCACGTCAACAATACTACAGTGTAGGGGTCTTCAGACCTGAGTTCAGCCAAAGGTAGTTTTAGGTACATTAAGCACAGCTGAACTCAGGGAAGTAGTTCTTTTCAAAAACTGAGGGCTGTAAATTGAGAAAACACGGACCCATAGTGGAGCCGTGACACTGGACAACGTATTGGATGGTGCTGGCTGTTCACACAACCAAACAAACCACTGCAAAACTCCTACTCCACTGCATGATCTCAAGAAAACAGGGATCATGGGCACAACAGAACACAAGTGGAAAACGGCAGAATGGTGGCATTCACATGTGCACAGGGGCACCGATCTGGGTGCTGTGCACCACCAGCACTGACTCAGAACATGCAGTGTGAACGAGCCATACATGTGCCTAAGCATTGTGGTGTATTGTATCAATGAGGAAATGGAAGTGATCATGTGACCTACATACATAGAAACATAGAAGTTGATGGCAGATAAGGACCGCAAGGCCCATCCAGTCTGCCCATTTCTTTTTCTACCTTATAAATGTGCCATCGGCCTTTGCTCTGTCAGTGACCTATCTATTCATAGTCATTTGTATTGCTCCCTTATGCCTATCCCATGCCTGTTTGAAGCCCTGCGCTGTATTCATAGCCACCACTTCTTGTGGTAAGCCATTCCATGCATCTACCACCCTTTCTGTGAAAAGAATTTCATTCCCTTAATCGGCCTCCCCTAATCTCATGCTGTGTCCTCTTGTCCTGCTATTTTTCTTATATTTAAACATGTTAGACTCTTTCACCTTGTTTATGCCCTAAGGTGTTTGAATGCCTCGATCATATCACCTCTCTCCTCCTTTGCTCAAGGGTATACATATTGAGCTCGTTAATCTGTCCTCATATGTCTTCTGATGCAGTCCCTGCACCATTTTGGTGCCCTTCTCTGGACTGCCTCAATTTAGTTAATGTCCTTGTGAAGGTGTGGCCTCCAATACTGCACGCGTACTCCAGATGGGGCCTAACCAATGTCTTGTACAGAGGATTATTACCTCCCTCTTACGACTTGTGATACCCTGCTAATACACCCTAACACCCCCTAGCCTTACCTACTGCTTTAGAGGTCTGCTTGATGATTTTAGGTCATCAGTGATGATGATGCCCAAGTCTCTTTCTTCCTTTGTGACTGCTAGCAACTCCTCTCCCAGCCTATAAGTGGCTTCAGGGTTTCTCTTCCCTATGTGCATGATTTTGCACTTCTTTGCATTAAATCCCAGTTGCCACTCTTCTGACCATTCTGCTAGTTTATCCAGATCTCTTCTCATTCTGCCCACCCCACCTGGATCATCTACCCTGTTGCAGATCTTGGTGTCATCTGCAAACAGACAAGCCTTACCCTCTAGTCCATCAGCAAGGTCACTAATGAAGATGTTGAATAGGACTGGCCCCAGGACTGATCCCTGAGGTACCCCACTTGTGACTTGCATCTCTTCTGACTGTATACCATTTACCACCACTCTCTGTTTTCTGCCAGTCAACCAGTTTGCCACCCAGTTGACCAACTTCTGACCCACCCCGAGCCTACCCAGCTTATTTATCAATCTTCTATGTGGAACAGTGTCAAAAGCTTTGCTGAAGTCAAGGTAGGCACATCAACTGCTCCCCCTTGGTCCACCAGTCTGGTTACCCAGTCAAAGAAATCTATGAGATTAGTTTGACAGGACCTTCCTTTTGTAAACCCATGCTGTCTTGGATCCTGTGCTCCTATGGATTCCAGGTGTTGCACTATCCTTTCCTTAAGGAGTGCCTCCATAATCTTGCCCACTACTGAGGTAAGACTGACTGGTCTGTAGTTCCCCGCCTCCTCCCTGCTACCACTCTTGTGGAGCGGGATCACATGAGCCCTTCTCCAGTCTTCTGGGACCTCTCCTGTGCTCAGAGACTCACTAAACAATTCTGCAAATGGCTCTGCTAGTTCCTCCTTTAGCTCCTTAAGTACCCTGGGATGTATGCCATCAGGTCCCATTGCCTTATCCACCCTGAGCTTAGCAAGCTCTTGTAGGACCCTTTCTTTTGTGAAGGGAGTAGTGCTCACCTCCCCCCCTGTGTCCATGATGCTGAGCTATGGGCCCTGCCCTACCTTCTCTTCAGTAAATACTGAGCAAAAGTATCTATTTAGGATAGATGCCTTTACAGGGTCCTCCTCCTCACATGCTCCCTTTTCTCCATTAAGCTTAGTACCCCTCTGGACTTTCTCCTTTCACTAATGTATCTATAGAAAGTCTTGGCACCTTCTTTACTGTTCGTGCTAGTGTTTCTCAGTTTGGGACTTTGCCTGCCTTACTGCCTTACCTGCTTCCCTTAGGCAGTTTGGTATGCCTCCCTATCTTCATCCCGCTGTGTTCCTTATATTTCCTGAAGGCCAGCCTTTTGGCTCTGACCTTTTCTGCTACTGTATTTGAGAACCAAAGTGGTTTCCTTCTTCTTTTGCACTTCCTTTTCTGTCTAACACAATGGGATGTTGCTTCAAGTATTGCATCCTTAATGCTTGCCCTTTGCCTGTACCCCTCACCTGTGTTTCTTTTTGCCAGGGCTAGCTTAACTCTGTTGGCCATCTTATCAAAGTCAGCTCCTCTGAAGTCCCATATTTGCCTTGGAATGGGATGATTTAGATGTAGTAGCCAAATTGAACCATACCATGTGATGGTCACTGGCCCCCAGGTGACCTTCTACCTGGAGATCTGTGATCCTTCTTTGTTAGTCAGTACTAGATCTAGGATAGCCCTGTCTCTTGTGGGTTGCTGTACCAGTTGTTTGAGGCCCTCCCCTGCAGGGAATCCACTATGAGTCTAGTTCTGGCAGATGTTCCTGCTGGTATTGACCAATCTGTATCCGCATGTTGAAGTCTCCCATTATCAGAACCTCCTTTTAGCTGTCATGTTTTGTATATCTTCTAACAGTAATGTGTCTATGTCCTCCGTCTGGTCTGGGGGCCTGTAGACAACCCCAGTTCTTATGGCTGTCCCATTTCCTGTTTCAGGGTGACCCACAGTTCTTCTGGCTCCTTATGTGTATTCTGAATTTCTGTAGCTTTGATATTTTCATTAACATACAGGGCCCTCCTCCCCACTTTTTGCACCTCGGTCTCTTCTGAACAATACATAGCCAGGTACTGAAGTCTCCAAGAGTGTTACTGGTAAACCACGTCTCACTAATTGCTACTATGTCCAGTTTAGCCTCTGACATTATTGCCTGCAGGTCTGGGATCTTATTTCCCAGGCTGTGAGCATTTGTGTACATGATTTTCCATTGGCCAGATTTTGGTGTGTTAGTGGTTGGGTGAAGTTTGGCATTACCCCTGTGCATCGTATGGGGAGACAAACCTTTTTTCTTACCTGGTGATGCAAATGAACGGCAAACACGCTGAATTCCTGTTTGACCACTAGCTGAGGGGGGAGGGGTGTTCTTCCCATTCGACGTATGGGGTGCTGCACCCCTCTCCCCATTTGCTAGTTTAAATATTCTGCAAAGACGCCAAACTTCTGCCCCAATGCACTGACTCCTCTTTAGTCAGATGCAGTCCATCAAATTTAAAGAACTTTCACTCCCAGAACTGTTGCCAGTTCCTACAAATCTGTGTCCTTTTCCTGGCACCAGTCCTTGAGCCACGTGTTTAGCTCCCCATTCTCCCTTCTCTGACCTTCCGTCCATCTGCTCCCCCTCCCAGACTGGCAGGATCTCAGAGAAGGAGATGCTGGATGAAATAGATGATAGTTTGTCACCCAGCCTAGTCAGGTGTTCCTTGGTCTCCACAACTGACCGGTTGGTGAGATCATTAGTCCCTATGTGTACTAGGACATCAATGTTTTCTTCCTGCTTTGTGAACAATTTTTAGCAATGCGGTCAGTGTCTTCCATGCTGATGTACCTGGGAGACATCTGACCATCACCCCTGGCTGGAGATGGGTATCAACTCCCTAATCATGGAGTCTCCTATGATCAGAAGTTTTTGGATTTCCTTAGTGCTTGTTCAGTTTTGGTTCCTGATTTGGGTGAGTTTTGTTGTGCTAGCTCCTGTGCCGCAGTGTCCTGCTCTGCAGTGTCTTCTGCCTCTTTATTTGATTTCAGAGATAGAGGCAGATACCTGTTTGTAGTGTTTATATGGTTTTTGGAGGCAATGTGTTGGAGAGCAGAGAGTGATGGGGTTCCTGATTTGCTCCTCCTAACCACCTGCCAACCTCCTGGACCAACTACCCTCTGCGGTCAAGGTTTTCTGTTGGATGCTGGGAAATGGCGGTGGTTCTTATAATGTATTTCCTCTTCAATATGAAATTTGGAGGCTGCAATCTCTGCCCATGCTGCCCGGAGCTGAGCCCTAAGATCTCCAAAGGCCCAGCATGTAGGACAGTGTCCTAAATCCTGTAAGACTGTCCTTCTGAAAATTGTTCCACAGTACCTGCAGTTAATGAAATCCATTCCAAATAAGTTGCTGGGTTTGTAACCTAGTCAGAGTAATTAGAAGGAAAAAAAGGAAAAAAAATGCAAGTAATGGTTTAATTGTGCTTTGTTTAACTTGTTATAACAAGTTAAATTACTAGTGCCCCTGTAAATGAGATCACCTTGTGGAGGCCCCACTGATCCGCCCCTGCCTGCTCTGCCACAGGAAATGTCACAACTGTGGTACCCTATAAAAGGAGTGTAGTGTGGGGTGGTTGGGGATGGGGGTGGGTGGCTGGGCCCTTCCCCTGCCTAAAAGAAGAACCACGGATGAAAGAACAAGGAGGTAAGAGCAGAAACAAATCAGTCAACAACAAATGCAGTAACCCTGAAAGCTTATCCTAATGTTAGATAAAACTGTAAAACCTGTAAAGCACCACCTGTAATAATTTCAGAGAAGATATACCCTGTAAGAAACATTTTGCTCCAGAGAAAAAATAAAGCAGTAACAGAAGATATACCTTGCAAAAGACAATTTGAATCAGAAGATAACAGCAGTAATCTGTTAGCTCACACCTGTAGGCACACCTTGTAATAATGCAGAAGAAGGTATACCAGCAACAACAATTTGAATCAGAGAAAAAATAAAGCAATGAAATGTTAGCAACAAACAGTAGCAATCCCTGTGAGTAAAAAATAAAAACACCACCACACAGTAAATCTGCTTAGCCAAACTAAGTCTTAATCCTTCTCCCTTGCTCTGGTAAGTTTCTCTACTCTGCCTTTCAAGCAGTCTTAGAAGGAAAGAGCTCAGGTGAAGCTAGGTGCCTTGACCAGCAAACCAAGTCTTCTACCTGTTCTTCATGGCCCAACCAGAATCCCTTCACACTGATACAGATGTCACATAAAATGACAAAAGTGCATAGTATGATTTTTTTTGAGATTAGGTTTACAAAACATATGCAGTAAGTGGTGCCTAATCTTGCAAAATCAGTGTAACAATAATTCAAAAGCTAATGCAACATTTCATATGTGCTGAGCCACTATGCCACAGTTAGAAACAGTCATGACATCTTTGCACTGTGGACACCACCCAAAAAAACAAAATGGTGAACAATCTGTGTCTTGTTTCACAACAGAAACAATACCTTTGTACTATGACACAACAGTTATGCAGTTCATTGTTGACTTTTAACATCAACTCTGACTCAAAGGGCCCTGAACAGCTGACCTACCTGGATCCCAAAAACTAATAATAACCAGTTAATTGATTTACTGATTGAACCTGTATCTGTTCCAAATGTATTACATTTATGGTGAGGAAGGGGG
This sequence comes from Neoceratodus forsteri, assembly GCA_016271365.2. Taxonomy (NCBI): domain Eukaryota; kingdom Metazoa; phylum Chordata; order Ceratodontiformes; family Ceratodontidae; genus Neoceratodus; species Neoceratodus forsteri. Next base: position 567,600,470 of record CM057449.1, on the reverse strand, counting down.
CATAGTAATGCCAAATAATTTACTAGAAAATATTAATCAAAAATCATATCTAAGGGAATCCGATATCTTCATCACTTCTTACATGAAAAAACTGAGTCTGGATCCACCCTGAAGAAGACCACCTGATATTTCTCATCTATCATCTCAAGAAGTGGTGCCTAGGGAAAAGGCATCTGATGTTTAGAACAGGCTGGAAAGTCCAAAGCAAGATGTAGCCTCATCAGTGAACTTTTTAGTACCTAGTAGTTTAGAGGAGATAAAGAAAGAAATTTAGTTGCGTAATTTCTTTTTTAAGAAAATGGTGATACTGGTGGGAAAATTGTTAAATAATGTGGAAGAAATTAAATTAAATTCTGAGAGTATAGCTGAAAACACGGATGTGCAAAATACTTCACAGCCTAGCCATTATAAAGGAAGTAAAACCCTAGAGGAAGAAACAAGACTAGACGATAAAATAAAAAAAATAACTAATAGTGTCACAGAAAAAGAAGGTAGATTGAAACCATAGTAAATGAGTTGCAGGAATGGTGAAAAAACAATTACTGGCTGGCCAAAATGATGCAGTACGTACTGTTGAGAATGAGGTGAAAAACACAAAAACTAAAAAGAAAAAAAAATGGGACCGAAGGAACTAAGAAAGATAAAAGACTGATTGCCACAAAATAACCAGAGCAAAATACAGTGTAAAGCTGAAAAGGGTAAACGGGTGAAATTCAATGAAAATTCCTCCCCTTTAGTTAGTAAAGGAGCCATTACAACTGACAACATGGGTAGTACTGTTGACCATTTATATTAGAGGAATACCAAGAGCAAGAGCAGAAAACCCATTTACTCTGAAGCTGGTGGTTTGCAACTTAGTGAAAGGAATTTGGGGCAATAAATTTTCCTAATCAGACATAAAGTCAGCATGCAGATACAGAGTGGTCCCAAACAGAGGATGGCTTTGTGTAGTCTTAACTTCAAGCAACAAAAGAGATGAAATATTAATTACGAAGGAGTTCAGTAATATGGACATTAAATTACATTCTGCCATCAGAACAGATCAACCTTCAGCAGAAAAATTAGTTGAAATAATTCAGGGAAAAAGCCAAATAACAAAAAGTCTACCTCAAATTTCCAAGAAATATAGAATAGCCAGATTTCTTAGACCAATAGATCAGGAACTATCTCTGTTAGAAGGTGAGGAGCTAGCAAAATTAATTAGATGGAGGAAACAAAAAGGACCTAGAATAAACAGTAGTAAGGTGTTATCTGAACCCGAAAGTACAAAGGAAGAAACTAATTCAACTATAGACATTACTGTGGAGGAAACACAAAAAGCACAGTAGATTTAAAAGAAGGCATTAATTGACTACCCAAGGATTTATGCGAAACAGTCACATGCCTGACTTGTATACATTGGAATGTAGCCAGTTTAAGGTCCAAATTACAGGCTAAAAGTTGGGCAAATGAGTCATCTAAAAATGACATCATAATTCTACAAGAAACATGGCAGTGTGCAACAAGACTCCGACCTCTGGAGAGCTTTGAGTCATGGTGCATACCTGCAACTAGGGGGAAGAAATTTGGGTATCCCAAGGGAGGGTTATGGATCTCAATTAGATCAGCCCTCAGTGCAAATGTTTAGAATTATGTGATTATAATGCCTACTTTATGTTTGCAGGAATAGGGCTGTGTTCCAACCTTATGGCATTTTATAATGTATATATTCCCCTGTCTCTTAATGTTAAGGATTTTTATAGAATCCTTACAGACATCAAATTAAGCATTATGGACTTAAAAACAAAGTTCCCAAGCTTAATGTTAGTAATGACATGAGATTTTAACTCCAGTATTGGTACAGAAATGGAAGAGAAGTCCCCAAAGTGGAACTTGGACAATGCTCTGTGCATTCCTATTAGATAATTTAATGATAAAAAGTTAAACAAAAGAGGGGGACCTCTAATATACTTATGTGCAAGACAAGTACTACACATTTTAAATGGTTGGGTTTTGTGTGTCTGTTAAGGTGAAACGTCCTTTCCAACAATAGCAGAAGGAAGTCTACTTGATCTTTGTATCATAGATGCTTATACCTGCAGTAAGATAACCTCTTCAGAAATATTGAAAATCTGGGATAGTGATCATTTTCCACATTGGCAGATGGTTAGTTGCAATTTGAAAATAATTCCCTCAAACCATGTATTAGAATAAGAAGCTAACAATGATATGTGTATCATGTATGTAAAGAGAATTAAATTGAATCAGTATATGGAAAAAACATTATCAAATGTTTTGGTCTGTGATATAGAAATGAATTGTTATCATTAATTGAATGTTCACTTGTAGGCAAACAAAGCCATATAGATTTAATTTCAGAATATTCCCTGTTAATGTGAAATTAGCAAAAATGTTATAACATAGTAGCAATTAACGAGTTGTGGTGTACCAGTAACCACACTTGGGAGACTTCAGTACCTGGCTATGTACTGTTCAGAAGAGATCGAGGTGCAAAAAGGGGGGGAGGAGTGGTCCTATATGTTAATGAAAATATCAAAGCTACAGAAATTCAGAATACACATAAGGAGCCAGAAGAACTGTGGGTCACACTGGAAACAGGAAATGGGACAGCCATAAGAACTGGGGTTGTCTACAGACCCCCAGACCAGGGAGAGGACATAGACACATTATTGTTAGAATATATACAAAACATGACAGCTAAAGGGGAGGTTCTGATAATGGGAAACTTCAACATGCCAGATACAGATTGGTCAATACCAGCAGGAAGATCTGCCAGAACTAGACACATGGTGTATTTCCTGCAGGGGGAGGGCCTCAAACAACTGGTACTACAACCCACAAGAGACAGGGCTATCCTAGATCTAGTACTGATTAACAGGGAAAGGATCACAGATTTCCAGGTAGAAGGTCACCTGGGGGCCAGTGACCATCACATGGTATGGTTCAGTTTGGCCACTACAACTAAATCATCCCATTCCAAGGCAAAAATATGGGACTTCAGAGGAGCTGACTTTGATAAGATAGCCAACAGAGTTAAGCTAGCCCTGGCAAAAATAAAAATACAGGTGAGGGGGTACAGGCAAAGTGGGCAAGCATTAAGGATGCAATACTTGAAGCAACATCCCATTAGAGAGAAAAGGAAGTGCAAAAGAAGAAGGAAACCACTTTGGTTCTCAAAAACAGCAGCAGAAAAGGTCAGACCTAAAAGGCTGGCCTTCAGGAAATATAAGGGAACGCAGTGAGATGAAGATAGGGAGGCATACCAAACTTCCCTAAGGGAAGCAGGGAAGGCAGTAAGGCAGGCAAAGGCCCAAACCAAGAAAACACTAGCACAAACAGTAAAAGAAGGTGCCAAGACTTTCTATAGATACATTAGTGAAAGGAGAAAGTCCAGAGGGGGTATTGCGAAAATCAAAGGAGATAAGGGGACGTGTGAGGAGGAGGACCCTGTAAAAGCATCTATCCTAAATAGATACTTCTGCTCAGTATTTATTGAAGAGACGGTAAGGCAGAGCCCACAGCTCAGCACCATGGACACAGGGGGGAAGGAGGTGGGCACTAGTTCTTTGACAAAAGAAAGGGTCCTACAAGAGCTCGATAAGCTCAGGGTGGACAAGGTAATGGGACCTCATGGCATACATCCCAGGGTACTGAAGGAGCTAAGGGTGGAACTAGCAGAGCCATTATCAGAACTGTTTGGTGAGTCTCTGAGCACAGGAGAGATCCTAGAAGACTGGAGAAGGGCTCATGTGATCCCGCTCCACAAGAGTGTTAGCAGGGAGGAGGCAAGGAACTACAGACCAGTCAGTCTTACCTCAGTAGTGGGCAAGATTATGGAGGCACTCCTTAAGGAAAGGATAGTGCAACACCTGGAATCCATAGGAGCACAGGATCCAAGATAGCATGGGTTTACAAAAGGAAAGTCCTGTCAAACTAATCTCATAGATTTCTTTGACTGGGTAACCAGAGTGGTGGACCAAGGGGGAGCAGTTGATGTAGTCTACCTTGACTTCGGCAAAGCTTTCGATACTGTTCCACACAGAAGATTGATTAATAATTTGGGTAGACACGGGGTGGGTCAGAAGTTGGTCAACTGGGTGGCAAACTGGTTGACGGGCAGAAAACAGAGTGGTAGTAAATGGTATACAGTCAGAAGACATGTAAGTCACAAGTGGGGTACCCCAGGGATCAGTCCTGGGGCCAGTCCTTTTCAATATCTTCATCAGTGACATTGCAGATGGACTGGAGGGTAAGGTTTGTCTGTTTGCAGATGACACCAAGATCTGCAGCAGAGTAGATGATCCAGATGAGGTGGGCAGAATGAGAACATATCTGGATAAACTAGCAAAATGGTTGGAAGAGTGGCAACTAGGGTTTAATGCAAAGACGTGCAAGATCATGCGCATAGGGAAGAGAAACCCTGAAGCCACTTATAGGATGGGAGGGGAGTTGCTGGCAGTCACAAGGGAAGAAAGAGATTTGGGCGTCATCATCACTGATCACCTAAAATCATCCAAGCAGACCACTAAAGCAGTAGGTAAGGCTAGGGGGATGTTAGGGTGTATTAGTAGGGGTGTCACAAGTCGGAAGAGGGAGGTAATAATGCCTCTTTACAAGACATTGGTTAGGCCCCATCTGGAGTACTGCATGCAGTACTGGAGGCCACACCTTCACAAAGACATTAACCAAACGGAGGCAGTCCAGAGAAGGGCAACCAAAATGGTACAGGGACTGCGTCAGAAAACATATGGGGACAGATTAACAGGGCTCAACATGTATACCCTAGAGCAAAGGAGGGAGAGAGGTGATATGATCGAAACATTCAAACACCTTAAGGGCATTAACATAGTGAAAGAGTCTAACATGTTTCAATATAAGAAAAATAGCAGGATAGGAGGACACAGCATGAGATTAGAGGGAGGCCAATTAAGGGGTAATGTGAGGAAGTTATTTTTCACAGAAAGGGTGGTGGATGCATGGAACAGCCTACCTCAGGAAGTGGTGGATATGAATACTGTGCAGGGCTTTAAACAGGCATGGGATAGGCATAATGGGGCAATAGAGATGGGTATGAATAGATAGGCCATTGACAGAGCAAAGGCTGATGGCACATTTATAAGGTAGAAAAAGAAATGAGCAGTCAACTTCTATATTTCTACGTTTCTAACTGTCAGAAAGAAAAAAGAATAAGTTCCAGATAGGCATTGCCAGTCCTTGGTTTGATTCTGAATGTCGCCAGCTCAAATTACAAATAAAAAAAGTTGAAAGACAGATAGCTGAAAACCAAGGCCTAGATATTCAAAGGTCCCCAGGCACACAGCGCAAGTGGCTGCACAGCGCAACCAAGATGTGCCAGCCCAAACCATCACCATATTCAACCAATGCGCCACAGGCTGTGCCAGCACAAATGCTGCTGAATATACCATGGATGCACCATAGCGCAACTGCTCAAGCACAGTGCAGAAGGACAGGATAGAATATAGCAGGTGGAGCAGGCCCACTTGGATCTGGAGCAGCATGTTAGTGCCCATGGTGGGCCATGAGCACAATGCCAGTGCAAAGACAGGGTGGCCCCAGCAACCATGGCCATGGTGGACAGAGTGGCACTGCAGAGGAGCAGGATGGGCACCACACAGCACAGCAGGGGCACAGAATGTGGCAACACATACAGCAGCATGCACCATGCTCAACACACGCTGATGACATGGCACTGACAAGGACGTGGACGATGGGACCGAACACTGGAGATGGCAATGGACAGCATGGCCAACACACACACTGGCAGTGCCAGGTAGTCAGATGTGCCAGATTTGCATAGGCCACAAAATGTGCACACGTCCAGGGGCACATGATGTGGGAAGTTGTGCAGCATGGCGCACAGTGCACACAATGCAGATGGCACAGCACTGGGGGGAAAACACAGTGAACATGCTGTAGTGGGCAACAGGGGGTGTCAGCACAGAGGCACCACTGAGATGTCCATGGCAAGCATGGTGGTGGCTTGTGTGTGCGGACAGAGAGGTTGTGTGCTACAGGACACAAACAGGCAAGCCATGCAAGGCAAGGGGCAGTGGACAGTGTAAGCAACAGAACAGCAACCTGCCAATACAGCACAGAATGACCACAGACAAAGGGAATGCCTAATAGAAAATGGTTTACTTGAAAACAGGTACAACAGCAACAGAAATGTGACAGAACAACAGCAACAAAAACCTCAAAATGGGGGAATGATGATGAGACAGGGAATGAAGGTGGAGTGGTGAACAGCAGGAAACGGCACAGGGGAGAGGTGTATTGCAGGGGTGCACACAGGATAGTCCACCACAAGAAGTCCAACGGCAACACACGTCATCACTGGACCTGGTCCCCATTGGGGGGGGGGCAGTTGCTCTGGCTCAACCTGCAGAGCACCTCTGTCTGCTCCCATACGGTTCTCAGGATTTTTCCCAACCACCTGAAGATCGCCCCCACCTACGATGGATCATGGTCAATGTCCCTGAGTAGCTTCAGACCTGCTCCCATTGTCTACCTCCACCCCGGCCTGTTCCACGGGCACCACCTGCAGCAGGACAACCTGTGTGGAGAAACAAAGGACATGCATTCAGTGCCATAATATACACAGGCCTGCCCCCCCCAAAGAATGATGCACACACAGGACATTAATGGGACACAAGCACGCACCCAACAACACACCATGCACACAATATGCCAGTGAACAGATGCGCAACAGGGTCACACAGTAACCCGTCTGTGGGACAGTGCAATGTAATGACAGCAGGTGCATGCAATGGACATTGCCATGGGACATGATGCCATGCCACACACACACCAGATACGGCCAATGGCCACGTGCACCATGGCTGGAGACCCTGTAGACCATGTGCATGCCATGCCAGGCACCCACAGTCCTGATGAAACACAGATAATGTGTCGGTCACACATGGGCATGGTGCACAGCAGGACCACCACATGGTGCCAGGACAATGGCCACAGTGAGCTGACTGGCACAGACAAGGCATACATGGCTAATGGCCATGTGGCCACAGTGGACACAGGACACACCGCCACACACATAACAGGACAAGAACAGAAAAGCACACCTACTTTCTGCAGGTTGAGATGGCACCCTGCGCAGCCTAGCACCATCTGCCCATGGTCCCCTGGATCTACAGTGGTCATGGCTTCTGTCCACCATCCACTGGTGCTCTTCCCGGCCTGCAAGAGGAACACAATGGACATGAGCAGCATATGGTGACACCACCCCCATCCCCACAACAATACACACACACACCCAAACCCTGCAGCTCACACAGGATACAGCGACCCCCCCCCTCCCATGTACAGGAATAGTATGCTGAATATGGCAGCTTGGTCAACAGTGGACATACCTAGTCATGGCACTTCACCCCTGTGGGCACGCTCCTGCAGCACCCTCAGCTGCTCACGGTCCCTCCTCCGCAGGTCCCCATAGTGGTGCCTGCACTGTTCCCCAGTGCATGGCACCCCCGTCCTCTGCACAAGCCTGTTGGCTACAGTGGCCAAGACCTGGGACCTAGGCACCTGCAAGGCTTCAGCACTAAACAGCTGGCCCTCTACAGGCTGCACCAATGCCACAAGGTTGGCCAACTCAGTGTTGCTCCAGTTAAGAGCCCGTAGGCCTTCAACCCTCACACGTGCCATTGCTACCACAGTGTGTGGCCAGTGACACTTCAGACATGCAGCTCTGCACACCATATGGCCGACTCGCAGCCCATGCATGATAGGCATGCATGCAATGGCCTGTGCAGCACAGGGATGTGCAACACCACTGCGCGCTAGGCAGTCAATTGCACATCAGCGCGCATGTGTGTTGCCGCAGCGCTGGGTGGGAGCGTGGAGTCAGGTAATTGTGCAGTGCACATGCACAACTGGAATGTCAGCCATGTTGGGGAGGGTGCAAAATGCCACACTGCAGCCAACTGGATTTCATTAACTGCAGGTACTGTGGAACAATTTTCAGAAGGACAGAAGGACAGTCTTACAGGATTTAGGACACTGTCCTACATGCTGGGCCTTTGGAGATCTTAGGGCTCAGCTCCGGGCAGCATGGGCAGAGATTGCACGCCTCAAATTTCATATTGAAGAGGAAATACATTATAAGAACCACCCGCCATTTCCCCAGCATCCAACAGAAAAACCTCGACGCAGAGGGTAGTTGGTCCAGGAGGTTGGCAGGTGGTTAGGAGGAGCAAATCAGGTGCCCATCACTCTCTGCTCTCCAACACATTACCTCCAAAACCATATAAACACTACAAACAGGTATCTGCCTCTATCTCTGAAATCAAATAAAGAGGCAGAAGACACTGCAGAGCAGGACACTGCGGCACAGGAGCTAGCACAACAAAACTCACTCAAATCAGGAACCAAAACAAAACAAGCACAAAGGAAATCCAAAAAACTTCTGACATAGGAGACTCCATGATTCGGGGAGTTGATACCCATCTCCAGCCAGGGGTGATGGTCAGATGTCTCTCAGGTACATCAGCATGGAGAGACACTGACCGCATTGCCAAAATTGTTCACAAAACAGGAGAAAACATTGATGTCCTAGTACACATAGGGACTATCGATCTCGCCAGCCGTCAGTTGTGGAGACCAAGGAACACCTGACTAGGCTGGGTGACAAACTATCATCTATTTCATCTGCATCTCCTTCTCTGAGATCCTGCCAGTCTGGGAGAGGGGAGCAGATGGACGGAAGGTCAGAGAAGGGAGATAGGGAGCTAAACACGTGGCTAAGGGCTGGTGCCAGGAAAAGGACACAGATTTGTAGGAACTGGCAACAGTTCTGGGAGCGAAAGTTCTTTAGATTTGATGGACTGCATCTGACTAAAGAGGGAGTCAGTGCATTGGGGCAGAAGTCTGACGTCTTTGCAGAATATTTAAACTAGCAAATGGGGAGAGGGGTGCAGCACCCCATACGTCGAATGGGAAGAACACCCCTCAGCTAGTGGTCAAACAGGAATTCAGCATGTTTGCTGTTCATTTGCATCACCAGGTAAGAAAAAAGGTTTGTCTCCCCATACGACGCACAGGGGTAATGCCAAACTTCACCCAACAACTAACACACCAAAATCTGGCCAATGGAAAATCATGTACACAAATGCTCACAGCCTGGGAAATAAGATCCCAGACCTGCAGGCAGTAATGTCAGAGGCTAAACTGGACATAGTAGCAATTAGTGAGACGTGGTTTACCAGTAACCACACTTGGAAGACTTCAGTACCTGGCTATGTATTGTTCAGAAGAGACCGAGGTGCAAAAAAGGGGGGAGGAGTGGCCCTGTATGTTAATGAAAATATCAAAGCTACAGAAATTCAGAATACACATAAGGAGCCAGAAGAACTGTGGTCACCCTGGAAACAGGAAATGGGACAGCCATAAGAACTGGGGTTGTCTACAGGCCCCAGACCAGATGGAGGACATAGACATATTACTGTTAGAAGATATACAAAACATGACAGCTAAAGGGAGGTTCTGATAATGGGAGACTTCAACATGCCGGATACAGATTGGTCAATACCAGCAGGAACATTTGCCAGAACTAGACTCATAGTGGATTCCCTGCAGGGGAGGGCCTCAAACAACTGGTACAGCAACCCACAAGAGACAGGGCTATCCTAGATCTAGTACTGACTAACAAAGAAGGATCACAGATCTCCAGGTAGAAGGTCACCTGGGGCCAGTGACCATCACATGGTATGGTTCAATTTGGCTACTACATCTAAATCATCCCATTCCAAGGCAAAATATGGGATTTCAGAGGAGCTGACTTTGATAAGATGGCCAACAGAGTTAAGCTAGCCCTGGCAAAAAGAAACACAGGTGAGGGAGTACAGGCAAAGTGGGCAAGCATTAAGGATGCAATACTTGAAGCAACATCCCATTGTGTTAGACAGAAAAGGAAGTGCAAAAGAAGAAGGAAACCACTTTGGTTCTCAAATACAGTAGCAGAAAAGGTCAGAGCCAAAAGGCTGGCCTTCAGGAAATATAAGGAAACACAGCGGGATGAAGATAGGGAGGCATACCAAACTGCCCTAAGGGAAGCAGGTAAGGTAAGGCAGGCAAAGTCCCAAACTGAGGAAACACTAGCACGAACAGTAAAAGAAGGTGACAAGACTTTCTATAGATACATTAGTGAAAGGAGAAAGTCCAGAGGGGTATTGCTGCTTTAATGGGGAAAAGGGAGCATGTGAGGAGGAGGACCCTGTAAAGGCATCTATCCTAAATAGATACTTTTGTTCAGTATTTACTGAAGAGAAGGTAGGACAGGGCCCACAGCTCAGCATCATGGACACAGGGGGTGGGAGGTGAGCACTACTCCTTCACAGAAAGGGTCCTACAAGAGCTTGCTAAGCTCAGGTGGATAAGGCAATGGGACCTGATGGCATACATCCCAGGGTACTTAAGGAGCTAAAGGAGGAACTAGCAGAGCCATTAGCAGAATTGTTTAGTGAGTCTCTGAGCACAGGAGAGGTCCCAGAAGACTGGAGAAGGGCTTATGTGATCCCTGCTCCACAAGAGTGGTAGCAGGGAGGAGGGGGGAACTACAGACCGTCAGTCTTACCTCAGTAGTGGGCAAGATTATGGAGGCACTCCTTAAGGAAAGGATAGTGCAACACCTGGAATCCATAGGGCACAGGATCCAAGACAGCATGGGTTTACAAAGGAAGGTCCTGTCAAACTAATCTCATAGATTTCTTTGACTGGATAACCAGAGTGGTGGACCAAGGGGGAGCAGTTAATGTCGCCTACCTTGACTTCAGCAAAGCTTTTGACACTGTTCCACATAGAAGATTGATAAATAAGCTGGGTAGGCTCGTGGGTTGAAGTTGGTCAACTGGGTGCAAACTGGTTGACGGGCAGAAAACAGAGAGTGGTGGTAAATGGTATACAGTCAGAAGAGATGCAAGTCACAAGTGGGGTACCTCAGGGATCAGTCCTGGGGCCAGTCCTCTTCAACATCTTCATTAGTGACCTTGCAGATGGACTAGAGGGTAAGGCTTGTCTGTTTGCAGATGACACCAAGATCTGCAACAGAGTAGATGATCCAGATGGGGTGGGCAGAATGAGAAGAGATCTGGATAAACTAGCAGAATGGTCAGAAGAGTGGCAACTGGGATTTAATGCAAAGAAGTGCAAAATCATGCACATAGGGAAGAGAAACCCTGAAGCCACCTATAGGCCTGGAGGGGAGTTGCTAGCAGTCACAAAGGAAGAAAGAGACTTGGGCATCATCATCACTGATGACCTAAAATCATCCAAGCAGACCTCTAAAGCAGTAGGTAAGGCTAGGGGGGTGTTAGGGTGTATTAGTAGGGGTATCACAAGTCGTAAGAGGGAGGTAATAATCCCTCTGTACAAGACACTGGTTAGGCCCCATCTGGAGTACTGCGTGCAGTATTGGAGGCCACACCTTCACAAGGACATTAACCAAAATTGAGGCAGTCCAGAGAAGGGCAACCAAAATGGTGCAGGACTGCATTGAAGACATATAAGGACAGATTAACGGAGTTCAATATGTATACCCTGAACAAAGGAGGGAGAGAGGTGATATGATCGAGGCATTCAAACACCTTAAGGGCATAAACAAGGTGAAAGAGTCTAACATGTTTAAATATAAGAAAAATAGCAGGACAAGAGGACACAGCATGAGATTAGAGGAGGCCGATTAAGGGGAATGTGAGGAAATTTTTTCACAGAAAGGGTGGTAGATGCATGGAATGGCTTACCACAAGAAGTGGTGGCTATGAATACAGTGCAGGGCTTCAAACAGGCATGGGATAGGCATAAGGGAGCAATACAAATGACTATGAATAGATAGGCCACTGACAGAGCAAAGGCCAATGGCACATTTATAAGGTAGAAAAAGAAATGGGCAGACTGGGTGGGCCTTGCGGTCCTTATCTGCCGTCAACTTCTATGTTTCTATGTTTCTAAAGGTATCACGCATCAAAGTGTACATGCACTGTGCAATGTCACAGCACATGCACCACCATGCATGATGTGCACACCACAGACTATAGCGCATGCTTGATGATGCGCTGCACCACTCTGCGCAATGCATTGGTAGGTGACAGACAGTTGTGCAGCTGCACATCGGTGGTATGTGCCAGTGAGCAACGCATGTGTTAAGATGTGCAATGTGCTAGTAATGGGCCCAATCACATGCACAGAGCAAAGTGAGATGGGCTGGGAGCAAATGAGCCATATTCAGCCAGGATATACAAACTGCCTCATTGGCCAATCTTAACACAAATCACCACATTTGCATCTCATTATAGGATGGAAAGACCCTAATTTGCATGTGCTGAGCAATAAATGAGCTGCTCTGTGCCACCACACACCACTGGTGACCAACCGGTACTGCAACTTTTTTTTTTGTAAAACTTTATTTACCATTTTGCAGAGTACAAATCCATTTAGTTCAGCAGAAGGTTAATTATCATTTCCTGACATCAAGTTGGTCACATCAGTCTAACTTTACAGAAGGTAGTTTATCATTTCTGTACATTCAATGGGTCACAGCTTCCCGGTAAAAACTCCTGTGACCTATATTCTATAATGTGCATGGATTCCATACAAAATACATTTCTCAAGAAACTTGAATGCACATATAAATAAAAATAAAATCTCCATGAACAGTTAGTAATGCACTTAAGGCTGTACTGAGGTACCTGTCAGTTCAAGCTTCAGGGTTCCATTAAAGATTTCTTAACTTTTAATTTATTCTTATCTCTTCCCTCCCCAGTGTTTAAAACATGGGGAACCAATCCTGGGCCATGGCTTGTTCAAACCGACTCCCCAATTTTTGGTACTTATCCATCTGGTTTCTTACTTTAAATTGTGTTCTTTCCAATTTCATACATTCTATTAGGGAGTTTAACCAAAAAGCAATCATATGAACCTCATTAGACATCCAGTACAAAAGGATGCATCTAAGTGCTACTAGCACTCCTAGTCTACAGAGGTCCTCCCCTGGCCTGATTTGACCTCCATGTCCCATAGAGAGTCCCAAGAGAATCTCCACCAGATCTAGCCCTGTGGGATACCCAATCACATTTTCCAGAATTTCCACTATCCCCCACCACCGAAAATCTGGGTTTTTGGGCATTTCCATATCGTGTGAAAGAAAGATCCTGAGTGGACACAACATCTGGGGCAAAGATCCGATGTCTGGGAGTCTATTCTTTTAGCCAATTCCGAGGTGAAGTATGCTCTGGTAAAGATATTGTATTGGATCGTCTGGAGTTTATTGTTAATTGAACACTTCAATATATTCTTTATAATCTGTGACCAGTCCCCCCCCCCCATTAACCCATCTGGTAAGAAGTCTTGTTCCCACTTTGCTTTAATAAATCCCATAGGATCTTGACAAGTCCCTACAAGTAATCTATAACAACTCCGTATAGGTTTGAAATTCTCATCCTCTTTCCACTCTATAAATACTGTAATTCCTCGATAGGGGACCTCACCAGCCTCTGACCCTCGAGCCATCTGGAACGTATTTTTCCCTGGAGCCTAACCCACAGAAAGTAATGTGAAACACTCAAATTGAAGTTCCTGACCAATGTGTTAAAATGGACTGCTCGCTCATCTTGCCACAATTGACCCACCTTATATAAACCCTTTGTTTTCCATAACTTAAGAATATTGAAATCCTGCTTGTTCTTGGCAGGGTCATCTTGCAATAGGACAGAGAGTTCTAAGTCTGGTGAGAGAGATGCAGGATGTTGAAGCATTGTGTGGGCTTCTTTCCAGGCCCTAAGAGTTGAGTTTGAGCAGGGATTTGTTAATTTGACATATTCACCAGCGTAAAGGTGTCTAATCATATTATTATATTTAAGAGATCCTCTCCTTCCACCTTCAAACTCCACCCAACCTAGGCACGCTGGCTTTTCTCTTATCAGGTCTTGAATGTGGGCCAATTGCATAACAACATAATAGTGCTTAACACTCAGCAGGCCTAACCCACCTTTGCCAGTTGGAAGCCATAGTATTTCTTTTTTAATTCTTGCCCGTTTCCCTTGCCAAAGGAGCTGGGTAATGGCTCCTTCTATTGTTCTAATATATTTATAAGGTATACAGATTGGAAGTGTCTGAAATATATATAAAAATTGCAACAGAACACTTATTTTAACAAGATTTACTCGTCCCAATAGGGTAAGAGGTAGAGCTCTCCAATTAACACACTTCCTTTATTTTTTGGATTACCTGAGGGAGATTAGATTTAACCATGTGTGACATCTTTGTCATCAACTTTATCGCTAGGTACTTTATTGAAGTAGAAGGAGGGATCCTCACATCCCCTAAACACAGGGAAGTTCCAGCTCCCCCCATAGGCATCCGCTCACATTTGGACCAATTTATTTTATGTCCTGAGAATGGACCATATGATTGAAAAATTTTATACAATGTTGGCATTGCCTATCTGGATTTTTTAAGAAAAAGCAGAATATCATCCGCAAATAATGAAATCACATTCTTCTTACCTTTCCATATTAGACCCTCAATCTGTTCCTCATTTCTGATTTTCTCAGCCAGTGCTTTAATCGTAAGAACATAAATCAGGGGAGAAAGAGGGCACCCCTGCCTTGTTCCCTGGGTTAGGGCAAATGGAGTCGAGGTTATATTATTTGTTAAAATTTTAGCTTTAGGGATCCTATATAAGGCCTGAATCCAATCCATAATCCCTTCCCCAAACCCAAACTTACGCAGGACTGCCGTCATAAACGGGCATGCTACACGATCAAAGGCCTTCTCTCCGTCAAGTGCCAAAAGACCTTCCTCCCCCTTCCATTTATGTATAATATTTAAAGCCCTTCTTAGATTATGCCTGGCTTGCCTACCCTTCACAAACCCCCCCAGGTCCATGTGGATCAGTTTGGGCAAGTATTTCTCCAGTCTAGAAGCAATAATTTTTGCTATAACTTTGTAATCCGAGTTAAGTAAAGATATTGGATGGAAGGATCCACATTTATTGGGATATTTTCCTGGTTTGGGTAGCACCGTGATTGTAGCCAGTGTAAAGGGGGGAGTCCCCCCATTTCCAATGCATTCCCTATCATCTGAAACATCAGAGGGCTTATCAAGTCCCACAGGAAGTTGCCACCACCGCCTGCCTCACAGTTCCAGCTACTCCAGGTAAGAATCCTGCCTGGAGTCGGGGAAGCCGCTGGCAGCTACCATTGGACTAGCAATTGCTGCCTCGCTTCCCAACTGACACCCGCCAGGCTCACGCACTCTTGATTGGCCTCATCTCTCTGCCTTTGCTCTGCTCGCGGCTCTGCATCCATTCAAATACATTGACTTTGCTGTAATTTTATGCCCGCCCCACCCCCTCTACCTTAAATTTATATGCCTAAGCTGCCTCACCCTATTTCTCCCTCCGCCCCTTAGCCCATTTGTTTCTCCAGTTTTTGGTCCTCACACCAACCCATCCCATTTTCATCCCACACAGTGCCTGCCTTTACCCAACTCTCTCTCCTCGTACTCCTTGAAGTTTCTCCACTACCCTCAGATCACCCTCAATCTGTCTCAGCATGGCTCTACCCCCTTCCCACCACCTGTGTACTCAATGCCTATCTCATGGACACTCTCCTCTCTGCTTCTAACTCTCCTCTTTCTCCTTGTTATGCACCTCATCTCCTCCCTCCCTGGCCCCTACCTCCCCTGCCCACTCCCCCCTCCGATCTCCTGCCTTGGAACAACCTTCTGCTCCAAAGGAACTCTCCACTTCTCACCATGTCTCCCTTATGGCCCGCCTATGATCAGTACTTGGCTGCTGGTAAAAGCAATTAAGCCCTGTGGGTCAGCCTGCTTATCCTTGCTCCAGCTGATTTCATCACCCAGGTGCTACCGACTGGAACCCGCCTACACTCCTTCATCAAACGACGTTTATAAATTAGGCTTTAAGGAACTACGCCTTTGCTCCTTAAAACTGCTTCTCCTCATCCTACTGATCTTAGGTAAAGTTCATCCAAACTCTGGACCACACAGCCCAAACTTTAAATCAACTGCCAGTGCTCTACTCCTAGCAACCCTAAACATCTGTAGCCTGCTACCTAAGTTTGACACACTTCAATCCTTCATAAGGCAACAGAACCCTGACGTACTAGCAGTGGTGGAAACCTGGCTGACGCCAAAAGTACCTGACCTGGCAATAACCCTACAAGGCTACTACATTATTAGACTGGATCGTGTCTCTAAGAAAGGAGGGGGCTGTGCCGTCTATGTCAAAGACACCCTAATAGTGCACACCATTAATACACTGATGCCTGAGTTCTCGACCCAGATCCTACCCATAAAACTACTCCTTGGACCCAATCACAAAGCACTCACAATCGTCACTGTTTACATTCCACCCCAGGACCAAGAAAACGGCCTCAACAATATCCTCAAGTTCATCAACTCCCAACCACCTGACTCCGAACTTATCCTTCTAGGAGACTTCAACATATATTGGCTTGCATCAGATGTAGGAGCTCCTAAATATGCCATAGCTGCTGCCAACCTCACACAGATGGTCGACACCCCTACTAGGACAAACTATAAGACTGGCACTAGTATCCTCCTGGACTGGTTACTTACTAACCACCCATCCTGGCTCTCTCGTACCTCCTTTCTCCCGGACTCCCTCAGTGACCACTCTCCAGTCATTTGTGAATGGTCCAACAAATTTCTCAAGCCACTCCCCAAAATCATATATAGTAGGGTCCCCCTGCATGGGCAACTCTCCCATTTCAAATGATATCTGAGTCTACAAGACTGGCAACCCATTTACAATGCTTCAAATGTCAATGTGGCCCTCGACTTCTTCATCGAAACCTTTAACAAGGCCTGTGACCTCTTTGTGCCTGCTAAAAAACATAAAGCCAAAACACTCTGTAACCCCTGGATAAATTCCAAGCTCCTTTCACAGCTGAAAGCTAGGGACCATCTCTGGGTGGTGGCAAAAGCCACAGGCAAGCTATCAGACATACAAAACTACAAACAAGCCTGGAATGCCTGTACCAAAGCCATCTGACTCACCAAAAGTTCCTACTATAATGATGCGCTCTCCAACACCTGGGGAAATGGTTGTGCTTTTTGGGATAACATTAAGGAACTCACAGGGAAAACAACCAAAAAAAACCCCAGCCATGCTGATAGTTGATGGGGTCACTACTCTTGACCCCACAACAATTGCTAACACCTTTAACACGGCATTTACCGACCTTAGTGCCATCCTCCCCCCCTGTCTTCTTTAAGGAAGACACCTGCTCTTCAGTTGCCTGTGTTGCTCACACTAATAACCCCAATTTCTACTTTCAGGAGATAAACTTGAATAAAGCAAGATGATACATCACAGCTGCCATCTCAAAATCCAGAGTCAGTGGCGACACCCTTGACCTTAAGTTACTGTCACTTACTCTCGAGGAAGTTCTTCATCCCTTAACCAAAATCCTGAATCTCTCTCTCCGCTCCAGTCAATTCCCGGACAGATGGAAAACTGCTACAGTCACTCCATTTCAAAAAAGTGGTAATGAGACCAGCCATGCTAACTATCGTCTGATTTCTCTTCTGCCCCCTCTCTCCAAGGCACTTGAACGTATCGTGGCAGACCAGCTAGCCGACCACCTCGCCAAATACAATCTATTGTGCGAACAACAGCATGGTTTCAGAAAGGGATACAGCATCTCCACTGCCCTTCTTGAATTCACTGCAGCTGTACATAGTTCCCTTGACAAGGGCCTTCTTACTGGCGCAGTTTATTTTGACCTCTCCAAGGCTTTCGATACTGTCCACCATTGGCTACTGGTCAACCAACTCCTGAACATTGGACTCTCTCCAGACTCAGCACAGTGGTTCAAAAGCTACTTAGAAAACCGCACACAAAGGGTGAAAATTGCCATTACTCTCTCTGATAGCCTACCACCTCGCTCTGGTGTCTCTCAAGGTTCGATACTTGGCCCGCTACTTTTCAGGCTATTTTTAAATTACTTACCACAATCTTCCATGGAGAAAATCATCCTCTATGCAGACAATGCAGTCATTTTTTCATCCCACAGAGACCCCATATCATTACAACAAAATCTCCAGCTTGGTTTTAGAGCCATTGAGAAGTGGTTCTCCAATCACAAGCTCGTCCTTAACCATAAGAAAACAAAGTCTTTGCTCTTCTGCAGCTCTCACAATAGACACAAGCTACACCCCCTGACAATCTCCACATCACAAGGGAATATCCTCAAACAGGTCCATTTCTTTAAATACCTTGGGATACAGCTAGACACCAACCTCTCCTACAAGGCACACGTTGAAAGCGTGGATAAAGCTGCTAATACCCGCCTTGGCCTCCTATACAGGCATAGACAACATCTCACACCCCAAGCACTGAAGCTTACTGTTCAGAGTTCTGTGGTCTCGATTATTGACTACGGTCTCCTCATCTATGGCTCTGCCACTATGGCCACCCTCAGACGTATCTCAACAGCCCTCAACAAGTCATGTTGGCTTATCACTGGGGCACACCGACTTACACATACCTGTGATCTATATGCACAAACCTGCTGACTCCAACTCTCAAATCATATAAAGTTCCTCACCTGCATAATGGCAAAGAAAATGAGCCTCGGACTCGTGCCACTGGGGGTCACTGCCCTGCTCCACAACAGCAGAAACAACAAGCAGATCACCAGGGGTTTTAAAACTCAACTCCTTCAAATCCCCCACTGCCGCACTGCTCAGGGTCAACGTTCCTTCACCTATACTGCTCCTCTCTGGCTGAATAACCTCAGCCCAGCCATCACCTCAGCTCCAACTCTTGGCACCTTCAAAACTAGACTACGACTTCATCTTACGGCCTCGAGCTCCTGTGACTGCTACTCTTATTCCTGAGCTGTCATGTCCTGCCACCGATACCACCACTTCTTCCCCCTCCCATGCTGCTCCATACCCCACTTGCACTTATTATCACTCTACCACCCCCAACTATCCACCCCTTCCCACTCTCCATCATCCCCCCTTTCTTTTTTTCCCATCACCCCCCACCCCAATGTCTGACAACTGCCTCCAGCTGCATCTTTGTATCCCCCTTCGTTTTCCCCTTGTTCTCTGGTACCAGCTGCCACTATACCTGGGCCCCGCTGTCTCTCCCAGGTTTCCTACTTGGCTCCTTACCTGAGTGTTATATGATCCTGTCTCTAATAGCCAAATGTTGTTGTACCATGACTATTGTTCTCTTATTTTGTGTCATTTCATCCCTGTTTGTAATGCCTCTGACATGGAACCTTTGTAAAAGAGCCTTGGCTCAAAGGTAATTGTAATCCTAGAATTGAATAAATAAATAAATAAACATCCGTTTATAGAATTCTATTGGGATTCCATCAGGACCAGGTGCCCTACCTCCATTTGCCCTCCATATTGCCCTTTTTACCTCCTCAATAGAGACTGGAGAGTCTATGTTTGCCGATTCCTGAGACTCCAGGAATGGCAGCTGAATACCGTCTAGAAAAGAAGACACTTCACCCCCTGCAGGAAATTCCGAGGTATAGAGGGAGGAATAAAATTATTTAAAGGTATTATTAATTTCTTTTTGGTTGTAAGTAATGTTCCCTGCCATATTTTCAATGGAAAGAATCGATCTGTCTGCTCTTTTCCCTTAATCAGACTAGCAAGCTACTTCCCTCCCTTATCTCCTTCGAAGTAATTCTGTGACTTTGTTATTATTAAATTATGTTCTATTTTCAAAGAAGTCAACTGTGATAACTGCCCCTTAAGATGTCTCAGTTCTCTTGAGGTGCATTGTGAATGATTTCTCATATTTTCCCTCTCCATATTTCTTATCTCATTTTCTAGTTGCCTTTCTTTTCTGATCACGCTTTTACTCTTAAAGCTTGCGTACGAGATAGTCTCCCCTCTTATAAAGGCCTTAAAACAGTCCCACACATTGTTAATACCTGTATCTTCTGGGATATTAAACTCCAAAAATTCCTCTATTTTACTCCTAATCTGTTTAATATACAAGGGGTCCATCCACAATGTCAGATCCATGCGCAACTGAGTTTCTGTTTTTTGGCCTTCTGGTAGTAAAATAGTTATTTTCAAGGGGGCATGATCTGAAACAACCAGGGGGCCATATGAGGCCTCTCTAACCCCACCCAGTAATTCCAGAGTAAGGAACATATAGTCCAACCTGGTGTATAACCCATGGGCATGGGAGTAGAATGAGTATTCCTTCTCCCCCGGATGCATGTATCTCCAAGCCTCCTGTAATGCTCTGCTCTGTGTTAGGGCTCTAAGGGCTGCTGAACTCCAAGGAGGGGGTCCTGATCTTCCCCTTATGTGATCCAAATCCTGATCTAAGTAGGTATTAAAATCGCCTGCTAAGATTATCTTATCAGGGTAGGGTCCTAGGGTGACCCCCATTCTAGTAAAAACATCTGGGGAGTCAAAGTTTGGCCCATAGACTGAACCTAGAGTAAGCCTCATAAAACCCAGCTCCACCTCAGCCAGCACATATCTACTCTGGGAGTCAACGAGTATAGAAAGCACTTTGTGCGGAATCCCAGGCTGGATCCATATGGCCACCCCTCTCGTCTTAGATGTGAAAGGGGATACCAGTAGAGAGCCCTCCCAAGAGGCTGCTAGTTTTGAGGCCTCTAATTTATCCATATGGATTTCCTGTAAAAAAATAATATCCCCCTTCAGCTTTTTGATGGTTGTCCATACTTTTTTCCGCTTAACCACAGTTTTAAGGCCATTAACATTCCATGACAAAAAATGTAACCGATCCATTAAGTTTCCATGATGTTCTTATACTTATCCTTCTGTTTGCCATTTATAATAGTATATTTAACTCTGAATAAAGTAAAACAAAGAAACTGAGCAATCTTCAAGGTATCCTCCCGTAACAGCCCAACTTTAACAACATTTTCAAACATTCGCCTCTCCAACAGGAGAGGACCTAACCCTTGAAAAGATTCAAGCCCTCTTTCCCCCCTCCCGCATTGCAATCCTAAATTGTGCATACCTCTAACCTTTGTGGATTGAGCTTTTTAATCCATCAAATATATTATTTTCTCCATTATTTGGTATTTGCAGGGTCCACCTATCTGGAGCCCTCAATACCTCTTCCCCTTCCATCCCATATGCCCTCCTTCTGACTGGCTTCAGAGGAAGCCCCCACCCTTAAAATACTGAGGAAACAAGCACTGGGGATATTAAACACATCATGTATCCACATAAAGTTAAAGGACCACCCCGAGGCAGGGAAAGACAAGGCCTCTGCCTCCCTCCCCATACCTTCTATCGTCATTTAAATCTCTCTCCGAGCCAGCCTCCTCCCCCCCATCTGAGTCACGAGGGGGGAGAACCGACCCATTAATTATGCTTCATACAGTTTAAAGCAGACATTGCTCCAATGCCCACATTTGTGCTTTAGAGAGAGAAAAGTCCTCATCATCCCTATTACCCTCCCCCCGGGTCCCCTGAGAGGGGGAAGGGGAAGACCCTCATACACCCCCCATCCCCAACTCTCTAGAGATGGCCCCCACCAACTGTGGCATGCTACTGTCTACTACATACCCCCTTGCCGCCCCAGTGTACTAAATATTTATGCATCAGCTCCTTCTCTCCACCAGTCGGTGTGGGTGAAAAGAGAAAAAAACTATGAATTTGTTGGTTCCTTGACCACTCCTTTTTGGTTTTATTGATATTTTTTGTACTTCTTTTTTAAATTGCTTGAACGAAACAAAATGACCCCTGTACCCAGCCTGTACCAGATCTAATTATGGAGTCCATCTCCTTCCATACAGCAGATCCTGTAATTCTGTATCTATCTCTCTTCACCTCTTCACACACATATCAAGGGCCCCTTCTAGAAAAAGACCCCATATTACGCAATACATAAGGCACCATTGTCTAGCCCACACCCCTGCCCTTATAGGCCAACTATTGGTGTTACGGAGTGAAGATGGTGTTCAGTGATGTATCAAAGGGAAAAAACAAACCCAGCTAATTTGTATTTTTATCCCCCAAAGTCCACACAGTCTCAGGTCATCGATCTCCAGATATTTAGTCCCTTAAAACCTCCTTCTTATCGAAACCATGTCTGGTCTATGCCGAGGCCCATTAGTATTCCATGAAGTTTTCCCCACTGTTCAAATATACCTGATGTAAAAAAAATTTAAAAATGCAAACAAAAGATCCCCAAGTCCAAAAGATCACACGAACTGTCCATTGAGCCATTTGGTTTCCCAAGTGTTTTGCTGATCTGGACAAGCTCCGCAATGCAGTACAAATCAACTCTTTGCCCCTGCTTTTATAGGCCCCTTCCCCAGAGTTGCGGGTTAAAGAGAATAGGCAGAGCCTTGAGTAGTTGGTAGCTAGAAAACCCCCAGCTCAACAGAAGTCAGATGGCAGACAAGGGTGAGGTAGTAATGGTTGGAGACTTCAATATTCCAGACGTGGACTGGAGCATCCCAGCAGCAGCATCAACTAGGAGCGGGTTTATCCTGGACTCCCTTCAGGGTGCCTTTCTCAAGCAACTGGTCATGGAACCAACTCGGCAGAAGGCAATACTGGACCTTGTGCTCACAAACAGGGACAGTGTGATGGGGGTAACAGTGGGGAGCACCGGGGAACAGTGACCACCAGTCATTGTGGTTTGAAATCACAGAAAGAGCAGAACCAAACCACACAAAAACACGTATCCTGGATTTTAGGGGGGCAGACTTTGGGAAAATGGGGAGATACTTGAAAGAGGCATTAAGGGGAATGGGACAGGAATCAGGGGTTGAGGAACAGTGGGCAGTATTTAAAATGGGGATTACAAGAACAACAGAATTAGTCATTAAGCAGGTTAGCAAGAGGAAAAGAAGAGGAGACCATTATGGTTTTCCAAAGAGGTAGCAAAGAAAGTGAAAGCCAAAAGATTGCATTCAGGCAATACAAAAAGACACAGGCAGAAGGGGATAGGGAGGTACCAGGAGAAGCAAAGGGAGGCAGGGAGGTCTGTAAGGGAAGCCAAAGCTCAGACAGAAGAACACATTGCAAAATCAGTGGGTAGAGGGGACAAAACCTTTTACAGGTACATAAGTGAAAAAAGAAAGACAAAGGGAGGGATAGTGAGACTGAAGGGGAGGATGGGGGCTGCGTGGAGGATGACAACAGTAAAGCTGACATATTGAACAGGTATTTCTGCTCAGTCTTTACTGAGGAAGAGGAGGGTAATGGGTCTGAAGGGAGTACAAGGGGTGAGAATGGTGCAGAAATGGACACAAGTCCCTTTACATGAGAAAGGGTCCTGAAGGAACTGGAAGTAATAAGAGTTGATAAAGCAATGGGGCCAGATGGGTGCACCCTAGGTCCTTAAAGAACTAAGAGAGGTGGTGGCTGAACCTCTGGCTATCCTGTTTAGCTGATCACTGGAAACAGGGAGGTACCCAAAGACTGGAGGCAGCAGATGTAGTCCCCTTACACAAAGAGGGAACAAAGAGGAAGCAGGGAACTACAGACCAGTCAGCCTCACCTCGGTAGTGGGGAAGATCATGGAAGCACTACTGAAGGAGAGATTGGTGGAACATCTGGTTGTCGATGGACTACAGGACCCAAGGCAGCATGGTTTCACCAGGGGGAGGTCATGTCAGACCAACCTCGTTGAATTTTTTGACTGGGTGACTAGGGAGGTGGATCAGGGGAGGGCAGTGGACATGGCCTATCTGGACTTCAGCAAGGCCTTTGACACTGTGCCACATAGAAGACTACTACAAAAACTGGGGAATATGGGTGTGGGCAGGACAGTAGTGTGGTGGGTAGGTAACTGGCTGGGTGGCAGGACACAGAGGGTGGTGGTAAATGGCTGTCACTCCACAGAGGGAAGAGTGACCAGTGGGGTACCACAGGGGATCAGTGCTGGGACCGGTCCTATTCAACATCTTCATCAGTGACATTCACGCAGGACCTAGAAGGCAGAATTTCACTGTTCGCTGATAACACAAAGCTCTGTAACAGAGTAGACACACCAGAGGGTGTAGACAGAATAAGAAGGGACCTGCAGAAACTTGAAGAATGGTCAGGGGTTTGGCAGTTGAAATTCAATGCAAAGAAGTGCAAGATAATGCATATGGGGCACAAAAACCCTGGCACAATAAATCAGTTGGGGGGTGAGGATATAGCATGCACCAAACAGGAAAGGATTTTGGGGTTATCATCTCTGATGACCTCAAGGTAGGGAAACAGTGTGACAAGGCAGCAGGTAAAGCAAATAGGATGCTGGGATGTATAGACAGGGGCATCACCAGCAGGAAAAGGGAGGTCATAATTCCGCTATACAAGACACTAGTGAGGCCCCACCTGGAGTACAGTGTACAGTTCTGGAGACCATACCTACGTAAGGACATAGACAGGGTAGAGAAGGTTCAGAGGAGGGCAACAAAGATGGTGCATGGATTGCATCACAAGTCCTATGAAGACAGATTGAAGGAACTGAACATGTACTCCCTGGAGGAAAGGAGGGAGAGAGGGGATATGATAGAGACGTACAAGTATCTCACAGGGAGGAACAGGGTGCAGGAATACACTATTTTTAAGCAAAAAAGATGTACCAGGACTAGAGGGCATGGGATGAAGTTGGAAGGACGACAATTCAGAGGAAACATGAGGAAGAATTTCTTCACAGAACGGGTGGTGGACAAGTGGAACACCCTGCCAGAGGAAGTGGTGGGGGCTGAAACAATCACAGGATTTAAGAATGCATGGGATAGACATAAAGGAATTCTGGAGGTCAGGGGTAAGGAGAAACAGACTTCTAGGAAAACAAACTGAACTTACAAGCTCAAATGGGCAGACTGGGTGAGCCATAGGCCCTTATCTGCCGACACTGTCTATGTATCTATGTATCTATGTATGTAAGTCCCTGCTTCAGGTACAGATTTACTCACTTTCTTATCCATCTGCCTGCTGTGAGTCTCTTTAGGCCTCTCTGTGCCTACTCTCTTTCTCCAACTCCCTCACAAATTGCAGGGCCGAAGTAAAAGAATGCGGTGATTTTCCTTGAGGCCTTATAATAAGGCGAGCAGGATAAATCAGTGAAAACTGACAATTTATTGCATGTAATCTTCTCTTCGCCTCAGCAAACGACTGCCTCTGTTGTTGCAATTGAAAGAAATAGTCGGGGAAAATACTCACTCGGCTTTGCTGCACCAATAAGGGACCGTGAGCTCTGGCTTTCTCCAGCACTTTCTGTTGGTCCATATATCTGAGGAATTTCACAATTATATGGCGTGGTCTCTGTTCCAGAGAGGGTCTAGCCCCAGGCGATCTGTGTGCTTGTTGTATCTCCAGTTTTATTTCAGATGGGAAGTTCAACTCTTGTTTCAGCCATTTTTGGATATAGCTAGCGCAATCTCGACCTTCCACGTATTTGAGTAGACCCACAATTCTTATATTGCAGCACCTTTCCCAATTTTCATGATCATCAATGCTTTGTTTCAGTCTTTCAATATCTTTCAGGGCTTTTTGCAAGTCAATGTGCATTGCACCACTAACGTCCTGCTGAGAGCTCACTCGGGCCTCCATTTTCTCACTCTGCTGTTTGTGGGCATCCACTATCTCAGATAAAACATTTACATTCTGCTGAAGATGTTGTAATTGGGACGTTACATTCTCAAATCCTGTTTCTATGCGGGTCCCTAAATCATGTTTTAAGTCTTGCATCAGTCTCTCAATGGCTCTGTAGTGCTCTGCTATTATTTGCTCTGATTCCAGTTCCTTATGTTTTTGCATATTACCAGCAGAGGTCCCAGGTGAGTCATGTGGATCAGTTGGTGCTGAAGAATGAGATAGGCCCCTTCTTGTTAGCTGAGATTTAGACCTGTTCAATCAATCAATCAATCAATCAGTCAATCAAATCAATCAAAATCTTTATTTATCCAGGTGGGCACCATTGAGCAAGGCTCATTTGCAAGGTGGACCTGGTCATGAATACATCAAAGTACAGAACAGAAGCAGGTATACAAAAAGCAATAATATACAAGGAAGAAAAAGTATATACAGTGTATACAGTACAGTACAAGGTTGAAATAAAAAAAAAAACATTATTTTACAATTGTAGAAGTCAACAGATGTACAATCAACCATAGGCATACAGGGCTTATATGCAGAGATCTTTTGAGTGAGGCAGCCAGCAACTACACATATAGGAGAAAGAGGCTATGTATGGGGTGGCAGGTTAGAGAGGTAAAGAAGAGGAGGGATATATTACCGACGACTGGGGGAAAAATTGGGCTAAAACCACAGAAAGTGACGATGGCTATCATGTATTTGTTTATTATGATAATGAAGGAGGAGGGGTAGATAATTGGGACACTACTATGGATTGGGTGGCACTTTAGCCAGGCTGGAGTGGACAGGGAAGGGTGGGTGCAGCAGGAAGTGTTAATAGGGAAAGAGTGAGAGCCAGGGGTAGAAACATGGCGAGCGTCATGATGGAAAGGGGGAGTTGCGGAATTAGTGGGCTAGCAGTGAGGAAAACATTTGCAAGGTACTTTCATGTAGCGATCGTAGAGCACCTTGAAGATATTCAGGCTAACAGGGCAGCTCAGCTTCAAGTTCCTTTGTAAACCATTCCACAATGTGGGTAAAGAGAAGCTTAGAGAAGCTTTGCCGAAACGAGTGTTGACCCTTGGAACTTGGAGGGCAATTAGGGAATAGCTCCTTAAAGCGTAGGTGCCTAACACACTCCAGGGAATACAATCTGAGACATATGAGGGGGAGCTTGTTGGTCATCGCTCTGAAGGCCCATAGTGCGGTGTTTCTATTCCTCCTATAGTGAAGGGAAGTCCAGCCTAACGATGAGTACAGGGAGCAGTGGTGTGTGGAAAGTGGAAGGTCAGTAATGAACCTGATAGCTCTGTGGTAGAGGGTGTCCAACTTAGCCAGTGCAGAGGCAGTGCAGTGGCTGTAGAGCAGGTCAGTTAAATCTATTAAAGATAGGAAGGTAGCTTGAATGAGTGCCTTGTTTGTTTTTTCGGAAACTTGGCAGTGCTAGACATTAGTCCTTTCTTTAGCTTGCAATTATTTAGTCAAAGAACCAGTATTTACTGCAGGATGGAAGAGATATCCAGTGGATTAAGCCAGAGCTCTAGATTAAGCCTCCATACTGCTCTGTAGCTTGGCCACACACCCCCGGTACTGCAAATTGGAGGTTTGTTTACCACAGCTACACTGTTTCCTGGTCTCTGGCCTGGAGGAATCCATGCCTGTGAGATGTGCATGATCACTGTGTACTGTGCTAACAGCTGTCACAATTCCACACCACAGGCACTAGTATGGCAGTGGAAGAGGAGTTGAGATGGTGGAGATGTCTGAACTTCACAGACGATGAACTGGGGGCCCTTGTTGAGGCATATGTGCAGATAGAGGACCTCCTGTCAAGGAAGACTGGCACACAGCAGCAAATAGCACAGGGCTGGGAAGAGGCGGCACAGGCAGTGAATGCACATGGCGTGTACAACTGAAACCCCCAGGAATGCATGAAGTGTATGAACAGCGAAAGGACCAGGACCAGGGAGTGCCTGGCCAACATGTGTGCAGCTCTGCATGCTACAGGGGGTGGGCCACGCATAGTGCCACCACTAACTGTGCAGGAGGATGTGCTCAGATCCACAGTGTCCCGGGCATCTGTGGAGGGAATCCCTGGAGGTGGCTTCCAGACAGGTGGGGGCCCTGCATAGCACTGTGAGTATTAATGTGGCACAATGTTTGTATGCCTGTGTGCTGTGGGCCTGCGTGTGCAGGACATGCTACACATGGCCGCACATGTTGTCACTATGCCGCCATGCAGTGCATCCACAATTGCATGTCCTCCCCATGGCCATGCAGTGTCCCCCATGCAGCCCATGTGCGCTGCCATGACTGGCTGTGTCACCGGGGACATCTGCCTGCTGGGTTGATGTGGCCAGTGGTGGTCACTGTCCACCTGTGTTCACGTGCCACATTCTGGAATGTCGGCATAACATGACTGTGCAATGCACCATTGTGGACTGTCACTGTTGCCAGTGTGCCCGCACACAGGCAGCAGTGCCCCTTGCCTGGGGGTGGGTCTATGCATGTCCCAGCAGTTGTCCACCTCATGGAAATGAGCATGCATGACCCTCCAGCATGCAATGCATGCAGCATACGGTGGTGTGTGTGATGCACATCACAGTGCATGCCATATGTGGCAGTGTCCGCACAACTGTGCAGCATGCCACACGGCCCCATGTGCACCTGTCAATGGACATCCATGGAACTGCTGCCCTGAACATGCATACCTGCTTGCCTTACCAGAGCCATCACACCTCAGGGGTGCTGCAGGGCACATCACATGGCCGGAAGGACAGGTGGAGGAGGTGGAGGAGGAACCAAGGCCGTCGACATCGCCTGGGATTGAGGCCAGTGTGGACAGGGACGGTCTGTTCCAGGACCTAATGAGGTTCATGGTCTGACCACTTTGCCCGATATTGAGCTTCCTGATGACCTCACAGTGCTGGCATCGGCCACTGAGGAGGATGATGATGATGATGATGCCACACAGACTGAAGCTACCACACACAGCAGTGGCACTGCCACAGTGCAGGTTGCCACACAGACTGCAGCGGACAGCGTGGGGAGCCCTGTGCCCACGCAGTGCTCCAGACGGGATGGCTCACCCCCGACAGCACCTGCAGCGGATGTTGGTGGCCAGGTCTGGGGTGTGGCAGTGGGGACAGGGGCCATCATCCTGGAGAAGCAAGATATTGTGCGACAGCAACGTGCCATCGGTGCATATGATGTGACCGTACAGGGACCAACTGCGTCTGTCCATGCACAGTCCCAGCCCAAACAGCAGCCAGCTGTGCAGCATCCACAGCCTGTGGATGTTGCACTGTAGGCCAGTAGGCCACCCGCACATCAGCATCCCCTACAGGACAGGTCCCGTGCTGACAGGCTTGATGAGCACACCTGGCTCCTGCGGGTCTCCATGGGGCATCAGAGAGTGCTCAGGGAGGCGTGTCAGGGCATGTATGTGCAGGTGGGCATCATGGATGACCATGCTTCTGAGGGCCACTCCCAGTTGGTTGGAGAGATCCGCCAGCTTTGGGTGGATGTTGTTGGTGAGATTCGACAACTGCAGGAGGACATGACCACAGGCTTTGAGAGGATAGCACAGGCCATCGAGGAGGGCTGTGCCAGCCTCATGACCCGCAGATGCAGGAGTGCCCACTGCACACCACGTAGTAACACCAGCACTCCTGGCTCATGTAGTAGCATGGCCCCATTGCTACTGATGCCATCCCCTGCCTCAGGTATTCCCAACACCCCTGGGTCACATCTTGACTTTGGCAGGAGACACCCATGAGCATACAGTCACGGTCTCGTGGGTCTACCTCTACTAGCATGGTTGGGTCCCCTGCCAATGTGATTGCCACCCCAGAGGGGGGTGTACGTCATGGGTGTGGCTGTCCACGTGTCCATGGCAGCCGTGGTAGGTCACAGTGATCCCACATGTGTACAGTTGTCATGATACAGTCAACATCCTGCCATTCTTTGCCCACACATCCTGCTGTCTTATCCCAGGTCTGTGTGCTGTCTGTGTGGTTCTCCGGGCATGTAGTGGGACACTGCTGCTGTGTTGTCTGGCATGGATTTGATGTGTGCTGCCTTGTGTGTCCACTGTGCATGTGTGCGGGCATTGTACACTGATCCATGCCATACACCACAGTGTCCCATGTAGGCCCAGAAATGACTGCTTGGCTGTGGCCCCACCTGCATGTGTGTGTAACCCCAACACTGTGTACCTGTCAGCCATGCCACATCTGCCGACCATCGCATGTGATCCCCCCATTACCACAGGACATAGGCCAACCCCACAGTGTCCCACTCTGTTACCCACCTGAGTTCTCTGAAGTTCTCCTTTACGATCATGTCCCTGTGCCACCTCGCTTGGATGACCAGCCATGGGTCACTATGGTTGTGGCATTCTTGCCCACCCTCTGCCTGTTGCCCCTCATCCTTGGTGTTGTCACCCAACTCAGGCTGCACATGGATTCCATGGTCTGATACCATGTTGTGTAGCATGCAACAGGCCAGGAATATGCCCAGGCCTTCTCTGGGCTGTACTGTAGGGCACCACCAGACCTGTCCAGGCATCTGAATCTCATTCTGGCATGGAATTGGGCTGGTGTATGGGGGTGAGCATCCATGGCTATAGGGGGTATGCACAGTCACCTGTGGAAGAGAGATACCGTTATGTGTACAGCTGCCTTTTATAGGTTTCCAACAGCCCAATGTTGTTGCATGTTTGCCAGTACTCTGTGTGGCCCACACCCTGCCCCCCCAGCACATGGCACACAGGGCATGCACACATCATGACGTCATTGTGTGCACTGCTTAAGTGTTGCATGACAGGTATGTGCCTGGCATGCAATGACCTTCCACAGCCAGGCACTGCTGTGCATGTGCCCTGTCCCTGCTGGTGACAGACACTGTCCTGTTCAGGTGTACATCTCTGTAGCACCACGGTGCCTGTGTGTGGCCCATGCCTTGTGGCACTTCCTGCCTGCCTGTATGCATGTGGTTGCCCTGTGTGTCTCTAGACATGCCCCCCTTGCCCAGCACACATCTGCCACATGTGGATCACAGTGCAGTGGCCACACATAGCCCATAGCGCTGCTTGCCTGTTTGTCCTGGCGGGCCCTGTCTGTTTCCCACGTTGAGCTTATGCACACTGTATTATGTGCCATTGTGTGCTGTATGGGCCCACTGTCATGCCCCACTTGCCTACTAAGTGGCCACTGGGTATTTCCCCACTCTCAAACAGGTGGCACAGGGCCGATTGGTGCCAGATGTTGGCATCATGTGCACTTCCAGGGTGTGTGGCACACACATCAGTAATGCTCCCTGTGGCATTGCACATCACCTGGCAGTTGACAGAGTGGTAGCCCTTTCTATTTATATATGCCACTCCCTCTGGGCTAGGTGACGCATGTATTGCCACATGGGTGCAGTCTATGGCCCCTAGCATGCCTGGCATGCACATCACCCTGTGGAAGTGCTGCATGGTTTCTGTCCACTCTGCCTGTGTGCTTGGGAATTTGATGTACTCGGAAACATGCAGCAGCACAGCGGTGAGGAATTGGGTAAGGAGACGGGACATGATGGACTGTGTGATGCCAGTGGTGTCACCCACCGGCATCTAGAAGGTGCCCCTCATGAGCAGGCACATTGCTGCTGTCACCTTTGTCTCCACCATCATGCCATGACTCCTGTGCATTGGTACCTGCAGATCATCATGGAGCAGCTCACAGAGTTGTCTCAGCAGTGCCCTGTTGAGTCTGTACCAGCCCACAATCGCCATGTCATTCAGTTGGTTGAATGTGACATGGGCATGGTACAGTCTCTGCTGGGTGTACTGCCTACAGGCCCTTCCACATCCTTACTGTTGTTCCTCCCATCTCTTCACTCCCCTCATAACTGCTGCCATCAGGAACACTGTCCTATCCATGGCTGCTATGCTGCTATCTGCCAGTGGGTGGACTGCATTTAGGCATGCTTTTTATGTGCCTATCTTTGTGCAGTGCATCTGCTGGTTGCACCATGGGATGAGCAGCTCATCCTTGCTGAATATGTGGCTGCACAGCACATTCATGGGAATGCCCCCTCACATGCACCTCATATATTATAGTTGCGCTCTGGCACATCTGGCTTTGCGCTGCGCCTGCCTGCTCTTTCAATATTGCCCCATGCCGCATCTTCTGGTTTGTACTGGCACATCTCGGGTTGCGCAGTGCATCTCCTTTGAATATCTAGGCCCAAGACATTAACATAGAAATTGCACTAAAAATAAATACAGATATTTAATCCAAGCTAAGAAAAGGGTTATAAGGAACATCCTTTGTCAAAACTACAAACTACAATTTATAATAAGGACATGCCGGTTTTCAGATCACTTGTCACATACTGGTGTTCTAAGGACAGTCAAAGATTTAACATTAATGCAGTTAGTACTGGTTACAAGTGGCTTGATCATTTCAAGGCTATATGCAACTATATTGCTGGTACTGATGTCAAAGGGAACTGTAAAGGAACCCAGAGCTCATATATATAGTTGACTTACACCAATAGGAACCTTAGGCCTTCAGAAGTAAAATTAGCCATTTGTGCTCAACTTCGTAATAAAGCAGCTGGCTATTACAACACCCCCACTGAAGTATTTAATTTTAATATAGAATTTTGGGCACAGCTGTTGGCAACTGTATTTACATTAATATATAAAGAAATTAGAATTACCAATGAAGGGAATTGCAGCATAATAGTGCATTTATTCAAATATGGGGACAAGAGGAACCCCAACTGCTATAAACCTATAACACTTCTGCCTATTTCCCAAGAAATTTACTATTGTCACCTTTAGATCCTTGGATGATGGATAATAATTTGATCTCTCAGTTTCAGTGCGGTTTTCATAAAAATCACAGTACACTGGATCTTATACTTACTCTGAATTATATTACAGAGCGCTATGTGTTAAACAAAAAAAAAGGAAAATCTATGAGTGCTTTGTGGATATAAAGGCAGCCTCTGACTCTGTTAGCAGAAGCATATTGTGGAATAAGCTTGAATCTTGTAATATTGATGCACATATATTAAAATTATTGAAAATGTTACATTCCAGTAACACTACTAGAATAAAAATCTCAAAACATAGTGCACCCACAGCTCCCTTTAACATTAACAAAGGTGTAAAGCAAGGGTGCATTCTTGCCCCACTTTTATTTAACCTTTATATAGAAAGTCTGGTAGATTGTCTGATTAAAATAGACAATTCCCCCAGTAATAAATGGTATAGGAATAACAATAATGCTGTACACAGATGATGCCATCATCTTATCTCAAACACCTAAAGGTCTCAAAAGAGGTATCACATCATAACGGCGAATACATTATAGAGAACCAATATGAGCAAATCAACAATAGCGAAGCGCAGTACAGTGAGTAGCATTTAACAGCAAGTGGCACACTATAGCGAATACAACAAATAGCAACTGCACATTTGAACGATTTGTGTTGACTGATACCCCCACCATCAATGAGTGGCATAGAGTAGTAATCCCAGAGATAGTGGGTCAGGGGCACAGCCCCCTGTGGGGGTGCGGGGGCAGAGCCCCCCGTGTTTGATACAATTCACAACAGGTATCTGGAAAGGTATAAATGTGGGTGTGTGTGTTTTGCTCACCTGTCCTTGCATGAATATGGTGGTAGAGTTTCTACAGAGTAGGAAGGGTATGCCACTCGTCCTCTATGGTGGCTTCATCTTCAGATGGGATAAGGAAGTGCGAGAGAAGGTATACTGGAGGTGCACTGATTACCACCATTATTGGTGTCCTGCACAGATCCATTCGGTTGTGGATAGTGCAAGTGTGAGCCTCAGGTTAGCTGACATGTGCTGCGCTATTATTAGCATGCGCCATAATTTGAGTCGATATTATGGATTCGCTGTTTTGTCGTTCACTGTAAATGATGTGCTGTTATTACACGGAGCCCTCAAAAGAGGGTGAAGTGTTGTTATGGAGTGTTTAAGTGTTAGAATTGAGATTAAATACAGCTAAACCCAAAATAGTGGTGTTTGGAAACAAGTCTAGAAATAGTAAACAAGGATTACTAAAAGGTCATACATTTGAGGAGGTGGCACATTTTAAATATTTGGGAATTGTATTCAACAAATATAAAATTTGGAAATCCCAGATATCTTTGATTAAAGAGCTTTCATAGAAAACTACTCAGGCAATAAGCAGATTTGCAGATCAATTTGCATATAATTCATTTAAGGCTCTGTAGTCAACCTTTGAGGCAAAAACCCTAGGCCAAAGCTTGTATGGCAGAGAAGTTTGTGGCTCGACAGTAAAGTCAGCCAAATTAGAAAAAAATGCAAAATCATTTGTTAAGTTCAGCTCTGAGTGTGTCAAGAGATACTCCATCATCCTTTATGAAGCTAGAAGCTGGTATGCTTCCAACTGAAGCAAGCAAAAATGATAAGCTCCCGTTGACTATGGTAGAGTATACAACAGGTGGATGATGAGAGGCTTCCAAAATGTTGCTGGAATGATATGATGTCTAAGCTTGAATTGAAAACAGAAAGACAGAATAACTGGTTTTCAAAACTAAATAATAAGATCACAAATCTATGATTATTTGATATATGGTCAGAAAGAGACTGCATGATAGTTGAATAGTTTTCTACCTGAATCAACATAAAGGGCTAAGGATGTCTTTACCCAGGGGATCTAGAAAGGGTACATGAGCAAGACAAAACAAAAGTTTATAGTAAGGTTAAACTCACCCCAGGAATTGAACAATACTTACTTTTCACTGAAGAAAAGGAATGTAGAAGTGCACTTTGTATGTTGAGGTTAGGTGCTCTATGGGGTTATTTACCAAATATTAATTATCAGAATTCTTGTAAAAATATCATCTCCAAATGTACATGCAAACAGGAATGTTTAATAATGGATGCTTAAATGTATTAAATGTATAGAAAATATTCTTAGGTCAGTAGTTTTAAATGTGATAATTCATGTGAATTTTCATGCATTTCAATAAAAGAATCTGACTCTGAATTTGTGCACATGTTATTATGTGCCTGAGCTTTGTGGTGTATTGTATCAATGAGGAAATGGAAGTGATTGTGTGGCATATTATTCGTGGCCCAGTTTGGATCCCTTCCACACCAATACAGATGTTACATAAAAATGAGGCTAGGGTGCTCCACACCATGGGATTCAATCGATGGTTGAAAAACTGGTGCAGAGCTTAGGGTTTTGGCTTCACTGGGGACTGGTGGTCCACCTGGAGGGATGCAGGCCTATACTGGTGTGATGGTCTGCATCTGTCCAGGAGGGGAACCAGGCTCCTAGGTGATAGGTTTAAATGGTTCATTGGCAAGCATTTAAACTAGCTAAGTGGGGAGGCACTGAAAAAGAGCAGGTTAATCCCAGCCCCCCCAAAAAAAGGGTAGTTAGTGAGGTAAATACCAAGATAGAGAAGTTGACAGGGAGAAGGGCAGGGGTAAATGGAGAAATAGGCAAAAGCAGTAAGGACAGGGATGGGGCTAAAAGAGGTAAGGTCTTCAAAAAATGGAGGGCAATGAGTACCAACGCCCATAGTCTGGGTAACAAGCTCCCTGAACTAGTGGCCTTGATGGAAGAGGGACACCTGGATATCATGGCAGTCACAGAAACATGGTACACAGAGAACCATGACTGGGATGTCAACATACCAGGTTAACACAATCTACAGGAGAGACAGGGAGGGTAGGAGAGGAGGAAGAGTAACTCTCTGTGTAAGGGAAGGGATCAAAGCAATGGAACTAAAGGGTAAACAGGGAAGAGAGGAGGCACTGTGGGTAACCCTGGAGGCAGGAAATGGCACCACAATCCACACGGGTGTCTCAGGGGGAGGAAATGGACAAGGAAATGATAGAAGGCATCCTTAAGATGGCAGAAAAAGGGGAGATATTGCTGATGGGGAACCTGAATATGCCAGATATTAACTGGAGCACCTTTGCTGCAGCCACATCCAGGAGCAGGGTCATTCTCGATGCCCTACAGGGGGCATGCCTCAGACAGCTAGTGCTGGAACCCACTCGGGAGGGAGCAATTTTAGACCTGGTACTCTCAAACGGGGACCAAGAGAGGATCTCAAATTTAGAAGTGGGTAGCCATCTTGGAACAAGTGACCACCAAACAGTGTGGTTCATGATAAACACAGCAGTAGAGTCAAGCCATACAAAAGTGAGGGTGCTGGACTTTAGGAGGGCTGACTGTCAAAATGGGAGAGTGTTTCAGAAAAGCACTAGCAAATGTACAAGAAGGAGGGGTGGAGGAACAATGGGGAATCATCAAAACTGCCATCACAGAGGCAACAAGCCTTTGTGTAAAGCAAATAAACAAATCAAAATGAAGGAAAAAAACACTATGGCTCTCAAAAGAGGTGGTGGGGAAGGTTAGAGAGAAAAAGATAGCATTCAGGAAGTATAAGGAAACACAGAAGGAGCAGGACAAAGAACTGTACCAGTTAAAGCAAAAGGAAGTGGGGAAGGCAGTCCAACTAGCAAAGGCCCAAACCGAGGAAAAGATAGCCATCTCAGTTAAGAAGGGGAATAAAACCTTTTATTGGTACATTAGGGAGCGAAGAAAGACCAAGGAAGGGATAGTGAGGCTTAATAAAGGGGAAGGTGGGCAGGCAGAGGGTGACAGTGAAAAAGTAAGGATACTGAACAAATACTACTGCTCAGTATTCACAAAAGAAGAGGAGGGGAAGGTGCCTAATCCAATCAATACAAGCACTCTGGATGGGGGACGTCGATACCAGTCCATTCACAGAAGAAAGGGTTCTAAAAGGACTCCTAAAACTGAAGGTGGACAAAGCAATGGGCCCTGATGGGATTCACCCCAGAATTCTAAAAGAACTAAGGGGAGAACTAGTGACACCACTGACTACCCTTTTTAACAAATCATGGGAGGATGGTGTGGCACCTAAGGACTGGAGGAGGGTGGGTGTGATTCCCCTTCACAAAAGTAGGAGCAAAGCAGAGGCAGGAAACTATAGACCTGTTAGTTTGACCTCAGTGGTAGGGAAAATGATGGAATCACTTCTGAAAGAAAGAATTGCTGATTATCTAGAGGCCAGTGGGGCACAGGACCCAAGGCAACATGGATTCACAGCAAGAAGGTCATGTCAGATGAATCTAATAATTTTTTTGACTGGGTGACCAAAGTAGTGGACCAGGGAGGAGCTGTGGACATGGCCTACCTAGACTTTAGCAAGGCATTTGACACAGTCCCAAACAAAAGATTAATAAACAAATTAGCCAGCCTGAGAGTGGATCACAGGGTGGTAACCCGGATAAAAAATTGGCTAAACAACAGGACACAGAAGGTAATAGAAAGGGGGGTTACTAGTGGGGTACCAAAGGGTTCAGTACTGAGTCCAGTCCTTTTTAATCTCTTTATAAGTGACATTACAGAGGAACTGGAAGGAAATGTTTGCCTGTTTGCAGATGACACAAAGATCTGCAACAGGGCTGATACACAAGGAGGGGTGGAAAGGATGAGAAGGGACTTGGCAAGGTTGGAGGAATGGTCAAAAGTATGGCAGCTTAGATTCAATGCAAATAAGTGCAAAGTAATGCTCCTGGAAAACAAAAACCCAGGGGAAGAGTACACAGTAGGTGGGGGGGGTACTAACAACAACAAAAATGGAAAGGGACCTGAGGGTAGTCATATCATATGACCTAAAGGTAAGCATGCGATGTGAGAAGGCAGTAAAGAGGGCTAGGGGGATACTAGGACTTATAGGAAGAGGCATCACCAGTAGAAAACAGGAAGTTGTTATCCATCCGTACAGACAGTTGGTGAGACCCCATGTGGAGTACTGCGTGCAGTTCTGGAGACCTCATCTCTGCAAGGACACAGACAGGATGGAGGCAGTCCAGAGGAGGGCAACTAAAATGGTGTAGGGTCTGCACCAGAAGCCATACGAAGAGAGACTAAAGGAGCTTAATATGTATACCCTCAAGGAAAGGAGGGAGAGGGGGAACATGATAGAAACTTTCAAGTACCTCAAGGGAATCAACAAAGTCCAAGAGGGTAGCATCTTTCAGAAAAAGAGATATGCAAGAACAAGGGGGCACAATTTGAAGATAGAGCTGCAAAGGATCTTATACCCTGATAATTGTCAAAGCAACAACTAAAGAAGATACATAAAATGCATATAATTGGCCAAAACAGGTGGCCAAAGTAATTATCCTAACTAACACAAAAAGTCGCTTAGCTAGCAGAAGATAAATGAACAATGTCTTGTGATGCTTACAAGGTCACTTGCAGTTACAGTTATGTAAAAGCACTAAAGATGGCACTGGTGCCTAACTTATAATTATACAATAATATGTAATAGAAAACATCTCCCAGTGGTACAATATATTGTGAGAATATAGTGAAGATAATATGCATTACAAAAATACAGTAGAACTCAGATCCTAACACTTATGCTTATACATTAAGTGCTTCTACCCTAAGGTTAGTACATATACCTACTTGTACATGCTTTTGTCACTTCTATGCTGGACTATTATAATGCTCTGTACCTAGGGTTATCTGGGGGCAACCTCTGCAGACTGCAGCTGGTGCAGAATGTGACGGGAAGATTACTGACTGGGGTGAGACGAAGTGATTGTATCACCCCTGTTCTCCATGGACTGCACTGGCTGCCAGCTAGGTGGAGGATTGTCTTCAAGGTAGGGCTCCTGACCTATAAAGCCCTAGACGAAAGGGGGCCTGTCTATCTGCAAGATCTTCTTGTCCCCTACCGTCTGCCCCGGGCACTCCATTCTGCAGGGGGGGCTTCCTTTTAGTTCCCAGAGTCAGGCTGCGGCATTCTGGAGATAGGGCATTTTTAGTGGCCGTGCCCACTCTGTGGAACTCCTAGCCTGATTATTTAAGGAAGGCCCCTCGGTAGAAGCCTTTAAGAAAGCATTAAAAACTTACCTGTTCCAGCAGGCTTTTAATAACTGATTGGCTTTAATGAGATGGATAGAATTTCCGTCTGTGTCTAAACTGCTGCCTTTATATATTTTGTTATTGAACTGTTTGTGCAGCACCCAGAGTCTACGGAAATGGGCACTTTATAAATAAAATATCTAGCTATCTACATACGTATTGCTGTCTGCAAGGTGGGGGTACAATCAGGGGTGCTGGTCCATGGATAACATTCCCCCACTTCTTGCATAAAAAGGGGCAACAATCCCAGGTAAGTAGAGGGATGGAGCTAAAAAGTCATTTACAGGCCTGACACACAAGCCTTGTAAAGGAATTTGAGTAGCTTTCGGTGTTGTCTTGGAGTACATTGCAGACAGCAGAGGGTAAAGATTAGAAAAACAATCAGGAATGCTTGAATAATGACAAAAACTTTAAAAGTGAGTTCTAACCAAGTATTGCCTGCAGCAGTGCTTAAATCACCATCATGAATAAGAGCATTGAGAGGGTCACCAGCTTTAGAAATATTATTGCTAATATAGATTAAATGTGAATCCTTTCTAGCTAAAAGTAATTTCAAAGAAAGAGTCAAAGGGTCAATGTGCACGTTAAACATGGGCAAATATTGAGACAAGGCAAGCAAGTACTGCGGATCAGTATAAATAACATCTGGTTCAGGGAGAGAAACAGGCATAATGACTGTGTGACCAATGACTGTTTTTTGCTGTGGAGTAAAACAGAAGTTAGGTGTTGAAACATCACAAGTTTTTTAAACCATATGCAAAAGATTTATGGTTTGTTACCATGCAATATTGTCCATCAGAATTGTATATAACTCATACACTTGGTACTCTCCATCGCTGTAGATGTATGGGGCAGGTAAATGACTGGTTGGTGAGCCATGAAGTGAAGCAATGCATCTCTTCCAAGTAGCTTTGGTATTGAGCTGTTTCAGCATCAGGCACTGAAGATGCAGCTTGTGGAGACTTGGACTCATCATCCTCATCAACATCTGTAAAATTGGATGGCAATTCATCACCCAAGGTTAGTGCCCAGTCAAGGAGTGAGTATCCGCAGACAGGTTTCACAATGTCAAATACGTCACAGCGGTATAGGAAGTAGAATCCCTTCTTGGCATAACAGTTCATGTGGAGTGCCACCCAGGCTTGGAGTACATGATGGTAGACAAGCATGGAGGATAGGTCAGTCCTTTCTCGATAGATGTCGTCATCAAGGTGTCCAATGGAATTCATAGTAGCCAGTTTATCAAATACAGATGTTTTGGGGTCAAAGCATGGTAAAGAAATGGTAAAAGTCACAAACATGCTGTCATGTACAGAACAAGTTTTAGTAAAGTAACAAGGTGCTTGGTTGGGGTATCTGGAGACATATCCAATATTTCTTGCTGTGGACATAGAAATGTTAACACTGTTTTCTAAACAAACAGTAATGCAACCATTAGGTCTGTCTGCAATGAGGGCATTGCCATCGACCCAAGATCCTGTCATGGATAATATCTGGAATTCTGCCTGTTTCCAAATCCCTGAAGAGACTGTTAATAGTGGAGATTACATAAGAGCTAAAGGCGGAGCATAAAAGTTCACAACCAATAT
Source organism: Neoceratodus forsteri (assembly GCA_016271365.2). Taxonomy (NCBI): domain Eukaryota; kingdom Metazoa; phylum Chordata; order Ceratodontiformes; family Ceratodontidae; genus Neoceratodus; species Neoceratodus forsteri. The sequence continues at coordinate 567,560,287 of CM057449.1, read as the reverse complement.
ATTGCTTGTCTGCCTCCTTATTATTTTGAAAAATCAGTTTGTTAATCTTATTTTAAGTATCATTGAACCCTTTGGCAATTTCCTGCATGTTATATACGGTGAAGCGTTCTTCCTTGCTTAAACCATCTACACCATGTAATATAGGTGGCAGAATCTCATTTTTAACAGCATGCTGAAATTTAAGTGTTTGTACTTTAATAGCAGCAATATCTGCTCTATTCCAAATAGACATGCCTGACCCAAAGAGGCCAGAAACAGTGCTGGCTGCACCGGCTACATCTGTAGTATCACACCTAGTGCATGGTCTAGCTCTAGCATTAGGTGCAGGTCTAAAAACTCCTACATGATCAGCGGTGTGTGGCCCACCGATGGGATCATTAGTACATGTTTGGTAAGCAGATGCAATATCTGTAAGTATCATACTATAAAATCTAGACATACTGGTTGTGTGACAGAGATCAATCTCAGCCATGTTCCAATGTGTGAGACTGAAAATAACTGAAATGTGCATAAACTGTACATTATTAATCAGGGCTCCTGGTAGGGAAGTGGCAGTCAAACCACTAGGAGGACCTTCCTCCTGGGGAGGGCAGTCAGTCATTTCTTCTTCACTTGGTGGGACTACAGAAAGGAAAAGAGCTTCAGTAGCTACATAGTTGTGAAGACAGAAAGAGCGTGACTCCTCAGAGGAGAGGCAACCTCACCAAGCTGGATTAATAAGAGCAGTAAGATTATACCGACCAGTATGTCTAGAAGAAATCTATTGAATAGAGAGAGTACCATTCTTAGAAATGTCAGTGTTGGGCCATCCATGGAATGTACCTTTGGACAGGCAAGCTACGGGTAGTGTGTAGCCCACTGCATCAATTTCCCATGCAATGGAATGTTCTGATTTGTCTGGGGCAACTACCATAGCATCAAGATAGGCATCTGAGTCTTCTTTAATAGTAATCATTTTATTGGGTACCGTAATATGAACTCCCACTGGGATTGAGTGATCAAGGTTGCTAAGCAAGTGGTCTACCCGTTGTCTATGAGTCTGTAGGCATTTGCGTGGAGGTGCAGTCAGAGTCAGTGGTTCATAGGTTCATAGTTTTGATTCAAGTTCAGTGAGTCAAGACCCTTTAACAAACTTGCCACTCTCTCATGAGTGGAATGCAAACTTTTTTTCTCCCATGTAGTAGTCCAATTTTCATTTGAAAATATCTAAGCTATTACTCTCAATAATCTCTTTTGGCTGAGTATTCCATTTTGTAATAACTCTTTGAGTATAGAATTTACTCCTTTTAAATGTAACTGAGTGCTCTCCTATTAATTTTTGTGTGTGGGACCTAGTAGAGTCCCCCCCCCAAGTGTTTTCTAAGTCCTATTGTCCCTAAGGCATAATGATCATTAATAAACTTATAGAAGAGGCAAAGTTCTCCCCTGACACATCTATATTGTGTTGAGTACAAGTTTAATCTTTGAAGTCTGTTTTTGTAGCTCAAGTGATTACTTGAGCTGATTTTTTTTGTTATTTTTCTTTGGACCTTCTCCACTAATATCTGAGTTTTTTTATTCTGTGGGGTGCAAAACTGAGTACAGTATTACAAGTGGGGGCATACCAAGCTGGTATATAGTGGTATTATAACCTCACTATCTCTGCTCTTGATATTACTCAGAATGCAATCCGTTAACTTCTGGCATTTTTTAACTGTTTCTTGATTGTGCCTACTAAATGACAAATCATCTATAGTTAATACTCCCAACTCTCTTTCTTCCTTTATTTCTAGTATTGGAATATTGTTTTTGTTGTATCTGTAAATAGGGTTGTTTTTCCCATTGTGCATCACCTTACACTTTCCTACATTAAACTGCATTTTATTGGTTTCTGCCCATGATACTAAGTTGTCAAGGTTATTTTGAAACATTTTAGCTGCAGAATTAGATTCTACATAGCCCCCTACTTTACAGACATTTGCATATTTGCAGATCCATGTATTTCCAGATGTCTGCAGGAATGAAACCATGATGTTAAATAAGGTGGGTCTCAAAACAGAACCCTGTGGACTCCACTAGTCACTTGTCCTTGTCTAGACAAATGTCCCTTTATTGATACTCTCTGAGTTCTGTTCTTCAACCAAGATTCTTTCCACTTAATGATATTATAGTGTAATTTTATTTTGCATAGGTGTTCTAGTAATAATGAGAGGGAGACTTTATCAAAGGCCTTCACATAGTCCAAAAACACTTTGTCCACAGGGACACCTTTGTCTAATACTGTGCTCACAGGGTCAAAGAAATGCAGTAAGTTTGTTAGACAAGACCTACTGGAAATAAACCCGTGTCAATGTGGGTAGTCCCACCAACAGGAGGAGGAGGTGCAAGATAGCCATCTTGTCAGTGTACCTGTAAGAAAACAGAAAAGGTTTGTTAAGTGTGGGGTATTATTCTGCCCTAAGTGGGTTAGGAAAAGTAAGTTTAGTCACCTTTGTACAATCTGAGCTGATTAGCATGGAATCACTTGTCAGTGGTCTTCTTTTGCTGTTGAACTCAGATCTGATAAACAGCAGGGCTGAGTTTGTTGACAATGGGGTATGGGCCTTCCCATTTACTGGCAAATGAATGAGTGAGTTGTCTGTATTGGAGAAGCATAACTTGGTCTCCAACTTGCCAGTCGACTTCTTTGACATGCTTATCAAAATGAGCTTTAGTTTGTTGTTGAGCTTTATCCATCTGACTGGCAGCGAACAGGTGTGTTTTCATGATGTCATCATGAAGCTTTTCAATATACTTGTCTATAGATACTCAATCTGCAGTGGGGGCGTGGAGATCAATCAACAGATGCTCAGGTAATCTCATGGCTCTACCAGTCATAACCTCGTAAGGTGTAAACTGAGTAACGGCAGTAGGAGTACCCCTAATTGCTATCAGGAGTACTGGCAAAAGGGAATCCCAATCCTTGGGATTGTCATTGATGAATTTGCATAACATCTGTTTGATTCTTCAATTGGCTCTTTCTACCTGGTCTGAGGATTGAGGATGGTAAGGAATGTGGAATTTCTGATCTACTGCAAGTAGTTGGAGTGTCTGTTTCATCAGCTCAGCTGTAAAACTGGTCCCCTGGTCTGAGTCTACCTTTAACAGCAGGCCCCGCCTGGAGAACAATTAATCCACCAGGATCTTGGCAGTTGTCTTTGCCGTGTTACTCTTAGTGGGAAATGCTTCTACCCACTTAGAGAACAGATCTGTGACAAGTGCAGACTTGTTGTTCTTGCTGGAGTTGGTAAGAGGGCCAATGAAATCAATTTGTATTGAATTTCATGGTCCGGTTTGCCTTTGGGGCAACAATTTGGCATTTCTTTTCACCAAAATTGGATTGTTCTTGGTACACACTATGCAGTTATTCACATAGTGCTCTACATCTTTGGCCATACGAGGCTACCAGACAACTGTTTTGAGTCTCTGGAGTGTGTTGTCTGTCCCCTGGTGTCCACCAGTGGGAGTATCATGAAACACATGAATGAATTTGGTTCACAGGGATTGTGGTGCAACCCACAGTTTGTCACCTGTATCCTCTTTTCGATACCAGATGAGCGTCTGATCACTGAACAAGTGTATGTTGTCAGAGTGTCTCTTGTATGGACTACCAACAGGTAGTGGTTGTTCAATTCCTTTATCCAGGAATTTAAACACATCTTTTAGTTCTGGGTCAGATTTCTATGCAGCGGAAAGGTCCAGTGGTGGTTCTGGTACTGGTTTCTGCCTAGTGTTAGCAGCTACTATAGCTGCTACAGCTATTGGTTGAGTCATTGTTCATATCTCCCCACCTCGAGTGCCTGCTTTGGCAAGCGAGTTCACTCAATCATTAAATTCATGTTAAGGGTCAGATTTACAGTGTGTCTTTACCTTGTGGATGTAAAGTTTGTGACTAAACTGTTGTGTCAAGGTGTATATGTACACAAACAGATCCCTGTATTTGACAGGTGTGCCATCAGAGGATGTAATGTTATTTCTCTGCCAGAATGGTAGAAACTCTGTAAGGGATGAGCATACCCAATTGGAGTCTGCAAAGATGTTGGCAACCTTGTCACCATGGAACATGACATCCAAAGCACAGGCCACAGCTGCCAATTTGGCATACTGTGAGGAGATAACAGTGCATTTCCTAGAAACGGGCCTGAAATTGCCTTCTTGATCTCGTATGAGCACTCCAAATCCTGCCACCTGCTCTCCATCCACATAGGAGGCAGAGCCATCTATGAAGATACAATACATGCTGGTATCTTCCAGAACATCTGGCATAGCTGGTAAGAATGGTCCTGGTTTAGGTAAGCCAGGGGGTTGGAGAGCACAGTCATGGGGTTTACCTGTCCAGAAAAAGCAAAGACCACTGGGTTAGTCTGGTGTTGGAGACTGAACCATCTTTTATTTTGTCTGAAAGCAAAAAGTTAGTTGGGGTGTGGTAGGTATGCAACATAATAGGAGCATACCCAATGATATAGAGAAAATGTTTGACAGCCCAGTAGGTTGCTAAGAGTGTTTTTTCACTGAGACTGTATTTCCTCTCTATTGGGCATAGCATCTGAGATGCATAGGCAATGGGCCTGTGGTACCCACTGTACTTTTGTGCCAGCACTGCAGACATGGCCACATCAGAGGTGGCAGTTTCCAAATGGAAGGGAAGGTTTGGGTTGGGATTGATCAGTGCTGGGGCTGAGGTGAAGGCCTGTTTAAGCTGTGTCACAGCTTCAGAGTGAGTGGGGCCCCATGTCCATGGGACATCCTTTTTCAGAAGTTCATACAAGAGAACAGCTTTCAAGGCAAAATCAGGGATAAAGTCCCTGGAATAGTTTACCATTCCTAAAAAGCATCTAAGTGTTGCCAAGCTAGTAGGAAGTGACAGGTCTTGCAAGCCCCGAATCTTTTTGACAGCTGGGCTCCTGCCTTGGTCTGTAATGTGTAGGCCAAGGAAGATTACCTCCTTTTCACACAATTGTGCCTTAGAGGGATCACATTTGAGGCCTGCTCTCTTGAGGAGAGACAAGAGTTTGTCTAGGAGGGCCAAATGATCTTCTTTTGTATTGGTTTCCAGAAGCAAGTCATCCACGTACTGCAGGAGGCACTGGGGTGTGGAGAACCCCTGCAGGGCATCCATCATGTGGAGATGGAAGAGGGAAGGGCTGTTATGGAAGCCCTGGGGAAGACAGGTCCAGGTGTACTGGCACCCATCAAAGGTGAAGACAAATTTGTATTGACTTACCTGTGCTAATGGGAGTGACCAAAACCCATTAGAGATGTCAAGGGCTGAGAACCACTTTTTGTCAGGTGTCAGCAGCTTGAGTACATCCAGTGCTGATGCTACTGTTGGGGCACAACTGGGGGTAACTTGACTAAGTTTCCTGTAATCAGTTGTGAGTCTCCAAGCTCCATTTGGCTTTTTCACAGGCCATATAGGCAAATTGAAAGTAGAGACACAAGTCCTAATCACTCCTTGTGTAGTAGTGATTGGATGGTCTCCCTCAGTGATGGCAAGGCTTCAGCAGGAAATGGATACTGCTTTTGCTTCTCAGGGTTAGGTCCTGGAATCTCAATGGTAGTATGCATCCTACCACAATCATGCTTGTTGGTAGCAAACACATTAAGGTGTTTTTGCAGCAAAGGTGCAAGTTCAGAAAACAGATCATGACTTTTGAACAAAGCCATGAAGTGATACTCCTTGTTGTTATGGGAGATGGCTACCACCACGTGCGAATCTGGAATGTTGACAGCATGACATTGTCCTTTGATCTAGAGAAGCCTGTTGGCTAGGTCCACTACACAGCCGTGCAGTGCAAGAAAGTCAGATTCCAGTATGCTGGGGTGATGACGTAATACCATGAGGTCAAAGGCAAAATCGGTCCTGAGATGGCCTACCGCCACAGGCAAAGACACAGATCAGTAGGTGTGTAACTGTGTACCATCTACACCCTGTGCACTGGTCTTCAAGCCGGTAGACCAGTCAGACATGGCTGGGTGCTCGTCATGGAGAACAGACATGGCTGTTCCTGTGTCTAGAAGCATGTTCAGTTGGCGGCCCTTGACTGTGGCCTTTACGCAAGGTCATCCATTTGCATCAACAAGCAAGTCACTCACAGTCCATACTGGGGCCTGTAATTGCCAATCTGTGCATTCAGGGTCATATTCATCATCCTGTTCCTGAAATCTGAGGCCTGCAGGATCTTTCTGAGCCTCCTGTATATCTTGCACAGGATACAGATGTGCTCATGACATCACAGGCGTGACAGCGGCATGCTCAGTCGATTCCTCCGTGGTCATCACATCGGCCTGGCCAGTAGCCAATGCCACAAAATAATTCTTTCCTCAGCTGCTCGGTTGTTTGGTAGCCAAAGGCAGGAACAGATTTCCCTGGCCGCATGGCTGTGCTGTGGCCGGGGTGAGGGCTGCTACGACACACGTAGACTTGGCCTCTTTTTTGGCAAGAATCTCCTCCAGCAGGTTGTGGAGAGTCTCAGTCTCATCTCTGAGGGTCTGATAGCTGGAGTCATTACAGTTCCAGCCATCGGATTGGGTATTTGGATTTTTCCAATTGCTCCAGTCCCTGTTTCTATTGCTCTTATAGTTCCGCCACCCCCGTGCGACTGCTTGTCATCAGAAGGGGTATCAGATTTCTGGTTATTACCTTCCACAGTATAGTGGGTAGGTGTATCCAAGGTAGGCTGTACTGCAGCTACCTGTGCTGCCAAAGTTTGAACAGCGGCAGCTTTGTTGTTCTTACCGGAAGCAAGATTACGGATGTATACCTGGAAGGCACGTTCCATCTTGGTAAAGATTTCCGTAAAGGTGTTGTTCTCCAGGTAAATATTGAGTTCAACATTTTACCGAAGAGCCAGAGTCATGTTCCAGATGTACAAATCCTTGTACTCAATCTGGTCTTGGTGTGCAACTTTGCCGGCCTCGTAGGTGAGCCACAACCATTGATGGTAAACCGTTCGGCTTTCCTTCACACTCTGCTTAACCTTGTAGACCAAGCGAGCTCCAACGACACCTGGGGCATTGGCAGCAAGGAGTGCCACAGCAAAGTCATTGTACGCAAGTGTCTCGCAATTGTGGATGGTGTCTGGGAGTTTGGCCCAGAGGGTAGGTTTGATTGTCTGACGCAAGACTTGAACCTGGTGCTCAAGTTGGAGAGAAAACTTCTCACAGAGGGAGCACTCCTTCTCCAAATGGCAACTAAGATTGTCGGTCAGACCCATCTGTCCAATACTTTGGGAAATTTGCTGGACAGAGTGAGTGACTTGCAGGGGCTTAGAAGTACGGGGAATTGTATTCCACTCATTACATTCCATAGCACCACGAAGGGCAGCTTCTGCCGCCACATCAGTGACTGCTTTGAATGCATGGTCCTGGGTGACAGTGTCCTCAAACATTCTGCCAATTTCACCCTGGATGGCTCTCCGGCGGTCATCCAGTGCTATAATATTGGTAATGGCCTCTTGAATTAGGCCGCCACCTCCGTATTGTCCTCCCTAGAGAGGGGGGGCAAGCGGAGATGCACCATGGAAGACAAGCCATCCGTCCATGTCATGGGGGTTGCCATCTTGGTGTAATACATTGTTTCTGCCATGTTTTTGTAGATGTGGCAACATAGAGGGCATGCGTATGTGGATGCCACCTTGGGGATGGCTGGAGAAAATGACAGCCCTGTGGGGGTTGGATTTTGGCATGACGTGGCATGCATTGTCATCAAAGTCAGAGTTGTCATCGCTGGATGATGCAATGTCGATGGGCGTATACTGAAACCTATTCATAGCCTTAACATGGCCAGCAAGAACCTCTCACTGATGGCGCAATTTTGCCATCTTTGTTCTACACTTCTTGTGACAAACTTGTGCAGTGCCCTGCTCAATTCCCTTCTCAACCTCACACTGCAATACTCTGTATGCGGTGCCCAATTCAACGTTTTCCCTAAGCTCTTTGTCTAACTCACGATTCAGTTTCTCATTCTCCTCTTTCAAGTCAGCATTCTCTTCTCTCAAACCTTCATTCATATCACTCAGAATAGCATTCAAATAAGTTAACTGTTTCTTATCACATTTCAACCTTTCACAATCATCTCTCAACATGCAGATTTCACGCTCAGAGTCTTGAGCAGTACAATGCAACAGCCTGTTATTGGCATCACAGAGTGACTGGGTCTCCTCCGCTAGTTTCTGTTCCCTTTTCTGTAACTCTGATGCCTGCAAGCCCATCTCTTTTTTTAAAAAAGCATTTTGCAGTTCAAGGGAGGCACACATCGCCGTGAGACACTCAAAAGCGGTATGGAGAGCCACAACCAAGAGACCTTTAAGGTTGTATTTCTTGGCTTTCTGTTTGGACTCTAGGTAGTGGTCTGAAATTAGCAGCAATGGGTTTTCTACAGACTTCGTGTGCAGCACGAAATCTGTCCATCCTCCATGTGATGTGAGGTAGTTTGAGCTGTCCAGTCTCAGTTCAGTGCAAAGTTCAGGCATGACAAATAAACAAAGAAGTGGTCAGAAAACTGGATAAAATCCTTGGCTCCGTCACCCAACGGCTTTCCGGTCCCCCGTTGGCAAACAGTGGTGCCAAGGCAGTACGCTGCCACTCACAAAGGGAGTGTATCAGGGTCCAGTGTGGAGGTGCCATGTCCAAGACCAAGACAGAGTGTGTCTGTCACAGAACAGCCACTGTAAGGAGGAGTAGGCCCAAGTAGGCGAAAATTGCATTACACTACTCGACATTCAAAGTTAATTAAATGGAATCCTCACTTTGTACATTCCAACCTGCACACGGTCACAAAATGTAACTGGGTAATGAAATTACCTTTCTCAGGTTCTTGTTGGAACTGCAGAAAGGAAGAGACAACAGACAAGTGGAGTCCAGATAATAAATATACGAACATACAAACATACGAATGTGCCAGCAGAAACAGACCATCCGGTCTATCTAAGTCTGCTCGAGTGTACAGCTAGCACCCCTAGTTTGCAGCTGCCCCACCCCCTTCCCTTTATCATCCCACTGCCAACCCCCACCTAGCCCACCCTCACTCTCCCCTATTCCCCGTCCCATGCCTTTTTGTAGCTGTTCACAGATTGACATGATACCACTCATTCTGGTAGTGTGTTCCATTTTGTTACCACCCTCTCTGTGAAATAATGTCTCCTTACTTCCCTCCTAAATCTTCCCCCCTATTCTTAGCCCATGCCCACTGGTGTCCCTCCCCCTTCTTAGCTTAAAGACCCCGTCTGTCCCATCCTTATCGATTCCCCTCAGATACTTGAATGTCTCTATCATGTCCCCCCATCCTTTCTATCCTCCAGAGTGTACATAGTCAGGTCTCCCAGCCTGCTTTCATAGTCTCTCCCCTCCATTCCACATATCATCTTTGTTGCCCTCCTCTACACCCCCTCCAGTAGCCTGATATCACACTTTAGGTATGGCCTCTAAAACTGCACACAATACTCTAAGTGCAGCCTTATCAGTGACCTGCAGAGAGGCAAGATCACCTCTCTTCACCTGGACAAAACCCCCCTTGCTATGCACCCCAGCATTTTGTTCATTTTTGCTGCTATTCTCCTGCATTGGGCAGTGCTGTTCATGGTCCCTGTTATCATTACCCCTAGGTCCTTCTCCTCCTCAGTGATCCCCAGTTTAATCCTCCCCCAGCCAGTATTCTGTCCTTGGGTACTTCGCTACAAAGTGCATAACCTTACACTTCTTTGCATTGAACCCCAGCTGCCACCTCTCTGACCACTCCTGTAGCTTGCTTAGGTCCCCCTGCTCCTGCTTCCATCCCTCCCCTCCATCCACCACTGCTCTGATTTTGGTGTTATCAGCGAAGAGACTTACCTTGCTCACCATCCCATGTGCAATGTCTGATATGAAGAACCCAAATAATACTGGCCCCAGCACAGAGCCCTGTGGCACCCCACTCATCAACGGCCTTGGAGTTGAGAGCTCCCCTCTCACCACCACCCATATCATTTATTATTGGTAAATAAGAATAATGCAGGTTTACAACCAACAGTGTAATCACTGGGAGAATGCATCCAGTTTCCTTACCTATGTAGGGTGCAATGGAAGCACCAAGATATCTCGTCGGCGAGAATGCCGACCTCCCAATAATGACACAATACTGACGCGGGCCATTGTGCCGCCTCTTCTATCGTTGTTTTCTGTGGGGCTGCGCCCCCACATCCACCACATGGAAAGAGGAAGTCCAGAGGGAGTATTGCTAAGATCAAAGGAGATAAGGGGGCATGTGAGGAGGAGGACCATGTAAAAGCATCTATCCTAAATAGATACTTCTGCTCAGTATTTGCTGAAGAGAAGGTAGGGCAGGGCCCACAGCTCAGCACCATGGACACAGGGGGGACGGAGGTGTGAACTAGTCCCTTCACAAAAGAAAGGGTCCTACAAGAGCTCGATAAGCTCAGGGTGGACAAGGCAATGGGACCTGATGGCATACATCCCAGGGTACTAAAGGAGCTAAGGGTGGAACTAGCAGAGGAATTATCAGAATTGTTTAGTGAGTCTCTGAGCACAGGAGAGGTCCCAGAAAACTGGAGAAGGGCTCATGTGATCCTGCTCCACAAGAATGGTAGAAGGGAGGAGGCAGGGAACTACAGACCAGTCAGTCTTACCTCGGTAGTGGGCAAGATTATGGAGGCACTCCTTAAGGAAAGGACAGTGCAACACCTGGAATCCATAGGAGCACAGTATCCAAGACAGCATGAGTTTACAAATGGAAGGTCCTGTCAAACTAATCTCATAGATTTCTTTGACTGAGTAACCAGAGTGGTGGACCAAGGGGGAGCAGTTGATGTTGCCTACTTTGACTTCAGCAAATCTTTCGATACTGTTCCAAATAGAAGAATGATTAATAAGCTGGGTAGGCTTGGGGTGGGTCAGAAGTTGGTCAACTGGGTGGAAAACTGGTTGACAGGCAAAAAACAGAGAGTGGTGGTAAACAGTATACAGTCAGAAGAGATGCAAATCACAAGTGGGTTACTTCAGGGATCAGTCCTGGGGCCAGTCCTCTTCTATATCTTCATCAGTGACATTGCAGATGGACTGGAGAGTAAGGTTTGTCTGTTTGCAGATGACACCAAGATCTGCAACAGAGTTGATGATCCAGATGGGGTGGGCGGAATGAGAAGAGATCTGGATAAAGTAGCAAAATGGTTGGAAGAGTGGCAACTGGGGTTTAATGCAAAGAAGTGCAAGATCATGCACGTAGGGAAGAGAAACCCTGAAGCCACCAATAGACTGGGAGGGGAGTTGCTGGAAGTCACAAGGGAAGAAAGAGACTTGGGCATCATCATCACTGATGACCTGAAATCATCCAAGCAGACCACTAAAGCAGTAGGTAAGGCTAGGGGGATGTTGGGGTGCATTAGTAGGGGTATCATACATCAGAAAAGGGAGGTAATAATCCCTCTTTACAAGACACTGGTTAGGCCCCATCTGGAGTACTGCATGCAGTACTGGAGGCCACACCTTCACAAGGACATTAACCAAATTGAGGCAGTCCAGAGAAGGACAACCAAAATGGTGCAGGGACTGCATCAGAAAACATATGAGGACAGATTAACAGAGCTCAATATGTATATCCTAGAGCAAAGGAGGGAGAGAGGTGATATGATCGAAACATTCAAACACCTTAAGGGCATTAACAAGGTGAAGGAGTCTAACAGGTTTCAATATAAGAAAAATAGCACAACAAGAGGACACAGCATGAGATTAGAGGGACGTCGACTAAGGGGTAATGTGAGGAAGTTCTTTTTCACAGAAAAGGTGGTGGATGCATGCAACAGCCTACCTCAGGAAGTGGTGGATATGAATACAGTGCAGGGCTTCAAATAGGCATGGGATAGGCATAAGGGAGCAATACAGATGAGTATGAATAGATAGGCCATTGACAGAGCAAAGGCTGTTGGCACATTCATAAGGTAGAAAAAGAAATGGGCAGATTGGATGGGCCTTGCAGTCCTTATCTGCCGTCAACTTCTATGTTTCTATGTTGATCTCTTACTCCAGTCTAAGTTCCACTCTAAACATATTCCAAGACTAGCGTGCTCTAACCTTTGCAGATATTCACAAAGTAAAAAATCATATTTCTGCTGAGAGGTGTTACTGTTTTTGTGGCATGTAACAAAGAAATGGAGTCCAGTGCAGCTCCCCACACACACACACACACACACTCACTCACTGGAAATTTGAAAAGTAAAACATTTTACTGCTTAAACTGGCTATTTCCTTACTTTTATCTCCATGGAAAAGGGGTTCTCTTAGTTATCAGATTAGAATTCCAATGTGAACAAGCCAGACCACCAAAGACAAAGGTGGAACCCCATAGTTTGGTCCTAACTATGAACTGCCTGCAGTGGCTACTCTTAAATAGAGTGCATTGCCTATACTGTATGGCTCCTTTAAAGTAAAGCACTTTCCACCTAGGTAATTTACAAGTTTTCAAAGGGAGCATGCTAAAAGGAGGGACACGGTCAGGCAGTACTCCCCCTCAAGACTAAAGGATCTTCGTCCCTTTGAACATCCTCCACTCCCTTTGGAAGTTTATAATAGATGTCAAGCTTTTGGCATCTTGAGTCGAGGGAGCGGAAGGAGTCAGGGATCCTGGAACTCTTGGAGAGATGGGAAAGGAGTGGACGGATAGAGACAGTGAGAACTAGGAGATGCTCTGGGGTAAAATGGACACAGGAGCGAGGTTGTCCTTGCCTTGTGCCCATACCCAAGGGCTCTGACTTTGTCAGGCAGGAAGTGGGGCCATCATTGGATTCTTGTCCCTTTCGGGCAGTGTTAAGCAATGCCAGGTCAATTAGGGATAAGACCACAGTGGTTGCGGATCTTGTTGCTTCTGTTGACCTGGCTTGCATCACCGAGACCTGGCTGGATGAAAGTGTGGGCCCTATTTTGGAGTCTGTGGTTCCGACTGGGTTCTCGGTGATTCACCACCCGAGACTGGACCGTAGGGGCAGGGGGGTTGCAGTCTGTTTTAGACAGGAACTGGATCTCAGGGAGGAGCCAGTTGGATGCACCAACTCGTTTGAGTGTGTAGTGGGTGCTGGTGCAGACTACAGGACCCTTCTCATCTACCATCCACCAGGTGATGGGAGGGAGTTCCTGAAGGAGGATGCGGACTTCATCACCGAGATGGTATTGGAGTCTCCCAGATGGTTAATTCTGGGGGACTTCAATGCCTGGGTCGATGATGAACTCTCGCCATTTGGACAAAACCTCTCCATTTGATGGAGTCATTGGGCCTGACATGGTACCTCTGCAACTCATGAGGGGGGACACACACATTGGACTTAGTGTTCCATCTGGGGAAGGAGATCTCCGATGTGGAGGTGGAGCCAATCGGTTGGTCTGACAATCACGCCCTGAGATTCATTTTCACAGCCCCTTGAAATAGGCCTGCCCCTAAGGAGTTAGTGCAGTTCTGTCCTTTGACAGGAGTTACCTCAGAAGGCCTAATGATGGAGTTGGACTTCTTGGGAATTCCAATGAATAGCACTGACCCAGGGCCCCTGATGTTGGCCTATAATAGGGCTGTTGTGGGGGTCTTGGATGTCATTGCTCCAACCCATGTTTGCCCCCTTACCCTTCACCCGGGGGCCCCCTGGTTTAATGGGGAGATCCATGAGCTGAAGAGACAGGGGTGAAGATTGGAATGACGCTGGCAGAAAACTTGCCTGGAGGTGGATAAGCTTAGATTTTTGGATCATTATAACATCTACCAATCAGCAATTTCCCATAAGAAGGCAGAGTTCCTGTCCAGGGAAATTGCTATAGTGAAGAATAGACCAGCCCAGCTCTTCCAGACTGTGGACAGACTGTGCAATCCAGCCTGTCTCCATACCGGTCGAGCACTGTCACAAGTACACTGTGAGGAGTTTGCGCAATCTTTTGCTGATAAGGTATCCACAATCAGGGATGAGATCAGCCAGTGCCTTCCCACTGGACCTTACACTGATCAGTTGGGTGGTACTAATGCCCAGTTGACTTGGCTCACCTTTAGCCAACCAGCATTCATGGATATAGTGAGGACTGTCCAGACTGTTTGGCCAACCTACTGTAGTTTGGATTCGGGCCTTACTTGCCTACTAGTGAGGTGTGGAGAGGTCATCGGCCTGGTCCTTGCTGGGATAGTGGTGGTTTCATTGGAGAGAGGGATCTTTCCAGATCCCTTAAAGGAGGCAATAGTAATCCCCTTCTGAAAAAACCCTCCCTTGACCCCGACTGCCCAGAAAACTACAGACCAGTCTCAAACTTACCCTTTGTAGGGAAAGTTATTGAGAAGGTGGTCACTCTGCAGCTGGAGGATCATTTGACCAGCCACAATATCTATGACCCTCTTCAGCCTGGCTTCAGGAAACAGCATAGCACCGAGACAGCCCTGGTGTGGGTACTAAATCATCTCCTGATGGTGAGAGATTGGAGAACTCATTCCATCTTGGTTCTCCTTGATCTCTCAGCAGCATTTGACACCATGGATCATGGAGTGATGCTCGAGTGCCTGTGTTTTTTCTGTGGATTGAGGGGGGCAGTCCTCAGTTGGTTTTGATCTTTCCTTGAGGGCAGATCACAGAGAGTAGTGTCAGGGATTCATTCCTCGGGCCCTCACTGGCTGCCCTGCGGGGTTCCACAGGGTTCAATGCTGTCCCCCATGTTATTCGTGGTGTATATGCTTCCAGTGGGGGACATTATAAGATGGTATGGGATGAGTTTTCATTGCTATGCTGATGATTCTCAGCTCTACATGTCTTTTGTGCCTGAACAGGAGTCTGATTCAATCACGGTGTTTAATAATTGCCTGCTGGAGATATAGAACTGGATGAGAACTAGTTGGTTTTGGTTGAACTCGAGTAAAACAGAGGTATAGGCGGTGGACCCTGGTTTTAGGATGACAGGGGCATGAGCGGGAAAACCCTCAAGTTTATACCTTGGGGGGACCCCGCTTATGGCCTTGGGCCGGGTACGTAACCTCGGTGTGGTATTTGATGAGGGCCTGACCCTGAGGGCGCAGGTGTCGGCAGTAGTCAAGTCCTCCTTTTTCCATCTAAGGAATATAGCCCGGGTGAAGCACCTGGTCCCGCTTGAAGATCTTCCTACCTTGGTCCACGCCTTTGACACCAGTTGTTTTGATTACTGCAATGCCCTCTATCTAGGGCTACCGGGGGTGGATATCCGCTGCTTGCAGCTAATGCAGAACGCAACAGCCAGGTTATTGACTGGAATCTCTAGATCCACTCATATAACACCTGTGCTGCATGAACTGCACTGGCTGCCCATACAGTGGAGGATCACCTTCAAGGTCGCATTGCTGACCTATAAGGCCCTACATGAGTCGGGACCTCACTACCTAAAAGACCTCCTGTTTTCTTAATGCCCCTCCCACTCACTCTGATCCTGTGAGGAGGGATTGCTAGAGATTCTCAGGGTATTACTGAAAACATCTGGAGGAAGATCTTTTGCCTTTATGGCACCTACCCTGTGGAATTCTCTTCCGAGCCGGATACAGTATAGCCTGACCGTGGAAGGATTTAAAAAATCCTTACAAACTTATTTGCTTAACCAGGCATTTTCAGAGACTTACTGAGTGGTTGTTATTGTCTGTGTCATCAGTTTTATTGATTTTAATTGTTATTGTATGGAGTATTGTAAAGGCACCCTGAGCTCAGGAAGGGCGCCTTATATAAATAAACTTTTACTTACTTACTTACCATAAGCTCCCAAGCTCTAAACACATTCCAGGATTAGCACACTAATTTGCAATATCCACAAAGTTAAAATCACATTTCTGCTGAGGGGTGCTACTAGTTTTGTGGGATGTAACACCAAACAAACTGAGTCCAGTGCACAACCCCCCACACACACGGTAAATTTGAAAAGTAAAACACTTTTGCTCCTTAAATTGGCTATTTTCTTACTTTTGTCTCCATGGAAAATGGGTTCCCTTAGTTATCTGATTGGAATGTCAATGTGAACAAGGCAAATCACCAGATGCCAAGGTGGAACCCCATGGTTTGGTCCTATCTATGAAATGCCTGCCATGGCTACTCCTAAATAGAGTGCATTCCCTTAACTGACTCCTTTAAAGTAAAATGCTTTCTGTGATGCTTGGCCAGCTGGTTATGATTGTTGTATGATATTTGTAATATAAAAAAATATAGTAGGTGATTGTCTCACATAAGACAGCCTGTGCTTATGGGTGCCCCCCCCCCAGGCTTCAGTAAAGCTATAGTGACAAGTGACCTGAAACCAGGAGGTAATTAAAAGACCAGAGAGAATTAAGGGTCTCCTGTTTTTCTGTCTTAATTAGAACTGACCCAGCTGCCAGGACATAGGGCTAGTAAAGTTTTATGATCCTATAGGAAGAACATTTTATACCAACCTGGTGTTAAAAGTTGTAAAACCCTCTGATATGCCTTGGGAACAGAAATCAGCCACCAGTTCAAAGGAAAGGCTTGATTAAAGACTGCCATAATTTAGAAATGTCTTTTTCCCTCTGAAGTCACATTATTTAAAATATACCTCCTGATAGGACATCATGTTTGTATTTTTTTAATTCTAAAAAGGAGGAGCTAGATGACTCACCAAGAGGGTGGGGAGATGGAGTTGAAATGTATCCTTGTAACTGGGGAATATCACATAAGATTTTTGGGACTTAAAGATATAGCTCTCTGATTTAACCAGGCACTTATAGAGGAAATTCATTAGATAGAAAAAGTCTAACTGTATGGTGGTAGGAGTTTTTGTTTTGTAATCTTCCCTTGTTCTTTTATGTGATTGTGAGCTCTTTGATATATTGTTCTGTGTTTACATTTTTCATATTTTTATCATCTTTTAGTAAAGCACCTATTAATTGAAAGACTGCCTGGGTGTCTGCCAGTTCTTTTTTGCATGTGGCATATAGAGGGTTAAGACTGACAAACTGTTCAAAAGCTTGATGGTGTTACTAAATTGGAAAAAGGTAGGAATATACCTACGGTCTTTTATAGAGTTTTAAGGGTTCATTTTGGAAGCCTGGCTTGGTGCCCCTGGCGAAACATTGTACCGCAATCCCAAAAGAGGGTACATATCTGAGCCTGTACATTGGGTATGCTAGCAAAAGGTTCACAGTTTGAATCCCCCCCCAGAACTTGAGACTAAAGGTGATTCGGATCCAAAAGCAGACAGGAGGGTTACCTTGTCTGTTACCTGTTCACATTATTGCACTCAGAAGTTGGCACTGTGGGAGCAGAGGGCCTGACCTGCTGAGTGCATTTGTGACAGATTTGGTTGACAGCAGTGCGAAAAAATTGGTAACACAAGCTTTAACTGTTCAGTGTGTCAGCTTAATACTGTACAGCTCACTTGCAAAATAAAGCAGTGATTTATTTTTAAAAAAGGAATTAGAACTATATAATTTTGCTTACAGTCAAGTTCCTACCTGTTTTATTTTTTTTCTAAAGTGCAAGTTAGAGTAGCCATAGTTAGGGAAGAAGATGGCTTCCAACTACAGTGGGTACACTGCAGACTACTTCAGGCAGTTGTGCCTGGACAGAGGAGTCCTGCACGAGGTGAGAGCCATCAAGCAGAACCTCGTGGATGCCCTGATGGCAGTAGATGCCCAGAGCATCGAGTCACAGACTGTGACTGTAAAGGACCAAACCTTGGGCATGGAGGGGCCAGCGGCCAGTGCAGTGTCCAGATCTGGTGAGGAGAGCAGCAGGGCCAGTGCTAGTGAAGGGCCACAGCAGCAGGGGACGGTCACCAGCATTCTGGAGCCAGAAGCAATCAGGCTGCATATTGAGTTGTGCGGAATGGAGCTGGAGTTCCAGAGAGACACTGAGTGAGAACGGCAAGAAGCAGAGTGAGAGAAACAAGCCGCAGAGGAGAAGAGGGAGCAAGAACAGCGAAAAGCTGAACAGGACCAGCGAGAGGCAAACCGTGAGGAGCATGAGCTCCAGAGGCAACATGAACTGGAGAAGCTATGACTCCAACCACCAGCATCAGAGCAGGTAAGTTGCTTGGATTTAATTGTCTGTTACCTGTTCACATTATTGTGCTCTGAGGTTGGCACTGTGGGAGCAGGGGGCCTGACCTGCTGAGTACATTTGTGACACTTTCCACCTAGGTAACTCTCAGGTGATAAAAGGGAATATGCTAAAAGGAGAACTACAATTTCACAAACTCTAAACACATTCCAAGACTAGCACACTCTAAACTTTGTAATATTCACACACATTCTTTAAAAGAATCACTGGCCAAATTTGTGGGCTATTACTTGAACAACGCAGAATGAAATGGGAAAATCTATTTAAGAGATACAAAACATGTCATGAACATAAGAAAAATGCCGGGAAAACAAGGCCATAATGGTCTATCAAGTCTGCTTGTGTGTGCAGCACACAGTTTATTATACTGTAGCTGCCCCCCACCGATTCTACCTCAGAATTATCATCCCCTACCCCCTTCTCCCCCCCACCAGATGTGACCCTCCCTTTAACCCTGTCCCACTCCCTCTTAAAGCTGCCCACAGTTTTCAGTGAGATCACCTCCTCTGGCAGTTCGTGCCACCTTGACACCACCCTTTCTGTGAAATAGTGCCCCCCCATATTTATCTTGATGGGATGCAGTCATATGGCATGGGGGATACTAAGCTTTTCAGCAGGGGGGGCAAAGCCCCTGCCCCTCAACAGCTCCATTGTCCTTGGACTGCTCATCATGCTATGCCTCCCTCTGCTTGTTGCTGACAATGCTCCTCGGCTGGTGGAACCCCAGGGTCATGCCTGGACAGCATGATATGACTGACTTCACCTTCTCTAATCTAATTGCCTGTATCCGACAGCCCCCTTGGCATATCTGCTGTCTTGACCTTAGGAATTTTTGGTATCCTGTCAGAATAGGCAGGTGCTCTGGCTATAAGCCATGTGGCAGAGGTGACCTCCCCCTCTGAGGCATCTCCTATGACTTTTACTGGTGATGCTAGCCCTCTCGGGGGATACTGAGCTCAACTCTGGCCCCCAGCAACTCTCACCTTTATCTGTGGGTTGGTCAAAAGGCAAAGAGCTGAAGAGTGCCCACTTAACATCCGTAGCCTCCTGCCCAACCTGGCTGACCTCCTTGCGTGGGTCACTGACCACAAGCCGGACATCCTGGGTTTAACAGAAACCTGGCTGAAGCCGGCAACCCGACTCAGCATGTGCGTTTCCTGGCTTCAACCTTGTCAGGCAGGACCACCCAGGGAAAAAGTGGGGAGGTGGTATCCTGGTCTATTACAAGAGTCACCTTAATCTTACGGTTCTGACCAGACAACAGTCTACACTGTCGCCCTGTGAACTGATGCACACAGTTCTGTTGCTCGGGAATACAAAAAAGCTCCATATTGCCTGTACCTACAACCCCCTCATGGGGGCATAACAGGGCTGTCCTCCCTCCTTGACATGGTAGGGTCACTGGCTGGGAACAATGAATTGTTGATACTGGGCAATCTTAACCCAAACCGGCTTGGCGGCAATGCAAAGATGTACGAGCCACTGCTGGCTGGTCTCTCATTGTCCCAACTCATCAAGGATCCCACTAGGTGGTCCTCCACTGGTAGCTCAGGTTCCCTCCTTAACTGGGTCCTGTCCAACAGGCCGGAGAGGATTAGCTCTTCTGGAAGTCTCCCTGATTCCATCTCTGACCACTCCCCTGTGTTCTGTGTATGGAAGATCCCATCTCTGAAAATTCCACATAAAGTCTATCTCTAATAAACTGCCTCACTATATCTCGTGCTGTCTACCCCTAAGTGTAGTTGGGAACTATGTGCTAAGAAGCTACTCATTTATCACACTTAAAGTGCCCAAGGCAAAATCTCGCTTTGGCAGGGCAGCTATAAGCTTTGTGCTGCCCACCTTATGAAACAATCTGCAAAAAAACTCTCAAATTGAGCACTTTTGTCTGTCTGAATGCTTTCAAAACACTATATTCCTGCACAATCAAAGAAGCGTGTAACTGCTTCCCGAATCCAGGACCTGTACCAGTGCCTACCCTGGTAACCGTCTCAGCACAGACCCGCCCATAAAGCACCGACATCTTGCCTGCCTCCTTCCCAAGCCCTAGATGTCTTAACTCCCAGATTCCCCTGCCTTATTGACTCTATATCCCAACCTCTTCCTAGTCTCCCTGCTTTGGGTAGGAGCCTCTTTACCCTCTGGTTGAGACAACCTCCCTACCCCTTCCCTCTTCTACCCAGCATCTCCAATGCTTCCACTCTTTTCCCTTCCCCCATCCCAACCTTCCTCTACCCTGTTCTGTACTTCACGCCCTCCTAGCTTTTCTCTTCCCTCCCTTCTCTTCTACCACCACTACTGCCTAGTGTATTCCTTCCCACTGTATTAGTTAACCCTGCTCTCCTAGCTGTTTTTAGATACTATTGTGTATGTATATGCCTTTGCACCTTGTATATTGTCTGTACTATTCCATGCCTATACAAACTACTGTGTTATCTTATTTATGTCCTGTATTATAATTGTACCTATTTTTCTTTACCTGATTGTAAATACCTGTGTCGCCTTGTATAAAC
Organism: Neoceratodus forsteri; assembly: GCA_016271365.2. Lineage (NCBI taxonomy): Eukaryota > Metazoa > Chordata > Ceratodontiformes > Ceratodontidae > Neoceratodus > Neoceratodus forsteri. Next base: position 567,539,715 of record CM057449.1, on the reverse strand, counting down.
ATGTGTTTATGCTCCACCCAGGTCCATCTTGCAAATGAGCATTGCTGAAAGATGACCGCCTGGTTAAATAAAGACTTGATTGATTGAAGTCATCCAAATTTGGGACTTCTCCCGGTTCGACCTAGGGTCTTTCCATGACGACCTTCGGCTTACTGACTGGTCTGAGGTTTGGAATGCCCAGGACCCAGCCTCAGCAGTTAGTCATTTTCTCAGGGCATTCGGGGTGCTGCAGGATAAGCACACCCCTCAAATTAGGCGGAGAGTAAGGAGGTCCGCTACCAAGTGGTTGCACGGGAACCTCCTCACCCTCATGAGGACTAGGGATAAGTGCTGGGCCAATTTCAAGGTCTCAATGGACCAGCCATATTTCAGCAGTACAAGAGGCCTGAATGAGTGTAAGAAAGCATTAGGGCCGCAAAAAGTGAATTCTGCAAAGTGGCACTGCTGAATCCGGCAAAAGACCCTAGGACTTTCTGGAGAAACATAAAAAACATAATAAGTGGTTCCTCCAATGGGGAGACCACTGATATGCTCATCGATGGTACCAGCTGTAACAATCCACTTACCATCGCCAATGCATTTAACAAACATTTCTCGGACCTGTCTGCCATCACCTCACTCTTCTCTTCCTGTGGAGGTGATAGCTGTGGCCAGGACTCTGCCTCACAACCGCCCCCCCGACCATCATTCTGTTTCAAGGCAGTGACAGCACATGAGATGCAGAGATTGCTGTCTGGTCTCTCCCCCTTCTCCAGTGCTGGCCATGATGGCGTGGGACCTAGGCTCCTCCACCTTGGGGCCTCACACATTGCCTCCCCGATGACCCATATCTTCAACTTATCCCTTGCCTCTGGAGTCATCCCTGACATTTGGAAGGTGGCCAAGGTTGTTCCCATTCTCAAACAGGGCAACCCTAAGCTTCTGGACAACTACCGTCCAATAGCCATACTGTCTGCAATCAGTAAACTCCTGGAGAAAGTTGTGGCGGGGCAACTCACGGAGTACATCCAGGCTCATGAGCTTCTGTCACCTGAGCAGCATGACTTTCATAAAGGGCATAGCACATCCTCGGCCCTTGTCACCGTTGCATCTGGGATCAGAACTGCTATGGACCAGGGTAAACTCTCTGGTGCCATTTTCATTGACCTGTCAAAAGCCTTTGATCTAGTTGACCATGCTCTGCTCTGCTCTCAGCTTAGGTCACTTGGCTTGTCACCCCCTGTACTCTGCTGGTTCTCCAACTACTTGCAGGGCAGACAACAGCTGATCAAATACAACAAGGTGCTCTCAGACACCACAGCTGTGTCCTCAGGTGTTCCCCAAGGCTCAGCCCTGGGGCCACAGCTCTTTTCTATCTTTGTGAACGACCTACCTGCTATCTCTTCCTACTCCAGGTCCACACTATATGCAGATGACCTGGTCATCATGGCCCACTCCCGGGTCATGTAAGCAATAATACCCGACAGGGTGGACATTATTGAGAATATGGACAACCCAGGGGTAATGAAGACTAACCAGGTGGAGGGTCTTATAGCCCTGGAAGGTCCAGTATTTCTAATAATGCCCACCCTGGAGGGTATTATTGCACTTAGAAAATGGCTGTCTTAGTAAGTTTTAATAAAATGCTAAAAGAAGAGAGAAAATGGGCAGAAAAAATGAATAGAATTAATAAAAAAAAAATTACAGATAAAATAGTCCATATTTTTTTAAGGCTGTTCCAGCTGCTGTTTCTCCTCCCTACAAAGGCCATTCTGATCAATTTTCTGCCCCCCTCCCAACACACACATACACACACACACACATCCACCTAGCAGACTCTCAGCATTCTTTTTAAGTTCTGCCCCGTTTTTGCACTTTCTGAAGTGCTAGACTCTCAGCATTCTTTTTAGTTCTGCCCTGTGTTTGCACTTTCTGAAGTGCAAGTTACCCGCGTGTTGTCAGCTTGTGGATATGCTAGTCAATTCGGGAGCAGCATAAAACAACAGTCAGTCTGGATACTATTACCAATACCGAGTTCAGTGATCAAATTCTTTTATAAAACCGAGGGCTACTTTATATAAAATTTGCATTTGAAAAACTGAAACTGGGACTCACATGTCTTGCACTGTTTTGGATTTTCAAATGTAAATTATATATAAAGTAGCCCTCGGTTTAAAAGAATTTGATCACTGAACTGTTGATGTGAACTGACTGTTTTTTCTTCTGCTCCAAAATATGACATCTCCATACACAAGTCCATTATTTACTGTCCTCGCAATGTCGAGGACATGTGAGGGAAATGGACTGCAGTATTTCAGTTGGACGAGAAATGTCATTTTTGCAAGAAAAGTGAAATTAAAAGGCAACGCTATGAGTTTTAACTATATAGGGACAAAATGTGAGTACAGATTTGTATTACAGGCACATAAATACCAGGGTGTTTAAACAGAAGGAAAGCTGACTGTGACACTTCAATATTTTTAAACGGCAGGGCGCCATGATAAACTCATGGACACAGAAGCTTGGTGGGATCCTCGCTTGTACTGTTTGGGTGGAACTGTATGCAGTGCCTTTTTATTAAGAGGCAGCTGTACTAAGAAGTGCAGAGTGGGAAGTGTTGAGCGGGGGTGAAGACCAGTAGCTCTCGCTACAGAGGAAAACATGGCAGGGATTTCAGATTTCACTGGGTGCCTTCAGCCAATGACAAAACAGGCTGGCACCACAGGAAAATGCTACTCGGTGAAGTGGCACTTGGGCTGGCTCTTATTTTTAGCTGGGCATCTATCGAAAAAAAATGCCCAGCTTGGAGCCTGTCTCAGCCAATCAGCTTTAAGATTTGATTCTTGCCATTTTCTAATGGGGTAATAAACCACCAGTTGAGCGAGGACTTTAGGAGCATCCAGTCTTGGATAACATCCCACAAGCTGGTCCTCAACCTCAATAAAACTCAGTCCATGCTCTTTGGGTCCCTGGCCAAGATTAAGGCCTCCCCTACCCCTTGTATATCACTAGTCTTGATGGAGCCCCGGGCCACATCACCAACTCCATCAAATGCCTTGGAGTCACACTTGACCCTCAGCTCGACCTTGGAATCCATATCCTCAGTGTCTGCAGAGCCATTAACTGTAAGCTGGGTCTGGCCTATCGTGCAAAGAGCAATCTTACGCCAGCTGCTCACCTTGTATTGGCTAGAGGTGTGTTTCTCCCTTCCCTCTGCTATGGGCTTCTCCTGTTTGCCCTTACTTCCAAAGTCCACCTTGCCAGATGGACTGTCGCATACAACAATATTTGCCATTTTGCACTTGCTGCCCCTAGACTTACCCATTACTGTGACCTGTATGGTAGGCTTAACTGGCTCTCTCCACCCAACTACTTAAATTTTGTCCTGGGCTGCTTCACAGGCAAGGTCCTTGGTACCGGCACACCACCTGGGTTAGCGGAGCTCCTCATTCCAGCAGTCTCCCCCTCATACTCTCTCAGATCCCTAGGTACTGCTGCTCTAAGGATCCCAGCAACACGCACTCAAATGGGTGACAGAGACTTTGCCTCATGTGCTCCCAGACTATGGAACTCCCTTCCTGCCCAGGTTCACTCCACCCCCTCCCAAGTTGGCCTTCGAATCTCCCTGTGGAGACACTTAAAGCTCTCATCAGTGTGTGGATGTCCCAAGCCTCCATAATCCCACTTGGCCCCCTGCACTGAACATCTCCTCCTTATGTTCTGTCTGTCTGCATGGATTCTGTCCTGCACTCAATTTACTCACCTTAGGTATTGGGTATTGCCCTGGTGGTGCCTCTCCTTGAAGGGGACGTATATTGTATATATTTTGTATATAATGGACTCATACTGTGTAATGACTTGTATATAATACGCTGCTCGCAGCTTGGTGTTCAGCTGTATTTTGTTATGACCATTGTACCTGCTGATTAGGCATTGTTTCCGTTTCCCCTGACACTGTGTAATAGCCTAAAGTGTATCTTGTTGTACCATGTCGTATTTCCAGTACTCTCCCGGGTCGTACCTGAAAATAGGCAATTGTCTTGTCTAGTGTACTTATCTGGTTAATAAAAAATAAATAAATAAATAAACTTCAGACTATGTCCCCTTGTGGACCACTCCCTTTTTAAGTTGAAAATGCCCTCTGTTCTAACCTTATTCATATCCTTTAGGTACTTGAAGGTTTCTATCATATCCCCCTCTCCTTTCTATCTTCCAGGGAATACATGTTGAGCTCCCTCAATCTCTCCTCATAGGGTTTGTCCCCCTGGCCTAGGATCATCTTTCTCACCCCTCGCTGTACCACCTCCACTAGTTCGATGTTCTTTTTCAAGTACGGGCACTAGAATTGCACACAGTACTCTAAGGGTGGCCTCACCAATGAATGACCTGTACAATGGCAGGATGACTTCCTCTTTCCTTGAGGCAATTCCTCTGGCAATGCACCCCAGCATTTTGTTTGCTTTGGCTGTAGCTTCATTGCACTGCACAGAGTGTCTCATGTCCTCCATGACAATTACCCCCAGATCCTTTTTCTCCTCTGAAATGGACACCTGTACGTCTGTACTCCTAGCCAGCAACTATTCCCAGGGTTCCTCTGATGCAGATACCTGGACTCCAACCAGGTAGTACTCTGTCCTGGGGTTCTTGGCTCCAGTGTGCATATCTTTGCATTTCTTGGCAAGTCCTGGACCACCTCCCCAGCTTTTCTTGATCATCCTGTAGGTCCTGTATCCCTTCAGCTGTGTCCACTCTCCCACAGAGCTTGGTGTCATCCGTGAATAGGCACAATTTGCCCTTAATGCCATTCCCAATATCACTTATGAAGACATTGAAGAACATTGACCCCAGCACCAAGCCCTGCGAGACTCCACTGGTGACCTCTCCGGTGCCAGATAACTCTTCACCCTACAACTGTGATGCTTGGCCAGCTGGTTATGCTTGTTCTATGATATCTGTAATATAAAAATGTAGTGTGTGATTGTCTCACATGAGGTAGTTGTGCCATGGGTGACCCCCCCCCCCAGGTTTCAGTGAAGCAGGAACCATTTAATTAACTGACTTACTTCAGAGTGGCATTTTATTACCTGTTTATGATATGCCTAGGCTTTTTGAAGTGGACATGAAATGGGACTTTATGAGTCTGCCAGAGGATGGAGATCATAAACCTTTATGATGTCTTAAGAGTAAAAACATTTAATATGAACTGGTGTTAAAAAGCTATAAAACTCTTTGATATGCCTTGATAATAGGAACTGCTCAAGATCAAAAGAGAAAATGTTAATTAAGGAGTCATATTTGGGAAATTCATTTTTGCTGATGTCACCTTATTTAATATACCTCCTGATAGGACATCCTGTTTGTATATTTTTTGTATTCAACAAGGAGGAGCTAGATGACATCAGAAGGGGTGTGAGACAGAGACACAGTTTAACCTAGGACTTGTGTCTGATCTTAGTGATATACTATTTTGAGCTCTTAAGAAACAAGATCTAACTTTAAGCATTATAAAGAGGTAATCCATTAGATAGAAAAAGTCTAACTGTATTGTGGTATGAGTTTGTGTTTTGTACTTTAACCTTGTTCTTTTAAGTGATTGTATGATTTTTGATATGGTGTTCTGTGTTTACATTTTACATATTTTTATCCATTTTAGTAAAAATATTATTTTGAAAGACTGCCTGGGTGTGCCTTCAAAGTTCTTTTTGTATGTGACGTATAGAGTGTTAAGACTGACAAAAACTGTTCAGAGCTTGATGGTGTTATTAAACTGGGAAAAGGTAAGAATATACCTCAGGTCTTTTATAGAGTTTTAAGGGTTCATTTTCGATACCCGGTTAGGTGCCCTTAGGCGAACGATATCTGGCATCCCCCCGAACAGCAGATTATCTGAGCCTGTACATTTGGGTACACTAGCATAAGGTTCCCAGTTTGAATCCCCCCAGAACTTGAGACCAAAGGTGATTCAGACCCACAAGCAGACAGGATGGTTACCCTGTAGTTACCTGTTCACAATAGTGCACTCGGGGGTTGGCACTGGGGAGCAGAGGGCCTGACCTGCTGAGTGCATTTGTGACAACAACCACGTACTGGGTTCTGTCTCTCCACCAGTTTTACACCCATCTGGTTATCTTCTCCCCAATCCCTAGATCCTCCAACTTCCTGATCAACCTTTTGTGGGGCACAGAGTCATAGGCTTTGCTGAAATCCAGATAGAGGATGTCTACTACTTGACTCCGTCTGCTGTCTTAGTGGCTCAGCCAAAAAGTCAATCAGATTCGCTTGATACGATCTCCCCTCCACCATGGACCTGTGTGGCCTCACATCCTGGAGACCATGATACACTAGATATTCTACCAACCTTTCTTTAAGTATGGTCTCCATGAGCTTGCACATGACTGAGGTTAGACTGACTGGTCTGTAATTCCCTGGGTCATCCTTGAGTCTACTTGTGTGCAGGGACACCACATGTGCTGTTCTCCAGTCCTGTGGTACCACACCTGACTCCAGTAAACTATTAAATAGGCCTGCCAAGCTGGCCCAGTGGTACTGAGAGTTAAGGCACCGGACACCACACCTCATGCCACGCTGGCGACCCAGGTTTGAGAGCAAACTTGGGCCATCAGGGATCAGCAGTGGCAGGAAAGGATTGCATGTCTGGAGGACTGCTCTCATTTCCTGGGGTTGGTATGCTTGCCACAGTGCTGGCGGCTCCTGGTGGTGACTGGGGGTGACGCAACTTGAGGCACACTCTTCCAGGTTTGTGAGCGGTGGAGGACTCCTTATGCACGGGTGCGGGAATACACCCACTGCATGCAGGGCATCATTGTGCATCTGCACTCCAGGGGACCATACAACAGTAAGGAAAAAATTCCTGGCCCCACAGATAGGGGTGGCAACCTCCAGTGCCCGCTGCCATACACCCAATGCTGAACTCGTCTCACAGGCTCTCCCAATCCCCTGCCTTGCCTTGGGTCTGGTTCAGGAGCCTCTGGATTGGGGTAGAGTGGGGAGTGTCTGTCCTTGATTTCCCAGTGAGCAAGGATCAGGCAGGGTGGTAAAGCAGTTGTGGCAAGTGGGGTCTGCCTGAGAGAGTTATGTGGCAGACAGTGCAGAAAGAAAGTCTACAAAAAAAAAAATAGGCCTGCCAGCGGCCCTGCTAGCTTCTCAGCCAATTCCCTTAGTACCCTTCGATGTACTGTGTCTCGGCCTGCTGGTTTGTCCACTTTCAGTGCTAGCAGCCGCTCCCTCATTCACTCTATCCTGCTCTATCACTACATCTGTGTTCTCCTCACCACCTGCTCCTCTTCTCCCTCCTGAAGGCACTGGTCCGTCTTGCTCCCTGGTAAAGATGGAACAGAAGTATTCATTTATTATCTCTGCTTTTCCCCTGTTATCCTCCACCCACTCCTCCCCTTTCTTAGCTCTAACAATCCCATCTTTCTTGTCCCTTTTCTCACTTATATAGTGAAAGAAGGCCTTCTCCCCTTCTTAATTCTTTCAGCTGTCTGCAGCTCCTTCTGTGCCTTAGCTTGCCTCACTAGCCAACCTTATGTAATTTTCCCAATCCACCTCTCTCTTGGTCTTCCTGAATTCTCTATAAGGCTAACCTATTTTCTCTTACTGCCTAGGCAACCACAGAACTGAACCAGCTGGGTGCTTTGGCCCCTGTGTTCTTCCCCCAGAGCCTAACGCACTTCTCTGTAGCAACCAGTATTCCTTCCTTAATGATGAACCACCTTTGATCCACCCCCATATCTGCTCTGATGCCCACCAGGTGGCTCCTTAGCACTTCGCCCAACTTCCTGAAGTTCGCCCTCCAAAAATCCAAGATTTTGGTCTTAGTCAGGATGCTTACCCTGCCCATATCCAACTAGAACCACATGGTACAATGGTCACTCCCTCCCAGGGGCTCCCTGACCATTATTTCCTGTACATGCTCCCCATTTGTGAGCACCAGATCGAGAATTGCCTCTCCTCTTGTTGATTCTGTGATGCCCTGAGTCAGGAACCCACTTTGCAGTCCTTCTAGGATCACCTGACTCCTAGCTCATGTTGTGGATGGTATGCTCCAGTCCACCTTGGGCAGGTTGAAGTCTCCCACAGTTACCACCTCTCCTTTCCCCACAGCTTCCAATTTTTGCACGCTCCATTCATTGTCCCTCTCCTCATCCTGGTTGGGTGATCTATAAACCACCCCCACCTCACCTTTCTCCCTCTTTTGGACCATAACTGTACACATAATGCCTCCACATTCCCTTCCTCTGACTCCTCACTCATGCAAGTTATTCCCTTCCTGTTGTAAACTGCCGCCCCTTTCCCCTTCCCAACTACCCTGTCCCTCCTGTATAGTCTATATTCAGGGATTGCAAGGTCCCAGTCATAGTGTGGTGTTGCCCAAGTCTCGGTTACTACCACTATTTCCACCCTCGGGTCTGCTAATAGCGCCTGCAGGTCATCCATCTTGTTTCCAAGACTCCGTGCATTCAGAGACACCACCATCCACTTAGAATCTGAACTTTCATCCCTTCCCTCCCCTCTCTTCACATTTCTCCCCTCTGAGTGCACCCCCTACCTACCCCTGTTATGTGTTCCACACTCCTTCATCCTTTGCTGTTTTCTCACCCCTTCTGCCACCTCCCTCCAGAACTCTGCCATCACTGTATACCCAGATACAGGACATTCACTGCTTGGCCCCTGTCCAGCAACTTCATGACCCAATTGAAAAAGTTTGTTAGGTTGGTCTGTCAGGATCTCCCCAAGACACACCCATGCTGCCTTTTGTCCTGAAGACCATTGTCTTCCAGAAAGCTCACAAGTCTCCATTGACTTCCCCACAATGAAGGTCAGGCTGACTGGCCTGTAGTTACCCGGTTCATCTCTGGGTCCACTGTTGTGGAGAGGCACCACATGTGCCACTCTTCAGTCCTGAGGCACGCACCCCAACTCCAGTGAGGTGTTGAATAGGTCCGCCAGAGGGCCAGCCAGGACTTATAACTGCTAGAGGAATTTAATCAACAACATTTAGATTTACAGGATACCCTTTCAGTCACAGTAGTTGTCAGTGACTTGCATACCTCAAAAAACTTAACTCTAGAAAATAATAATAGCAAAACACAATTGGAACTAATCTGGCACCCTTATTGGCAATCTCATATGAGAGACCAAGGATTGAATGGGCATAGAGTCTGAACTACCCTCTCACCTATATGGTAGTCCCTCAATGGCAGGGTTGAGGCACATTGGAGAGGCAATGTAGAGAAGCTTGCACTGTGATTGCCCATGTGAAAAAGCAGAGGACTTCAGGTTCCAGTGTTGTCAATCCAGTACTTTTCGTGAGCACTAAATAAAATTCACACATAGAAAAAAAAATCTTTGACTTAAAGAAATCCTTGATCTACCCTTATTGCATACCTCTGGAACATTAGGAGCACCGCAAACAGTGCAGCCACTCATGATGCAAAAGTCTGCTCTCCTCTACTGCATCTTGCTGGACTGGGTGTGTGTGGGGAGGGGGGTGTTTCCAAGTCCAGGAAAGATGCAATGGGAGTTGATCAAAGATTGTAAACAAACATGTGTTTGTGTGGCAACACCAGTATAGTGGACAGTCTCTTTTTCACTTTTAAAAAGAAAAAAATGAGTCTGAACCAAACTACCAGCTACATCAGCAATCTCTACAGAATGTGATCAGTGATAATATGTGTTTTCTCAGCTGAAGTCATTTTGAGGCCTAAGGGAACAGTGCCCTTTTAAGCAAATCAAAGGATGGTCGTGGGAATCACCTATGACCCCAGCATATGCAAATCTGTTTACTTTATAGGCAACATTATTATTGTAGGGAAAGGGGATAGGAATAGTCTGATTTATTTCTTTGATTTTCTGATTACAGGAAAGATTTATTTAAAATGTACTATGAATATGAATGAGAATAGAATGCATTTTCTGGGCATTATAATTTATAAACAGAATAATGCAATACTAACAACACTGTACCACAAGGAAACATCCTAGAATACTGCTTTTCATGCAAGTTTCCATCAGCAAAATTTAGTGGAAAGTATCCCGTTTGCACAACTGCTATGGGTCAAGAGGAACTGTTCATTGGTAGAATGCCAGAAAAATGAGAAACAAAATACAACATTTTAAAAAGAGGGGCTACACCCCAAGGACACTGGAACAGGCCTCAGAAAGAGTTGGATTGTTGAACAGGAAAGATTTAAAGAGAAAGAGAATGTGGATACCAAGCAAGAGACTTACTTTTCACTAGGTTCTGTTCTAAAAGGTGTGTTCTCTTTAAACAGAGCAATTGAAAAATGTGGCGTATTTTGAATGTGACTAAGAAAGTGCAACACATATTTAGACACAGACTGTGGATAATGGCAAAAAGGACATGAAACTTAAAAGCAAGCTGATAGAAAATGGTACAAGAACTACCTAAGGAACAGCCTCAATGTACCATGTGGCTTGGAAGACAGCCACAGGGAAATTTTTCCTATGGTAATTGCAAGTATTGTTCCAATGCTATAAAGACAACTAGGGTACCGTATATAATTCATATAAAGGTAAAGATATTACTATCAAACCATTCCTAACTTGCTTAACAGACCATGACCCATATATTCAAAACTTTGCACTGGGTGCAAACCATTTGTGCAGGTTTAGCGGAGGATTAGTGCAGGTCTGCAATATTCAAAAGGCCAAATACCGCACGCAAACTGCATTAGCGCCAGGCAAAACCATAATATATGCAAGGGGCAAACTGAACATGAATACAGGCACAATGATATATTCAGTGACTAGCACTGCACTAAGTTGTTTAGTGTGACTTAGCACCACCCTTTGCATGGTACAAATTACCGCTCAGGAAAAGCTGGTCTTAACCCTGGGCAAACAGCTTTGCACGACATTGTGGCTTTGCGCGGTGGTTGCGCGGCTTCTGAGTGGCTTTGCGCAATCCTAACATAGACATAGAAAAAGTCATACATGGAGGACACATGCTGCTCACTGATGGCACCACACAGATACCAACAGCTGTCACCAGTCCCAACCATGCCAGGCAGTAAGGCGTGACCTGGCCCCCAGGGGACACCATGGTAGTATAGCCATACAACACACACCTGCAGACCATATGTCTGTGGTGACCAACATATGCCAGCACACACGTGCAGTACTGTGGGCATGGTGATTGTTGAGGGGAGGGTGTATGGGTGGCAAGGCCTCACCACAGACAAGGTGTGGCCATAAGGCTGGGTCACATCATGCAGTGCACATGGGCCAGTATTGGGAATACCTCCACACCAGTGTGCCTGTTCAATTATACGTGCTCCCCCGCCATATACTGCACAACTGTACAAATGCCACAGCACACACAGCTGGCCACATATATGTCACTGTGAGCATCCCATGCCAGAGGTTCAGCATCTGTGGATCACACAACAGCACAACAGTACTGTCCACTGTCAGTAATCACCTACACATTGGGCCTGTCACTGTGTACAGAGCAGTGGTCATCACTGCCCTACATACCATAGGCAATGCTGTGTCCCTCACACTACTGGCCCCCTTGCTACTATAGTGTCCGCTGTGCACTGTAGCATGACCTACAATGTGACAGGTGCATGCAGCACCACCACCACCTGTGCCTATGCTGTGTTGTCCCCTGCGGTGCAATATGTTATGCTGTATTATATACATGTAGCCTGCAGCTATCATCATGCACTGCCAGACTAACCTACAGGTGGCACTGTGGGACCCCGCAGTAACGCTGGGCAAACTGCATGCAAATCAGGGCATAATGAGATGCTAATGTGGCTGTTTGCCCAGGGACTACCTAAGTAGGCTCATTTGCATGTCACTTTTGAATATGACAAAGTTTATTGCCGGGCAAACTTGTTTGCACCGGGCAAATGGCTTAGCTCCATGCTAAACCCATGCAAACACGTTAGTGTCGCGCAAACGGTTCGGGGACTATTATACAGTTTTGCACACTGTACTTTCACATGCGCTGCTCCCTGCAGCTGTACTAGGTTCACTTATTTGCCGGCACACATATTGGCCACATAGGTCACCTCTACCTACCTTCACGTCGCTGTGCACTGTGTTGCTGTTGTGGTCTGCACTTCCTGGTTGCTATATTCAGAGCTGTCTTATTACAGGGCTAAGTTTGCCCTGCACTCTCAGCCCAGTTTGCCCAGCCTCATTCCCATGCTATATTCAGAAGCTGTTTGCCCTGGGCTAATCCTTTTGAATATAGCTTGCTTTTTGCTCTGGGCTAAGTTTGCCCACAGGCAGTGCTAATTTAGCCCTGGGGCAAAGTTTTGAATATCTAAGCCAATGTCATTTATGCACTAAAATGCATTTGTGATTTATTTTATATAGTAAAAATTATAAGACCTCTTAAAGTATGACCTATAGCACACCCTCTTAACATGTCTGTCTTCAACTAACTTATCCATTGACTGTCATATAAATTGCATTCCACTGTAGTGTTGTATAATTTTCTGGTTAGGTCCATTGTTTTAGAGGTCTTGTACTGCTGTAATGACTGTACTTGTTAACTCAAGTTTTTGCTAACATTTGTATGAAATCTTGTACTGTACTGTATCCTGTAACTCTCCTGGGTCATGCCTGAAAATAGGCAAAGTTTTTGTCTAGTGCACTTACCTGGTAAACAAAAATGAACTAAACAAGCATTTGTCAATGCCAAATGTTGCTTGCTTGTATGTGCTGTTTAGGTATTTGGAAGTGACAGTTTCATGGCTTCCTCCCAAGACATCCACTGTGTCTTTCCGTTCGGTATTCACAGAAGAGTGGGAGGGGCAAGGGCCACAGCAGTACAGCAGTTGCCAAGGGGGTGAAGAGGTGGACAAAAGAGTTCTGCAGGAGCTCACTAAATTGAAGGTAGACAAAGCGATGGAACCAGATGGCATACGCCCAAGGATATTAACAGAACTGCGAAGGGAGATAGCAGTACCTCTGGCAGCCATGTTCACTGAGTCATTCAACATGAGTGAATTAGAGGAGGGCACATGTGGTCCCTCTACACAAGTCCAGCAGCAGGGAGGAGGCAGGGAACAATAAGCCATTCAGCCTCACCTCAGTAGTGGGGAAGATCATGGAGACATTGCTTAAAGAAAGGATAGTGGGGCATCTAGATGCCATCGGAACCCAGGACCATAGACAGCATGGATTCACAGTGGGGACATCATGTCAGATAAATCTGGTTGATTTATTTGACTGGGTGACAAAGGAAGTGAATCAGGGTGGGGCAGCGGACAACGCTTACCTTGATTTCAGCAAAGCCTTTGACACCATCCCATATAGGAGGCTGATAAACTAGCTGGGTAGGCTGAACATGGGAAAGGGTGGTAAACTGTTAGAAACTGGCTACCAGACAGGAGGCAGAGAGTGGTGGTAAATGGTATGCAGTCTCAGGAGAGGGGCACCAGTGGGTGCTGCAGGGATCGGTCCTGGGGCCAGTTCTGTTCAATGTCTTCATTAGTAATATTGCAGAACATCTGAAGGAATTTTTTCACCAAATTTTCAACATAGCCATTTTAAGACCTCTGCTCATGAACAGTGTCACTGTGATTTTCTTAATTTGTCCCATACATTGATTTCGCACACCGACTGCGCCATTGTGCGCTACATGGGTGGAAACACGTTTTGGGTGAGATGTGAAAAATGACAGCTGTACTGCTCATAAGAAGGTGTGGTAAAATGGCAATGTTGAAAATCTGGAGTGAAAATATTGAAAATTCGCGAACTTACAAGCATGCGTAGGAACTGTACAACGCACGCTCATAAAACAGTCATTTTTTGGAATTTTTTCACCAAATTTTCAACATAGTCATTTTAAGACCTTTACTCATGAACACTGTCACTGTGATTTTCTTAATTTATCCCGTACATTGATTTCGGACACCGACTGCGCCATTGTGTGCTACATGGGCGGAAACACGTTTTGGGCAGGATGTGAAAAATGACAGCTATACTATTTATAAGAAGGTGTGGCAAAATGGCACTTTTGGAAATTTGGAGTGAAAATATTGAAAATTGAACTTACGAAAGGCAGTATAGGAACTGTACAACGCAGACGTCAGAAAACAGCGTCATTTTTTGAATTTGTCAATAAATTTTCTCAACATAGCCATTTTAACACCTGAGCTCATGAACAGTGTCACTGTGATTTTCTTAATTTGTCCCGTACATTGATCTCATGACACCGACTGCGCCATTGTGTGCTACATGGGCAGAAACACGTTTTGGGTGAGATGTGAAAAATGTCAGCTGTACTACTCATAAGAAGATGTGATAAAATATGGCAATGTTGGAAATCTGGGTGAAAATATTGAAAATTCCGACCTTACTGACAGGCGTGAGGAACTGTGCAACACACGCCTCGTAAAATGTCATTTTAGGAATTTTTCACCACCCTCAACATAGCTATTTTAAGACCTCTGCTCATGAACAGTGTCACTGTGATTTTCTTAATTTGTCCCGTATTGATTTCTCAAATATCGACCGCGCCATTCTGCGCATATGGGCGGAAACACATATTGGGTGAGATGTGAAAATGACAGCTGTACTACCATAAGAAGGTGGTAAAATGGCAAATGTTGAAAATCTGGAGTGAAAATATTGAAATTTCGCGAACTTACGAGCCCGCGAGGAACTGCACAACGACGCCAGAACTGTCATTTTTGAATTTTGCAATTTCTACAGGGTTTTGGGACCCTTCATGAATGATGCCACTGTCATGTAGGCTCAGGCCCAAAGGGTGATTTCACAGTCACTGCGCAGTCACTGCGGAAATCACCCTTCGGCCCGAATAACGCCATGACAGTGACATCATTCATGAGAAGGGGTCCCAAAAACCCCATGTTGAAAATTTGGTGCAAAAATTCCTAAAAATGCCTGAGATATGCAACAAGTTGAAACCCCCATCTAGCCCATTATACAGCTTACCGGCATTTCCTCAGTTCGCGGTCGGCTTTGAAGAGTGCAGACGTGTTCCCGGTCCACCGAAGATCGTCGCAAGCTGGAGTCCAGAGGTAGGTATGGGGTGAGGGGGGTGGGAGGCTGGTGCGCAGTGGGTGGGTGCGGGTTGTGGAGGGGGGTTGGGAGACACGCTGGACCGCTTTTTGTTTTACAGGTTTTAAAAAAAGACGTGCGGAGGCGCTTGCCACGCTGGTATGGGCTCCCAGCGGCACAAGAGATGTTGAGGGCGTTCAGCCAACGGGATTAGGCACCCCGGCCGGTCATGGCATTTGTTGCCACGCTGGGATGTGCTCCAGCGTGGCACAAGGACGGGGGCATTCAGCCGACGGAGGATTGAGCACCCCGCTGGCCAAAGATTGCTTGCCACGCTGGGTGGGCCCCAGCGTGAATCTACTACTGGGGACGCGCTCAGCCGACGGGATTGGGCACCCTTCGGCTATAAAGCGCGCGCAGGGGCGCGCCTACAGTGCCTGTGGTGGGGAGTGTGCGTGAGCAGCCGATATCTTATCGGTGCTCACTGAAGCATAGCTCCTTCAATCAGAGTACACACTGCATTTTGGAGTGTGCTGCAGACAGCTCCAAAATGCATTGGCTTACAGGGGCCGCGCCTGCCAGCACACTGACTGAATTGGAGGAGGAGGTGACACACCTCCGAAATCTCCAATGATGGCACTATGTTTCTTGCACATGCGTGAAAGCAACATAATAAATAAATGTGTAATGATACAAAAAGTGCAGTTTGATGGGGAGATGATAACTCCCCTGTGGCCAGGCACTCTCTCAAAGATAATTATCTGTTAGCCATTCTGAGTTTTTTGTGGTTTGGAAAAGATATTGGAGTCAGGTGGACATACTGATTTGAATACTAAAATATTTTAAAAACAGAAGTACATTGGAAACTACAATTTTATTCCACTGACTCCAGGTGTGATCTCAATGAAGAAATAGACTGGTCTGCTGTAATGTAATTCATAATTCTTTTCTCCCACCCTACCCTCGAATCTGACGGTGGCATCTGAATACTCTGTTATGTTTGTAGAAAAAATGTTTTTATCTCTAGTTTATTAACCAGAAGATAATGTTTTTTTCAAAATTCCCTATGTTGACTTGGAAATGAGGATCCTATAAATAAAAGAGGTTGAAAGATAATGAACCATTCACTGCATGCGCGCTTGAACATGCGACTGCATAAATGCAGTTAGCATCTCATAACAGTACCACCACACACTTGATGTTCATGGTGACATCAGACATTGGGGTTGCCAGTGATGATGAGACCCAACACCCGTATAAAAACAGTAAATTAACAGGGAACCTGTTTGGCCCCAGACTCTGCAGAATGGGGGACAAGAATTCAGTTTCACCACAGATTGGTAAACATTTAAATTGATAGTGCTTTCTTGCTTTAAAACTCTGCAATTCACTTGAAGGAATGCTAAATATTAAATTAATTTACTTTTTAGAAAAATGCCAGTGGGAATTCCAACAGAAGCATTAAGGGTTACCAAAAGGGTTTAAATAGTGATCTTATGTGTAAACATATTTAAAAAAAAAAAGAAACAAGAAAATGTAATTTAACCGTCAGTATCACTAAGAAAGTAAAGCAGGTGGATAATCCTTTGGGCCCTTTTAAGGTAATGAAGTTGAAAGCTAAGGGATAAGTGTTAAAATGAAATGCACTGTTAACAGACTGATAATAATAAGTACAGACCAAAGAGCAGATATTTAAAACTTTGCCCTGGGGCTAAATTAGCACTGCCCAGTGGGCAAACTTAGCCCGGAGCACAAAGCAAGCTATATTCAAAAGGAAATATCCCTGTGCTAATCCTGCTGAATATAGCAGTCCAAGGAAGATCAATATCTAAACACAGACACACTGCCTGTGGCCACTGCGGCCATACATGTCCTGGAGGATGCCCCCCCCCAACAACACAGGTACCCCACTGCAGTAGTGGGTGACATACAGTGGGGGTACTCAATGCATGGGACAGGCATAAGGTGAACCTGGTGGGGGCAGGAGGCCATAGGCCATAGGTTCACTAGGATAGTCCGCATAACCATTAGATAGGGAACAGGGCAGATTGGCTGGGCTGGGCAATTCCTTCTCTACCATCATGGTCCCTGTGCCCATGTGTGCCTGTTACACACCCTGGCATACCCCTCAGCTCTTGTGTCACTGAAAAGAGGGACATGGAGATATGTGGACACTCAAGAGGAGGGACAGGGCAGTTGCAAGGGGCAGAATGAGGGCTGTCCCTCATAAACAGGGACAGTGGAGTGGTATGCACACTGGTAGGCTAGTGTCCCCCACCTCCCAGCACAATCCCCGACCCCCAGAGCAAGTAATAAGGAGCGCTCCTTCCTACCTCAGTCGGCAGCCGGCCGTGGTGGTGAGAGGAGGGCTGAGCCGGTCGCCGGCTCTGTTCTCGGAAATTATTTGGATGAGTGGGGTGTCACTGCTGGGGGGGGGGCGCTAGACTACCAGGGAAAGGATATGCCTTGTATTTTTACCGAGGGTCAGGATACATGCGTGGAGGTGGGGGACCACTAGACTACACAGGAAAATGTTATTTTACATATGTACACCAGGGGTCGGATACGTGCATGGGGGAGGGGACCACTAGACTACCAGGGAAAATGTTATTTTACATATGTGCACCGGGGGTCGGGATACATGCGTGGGGGTGGGGGACCACTAGACTACCAGGGAAAATGTTATATTTAATGTGTGCACCGGGGATCAGGAATCATGCTTTGGGGGGGGGGGCCCTGCCACCACATTACTGCTGGCACATTACCGCCAGCCTTTTCTTAGCAGTATTCAGTGCCTCGCTACAGGTTGCGCTAATGCCTGTAGCGTGGCGCTATACCTTTGAATATACCTGTGCACCGGCATTCAGGTCCCCTTCCCTCAGTCCCTCCCTGGCATACATTATGATTTAGCATCAGTGCTAACACCTGGCACTGGTGCTAAATGTCCTTTTAAATATAGCAGTCGGGCGTAAATGCGGCGCTAGTCCAGTGCAACGGATTTGCACCCTTTGCTAAACTTTGAATATTTGGCTCCAAGTATTTAGGTAAATAATGCAAAATAAATTTATTACATTTACTTAAGCCAAGTGATGTATTTTTCATAGGAAAACATCATTCTGAAGGAACTGAATTATTCGTGAATTGATGGGTACAGCAAAAATGTGTAAGTTGCCACAATGATGATACAAGGATGATGTTAAAATACAGAATATAGGAACTAAGAACTAATGTTAATTTGTGCTACTTTTGTAGCATTGCTAAAAAAGATGTCTGTCTAAAGATTTAGGGATTCTAGAAAGACAAAAATTAATGAACAGTGACTATTTAAAGTAGAATATAGGTAATAATTTCCTCCTGTGTATAAAAAAAGACTTTGCGTATTTATAATAGTTTGGTCCACTGTTTGACTAGAACGTAAGTAAAATGTGATTACCATTTATTTTAGAAAAATAACACCTCAAATCCTGAAGAAGTTGTGTGTAACAACGAAACATTAATTAATTACTTATGGGCTGGATATTATAATAAAAACAACAAGCTGGCCCACTTGCGCAATGGTAGGGATTCTGCCTGCGATCCCGATGTCCTGGGTTCAGGAGTGGGTTTGAAATCGGAGGGCCAGCCGCGGGGGAGAAGGATAGAGCATCCCAAGGATGTCTCTCCCTCTTTGGGGGGGGTGAGTGTCTGGTGCAGGACTGGCCCCTGGTGGAGTTTGGGGAATTAACAACACACTGGGTGCCTGCATTCATGGGAGGTGGGACAGACATCGGATTCATCCCAAAGATGTCACTGCACATCCCACCTCCAGGAAGCAGCAGCAGAAAAAACAGTTTCAGCTGCCACAGATGGTGCCCCATGCTGGACTTCACACCACCTACCATATTCCCACTACCGGGCCACCTACTCATGTCCACCGGGGAATGGATCCCCACCCAGTACTCCAAACCCTGGGGGCTTAGGTATCAGGGAGCTGGGAAACTTTGTGGTGAATTGCAGGGTGAAGCTGTGGATAATGGAGTTGGTGGTTGGGCCACAAAAAAAATAATAATAATAAAAACAACAATGATTTCATGACTTGGTGGGTTGAGACTAGCTTACTACACAATTTTAATGGCAACCCTATTTAGCAGAAGCCTAATTCCATTAGTGGAGGACATGGTTAGTGGCAATCAGGAGGGTGGGGAGGACCGCACAGAGGCAGATCAAGAGAAAGTGGAAATACTAAACAATTACTTTTGCTCGGTCTTCATGACGGGGGGGGGGACATCATGCTGCAATAAGCACCAGGGAGAGGGGGAAGTGGACACAAGTCCATTCTCGGTGGAGAGGGTCCAGGAGACACTGGAAGCCTTAAAGAAGAATAAGGCAATAAGGCCCAATGGGATTCATCCAAGGGTCCTAAAAGAACTGGGCACAGTGCTGGCTGCCCCTCTGGCAGCACTTTTTAATTGTTTAACATAGAAACATAGAAACATAGAATTTGACAACAGATAAGGACCGCTTGGCCCACCCAGTTTGTCCATTTCCTTACCTAATGGATAAGCTGCAGATCCTAGTTAACCAGCAGCCTACTTCTTCCTACCCCCCCCCAGAATTGCCTTATTACTGTCCCATGCATGTGTAACCCCCTTGCAAATGGGGTTCGGATATGCCTGGTGCTCGGTTAGATTACCGGCCTAAAGCCGCTTAATTGGGTAACCAGTGGCGCTTTAAATAGCCTCCGTGAGCTGTCCCTTTAAGGGCTGCCTTTGCAGTCGGAATGGGTAAAATGGAAAGGGGTTCGAGTGTTGTTATACCACCCCGCCCGGCTGCCATAAGTGCTCCATCTCTGCCATCGCTAAATAGTGCAGGGGAAACCCTACTAAAGGATGTAGGTGGGTGCCTGAAATAAGCTGTAAAATAATGATAATGAAGAAGTTTAACCTGCTTTGCTTTGCAGCATAGAGAGTTTCGATTGCCGCCTCCATTTTGGTCCCGAACTGTGCAATTGGAGCAATCAGTACCTTGGGATTTTACAGAGTCGACTGGCCAATGGAAGAGCTGTTTGTTTTGAGAAAGGCATTATGGACTATGGCGCTTTTTCTGCACCACTGAGAGCTGGGAGAAGTGACTGGCAGGCTCAACCAGCCAATCAGATTGGGTCACGCCCGAGTGAAAGGAGTGCCCCAAGCTGTGGAGAGGCAGAATCGTTGTGGCTAGTGGCTAGTGAGGAGTGAGGAGCTTCTGTGCTTCTGAGCTGGGAAGTGTTCGCACGGGAAGCGCGTGAAGGCCTAAGTCGGCCGTTTTCCTGCGAGGAGTTCGTCTTGAAATCTGTCGGCGGGCGGTCAGAGGAGGCTGTGCTCTTTACAGCTACCCACCAGGCTCGACCTGTAATAGGACTGGAGAACATTGCTGAATTGAGTTTGGTCCGCGGGAGGAGTAAAAAAAGCTGCCATTGCAGAGCTGGAGTGACTGTGAAAGCTGAAGAGCCTGGGAGCAGCTGCCTGGTGTGGTACCCTTCTGCTATTGCCGTTTGCCATATGAATGTGTGAGTAGCTCAAGCAAATTCAGCTGCCATTAAAGGATTCTGCTATTGCTGTTTACCATATAAATGTGTAAAGAGACTTGTGAGTTCAAGTTGATTCAGCTGCCATTAAAGGATTCGGCTGTTGCTGTTAACCATATAAATGTGTAAAGAGACTTGTGAGTCCAAGTTGATTCAGCTGCCATTAAAGGATTCGGCCGTTGCTGTTAACCAAATAAACGTGTAAAGAGACTTGTGAGTTCAAGTTGATTCTGCTGCCATTAAAGGATTCGGCTGTTGCGGTTAACCATATAAATGTGTAAAGAGACTTGCGAGTTCAAGTTGATCCTGCTGCCAGTGAAGGATTCTGCCTGGATTGAGATAACCATATGAATGTGTACAGATACTTGTGAAGTTCAGGCTCAGCCCTGCTAGTGTTGGAGGACTCGGGATTGGCTGGAGGTTGTGAGTACTGAATCAGGGTAGCTCCCTCTTAAGTGTGCAAACAGTGGTTTCAAAACGTATTGCTATACTTCTGACTGCCTAATCGAACTTTCTTTCTCTGCTGACTTGCTCAGGATTGCAGCGTTTATCTGTGTTAAGGGCCCCACACAGCTGCCACATTTTGGACTAGCCATTAGGGCTTGGGTACCCAGGGACAGTGACTTGTAGGGTTAAGCCTGTGCACAGAGCCACAGGTACATAGCATAGTGTAAGCCAATTAACCTGATCCCCCCCCCCCACCTTGTTATCTACCCTTTTAATAAATCAGATTGCTGTGTTATAATTACCATCCTGGCTATTGTGTACATTAATGGTGAACATCTGCCTGGTGATTGCCATATAACTGTATCTTATTTTACAGGAGGTCTCTGGAGTGAGCTGAATTGTATCAGCCATGGGGTAAGTGCATTGGTGGAAAGAATTGTGGGCAAGCACAGTGAGTCATTCGTGGGACAAAATGGGGGTTGCAGTAGCCCAGAGAGCTGTAACCAAGGTAGTCTTACTGGGGCTAACCCCGACCTCTGGGTGGAGGCATCCGTCCACGGATCTGGGCCCCTTACCCTGCCTCAGAAGGGGCAGACAGGGGTAGTAGCCCTAAGGGTAGCGCCCCCTAGGGGTTACACATGCTTGAATTCCACCACTGTTTTTGACTCCACAACCTCCTCCTCCGGAAGGCCGTTCCATGCATCCACAACCCTCTCTGTGAAAAAATACTTCTAAATTGATCTCTGAGCTGCTCCCTCCATCTTCAAATTAGTAGCCCTTTGTTCTGCACACCTCTTTTTGAAAGATGCTACCCTCTTGGACTTTGTTGACTCCCTTGAGGTACTTGGAAAGAGGTGTGAAGGAAGGGTTTGTAGGTAAGGCAGAGAAGAAAGTAGGGTGTTTAGAGAGACAGCATTACAAGTGGGGCAGAGAAATTAATAATTAGCAGAGTGACCAGTGTGGGGAAGGGGCAGGGTTTGTCAGTAGGGCAGAAATGGAAAACTGCAGCAGTCTTGCTCAGTAGCTAGGTCCAGCAGTCAAACATCAGCTACTATACAATACAGTTTGTCCAGTACTAGATTGCACAGCACTAAGTATCACTGAGAGACTAGACTAGTGGCTTGTAATAGATTAGCTAAGCTGGCAGGTAAAGTAAGACCAATTGATGCATAACATATGTAAATTGCATTAACAAAAATTCAGTCCAGAATACAGCACAGAAAGAGATTTCCCTGAGATCAGGAAGCGCCAGGCGTTGGAAAATCAGCCAAGGAGCAAAGCTGCCAATCAGTGCCTGGCTCCTCCACTGGGCGTCCAGTTAAAACAGTGGCATTCAAAACCACGAGTTTCAGAGATCCGGTGCGTATCTGAATCTGTCCAGGGGTCATTCAGGTGGTCTGTTAGCTGTGGCCTGCTCGGAGAGAGCCAGGGCCACAGGAGCAGCTTGGGAAGCCTGCAGATGGGCTGTCTGAATCTGTCCGGGGGTCAGTCGGGTGGTCTGTTAGCTGTGGCCTGCTTGGAGAGAGCCAGAGCCACAGGAGCAGCTTGAGAAGTCCGCAGATGGGCTGTCTGAATCTGTCTGGGGGTCAGTCGGGTGGTCTGTTAGCTGTGGCCTGCTCGGAGTGAGCCAGGGCCATAGGAGCAGCTTGGGAAGCCCGCAGATGGACTGTTTTTAGTACCTCAGTGGAGATGGGGGAAGTTCCAGAGGAGTGGAGGAGGGCCAATGTGGTCCCTCTGCACAAAAGCGGCAGTAGGGAAGTTGCTAGCAACTACAGGCCAGTTAGTCTCACACCAGTGAGGGGGAAGTTAATAGAGACACTACTGAAGGAGAGGCTCGTGGAGCACCTGGAGGCAAAAGTGCTGCAGGACCACTGGCAGCATGACTTCACAGAGGGGCGGTCATGTCAAACTAATCACAGATTTCTTTGACTGGGTAAACAGGGAGGTGGATCAAGGGAAAGCAGTGGATGTGATCTCTCTCTGGTCCTCAGTAAGTCTTTCGACACTGTGGCACACAGGAGGCTAGTTACAAAACTATGCAGCCTGGATTGGGGGAGAAAGTAACAATCAGGATGTCAAACTGATTAAGGGATAGGAGACAAAGGGTGGTGGCAAATGGCAGGCACTCAGGCAATAGGAAAGTGACTTGTGGGGTGTCACAGGGTTCGGTGCTGGGACTGGTCCTCTTCAGTGTCTTCATAAGTGACATTATGGAGGAGCTTGAGAGTAAGGTGTGTCTCTTTGCAGATCATACAAAAATGTGCAACAGAGTTGACACTCAGGAAGGGGTGGAGAGAATGTAAAGGGATCTGAGGAAACTAAAGGAATGGTCTAGGGGTGGCAGCTGGATTTCAGTGCCAAAATGTGAAGGTTATGCACTTAGAACTGCGGAACCCAGGGGCCGTGTATAAGATGGGAAGATTGGAGTTTACAATCACCAAGCAAGAAAGAGGTCTAGGCATCATCATACCTGATAACCTCAAGGTAGCTGAGCAGTGTGACAAAGCAGTGGGAAAGGCTAGCAGGATGATGGGGTGCACTGAGAGAGGGATTTCTAGCAGGAAGAGGAAGGTAGTGCTGCCATTGTATCATTCATTGGTGAAGCCTCACCTGGAGCACTGTGCCCAGTTCTGGAGGCTGCATCTTCACAAGGACATTGAATGGGTGGAGGCAGTACAGAAGAGGGCAACCAAACTGGTGAGAGAGTTACATGAGAATCCATTTGAGGAATGGCTGCATGAACTCAACATGTATTCCCTGGAGGACAGGAGAGCAAGAGTAGACATGATTGAAACCTGTATCTCACAGGAGTGAACAGTGTGCTAATGGAGGGTCTATTTCAGAGAAAAGAAGGCACTAGAACAAGGGAGCATTGCAATGAAGTTTAAGAGGGGGAAGTTTTGGAGAGATGTGTGGAAATACTTTTTCACAGAAATGGTGGTGGATGACTGGATCTGCCTGCCAGAGGAGGTGGTGGGGGCAAAGACTGGGGGAGTTTCAAGCATGCATGGGATAGGCACAGGAATATATTAGGTGGAGGAACGTGGGGAGGGAGTGACACCTATGACCGACTAGCGTCAGTGGTGGTGGAATAGGCAGGGACATGGGGCAGACTGGATGAGTATAAAGGTCCTTTGTCTGCCAACAAAATCTATGTTTCTATATAGTAAGGGCATCTTCTATTACTTCAAATCACTGGGGAGCATAAAAGCAGACACATTTGTCTGCCTCTATGCTCTTACTGAGTGAAAGGAGGTGAAATAATTTAAATGCTGATAAGAAAGAAGAAGAGCAAAATAAGGGATGCATAAATGATACAGGAAGACAGATACTTTCCCACTTGAGTGAGGTATGTAAACACACATACAATCAAAAGCCTCAAGCCCAGCATAAACCATTATGTGAATGCAAATCCATGGGAGGTGTACGCTGACTAGGAAATGTCTTAGCTGGTTCTGCATTCTGCTGACCATATCACTGTGCAGACCTCCCCATAGCTGACTCATGCACATTAAACTTAATAATGATTTTAACAGTCTGCACAATAGAGTAAAAGAGTGCACATGACAGCAACTGTCACTCGAGTTATTTCTTGACAGCTAACAATAATGATAATTAAATCTGAACTGTACTTTTATCTATGTATGGTAATGAACAGCTACTGTATTGCATTAAGTTTCACCTCAGGCCCTTAACTCCACAGTCAGCCGTTAAGTGCTAGTAGAAGGCCAGCATGTAATCTGTCATTTCTTAATTACAATTTTTCCTTTTATTCTTGAGTAATTTTGAATGGTGTCTAGGGACTATAATTCACAGCATTCTAGTTAATAAAGACTTTGTTGTCATTATTGCACCAGTGAACAACTTCCATTTAATTCAATGTAATTAATTTTGCTTACAGATCAGTAGCTGTATGCTGACATTATGGACCCCAGCCCACAGCCATAGTTTATTTCAATGTTTTTTACTGGTGAATAAATAGTTTGTAATGGAATTCCTTCTCTTTGTACATCAGTAACTTTATTTACTCAGAATTAGTATTCACTTTCGGTACAGATAGAATGAGACGGGCTTTACCAGAATAAGCACTGTACAAGCACTAAGCTACAGAACCATATAAGTTGTTAGCAGAAAAAGGCCACTTGGCCCACTGTTTCTGCCCTGTCCTATGTATCTAATGTAGTGGAATGTACAGTAAGAGCCATAGCGGTGTCTTATATTCCACATTAGACAGGTAGGATTGGGCAGTGCAACCTAAAAACCAAATGTGCCTTTCAATTAATTTTCATCAAAAAACAACTACGAAGATACAATAAAGATAAAAATACCCAACTAAATATAATAGAGATACTAAAGGACCGAGATTAAGCACAGTAGTTTCCCAGTGGCAAAGCAGCAATGCTGTTCACCCAAATCTAATTCGTAGCAAACCAGTTTTGCTGTATTTAACATTGCCCATATGGGTGACATGGGGAGGAGTAAAGCATCATCCAGCTACTGTACAGCACTCTGCAATTTTTTTTTTGCTCCCATGAGAGCCCCTGTTTTGTGGGAGTAATGGAAGTTCAATCTCCCTACCCCCACACCAGCCCATTAAATTGAATTGGCCATTTTATTAATTTGAATTTTGGGAGACATAGACTAAACAGGACTTCTTCTAGCACTGATCTCCAATGTCTAATAGAAATCCCTTTTTATTAATAATAAAAAGAGACACTGATTTGAATAAATTAGTGCCACTATTCCTTAAGTGGACAATAACACTCAAGACAGACTACTTTCTTTGAGAAATATAGCACTCCTTTATTGTGTACTGAGGCATGAAGCTGCAGGCCAAGTGCTTTCCAGTGCACAACAAAGGAGTGAATATATCTACCAACAAATTTAGAACCCTGGAGTATGTTATTGCACTTGTAAAATGGCCTAGCATTAAAACTATTTTCTAGAAAGTGCATTACCAAGCATCCTTGAAGAGGGAATTTATAGGCACAACAGGTGACCTGGCTATTCCAGTCAGAGGGGTAGTTTGTGGCAGCCATCTTGGCTCATTTTATGAGTCTATCATAAGATATAACAGGGTGTGTAATTATAAGGAATAATCACAAGCCTTGGGTGCATTGTTAGGCATGCAGCATGCTGAATGCCTTTAAATGCACATGAGGTGTGAATTATTATCAATATTAAATGCCCTGGAGTGTCTTATAGCACTTACAAAATACATTTGTTTTAATACAAAAAAACAAGCAGGAGTAATGTTTAATGTTGTGAAATTAAACAAACATTATTGCAATAATGCTACACTGTATAAAGTAGTCCCAACCTACTAGAAATAACACTACACTGCTGACTATTCTTGACAGTTCTTCATTCAAAATATTGATTGATACAACTATGCATACATGGGCGATCCTGATGTTGGGCATTACTACAGTACCTATTTATTTAAGTGCACTTCCAAGGCTCAGAGCAGTATACACAATTCTGGACATGATGATTACAGGCCTTCTCCTCCTTTGCTCCCATGGATCTCTCTCTCTCTCTCTCTCTCTCTCTATCTCTCTCGTTGTGTAATGTCTGCTCTCATCTGCTTTTCAGGACTGAACTGAGAAAATATCTGCTTGCATTTGTAACCCCCTTGTTACCCGGGGTTACTAGAATCCCAGTCAGACCTAGTGATAGGCAGGGAAGGCAGCTTGTGAAACTCCAGTTAAATGGGTTTCACACTGTCTCACTCTGTTCTCAGTCTCAGATGAGACTGAGGGATGACATCAGCAATAGAACTATCGCAGCTGCATGAGCCACATTGGAATCTGCAGCAAAGGGAGTTAGATAGAACGTTGGGAGTTTTGAAGTGAGAGTGCTCAGTTTGTCTTCAGTGAGTGTGTGAGAAGTTGGGAGCTTGCTGGTAAAGCAGCTCAGTGAAGGCTCTAAGAGCCTCAGCCCTGACAGAGGACTACTTTTAAGTAATAGGGTGTGTGTCTCCACCTTAAAGAGAGACACAGAAGATTACTGAAGTGGTGGAGACCGCTGTTTTCAGGTCTCAGTGCCCCCTTCCTTGGGGGAGGGGAGAAGGTTTCCCTGCAGATTCCTGGGGCAACCACCTAGTTCTGCTTGTGGAGGAAAAGCTGCCTGTTTGTTCCAGTATTTATTTGGGAGAAAAGAAGATTTATGAGTCGCCTGTGGGGCACCTGCAACGTAAGGGTGAGTGTCTGCTCTGGCTAAAAGGGCATATGTTTTTTCACCCTGGGACTTGTGTGACAATGTGGGAATTAAACTACTAAATATTGGGAAGCCTAGAGAAATGGGCTAAGCAAGTTAAAAGTAGTTTCAAGTTCCACAGCTTGTTGGGATGCAAATAATATGTAGAGGTGATGTGACAGACGTCTACCCATAATCTACATGTAAAAGTTCAGTAAAGGAATTGTTCAGTTTCCAGAGAAATGGCCGGGTATGGGCTGTGGGAGCTGGAGGTGGGTGGCTCCCCATCCTTAGTGACCAGGTCCACCTCTATGGATTTCTTCTGTGGTTTTCTACTTTGCCTCAGGCACTTGGCCAGTGATGGGGGAAGTACCCAGATGTGGGATTGTAAGGAAAATTCTCTCTAGGAGTCGCAGACTCTAGTGTGGTGTGGGGAGCCACGACAGGATAATTGGTTCATTCTTCCAATGGACCGTGAGTGGGATAATTGGTTCATTCTTCCAATGGACCGTGAACAGGATAATTGGTTCATTCTTCCAAAGGACCGCGGATCAAGTGGCCGGCGGGAGAGCCGGGCCAGTGGGGAAAACCCAAGAGTGTACAAGTCGGGCTGTGTACCCAAAGCTGCGTGCAAGTCTGGGCTGTGTGCCTGGTGGGTTTAGAGCCTGAGGGCTGGAAATAGTGATAAAGTGTTCTGTAGTCTCTAATCTGCATTACCAGGAAATGTAGCCCCGTCTATGCTTTGTTTGTTCAGCTTGGATGTGAATAAAAGCCACACTGAAGAATCCCATTCCTGGTTCTGGACATTACAGTTATTGCTTCCTGTGTTTGGATTTACTTGGGTGCCCCTGTGCAAAGTAGCCAAACCTAGGTCCCCTGTACCGAGTAACCTCATCCTCCCCAAACCCAGTCCCCAGCAGGTACTGCTGTCAGCTTCAACAGCATGCCACCTGTCGTTTTGCTAAAAAGGCAGGGGTGAGGGGTTACAAAAATGGAGGCACCGCTTTGGATTTTGTTCTGGGAGGAAGGTGCTTGGGCAAGGGGCTAGCATTTTGGCTATCTGGCAGTGGGTAGCCCAAAAAGCTGAAGCAATTTCTCTAGTGTGTTGCTGTGTGCTGTGGATCTTGTGCTGCTGTTTAAAATTGTCAACTGTTTACCAAGGAGCAGTAAAGCCAAAGAGTGTGCCCTTGTCCTGCATCAAATTGTTTACAGTGTTTTTGCCTGCTTTAAAAATGAACTGTGGTAAAGAAAAGTGTGGAAGACTAGGGGTAGCAACAGGAAAATTGTGCCCTGGATGTTTGAAATGCTTTTAAAATGAACTGTGAAGAAAAGTGTGGAAGACTAGGGGTAGCAACAGAAAAATTGTGCCCTGGACGTTGGAAATGCTTTCTGAAAGATTGAGAGACTTGCAGGTGTAATGGCTATGTTAAATGGCTGAAATGGGCTCCCGCCATGGAGTCAGTTGGTGAAAAAAAAAAAGTTGCATTCTGCAGTTTAAATTTGCCTGCTTGACAATCGCCATGAGGGGAAGAGCCCTCGCGAGGAAGAAGAGGCTCATTTGCATGGCGTCGTGTGATTGGTCAGGCTGAGATCAGTCCCACCCCTCAGCCAGCTCTACAGAGACTGCCCCAGCATTCGAGAGGGAGTATGAGTGGAGTGTGTGTACTGGCAGTGGAGAAGCGTTGCGGAGTGTTAAAATCGTTGTAAACAGTTTAAAAATTGACTTTCTTGTTTAAAATCAGGCTCAACTCGCTAATCGATCATCAGAATTGCAAAAGTGGTGGTAGAAAAGACGATCAGTAGGACTGCCCGCCCGTTTCTGTTCTGAGGCCTCCAAGAACTGGCTGCAGGCCGTTTTTCCCCATCGCAGCAAACTGCTACTGATAACAATAAGTAACCACCTTAAAACTGCTCAAACAGTGATTTTCAGCCCTATGCCATATAAATGTGTGTGCAGCAGTGTAGTCTCTTTGCAAGTAACGACTGTGTAAAGTCCTGCCAGCAAGTGCAAGTCTGTTAAGCCATTGACTGTGTGCATAGTAATGAATTTAGCCTCAGTTTAAAGTTTGCAGCCAGAGAGAGACTGTGGGTTGTAGCCAATATGCAGCACTAGTTATACAGGCAATCCTGTGCTAAAAACCTGAAGCTTTAAGGGACTGTGAATAAAATAAATGTTACCAGCATGTGAAAAGTCCATGGAAAATCCTGTAAATGTGTTTAAAGCCAGAACAGAGCAAGTTGTGCAGTTTGAGGAAAAGTTATCAGTAGTTTGTGTAAATCGAGTGCGCAGTGGCTTGACCCAGATTCTGAATGTTGATGCACAGGAGTGCTCGCCACCATTACAGGGTGGGGTAGTAAAGTAAACACAGCAGCAGAGGACCATTTTACAGCTAAGAGTGTGTTCAATAAAGTGGGACTTTCAGTTACAGTGAACTTTGTTTATTTTCTGCAGTTATGGCCTCAGGACCAGCTCGTTACCCGGATCATGCCCGGGTTGCAGTAACAGCAGCAGTAATTAGACTGAGGGATATTGAAAAGTGGTGCTATGGAGGGCAACTGCCTCCTCATGTGGTGATTCCTGGTTATCCAGTGCATGTATGTCAAATATACTTGAGAGCTGGAAGGGACGTCTTCATGATTCCTCACTGTGCTGGATGCCTAGAAAAATATGGCTTGAATAAAGCACCTCAAATTCGTTTGGCTCCCACATGGACAAAGGTTCAGGAATCTGCAGTTGGCAGCACACAGCACCAGGCGGAGCCTGTGGAGGAAGGCCCCTCGGGGGAGTGTGGCACAAAGCTACAAAGCTAGAGGGTGCAGAGTTAGAGACAGAACCCGAAGTTGAAGTTTTGGATGCTGGATCCCAGAAAGAAAGTTCGGATAAAGCATCAATAGACCCCTGGGGTGGGGCCTAGCCCAAGTCTCTTAGACGAAGATGAGATGCGGGAGGCCCTTGAGTGGGAGGTGTCGACCTCTGTGCCTAGTGATGAGTGGATAGTCTCAGGAGTGAGAACGACTGCTCACTCCTGGGCTCAGATCCTCAGTGAAGAGGAAGATGAGGTGGAACCTATGTGGCCTTGTGAAAAAGGAACGGGTACACAGCCTCAAGATCTTGCCTCGGAGGAATGTATGGAAGAAAGTGGTGATGCCACTGCCCTGGCTTCACAAGAGGAAGAAGTCAGGGATCTGTTTCTGCTTTCTTTAAGGATGCGTAGCTGGCAGAACCAGGACTGGCCACCCCCAAGCCAGGCCAGCGGTCTCAGATTGACCAAAGCAAGTAAAGAGGAGAGACTGGTTCGTAGGAAGGCAAATGAGATCTATGGTATGACCTTTCCTACCCTTCCTCAGAAAGTCTGGGAGGAGATTGAGAACTGCAGGAAATCCTGGATCTGGGATGAAGCAATAAAAAGTGTGCATCCTGGGGCCAACAAGCATGTAAAGAATAGACTGTTCCACGAAAAGTATACCCAGTGGAAGAGAGGCAGGACACTGTTTATAGACAGAGTGAGAATAGTGGACGGAGAGGGACGTGAAATCTCCCACCGTGTGAATTATGTGCACCCAGACGGGGTAATAATTCAAGCTCCTGACCCCCGGTACTATTGGCCTCAGTGCAAGGACCTCCCAGCAAATGTGCCTGTGACTACAAAATGGAGAGCCGAGCAGTGGTAGTCAATACTGTCACACCAGACTGTGAAGTGCCTTTATTGATTCGCCAATATGGATATCCAGGACTCAGGTGCCCCACATTCATCAGTCTACAGTGTACTGGCCTTTCCAGAAACCATTGACTTGCCCACCAGATGACATCAGATCCAGAGAGGACACCAGCCCAGCTGTATCCTGTTCATTGCCTGGTAATCAGATGACGTTGGACCAGCTGTTTTCTTTTTGTTCCTGTTCTAAGATTCTATCTCCAGAGATGACATCATCCCAGCTGTTCCCAGATGTGCCCTCCTGTGGTTCCCAGAAGATGTCTGCCCAGCTGTATCGGAAGAAATGCTGCCAGGGAGAGTCTTCATCAGAGGTGCAGGTCAGTCCCAAAATTTCCATTCTACAAGTGGCTGGTAAGTCCGAACTTTTCTATCTTTATGACTTTGCAGTACACACCCTACACTAACAGACTTCAAAATGTGTGAACTGTCCTCAAAGACTCTCCCCTTCGGGACTTTGGCCTGTTAGAACTGTGCTTCACCGGGCTCCAGCCCAGGAGAGACTCTTTATTGGACTAGCCTTCAGGAATTGTGGTCACTAGTTGGGACTTTTAGGGCACCCCATCCTCCCCAAAGGTGTATTGTAAATAATGTCGTTGTTTTCTAATGTAAATACTGTTTTTCTACCTTCTTTTCTAAAAATTCTTTTTGGTATTTTTCAGTGTTTTGATGGTAGGGGTTTAGGTAGACTGTGTATGCAGATTAGGAGTGTGTGTTGTCTTTCCTTTTCTTACAGGTGTTCCTGGGAAGACCGAAGAGAAGACAAGAAGAGGAGGAGGGGCTCATCGGAGTTCCTCATCAGTGCTTTAGTGTGTAGAAATTTAAAGTACTGTGTTGTTATGGTTGTTGTTGCTATATTAACCTTTTCCTTCCACAGGTGTAGTTGTGGGGGTAGGAAGGAGACAGTAATATGGTATAATGTGGTATTTTAATGACGTGTGGTTGCAGGTTGCCCAAGGTCGGGGAGGTCCCCGGGTTGTTTTTGTTTTTGGGGGTATTAGGTTAGAAGCAGATAGGTTTTCCCTAGAGAGTTATGGGGGATAGACTGGCTGTGGTTTTGAGTGGCCATTGGGACCACAGTGCTGATCTATCAGGGCTATGCTCTGGATAGTTCTACCAGAGCCACTAGGCATCCATAATAAGTGGATAGTGTAGAGGCTGATATGTCAGCTACAGGCCTCTAGGCCCTTAGTGTTGCCTGCCTGTGCTTGCACATGGTAGGAGGGGTCTGATCAGCCCTCCACAGGTAGCACATAGGGTGGGATGGCCTAAGGCCGGGTAAATAATGACTGCGGACAGTCATTTTCCTGGTCAAGGGTGAGTGTAACCCCTTGTTACCCGGGGTTACTAGAATCCCAGTCAGACCTAGTGGTAGGCAGGGAAGGCAGTTTGTGAAACTCCAGTTAAATGGGTTTCACACTGTCTCACTCTATTCTCAGTCTCAACTGAGACTGAGGGATGACATCACCAATAGAACATTCGCAGCTGCATGAGCCACATTGGAATCTGCAGCAAAGGGAGTTAGACAGAATGTTGGGAGTTTTGAAGTGAGAGTATTCAGTTTGTCTTCAGTGAGTGTGTGAGAAGTTGGGAGCTTGGTGGTAAAGCAGCTCAGTGAAGGCTCTAGGCCTCAGCCTGACAGAGGGCTACTTTTTAAGTAATAGGGTGTGTCTCACAGCAAAGAGACACAGAAGATTACTGAAGTGGTGAAACCCGCTGTTTTCAGGTCTCAGTGCCCCTCCCTCGGGGAGGGGGAAAAGTTCCTGCAGATTCCTGGGCAACCACCTAGTTCTGCTTGTGGAGGAAAAGCTGCCTGTTTGTTCCAGTATTTATTTGGGAGAAAAAGATTTATGAAGTCACCTGTAGGGCACCTGCACGTAAGAGTGAATGTCTGCTCTGGCTAAAAGGGCATATGTTTTTTCACCCTGGGACTTGTGTGACAATGTGGGAATTAAACTACTAAATATTGGGAAGCCTAGAGAAATGGGCTAAGCAAGTTAAAAGTAGTTTCAAGTTCCAGAGTTTGTTGGGATGCAAATAATATGTAGAGATGATGTGACAGATGTCTACCCTTAATCTACATTTAAAAGTTCAGTAAAGAAATTG
Source organism: Neoceratodus forsteri (assembly GCA_016271365.2). NCBI lineage: Eukaryota > Metazoa > Chordata > Ceratodontiformes > Ceratodontidae > Neoceratodus > Neoceratodus forsteri. Next base: position 567,506,697 of record CM057449.1, on the reverse strand, counting down.
TTCAGTTTCCAGAGAAATGGCCGGGTATGGGCTGTGGGAGTTGGAGGTGGGTGGCTCCCCATCCTTAGTGACCAGGTCCACCTCTACGGATTTCTTCTGTGGTTTTCTACTTTGCCTCAGGCACTTGGCCAATGATGGGGGAAGTACCCAGACGTGGGATTGTAAGGAAAATTCTCTCTAGGAGTCGCAAACTCTAGTGTGGTGTAGGAAGCCATGGCAGGATAATTGGTTCATTCTTCCAATGGACCGTGAGTGGGATAATTGGTTCATTCTTCCAATGGACCGTGAACAGGATAATTGGTTCATTCTTCCAATGGACCGTGGATCAAGTGGCCGGCGGGGGAGCCGGGCCAGTGGGGAAAACCCAAGAGTGTACAAGTTGGGCTGTGTACCGAAAGCTGCATGCAAGTCTGGGCTGTGTGCCTCGTGGGTTTAGAGCCTGAGGGCTGGAAATAGTGATAAAGTGTTCTGTAGTCTCTAATCTGCATTACCAGGAAATGTAGCCCCGTGGGGTCCGTCTATGCTTTGTTTGTTCAGCTTGGATGTGAATAAAAGCCACACTAAAGAATCCCATTCCTGGTTCTGGACATTACAGTCATTGCTTCCTGTGTTCGGATTTACTTGGGTACCCTGTGCAGAGTAGCCAAACCTAGGTCCCCTGTGCCGAGTAACCTCATCTTCCCCAAACCCAGTCCCCACCAGGTACTGCTATCAGCTTCAACAGCATGCCACCTGTCGTTTTGCTAAAAAGGCATGGGTGAGGGGTTACACATTCAATTCCTGTGCATGTATAATTTATCATTTTGCTTTCTTGAGTGATGCATATATTAATGCTTGATCACTGTTGCATCGTAGATACAGTTTAGATTAATTATCTTTTTGTGTTATTATTACTGCACATTATTGTGCTGTACCTGATGTAAAGTTTTCAGTCCTGTATCTTGTACTTTAATTTGCTACTTTCTGTAAGTTGGTAATTTTGTGTTTGTCAGTGAAGTCTAGTACTTTCCCTGGTCATGTCTAAAAATAGGCATTGTAAGTCTAGTACACTTTTTTTTTTTATTGAAATCTAGGATTACGAATACCTTTGAGCAGGAACTGCTCGTTTACAAAGGTTCCACGTCGAAGGAATGGGGGTATACATACATACAAAGGTCAACATAGTAATACATAGTTACACAATAAAAAGTAGTAAGAGACTGAGGCTTAGGAAATTCCAGTAATTCAAAATGTGCCAAATGTTATGTAGCATGACATACCAGCCGAGGGCAATCTTAGAAATAAGTGCTACAGGTGAGGGGGTATGCAGGCAGGAAAGCCATTGTCAGAGGGTAGAGGGTGAGGGTAAGAGCTCTAAAGGGAGGGAGGGAGGGATAAAAGTTAGGAAATGCCTGGGGTGAGGAAAGGAGAGGGGCAAGGGGGTAGGCAGGTAGGAGGGGCAAGGCGGGAGAGGTAGCTGTCAAGACTGAAGTGGAGGGCAGTGGCGGTGGGCTCCTGATTAGGCGAGGCAGTCACAATGACTAGTTGAAATGAGATGAAGTCGGAGTTGTCTCTTAAAAGGGCCAAGAGCAGCAGCAGTAAGAGTTTTTTATTGAGAGGCTGTACCACTGTGGTGCTCTGAGGGCAAAGGCCCTCTGGCCCATGGTAGTCCGGCATCTGGGAACAAGGAATGATAGTTGTTGTGAACTTCTAGTTCGCTGGGTGCCGTGGTGGTCAATAAGGAGCTTTTCAATGCCCGGGGGCATGACCCCGAGGAGGACTTTTTTGGCTAAGAGGCAGGTTTGATACTGTATCCTGCTGATGAGAGGAAGTCATCCAGCCTGAGTGTACAGGTCACAAGTGTGTGTAAGTCGGTCAGCCCCAGTTAGCAGCCTGCATGCTTTGTTGAGTGCAACTGTAATTCGGTGGAGGCAGAGCCATAAATTGCTAGTCCGTAATCGATGATGGAGGTGACAGAGCTGTTGATAGCCAACTGGAGAGTGTCAGGAGTCATGCAGTGTTTGTGCCTGTAGAGCAGGCCTATACGGATGTTGGTGTCTTTGGCGACAGAATCTATGTGCCGATGGTAGGAGAGTGAGCTGTCTAATGTGACACCTAGGTATTTAAAATCAGGAACGTGTTCAAGTAAGGTCCCTGTGGTTTAGGATGGTGAGGTCACGGGATTTGTACTTGCTCCTGGCATTGTAGAAGGTCATAACCTTTGTTTTGCTGTAGTTTATGACCAGTTTGTGTGACTTGAACCATTCTTCGATGCAAATGAATTCAAGCTGTAATTGTTTCTCAAGGAGCTCTGCATTTTGGTGGTTGGTGAACATGACTGTGTCATCAGCGTAGAGCAGTAATTTCTGGTGGCAGACACTGGGAAGGTCGTTGAGGAAGAGGCTGAAGAGTAGTGGCCTCAGGATGGACTCCTGCGGGACCCCTGAAAGGACTGGCTTTTCTTCCGAGGTGACACCGGGAATCCTAACCCACTGGACCCTCTCCCCAAGGTAGCTTGAAAACCAGAGCAGCGCTTTGTTGGAGAGCCCAATGTTTGATAATTGCTTGAGTAGGAGTGGGTGGTTCACAGTATCAAAGGCTTTCGTAAGGTCGATGAATACTGCCCCTACACAGTTTCCTTGATCAAGCATGGTATGGATGAAGCCCTTGAATTCTAATAGTGCAGTGGTGGTACTGTGCCCTTTTCAGAAACCATGTTGCTCAGGACACAGGATGTCGTATTTTTTCAGGTACTTGACTAGTTGGTCTGAGGCGATGCGCTCCAGGGCCTTAGACAATGGAGGGAGGATGGAGATAGGTCTGTAGTTGGAGTGCAGTGATTTGTCTCCACTTTTGTGTACCGGTGTGATGGTCACCTGTTTCCAGCGAGATGGGAACTGGGACATCCTTAGTGATAGATTGAGGACCTTTGTCAGGGGTTCAAGGACTTCTTCAAGGACAAGTGCTAACAACTTCAGGTCAAGGGAGTCACCGCTGTAGCCTGCGTTGTGAATGGCCTTCTGAATATAGGTTCTGGCTTCATGCACTGGGATCTCCTTGAAGTAGAATTGTGGGGCAGGGTGTAGGAGAGGAGTAGTTGCAGGAGGGTTACTACTAGAGGGGGCATCAAAGAAATTAGAAGGGAGAACACTATCCAAGTTGGAGAACGCATTGTTAAAGGTGTTGGTGATTGTGTACAGGTCAGATGATGGTGTTCCATTTATGTTGAGCATGGTGGGTGGTGACTTAGGGTCCTTGCCTGTAAGGTCTTTCAAATTACTCAAAATTTTTTCCATCACCCCAGGAGTTGGAGAGAGCTTCCTTGAAGTATTTGCTTTTGGCGCTCCTAACTGCCCGCGTGCACTCATTTCTGGCAGCTTTATACTTTGAATATCCCCAGGTTTGGATGTTGCACAGGCACAGTGCCAGAGATGATCCCTATGTTTGAGTAAAGTGATTAGATCGGGGGTTATCCAAGGGTTAGCTCTGCCCCTGACCTTCAGCTTTTTGAGAGGTGCAAAGATATTGCAGGCCACAGTGAAGTGGCTGATGAAAAGGTCTAAGGCTTGGTTTACATCAATGGCAGAGTCGATTGGTGTCCAGTCCAGGTGGCTTAGGTGTGTCTTTAGTAGCTCAAGGTACCCTTGCTTTAACACTCTGGTGTAGATTATTTTAGGAGGGGGCTTAATGAATTTGTTTGTCCAGGTACATGTGACCGGTGAGTGGTCACTGATCCCATCAGGGAGCACTGAGACTTTTGAGATTCATTCAGGGTGATTAGTAAGGATCCAGTCCAGAAGTGTGTGTTACCCTGTCCTATAGTTGCATCTGGTGGGGGTGGTAACAAGCTGGGTGAGGTTCTGTGATGTGACAGCATCCTTATAGTTTCTGGCCTCCAGCGATAGCCAATTTATGTTGAAGTCGCCTAGTACTATGAGTTCAGAGTTATGGTGTAATCCCTGTAGGCTTTCCAATATGCTCATAAATCCATTGGGCTGATCTTTAGGGGGTAGGTACACAGAGGCAATGATGAGTTCCTTGTTGTGCACCCCGAGTAGAACTTTAATAGTGAGAACCTGCGAGGGTCATTTAGGTTTGACAACGGGAAGACTTGACCCAGACAGGAATTCCTCAGGTAGATGGCACAGCCTCCACCTCGTTTGGAAACCCTGTCCTGCCCGAATATAGAGTATCCAGGGATGGTGACTGCAGCATCTGGTATCTTGGGGTTAAGCCATGTTTCGACAACAGAGAGTACATCAGGCTATGTTGCTGGACCCAGGTTTGCAAGATGTCAAGTTTGTTAAGGAGGCTGCAGCCATTGATTGAGGCTAATGTGAAGGACCCCTTCCACCTTTTTGTGGCATGGGGTGCTTCCGCTGGTAGGTGGCCCCGGGTTAGGATGAACATTTCCAGATATCAGAAGTAGCATAAGTAGTATCCTAAGAAGGTACACTTTAATCATTTTGCAGACTAGTTTTGTTGTAGGGCATCTAGTCCTCTTGGCCTTGCTGGTCTGCGTTTGCCCCGTGATATTGCAGAGCACAATATATAAAGCCATGTTCTCAGAGGTGCCACGTGATTGATGAAAAGTAAACAAATCGACAGGAAATGGTGAACTACCAGGGACCAGAAAACTGTTATTGTAGCTCAAAGACCCAGAATGTGATAAATTCCTGAAGGGGTTAAATTCCTGAAGGTGATGAACACTGGCCTGAGGCGTATGCAGGATGTAAAAATCCTTTGTTAGTATCTAGCCTTTGTTCTCCAAAATGGTTGTGAATAGACCTCAAAGACAAGTACACGTCTTTTAAGAACAAGTCAGACGGAAATGTGGATTCAATGCAGCACTTCACAACTCAGTGCTTGTATAACAGATTTACTGACCTTACTTTTGGCTTTGATGGCTTCCAAAAAAGTTGATTTATGATAAGAATGCCAATACCTGGTGGTGATGTTTTGCAGTTTCTTAGTCCAGGAAATGTTCATAGATGTTATGTCCAAGAATGGTCCAGTTCCTCCAAGCAGAATTGTTGGCCAGGGGCACTATGCAAACATCACAGCCTTAATTTTTACCTTCTCTTCAGAAGTTAGACCGTGTGTACTACCTGAAATTTAATCTGAACATTTAAAAGTAGTCAACTGTTACTTTTTATACTTGAAGTACTCTTTCTTTACCCTCTTGCCAATTATAAAATTTTCTATCTGAAAGTACAAGGTGTAATGTGTGGAACCACACAGTTACCTGGAGGCTGTCATACTTTGTTCTATTCTTCTTCTTCCTATCTCCTCAGCACTGTGACTGTATCACAGCTACACTTACCATATAAACAAAATAAATATTGAAATAAATACTGTATATCTTCTAAAAATGACTGGGAGATGACTGTTCCTGGATATTCACTGTTCAGGAGGAATGGAAGAACTTTTAGGGAGGGGGGAGTTGCCCTTTTTGTCAAGGAGGGCATTGAAGTGGTAGAAGATGGAAGTATTACAGGTAGAAGTGGGGACGCTGAGTCAGTATGGGTGCAATAACGGCAGCCTCCAGCAGGAAAGTGCACCCAGGGGTGATCTATAGGCCTCCAGGGCAACGGGAGGAAAGGGACAGAGAACTTGAGGAGGAACTTAAAAGAGGGGTAGCAAAGGGGGAAGTAGTGGTGTAGGGTGATGTAAACCTATTTGAATTCGATTGGGAGATCCCCATGGCCAAGAGTGCCAGGAGTCAGACATTACTGGACACCTTCCAAGACTGTCTACTGGTGCGGCTTGTTAAGGAACCTACCAGGCAGAATGTAGTCCTTGATGTGGTGCTCACCAACTCAGAGATGGTGAGTAGATGTTGCAAAGTTTTAATTTGCTTTCAACGTTTGGGCGAATCTGGGAAATACGTCTCTGTGGAGCATTTTAGCAAATCCACGGAGGTACAGCTGAAATTCCCCTATTGGATTTCGCCTGCAATTTCCCCTTAATTTTGCCAGCAAAATTCACTGACAAAGTGCACTTTCTGCTGGGCAGAATCACATGATAGACTTTGTGCAGGACTGCAGGTCACATGGTGAGACTGAAGCTGGTAGGAAGGAAGTGAGTGAGTTAGTTTCACTTTCTCACAGTGATTGAAATGGCAGTCAGCTATTTGAGGTCGGTGGCTAATCACCTGTTGGAAAAGCACAGGTAATTACAGTACTTTTACTTATCTGTCTTGTGATCTTATTTTGTCAGTGTTTATTGTTTGGTGTTTTAATTTTTTTCTCTTTTTTTGTTGGATTTGATCTTGTGTGATTCAAATGCCCTTTTTTATAGCTGTGGGCAGAGTCTACAACCATGTTGCTTTCACTTGAAAAAAGGTGTTTTTGTGGAACACATCTTTTAGGAGTTTTCAGTGTATCCTTCCATTCTGTAAATCTCTATGGCAGTTAAAGAAATACTCCCTTCTTTCTGTTTAATTAGAATGATGGACACTGTACTCCAAGCTGCTTTTTTTCTGAGAGCAAATGTGCACACCTTCCAAACAAATCTAAATATCTTTAAAACTATTCAAGGTAAATAAAACAACCAGCATGAAAGCTGTTCAGGGCAAAAATACCTTTCTCATGAGGATAGGCACTAATCTGAATTCTTTATATTTTGTGAAATATGGTCTTCCAAACAACCTCATTTTTTTTCTCTCTGAGTGAACACAGTAGGAGTCATGCCAAACAAAAGTAAATATCTCAGAAAGTATACAAGTTACCAATATACCCGTACAACAAACATGAATGTTGTTCAGGACAAAATTACCTTTCAAATGAGGGTAGTCACTAATCTGAATTCATTTGATTTTTTTTAAATATAGCCATCTGAAATGTGAAAGTTGTGATAAAAAATGAAAATTCAGGTAATGATGGCCATAGTTTAAAATATATAATTAGTGCAGCTTAATGAAAAGGCTCATTTGAAAGGTCATTTTGTCCCAAACATCTTTCAGACAGATGGTTTATGCATAACGCTTATAACTTTAGAGATATTTATATTTGTTTGGCATAACTCCTATGAAAAATTTAAATTGAGGTAATCAGATGGCCGTAGTTTAAAATATATAATTCATGCAACATAATGAATAGGCTCATTTGAAAGGTCTTGTTGTCCTGAACAACTTTCATAAGGTTTATTATCTGTAAGTTGTATACCTTTAGAGATATTTACATTTGTTTAGCATAACTCCTACTATACTTCTAAACAGCCTCAGCTTTGCAAATTACTTTGCCAAGACTGGATTAGTTCCATCAAAAGAAAGCTATCCCAAGGTCAGATTTCACTGACTTGAAAGTTCACCCCCTGACACAAGCTATAAACCAACAGAAGCTTCATTTTAAACCCCTCTGTATATGTCTGTGCTAGCATTAGTAAATGACGATGATTAAAAATACAAGGAAAAATAAGCTTAAAGAGTGGCTGACACCTTCAAGAAAACTTTAATAAAACATAATTTTTAGATAAAGTTCAACTTGTATTTCACATTAGTTCTTTATTCCTCCTCCGCATTATTTATTGCTGAGGTCATTTCCATGAAAACATGCTTTTTGCTCCTGAAGAGTTCATCTATTTCTGTTGCTGTCTCCCTACCTGAGGTCATAATGCACTGCTTGTGACATCACAGTTACTCTCATGGCAACAGATTGTGATGTCACAAGAAAGCATTATGACAAAGTCAGGAGTAAGCAATAGAGGCAGATTAACTTTAAAGTATCTGCAAGGGATAAAATTAATGTATTCATGCATATTTTCTCAGTAATAAATAATGGGAGGAGAAATCTAGAATATATATGGAATACAAGCAGCATTTTACCTAAGTTTTATGTGAGGTATCAAGAGCTCTTTAAGCAATATATAGTAAATAATGTTAAAAGTTTTATAAATATGAAAATATATGTGTTAAATAAAAAACAGGTTAGAAGACTGCCTGTTCTACTGTAAATTAAGCATTCACCAGCTGTTTCACACAGTGGTGTCAATCAAATTGTACACAGTATACTGTTCAGATGCATTTTTCTTAAAGCAGCAGTGCAATGAAAAAAGTTATTCCAAAAAGTTTATTTTCTGCTATAGTTATGAAAAATATTAGCAGAACTGTTAATTTGGATTTTCTGGATGCTTACTATGCTGTGTACTGTACATCTGCATTTTTGTCTTGTTTTCTTACCCTCCTTGTGTCCTCAATATTATTTATATGCAAAAATTAGGTGGCCATCTTTTTTTCTTGAGAAATAATTACTTCAAAACTTTCATAAAATTCTTAAATGATAATCAAAACTGAAGATTTTACCACCACAATAAAGTGGAAGCCATCTGGCATCAATTAGGAAGAAAAAAATGAGGGGTCAGATTTTAGCCCATTTTCGTTGCACTGCTGCTTTAAACTCTGTGTACAATAAATCCATATTACTCATGAACAGTCAAATGTATACTATCTTAAACATGATATAACTGCAATTTTGTAACAAGTGACTAGAGTATGTGTACATTCAAAACTCAAACTTAACACAGACCCCCTCGTAATTAAGATACTGTTATCCTAATATGTCCATGTATCAACATGTGTCCATGTGTACATAATCTGCTGTTGTATTAAATAACAGTTCTATAAATCTAAAACCAAAACAAAACACAACTGACAGCTTCAGCATTTATTCAGGCGCAGTTAAAATAGGGATCCTTTAGAGGTATGAATATAATTTATAAAAATAGAGACATTTCAAACAGCTGCACGTAAGTAATCAATTCCTGTCCCCTTTAACTTAAGGGGTCATTTCTAAAATGTGCAGATGAGCATGGGGACCACTTTTTTCAGAGCATGCTACCACTGGCAGCAATCACTTTAAGACTGCTACTACCTTCTTCTAATACAATCAGGGGAAAACCAGAAGTAGTCTACCAGCACTGAGATCAATATGGTTAAGGCACGTTTACCAGAAATTACTGCTTAGAAAAGAATAAGAAAGTAACTGTGATGACAAGTAAATCCCAGACCAGATCTCTAGTTTGTTAATAGTCTCCTCCTGAGTCTGATTTTTACAGTTGTGTGGGCCAAGCTCCATGGATGTTATGCCATCATCAGATTTGTAAAAGAGCACTGTGGAAACACGTAACCGGACCGCTGTCTGATGTTCTGCCCCAGTGCTCCAGTATAGTTTCCAGTGATTCTGTTAATGCAGCCCTTCCCCTCTGTGGGCCGCATAAACATACCCACTTCCTGGCACACTACTTTTCCTTTCTGCAAGTACTGACATGATGGCCGCCATGTGCAACATGGTGGCGCAGACTTAAACTGTGCATGCACGAGTATCATGCATATGTATGTAACCCCAACACCATCTTTGGCTACCTGGCACCCCCCTTAGAAGAACTACTGACAACTACGTGGCATACAATTTTCTTTTGGCAAGCTACACTCATTGTACCAGCCCTAGCGTTGGAGTGTATACCAGGCTTATTATCTAGAGGATGGTAGGGTGGGGGTACATATTAAAATGGACCTTTTTATTTACAACCAGTTCCAGGGGACAGTACGCTAGGCATATGCTAGACCTAACTGCTGAGGAGCCCCAATAATGTTCACACTAGAAGCAATAAGCGGAATGTCCAAAGCAGTAACTGGGATTTTGCAGTATGGCTTTATTTACAGATGTTACTTAGAGCAAGGGTAGTCCCACAAATGTTTATCATTGTAATACAGGCACGCTCTCTTTTGCAGGACACTTTGCTAGGCAGTACTGTTTTACGCTAAAAACATCTACATCTCTCTTCCAGAGTGTATATCTGTGGGATGTGCCACACACTTTAAACATTTTCCACACATTTCCATTTTCAAAGTGTATATCTGTGGGATGTGCCACACACTTTAAAATCCTCCTGGTGTGCATGGTCATTGCCCATGGAACACTGGTGCCCATCCATGAACCACTTAGCCCTGCCTGAAACTCCAGATGGCATTCCTCACCCTTTGCCCCAAACAGCCTCTGCCATTCCTTCAGGGTTTTTTTTTTTTTTGTTAGTTATTTAACCAGGACTAGCACACTAAGCTGAAAGCTTTTTTACAGGTGCGACCTGGGTTATACCAAATGAGTCTCCAGCCCCCAATGAATTGCTAAAGACTCCCAACTTTAACTTTAAATTCAGCACAGTTGTGTTGAAAAGGGTCCTGACTGGTATGATCTAGCCTTATCTAGGGCACACACACCTCAGACAACTCCTTCAGAGAACAGTCTCAAATTCTGTACTCACAGATTAATTGTTCCTTCCTCCCAGTCATGGAAAGAACAAAAGGCACCTTTCATTCTCTGGTAGCTGACAGATTCTACTCATTGTTCTGCCTTAAGGTATCTTTAATCTTCAGGAACTTCAGGGGATTGCCCCTTGGATCCACAAGAACTGCATTCCCTCTCACTCCCGCTGGAATGAAACTAAAGAGTCCTGCAGGCAAGCAGAAGATTTTACCAAACTAGGGTGAGAAATACCAGAGCTCTCTTTGACAGAGCCCCAATGATAGGCCTCCTGTCAATCTAACTGCCAAACTTGAATTTACTGATGAACATTCTAAGCTCCCCAAGAGCAGCTGACACTAAAATGGTTATGCTGCTATAAGAGTTCTAAATTACATAATAATCCTTCTCTCAGGCTAGCTGAGTAAACAGTGATGTCATTATGTAGAAAGTCCCAAATGACCTCCCCACTAGCTGCCTTTTCCTACCTGCTTAAGACTAGTACTAATGGGATTCTAGTAACCCGGGGGGACTGGGTTGTTACATGTAGTTATGTCAGCACCACCATGTTGTGCAAGGCTAACTCCAGGCAAACTGTGCATATGCAGTACTGTAATCGCTGTAGTATTATGGCTGACTCCTGTGCAGTGAGATCACAGCATATTCTGTTCACCACTCTTGCCACTCCTAAAAGCTCTCCACGACCATATTGGCTCTGACCAGAGTTTGTCTGTGGTAGTAGTTACTGCTTGTAACTTGCTGGTATGTCAGAAGTGGGAAAAGTAGGCCATGGTACTGTAGAACATAGCGGGTGGTGTCTTAATCGTGTTGTGTTTTTCAGGCTGGGAGGGAGGCACCTGGCCAGGTAGGTAAAATGCAGCAGAAGCAGTAACAGCAGACTAGTGGGCAGGCAGAAGTTGCAAAACAGCAGCAGGTGGAGCCAGCAGTGGTGATGCAACAGCAGCAGGTGGAGCAGGAGTAGGTGGTGATGGTCCAGCAGCAGCAAGCAGAACCAGACCCTGCACAGCAGCAGCAACAGCCACCTACAGCAACTACAGGGTCCCCCTCCCTTTTCTTACTATGTATCCCCAGTGTGGGAGTACTTTGAGTGGTACAATGAAGACCAGAGCAGTGTCGCATGTAAACTGTGTGGAAGAGTGGTAAGGAGGGGGGAAGGGGGAGCCATCTCAGTACTGGTGGGCAGTGAACAAACCTGAGAGTCCACCACACCCAAGAATTGGAAGCCAGGCTGCAGCATGAGCCTGCGGCTTCTCAGAGGGATGTGGGACAGCGGGGTTGGGTTCAAGGCCTGCTGTGATAAGACAGACACTTAGGCGTGCACATAGAGTCCAGCAGGGAACAGGAAGACATTGCAGCAGCACAGGCTTTAGCAGCCCATCCCCCACTGCCATCATTCAATCCCCAGGCAGAGGTAACACAGGCAGAGCTAGCCATCCTGTGGGATGAAGTGTCCCACATGGGGCATGTGGTCACAGAAGCTTTGCAGGAGATCAAAAGCATAAAAGAAAATCAGACCAGATTCAAAGAGAACTAGGAGAAGCTGCTGAAGGTTGTGGAAGAGATTAATCATTGTCTGGGTAGCAGTGGCAATATTCCTTAATTTTTTTCCTGTCTTTTTTTTCACTTCTGTATGTTGTAACTTGTAAGTATATGTCCCCAAGTATTATTGTCAGTCTTGACCCCCCACCAAAAAACACCAAATAATACAAAAAGGAAATAAAAAAGCAAAAAAAAAGATTTTTCTATCCTCTTGTCTAATGTCTTATCCTACTATTTTGTATGCCCTGTGTAACCTTTCCCAGGAAATAACTGTCTTCTTCATATCCTTCTTGATATCCTATATGTTTTTACACTCTGTACTAATCGTCCTAGGTTTATGGTAGAGTTGTCTGTACTGTTTGTCAGTGTTGCATGTGTTCCACTCCTATAAAGTACAAATTCAAAAACAATTAACAAAAATGACACGAAAACACAAACACACCCCAAAAAAGTTCCTATCTTAGCAAAACTATGCAGGCTTGAGGCCACTACATCCTGCTGCCTGCATTACATGGTTGACAGTGTCTAACAGTAAATTCTTAAAGCATGATTACTTACTGGATAGATGATGACCCCAAAAACATAGAAATATAATTCCCTTAGTGTTGTTTTGAAAGGTTTTGTGATATTCATACAGGTGAATTAAATACTGGCCCGAATTCATCACACACTGCTGTAATACTGCTTGGTCACTGTTTTGCACTGGTGCCTGGTGTGCAACTACTCAGAGAAGTTATTAAGAATCATGGGTCCTGTGCACTAACGGGTGGTTATACACACCTAAGGCACGTACCCCACCCGCTTACCTACACAGCCCCAGACAGGCGGATGGTATGTGGTATGCATGACCGCATGCACCGGTGGGGTGCCTGTCCAAGGCCATGCCCCCTTGGTGCAAAGGGTCGTGTGTGCAGCAAGGGGTTGAGCACCAGACCCGGGCAGGCATCCAATCGGATGCTCATACCGGGTCCCTCAGTGGATCCCTTGTGTCCATGCAGAAGGTGCACAGAGCAGGAGTGAGACATGGAAAGCAGCAGCACATGGACCCCAGTTGGACAATCACCCAGGCCACTGCCCCAGTCCTCCCCTGCAGTCTACTGGGCTGTGGAACCACAGTGGTCCATAGCTTGGTACCGCCATGCCCAGCGGATGAAGTACATGGGGTGCATACTAGGTTACGCCTGGTCTCAGATGGCTTAACCAGTGCCCCCTGTGCCTGACACTATGCAGCTTAGTGAATGCCACATAGTGAAGGCACGTCCCTGACATGCCCCTAGTGTGGAGTTGCCCATGGGGCTAGGGCAGCGGGGGTGTAAATGACTTGCACAACCTTGGTGAATGCCGCTGAGGGTATGCAGGTCCCCTGCTGTTCAGCATTCACACATAAGGTTGCCTACGTGCCTTAGATATGTGCCGCGTAGACAACTATTTCGTTCATGCATAGGGCCCCATTTGAGAAAATATTTAAGTCAAAAACTGCTATCCTTCTGCTATGTGTCTCTCTTGTTCATTGCATTGTATGCACACTTCCATGAAAAATCACCCAGAATAAAATGAGAAAATATTTATGCCAAGGGAATATGCCTGTTGTTGTACCCCCCCGTATGAGGCTGCCAGAAAAACACATCACATAGTGGTGAAAGTGAAAAGTGCTGTCCTACTGCTATATCTGTCTTTTGCCTGCTTTACTGTATGCACACTTCCATGAGAAATCACCCAGAATAAAATGAGAAAATATTTATGTGAAAAAAGTGCTGTCCTGCTGCTATGTTCCACTCTTGTTTGTTGCTCTGCATGTGGGCTTCAATGAGAAAGCACCCATATTAAAATGAGAAAATAGGGTAGTCAGCAAGGTAAGCATCATGTTAGAGAGGTCAATAGGGGTCAGGGCAGGGGTAAATGGAGAAAAAGGCAAAGGCAGTAAGTACAGGGATGGGGCTAAAAGGGGTAAGGCCATCCAAAAATGGAGGGTGATGAGTACCAATGTCTGTAGTCTTGGTAACAAGCTTTCTGAACTAGTGGCCTTGATGGAAGAGGGATACCTGGATATTGTGGCAGTCACAGAAAAGTACAGTTACGTAAGAACTTACCATAACAATAGATCTTCGAGAGAGATTCTTGCAGTAGGTATTCACAAGTAGGACTAAGCCATCAGGCATCAGGACCCAAAGGAAAAATCTTTAGCTAGCAGTCTCTGGCAGGGACAGCCCCCACGTCAGATGACCAGCGTCAGCCGACGTCAGTATAAAGGGGGCAGTCCTGAAGCTTACCCTCCAGTTCTTTCCCACCAAGCGCCAAAGAGCTGACAGGAGAGAAGAGGATATGGTCCCATATCTGAAAGAGAAGAAATGAGGGATGGAGGGAGGGAAGGTAATACCTACTGCAAGAGCCTCCCTCCAAGATCTACTGTTACGGTAATTTAATATGTAACTGTACTATTTTACTTCGAGAGGGCTCTTGCAGTAGGTATTCACAAGTAGGACTGAGTCCCAAGCAGTCTGGAACAAAAGAAAGCAGGAGGAGGAGGAAAACAACATCCACAAAGGCTGAGCTTCTAGACAGGGATCATGAAAGGATTCCCTGCAGAACTGCTAGCCCGAAGCCTGCTCTGCAGCGAGAGGCAATGTCCAAACTGTAATGTTTCATGAAGGTATGGACAGAAGTCCATGTTGCGGCTGCACAAATCTCAGCCACTGACACATTCTTGAAGCAAGTGGCAGAAGCCATGACCCCTCTAGTGGAGTGGCTTTTGATCTGACCTGGAAAGGTCTTGTGATACTTGTCGTAAAAGAAAGTGATACAATTGGCCAACCATTTAGAAAGGCATTGCTTGGAAACGGGGTTGCCTTCTCTCTTTTGAGTGAAAGACACAAAGAGTTGGTCTGTTTTCCTGAGATCCTTAGTCCTGTGAGTATAGTATCTCAGAATTCTATGTACATCCAGGGTATGGAGAAGATACTCCCCCTGATTGGAGTGCTCCGTGAAGAATGCTGGAAGCTCGATGGACTGATCCAGATTAGATTTGGCCACCACTTTTGGAAGCAATTTAGGGTTAGTACACATGGCCACCCTATCCTTGTGGAAAATCAAATTAGGATTTTACACATCAAGGCTTGCAACTCAGAAATCCTCCAAGCTGAGGTGAGGGCCACTAGAAACAAAGTCTGCCAAGAAAGAAACTTCAGCGATGCCTCCGCTGCAGGTTCAAAGGGAGGCAGAGTAATCTTCTCGAGAATGAAGTTCAAGTCCCAAGGAGGAGCAGGGTTGAGGATCGGGGGCCTTAAGTGCAGGACCCCCTCGCAGAAAAGTCTTCGAGACTTCTAGCTGTGCAAATGTCCTGCTCATGAAAGGGATGTGGTAAGCCAAAATGGCTGCCATATGTACTTTCACTGATGAGTTACTAAGGCCCAAGTCATACAGGTGCCTAAGGTAGTCCAGAACTTACTGGCTGGACAAGAAAAAAAGTTCTATGTTTTTAGAACCCACCCAGATGGTGAAGCGCTTCCACTTCATGGCATAAGTGGACCTGGTGGAAGGCTTTCTGGCCTCCACCAGGATGTCAGCAACCACAGGGGAAACTTCAAAATGAGCTTTAGCTATGTCTGAAGGAACCATGCATGAAGGTGAAGAGACTTGAGGCCTGGATGAACCAGGGTCCCCTTCTCCTGGGTTAGCAAATGTTGCAGCAGTGGTAGAGGAAGAGGAGATTCCTTGGAAAACTGCTGCAGACAAGAGAACCAGGCTTGCCTCAGCCAAAAAGGAGCGACGAGGATCATTCTCACGCCTTCCGACCTGATCTGGTTGAGTACCCTCAGGATCAAAGGAATTGGAGGGAAGGCATAGATGAGTCTGTCCTTCCAGCACAGAGACAGCACATCCTGACAAAAACCATCTCGCCCTGGATTGAACGAGCAGAAGGGAGGAAGTTTGGCGTTGTTGGGGGAGGTGAAGATGTCCATTTGAGGAGTCCCCCAGTGCTGGAAGACATCATCTAGCATGTCCTGGTTGAGTTCCCACTCATGAGACTTGGCTGATGAGCAACTTAAGGCATCCACGAGAGTGTTCTCCATCCCCGGCACATGAACGGTGATCAGATGAAGGCTGTGCTGGGACATCCAGTGCCAATTCTCATGGCTTCCCAGCAGAGGGGATAATGAGTTCCTCCCAGTTTGTTGAGGTACCAGACAACACACATGTTGTCTGATTCTATGAGAAGGAGACCGGGAAGAACAACCAGAAGGAGAGCCGGGAGGGCATAAAGGACTTCCCTCAGTTCGAGGACATTTATATGAAGCTTTTGTTCGAACTGAGACCAGCTGCCCTGAGTCCAGTGAGGCCCGAGATGGGCATCCCAACCTGCACCTGATGCATCTATCATCAGGGTCTGGGTGGGAGGGGTGGTGCGGAACGGGATCCCCAGATTGAGATGTTCTGGAACTGTCCACCATGGCAAGCCCCTGACCACAGGGTCTGACACCAGGATTTCATGATCCAGGTAATCCTGAGACTGGTCCCATTGAGACCGCAGGGTCCACTGAGAGATCCTCATGTGGAGATGAGCGAATCGGACAGTCGGGATGGCAGCCACCATCAGGCCAAGAAGACGAAGGACATTCCTGGCTCTGACCCTTCTGAGACTCAATAAGAGCCAAGCTTGGTTTGACAGCATCTCGGCTCTGTCTAGGGGTTAGAAAGCCTTGCCCAGAGTCGTGTCCAACACTGCCCCTAAGAACTGCAGCCATTGGCAAGGGATCAGATGGGACTTGGCAGATCTGATTGTAATCCCCAGGTCGTAGAATACTTGAAGGGTGAGGGAAAGTGAGCCCAAAGGTTCCTCCCTGGACAGGGCTGCCAGAAGCCAGTCGCCCAAGTAGGGGAAGACTTGGACCCCATTGGTATGCAGAAATTCCGCCACCACTACCAGGCATTTGGTAAATACTCGGGGGGCCGAGGATAGACCACAAGGAAGGGCCTGTGAACTGGTATTGGAACCCCTGAAAACAAAAATGGAGGTATTTGCAGTGGGAGTGGCAAACGGGGATATGGAGGTAGGCATCCCATATCCAAGGCACATAGCCACAGTCCTGGCTGAATCATGGGGAGAAGGCTCTGGAGGGAGATCATTCAAAACCATTTGTACTCCACAAACTGATTGAGGGAGCCGAGGTCGAGAATGGGCCTCAGGTTCCCGGTTTTCTTTGGTACTAGGAAGAAGTGAGAATAGTAATCTGTCCCCTGAAAGTGGGGGGGGGAATGGGTTCTATTGTCTCTTTTAGCAGAAGACAGTGGATTTCTTCCAGTACCAACTGCACCAGATGAGTGTGGGAGTAAGAGGAGGGAGGGGGTGGTCTGCGAGTTGTTTTTTGAGTGAACTCTATCAAGTGTCCTGCTGCAATCAGCTAGAGCACCGAGGCATCTGCCGTTATCTTCTCCCAACCCGGCAGATGGGAGGACAATCTTCCCCCCTACCGGTTCCTCTGGATCTGGCAGAGGCAGTGAGAGAGGCAGGGAGTCAGGAGGTGGGTGGCAGAGTAGCGGCCGAGGCCCCGGGAGCTTTCTTGCTGGGGAGGGCCTTGGCAGCTGATGCAGCTTTGCATTTGTTGGGACATCGGGGTTGTGTCTGCTTAGGCCTTTGGTGGTCAGGGTGCCGAATTGACTGTTTCTGCCTCTGAGAGGGTTTGTACATTGTCTGAACAGACCTTAATGCCAAATCCTTCTCCTGTAATTCGATGGGGATGTCCTTGACATTACCATTAAACAGCACAGACCCTCTGAAGGGAGCATCGTGGATGGCTGACTGCACTTCAGGTACCAAACCTGACACTTGGAGCCAGGCATGACACCGTAAGGATATGGCAAAGGCTGAGCTCCTGCCTGCAGTGTCCATCGCATCATATGTAGCGTGAAGCATGTGTCTACAGGCCGAGTGAGCGGAGTGGACAAGATCTTCCAGTTCCTGCTTTGTTTGCGAATCTGGGAGGGAGTCCAGTTTTGAGTCCATCTGACTAAATGGGTGAATACCTGAGGAATGCATTAGCAAATGGCCAGAAAGGAGGGGTGGAAGAACAATGGAGAAAAATCAAAACTGCCATCATGGAGGCAACAAGCCTTTGTGTGAAACAAATAAAGAAAACAAAGCGGAATAAAAAACCACTATGGTTCTCAAAAGAGGTGTCAGGGAAGGTTAAGAAGAAAAAGGCTGCATTCAAAAAGTATAAGGAATCACAGAAGAAGCACGACAGGGAACTGTATCAATTAAAGCAGAAAGAAGTGGAAGGCAGTCAGAAAAGCAAAGGCCCAAACTGAGGAAAAGATAGCCAACTCAGTTAAGAAGGGGGATAAAACCTTTTATAGGTACATTAGAGAGCATAGAAAGGTTAAGGGAGGGATAGTGAAGATTAATAAAGGAGAGGGGAGGTGGGCAGAGGGAGACAGTGAAAAGGCAGAGATACTGAATGAATACTTTTGCTCAGTATTCACAAACGAAGAAGAGGAGGAGTTACCTAAACCAAACAATAGAAGCACTCTGGGTAGTGGGGTTGACGCCAGTCCATTTACAGAAGAAAGAGTCCTGAAAGAACTTCTAAAACTCTAGGTGGACAAAGCAATGGGGCCTGATGGGATTCACCCTAGAATCCTAAAGAGCTAAGGGAGGACCTAGTGACACCACTAACCACACTTTTTAACAAATCATGGGAAGATTGGGTGGTACCTGAGGACTGGAGGAGGGCAGATGTGATTCCCCTTCACAAAAGTGGGAGCAAGGCAGAAGCAGGAAACTACAGACCTGTTAGTTTGACCTCAGTGGTGGGGAAAATGATGAAATCACTTCTCAAAGAAAGAATTGTTCAGTACCTAGAGGCCAGCGGGGCACAGGACCCAAAGCAGCATGGATTCACAGCAGGAAGGTCATGTCAGACGAATCTAATCGATTTCTTTGACTGGGTGACCAAAGTAATAGACAGGGAGGGGCTGTGGATATGGACTACCTAGACTTTAGCAAGGTATTTGACACAGTCCGCACAAAGATTAATAATCAAGTTAGCCAGTCTGGGAGTGGGTCCCAGGTGGTAGCCAGGTAGAAAACTGGCTGCACAACAGGACACAGAAGGTAATAGTGAATGGAACACATTCTGAAGAAAGGGGGTTACTAATGGAGTACCTCAGGGCTCAGTACTGGGTCCAGTCCTCTTTAACGTCTTTTTAAGTGACATTGCAGAGGGTCTGGAAGGAAAGGTATGCCTCTTTGCAGATGGCACAAAGATCTGCAACAGGGTTGATACAGAAGGTGGAGTGGAAAGGATGCAAAGGGACTTGGCAAGGTTGGAGGAATGGTCAAATATATGGCAGCTTAGATTCAATGCAAAGAAGTGCAAAGTAATGCACCTGAGAAACAAAAATCCAAGGGAAGAGTACACAATGGGGGGTGAGATAATAACAACTACAGAAATGGAAAGAGACCAGGCGGTAGTCATATCAGATGACCTTAAGGTGGGCAAGCAATGTGAGAAGGCAGTAAGAAGAGCTGGTGGGATACTGGGATGCATAGGGAGAGGCATCACCAGTAGAAAACAGGAAGTTGTTATCCCAATGTACAGACAGTTGGTGAGACCCCATCTGGAGTTCTGCGTCCAGTTCTGGAGACCCCATCTCCACAAGGACATAGACAGGATGGAGGTTGTTAAAGGAGGGCAACTAAAATGGTGTTTCCTTATACTTCCTGAATGCTACCTTTTCTCCTTAACCTTCTCTGCCACCTCTTTTGAGAACCATAGTGTTTTTTTCCTTCGTTTTGCTTTGTTGATTTCTTCACACAAAGGCTTATTGCCTCTGTGATGGCTGTTTTGATTTTTCCCCATTGTTCCTCCACCCTTTCTTCTTGCCAGTTTGCTAGCGCTTTTCTGAGGCACTCTTCCATTTTCCCAAAGTCAGTCATCCTAAAGTCCAATACTCTTGCATTTGTATGGCTCGACTCTATGGCTGTGTTTATTGTGAACCACACTGTTTTGTGGTCACTTGTTCCCAGATGGATACCCACTTCTAGATCTGAGATCCTTTCTCCATCCCCATTTGACAGTACCAGGTCTAAGATTGCTCCCTCCCTAGTGGGTTCTACCACTAGCTGTCTGAGGCATGCCCCCGCAGGGCATCAAGAATAAACCTGCTTTTTGATGTGGCTGCAGCCAGGGTGCTCCAGCTAACATCTGGCATGTTCAGGTCCCCCATCAACAATAACTCCCCTTTTTCTGCCATTCTAAGGATGCCTTTTATAATCTCCTTGTCCATTGCCTCCCTCTGAGATGGGGGTCTGTGCTAATTATGGTGCCATATCCTGTTTCCAGGGTAACCCACAGAGCCTCCTCTACTCCCTGTTTATCCTTTACTCCATTGCTTTGATCCCTTCCCTTACACAGAGAGCTACTCCTCCTCCTCTTTTACCCTCCCTGTCCCTCCTGTACATAGTGTGTACTGGTATGTTGACATCCCAATCATGGTTCTCAGTGTATAATGTTTCTGTGATTGTCACAATATCCAGATGTCCCTCTTCTGTCAAGGCCACTAGTTCAGGGAGCTTGTTACACAGACTACGGGCATTGGTAATCATCACCCTCCATTTGTTGATGGCCGTACCCCTTTTAGCCCCATCCCTGTCTTTACTGCCTTTTTCTGTATTTACCCCTGTCCTGCTCCCCATTAACTTCTCTACCTTGGTGTTTACCTCTCTGACTACTGTGTTTTGTGAAGGGGAGGCTGGGTTTTCCCTGCTCCTTTTCAGTGCCTCCCCCTTGGCTAGTTTAAATGCTTGCCAGTTATGCATTTAAACCTATCACCTAAAGTCGGCCCGGTGGCGCTGAGGGTTGAGGCGCTGGATGCCACACCTCGCGCTGCGCCAGCGACTCAGGTTTGGGAATGGACTCGGACCGGCGGGGGTCGGCAGGGGGAGGGAGGATGGAGCAGGGGTGCTGTCTAGCGCCCGACATCCTACGGGAGCCGGTGGATGCACCGACTCTTGAGGGGAACGGTGGCTTTGTATCTCGGAGCCAGGGAGGGGGGACGTCATTAGGCGCTTGAGAGCAAGCGTGCATCAGCATGTCGACTCTCTGCTCTGGCATCTCAGGGGGTTGGGTTACAGGGAGTACAAGCTTGGAGGAAAATGCCTCCAGCCCCCTAGATGAAGTTCTCCAGAGCCATTCTCGGCGTCAGGTTGACCAAGGGGCAGATCCCGCTGTGCATGCTCGCTGCAGAGGACAGAGGGGAGGTAGTGTGGGGATGCCTCTCCTCGCTCCACCCAGCGGGTAATCCGGGCCATCAGTTAGGTCCCAATAGCAGTGAGGCACTCTAGGGGCAGATCCAGATGGCCAAGGTTGATGTGGAGGATGTCACTCCTTGAGTACGGAAGGAGAGGGGGTTGTGGGGATGTAAAGCGTGGATAAATAAAAAGTAAAAAAAAAAAACACAAAAAACTATCACCTAGGATTCTGGTTCCGCTCCTGGACAGATGCAGACCATCATGCCAATATAGGCCTGTATTCCTCCAGGTGGACCCCCAGTCCCCAATGAAGCCAAAACCCTGAGCTCTGCACCAGTTTTTCAACCATTCATTGAATTCCATGGTGTGGAGTAGTCTAGTATCACCCTTGCCATAGACAGGCAGCACCTCTGAGAAGGTTACTGTATGTGCTACCTGTCTAAGGCTCCTCCCCAACTCTTCAAACTCCTCTTGTGCTGCTGTGATCCCATTCATAGCCAGGTCATTTGTCCCTAGGTAGACAATGATATCCAGCTCCTTCTCTCATGCAGCTGCTCCCGCGATCCTGAGAATTCGCTCCCTGTCCCTCCAAGCCATGGCCCCAGGCAGGCACCTTACCTCCCTCTCCCCTTTGTTCCCCAGATCTACCCTCCTAATAATTGAGTCCCCCACCAGGAGTTGTTTCCTTCCCCTGTGGGACCCCATGCCACCCTCCTGTGGGATTCCTTTGTGGAGGTTCCCAGCATCTTCTTTGGTCTCCACTGCTGGTTCCTCCAGAGAGGAACCACTCTCCACCAAAAGAGCATATGAATTCTGGAGAGGTACAACTGGAGGAATGTGCATCTGTTCCACCACCCGCTCCCTGCCTGAGCCCACCTTGGTCCAACTGCTCCTCTTTCTTGGCAACCTCTGAGGTAGCGGCAGTGGCCCTGGTGGTCTCTGGATAGGGGAGGAGGTTTCATGAGTTCTAGCCAGGTCAGCCCAGAGATGAGCAACCTCCTCCTTCAGACCAGAGAGGTGCCTACAAATAGGGCAGCATTGCAGCCTCCAGAAAGTCTCACAGAAGACTGTTGCCCCACAGCCAGTGCATTGCACTACTCCCCACATGTCTGTCTTTTTTCCTGATTCTCTTGTATTAAGCCTTTTTTTTTTGTTATATATATTTATCGAGTGTGCTATTACATTCAATGCAGTGTGCTGTGCTGGTAAGGAAACGTGCTGTATGCACCTTCCCCCTTAAGGAAATGATGTCATAACACCTGCTATAAGAGAAGTGACACCTGGGGGGGGGGTGTGAGGAAGGGTGGGTTTGGGCCCAAGCTGTGCCTTCTGGAACTATCAGCTACAAGCTCTGACCCACCACTAGGATGAGTGTTAACCTTCCTTTTAGCAAGACAACCTGCAGAACGATTAGGGGAACACAGTCTCCTGCACCTGAGGCTGTCTGTTTCAATCCACACTGCAGCCTTTGCTATAACAACTCCTTAACCTCCAGTAACTTATTTAAAAATAGTTTAATTATCACAAAATCCTACGCACCAGTAAATTATTAAAAAATAGTATCTGTCCCAAAATCCTAGTAGTCAATCCAGCTACCCCAAAGGGACAACCTAAATGCAGTATTTAAACCCTTATGAAATTACTTCCAAGACAAACAGAGTTTGCAAGCTCCTTATTCAACTCCTCAGCCACCTGTAATTTATTTAAAAATAGTTTAACAGGCCGGCCCAGTGGCATAGGGCTGGCTGAGGCCCTACCTCAACCCATGCCAGTCACCCGGATTCGGGAACGGACTCGGGTCGCTGGGGGTCGGCAGGAGACGGGAGAGGATTGAGCGTCCTAAGGACTGCTCTCCTCCCCGGGGGTGGGTTAGGGGCATGCCTCGCTCTGTAGCAGCCCCCAGTGGAAACCCGGGGCACTACAAGAAGCGGCATGACAGGGGGAACAAAAAAAACAGAAAAAGCGGTAAAATGGCGTCCGAGCGACCGGATGACTGCCGTCTGGATCCCCCGCCTCCATGGAGCCCCCGAAGAGCCAGGGAAATCCCGATCCCAGCAGCATCAGGGCCGAGACTAAGAATGCCTGAAGGCAATTTCCCTCCAGAAGGAGGGGACCCGTCCAATAAAGGGATACGTTGGGCTACCCTGGTCGTCTGCGATCTGGGATCTGGGGGAAGCTGGCATCGGGGTGGGTTCGGAAAGGAGTTAGCGGGGGTAGTCCTTGGCAGAAGGCCTGAAGAAGAGGCCAGTCAGGTGCAGGGGGCGATAAATAAATAATGCACAAAAAATATATAGTTTAACTGTCAGAAAATCCTAGTAGTCAATCTAGCTACCTCCTTCTGAAGTTACTCACAAGATAAACAGATTTTGCAAGCCCCTTCTTGGTTAAACACTAAATAAATATGTAAATAAAAAGCAATTACCAAGGGTAGTTAGTTTCACCTCCCACAGAATTGAGCAAAAGTGCACGTTGTTGCAGATATCAAGTGCAATATAGAATTTACCACACAGTTCACAGCTGAGTAAAGAAGTAGTCGCCTTCCAGGTCAAGAAAATGTGCTTTGAAGGAAGTAGGCTGTTGGTTATCTAGGATCTGCAGTTATCCAATTATAGGAAATGGGCAGACTGGGTGGGCCAAGTGGTCTTATCTGCCGTCAAAGTCTATGTTTCTATGTTATTTATGTGAAAAAGTACTGTCCTGCATGAGAAATCACCCAGAATAAAATGATAAAATATTTATGTGAAAAAGTGCTGTCCTGCTGCTATGTCACAGTCTTGTCTGATGTGCTGCATGTGCGCTTCATTGAGAAATCACCCAGAATAAAATGAGAAAATATTTATGCCAAGGGAATATGCCCGTTGTTTTGCCCCTGTATGAGGCTGCCAGAAAAACACGTCACATAGTGCTGAAAGTGAAAAGTGTTGTCCTGCTGCTATGTCTCTCTCTTGTCTGCTGTGCTGTATGTATACTTCCATGAGAAATCACCAAGAATAAAAAAGTTTTGATAAATGAGAAATTATTCATGTGAAAAAGTGCTGTCCGCTGCTACATCCTACTCTTATCTGCTGCGCTGTATGCACACTTCTATGAGAAATCACGCAGAATAAAATGAGAAAATATTTATGTCAAGGGAATATGCGTGCGGTTGTACCCCAGTACGACTCAAGCCAGAAAAACACGTCATATAGATGCTGCTGCTAGACAGCTGTATAATTAAGCAATAATCCACAACAGCATAACTCACACCCTGGAGTAGATTATTGTGATTATGCATATGGTTACATGTGTTTGAGCAAGGAAGAAGGAAACATATGTAGTTTTATAATGTATTCTTCCACTGCATTAAATAGTCCATTGTTTAAAGAGATATTTATATTGTTAAACATGCAATAAATAGCTGCATTTCTTACATTTGTTTAAAATCAATTTGCTTTGTAACTATACCTGTCTTTTCTTACTTGTAAGTTTAACTACAATTGTTAATTGCTGCTGTAATATTAACTAACATTGGAACAAACTCTAACATTTGAAACATTCATTGTTGAAAGCAACTTCTAGATATATTTTTGCTATACTGCTGTAAGTATAGATTTATTGCCCCATGACTGATTAATCGGGTTAGTAGAAGGCCACTTGTGGGTGTTGCTGCTTCAGGGTGAGATCTTGCGGGCGTCTGAAATTTGAGAGCGAGAACATGTGCAGCCATTTTTGGGTTATCTGTATGCAAGGAGGAGAGATTTTCGGCTTTGTTGTTCGTCGGTTGGGTTTCGTCGTTGAAGAAGAGTTGTTTATCATCATCGATGGATGCCGGTGGCTGCATTTCTGTGGTTTTTAGGTAAATCTCGTCGTTGGAGACTTCCGACTGCTGCTTTTCTGTGGCTTTGTAGTGCTGTTCTCCGTCATTGCTTGGGGCACCGTGTTTCTTTCTTTTGCAGGGACTTTCATTCATGTGGGTGGGTGTTTCATTACTTTTAGACTGTTGTTCTTTAGTGAGGTCAGCTTTCATGGAAGATTGCATGAATTCAGCAAGGGTAGTACTGCTGGTGCAGAAGTTCGATTCCGGGGGTGACCTGTGGTGTAGTTGGTACTTGCCTCTGTTTCTTGCACTGATCTGGGGGCTAAAATATTGCTCCACTGCTGCCTTTCTTCGAGATTAGGCCTCCAGTAAGAGCTTAGTGAAGCTTCATTTTTATGTCCGGTTATGGACATGATTTCTCTAGCTTTGAGACCGGCTGAGTTGAGTAATGTAACAGCGGTTGCTCAAAGAGAATGATTTATGTATACTTTGCCTAAGCCCGCTTCTTTGCACAATCTTGGGAGCATGGAACTGAGGTGGTTCATACCCATGGGCTCAGTTGAGTACCAGTACTGCTTTTTGTCAAGCTGGTCTTGGATCAGTCACTTTGGGTGGCAGAAAAGGGCTGGTGCGTCAGGCGGCAGTTTTGACAAGTATTTCAAGAAACTTTTTATGGGGCACAGTGGGTTGACTGACTGTTCAAATAAGAAGCCCCTGGTGTTCTCTTTGTTAGCATCGCTGACTTTTTTATGATTTTTGATCTCCTCATTGAATGCTTTAGTTAGGTATTTTATTCCACTGGTTGTTGATTTTAGTTCGAACGAGTGCCTAGTGAAGGACCAAACTCCTTCATTACCCTGATGTGCCATTTGCAGCTGCACATCTAACCAAACCTTTTTTTACAAGGCCAGCTGCTGTGTTGGGGGACAGACAAGGTGAGTTTCTGAGAAATTTCAGCTCTTCGAGGGTGAGAGGTGGGTGGTGGGTAGCTCGATCTTTGCCCTCCCTTCGTTGTCTCTTCACGACACATTTGAAAACATTGTTGCTGGTAGTGAACTCTGGGTTTGTCATTAAATTAATGGCACGACTGGGGGGGGGTCATTTAAGTGCCTAAAAAGTCTGGAACGAAAGCTGATGTAGCTGCTTAGACAGTATTCATTGCCGTCTGTGTTTCGTATGGTACTGTAATATTTGTGCAATGTGTCATTTAAGTCGGTGACTGGGATTTCTTTAAGATTCACGCTTACAGCCTTTTCGGTACACCAGTTTAAAAAGACATTTACCGCCCATTTTGTTTGCGTTAGTGTGGTTGGCTCATTGCGTTCTATTTCAAGCTGTAATATTTCTTTGTCAGTAACGTTTGAATGTCTTACTGGTATTTTAGTGCTGCTATTTTTTTCTTTTTCAGTCGTCACCTGTATTGAAGAGGCTTCACCATGGGGGGGATACAGCGTGACTCTATGACCGTTTGACAGCTCCTGGGACATTTCTGTAGCTTCAGTTACTTCCATTAACCAGGTAGGTGAATTAGACTCATTGAATGAACTGAAAAGCTGCTCTAAGGTTTCCAGGGTATCGAGTTGGAATGATGTGTTCACGTCACTCATTTTTGAAGGTTTTTTTTTTTTATGCTGAAATGGATGTTGCGGTGCTGAGGTAAATTGCTTTGCAATATGGCCACCATTTGATTATGTTTGCTGTTGCCGTGGAATACTTAATAAGGTGAAAAGGTATGGTAGCTGTCTGGTACTTATTCCTGTGAGTGATGCTAGGATTTACTCACAGTGAAAACTACCTGTTAACCAATCAGGTTTCTTGATTTTTGAGCTCCATTGTATAATTGCTAAATGAGAATAGCCAGTAATGATGTGGATCATAAGGAATATTCACAATGTCTGGTCGATAACATATAAAGACTTGTGACACTCAGAATTTACAGTAAAAGTCTTGCTGCTGCTGCTGTTGATGCTGCGGCTGCTACTATTATTACCATTTATGTCCTGAAGGATAACTTGTAGTACTGGTGCTGCTGCTGTCTATGTGCTGCTGCTAGACTGGTCACGTATGACAGTGACAGATCAATGGTACCCATTGTATCCTGTGCCCCATTCCTGCAGTTTAAGTGGTAAGTTTATTTTTGAGTTTGCGCATGCGCGTCAAACTCTTTGGGAGAGTAGGCTTCGAGGGTTGTGACACTGTCCAGTGCAGAGTGCTCTGCATGGAGTTTGACAGCATCACACCAATCCTCAGTCAGGCTGGTCCTGACGTAGCTTTGCCTTCAGTGGTCTGCACTTGAAAAGAAAGTCGCACCAATAAGGAGCTGGCTTTTTCCTTTCTTCTGCAGGTCACCACAGAGCAAACAGCTGATTGTGTCATGATGTCTCCTGTAAGCGTGATCTGATTCCACTGGCTGGGAGGAGGCACTTTCCTGCCTGCCACCTCCACACTGCTGTGTTTTTCTGACATAGAGATGCCCACTCTCGGTGTCGGATGTGCCACACACACACACACACACACACACACACACACATAACCTCCGACCTCGGGGTGCCCAATGCCCGGGTCGGCATTTAATCCATTCTTTCCAACACTGAGATGCCCACTCCTGGTGTCGGATGCATCTCCCCCCCAACATAACCTCCTACCTCAGGGTGCCCAATCCCTGGGTCATCATTGAAGCCCCTAATACTCTGGTACACTGGGAGCCCACCCCAGTGTGCCAAAATCCATTTTTTCCCTGCAAAAAAACAGAAAACAAACCCATGACATATTTTGTTTTAAACCTGAAAAGACAGAAAACGGTCCCTCATACTTGCCGCTGGCCCCCTCCCACACCCTCCCTCTGAGTACCCAGCCTCCCTGCATCCCCCCTCATCCATACTTACCTCCAGAGGGTGGGAGCAGTGATCTTCAGTGGACCGGGGACACGTCTGTACTCCTCAAATGCTGACCGCAAACTGAAGAAATGCCGGTAAGTTCTATAATGGCAGTGAATGGGGGGTTTTCAATTTAGGTTGATATCTCAGCCATATTTGGGAGTTTTGGTCCCAAATTTTCAACATGGGGTTCTTGGGACCCCACCTCATGAACCCAGTCACTGTCATTTCATTTCTCAGTCCCGAAAGGTGATTTCTTGGTCAGTGTGCGGAATCACCTTTTGGGACCAATTAATGAAATGACAGTGCCACTGTTCATGAGGTGAGGTTCCAAAAAACCCTTCTTGAAAATTTGGTGAAAAAAGTCCCAAAAATGACTGCATTACAAGCATCTTTTGCGTAGTTTCTATGCACGCTTGTAACGTCATCAATTTTTAAGACTTTCACTTCATATTTCCAACATTGCCATTTTTTCGCACCCCCTTATGAACAGTACAACTGTCATTTTTTGTATCCTTCCCAAAATGTGTTTTTGCACCTGTGGCACAGAATGGCACAGTTGCTGTGCAAAATCAACATTCGGAACAGAGTAAGAAAATTCCAGTGCCACTGTTCATGAGGGGAGGTCCCAAAAGGCTGTGTTGAAAATTTGGAGAAAACATTCCAAAAAATTACTGCTTTACAAGCGTGCATTACGCAATTCCTACACACACTTGTAACTGCCACTTTTTCATATTTTCACTCCAGATTTTCAACACTGCCATTTCTTCATACCTCCTCATGAACAGTTCAGCTGTCATTTTTCACATCCTGCCCAAAATATGTTTTCGCGCCTGTGGTGCCGACTGGCACACTCGCTGTACGAAATCACCTTTTTGGATTGAGTAACAAAATGATACTGGCACTGTCATGAGGTGATGTCCCAAAAAGTCCATGTTGAAAATTTGAAGCAAAAATACCAACAAACACACAGGGCATTAGCGTTTCCAATCATAACGCCCACCCTTAAAATGCAAGACAGAGTATTTTGTTGCAATAATGTGCTATTGAAAGGGGGATGATTAATCTTTTGTTTTTTAAACATCAATTGTGTCTCTTTCCTTATAGACATTTCAAATACTCGAGAGTCTGGATTGTTTTATGGGAACTGATACTTTCCTTTTCCAGTGGTTCCAGGTAAGAGCATTTTTTCAAGTTTTTTTTTTAGGGAGGGTTCGAGTGAAGGTAAGTATTTTTGTTTGTTTTGCTGCCTCTGTTTCCTCTGTCGCATGTTAATCAAAACTATCGAACACTGTATTTTTGAACATCCGTGTTTCTGTGTTATTGCAGGTATTTGTTGAATCCGTCCATCATTCTGAATATGACTAAAGTCTGTTGTCAGTCACTGATGCTCTGGATTCTGGTTACTGCATACCAGTACTGGAAGGTAAGTCTTTTAAATTATTATGTGTTGTGGTGGTTTTCTTTTCTGAATAAGTACAGTTGAATGGATGGAGGATGTTATACTTAATGTTATCTGTTCTTGATTATATAATTTCAGATCATTCCCTGAAGCTTTATTCAGAGTGACTAGGATGATGATGTCTCTTCTGTGTGAAGGTGAGCAAAAGGTAGCAGCAGCAGCAGCAGCAATACAGTTCTGAGAAGGGAACAGTAACAGTCATGACAATAACATAAATTCTGGAGACATCGTATGTGAATATAATGGCACACAAAGGTGGTACAACACAAAATTGTTGTCTTAAGGCATCACCTTCCTCAACGAAGCAGCCCTCAGTCCTCAAGACTGGAGTTCTCATCTGATGGGTATTCATGTTCCAGAACTGAGTCATCAACATCGGTGTCAATAGTGTATGACTTCATCTTCCTGCCAACAGCACCATCTGTCTCTTCATCTTCCTCAAAGATCCACTGGCAAGAGGATGTGATAAGAACATGGATGTCATGGTCTTACATGGAATGTGTCCCTTATTCATTTTTATAAATTGAGAATTTCCACATTCTTCGGTTACAGGTTCGTACGCCGGTCACATACAATGGCATATGCAGCACTGAACACATGCTCAACACTGACACGGGGGGGGGGGCAGCTAAGGTATTTTATTGCCACGGATGTCAGTGCAGGCTACTCAGTTATCATGCTCGCCCAGCACAATAATGACTTGTCATCAATTGCAAGGTGTTTTTGTTCAGCTATGAAACAGTCAACCGAGTGAGATGCTGCTGAGTCTGGCCACCTCATCGTGCTCCTCCTCATTATGGTCTTCCATGGGTGCAGCTACAACCTCACTTAAAAGATCCCAAATGGGATTGATGCTTTTTGTTTTTTCTCTGCCTGTTGACATAGTCGTGGCATGTGAAGTTGATAGTGCTGTGGTGGTGTTAGCAACAGCACTCAGTGCCCTATGTGTCTTGAGCATTTGTTCCCCTCTAACCTTTCAGAGCAGAAGCTTGGTAAGGTTTTCTACCCTCTGAGACCCATCATCTAGTATAGACTCAAGGCCATGCTTATAATGTGGGTCAGGCATGGTGGCAATGCCAAAGTCATCAGACTGCAGAATTCCAACAATATGAGGGTTGGAGTCCAACAAGTTGAGCATGTGCTGCATCAAGGCCAAACTGTCACTGTCACCTCCTGCCTCAATCAGTTGCTGCACATTAACCAGTGTTCACCTCAGTATGCATTGCAAGGGGATGGACTGACTGATACTGGCAGTCTTCCCACTCACTGCCTGTGTTGCATATTCAAAGGAATGTAAAATCATTATCAGTCCATCCATTAAATGCCACTGTTCTGTAGTGAGAGCCATGGACACGCTAGCACTGTCACGACTGGTGTGTAGCAGCAGAAAATCCCACACAACTTTATACTGCTCATAGAACCGCTCCAACATGTACAGCATGCAGATCCATCTGGTCAACACATCCAACTTCTTGCAATGATGTGGCACATTGTTCTTTCTCTGAAACACTGATCATGGGCCTTCCCAGAATGGGTAAAGTGGGCACAGACACGGCGGGCCACCAACAAGATATCCTTCACATCTGAATGGCTAAGAAACTGCTGGACCAGGAGGCTGAGGCAGTGTGCCAGCTATGGTACCCTAAGAAACCCATCACTTATGCATTTTACAACATTGGAGCCATTGTAGATAGCGATGAAGCCAGCATTCATTGAGAGTGAGTGTAGCCACTCATCAATCTCACCCAGTAGTACTTCAAACATTTTCTCCCCTGTATGGGATCCAAGCATGCTTTTCATTGTGAGTGTCGCATGCTACCTAATATTGCTCATGTTGCTACCACCACATTCTGCCTTGCTGCACTGTCCACCACCATGCCCAGATTCCAGAAGACCACCCCAGATACCTGTGCCCAATGTACTATAATGCACATACAGGAGCTGCCAGCTATTCTCCCACTGGTCCACATATCCATGCTAAGATGGATGGATTGTGATGATGAATACTTAAGTGTGTGGAACACTGCCTCCTTTACTGTGGCATGCAGCTCAGGAACAGTACATTTAGAGAAGTATGTCCCTGATGGTACCTTCCACTATGGACATGCACGAGCAGCAAAAGTTCTTCATTCTCTACAAAGGAGAATGGGAGCAGGTAAAATGCGAATATTTCTGCAGCAACTGCACTAAGCTCCCATGCAGCACAATTATTCATAAGGTATTTGGTGTGCTGTTCAAACATGCTCACAAGGGTTGTCTGTAATTTTTGGGGTGTTGGGCTGTAAAACAGATGGCTGCATCGCGATGGCCCAGTAGGGGTTTTATTTGATTCAAGAGACATACATGGTGTTGCTGATAAAGGGACAGAAGTCATTTTAGGTGTCTTATGGCTTGGCAATGGTGTTACTGTGCACTGACTCTGAAGGGGGCTGCTGAAGATGCCACTGTTGTTATGCCCACTAGTCGTAGGAACCACCTCCACATCCTCACCCTCCACTACATACTCCACCTCAGTGGCACCGTGTAAAGATGATGAGGATGAAGGACCAGAACTACCTGCAACTGCTTTCTTCTGGTGTTTAAGCCATCGGAGAGGGTGCCGGTTCTTTAAATGCGCATGCTGACCATCAGTGCCTAGGTGGCTGCCCCTCTTCCCCCTACAGACCCGTACATGGCACAGCTGACATATTGCCACTGTTTCATCTTCTGGGTCCAGCACACAGAAGTCCCACACTAGAGATTTTGTAGCCCTTTTTTTCTCATGATGCCTGGACTGGGACAGCAGAGTTGAAGTATGGGGGAGGACTACTGTTTTTCTACTCTGACTCTCTCTCATCATATCAAGCATAGTGCGGGGGGGGGGACCTTCCTTGTGAAATTTGGTGGATAAATCAATGCTACACTTAAGAACCCTGAACTGTCACCACCTTTCTGTTTCTTCTTCTCCATTTCCCATATGAGATCCAACACCTCCTCATCATCATGATCTGAACCATCATCATCA
The DNA here is from genome assembly GCA_016271365.2 of Neoceratodus forsteri. Lineage (NCBI taxonomy): Eukaryota > Metazoa > Chordata > Ceratodontiformes > Ceratodontidae > Neoceratodus > Neoceratodus forsteri. The sequence goes on along the minus strand of CM057449.1, from coordinate 567,474,532 downwards.
TCATCTGTATGCCATCCACTGTCGATGTCCTCCTCATGCTGAACCTCAATCTCAACAGTTTGTGTGTCCATCTTCTCCACAGCAACGGTTGTCATGGTGGTGTGACCCACATTTTTGGGCATTCCAACATTCCTCTTTCCCACTGCCTCAACTGTATCGCAAGGAACATCGACAGCACCTCCAGCAGCAACAGATACAGGAACATACTCCACCTTATGTTTATCACACACTGCTTCTGGTGTAATTTTCAGGCTGTTTGCACTATTGCCACCTCCCACATCATCACCCTTACCCACTACCATGGCTGCCACAAAGGTTACCGAAAAAAATTTAGATGCAGGAAAGCCACTGGTAAAAACTCCAGCACCACTGCTAGCAGCACCCATTCCAGAGCAAATAGAACTTGTTGACAGCAACTCCACGTCAGAAGACAGTCCTTCTTTCCCCATTTCAGTCACAGCACTTTTCACAAACAATGCTAAAGTCTTACCTTCATGACTCCCTCCACTCCCTTTCTTGTTTCTCTTTGCTGGCACTCTTCTTTTCTTAATGTCTGGCAACACGGAAAACTGATACTTTTGGACACAATTTCTCACAGCACATGGGGGTACAACAACAGGTTGGGTAGGGTACCCGAGAGATCGGATGGTTTTGAAATCTTGTACTTTGCCAACAGGGCAGTACTACACCACAGGCTGGGAGGATATCACTGGTGTTCACAAACAGAGAAAACTTCAGTCAAATGCATGAAAGTTCAGTCTGGAAAACTGATATTTTTGGACCCTACTTCTCACAGCACATGGAGGTACAACAACAGGTCGGGTAGGGTACCTGAGTGATTAGATGGATTTCTAAACCTTGTACTTTGCCAATAGAGTAGTACTACACCACATGCTGGGAGGGATACCACTGGTGTTCTCAAACAAGTGAAAATTCAGTCAAATACAGGAAACTGCAGTCTGGAAAACTGATATTTTTGGACGCTATGTCTCACAGCACACAACGGGGGTACAACAACAGGTCGGGTAGGCTACCCGGGTGAATAGCTAGATTTCTAACACACAAGCTGGGTAGGATACCATACTGCTGCTATGCTGTTCAAAACATGTGTGTGGGGGGTGACAGCAACAAAGCATAGGATAGGCAGGTTTTCCTATTATTTTCAAAGCACAATGGATTAAAAGGAGGAAGGGGAGGGAGATTGTGAAACACAAGAGGTGGGGTAGGGGCAGGCCCTAGGGGTATTCAAATCAAAACACACACACACTCACACACTCAGCCAGACAGTCAGAATCAGCCACACACAGACTAAAAAACAAAAAAATAACCTAACACAGTAATCTAGCACACAAAAAAGCAAGTTTGAAAATGTTTAAACAGCAAATATTTAGGTTTGCCCTCCAAAATCTCTCCAGATTCAGTAGCTGATATGTCCTCTCTCCTCACTCTCTGAATACTGCACAGAGGAACATCTCCCTCAGCTTTCTATTGGCTGCTCAGCAACATGTGACCTCCAACCCCACAATACTTTGCAAACGTTGCCCGTTTGCAGTAAATTTCACCCACGAAGTCAGTACCGCAATGGGACTTCGCATTTTTGCCCTGACTTACAAAGGTCCCCCTTCCCCTGTGAAGTGGCCAAACTTCACAAAATACTGACTTCATGATATGGAATATTTAGCAAGGTTGTGCTGCTCTGAAAAATAATCTGCAGAGCAAATTTTTGTGACTTTGCACACCTCTAATGGTGGGTGCTGTGGGAGTAGGAGAAGTGCTAGAAAACAGCAACCACAACTTCATATAGTTTGAATTGGCCCTTAGGGCCGGCAACCCACAATCAAGAACTGAAGACCTTAACTTTAGAAGAATGGACTTTGATAGGTTGAGAGAACTGGTCAGGGATAAGTTAGTAGTGGTGGAGGACAGAATGGGGCGGAGGAGAGAGGGGGACAATAAAGGGAGCCATCCGTGAGGCATCAAATGCAAGCATTAGAACAGTATCTAAAATAAACAGGTTTGAGAGACCACCATGGTTTGCAGCTAGAAGGGTCAGGGAAGCAGTTATAGGTTCATAGATAGGGAATGAGTTATATTGCTTAGAAGCCTTGTTCAGACTCACCATATATCTTTGGAAATGTCTGGTTCTAATGTTTCCCATGAACATATCCAACAATGTTTTTAACAAATCCATTGTTCCACTTAGCACAACTGGTTCAGGTAAAGCATTCCATGTTGTCACTACTCTCTGGTTAAACCAGCTTCCTCTCCAACTGGTTTTGTAAAATTCTGCCTTGAGTTGCAAACAATGTGATCTACTGGGTCTATCACAAGATTTTTTACTTATACCTGAGGTTTCCCATGTGTCCTCATTGTGGAATGCCTTGCACACATAGCACAAGTCTTCTAATCTTCTGTAACTCAAAGAAAATAAGCCAAGTTCTGTTAGTCTATTTCCATATGTTTAATTTTTTTAGGTTTTTAATTCCTTTTGTAGCTTTGCATTGTACCCTTTTCATTATTTTAATACTTTGTACATTTTGTGGTGTACAGAAGGGAGAGCAGTACTCCAATATAGGCCTCACCAGTGTGGAATACAGCAGGACAATCACTTTAAAGTCCCTGCTCTTAAGATGTCTAAAAATACATCATATGATCTTATTACTTTTCTTAACAGCTTCTTTTGCATGGTTGTCAAAATTCAACATATTATTACTAATAATTTCTCCAAGGTCCCTTTCATTATCTGTACACTGCAGTATTTGATTATGTATTTTATATTCTGCCTTGATGTTACTATGGCCAAAAAGAAGGCCTTCTATAAATAAAAGGTAAAGCAGGGAGAGGCAGAATGGGATGATTATCTACAGAAAAATAGGGAGGCAAGGAGGGCTATCAGTGAGGCAAAGACAGACAAGGAGCTGTGTATCACGGAGAGGAGTCAAGAATGGAGAAAAATTTTTTTTAGATTTATCAGCGAAAAAAGGAAAAGGGGGCATCACATGGCTAGTTGGGGAAGTAGGGTGATAGAGGAGAATGAGCAAAAGGCCACCACCCGGAATGACTACTTTTGCTTAGCATTCACTAAGGAGGACTGTGGGTCCATACCAGAAAGTGACATACAAGTGGCTGCTAAGGAACTCCCAGAAATGAGGCAGCTATTACTTACTAGCAAGAGGGTCCTGAAAGGGCTGGCAGCCCTTGAGATAGATGAGGCCCCAGAATCTGATGGGTTGCATCTGAGGATACTTAGGGAATTAGCAGCAGAACTGGCTGAACCACTGGCTGGGCAGTTAAACAGCTTATTAGGTCTGGAGAAGTTCCAAGAGATTGAAGAATGGCAGATGTTGTACCATTTCATAATGGGGGGGGGATAGGGAGCAACCAGGGAACTACAGGCCTGTCAATCTGACCTCCATCATGGGGAAGCTGATGGAATCACTAATCAAAGAGGACCTTGTGGACTACATAGAGAGCAACGGGCTCCAGGATAGTAAACAACACGGTTTCACTGCAGAAAGGTCTTGTCAGACTAACTAGATTTTTTTCTTTAACTGGGTGACCAAGGAAGTAGACAAGGGCCACGTTGAGGATCTGCTGTACTTTGACTTCAGCAAGGCTTTTGATTTTGTACCATACAAAGGGTTTCTCAGAAAGATGGAAGACTTGGGTGCAGCTAAAACTATAGTGAACTGGGTGGGTAGTTGGTTAGAAGGGAGGCAGCAGAGGGTGGTGGTCAACGCAGTTAAAGCAGAGGAAAGGGCAGTTATGAGAGGGGTTCCACAGGGATCTGTCCTGTGTCTGGTCCTCTTCAACATGTTCATTAGTGACATTAGTGAGGGAATCCAGGGCAGGCTGTGTCTCTTTGCAGATAATAGAAAACTATGTGGGAGGGTGGATAGTGATAAGGGAATAAGGGATATGTAGGGGAACCTACAACAACTAGAGGGGTGGTCAAAGGTCTTGCAGTTTAAATTCAATGCCAAAAAGTGCAAGGTAATACACGTATGGAAAAGGAATCCCAGGATGGAGTACTGGGTGGGTGTGGTGAGACATAGCACTACAGAAGAGGAATAGGAGCTAGGAGTTATCATCAGTAACTCCCTTAAACAAATGAGCCAGTGCAACAAGGCTCATAGCAACGGTAACAGGATGCTGGGATGTATCAGGAGGGGTATTGATAGCAGAATGAAAGAGGCAATACTTCCCCTATATAGATCCTTGTGGGGCCCCACCTGGAGTACTGCATCCAGTTCTGGAGCCCTCACCTCAGAAAGGGCAGGGAAAAGTTAGAAACAGTGCAGTGCAGGATAACAAAAATGACTCAGGGCCAGTATTGCAGATCATATGAGGAGTGCCTCAAGGCACTAAATATGCACTCACTGGAAACTAGAAGGGAGAGAGGAGATATGGTACAGACCTTCAAGTTCCTTAATGGAATTAACAAGGTAAACTGTGGGAAATTATTTACCCTGAATACTAACTCGTGGTCACGTGGTCATGAGAGGAAATTACCAGGAGGGAGGTTCAGTATGGACGCGAGGAAATACTTCTTTATGGAAAGGGTGGTGGAACCTTGGAACAGTCTGTCAGCCTACGTGGTGAGTGGAAACATGTCAGGGGATTCAAACAGGCATGATACAGAATGAAGGGAATAGTGATCGCCTTGAGCAACAAGAACAAGGAGGAGAATGGGAATAGGATGGGGAGGATTAGAACGCTGGAGGAACAATAGGTTCCAGGGAAACGTTCAACAAAGAAAGTGCACACAAGATGGTGGTGCTCTTCGAAATAAAACCAACGACACAGTTCCAGAAAAATTCGGGCACTCACTAGCCATATAAAGACAACTCCACCAGTAGAAATATATTCACATCCTTTATTTAGACATGCAAAATGGACTGGCCACAAATTTTTATTTATTTATTGCAATTATTTCACCAGGAAAGGCACACTGAGCAACAAGATGCTTGTCTCTGGTGTGACCGGGGGAGGTACACATGGATATGATAAAATGCAGGTTATCAAGTAGTTTTTTGACATAGCATCGATGTGGTCAGAGAAGGAGAGATGGCTGTTGAGCCAGACCCCCAAGTAACGGAACGAGGAGACATCTTCAAGTTTTTGGCCATCCAGGGTGGCAAAGTAGGGAAGGGAAGGGAGTCTGGCCAGGAGTTGTCATATGCTGAAGGTCATAGTGACAGTTTTTTTTTTTGCATTTAGGGAGAGCTGGTGTAAGCTAAACCATTGCTGTATCTTGTTGAAGTCAGCTTGAGGTTTGATTGTACCACATCAGGGTGGAGCCGAGTAGTAGAGTACAGTATCATCTGCATACATGTGGATTGAGAATTAGAGCAGATGAGTGGCAGGTCATTTAGGAATATAGAAACATAATGGGACAAGAACCGACCCTGTGGGACCTGAGTATGGTGGGGGAAGGAGGGAAGGGGTGGAGATCACATTTGAGACTCTAACAGACTGAGTTCTATCAGAGAGGTACAAAGCCATGGTAAAGGCTTGATGCATTTCAGAAAAGCTGATTAACCACATACAATGTGGTTAATCAGCTTTTGAGAAAGGATCCAGTGGGATCTGAAATGCGTCAAGCGTTTACCACAGCTTTGTGGCTAGTCTGTTTTGCATGTCTAAATAAAGGATGTGAATATACTTCTACTGGTAGAGCTGTCTTTATATGGTTGGTGAGTGCCCACATTTCTCAGGTTCCAGGGATTATAAGGAGTATGGGCAGACTGGATGGACTTCTGGTCTTTTTCTGCTGTCATGGTCTATGTTTCTATGCTTCTGTTTCTAATGGAACCATTGGCTTATATTTTCATTCTTATTTTAGTTTCCATTTTCAGCATGCATTTCTAAACACATTTTTATTATATTTCAGCAATTTGTATTTTCATGCAGATTCAGTTAGAGGAGGGCTTAAACTGGAGGGCAGTTTTTATTTAAACAGCTGTTCCCCACTCCTGGCTTGCATCTTCCTCACATCACCGTCAGTCAGCTGTTCTTGACCTGCTTTCATATCACAGCTTGAAGAGGAAACCATCTCAAAAAGAAAATATATGACCTTGATTTTAAAGCCATGGTTATTCTTGCAATCATGGCATGCATATATCAGAGCACAGCCACATGCCCTGTAGTGGATTATCTGTTACAGATATATAGAATAAATAATGGGTAAGGGTGGTATACAAGGATGTATACCCCTCAAGGGGGCTAATTAGGGTTATAAGGCCATGAGCCCAAAGGGTGAGTGGTTTTATTGCCCTAATTAGCCCCTGAGATAGGCATAATTTCGAGTGTTCCACCCTTACCCATTGTTTGCTGAATATAATACATTAGGATGGTTATTGTTTTGTAATCATGTTATGGTGCCAGAAGGTCTCTTGCAACAAGGAGGGAATGGTGTGTAGTGAGTGCAGGTAGAAGTCTGGGAGATTTCTGGGTTTGGGAGGGTTTCGTATAAGCGTCTTTTTTTTCCAGGTTATTTTTGCAACTTGTTAATTGGTTTGTCTAGCCTCCTAATACTGTGTTAATTGTGTTATTTGTTGTGTCACACAGGGTTTGCTGCAGTGCAGGTGTACAATTTTTATTAGTGCAGTGTAGCGGGGTTGTTGTTCAGGAGACAATTAGCAGGCAGACATCAAGATCAGTGCATAAAAAATGCCAAGCTGGCATTTATCATTTTATTATTTGTAGCATAAAATGATAATTATTTAGAACAGAATATAAGAAAATTGTCATTAAGTCCATAACATCAATGCTGTCTAGGGTGTAGACACAAGCCTTCTAAACTTAAGGTCTTACACCTCTCACAGTCAGTTCTAGACTGACGCCTTATCTAAATTAAAGCCTCTAGTGGCAATCTTTTATCCTGTGTCCTAGTGACATCACTTCCTTGGGAAACACCCACATTATGTCTTTTAACTAAAACACATCTCTATGAGGCTCATATCCGCCTAAACATAAGAAAAGGGATATTTCCAAGCATTGGTTAATAGGAGTCCTAGCAACATTAACATAATATTCATTCTGGCCTGGCTACACAATTTTATAGCTATAGGGGAACTATTTCCCTAAGCTCCACCTCTAGCAGTGACCTCACTAACTGGGAGTTCCACAAAAATCAGACAGTCAGTGGGCTGCCAGCCCTATAACAGCACCGTATACAGCAAAGGGCTCCCCACAGGTAAAGAATGACTGTTTCCATAAGAGTTATCCTTAGAGCTTTATCTAGCTTTCTTGTGTTTTCTGACTTACAAACTGACACTCCTCCTGCACTAAACTCAGGTAAGCATCTTGTAAATTTCTTTGGTAAACAAGGCCCAAACATGTATTTTATTTTCTTTACTTAAAGCAATGTGTACCTTACTAGGAGTTTAGCTAAACACCACAGATAATCTTAATGGGGCCCCAGAGTCCTACTTTCATTGTAACTGTGTTATTATTGTTTGAGGTATTTGTCTGCTCTTTTAAACTTTTATTAGAGCAGATGAAACCCTATACCACACAGAATGGTGTATTTTAAAGTAAAGCAGCAACAAGTTGCTTAATTAACTGCTCTTATTTAGAGCTGAAGAAAACAGTTCTCGACATTTGCCTACAGTTGTAAAGTGCAGCCATCAGCTTTTACTTTTCATTTTGTCCTTTGCCAAGGGCAGTTTCTAGCAAACACAGGGAACAGAACACAAGGGGGACTGCTGTTCCTGTCCTGCACTTTTACTTTTTGTTTCTGTGCTTCCTAAACATTTTAGTGAGTCTTTGGGGGATCTAGAACAGACTCAGGGCACCCTTCCATGACAGGGGTCACCCGGTCACATGCAGGCATATACTTTAAATTGTTTGATTAGTGTAGGTTTATAGCTTTAATTAGTATAGGTATATAGCTGTAATTGTTTAATTAGTGCAGGTATATACACTGAATTGATAGATTAGTCACAGGTATACATAGAAATAAATGATGTCCTTTCCTATGGGGAAAGGCCCCATCCATGTATAATATATCTATTTATCTATCTCTCTCTCTATATATATATATATATATATATATATATATATATATATATATATATATATATATATATATATATATATATATATATATATATATATATATATATATATAATATATGCTCTAGTTGGTTCAAAGCAACAAAAGTTGAGAAATTAGGCATTACGGTTTCCCTAACACCCCACCCTCCCAATCCCGGCAGGACAGCAGGTGTGTGAGGTGTGCTTTGGGCTTCTCAAGCCTAATGCTCACCCCATTCAATATGTAAATAAGGTCAAATGTGTAGACTTTGAGACTGGGGTGAGCATTAGGTTTGAGAAGCCTAAGGCACATCCCACACCTGCTCTCCTGCCTGGTTTGAGAGGGTGGGGGTGTTAGGGAAACCCTAATGCCTCATTTCTCAACTTCTGTCACTTTGACCCTAACTGGAGCATTAACACAGTTTTTTGCAACTTATTTTCTTACTTTTTGAGATAGCATAATAGTATCCTTATTTTACTGTGGGAGCGCAGGGTCCATCCCTCCGTAGATGCATATATAAGCATGCAGCTGTGGAAGCACAGGGCCCTCTGGGCCCTGCACTTCCATTTCTAGAACAACAGTGACCAGATTGTCAACACAGCCATCTTGACCCCAAATTTTCAACATAGTCTTCTTATGACCCCACCTCATAAACCCCACAGGTGAACATTTTCAAATCCGTGCCAAAATTCCATTCCATGCCACAAATGTGAAAACACCTTTCAGACAGGATGTGAAAAATAACAGCTATACTGTTCATGAGGTTGTGTGAAAAAATGGCTATTCTGAAAATCTGGAGTCAAAATACTAAAAATTACCAAAGTTATGCAAATTCATAGAAATATTTCAATGAATGCATGTAACAAGGCCATTCTTAGTAATTTTGTGACCAAATTTTCTAAATGGCCTTTTTGGGAGCCCACCGCATGAACACTGGCAGTGAAATTTTATTTGGTCCCGAAAGGTGATTTTACACAGTGACTGCAAAATCACCTTCTAGGCCGGTTTAATGAAATGACAGTTGCAGTGTTCATGAGGTGGGGTCCCAAAGAGGCCATGTTGAAAATTTGATGCAAAAATTCAAAACAATGGTAAAGATATCAATATAAGTTCAAAATGCTATTGAAATACATTATAGAGCACTTTCCTTTACTCCTCAGTTCGCAGTTTGGCTTTGAAGAGTGCAGACATGTCTCTGGCCACAGAAGATGACAGCATACAACCTCTGGAGGTAAGTATACAGTTAAGGGGGGGTGTGGAGGTGGATGCTCAGTGGGAGGAATGGGAAGTGGGGAAGGGAACAGCGGTGACAATAAGGGACCATTTTCTTTATTTCAGGTTAAAGAAAAAGATGTCAGGGACAGTTTTCTTTTTTGCAGGTTTATATACAACTATAAATCTCTTTTGGGACACTGGGGTGGGCTCCCAAGTGCCCAACTGTGCTGGGGGGTTGAGAAGGATTCTGAATGCTGGGATCTGGCTATATGACAAGTTACAATTTGTCAATTCAATGGGGGTGGGGTACCAGCTGTTGACTGAGATCACTTTGCACAGAGCCCCCCTTTCTCATCACAATGAGTGTGGCTAGATATAGCTTGGTGGCTTTTTCTCTAAAAATGAAAATGAATGTCTCCTCCAGTTGTTTGACCAAGTTCCTCAGCCTTCTCATTTGAATATTCTCCATCATTTTTACATCGCCACACGCAGTGTTTTCTATAACAGCTGTGGTCTCCAAACAGGAGCTCTGCTTAGTCAAGTTCCCAGACCTAAAGAACATAGAGCCACATGTCTTTTTTTTTTTTTCATCATTTAAGAGTTTCTCACCTGCAGCCACTGTCCTGCCCATATCCAGCCACCGCTCCTCCACCACTAACCCCAAAGCTATCATGCCCAGCTGGCATATGCAGCTACACAATGACAAGAGAGGCTCCCCCTAAGCCTCCGTGCCCAGCGAGGATCCAGTACCGGCACACGCTCTCCAGGCATCGTTGGCTAGTGAAGCTGCGGCCATCAAGCTGCCACGGACTAGTGCTGCCATTTTCCCTGTTCTTTTCCCCGATGGGAGCACAGACATGCAATGATGTCTGTGCACTGGCATGCAGATGTCTGTTGTGCTCCCCCCAACTCGGCACCCATATGTCTTCAGTACCTCCGGGCATCCCCAGGGACCACCAGAGTGCGGTGTACATCCACCCCTTTCCCCAGGACTAGGAGAGCTGTCACCAGACTCTCAATCCTAGTCCTCCGCTGCTGACCCCTGACATCCCGGGCCCATTCCCAAACTTGGGTCACTGGCATGGAGCAAGGTGTGGTGTCCAGTGCCTCAACCCTCAGCGCCACCGGGCCGGGAGATCCACAGGTCTTGTTAGGGCTCTATCAGACCCAGAAAGTCTTGGTGGGCTTCCTCATTCCTCTCATCATCATTACAGTCTGCTACATTCTCCTAGTGAGGTTTGTGGGCAGCCTGAACACCTGTAACAAGAATCCCAAGAGAACATCTCAAGTCACAAAATCTGTAATGATCATGATCTTATCATTTTTTATTTGCTGGCTTCCATACCAAGTCCTTACTGTCTGGGGCATCTTCATAAAGTTCAGCATTATCCTTTTCACTGAGGCATACTACACTGCCCAAGCATACATCTTTCCAGTGACAATCTGTCTGACTCACACCAACAGCTGCCTTAACCCTGTTCTGTACTGTCTGATAAGACGAGAGTTTAGGGTAGTATCAAAAGAGTTCTTGTTTAAGGTGACTCCTTCATTTATGAGACTGGGTCCCACCTTAACTAATATTGCACCCCAAAAGAAAGACAAGGGGCATCTATCAATTCAACTGGCTAAACCAAATTTGGAACCACTGTGTAGCGCTTAAGTTTGTACTCTGGTACCCACAAGAGTTTATAATCGCTTCTTAAAACAGACAAGGCAGAAGACTGAAGTTTGAAAGCTGTGACAATGACTGAAATGAATCAATTTTGACAAAATGAACACAAACACGTATACAGTTTGAGAAATACAAAAACTCAGCATTCTGCCTTTTTAACTCTTTGAACAAGGCAGGTCTGCTGCCTGTGAAATGAAGAAAGCTACGCAGTACCTGGCTGATAATAACAGAACCATGGAGAGCTTTTACCAGCTGGCAATTTCAGGACCATGGGAGAGCTGACAGTTTCAGAGTACTGGTGAGCTGTGTTCTGAATGCTGACACAGGAATTGCCCCCCCCCCCGATATCGGCAAACATTATTAAAACAACAGGCTGGGGCAGCATCCGACACCGGGGGTGGGCATCCTGGTGTCAGATTATATAAATAAAAAAAACACAGGGAGGTAAGGGGACTGCCACTAGACACCAGGAAAGAACATTACAGCACAGGGGATGGCAGAGCATTCACAATAAAGGATCCTTTTCTGTGACTCATGATATGAAAAAGGATTCTTTTTAGGTATCACGCAGTCATGAAAAAGGATTTCTAATAGTAAATAAAACACACTTCTGGGGCATATCTCTGACATTGAAGTGCAGATTGCACCTAAGGGGGTCCCGATCAGTCAGCTAGGTGCAGTACTCTTTCTCTCTCTCTCTCTCTCTCTCTCTCTCCAGAATGTCATTTTTGTGGCTTTTGAGTTTTTTAGAGGGAAGAATGGAAAACAAGATGACGGCTCATGAAAAAGGATTTTTCACTCACAAAAAGGGATTTTAGTCTCATGAAAAAGTAATTGCTCTCACAAGAGCGATTCCTTTTTTGTAAGGTCAATCCTTGGTCAAACTTTATCCCTATAAAATCGACATGAGATTTCCCATTGTAAACAATGGGAAACTTAAACATGTAATAACTTTGCAACACATTAATATTTGTTCACTAAACTAAACATGGCAGTTCTGTTACCCAAGCTGGTTGTACCATAAAAAAATTACTTCAAAATTCCACACCATGAGGGGTGCTACCTGATGAACACTTATATTTTATGAACTTTGTTCCTGTTCACCACTGGGTGGGCTTGTTATTTGCTTCTCTTTGTGCTAGTAATGCTGAAGTGTAAAGCTAGGGACTCACTGGTTTTTCTAGAGTTGCCTTGCTGATTTCATCTTAAAGCCAGATATACCAAGCAGCTAATATAGATCAGACTTGTTTAATATGGTGGTATTGAGCTAATTGTGCTTGCAACTGAAGGCATTAGGTTAGCTGGGTCCTAGTGTGACCTCATTTTGGAATAGCCCTGTTTGCTTAGAGTGGAGCTCCTTTGTGTAAGTCACAACATATTCTCCCGCTGCATAGTAATGAGAGGCTTTGTTTTCTCCACAACATAGGCAGCTCCCCCAAGCTAGGCACTCGGGACAATCAAGCAACTGAAGCAACAAGCAGCTCACCTGAGTAGCTGAGGAAGCCAAATCTCCAGCCTGATAACTTTCGAAGTAAAGAGAGCCTCTTCTCTTCGTCTGGACGCCTGCAGAGGGGTGCTGTCAATTTAAGGATCCACCCCGTGACATCACATCCGGTTGCCCAGAACCCATCTCCCCACTTTCCCATTTGCAGGTTATACCTGCTGGCCACTAGAGGGACCTATGCTTCCTCACTACTTCCTATTCCTACCTGTACAGCACTACTTCCCTGGGATCTTGCTCACCCCAATGTATTGGCCCTGCCTCATGCTCTTCCTGTGCCTATCCCCACTAGCAGTGCACTTACCCATCTGCTAGTCCACACTGTACCCTGGCACTCCTCCCTCCCCTTGCTCCTGAACCTCCTCTCCTGCCCCTTGGGACCTCTGTGTGTCCCCGTCCTCCCTGCCCTCCCCATAGCTTTCTCTTCACCTCAGGCACATCTGGGTGTCTCCTTATTCTGCTTTCCTCCTGTACCTCCCTGCCCACCCCTGCTCCTTAACCTCCCTCCCCTCTCATGTCAATCGAGAAAACCTCTCACCATCTCCCAGCCAGGGTGTTAGTCATGCTACTACTCCTGTCAGGGAACATTCATCCAAACCCTGGCCGGTTCCCAGGAACTCCCAACTCGCACCACAGGCCTATGCATGGTCTCCCATGAATATCTGTAGCCTCCTAAAAGTTTGACTCACTACAATGCCTGGTCACATCAATTAACCCTGATGTCATCACCCTGGTTGAGACTTGGCTGTCAAAATCCTCCCCTGACTCCCTAGTCTCCCCTCCTGGTTTCACCCTCTTCCGGTCTGACCGTGTTGGGAGATGGGGTGGCGGCTGCACTATTTATGTCAAGGAATCTCTCCCCGTACTAGCCCTGCCTGCTCCCATCCTTGACTCTAGGGCCCAGGCGCTCACGCTGAAACTAACCCCTGACCCTTTAAAGGGACCCCTTTATCTGACTACTGCATACTGCCCCCAGGGACCAAATGCAGGCCATTGCCTCTTACAGAATACCTTACCTCTCTACCTCCTTCTGCTGATCAAATTTGGTGGGTGACTTAAATGTCAACTGGCTCAGCCCTCCTCCTCCCTACCTGAGACTCCTTTCTGCAATAGACCTAAGCAACTAGTTACCCACCCTACCAGAACTAACCCTAGAGAGGCTCCAGTACCCTGCTTGATGTGGTACTCACCAACCACCCTAATCGGATCCCCAATGTACAAGTCCTCCCAGACTCTCTCAGTGATCACTCCCCATTCTATTCCACTGGTCATCCTCAGTCCCTCAAACCATAGCACAGTCCACATGCGGCGGCGTCTAGCACCTGGTGGACTGATAAAATTAAGGAACTTCTGTCCCAAATTGACTGGTCTCCTATACTGGCAACTCCTGACATCGACACAGCTCTTCTTTACCCAAACTTTTAATAATGCCTGTGATATCTTTGCCCCAGTGTTGACCCACGTTCTGAAAGGAAGAATGCCCCTGGGTTACCCCAGCTTTGATCCACCAGCTCAAACATAGGGACAACCTATGGCACCATGCCATTGAGACTGGCCAGCCCAATGACAGGCGGTTATATGCTGCCGCCCGAAACAAGTGCACTCAGGCCATCAGAAAGGCCAAGTCTGAGCACTATCGGTCCTTCCTCACTGCCTCATGGGGGAATCCCAGAACCTTCTGGGATAACATTAAACAGTTAAATGGGAGTGCACACTCCCCCCCACCCACCCAGATCAACATTAATGGTGTGATCTCCTCAGACCCAGCCCTCATAGCCAACCACCTCAACACCTCATTCACTGACCTTAGCCCTATCCTCCTACAAATTTTTGACCCTCTCCCCAGCACCTGCAGTAAATCTTTCTCACCCTTATTTTCTCCTCCGCCGTGTTTCTGCTCAAGAACTTAGGGTCCACCTTGTCACTGCCCTCAAGAGTAATAGTACGGGCAGTGACACCCTGGATCCGTATCCTCGGCTGGTCTTAGACACAGTCCTTACCCGATCACATGCCTCATCAACCACTCTCTTTGCCTGGGGAAGGTTCCAACTGCCTGGAAAGTCGCCACTGTCACCCCTATCTTTAAAGGTGGTGATAGGACTGTGACTGGAACCTATCGACCGATCTCCATTCTCTCTCCTCTCTCCAAGGCCTTGGAAAAAGTGGTGGCCTCTCAAATCTCTGACTACCTCTCCATCTACAATGTCCTTTGTCCTGAGCAGCATGGCTTCCGAGCAGGCCACAGTACCAACACAGCCCTGCTAGAGTTCTTCAACTTTCTCCACTCCTCCTTAGACACTGGTTCTCTGGCTGGTGCTGTCTTCATTGACCTCTCGAAAGCTTTCAACACTGTCTCCCACCCCCTCCTTCTTGATGCCCTTAGTCTCTCTGGTTTTGTTGCTGGGCCTATCTCCTGGTGCACCAGTTATCTGTTTGACTGCTCACAGCGTGTAAAAATTAATGGGACCTACTCAGACATCTGTCCCATCTTTTCTGTGGTTCCCCAGGGCTCCATTCTGGGCCCCTTACTATTCTCCCTTTACCTTAACACCCTTCCACACTCTTGCTTGGGGAACATTCTATTGTACGCTGATGATGCAGTCATCTTTGCCTCAAGTCATAACCCTATTGCCCTCCAGGACTCGCTGCAGAAGTCCTTCACTGAAGCCGAGGGCTGGTTCAAGGAACATAGATTGGTGATAAATCTTAAAAAAACCAAAACCATGTTCTTCTCTCATCCCCAAAACAAGTCCTGCAACTTCAAACTCCTCATTCACTCTGGGTCCTCATTCCCACTCGAACAAGTTTGCTCCTATAAATACCTAGGGATCCATTTTGACCCTCCTCTCCTTCCATGGACACATCGCTGCCCTAGCCACTGCCACCAATATCCGATTGGGCATCTTACATCGGTATGAGAACACTGCCTCCCCGAGGTCTTTCAACTCGCAGTCACCTCCCATCCTGTCCCTAGTGGACTATGGACTGCCAGTGTATGGTGCTGCTGATCAGACCGCACTGCATAAAATTTGCACTACTCTGAATAAGGCCTGCAGGTTAATTACTGGAGCACCTAGGATGACACACACCTGTCTACTGTATGCTAAAGCGCTGGTACTTGATCTCAATGAGTGCCTCAAATATCTTACCTGTACCCTTACAAAAAAGACCCTCCTTGGGCTTTCCCCACCAGGATTGACCACCACCATACGCTGCTCTGTCCCACTAGTTCATACTGGACCTCTGGGAAAACCTCTTGTTATCCCTAGAGCTAGGACCTCTCACGGCCAAAGAGCCTTCAGCTTTAGGGCCCCCTCCTGGTTCAACACACTGCCCCCCTCCATCTCCGAAGCTCCAACTATATTGTGCTTCAAAACTTCCTTACGTAACCACCTTATTAACACCCCGATGCTGTAACTGCCGCTAGTCAAAGCCGTACTCAATACTTATGACAAAGCTTATTACTAAGCTGCTAAGGACAACATAACTCTGGTATTGTTGCATCCATCCTACCTGTACCAGCTTGTTTGTATCTATGTCTTAATTTACTGTTATACTTATGTGTTGTACTGCTATACTGTGTATTTTGGTTTGTCTTACTGTGACAAGGTACCTTTGTAAATGAGCCTATGGCTCAAAGGTTTTCCAAACTGCTGTTTAAATAAAAAAAAAATAAATAAAAAATAATGCAAGGTGATGAGGAAAAAACTGCAAAAAAGGTGACTTTTAAGATTTTAGCACTATCTGGATCTCAGAGTCTGTACATCTGACTGGAAAGAAACTTGCCACATCAAGAGATCGACCCCATAGGCAGTGCATACCAAATTTTGCTTTTTTCCATAGAAAATGCTTTCATTTATTTCCCTGTATACCTGTGACTAATCTATCAATTAAAAGTATACCTGTGACTCAAACACAAAGCCACAAGTGAAGGCGGCTCAGGTAAACCAAAAGGAGGAGCCAAAATAAGAAGGGAAAAGACTCAAGATGCACAGGCATTCAGCTACCAAATCCACTGCTGTACAACCCAAGTCTAGGGTACATTAAAAATTATGTTTATTTAAAGACAAAAGTAGCACCCCCTCACAAACACTGTGTCACAGTGTTTGTGAGGGGGGTGCTACTTTTATCTTTAAATAAACATATTTTTTAATGTACCTTAGAGCTGGGTTGTACAGCGGTGGAGTTTGTAGCTGAATGCCTGTGCATCTTCTACCTGTGACTACTCTATCAATTCAGAGTACATACCTGCACTAATTAAACACTTACAACTGTATACCTACATGAATTAAAGCTATAAACCTACACTAATCAAACAATTAACAGTATATACTGCAGTAATAAAAAGTATACACCTGCACTACATTAAACACTATGTGACACCACTAATAGCACAATTAAGTATATCTGTCCAGAACTCCAATACATTCTAATTCTGTCGGCAGTCTAAGGGATAACACAACATTAGGAAGCTAGCCAAACCATTTAACAAGCTGCAAACAAATCTGGAAAAAAGACACTTACACAAAACCCTCCCAAACCCAGAAATCCCCCAAACTCCTACCTGCACTCACAACACACCATTCCCTCCTTGCTTCTACAGAGCTTCAGGTGCCATAGCATGATCACAGATGTGAGCTACATAACAATAACCATCCTAATATATTATATTCAACAAACAATGGGTAAGGGTGGAACACTCGGCAACATACCCATCTCGACAGCAAATTAAGCCAATAAAGCCACTCGATTTTCAGGCTTATGGCCTTATAGTCCTAATTACATAGAAACATAGAATTTGATGGCAGATAAGGACTGCTTGGCCCACCTAGTCTGCCCCTTTCCCTACCTAACGGATAAGCTGCAGGTCCTAGTTAACCAACAGCCTACTTCCTCCTACCCCCTACTAGAACTGCCTTATGTCTGTCCCATGCATTCTTGAATTCCTCCCACTGTTTATGACTCTACGACCTCCTCAGGAAGGCTGTTCCATGCATCTACAACCCTCTCTGTGAAGAAATATGTCCTCGCATTACCTCTGAGCTGTCCCCCCTCTATCATCAAATTGTGCCCCCTCGTTCTTACACATCTCTTTTTCTGAAAGATGCTATCCTCTTGGACTTTGTTGATTCCCTTAAGATATTTAAAAGTTTACATCACGTCCCGCCCTCTCCCTCCTTTCCTCGAGGCTATACATCTTAAGCTCCTATAGGCTTTCTTCATATGTCTTCTGGTGCAGACCCTGCACCATTTTGGTTGCCCTCCTCTGGAGAGCCTTCACCCTGTATACGTCTTTGCGGAGATGGGGTCTCCAGAACTGTACACAGCACTCCAGATGTGGTCTTAACAACAGTCAGTGCATTGGGGCAGATGTTTGATGTCTTTGTAGAATATTTAAACTAGCAAATGGGGAGAAAGGTGCAGCACCCCTATACGTCGAATAGGAAGAACACCCCTCCCCCCTCAACTAGTGGTCAATCAGGAGTTCAGCATGTTTGCAGTTCATTTGCATCACCAGGTAAGGAAAAAGGTCCAGCTCCCCATATGACGCACAGGGGAAATGCCAGACCTCACCCAACAACTGACACACCGAAATCTGGCCAATGGAAAATCATGTACACAGATGCTTGCAGTCTGGGAAACAAGATTCCAGACCTGCAGGCAATAATGACAGAGGCTAAACTGGACATAGTAGCAATTAACGAGATGTGGTTTACCAGTAACCACACTTGGGAGACTTCAGTACCTGGCTATGTACTGTCTAAGAAGAGACTGAGGTACAAAAAGGGGGGGGGGGGTTGTTGGACTGGTCCTGTATGTCAATGAAAATATCAAAGCTACAGAAATTCAGAATACACATACGGAGCCAGAAGAACTGTGGGTCACTCTGGAAACAGGAAATGGGACAGCCATAAGAACTGGGGTTGTCTACAGGCTCCCAGACCAGGGGGACATAGACACATTACTGTTAGAAGATAAACAAAACATGACAGCTAAAGGGGAGGTTCTGATAATGAGAGACTTCAACATGCCAGATACAGATTGGTCAATACCAGCAGGAACATCTGCTAGAACTAGACACATGGTGGATTCCTTGCAGGGGGAGGACCTCAAACAACTGGTACAACAACCCACAAGAGACAGGGCTATCCTAGATCTAGTACTGACTAACAGGGAAAGGATCACAGATCTCCAGGTAGGTCACGTGGGGGCCAGTGACCATCACATGGTATGGTTCAGTTTGGCCACTACAACTAAATCATCCCATTCCAAGGCAAAAATATGGGACTTCAGAGGAGCTGACTTTGATAAGATGGCCAACAGAGTTCAGCTAGCCCTGGCAAAAAGAAATACAGGTGAGGGGGTACAGGCAAAGTGAGCAAGCATTAAGGATGCAATACTTGAAGCAACATCCCATTGTGTTAGAGCGAAAAGGAAGTGCAAAAGAAGAAGGAAACCACTTTGGTTCTCAAAAACAGTAGCAGAAAAGGTCAGAAAAGAGAACGCAGCGGGATGAAGATATGGAGACATACCAAACTTCCCTAAGGGAAGCAAGGAAGGCAGTAAGGCAGGCAAAGGCCTAAACTGAGGAAACACTAGCACAGACAGTAAAAGAAGGTGACAAGACTTTCTATAGATACATTAGTGAAAGGAGAAAGTCCAGAGTGGGTATTGCTAAGATCAAAGGAGATAAGGGTGTGTGTGAGGAGGAGGACCATGTAAAAGCATCTACTGTATCCTAAATAGATACTTCTGCTCAGTATTTACTGAAGAGAAGGTAGGGCAGGGCCCACAGCTCAGCACCATGGGCACAGGGGGGAGAGAGGTGAGCACTAGTCCCTTCGCAAAAGAAAGGGTCCTACAAGAGCTCGATAAGCTCAGGGTGGACAAGGCAATGGGACCTGATGGCATACATCCCAAGGTACTAAAGGAGCTAAGGGTGGAACTAGCAGAGCCATTTCAGAACTGTTTAGTGAGTCTCTGAGCACAGGAGAGGTCCCAGAAGACTGGAGAAGGGCTCATGTGATCCTGCTCCACAAGAGTGGTAGCAGGGAGGAGGCAGGGAACTACAGAGCAGTCAGTCTTACCTCAGTAGTGGGCAAGATTACGGAGGCACTCCTTAAGGAAAGGATAGTGCAACACCTGGAATCCATAGGAGCACAGGATCCAAGACAGCATGGGTTTACAAAAGGAATGTCCTGTCAAACTAATCTCATAGATTTCTTTGACTGGGTACCAAAGTGGTGGACCAAGGGGGAGCAGTTGATGTCACCTACCTTGACTTCAGCAAAGCTTTCGATACTGTTCCACATAGAAGATTGATTAATAAGCTGGGTAGGCTTGGGGTGGGTCAGAAGTTGGTCAACTGGGTGGCAAACTGGTTGATGGGCAGAAAACAGAGAGTGGTGGTAAGCGGTATACAGTCAGAAGAGATGCAAGTCACAAGTGGGGTACCTCAGGGATCAGTCCTGTTTAATATCTTCATCAGTGACATTGCAGATGGACTGGAGGGTAAGGTTTGTCTGTCTGCAGATGACACCAAGACCTGCAACAGAGTAGATGATCCAGATGGGGTGGGCAGAATGAGAAGAGATCTGGATAAACTAGCAAAATGGTCGGAAGTGTGGCAACTGGGGTTTAATGCAAAGAAGTTCAAAATCATGCACATAGGGAAGAGAAACCCTGAAGCCACCTATAGACTGGGAGGGGAGTTGCTGGAAGTCATAAGGGAAGAAAGAGACTTGGGCATCATCATCACCGATGACCTGAAATCATCCAAGCAGACCACTAAAGCAGTAGGTAAGGCTAGGGGGATGTTAGGGTGTATTAGTAGAGGTATCACAAGTCGAAAGTGGGAGGTAATAATCTCTCTTTACAAGACACTGGTTAGGCCCCATCTGGAGTACTGCATGCAGTACTCGAGGCCACACCTTCACAAGGACATTAACCAAACTGAGGCAGTCCAGAGAAGAGCAACCAAAATGGTGCAGGGACTGCATCTGTGAAAGCATATGAGGACAGATTAATGGAGCTCAATATGTATACCCTAGAGCAAAGGAGGAGAGAGGTGATATGATCAAACATTCAAACACCTTAAGGGCATTAACAAGGTGAAAGAGTCTGACATGTTTCAATATAAGAAAAATAGCAGGACTAGAGGACACAGCATGAGATTAGAGGGAGGTTGATTAAGGGGTAATGTGAGGAAGTTCTTTTTCACAGAAAGGGTGGTGGATGCATGCAACGGCCTACCTCAGGAAGTGGTGGATATGAATACAGTGCAGGGCTTCAAACAGGCATGAGATAGGCATAAGGGAGCAATACAGATGAGTATGAATAGATAGGCCATTGACAGAGCAGAGGCCGATGGCATATTTATAAGGTAGAAAAAGAAATGGGCAGACTGGATGGGCCTTGCGGTCCTTATCTGCCATCAACTTCTATGTTTCTATGTTTCTAAAAGAAGTGGGGGTCTCTTGGTATTCACCACAGGGCCCTATTGTGAAGTCGCCCAGCTACCAACGTCGAGGGTGACCACCCTCAGCTGGGTCCCTAACCAAAATGCCTCTGCTTCAAGTAGCTTCCTTTATATAGAGTGCATCAGCCTGCAATGAGATTAACTATGGTGTGGTTCCCAGCCAAGTGTACAGGTAACAGGTGGGGAGCGAGCTAAATGGGAGAGCCATACTACTCCCGGGGCTAATTAGCTGCTACACCCCTGCTCTTTCACATAGTTAAAAGGGCTTCTAGTGGGGTGCTGCTGCAAATGGCTGACAACATCAAAAAAAGAAAAGATCAATGCACCCCCCCCCCAAAAGGTAAAAACATTTGGGTAAATGTAACAGTGAATGTTAATCAGCCTGGATTGGCTACTTACTAATTTAACTTCAAATCCAAAGTTTGCTGTAGTGCCTGCTATGGAACCTGGATCAACAGCCCTCAGTCATTTGCTTAGCACTGGATCTTCAGTATAATAACTGTGCTGGCTTGCATGTAGTTGCTTGTCAGTGCCACTGTCTTCCTCTCCAGAAACAGATCTCTCCACACTGAGGTCTGCACCAGATCTGCCTGCTTCCTGCACAGTCCTCCCTTTTTAGGCACTGTTTACAGTCCTTTCCTATTGGTGCCTGGGGCTGTCACTCAGGGAACTCAACAACCCACAGGATAAAGAAATTGTGCCAGACATACTTTTTGCACCTTCCTCTCCCACAAGTCCCCTGGAAATCGAACTGTTGCTAGGGTGCTGAGCACAGGGGTTGTCCCACCCACAGAGGCCCATTACAGCATATAACCCATTAGCTAGCTAACTATTGTACCTGAGAAAAAAGCTCACTCCTGGGAATGATGCAGGTATTAAACACACTCACTATGGATATATTTGGTAACTGGCCCGCCCAGTGGTGCTGACTTGCAGTGTGCTGCACTAATATGTGGAATACCCAAGATCGAGTTCCATTCTCGACACCCATGCCCGGGACAGTGAGATGTAGGACATAATGTGGTGACATCTGACACTGACACTGGAGGGAGGGAGCAGGCTAACCCACCCCTGCAGTACCTCCTATGGTTTGAGTGGGGATCAGGTTAACATAACTGGCGACCAAATGTTTTCTCCCCACCACCAACAAATGATGGCACTATGATCTGTCCTTGTGACAGAATTGGGCTGTGGTAGGGTCTTTATAGAGGGAAAATCCACCCAGCAGTAAATGGTATCAAACCATCTTTCAGCCACCTGATGGTCACTGAATGCGCCAAAGTCCCTCCTCTCTGCCTTTACAAAATATTGGGTGTGTTTCCTTAAAGGGTTAGAAAAGCATGTGTTTCTGCCAGCTGGGGCCCCATCATGGGGTGGAGGTAAACTGTGGAGGTCAGTGAGGGTGAGGGGGATCTGGACAGTGGCACCGTTGAGTCAGGGGGTTAGCTGAGAAGTGAGAGTCATACTAAAGGCTATCGGCAGGTGTTGTGGGGACTGGGGATAAAGAAATAAAAAAGGAGAAAAAAACTTAATAGCCGTGCCTCAGTAAATGAGAAACACTTTACATTGGAAACAATTCAGGTATAACTCTCACTTATACAGTAAAACAGTATACAGTATAACTGCTGGTCTGTGCAAGTTCAGCACATTATAAATGAGCATTGGGGTATTGTTCAAACAGATCCTAAACTGAGGAAGGTTACAAAATATCCTTTGATGGTTTGCCAAAGGGTAAAAATCTAGTGGATATGATGTACTTTAACCTACAGACAACTACAGAAATATATACTGTGGTTGCCCCAACATAGGGACACCAATAAAGGTGGTGCTGCAAATACTGTAATGTGATCCAACCCTCAAAATCATTCATAAATCTGAAGACTGGAAGATTTACGAGATCATGAACTTCATCGGTTGTGATATCCAGTTTGTTGCATATCGACTTTCTTGTT
Organism: Neoceratodus forsteri; assembly: GCA_016271365.2. NCBI lineage: Eukaryota > Metazoa > Chordata > Ceratodontiformes > Ceratodontidae > Neoceratodus > Neoceratodus forsteri. The sequence goes on along the minus strand of CM057449.1, from coordinate 567,451,672 downwards.
CTTGCGGGTATTTTTATGGTAGTGTACTAGATGTATGTTTAAAGAAAGGGCCAGGGAGCATAAGCAGGTAGCATGCTAGAAAGATCAGCAGTATCTCTGCCCAGCATGTAAATGTTTCCCCAGATCCCACAGTGTTGTATTTGGTGGCCGAAAATAAGTATGTTAAACACATCAGGGTCTTGGTAGAAAGAAAAACATGAACCACTGAATTTTAGGCCTTCTCTGTTTACTTCCATACAGCACAGACATAAGGGGAAAACTGTTCTCAACACACACAAGAAGATTCACAGGCTCACAGGAAGTATATTTCTTAAAGCTGTACTGTCTAACATTTCTTAAAGCTGCACTGCATATAACATATAGTACATAAACCACACTTTATTGGGAAAAACATGTTGTGCAAGGTAGGAGGAATGCGGATCTTGATCTTTTACTAGACAGATGAGAAAGGTTCTAGATTCACATGCTGGGGATTGGAATGGCCTTGTTCAAATGATTAATTAGAATTAGCCCTTTTCTAAGAAGTCCTTTTTCATAGAACCAACAACAGCTCTCCAAAATAATGAATACTATTTTTAATGAGTAATGCTGTAACTGAAGTAATATTGCACATTATTAATGTTCTTGTTTTTATTTCAGCTCCTGTGTGCAGTGGTTTTGTGGTATGATGGCCAGTGGTTATCCATATCATAGGACAAGACAGAACCATGCAGTCTGCTTTGAGTGCAGTTTGCATCACGCTTCTATACTACATTGTTGATCATACTGCACCAAACTTTGTTTTTAATTTTTCTGTATTGCCATTTGCACTTTGCACTTATTTTATACTTCAGCACATTCTTTGCACTTTGTCATGTTATGGCCCAGCCTCCCTGCTCTAAATGGCTTCTATATCTTTAAAGGTTAGATATTTAAACAGATAGCCCAAAGGTGGCACCTATCCCTTTAGAAAATATAGGGTTTACGTCAAAACATTAGGACATACTGCATTGCAGGCATCTGTGTCTGTTTATTTACGTAAATTAAATAAACACATTTGCATTTATTTTAGACTTTTAGCCTTTTTCAAGTGGATAGCATGTGCTACCCCCTAATCTTTTGTACTATAGAAAAACTTGCACTGGGTTTGGTGATGACACTGACAACATGGCAAGCCAAAGGTAAAACAATTTTATTTGTAGGGCGCAATCTTGGAGGCTACCTAACAATAGTTAATACAAAACATAATAAAAACAACATAAATAATACAATAACAATGCTAAGTATAAATATAGCAATTTAAAATAGATTATAAAAGTGGTTCAGAATATCACAGCAGGGACTAGCACAGGATGTGCTCAAAAAACTGGAAAAGCCAGGGCAGAGGTGGGCCTTCAGCCTCCGCTTGAACACCTCAACTGAGGGAGCCTCCGGGACAGAAGGTGGTAATGAGTTCCAGAGGGTCGGCCCAGAGACATTAAATGCACAATCTCCTGAGGTTTTGAGCCGAACCCTGGGAATGTCCAGGAGGCCCCTCGAAGAGGAGCGGAGGGAGCGAGTAGAGGTCACCGGTGTCAGGAGCTCTGACAGGTAACCAGGACTCAATCCATATAGAGCCTTGAAGGTGAGAAGACCCAACTTGAAAAGGACCCTCCACCTGACCAGCAGCCAGTGCAGAGCCCGCAGGACCGGAGTCACATAACTGGATCTCGAATGGCTTGTCAGTAACCGGGCTGCCAAGTTCTGCACTAGCTGAAGTCTGCGGAGGGTGTCTCCCATGACCCCGAAGTATAGAGTTGTAGTAGTCCAGTCTGGAGGTCACAAAAGCATGCACTAGCGTCAGGAGGTCCTTGGATGGAATGAGGGGATTAATCCAGGCAATGTTCCATAGATGATAGATACCATTACTGACAACAGATGACACCTGATCTTCTAAAGTCAATCTGTTATCAAGGATCACGCCCAGATTTCACACCCTCGGTGCAGCCACCAATGGAGCAGAGCCCAGGAAAAGCCTTGAGTCAGCCCCAGGTGGCAGCCCATCATGTCTGCGACCAGGCAGAAGCCATCCAGTCATTGATTTTAGCCAGGCAGGTTGTTAAGCATCAACTGCTCCTGATGTTCGAGGGCAAAAGACAAGTACTGCTGGGTACCATCTACATAACAGCGAAACTCAACACTATACTGTCAAATGACCTCGCCCAGGGGCAGCATGTACACTGCGAACAGCATCAGCAACAAGATCGAGCCCTGTGGCACTCCACAAGACAGGGGCATTGGGAGGAGGAGAAATTCCCATCACTACCCGCTGTACCCTGTTTGTGAGATAAGACTCAAGCCACCTGATGACAGTGCGGTGAGTCCACAAAACTCACAGAGCTGATCAGAAGCACAATGTGGTCCACAGTGTGAATGCTGAGGAGAGATCAAGGAGAACAAGAACTGACTTGTCTCCTCTATCTCTAGCCCTGAGCAGGTCATTATGCACCTCACTAGAGCTGTTTCTGTGCTGTGTCTATCCTGAAAATATGACTGAAATGGCCTCATAAATATCCGAGGACACCAGGCAATCCTCGAGCTGATGTGCCACTAACTTCTCAACAAACTTGCCCAGAAAGGGCAGGTTGGAGATAGGATAATTCATCAGGACATCAGAGTCAAGGAAGATTTCTTAAAGAGGGGCCTCACCAGTTGTTCTTTCAAAGCCACAGGGAGGACCCCCTCCACCATAGAACACCTGGCAATCCTGATGAACACTGGACCAACAGCCTCGACACATCCCATTAAGAAACGCATCGGGGCTGGGTCCAGCTCACAAGAGGTGTGCTTCAGCTCTAAGATCACCCTAGTTACTTCACATACCTACACTAGCCTAAACTCTTCCCAGATAGGTGAAGTGCCTCCGAGACCCTCAGCCCAACCACTGCGAGGTGGATGCCTCCCTGGCTGGATCCCCAACTGGATGGCCAACACTCTATCAAAGAAAAACAGAGCAAACTCCTCACACAAGGTGGATGACAGTGCTTTTCTCAGCTGCACACAGGCGGGATGCAGAAGTCTGTCTACAGTCCAAAATAGATGAGGTGGTCTGTTTTCCCTGCAGCAATTTCCCTGGACAGGAATTCTGCCTTCTTACAGGAAATTACCCCCGGTACTCCACATAGTGGGCACGTAGGGCTAGCCTATTGGCCTCCAGCTGGGTCTTCTGCCAGCAATGCTCCAACCTCTGAACCTTGATCTTCATCACCTTGAGGTCCCCATCAAACCACAGGGACCTCGAGTGAGAAGATCTGGGTCATATACGACCTGGTGCGAGAGCATCCAGATCTTCAGAGACCACCCTGTTATAAGTGGCCACCACCTCTCTGGAACCCATCGCACATGCCGCGTCAACCCGAGATAGGTCAGCTACCACCAACAGTCCCTCAGGGTGCATGCCCCTTAAAGGCAGAAGCTGACCATCTCCACAGGGGGGAGGGGCTACTGGGAGGGACCCCAAATGTGAACTCCATGGTACAATTGTCAGACCAAACAACCTGATCGATCTTGAAGTTATCGACCTCAAGACCCAGCTGGAACACCAGATCAAGTGTGTGACATGCTGGTGGGTTGCAGAAGCAACCGCTCAGACAGGCCCAGTGACTGCATCAACTGGAGAGGTCATAACCGAAATGCGAGGATTCGTTTTGATCCAAGCATTGAAGTTCCCAGGATTAAACTCCTGGGAGACTCCAATACCTGGTCGACAACAAAGTCTGCCATCTCCTGCAGGAAATCTCCCCCCTCCCCAGGAGGGCGGTAAAGGAGGAGAATCCTGCAACATGCACCTGCTCCCCCATACAGAGCAATGTACTCAAAAGATCGGGTGCCACCAACTGGGTGCACCTTGAAGCCCAGGCTGGCTCGAAAAACAATGGCCACACCCCCTCCTCTGTGATCCTTCCTTGGGCAATGCACTACAGAGTACCCAGTAGGGATGGTGGCCACAAGAACTGGGCCAGCATCATCACTTGAGCCAGATCTCTAAAGAGGCAAGCCAGGTCGACGCAGAAATCAAGTCCACAAAATAGTGGTCTTGTTCCTTATCGACCTGGCATTGCAAAGCACCGCCTGAAGACGATGAGAAGATGTGGCAGGACCTCTAGCTGCCTGCCAACTTGGTCCGTGGGAACCAAACACATCTGGCCTCTACCTCGGCTCCGTTACACCCAGGGCATTTCCTGGACCGACAACCTCGATTCAGCTCACTACCTCTTCCTCAACTGCCCTCAGCTCCCTGCAGTTCCTTCCGCCTCCATACCTTCTGACCTCCCTGCAGCGCCTGGCTACAGTGGCAGAAACAGGGAGGTCAGTAAAGGGGCAAAGGTCGTGGAGCCAAGTGGCAGCATAGGTAATTCTAGCAGGAAAGCAGCACCAACACATCTTGCCTGGCTATTCTAGTCCCCAACGGAATTCTGGAAATAAAAAATTAAAAACACACCCCACTATCACAACCACCCCCCAATCACTTATTCAAAACAAAACCCTTAAACTTAAGTTACCCCACTAACAGAAATTAAACTTATACATATTAGGCATACACAGCCTATAGACCACCCAAAAACAATTGCCCCTCCCCCACTCTACTAATACAAATTCTCTTTTATCCACACATTCCAATCAACAACCCACCACCACCCAAATACAATAAAATGAATAAATAAATCAGAGGGTCCATAAGGGGGAAAACCAGTGAGAATGAGCTGCAGCAAGAAGCAAAACAGAAAATTCCAAATCAGGAAATTAAAATCAAACTCAAAGTCCAAATTGCAAAACTGGAAGTGTCTCAAGGAGCAGTCCAAACAGTTAGGTGCTCTCACCACCAAAGTTCGACTAATGATTTTACCATGACACGACCAGTTCAAAAACAGCTTTTCAGTTTTAGGAAGTCCCTCCACCGGCACTGGGTCGAAAATGGCTCAGCTCTCACCAAAGCAGCACGACTGCACAAGTTTTAAAAATATGGGCACTCACCCAGTCAGCAGAAAAAGTCCAGTAAAAGAAAACCGGGGACAAGCTCTCACCACGTCCATCCAGGAAATATCATTTGCCTCCTACACCCAACAGTTCCTGTGGGAGTATTGTTGGGAAGCCACCTGAAAGTTGACAGTTGGAGCCAGAAACATAAAATCCTCTGGGGAACGGAATACTCTACCCCAGCAAATGATCTTCAAAGTGGGCCACCTCGCTAAGGCCCAAGAACCGCAGCTCAGGTCTACACCAAGCAAGTTGGGAGACAGGCAGGGTTCTGCTGGAGGCAGTGGAGCTCCCACCTCCTGCCATACCAGTTACCCCCACCGCTCAATTGCCAATGGATCCCGCAAGCTCCAAATTCAACTCCTAGGCGGCCCCCACAATGGACAACCTGAACCCATTTCAGCCAAAGTCCAGCAGATGGAAATCGATACCAGTGGCATAATCCGGTTACCTCAACACCTGCTCAGCATCCTCATGAACTTCAGGTGATTGCCAAAGTTCTTGTAGAGGCGTCTCCAAATGTTAAAACCAACATGAAAAATGCTGCCACACACACTTCAGGGTTGAACCTTGACTTCTCCTGGTAAAACAAATGGCACGGCGGTGCTTTCACTTTCCATGGTGACCATGTGACTTCTATCTTAAAGCTCGCTTGGGAGCCCCTCGCCCTATCCACTGGATGGAAGGAGGGACTTCACATGGGGAGAAATTGTTGCTCCTATGTGTATGATGCTAGCAGCATGCCTTCCGACCTTGAAGTCACTGAAAGTACTGCTCTTTAATTGTGTTATTATTATTATTATTATTATTACTATTAATAAAAACTTTGAGACTACCATTGAGCACAAGTGCTTATTTACAAAGGTTTCACATTAAATACATAGTAACAAAAAGCATTATAAGTATAATAAGCAGTTCCATCAGAAATGCAGTCAAGTCAGGCTCAAAGTATTTAAGGCAGAACAATAACATACAATTTGAAAAACCCATCAGTACAGACTGATGTATAAAGACGTCACAGGTTACGATAAAGAGAGAAACCAAATAAAACTGTTTAATGGTTACAACTGCATTGGACTGCAAAGATCTCTTAAACTGATTAAACTTGAGGAGAGTCAGCAGTGTATCAGGCAATTAATTTTTTTTCCACAGAGGTTTTCTGCTTCCTGGCAAGCTGGGCGCTACATCAGCCTGTCCCATTGTCACCAGCTGTTCTGATCCCCTTCCATCTCCAGTGACCGAGCAACCCATTAGTGCTCTTGGGAGGGCTTCATTAGCCCAGCCTCCATATTTTTCTACGCTTTTCTCCCCTGGGGTCCGCAGAGATATGCAATGAATGCAATGTCTGAGCTTCACCTCTGCACAGCCAGCCCCAGCGCCCTGAAAGTGAATTTCCCTTCCCTTATGTGATGACATGCATGTGCTGCCACCCAGCCATCGCTGAGTGGCAGTCAAGCAACGTGCCACACAAGCCCCCCTCCCCGAGGAAGGAGAGCTGTCTTGGGACATTCAATCCTTTCTCTACCCGCCTGCCCCCAAGCAATATAAGTCCATTCCCGACCCCGGATCACCAGCGTGACAGGAGGCAAGGCACCCAGCACCTCAGTCTTCCATGCCACTGGACTGGATAGGCAATTTGTTTAACCAGTTAATGGCCCTGACAGCAAATGACAACTTGCCCAGTGGAGTACGCCTGAAAGGAGACTTAAGAGCATTCCTGGCCATGTGCCTGGTGCTGTCTTGGTTGGAGATACCGTGGAAGCAATTTGTTTAAAGCAGGGATGTTACCTTACCACTGTCTTCTAGGTGTGTGAATTCCCCACCTAATATGCCGAGTTGAACCACTGTTTAACTGAATGGGGATCCTGCCACAGGGGACAAACCACAAGGATAGGAGGTCAGTGGGGATGTAAATGGGAGGCCATAGCACCAGTAGGTGGGCAAGAGGAAATTCCGAAGTGATAGACCAAGAAGAGGAGAGTATGTCAGCAAGGGCAGGGGGAAATAAAATGACAAAAATAGACTGGAATACAATGATAGAAAATCATGTCATATGTCATACATATACATAGATACATAGACAGTGTCGGCAGATAAGGGCCTATGGCCCACCCAGTCTGCCCATTTGAGCTTGTAAGTTCAGTTTGTTTTCCTAGGAGTCTGTTGCACCTTACCCCTGACCTCCAGAATTCCTTTATGTCTATCCCATGCATTCTTAAATCCCGTGATTGTTTCAGCCCCCACCACTTCCTCTGGCAGGGTGTTCCACTTGTCCACCACCCGTTCTGTGAAGAAATTCTTCTCATGTTTCCTCTGAATCGTCCTCCCTCCAACTTCATCCCATGCCCTCTAGTCCTGGAACATCTTTTTCACTTAAAATAGTGTTTTCCTGCACCCTGTTCCTCCCTGTAAGATACTTGTATGTCTCTATCATATCCCTCTCTCCTCCTCTCCTCCAGGGAGTACATGTTCAGTTCCTTCAACCTGTCTTCATAGGACTTGTGATGCAAAGCATGCACCATCTTTTGTTGCCCTCCTCTGAACCTTCTCTACCCTGTCTATGTCCTTACATAGGTATGGTCTCCAGAACTGTACACTGGCTCCAGGTGGGGCCTCACTAGTGTCTTGTATAGCGGAATTATGACCTCCCTTTTCCTGCTGGTGATGCCCCTGCCTATACATCCCAGCATCCTATTTGCTTTACCTGCTGCCTTGTCACACTGTTTCCCTACCTTGAGGTCATCAGAGATGATAACCCCAAGATCCCTTTCCTGCTTGGTGCATGCTATATCCTCACCCCCCAACTGATATATTGTGCCAGGGTTTTTGTGCCCCATATGCATTATCTTGCACTTCTTTGCATTGAATTTCAACTGCCAAACCCCTGACCATTCTTCAAGTTTCTGCAGGTCGCTTCTCATTCTATCTACACCCTCTGGTGTGTCTACTCTGTTACAGAGCTTTGTGTCATCAGCGAACAGGAAATTCTGCCTTCTAGGTCCTGCGCCATGTCACTGATGAAGATGTTGAATAGGACCGGTCCCAGCACTGATCCCTGTGGTACCCCACTGGTCACTCTTCCATCTGTGGAGTGACAGCCATTTACCACCACCCTCTGTGTCCTGCCACCCAGCCAGTTACCTACCCACCACACTACTGTCCTGCCCACACCCTATATTCCCCAGTTTGTGTAATAGTCTTCTATGTGGCACAGTGTCAAAGGCCTTGCTGAAGTCCAGATAGGCCATGTCCACTGCCCTCCCCTGATCCACCTCCCTAGTCACCCAGTCAAAAAATTCAATGAGGTTGGTCTGACATGACCTCCCTGGTGAAACCATGCTGCCTTGGGTCCTGTAGTCCATTGACAACCAGATGTTCCACCAATCTCTCTCAGTAGTGCTTCCATGATCTTCCCACTACCGAGGTGAGGCTGACTGGTCTGTAGTTCCCTGCTTCCTCTTTGTTCCCACTTTTGTATAAGGACTACATCTGCTGTCCTCCAGTCTTTGGGTACCTCCCCTGTTTCCAGTGATCGGCTAAACAGGACAGCCAGAGGTTCAGCCACCACCTCTCTTAGTTCTTTAAGGACCCTGGGGTGCACCCCATCTGGCCCCATTGCTTTATCAACTCTTATTACTTCCAGTTCCTTCAGGACCATTTCTCGTGTAAAGGGACTTGTGTCCATTTCTGCACCATTCTCACCCCTTGTACTCCCTTCAGACCCATTACCCTCCTCTTCCTCAGTAAAGACTGAGCAGAAATACCTGTTCAGTATGTCAGCTTTACTGTTGTCATCCTCCACGCGCCCCCATCCTCCCCTTCAGTCTCACTATCCTCCCTTGTCTTTCTTTTTTCACTTATGTACCTGTAAAGGTTTTGTCCCTCTACCCACTGATTTTGCAATGTGCTCTTCTGTCTGAGCTTTGGCTTCCTTACTGACCTCCCTGCCTCCCTTGCTTCTCCTATATTTGTATATATATTGTATATAGTTGGGTATGTGGTCTCCATACAAATGCACGTTGCATCATTCTTGAGTTATTTTGAGTTTTGACTGTAGTCCACAAAAGTAATTGCGAGGCACTGTTGACACAAGTCAGTATTATGTCCAGACCAGCATACTCTTGTCCATAGGGATTTCCCAGTAAACTGGATGTAGAACGTAATAAAGAAAGAGCTAAGATGGGATTAGAACCAGAGGCCTAGCACTGTAGAGGCATGAGCTCAATTAAACAGCACACAAAGAACCTCAATTAGCCAAAATGCAGTATCTTTACTAAACTGTACATATAGTACTTACGTACAGGACCTGCTGTTGTAGCCTCTTACCAGCAGAGGGAACCCAAAGAGCAGCTAAATAGCTATTTTCACAAGCCTGCCTGCTGATGCATATACCTGTCGGCCTCTTGTAAATGCTTTATACCTTTATGTTGTTCATTTGAGACACTATATTGCCATTTCACACATATGCAAAATTAAGCCCACATGCAACAGCACAATTTGATTAGATCTGGTGGAAAGATTCCTAATTCCTGGTATTTCTGCCTATGCCATCATATATCTGGAGATAATATTGCCAGAAATCTTGAAAAGCTGCATGTTTTCAATGTTAGCTACTTGAAGAAAACAAAATGCGTGGATACCAGAGAAGCCATAAAGAAGAAAAAGTAAGTGCCTAGTTTTCTTTTGTGCATTTTATAGTTTCTGCCACTAGTTTCCATCACACAGATGAGAAGGTATTGGAGCCATAGAAGACACAACACTAAAGGGGTCGACAGGTGGAATTTATTTGAGTATTGAAAACTGGTAACATGAAAAGTCACACTGAGCCAAAGCTTGTTTCCAGGTGTGACCTGATGGAAGGGGAAATAGGGACACAAAATATATAACATAGAGCCAAAATATACAAAGTATGCTCATTATAAAAATGCAAGGTGCAGCAAAAATACAGTATTTAAACAATAAATACAGCACAATACAGTAAACAGTTTCAAAAAATAAAGCACAGGTACAGTAACACTAAGGCTAAGTACATGAGAGTAGCACAGCAAAATTAACAATGGGCAGGGCAGGAGCAGGAGGAGGCAGCAAGCAGTTTGAGCCGGCATTTAAGGGAGAAAAAAGAGATGCCAGGAGAAAGCAGATTTCTCAGTAGCAGAGTTGGACTGTGAAATAAGGAAAGTATGAAAGTCGCAAGAGTGAAGAGAATAAGAGGCAGAGGGAATAGGGGAGAGGAGAGAGGAGAGATAGGAGGGTAGGGAGTCAAACCAGTACTTAGAAACCAGGGACGTACAGTCCTTCAGGCAATGGTAGGAAAGTGGAGCATTAGAAAGGGAAGTGTAAAGGGTGCGATGATGAGTACGAGGAGGAGCATTACCAGCAAAAGAGCAGAACACATTGCAGAGGGTGTCCAGCCTGGCAAAGGAGGACAGAAAGGGTCCATAAACCACATTTGCATAGTCAAACATTGGGAGCACCATCTTAGTGATCAGCTGTTGTCAGACTAAGAATGAAAGACAATTCTGTCATGGTAGAGGGCATGAAGCTTGGGGCAGAGCCTGCTGTGGATGGTATCAGTATGGACAGAGACATTGAGCCTACTATCCAACCACACACCAAGATATTTGAAATGGGACACTCTCAAGGGGACTGCCATACTGGGTGTAGAAAACAGGAGGGACAGAGTGCCTGACAAGTTTTTGACTGGTGCCAAAGGTCATACGAACATACAAATCTGCCAGCAGAAACAGGCCTCATGGTCTATCAAGTCTGTTCAAGTGTGCAGCTAGCACCCCTGGATTGCAGCTGCCCTACCCCTCCCCTCACCTCCAGGAAGTTCTCAGCACTCCTTACCTAGACTCTCCCTGTGCCCTGTCCCATGCCCTTTAAAACTTCCCATTGTCTTACATGAAATCACCCCCTCTGGTAGGGCATTCCATTCTGACACCACCCTCTCCATGAAGTAATGTCTCCTCGTCTCTCTCTCCTAAATCTGCCCCCCTCCAATCTTAACCCATGCCCTTTCGTGTCCTTGTTGATCCCCTTCAAGTACTTGAACATTTCAATCATATCCCCCCTATCCTTCCTCTCTTCCAGGGTGTACAAACTCAGATCCCTCAGCCTGTCCTCGTAGGTTTTTCCTTCCATCCCTCATATCATGTTTGTCACCCTTCACTGCACCCCCTCTAGCAGGCTAATATACTTCTTCAGATACAGACGCCAGAACTGCAAGCAGTACTCCAAGTGCAGCCTGACCAAGGACCTGTACAGGGGCAGGATCATGTCCCTATGCCTGGACGAGAATCCCCTTGCAATACACTCCAGCATCCTGTTAGCCTTAGCTGCAGCTTTCCAGCACTGAGCAGAGTTGTTCATGCTCTCTGTTACTATTACCCCATGTCCTTCTATTCCTTGGTGACCCCCAGCCTCACACTCCCTAACCAATATTCCTCCTTGGGTTCTTGGCCCCGGAGTGCATAACCTTGCACTTCTTCACATTGAAGCCCAACTGCCACTTCACTGACCACTCCTCCAGTTTGGTTAGGTCACCCTGTAGTTGCTTTCATCCGTCAACTTCATCCACTACTGCCCCCATTTTAGTATCATCTGCAAACAGACTGATCCTGCACTCAACTCTGTGTGAGATATCTGATATGAATAGCCCAAACAACACCAGACCCAGCACAGAGCCTTGCGGCACTCCCCTCATCACTGGCCTAGTTGCTGAGTTCCCCCACCACCACCCATTGCTGCCTCCCCTTCAGCCAGTTCATGATCCAGTTAACCAGCTTCACCTCCACCCCCACGGATTTAAGTTTCCCCCCAGCCACCTGTGAGGCACTGAATCAAAGGCCTTGCTGAAGTCCAAATATAGGACGTCCACTGCGTGGCCCTTATTCGGCTCAATTGTTACCAAGTCATAATACTCTGTTAGATTGTTCTAACAAGATTTCCCCAAGACAAACCCATGCTGCTGCCCATCCTGGAGGCCATTCACCTTGGGAAATTACACCAATCTCTCCTTCAGTATCGCTTCCATGAGTTTACCCACTATGGAAGTCAGACTGACAGGTCTGTAGTTGCCTGTCTCATCCAGTGTGCCGCTCTTGTGTATAGGCACCACATGGGCCATCCTCCAGTCCTGTGTCACACATCCCGTGTCCATGGAGGTGCTGAACAGGTCCACCAGTGGCCTGGCCAACACCTCCACCAGCTCCCTCAGCACCCTGGGGTGAATGCCATCAGGAACCTGGTTCCTTGTCCACCTTTAGTGTCTTCAGACCCTCTAGTACTCTACTCTCCTCAATCATTCCATCAGTCATCCCCTCCCCCCTGACCCCACCTTTCCAGTCCACAGAGGTAGTGGACCACCCTTCTCCTGCATGAACACAGAGCAAAAGTATTCATTCAGTGCTTCTGCTTGTTCCTCTCCCTTTCAGTTTTCTTTGTGTTAACCCTGATTCGGTTATAGTGGAACCTGTGCTTGACATTGTTAAAGTCATCAATCAAAAATCAATCAAAATCTTTATTTAACCAGGCAAGCATCATTGAGCAAACTCATTTTCAAGATGGACCTGGACATAGAACAATAAGACAGTAAAGAACGTCATGGTTACAGCAGTACCAGTCAAAGAGAGTTGAACTGGGGTCAGGACAATTAACAATATAATGACAATCACAAAAGAAACAACCTGAGAACATAGCAATAGCACCACCACATAACAGCTGCATATTTATTTATATATAGACCCTGACACTGAGCAGGGGTAATCATGGAAGGATACATGCTAGTTGAGGATGAGTAATCCTAAAGGACGGCAACACTCACATGTCAACACTAATATAATAAGCTAGGGCGGTGTACTGAGAAGGGCAGGAAGGGTAAGGGGGAGGAAGTAAAGTAAGTGGTCAGCAATTACCCTTGGAAGGTATGATTTGAAGAAAAAAGGACGGAGAGGGCAGAATGGTGAGGGGACAATAATGGCACAGTTATGATACATGGTACGAGGGAGGGCATCAACAACTGGAGAAATGGCAGCTGTCAATGGAAGCAGTTACAGGCTTCCTTGAAGGAGCAATTGTAACTTGATTTGAATGCTGCTAGACTGATCGGGCAGAACAGTTTCAGAGTTTCTTGCAACTTATTCCGCAGCAGTTGTAGAATACAGCTTATGGCAGACCAGCCAAACCATGATTTGACCTTGGGCACAGTCATACTGTAGCAATGATGCCAAGGTTGAGATTAAGGCATGCAAGGCAAAGGGTATGGTGTCATCTGCATACATGTGAATATGCAAGTAAACACAGAGGGATGGGAGGTCATTGAGACAGAGAATATGATGGGACCCAGCATGGAGCGCTGTGGAACTCTGGACTGGATAGGGAGGGATGGGGACAACCTGCACTGACTGGAGATGGCTTGAGAGTAGGGTTGCAAACTGGGTTCTACAAAGGAACTGAACACTCAAACTCTGGGAGATCAACTAGTTCAAACTGTGGCAAACTTTTAGGGGAAATAGGTGGACCTTTGGTTCGATTAATTCACCCTGGTCTGAAAGGTGCAAACCAGGCAAACCAGTCAAACCGCAAATTACAGTTCACTCTAAAACAGTTACTAGGGCACAGTGTGAGTCACAGCCTTGTTTTGGAGCTAGGCTCAGCTCGACAATGAAAGCCAGCATGAAAGTTCACAAAGGTGCTCACTGTCGAGCTGTTAAAGTAGTTAAGGCAGAGCTGTGATTCAGTTCTAGTTAGATTAGCAAGGCCAAGGAAATTCTTCAAAGCAAAGAAAATCTTCAAAAGTTTGACCTATACTAGTCCTGCAACAGCCAGGCTGCTGAAGGAGTATATTTAGGAGGACAGATAATTTAAAATAATGAAAAGGAAGGCTGAGCAACACAGAAGCATAGACTTTGTCGGCAGATAAGGACCGCTTGGCCCACCCAGTCTGCCCATTTCCCTACCTACTGGATAAGCTGCAGATCCTAGCTTTACCAACAGCCTACTTCCTCCTACCTTCCACTAGAATTGCCTTATGTCTGTCCCATGCATTCTTAAATTCCTCCACTGTTTTTGACCCCGTGACCTCCTCGGGAAGAGCATTCCATGCATCAACCACCCTCTCCATAAAAAAATACTTCCTCACGTTGTCCCTGAATTGTCCCGCCTCTATCTCCAAATTGTGCCCCCTTGTTCTTGCACATCTATTTTTCTGAAAGATATTACCTTCTTGGACTTTGTTCATTTCCTTGAGGTACTTGAAAGTTTCTATCATGTCCCCCCCCCCCTTTCCTCAAGGGTATACATATTAAGCTCTTTTAGTCTCTCTTCGTACAGCTTCTGGTGCAGACCCTGCACCATTTTAGTTGCCCCCTCTGGACTGCCTCCATCCTGTCTCTATCCTTGCGGAGATGGGGTCTCCAAAACTGCATGCAGTACTCCAGATGAGGTCTCACCATCTGTCTGTACAGAAGGATAACAACTTTTTGTTTTCTACTGGTGATGCCTCTTCCTATGCATCCCAGTATCCCTGCAGCCCTCCTTACTGTCTTCTCACATTGCTTGCTTACCTTAAGGTCATCTGATAAGACTACCCCCAGGTCCAGTTCCGTTTTTGTTGTCGTTAATACCCCTCAACACTGTGTACTCTTCCCTTGGGTTTTTGTTTCCTAGGTGCATTACTTTGCACATTTTTGCACTGAATCTAAGCTGCCATACACTTTGACCATTCCTCCAACCTTGCCAAGTCCTTTCTCATCCTTTCCACCCCCCTTGTGTATCAAGGTGAGGTGCTGTCTTTCAGATGAGACGTTAAATTGAGGTCCCATCTGCCTGGATTGGTGGTAGTTCAGGTGGATGTTAAAGATCACATGGCACTTATCAAAAAGAGTAGGGGAATTTCCCCGGTGTCCTGGCCAAATTTCCCTCATTCACTAAAAATACCACCAACAGCTTAATCTAGTTCAAGGTCAGTTGGCATTCATCTGTATCCCCCTCACCCGGTCGTGCCTGAAAATAGGCAGGATTTGTCTAGTGCACTTACCCGGTCAACAAAAACTAAATAAATAAATAAATAAAACTCTGCTGCAGATCTTTGTGTTGTCTGCAAGGAGCCATACTTTTTGTTCCAGTCCCTCTGCAATGTCACCTATAAAGACGACCAGGGGTTAACGTCTAATTTCTGGACTGTATGTGTTTGTGAGACCTGGAAATGCTATTGGTGGGTTTGTAATTGTGTTTGTAAACAACTGCAATTTTATATAGAGAAACTGCACTTCACTGTTCTGTATAGGCAGTGTGGACCATGGGTAGGATTGTAGGGCACAATGGTTGTGGGGCAGCAATGCGGATGATCATACTGTGGAGGCTGGGAGGGTGCCCAATATGCCACAAGCTAAGAAGGCTCGAGGAAGAGGTTCAATGGCTAGGCAGGGATATGGGGAGGTTGAGGGATGAGGAGAGGATTGCATCGGTAGGAGGGCTGACATCTGGGAGTATTGTGAGGGCACGACAGAGAAGGAACAGTGGGTCAAGGGAGGGTAAGGGGAGGGGGCAAACTAGTCAGGAAGCCAGCTGATGATGGGTGGACTCTAGTAGGACCTAGAAAAAGAGGAGCAGCAGTAAGCACGAAGGAGGAGAAAACACAAAGTAAGGCAAAGGGGGTAGGCAACATGTTTGCTGTACTAGCAGTACATGGGAAAGAGGACGCAGGAGGAGATTGCACAAGGGATAGTACTCACGAAGAGGAGGAAGTGAGGGGCATTACTAGTGGAGAGATTGAGCATGGCGTGGCAGGGGGAGGAATAATACTCGGAGAGGTGAGAAGGGAGAGGGTGGTTGGCAGTCAAATAGGAGGAGGGGAGGATCTCAATTGAGAGGGGCAGGGGAAGACAATGGGGCAAATGGTAAAGCACTGTCTTATGTGGCCCCAGGAATGAGAACCTGGGGGGGTGAGGACGGTGAAAGGAAAGAGGGGTGTACTGGAGTTGGGGACTCCATACTCAAAGGGATCAGATGGGGCAGCAAGAGGGAGAGGCACAGTCGGATATGGGTGGAGTCCATACAAGTGTAACCCCCAGGTGGCGCTGTCCCAATGGCTACTAACCCTGCCTGCTTGACTACTGACAGGTTGAGGGGCCTAGGTTCTATGGCGGGTGTCTCCATCCAGAGGTCAGAGTTTGTAGTGGTTAGACTAGCTTGGTCACAGCCCTCTGGGACACTGAGTCCCCCTTTTATTCCCTCTAGTGGCTCACACAGTACACAGGAGTTACAGCCCCAATACCCCACGCACACACTGTTCACTCATAAGTACCACTTACCCCGAGACTGATTCTGCAGCACGCCCTGAGGACCCCTGTAAAATAAGATTAAACAACATACACAGCAAAATGCAATACTGTTTCCATAAGTACCAACACCACAGACAGTATATAGTATAACAACAACAAATCTGATTTATTTAGGGACAGTAACACGGAAGGGGCAATCAGGTTAATTGGCAGAATTAAATCACAGTACTGTGCACACATACAGGGTCTGAAAAGTCACACTCTGGGTACCCAGGTTGGGGGGGGGCTAGCCAGGTCCATTGCCCAGGGTTGGCCAGCAGGTGCAGATGGACAGGTTCATAGGTAATTTCAAGCTAGTTAGACTTGCATCCATAGAGCTTGCCATTATTTTATGTATTGAACATTAATCTATATTGTCTTTTATTTACAGAGAAGATACTTGTCTAATCTAGATTTAAAAATATCCATATTAGTACTGGCTATCACTTCTGCTGGTAAAGAGTTCCAGCCAGAAACCACTCTCTGGCTAAACCAATGCTTTCTCGGAAGAGTATGCCATTTTTGTATTGTTAATTGAAATGGATGTCCCCTAGGTTCATATTTTGATTTTTTGGGGATCGACCCTAGGTCCGCTAATAGAGCATCATCTTGTAAGCACTTAAATAACACAAAATAATCTCCCCTAGTTCTTCTATGCTGCAGAGTAAACAAGTTTAGCTCCTTTAACCTTTCAGAGTATGACCTGTCTCCTAACCCTTTAATGGATCTAGTAGCCCTTCTCTGAATATGATCCAAGCTATGAACAACCCCTTTTTTATATGGAGCCCATACCTGAGCACAATACTCCAGGTTGGGTCTCACCAGGGCACTATAGAGGGGCATAATCACTTGCCTACCTCTACTGGCAATATGCCTCAATATGCAATTCAATATCTGAATATTTTTCTTCACTATTTTATCGCAATGAGAACTAAATTTTAGATCTGAAGTAATTATAATCCCTAAGTCTCTTTCCTCTGTTGTTTTTCTTAGTTCATTGGTGTCTATCTTACAAGATGAGTTGTTATTTCTCTTTCCCAAATGCATAACAGTACACTTGTTTCTATTTAATTCTAATTTATTTACTTTTGTCCACTTTTGTATAGTATTTAGTGCATCCTGCAGATCATTTGTATTCTTTTGATTATTTACTATGGTTCCAATTCTGCAGTCATCTGCAAATTTCGTTAACCATATATTTTCGTTGTGTACAGTTAATGAAGTTATATAGATGTTAAAGAGACAGGGGCCCAAAACTGATCCCTGGGGAACTCCACTAGTCACTGCCGCCCAGCCAGATGTATCTCCTTTAATTACCACTCACTGTCTTCTCTCCTTCAGCCATGCATCAATCCAATTTACTATATTATTGTTGAAATTATAATCTTTAAGTGTGTTTATTAGTTACCGATGTGGGAGTTTATTAAAAGCCTTGGAAAAATCCAGGAAGACAACATCCACACTATTTCCCTCATCCAATGCCTTTCCCACTTTCTCATAGAACACTAACAAATTTGTCTGGCAGGATCTATTTTTCCTAAAACCATGTTGTACTGGATCCTGCATTTGTCTAGTATCTAGAAAATCCATTATATAATCTTTTAATATTGACTCCATGATTTTTCCCACAACTGATGTTAGGCTGACTGGCCTGTAATTCTGTAGATCAGTTTTTGATCCCTTTTTAAATATTACATAGGTATCACTAATGCCTCCTTCCACCCTTGTGGAACATGTCCCAAATCTATAGAAGTTTGAAAAATGTAAGTTAGTGGTGAAGCTAATTGTTCTGCCAGTTCATACAATACCCTTGGATAAATTTCATCGGGGCCTTGTGATTTATTTCTATTTGTCGTTTTTAGTTTATCAAGTACACTTTTCACTGTAGTCTATATATGTCCAGGTATAGAGTTAAAATTTATTTTCTTTCTTATCTGAAGTAGCTGGGTTAAAAACTGAACAAAAGTATTTATTTTGGGTTTCTGCAGCTTCTTTATTATTTAATATATCCCCTTGTGCATTCTTAAAAGGTCCAATGGTGTTATTATTTTTTTGTTTATTATTTATATATGAATAGAAAGCCTTATAGTTTCCTTTAACTTGTATTGCAAGTTTGTATTCATATTCCTTTTTGGTCCTTTTAATTTCCCATTTGACTTTTTTAACTATATTCCTATGTTTATTTAAAGGCTGTATGTTGTTGTGATTTTTTAGTATTTTTATACAGTTTATACTTTTTGTTTATTAATTTCTTTATTTTTGGTGGTAACCATTTTGGAGCACTCCCTGTATGTTCATATTTTATATATTTAGGTATACCTATTTCTATTGTTGATCTCAGCCTCTTTACAAATAGCTCCCACATAACATCTACTGTATAGAAAGTCCTTCAAATTCCTTTTCCCACTTCCAAGATGCCATAGCTTCCCTCATGATGGTAAAATCAGCTTTGTTAAAATGTAGGACTGTAGTCTTACCCTCCCTTATTTCTTTACCTTTTCTCTAACTTGAAAATAGACTATCTGATGGTCACTATTGCCTAATGGAGAGCTAATCTGTACATTGTTTACTATTGACCCCAGATTTGTAAAGAGCAGATCCAGAGTATTTTGTGCCCTGGTTTTTGCTGTTACCAATTGCTCAAGTCCTGTCTGGTTCATTGTATCTAAGTACTGTGTACTTGTTTTGGATTTGACCTCTTGCTTATTCCAGTCAATATCTGGTAGATTAAAATCACCGGTTAAGATAATTCTTTCTGCTGGATCTAAGTTCCTAATAATGTTTAATATTTCCAAATCTCTCTCGGAAGTAGTTGAAGGTGATCTGTACAACAGACCTATTTTAATTTTTGGTGCTCCTTTTGGTATAAGTTTTAACCATAACATTTCCAGCTAATTTTTTTCTCTCTTTTTTTCTCAGGGCCCTGTAGAAGAAAATATATATGCATAACACCCAATTGTAATCCGGAGCTGGATGGCTCAATCCATGAAGAAGTGAAACAACAATAATTAGATGACACACTTGTAATTGAAAACAGGCTGCAGGGAAATACCCTGATTTGTGCTCACAATACCCAAGCTGAGAACCGGATGGTGGATATTCTTCTGGGTTGCTAGAACAACAGGGCATGGAGACAAGGTCCTTGTGACTGGACCCCATTGCAGTAAATAGCAAACAGATATAGTCGGAGACAAGCTGGGGTTTGCTTCCAGCTTCAACACAAAGCACACAGCACAGGGGATTGGAAATAGCGATTCCCACAAGCACTACACACATTCATATGTAAAAGGAAAGTACTATACCAGGCAGGCTGCTCCTAGATCCCGATCGCAATTACTGCAAAATACCCGGGAGCACACACAGTAGCTTCAGTTAGTGACAGACCGAGCACGATTCAGCAATTTCTTCAGTCTTCTACAGGGTGAGCCTGGTTTCCACTCTTCAGATTTCCTTCTTTCTCCTCACAAATCAGATTCAGTCCAAACTGGCACTTGCAACAGCTGCAGGCCGAACCTCAGGGCCTCACATTCACATGAAACTATACACCTCAGAAGCACAGAGCTCCTTCTCTCTTCACTGCCACAACTGACCTGATCTTTCCAGTCGCAGAGCAGGGCATTTCCTTTAGCTCCACACCATTCTGTTGGCTGGTTTGGCTGTCACTCACAATGAGACTCCCTCTGTTGGTGAAAAAAGGCGCCACCGTCAAAACTACATGTCCCAGAGTCACTACCCGTTCAATCCTCTTATGGCTGGCTCAAAATTGAGAGTCCAAGTTCCGATTCATCCACAGGCTCCATTTTAAGGAACCCCTTCCCATTGATTGGTCCATTTCAGCAGTTCAGGACCAAAATGAAAGAACTACACTGAAACAATTTGTGCTGAAATGAAGACAGATTAGACAAACCACATTTTCTGTGTCACTCCAAATGATTTCTGGCAAATAGTTATATCTTTCAACAAGGCTCCCTCTGCACATGCAGCGACGGCAGAAACAAAGCAAATTGACAGCAGTTCAGGAAGGATTTGAGCATTAAATACACAGTCCCCCCATACAAACTAATTAAGTGTCTGCAAGCAGACAGCTCTTAAAGAGACAGTACGTGGAGGCTCAAATAGCACTCACTTGGAACCACATTTAAACAGCTTAAATGCCGAACACCGCCCAGACTTGGAGCATTCAGGCAAGCTCCTGGAAGACTTTTGGGAACACCCATTTGCAGGGGAGTTACACCAGGATTAAAGGCAGACAAGGCAGGACAGGCAATCCTAAGGTGCGTAAGGAGGGGTAGGAGGAAACCATGCATTATGGTACATGTGGAGACAAATAACCTAGCAGGGTAAACGGTGGAGATAACAAGGGAGAGGACTGAGGAAGTGGGTAGGTTGTGCGAGGAGACTGGGGAGTCTGTGGCCTTCTCCGAGGTGCTCCCAGTACCCTGCACGAGCACAGTGAGAAAGGAGAGGATTAGGGAGTTGAACACATGGTTGGTAGAATGGTGTCAAACTAAGGGGTATGGGGTTGTGGGCAGCTGGGGCAGTACCTGGGATAACAACAATCTTTTTGCAAGGGGCAGGCTGCACCTGAGTGGGGAGGGGAAGGAGGTATTAAAGCAAAGACTGAGGAGGTATATTGCGACAAAGGTGGATTTAAACTAGATGGGGGGTGACAAGTGGACAGCAGATAGGCAGGGATCCGACATAGTGGAGTCACAGCCTACCCCCCAGGCTAGCAGGGAAGGACTTGGGGTGGCCAAAAATGGAGGAAGTAGAAGGGAGGAGATGGAGGCCGTTGAAGGGAAGGGGGCAGGATGGAGGCTGGTCTCGCTAAATGCAAGAAGCTTAGGCAACAAATCAGCTGAGCTACAGGTACTCTTTTAGCAGTGTGGAGGGTGGATATTGCAGCTGTCACAGAAATGTGGGCAACTGAGCACCGGGACTGGGATCTGGCAATCCCAGGATACAAATTATACAGGAAGGATGGTAAGGAGGGTGGGGTGGCAGTCTATATGAGGGACGGGATTAAATGCACAAGGGACGAGGGGGAAGAAGGGAGAATAGAGGCAATCTGGCAGCAATTCCTAGACTCAAGGGGTAGGAAACTGAGGCTTGGGGTGCTATATAGGCTACTGTCCCAGTCTGAGGAGCTTGACAGGGAATTAGCAGGACAAATCAAAAAGGTATGTAGAAAAGGGAAGGTGGTCATCGTGGGGGATTTCAACTTGCCGTGGGTTGACTGAAGCATTCCGGTCACCTCCAGTGCTAGGGAGCAAGTGCTCCTGGATGCAATCCAGGAAGGTCTCCTGACACAGTTGGTTAGTGTACCTACTAGGCTAAAGAACACTTTAGATCTGGTGTTGTCGAATGGAGAGGCAGTAAGGGAAATAAAGGTGGAGGGCCCACTAGCCCACAGCGATCAACAAACTGTGTGGTGTAATATCACAATGTGTGGGAAGCAAGATAAATCAGTTACTCGGGTGGTAAACTTCAGGGGGGGTGTACTTTGGGAGAATGCAGGAAGTACTGTAAGGAAAACTGGAAGGCATAAGACAGGAGATGGACGCTGAGTAGAAATAGGATATTATTAAACAGGGAATTACAGAGGCAACAGAAGTCTGCACCAAGACACAGAATAAGAGGAGCAGAGCAAGAAAACCAAGCTGATTGAACAGTGAGGTAGTGGAGATGTTGAGGGCAAAACGAGAGGTGCATCAGAGGTATAGGAGGACGGAAGAAGTGTACATGGATGAGTATGCAAGATGATCCAGGGAGGTGACCCGAAAAGTGAGAGAAGCTAAGGCCCAGAGGAACTGAGATTAGCACAGGGAATTAATGGGGGGGACTTTTCAGATACATCAGGGAGAAACAGGAAGTGCAAGGAGACAATAGTGAGGATAAAAGTGGTGGGGAGTGGACAGAAAAGGGGAGGAGTAGGCGAAGCATTGAATGAATACTTTTGCTCAGTGTTCACAGAAGAAAAGGGGGGACCGCTACCACCATGAGCTGGGAGGGTGGGGACAGAGGGAGAGAAGGCAACAGATGGAAGAATTGAGGCAAGTAGAGTCCTAGATGGACTGAGGGCACTGAAGGTAGACAAGGCAGCAGGGCCAGATGGTATCCACCCCACGGTGCTGAGGGAGAAGGCAGAGGTGTTGTCGGAGTCACTGGCAGATCTGTACAGCACCTCACTGGAGTCGGGATATGTGCCACTGGACTGGAGGATGGCACCTGTAGTACCATTACACAAGAGCAGACCAAGGGATGAACTGGGTAATTATCATCCAGTAAGTCTCACATCCATAGTTTGCAAACTCATGGAAATGATACTAAAGGAAAGACTTCTGTCATACCTGGAGGAAAATGGCCTCCAGGATGTGAGGCAGCATGGGTTCATTTCAGGGAAATCTTGTCAAACCAACCTGATACAGTACTATGACTGGGTGACAGGTGAGCTGGATAAGGGTCATGCAGTGGATGTTTGTTGCTTAGACTTCAGCAAGGCCTTCAATTCAGTGCCTCATGGGCAGCTTGGTGGGGAAGCTAACTGATGTAGGGGTAAGGACAAAATGATTTACTGGATTACGAGCTGGCTGAGTGGGAGGCTGCAATGGGTGGTGATGAGAGGGGAGCCCTCAATTCCAAGGTCGGTGATGAGTGGGGTGCCACAGGGCTCTGTGCCGGGGCCAGTATTATTTGGGCTCTTCATATCAGACATTGCACACGGGGTGATGAGCAAGGTAAGTCTGTTTGCTGATGACACCAAAATCAGAGCAGTGGTGGATGGTGGGGAGGGATGGAAGTAGCTGCTGAGGGACCTAAGCAAGCTAGAGGAGTGGTCAGACCGATGGCATCTGGGGTTCAATGCAAAGAAGTGTAAGGTTATGCACTTCAGGGTGAAGAACCCAAAGAGAGAATATTGGACTGGGTGGGGTAAGCTGGGGATCACTGAGGAGGAGAAGGACCTAGGGGTAATAATAATATAGGGACCATGAACAACACTGCCCAGTGCAGGAGAGCAGCTGCAAAAGCAAACAAAATGCTGGGGTGCATAGCAAGGGGGTTTTCGTTCAGGCAAAAAGAGGTGATCTTGCCCCTCTATAGGTCACTGGTGAGGCCACACTTAGAGTATTGTGTGCAGTTTTGGAGGCCATACCTAAAGCGTAATGTCAGGCTACCGGAGGGGGTGCAGAGGAGGGCAACAAAGATGATATGTGGAATGGAGGGGAGGGACTATGAGAGCAGGCTGGGAGACTTGAATACATACACCCTGGAGGACAGAATGAACAGAGGGACATGACAGAGACATTCAAGTATCTGAGGGGGATCAATAAGGATGGGGCAGATGGGGTCTTTAAGCTAAGAAGAGGGAGGAACACCAGGGGGCATGGGCTGAGAATGGAGGGGGGAGATTTAGGAGGGAAATGAGGAGACACTATTTCACTATTTCACAGAGAGGGTGGTAGCAAAATGGAACGCACTACCAGAATGGGTGGTATCATGTAAATCTGTGAACAGCTTTAAAGGGCATGGGACAGGGAACAGGGAGAGTGAGGGTGGGGCAGGTGGGGGTGGCAGTGGGACGACAAAGGGAGGGGGTGGGGCAACTGCAAACTAGGGGTGCTAGCTACACACTTGAGCAGACTTAGATAGACTGAGTGGTCTGTTTCTGCTGGTACATTCATATGTTCGTATGTTCATTAAAGAGAACCGGTCCCAGTACTAAACCCTGCAGTTCCCCACTAGTAACCCCCCTTTCTTCGGCATGGACTCTGTTTACTATTACCCTCTGCGTCCTGTTGTCCAGCCAATTTCTTACCCAGGTTACCACCCTGTGACCCACTCCCAGGCTGGCTAACATGTTTATTAATCTTTTTATATCAAATGCTTTGCTAAAGTCTAGGTAGGTCACATCCATAGTCTCTCCCTGGTCTACTACTTTGGTCACCCAGTCAAAGAAATCTATTAGATTCGTCTGACATGACCTTCCCACTGTGAATCCATACTGCCTTGGGTCTTGTGCTCTGCTGGCCTCTACTGTATGTACTCAACAATTCTTTCTTTCAGAAGTGATTCCATCATTTTCCCTACAACTGAGGTCGAACTGTCATGTATGTAGTTTCCTGCCTCTGCCTTGCTCCCACTTTTGTGAAGGGGAATAACATCCACCCTCCTCCAGTCCTCAGGTACCACCCCATCCTCCCATGATTTGTTAAAAAGGGTAGTCAGTGGTGCCACTAGTTCTGCCCTTAGTTCTTTTAGAATTCTGGGGTGAATCCTGTCAGGCCCCATTGCTTTGTCCACCTTCAGTTTTAGGAGTTCTTTCAGGACCCTTTCTTCTGTGAATGGACTGGTATTGACCACCCTATCCAGTGTGCTTGTTACAGCAAGCTGCTGGAACCAGGAGCTTGCCTGAGAGGGGAGAGACTGGTGACCCTGAAAGAGAAGGCATGTGCTTGGGGCTGTACAGTGGGCAGGTGGGGCATGACATAAGGTGTCAGTCTAGTAGTGCCCACTTGCTGTCTAATCTCAACAGTGCAGCACACTTGTGTTTTTTTTTCACTGTAGAACTAGCATTTCAGCAGGGCATCACAAATACAAACAGATGTTGACTGAACCCCTTGCAGAAGCCTGAGATGTGCTTTTTTTGGGGGGGAGTGACTTTTATTTGCTAATTTTACTGGGTAGTAAGTGTGTTACAGCTGGCAGCAGGGCACAGCCTAGCCACTAGGGGTGTGCGAGTAACGAACAGTATTTCCTGAACACCACATATAATGTACTATTCATTATTATACAATGGCAAGAAAAATTCTAGCAACCGAATTGGCTGCTGACCTCTAGACACAGTGATGTTATTAGACAACAACATCACTGTATCTAGGGCAGGACAGAGATAACCACAGAACTGAGTGAAATCCTCTGTCTCTACTCAAGCCACCGCTAAACTGACACGGCTTGACAGTCCGCAGTCACAACCCGTTCATGCCATGTACACACACACACACTGTCAAAGAAGCAGTCCTGCTATCCCCCACTATAAGCTTTCCTATTCTCACTTTTTATTTTGCTCCGAATGAAAACTAAGAGATCACTTCAGCTTCCTTAAAACACACAGTGGCACACCATGCTATCGGGGAGCTTGGAACAGCTTCACACACCAACTTCAGCAAGTCGTAGATTCAGTGCTTTGTTAGTGTAGACATCCTGCACTCGCTGCTGTCCTGTTTCCTCCTCGTCAATCTGACATTCAGAAACGGAGCTCAAAACCTTTTTTCTCCTCTCCCCACTCCAGCTTATTAAAAAAAAGCATAAAGAAACCTAGAACAGTGGAAATGTGGGCACTGTAGGGTGTGTCCTCAAGATTGCCATGCTCACTTCAAAAAAATCTTATCCGCGCTTGATTCAAAACATCTTAGCCACACATCCCAATCTTCCCCGAACCCTGACTTGTGAAAAGAACAGAATTTCAAAATAATACCTGAAGTAAAGCTGCACCTGTAATCGGCTTTCACACAAGAATGCCAAAGTAGCTGCTCTCCCCATCGGCTCAGCATGCCGCCACATTCCTCGGTTGATAAAACAAACAGCTCCTTTTAAATAGCTGACTTCAAAACTTTATACAAAGAAACCAAGTTCAAATACAGCCTGGTTTAATGGGCGGGCAAACAGCTGTGAGTGTGTGTGTGGTGGGGGGGAACGATATAAGACACAACAGTGAAATAATCATAAATCAGTTACTTTAAAGGGTCTATTTTATTTCAGATTCAGAAGTTACAAGTTTAAAACAGTAACATCCATTCAAAACAAAACAATCTGTCTCTATTTCTTCATTACACAACCATCCAACAAAAAAACTACACAATGAGCCATTGTATAATAGCAATAAGGCACTCCAGGGTGTGGGTTATTGTGTAATAACATCATTCCTGAGGCAGTGGAAGCACTCAGCTTCACCTCGTGCTTCAACCCTCCCCAGGAGTGACGTTATTGCACAATAACCCACACGCTGTAATGCCTTCTTGCTTAATTCAGATCTGAATAACAAATAGCAGCACAATCTGTGCCTATTCATATTCAAGAAATGCTGATAAAAAACAGCCTATGTTATAGACAACCCCTCCCTCATCCCCCACCTGCTGTTAGAATCCACCCCACCCCCCCACAATTTTCTTAAAATCCCACGATGGACGGCAGGCACAGCTCACCAACCTCTATGACTGTTTGCTGTCTTTGAGTGCTTATTTGCAGTAAATTCTGATCCTCCACTAATACAGTAATATGTTTTCCATTCCCCATCCAGCTGCAGAACAATTAACTTTAGGCTTTAGGTATAATGTGTGTGATTTGGCTTGTTCTATACTCTAAAATCATATCCCCTCTCTATCTTCTTCTCTACAAGGAGTACAGGTACGGTGGTGTTAATCTTTCACCGTAACTCTTACTTCTTTGATTTTTGATTAGTTTTGCGTATCTTGTCTGAACCATCTCTATTTTTTCTATACTGGTTTTGTTATGTGGGTTCCAGACTTGTACCGCATATTCTAGGTGAGATCTGACCAGTGACCTGTACCAGAACATAAGCACCTCACTGTCTCTACTTCTAATGTTTCTTTGAATGCATCCTTCTTAATGCATCCTGCAACCTGAAGTGCTTTGTTTACAGCTCCATTAGCCTGTTCTGACCACCTGAGACCATTAGTTATAGTTACTCCTCGATTGTTTTCCTTAGCACTATGTTTTAATGATATACCCATGAAAGGATACCTGTGTTTGGAGTAATTTCAAAACTGCATAACTGTATGCTGTCCCGCCTGCACAGCAGCAAGGTATCCACTTGTGGTGCCAACATCCTGGTTCGGTGATGGACTTGGAGGGCTGGCCGGAGAAGGATTGAGCTTCACAGGGACTGCTGTCCTTCTCCAGAGGAAGTTTTGGGTGCTATGCAGACCTCTGGCAGAGGCTGGGGGTACTGCCGCTGTCAACGCCTCATGCTAGGGGCGGCGGGGTGGACACTGGCATCATTGCATGTCCCCACCCCCAGGGATCTCCAGCATACTAAAAAAGGATGAGCCCTTTCATGATGGCCCCCACCTTCACTGCCACTGCAACTAATGCCTGCCGGGGGGGGGGGGGTAACGCTCCCATGGTCCTGCCCTGGGGGGAAAACCAGGTCTAAAAGAGACCATGTTCCTTGGGGAGGGAGTGCCCGCCTGGTGTCCCTGCCCAGGAGAATAAGCCTGAGCATGGGGGGCGGCGAGTATGGTGGGGGTCCCAGAACCTCTGGCATGGAGGGAGGGAGGGAGACCAGAGGGGGAGAAAAGTGCATAACTGTGCACTTATCTGGGTTAAATGTAATGTCTGATTAATACGCCCATTGTCCTTGAGTCTCAAGGTTTTTTTGTAAGACTTTACAAACCTTAATTGAGTTTATTAAGACTCCAATTTTAGCATTATCTACAAATTTTGCAGACCAGCCTTGTATTCCCTCACACAAGTCCCTAACATAAACATTAAACAATGTGGGATCCAGAACGGACACACTAGTCACCGTTCCCCATTCCAATATTGTTTTCTTATTTTAACTCTGTCTTCTGTTTAGCAACCAATTACTAGCCCAGTTTTGAAAGATATAGGGTATGTTGAGTTTGTTCAATTTCTCTATTAATGAGTTGTGAAGCAAGGTGTCAAAAGCCTTGCTCGGGTCTAGGTATACCACACCTGCATATTTTCTATTATCCAGTGCTTTATTAATAGGCTCAAAAGTGTATTGGGTTACTTTGACATTATCCGTTTTTTGAAAATCTGTGTTGTAAATAGTTATCCTGCACCCATTTTTCAAGATGTTCTTATATTACTGATTCCACTATCATACCCATGACAGCGGTAAGGCTTATAGGATTGCAGTTTTCAATTTTGTTTTTTGGTTCCTTTTTATGGATGGGTATCACTACTGCATGTCTCTAAGCCTCTGGAACTATACCTGTATCGACTGAATTATTTATGATCAGTGTTACTTGTTTATAGCTCTCTCTTGCTATTTCATTTAAAGCACAAGAACAAATAGCACAGCCAGGACAAATGAGGAAAAGGGAGCAGTGGTCAAAAACACAACTCAACACAAAAACAAAATTAACCACGCAATTGCAAAGAATACAGGTGCTACATCACTGCAATGCAGAGTGTCTTTATCTAGAACAGATCACAAAAAAAAGAACCTGTCCTAAATAAAGTCACTGCATTACATTGATGTAGGGCCTGTATTCTTTGCAATAACATGGTATATTTTTTTGTTGTACATTTAAAGCACTGGGGCTAGATTCACAAAGCTTTGTCCTGGCACAAACCCCATTTGCATGATGCAAACTGGGTTTTGCATCATAGTGTTATTCACAAAAGCCCAGTTTGCACCATTACAATGGGCTTGTGCCAGTGCAAAGGGTTCAGGGAGCCACAATTCAAATTAGGGGGAAGGGACCTGTATAATAGCACTGTGCCATTCACAAACTATTTTCTCCATGCAAGGGCCTTTTGCTGAGATCCCTTGCATGGAGAAAATACAGCCAACTGAGACTTGGAGGTATACTGAGCAACCCTAGTGGCTGCCAGAGGTACAGTATAGTATGCACTCACTGAGAGCTCAGTCAGCGACCAGCTGTGGCTGGTCAACAGCTGGGGAGCGGGGTAGTGGGTCAATCCCTGACAGGGTGGGGGGGTCCACTAGACCACCAGGGAACTGGGGATCTTTCTATTACAAGGGATCAGGATGGGAGGGGACCACTGGACACCAACGCTAATATTTTCTACATATTAAAGAGGTCAAAGGGGTGGGGGAGGGACTGCTAGCCACAAGGAAGACTATTTATTGTATGTCAGGCTGCCGAT
Source organism: Neoceratodus forsteri (assembly GCA_016271365.2). Classification (NCBI taxonomy): domain Eukaryota; kingdom Metazoa; phylum Chordata; order Ceratodontiformes; family Ceratodontidae; genus Neoceratodus; species Neoceratodus forsteri. Next base: position 567,422,474 of record CM057449.1, on the reverse strand, counting down.
CAGAGGACACAGGGAGCACCAATACCTCAGGGGACTGCAGTTCTTTGTTTGTCAATGTACTTCTTGGCCAGTGACCGGTGAGGGGTGGGGGGAAGTCACTAGATCACCAGGAAATACCTATTTTAATGGCACTGGGGGATTGGAATGGCAATCAGCTGGGGAGGGAACCACTAGACCACCATGGTATATTTTGCATGTATATGGGGCCAGCAATCAGTGAGGAAGGGACCACAGGACAACCATGACAATATTTCTGTCACCTACAGGATGGCAATCGGAGAACAGTGAAGGGGAGAGAGACCACTAAACTAACAGGAATAAATGTGTTAACCACAATGGGCTGGTGAATGGCGAAGGGGGTACCACTACACAACCAGGTATTACATTTATTTTATCTTGGACCATCTACTGGCAATGGGGGGGCACGCTACACTTGCCACAGGCCATGCAAATGGATCCATAATGGGCACGCAAATGGCCACTTAGTGCCTTGCATGCCCAATGGGCTCATTCCATGCCTCCTTTTGTCAATGGCAAACAGCACACCTTTACTAGTCATTGCAGGGCCATTCGCCTGACTGTTGGGGTAGCACTACCGGGGTTCACTGTGGTTTTCCTGGGTTAGCGCTGCCCCCTTCAGACCTAATTCACAGTTGGATAGTGCCCCTGTTTCACACTGGCACAACTGCAATGTGCAGCGCAAACTTTTGCACTGTGCTTTGTGCTATTTTGTGAATCTAGCCCATGGTCCATGTGATTTATTGACCTTTAATTTGAGTAGCTCATTCAGGATGTCTTCCTGTGGTACTGTAATCTTATGTGGTTTTCTAATCTCTCTGCCTATTAATCTATGGTGGTTTTTCCTTTGTGTATCAAGCAAAGGAATTTGCTAAATGCTATAGCAAATTCTAAATCATTGTCTATTTCTTTATCATTCACCTCTAGTGGACCCATTGTTTTGTCTGTTTGTTTTATGGAGTCGAGCAAAAGAATTTGCTAAATGCTGTAGTAAGTTCCAAATCATTGTATATTTCTTCAGCATCTGCCTCTAGTGGTCCTATTGCTTTATCTGTTTTCTGGAGTTTTTGTTAGTGTAAAATTGTTTATAATTGTCCTTAATGTGTACGGCTAGGTTTTTTCCCTTTTTAGTTTTTTTCCCTCCTAATTAGTTTTTTATATTCTTTGGTTAGTAGCCCATATTTACCTTGCAGTTGTGGAGTTTTGTTTGATTTCATTTTTGAAAAAATATTTTTTTTCTTTTCAGCATTTTTCTGATTTTTGTATTTATCTACTGGCGACATATTCCTTTTATGGAGTATTTTATTTTGTTCTGGAACAAACCTAGCAGTTAGGGATTGTTTTTTAGATTTCAATATATCCCATTGACAATCAACAGTCAAGTTATTTAAGTCTCACCTCCAGTTCCATTTTGATAAATGTGCTTTTACTGCATCCACATTTGCTTTTTTGAAGTCTTCATGGCTGTTTTTCCTTTTTCAGTTAGATATTTCCTTTTTAGTGTGAAACCTACCTTACTTTACCAAGCTATTGGGGGATATTGCTAAAGGAAGGGTATCTGATCTTCTACAAGACAGTCACCTGCTAATCTGGTACTGTCCAAATTTGTGTGGGAGCCAGGAGAGTTTGGAAATGTGTACCTGTTTACTCTTGAGTACTGTTAGGAATTTGGAATTAGTAACACCCCATACTGCAGTAATCAATGAAACATGTTTACAAGCAGGATGTTGTACACTGCCTGAAGCCATGCTTGTAACATTCACTATATCTCTCCTACTAATTGATAAGGATATAGCCCATTCATTTGGTTTGTCACTTAGGAGACATTTACTGTATAAGGAAAGGTCTGACCTTCCTAGCATGGTGATGTACCACCCAAAGTCAAATCAATGGATAGCCTCTCATACAACCTACTGTGACTTCAGAAGTTATTGATACCTTTGTCATTGTGATGTATTTGATATTATCACACCGGTATGCAGATACTCCAGTACTACTGGTCAGCCAGCAACTGAGGGTCCAAGAATACCCGACAGCTCCACTTACCCAGTTCATCTCATTGAATGGAGGGCACCACAAACAAAGGTCACATATAATATGGGAAAACAGAATTGCATGGTTACTAACAACAATTTTTTTCCTACATGGCTCTCGGCAGTGTCCAATCCATATGCTTAACTTTTGTTTTACTCCAGCTTATAAAACACTCTATACAATCTGTACAAGGAAATCACTCTTTGTAGTGCCCCATCCTTTACCAATCTTGAAAAGTGTGTACCTGTCTATGAGGTCCCTATAGCTATGCTGCCTTTAAATTTAAAACCCCTTCTTGATCACAAGGACCATCACATGCTTATGATCAGTAGTAGTATGCATGAAGCAAGACAGGTGCTAAAGGGGTTACTAAACCCACAACACCTACCCAAAGCCCGAGATAGTTTCACCCATCCAAATTTTTACTTCACGCATGTCACAACCAAGGAAGCCAGGACCTACATTACTAAGGTGCTGGGTAAAACCAGACTTGGTAGTGACTCAATCGACATGAAATTGGTGGATGTTGCCTTGGATGAGTTGGTGGTTCCCATCACCAAGATCTTTAACAAGTCTCTCACCCAGGCAAAATTTGCTGCAGCCTGGAAGGTAGCTGTAGTCACCCCGTCCTAAAAAGTGGGGACTGGTCTTGCACTGCTAACTATAGACCAATATCTATCCTCTTCCCCCCTCTCGAAGGCGCTCAAAAGGATCATGGCTGACCAGGTCATGGAGTACCTTCAGAAGTATGGTCTACTGTGCCCACAACAACACAGATTCCATCAGTGCCATAGCATAGCTACAGCCTTAGTTGAATTCACAGACTTTGTTCACAAGGCCTTGGATGGGGGCAGCCTGGTGGGATCTAGCTTCCTAGATCTCACCAAAGCCTTTGATACTGTCAGCCATCACATCTTGCTTGACCAGCTGCAGCACCTCGGGCTAGCCTCTGAAGCCATCCTCTGGTTCCAGGATTACCTATCCAGCAGCGTACAGAGTGTAAAAATTGGGACAGCTATCTCCGTGTCTAGGGATATAGTACTGGATGTCCCACAAGGGTCTGTACTGGGCCCCCTCCTCTTTAGCTTGTTCATCAACAGGCTTCCAGAGGCTTGCAATAGCAAGATAATTCTGTATGCGGATGATGCGGTCATCCTTAGTAGTAGTGCCCAGCTTCAGTACCTACAGGATGATTTGCAGTGCTCATTTCGCAGCTTGAAGGACTGGTTCAGCTCTCAGAAATTGCTTCTCAATTACAAGAAGATGAAGACAATGTTGATAACCAGTCACCAGCACAAGAGATCTCTTCTGTCCCTTACTATTACTAACAACAAGGCTGCTCCACTCGAGCAGGTCAGCTCTTTTAAATACTCGGGCATGATCATTGATGACGCCCTCTCGTATGTGTAGCACATCGATCAGGTCATCAAAACAGTGAACACCAAACTTGGAGTTCTCTACAGGCACAGACAGTACCTAACTCCTGAGGCACTCAGGTTGGCAGTCTCCTCTTCCAGTTTGTCTATTATTGACTATGGACTCATGGTCTATGGGTCAGCATCCGACCCTGCACTCAAATAAGTAAGCATGGCCCTCAACAAGGCCTGCAGGTTGGCTCTAGGGGCTGATAATCTCCTACACATCTGCTCCCTCTACGAGCGCACTAACTGGCTCAGTCTTGCCAGCAGAATCAAATACCAAATGTGCCTGCTTAGCATGAAATCTCTCCTAGGTAAAGCTCCATTGACCTTCAAAGAACTGCTCTGACAAGGTAGATCCAGGTACCATACTAGAGGGCAGACTCGCTGCCCACTTGCCATCCCCTTCAGAAAAACAGCGTTCGGCCAATGGTCCTTTGCATACAGAGCTCCTTCTTGGCTAAATGAGATCCCAGCATGCCTTTTACTCATTAACAGCCTCCCCGTCTTCAAGGCAGAACTAAGATATCACCTGGCCAAGGCTGAAGTCTGTAGCTGTAGGTAACCTGTAGCACTATCACTCGGTAGCTTGGACTCAGCCTGCTCCTGGGCTGCATTCTCCGATTTGTTACCCTGCTGCCCAGTAACCCTGAGTTTAAACTCCTACTTCCTCATATTACTTGTCAGCCCTCAAAATTGAGCTTTCCATAGCCACAGCCTGTCAACAAGCCTTCTATCTACTGTCCTTAACTCAGCACTCTGTTTTAAGACCCTCCCCTGCCATTGCCCCAGCACAAATATGATTGTCTCAAAGCACCTGTTTTCCCCCGTCTTATTCTGTGTACAGTCCTCCCTCACATTGTTCTCTAGTATGTTCCTACTAGGTCAGTCCTGCACACAAAATTACCCCACCCCCTTTTTGACTAGAATTAATGACAAAGCCTCCTGTTGGCTGCCTTAACATACAGGGTGTGAAAGCCTGTGTTGAGTCCCTCCCCGCCCGACTTTATATAAAATAATGACAATGCCTCCCAGGCTGCTTTACCTCCTGCTAAATTTGCTTCTTAAACCCACAGCACTCACCATGTACCATGGGCTGTACTAACTGCAATATGCTGTACCTCTATATGAGATAGCCAACAACTGCAAATAGTCAGACCAATTGCTGTTATTTCTTGTATTTTTTGTTTCAGTACATGTGTACCCATACTCTGTAACTACCTTTCTGTGTTGTCCTCCTGTCAAGATGTGGAACCTTTGAAAATGAGCATTTTGCTCAAAGGTTATGTCCAAATGACGAAAATAAATGCTGACAACTTGGATGTGGATCTTTCCAACACATGGCTAGAACTTACTTTCACATAGGGACTCAGGTCAAAATCTTTGGCACCAATAAATTTAGAATTTGGAACAGCATACCCTCAATCAACCTCATGCCAAAAATCGGATCTATCAGTTACTTCATTTAAAAGTTACAAGTCATTTTGTAACCCTTAATTCATTGCCTATTCAAAAAACAAGATTCAGGGAAGAGCTACTGATGCCATCATAACCTGAATTCATAACCTAGTCCTCCCTGCAAGCTACCTTAAATGACTTATTTATCCTATGTTACTTAAAATTGCAGTTGTAGTAGACATCTGAAAATGGAAAATTGACCTTGGGTGGTTCAGCACATGCATGTATAATGTGTAGATGCAAGGTATGGTACTTCAGAATGTAATGGAGGGGTTGGAATGCAGCAGCAAACATGACTTTAGAATGACAACATTGTGTGTGCTTTTTTGAATACTGCATGTATGATATTTCGAAATGTCACCTGGTTGCAACCGTGGAATGCAGCAATGACACAATCTCAGAAAGTAGCTGGCACAGATAATTTTAGTGATGCACAATTTCAGAATGTGGTGGTGACGCACAATTTTGGAATGTGGTGGTGACGCACAATTTTGGAATGTGGAGGTGATGTACAATTTCAGAATGCGGTGTGACACACAGTTTTGGAATGTGGTGGTGACCCGCAGTTTTGGTTTGTGGTAGTGATGCACAATTTTGGAATGTGGTGGTGATGCACAACTTTGGAATGCGGTGTTAATGCACAGGTTTGAAAAGCGATAATGATGCACAATTTCAGAATGTGGTGTTGACACACAATTTTGGAATGCGATGGTGAAGCACAATTTCGGAATGTGGCAGTGATGCTAAATTTCAGAATGTGGCAGTGATGCACCAGTTCAGAATGCGGTGGTGATGCACAATTTTGGAATGTGATGGTGACGCACAGTTTCAAAATGTGGCAGTGACGCATAAGTTCGGAATGTGGCAGTGATGCACAGTTTCGGAATGTGGTGGTGATGCAAAATTTTGGAAAGCAGCAGTGATGCACAATTTCATAATGTGGCAGGAATGCACAATTTTGGAATGCAGTGGTGATGCACAATTTTGGAATGCGGCAGTAACGCACAAGTTGAAATGTGGCGGTGATGTACAATTTTGGAATATGGCAGTGATGCATAGTTTCAAAATGTGGCAGTGATGCTCAGTTTCAGAATGGGGTGGTGACACTCAATTTCAGAATGTGGTGGTGATGCATAATTTTGGAATGTGGCTATGACACATAATTTGGGAACATGGCAGTGACAATTTTGGAATGCAGCATTGAAACACAACTTGGCAGGAATGTGCAATTTTGGAATTTGGAAGGGATGCGAAATTTCAAAATGTGGTAGGGATGCACAATTTGGGAATGGGGAAGGGGTGTGCAATTTCAGAATGTGACAGGGATGTATAATTTTAGAATGAGGTTGAGACACATAATGTTGGAATGTGGTGGGGATGTGATGCACAATTTTGATATATAGTGGGTACGTACAATTTTGGAATGTGGCAGGGATAAGCAATTTCAGAATAATATGATGTGTCCTGTCATTCCAACAGCATGCATCCCCACTATATTCCAAAATTGTCAGTCCACACCAGATTCCTCAATGTGTGTCCCTGTCGCATTCCAAGACTGACTGTCCCACCACATTTTGAGATGGCACATCCCTGACACATTCCGAGATTGCATGTAGTCCCCCCTCCCCCCCCAACAAGATTTTAAAATTGTGCATCACTGTTACATTCTGTCTTTGGTTCAGTGCTGCACTCCCAAACCACCTCCTGCTGTGTTCTAAAGTACAGTACCATGCATCTGAACATTCTGGAAATGTAAGCACTGCAGCCAACCCTATGTCAATTGTATTTTAAAGGATTAGTATAGCTATAGTTTCTTAAACTTTTAAGAAGCAGGTCCTATAAGGTTGCTGAAGGACTAGACTGTGAGTTCAGGAGTTGACATCATCAGTGGCTCTTCACGGAAACTGGCTTTTTTGAACAGGTAGTGAAATCAGGGTTACAAAATAGCTCATAACTTTAAAATGAAGTGATGTAGAAACCTAATTTTTGGTATGAGATTTGTTGGTGATAAGCTTATTCTAATTCTGCAATGTACCACTTTTGGCAGAAGTCCCTCTTTTAGGCATTTGTAATATTTCAATCTGTTTTAATTCTTTTTATTATGTTTATAGTTCTTTGCTAATTGTGACATGTTTTACCTCAATACCACCAACAGTTATGCTTTTTACACACTGTGCAACAGAGCAAATTGTTCTTGTATGCCAGCAATGCCAGTGAGTGAAGGATATAGACAGTATATAAAATGTATATTTTCTATTAATTTATATTTCCTGTGCTGCTTATGGCCCGATTGGCAGAACCGTATCTGGCCACTGGACCATTTGAAGCATATATTGGATTATCATATTTGGTTGGTGATAGGAACATATGAAGAAGCCAGCAGAAGAAGGCCATTTGGTCTGTCTAGTCTGCTTGTATTGCTGAGTACACAGCTTGAGCTACTGTCCCTGCCCTCCCTCCCCACACCTCATATCCACCCTACCCATGATCCTTACCTTCCCCCCATGCCTATCCCAGCCTCTCTTAAAGCTGACCACTGTCTTCAATGGAAACCACCTCTTCCGGCAGTGCACTCCAAGTGTCCACCACTCTCTCTGTGAAGAAGTGCTTCCCGACCTCCCTCCTAAACCTCCCACCCTCCAACTGAAGACTGTGCCCTCTCGAGTTATGGTTGCCACTCAGCTTAAAGAGACTCCCCTTATCCACTTTATTTATCCCTTTCAAGTACTTGAAAGTCCCAATCATGTCTCTCTCTCTCTCTCGCTGTCTCTCTCTCTTTTGTCTTCCAGGGAGTACATGTTCAGTGCCCTCAACCTCTCCTCATATGCCTTACCCAGCTGACCTGCTATCATCTTTGTAGCCCTTCCCTGGACCTTCCCCAGCAGGTTAATGTCCTTTTTGAGGAGCGGGCACCAGTACTGAACCCCATACTCTAGAAGAGGCCTTACTAAAGACCTGTACAAGAGCAGTATAACCTTCTCTCTCCTGCTACTGATCCCCTTAGATATTTTTTATTTATTTATTTTTTCTTTCTTTAAAGAAAAGTATCTGAGGATCAGTGGCAGGATTTTTAGGACAGTAACTTAATAAAAAGGGAACTAGGAGAGCTTCAGTAACAGACAAGTACTGGAATAGCAGTAAAATGTGGGGAGTGGTGCATTGCAGTGGCTGCAGGGCAGCCATATTCAGACAGACCGTCTGGACGCTGAGGTGCTGCCCTATTTGCATGCATCTCTCTGGACTGTGGGATGAGGTAGCAAGACTCAGAGCAGAAGTAAACTGGGTCAGGAGTACCATCACCCCTATCCAGAGACCACCCAGTCCAATGCCGCTGCCTCAAAGGATGCTGAGAACGAGGAGCACTTGGATAACAGTGGACTCGGGGAGGGTTAGGGCGGTCAGGCAGAGGCACATCCCAGATCCTATTCCACTCCAGAACTCATATGCCACACTGGCAAACAGGGACAACCAAATAGAGGTACCCAGAGAAGTGGAAGGAAAGGATGTGCAGGTCAGCCAAGGAGGTGACCTCAGTGGGGAGAGCAGTGGACCCCAGAGGAGGTGGAAGTGAATCCTGGTGGGGGACTCCATTATAAGAGGGATCCAGCTAGGAACACAGGAGGGGGAGGACATGGAGGTGAGGTGCCTACCAGGTGCCACAGCATGGAGGGATGGGAGGAAGATCCTGGGGATCGCCGGGAAGGCAAGATGGGAGGGTGAGCTGGATGTCATTATCCACCTAGGTACTAATGACCTGGCAAATGGGGAGCCAAAGGAAGTTCAGGAAGAGTTTAGGAAATTGGGAGGGTCTCAAGCAAGTAGCTACTTCTGTCACCTTCTCGGAAGTACTACCTGCAAGAGGCATGGGAGAGCATAGGGGCACTTGCACCAGGAACTTTAACTCATGGTTGAAGAACTGGTGCTGTGAGAAAGGGTTTGGATTCACTGGTGACTGGGGACCCACTTGGAGGGATGGAGGCTTGTTCAAGCCTGACGGCCTGCATCCATCCTGGAGGGGAATCCAAGCACTCAGTGATAAGTTTAAATGCTACATGGACAAGCATTTAAACTAGCCAAGGGAGGTGGCAGGTCAGCAAATAGGGTACCTAATTGCCCACCCCCCACAGCTAACAGTGGAACCAGTGAACAGAAGGAGTGGATATCTCTACAAAGAAGTGTGCAAAAGATGGAGATCAGTGCCCAAGAGGTGGAGAGGCAGAAAAGGGGCAAAATTCAACAGAAAGGCAAACAGCAGGGAGAACCAGGGATAAAGGACAAGCAGGGAAGGGGCCGGAGTAGAACAGCTAAACAGTCTAGGGAGTTCAAATCATGGAATGCCATGTGTGCCAATGCCAGGAGCCTTAGCAACATGATGGAGGATCTGGAGGCTGTCATGGTGCAGTCAGACCTGGACATTGTGGCCATCTCAGAAACCTGGTGTAAGGATAACCACGACTGGGAGATGGCCATACCTGGCTACAACAAATTCAGAAGAGACAGGGCACAGGGAAGGGAGGAGGAGTGGCACTTTATGTGAAAGATGACATAAAGGCCACAGAGATTCAGGAGGAACAAAATGAGGGATACTGTGGGTTAAGCTGGAAAGAAAAATGGGGTCAGCCATCTGCACAGGTGTGGTCTATAGACTACCAGCCCAGGAGGAAGAAACAGATAAGCAGCTGATGTTAGCCATCCAAAGGATGGCAGACAAGGGTGAGGTAGTGCTGATTGGAGACCTCAGTATTCCAGGCGTGGACTGGAGTATCCCAGCAGCAGCATCTACCAGGAGCAGATTTATCCTGGACTCCCTTCAAGGTGCCTTCCTCAAGCAACTGGTCATGGAACCAATTCAGCAGAAGGCAATACTGGACCTTGTGCTCACAAACAGGGACAGTGTGATGGGGGTAACAGTGGGGAAGCACCTGGGGAACAGTGACCACCAGTCATTGTGGTTTGAAATCACAAAAGGAGCAGAACCAAACCACACAAAAACACATATCTTGGATTTTAGGGGGTCAGACATTGGGAAAATGGGGAGATGCTTGAAAGAGGCATTAAGTGGAATGGGGCGGGAATCAAGGTTTGAGGAACAGTGGGCAGTATTTAAAATGGGGATTACAAGAGCAACAGCATTATGCATTAAGCAGGTTAGCAAGGGGAAAAGGAAGAGGAGGCCATTATGGTTTCCAAGGAGGTGGCGGAGAAAGTGAAAGCCAAAAAGATTGCATTCAGGCAATACAAAAAGACACAGGCAGAAGGAGATAGGGAGAAGTACCAGGAGAAGCAAAGGGAGGCAGGGAGATCAGTAAGGGAAGCCAAAGCTAAGACAGAAGAGCACACTGCAAAATCAGTGGGTCAAGGGAACAAAACCTTTACAGATACATAAGTGAAAAAAGAAAGGCAAGAGAGGAATAGTGAGACTGAAGGGGGGGGAGGATGGGGGGCCAGGTGGAAGATGACAACAGTAAAGCTGACATATTGAACTGGTATTTCTGCTCAGTCTTTACTGAGGAAGAGGAGGGTAATGGACCTGAAGGGAGTGCAAGGGGTGGGAATGATGCAGAAATGTATACACGTCCCTTTACATGAGAAAGGGTACCGAAGGAACTGGAAGGAATAAGAGTTGATAAAGCAATGGGGTGCACCTCAGGGTCCTTAATGAACTAAGAGAGGTGGTGGCTGAACCTCTGGCAATCCTGTTTAGCCGATCACTGGAAACAGGGGAGGTACCCAAAGACTGGAGGACAGCAGATGTAGTCCCCTTATACAAAAGTGGGAACAAAGAGGAAGCGAGGAACTACAGACCAGTCAGCCTCACCTTGGCAGTGGGGAAGATCATGGAAGCACTACTGAAGGAGAGATTAGTGGAACATCTGGTTGTCAACGGAATACAGGACCCAAGGCAGCAAGGTTTCACCAGGGGGAGGTCATGTCAGACCAACCTTGTTGAAATTTTCAACTGGGTTACTACGGAGGCAGATCAGGGGAGGGCAGTGGACATGGCCTATCTGGACTTCAGCAAAGCCTTTGACACTGTGCCACATAGAAGGCTATTACACAAACTGGAGAATATGGGTGTGGGCAGGACAGTAGTGCAGTGGGTAGGTAACTGGCTGGGTGGCAGGACACAGAGGGTGGTGGTAAATGGCTGTCACTCCACAGATGGAAGAGTGACCAGTGGGTTACCACAGAGATCTGTACTGGGACCGGTCCTATTCAACATCTTCATCAGTGACATTGTACAGGGCCTAGAAGGCAGAATTTCCCTGTTCACTGATGACACAAAGCTCTGTAACAGAGTGGACACACCAGACGGTATAGACAGAATGAGAAGGGACCTGCAGAAACTTGAAGAATGGTCAGGGGTTTGGCAGCTGAAATTCAATGCAAAGAAGTGCAAGATAATGCACTATGAGAACAAAACCCCTGGCACAATATATCAAGTTGGGGGTGAGGATATAGCATGCACCAAGCAGGAAAGGGATCTTGGGGTTATCATCTCTGATGACCTCAAGGTAGGGAAACAGTGCAACAAGGCAGCAAGTAAAGCAAATAGGATGCTGGGATGCACAGACAGGGGCATCACCAGCAGGAAAAGGGAAGTCATAATTCCACTTTACAAGACACTAGTGAGGCCCCACCTGGAGTACAGTGTACAGTTCTGGAGACCTTACCTACATAAGGACATAGACAGGGTAGAGAAGATTCAGAGGAGGGCAACAAAGATAGTACATGAATTGCATCACAAGTCCTATGAGGACAGGTTTTAGGACTTGAATATGTACTCCCTGGAGGAGAGGAGGGAGACAGGAGATATGATAGACATATACAAATATCTTACAGGGAGGAACAGGGTGCAGGAATACATTATTTTTAAGTGAAAAGGATGTTCCAGGACTAGAGGGCATGGGATGAAGTTGGAGGGAGGATGATTCAGAGGAAACGTGAGAAAGAATTTCTTCACAGAATGGGTGGTGGACAAGTAGAACACCATGCCAGAGGAAGTGGTGGGGACTGAAACAATCACGGGATTTAAGAATGAATGGGATAAACATAAAGAAATTCTAGCGGTCAGGGGTGAGGGGCAACAGAGTTCTAGGAAAACATAAAGTGAACTTACAAGTTCAAATGGGTAGACAGGTTGGGCCATAGGCCCTTATCTGCTGACACTGTCTGTGTATCTATGTATATGCATCCCAGCATCTTGTTTGCCTTTGCTGCTGCTTTCTTGCACTGCGTGGAGTGCTTCAGGTCACTAGTGATTATCACTCCCAGGTCCTTCTCCTCTTCTGATGCAGATATTCGGACTCCGCCCAGGTAGTACTCTGTCCTGGGATTCTTGGCTCCAATATGCATAACTTTGCATTTCTTGGCATTGAAGCCAAGCTGCCAGATCCTGGACCACCTCCCCAGCTTTTCCAGATCATGCTGTAGATCCTGTATCCCTTCAGCTGTGTCCATTCTCCCACAGAGCTTGGTGTCATCTGCGAATAGGCACATTTTGCCCTTAATGCCATCCCTAATGTCACTGATGAAGACACTAAACAACACCAACACTGAACCCTGTGGGACCCCACTGGTTACTTCTCTGGTGCCAGATAACTCTTCCCCCACAACCACCCTCTGGGTTCTGCCCCTCAGCCAGTTTTCTACCCATCTGGACATCTTTTCCCCAATCCTGAGATCCACCAGCTTCCTGATCAACCTTTTATGGGGCACAGAGTCAAAGACCTTGCTGAAATCAAGACAGAGGATATCTACTGCTTGGTCCCTGTCTACTGTCTCAGTGATGTATGTGCTTTGCATTTATCAAGCGGGGGACTGGAGGAATATGACAATTTGGTATATTGTAAAGTGCTGGCCAGAGAATGCAAAGGGTTAATGAGAATATTTTCTGTTCTAAGGCTTGCTTGCTTGACAATGTCCTTGCTATTGCAAAAATAGAGTTGGTAGCAAGTATACTGTTCACAGCTTGTACAAAATGCTGAACATTAACAAAATTAGAAACAGCACGAGCAATGTGTGTAAAACATGCAGTCTCAGACTAGAAAAATACAATAATGTACCCAGTGAAAAATGATCTTGTGTGGACATATGCTGAGTTCTGTAAAGATAGAAAGTGCATAAAGCACAGATTGTGAGAAGCAGAGGGTAACGAACTATGAACCCCGAAATGAAGTGCTGAAGTCTCTATGATACATATCCGGTTTGTCCTCCTAAGGGAAAGTGATTGCTCATTACTGGTACCTTGTAAGCTGGGCTGCCAGGGCTAATGCAGTATATGTGTGTTAGTTCAATAAACCTTGATTTGTCGTGTGCAGTTCCTCATTTCTAGTGTAATCATTGGCTCAAATACCTAACAATAAATTATTCTGCCATCTCCCTTTCTTATAAGTCAGTCTTTTCGATAGATAGTATAGCCATAGCCAGGTATTGCTTTGTTCCAATTACCTGTGGGAGTCCGTCATGTCTGTGTAATTGCCATCACATTCATGGTCCCCCATATTCAGAGCCGGCCAGCTGCATGCACAAAAAGGTGTGCCACGCTAAAAAATAGGTCCGGCCAGCTCTGGCAACAGATTCAAACAGATAGCGCAATCTGAACCGACCGTGCTGTTTGAATATCAGACCCTGGTAGTGTGGTGCATAGCAAGTGGTCTCCATGTTCAGTGCAGTGCTACCAGGGTGCAGGGCTGAAGCCCGCCCAGAGGTACAGCACAGTGCATACTGGTTAGCGTTGCAGCCCAATGGGCAATATTCAGCCATAAACATTTAGATGAGCCCATTGGGCATGCACGGTGCTATGGGGCCATTTGCATGCCCATTATGGGCTCATCTGCATGTGAGTGCCGGGCTGGGTGTGCCCCCCCCAAGCTCCGATTTGTGCAATACAAATAAAAATGTCCCCTTCTTCGTGGTAGTCTAGTAGTCCTCCTCCCCAATCAGTGATATAATATAATATAATATCCTCATTCTCCCTGGTAGTCTAGTGGTCCTCCCTTCCCAATCAGTGATATAACATCTCCATTCACCCTGGTAGTCTAGTGATCCCCCCCACCCCGATCCCCGATCCATGTTATACTACAATAATATCCCCATTCCCTGGAAGTCTAGTGGTCTCCCATCCCCGAGCCCCGATCTGTGTCATTAAAAAAAAAAATGTCCCCATTCCCTGGTAGTCTAGTGGTCCCCCCTCCCAGAGCCTCAATTCCATCCGGCAGAAATATATTCCCACATCTTGGTGGGCTAGTGGCCCCCCCACCCTGTAGGCAGTGATCCACCACACCACTCCCCCAACTCCAAACCGACCACAGCCAGTGACTGGCACAGCCCTCCTCACACCGCTACGGCCAGCTGCCAACTTAACTGTATCGGAGTGCATACGGTTAACAGTACACACTCACTGGTCAGCCAATGAGCATGTACTGTTAACTGTACATGCTCCAACACAGTTCAGTTGGCATACATCTGAATCTGATCCAACGTTCACATTCCTAGTAGTGGCTCATCTGAATACAAAATAAAATTAAATCAATGTTGCTTGTTTATGGGGAGTCATAGATAGCAGCTGGCAATGACAGACATCTTTTACTGGAGCCCTGGCAGGCAACTGCTAATTTATAATTTTTTGAATATTTTCCTATAGTTTTTGGAGACAATACCCTACAGTATTATGTTTCTCTCCTCAAGTTACCCTACAGAGTAAATATTCTCAGTATTTCAGCTGTATTTGGAACTTCACGCATGGGAAGATCCAAGACCACACAGCATGGCACCAATGGAGATCCTTCGACTGGAGCTATATTAAAGGTGGTTAAAAATCTTGAAGCCTTTATCAATTAACTTGGTAAAAAGGTGGATAGTTTTACCTCAAGGGTCTCCATTGTTGAAATAACGTTAGACCTGATGGCTACAGACTTGAAGCAGTTGAAATACCTTTCAGAGAAGGCAGTAGCTGCTACAGCAGGCCTGGTTTAAGAAAACAAATTATTGGACCTTCACCTTGAGCACCTTGAGAATGGGGCCCACCTTGCCAACGTTTGTTTACTGGGGGTACCTAAATCTTCTGCGTCCCTGACATTTCCTTTGTGACCAGACAATGCCATGAGATCTGAACCGAAACAATCCGGGTTCTCCCATGCCTTACTATATCCTGCTACGCTCATGCTTTCATATGCAGGTAAGAGCTACTGATTTTAATGACCCTGCTGAGGCAGGGAAGAGATTACTTAAGATTAAAGCAGACTCGGAGAGCAGGGGCAGTGAGGAGGACATTGAGGACGAGAGGGACTGATGTTTGGGGTTTATGTTTAAGCACATAATTATTACCAGTTACCAGCATCAGTTTATGCTATTTATCTTTGTGTACATTTTACTGGTTTGATTTAATTCTTGACCAATGGCCAACTGGTAGTAACTTAGAGGGGGCAAGCATAATCCTCTTTACTGATGCAGGGTCTGCATGGTGCTTGGGTTAGGGAACTGGCTTCCACTTTTAATGTAGCCTCTTGAAGCCTTCTGCGAAGATCAAGAACTTTAAGATGGTGAAGAATGTGAGGTCCTTTACACATAGCACTACATGCGCCTTACCAACTAACTCCACACGAAGCCTTGGATCCCCAGTCTGCCCTCTGGTAAGTTCTATCAGGGGTGGTTCCTATTATAGTTATATACAGTTAGTGATTTTCATGCAATCTTTAATTGGACCAGATTTCTGATAACGAAGCGTGTGACTGTTGCTAAGTCATATTTCTTTTACCTTGGATGTTAAAACTGAGAGTTCAACACATTTGTCCTTTTCTCTTAAAGGAGTAGTCCACCCAAAACTTATATATATTTTGTGCAGAGTGTTTTAATTTGTATGTGAAGTTCTAGTGTTTCCTTCCCTCTGACAGCTATTAGGAGTTTTTCCTAAATTAGCCTGCTAGCTTTATGCTAGTTTTACATCCTCTGGGGATCTCCATCCGAGACAGCTTAATTATATTCCTTGTTCCCACAGTGCATCTTGTCTCATGTGACAGTTACGTAGCAGAGACCCAACATTCAGCACACACATGCCAAACAAACTAAATATCTTGGAAGCTTTACAAGCTGCACAAAAATTACTAGCAGCAAAGCTCTTCAGTACAGTAAGACTTTTACGATGCGTGGAGTCACTAAGCTAAATTCTATAGATTTTAAAATATAGCCATCTCTACTGTTGTGAACTGATTGTAAAGCAATGCTTTCTGCTGGATTTATGGTCTCTGCTACATCACTGTCATGTGAAACAAGGTACATTCTAGGACAAAGGAATACAATTAAGTTGTCTCATATGGAGATCTCCAGGGGTCATAAAACTACCCTAAAGCTATCAGGCTAATTTAAGAAAAACTCTTAATAGCAGACAGAGGGAAGGACACACAACAACTTAACATACAAATCAAAACACTCTGCACAACATATGTTTTTTTGCAAATTTTGAGTGGACTACTCCTTTAATTTAGAGGGACTAAATTTTGTTCTGTTAAAATGATCTGTTTTGTGCCTCATGTCCCTACAATTAAACAGCAGCTGACATCTTGGCCCAGTGGTGCAGAGGGTTGAGGCAATGGACGCCACACCTCGCCCACGCCAGCGACCCAGGTTCGGGAATGTGCCTGGATCATCAGGGGTTGGCCAGGGAGGGAAAGGATTAAGCATCCATAGGACTGCTTTCCTTTCCCTTGGGAGGGACTGGGGCATCCATCGTGCTGCAGTGGCCTCCGGTGGAAATAGTGGGGGCACTACAGGAGTGGGATACATGTTGGGAGAATTGAGGCAGACTTCAACACATCATGCCTCGATGTCATTGCACACCCGCACTTCTCAGGGAAAAAATACAGGGAGGAAAATGGCAGATGACCGAGGCAGCTTGATGGCCACACTTCAGCAACCAGGGGGCCTGTTATGGAATCACACTGTGGTAATGGTTCCCGGCCTAGCTCAAGGGACATAGGGGGTCCCCTCTGAGGGTACAGCGCTGTGCCAGCCAGTATATGAGTGAGCCTGCGGGCTGATCGGAGATGAAGGCGGCAGCTGGAGGCAGGCAGTTCAGGCTGCAGGAGAATAATGATATGATTAAAAAAAAAAAAAAAGAGCAGCTGACATAAATTGTCCTACCTTTCTTATCCCGATCAGCTTGGGTGTTGTGAAGAACACTGTGTGGTTGTTTTTAAGATAAATAATATAATTTTTTTTTATGTTTTTTCGCAGTTTACATGCTGCATGTTCCTGTGGCTGCTCAGAGACAGCTTGCACGCATGACGTCATGTTGAGAAATGAGCTTACAGCGCGGGAGCTAGTGTCAATGCGGCAGTGCATTACTGGCAGCCTAAAGTAGCTCTGGGCCATAGATCCACTACACTAAGGGGTCAGTGTGGCTTGCCCCTCCATTGGTCTTGCCAGTGCCCCTCTCCCCTGTCCAATTTCTAAGGCCCAGATCCACTGATCTCACCCAGCTTTCAATGCTAAGATCACCAGACAGGGTGGTCACACACCCAGCAGTCCACAAACCGCAATTCACCTGTCCCCACTTCTGCAGAGCAGCCAAGGAATAGGCCCTATAGCTCACTAAAAGCAGTGGGAATTGGCAGAGGCAGAACTAGTGTCCATGTGGTATCATATAAAAATACCCAGGTTGCAAGCAGGCTGGCAGGGCCACCCAACACATCCGAGAAGCAGAAATCTGGGTTGAGGAGGCATCAACAAAAACAAATCGGCTAGAGGGGAGAAATATGAGGGCCAACATGGTGTCCCTTATGGCTTCCACCAAGTCAGTTCAACAACAGCGTTGTCGATATCCCTGACAGCAACAAACATAATGTTGACAGGTGAAATTTCACCTGTCAGACATTTGCTGTGTTTTTCGCTGGGGTTGACCACTTGATCAATAAATAACTAACTCCAAGTTGGAGTTGGCTCAGAAGGAGAAGAATGACAGGTGAAAGGGTAAAATTTCGACTGTGGTTCTATTACAGTGACAATTTCGAAGTCCATCGAAATTGTTGCTGTAATGGCTTTCATTGTCAAAATTTCACAGTGTCACTGGCAAACCCCCTTATGTACGGTGAGAAGTGTAGAAAAAGTTCATCGGTCTTGGAGGCTCGATACATTCTGTGCAGTGCTGTCTTCTGTCAGTTGCTGTGTAATATCCATCATTGTAGCCACCAACTGTTGGCACATCCAAGGAACCTTCTTCCATGGCTGCCATAGCAAGTTCAAGTCAAGTTCAAGTTTATTGAGGGGGGAAAAATCCCATTGAGTGGGCTTATTTACAAGGAAGTCCCATAATCTACTGTACATAGCTACTATACATAGCACATAATTAAACATTAATGAAAACAACAATGATATGAACACAAGTAACATATATAACAGCATATTTACAAGTTTATACAATCTTGTAGATCTGCACACAAGAATGGAAACAGCATCATAAGGCAAGAGGGCAATATTTTGTCTAGCTTAGGGAAGAAAGACAGGGATGTGGGATGTTAAGAGGATGCCAGTAGACAGTTGATGGCAAGGTAGGGATAAGAGAAGGTGAGGACTGCCAGTAGATTAATAATGGCAGTGATAGGACTCAACAGTTTGTTTGGCAATTAGGGATTTGAAGGCTTTTAATAGTATTAATGAATTGAGCTTAAGGGTAGCTTGGAGATTATTCCATGAGGTGGGGAGAAGGTAGCTGCTGGCTGCTTTGCAGTAATGTATGTGGACTCTGGGCACTTGCAGGGTTATATAGTCGTCCTTCCTTAGGTCATATGGGCTGTCAGAAGGGTGTAGAAACATGGTGATGTAATTAGGAAGTTTATTTCATAGGGCCTTATATATCTATAAGTATGTGTGCCTTAATATTCTCATGGCCAGGGAGGTCCAATCAACCTCTTTATAAAGGGTACAGTGATGTGTTCTGGCTGGCATGTTGGTAATGAAGTGGATAGCATGGTGGTAAAGTACATCCAGACTGTGCAGGGAGGAAGTTGCACAGTTCTTGTAAATAATATCTGCGTAATCAAGGAGGGGCAAGAAGGCTGCCTGCACTAGTCTCATGCTAGAGATGCGGGAAAAGAGAGTTTTGTTTCTAAAGAAAAAGCCTAGTCTTTGTTTCAATTTAGTGGCTAAGGCTTCAAGATAGAAGGAGAAGGAAAGTTTAGAGTCTAGCAGAACGCCAAGGTACTTAAATCTCTCAACTACTTCTATCTTATCATCCAGCAAAGTGGTAATGGGTGTGGGGGGGGTGCAAGGGCTGGGGTAAGAATTGAGTAAGTTGGAGTTATGGAAAAACATTACCTTGGTTTTCATTGTATTCAACAGAAGTCTGGAATGGATTAAGCTGAACTGAAGTTGATTGAAATCATTCTGGTGCTCAGAGCAGATTTGTACGAGCGACGGTTTGGAGGTATAGAACACGGTATCGTCAGCGAATAGATGGATTTTGGAGTGAGTGATGTTCTTGTTTAGGTTTTTGACATACAAAAGGAAGAGTAGAGAACCCAAGATGGAGTTCTGAGGGACACCTCTAATTAAGGGAAGTGGGGAAGAGAGGGACCCATTAGCTTTGATTCGCTGTTGCCTATCTGACAGGTAGCTGGAGAACCAGTTTAATGCTGAATTACCAATACCATGTCAGGTCAGCATATCCAAGAGTAAGCCGTGACCGACTGTATCGAAGGCCTTACTGAGATCCAGAAATACAACCCCTGTAATCTTTTTGTTGCCTAAGGCCTCCAACCAGTCATGTGTCACCTTAGATAAGGCCAATATGGTGCTGTGATGATGCCTGAATCCAGATTGTAGAGGGTTGACCAGATGGAGTGCATCAAGGTATTTTTGGACCTGTATATTGACCAATTTTTCCAGAAGTTTTGAGAGGACCAGCAGGATTGAAATGGGCCTGTAATTCTTAACATTGCTAGAGTTTCCAGTCTTAAATAGAGGCAGAATGTGGGCAACTTTCCACTCCTGGTGTACCATGCCCTCTGTTAGGGAGTGGTTGAATAGATGGGTAATGGGGGCTGTTAGGTAATGATAACCCAGCTTCAAGAAGAAGGGGTCGACATTGTCTGCCCCAGCACTTTTCCTAGTATCCAATTTGAGTAAAAGATCCTCGACCTGCTTAAAAGTGACTATAGTGCAGGTGAAGTTGGGATGGATGTCAGGGTTGGAGCCGCAGTCGTATGTATAAGAGCGGGGCGAATGGTTGATGCTGGCAAGTAGTCAAAGGCCAGGCCTGCCATAGCGAAGTGTTAATTGAATTTGTTGAGCATCTGGGATGGGTCAGTGATGTTTGAGCCATGCATTTCTAATTTGGCAGGGAGGGTAGGAGGGATGTTGCAACCTTCTACTATTTTGAAGGTGTGCCAGATCTTGAACGGATTCCCCCTTGCATCAAATTGAACCAAGGAGTGGGAGAAACAGTAAAGAAAGATAAGTGAAGTACCAGCTTTGAGGAGAGCATCTGAGGCAGGGGTGAAGGTGGCAGAGCTGTAATTGGGATTCCTCTAGCACAAAAATCCATCACTGCTTGTGGCAGGATTGGAGGTGAACAACTTGAAGTTAGCCACTCAAAGGGCTTTCATGTATGGGAGGTAATTTTTTGTTGCTTTAGCTTTCTCTTGGCCTTGTTTGACCCTGACTAGGGATAATATATCCCAGTATCTAATCCTAATATTGACCCCTTTAGTTTCCTCAATCCCTGATCTAATGAACTGCAACACATTAAAGATGCCTTCACTGGGATGTCTCTGATGAGAGTCGCCAGTGTGCTTCGATCACACTTCACTTACCTTTCTTTACTGTTTCTCTTACTCCCTGCTTCGGTTTGATGGAGCCTTGCATTTTTAAAGTGAAGTTTTCACTGAATGAGTTGTTCTGTGCTTTGTGTCCATGGCAGTTAGTTGCGTATTCACAACAGTAAAAGAGGAATAAAACAAAATCATGGATGTTAGAACAGGTTTTTTGGTGTTTACGAACAGTTGCTGTCTTTTTTCCCCAATGTGTGTCATTTGCAATTTTTGCCTAGACACTGGGATCTTTTTATGGCCTCCAAATGATTAAAATGTAGGATCAGATGTGCCAACACCAAGCTTGCTTCTCTTGAACAGCAAGGGACTGCTGTTGTTAAAACAAAAAAGCTGCATAATCCCATTTTATTAAATCAGTTTGAAAGCAACTCCTACATTTTGGCAGGTACTTGAGGCTTGTGTTGTACTTGGAGTTACAGAAGAATATTTGTAATGATAATTTTACAAAATACAAATTTAAGGACATTTTAAAATTGGCAACTTTGCAAGTGGTGTGACTTTCACAATCTTAAATCCAATACAATATTTTATTTAGTAAATACCATGTGTTGTCCTCATCTGTGTGTGGGGAAATAGAATTTTTAACTTAAAAGTATGCATTTACTAATTTATTCTTTTGTTAACCAAGTAAGGCCCAGTAGACTCACACAGGGACATATGCTTGACATTGGAGAACTACTACAAGCTGCAGCAGGAACCATTCCCTACTTGACATCATCGTGCACTGATGTCTGCCTCTCAAAGCACAGAAACACTCTACTGAAGCATGGTCACAACGTGGTTAGATTTGTATAAAGTATGCAAACACAATTTGGAGTTGGACTTCATGCAAACAGCTAAAATTGTGGGGATGGATACTGATACGGAGGTTGGACATCATTTCAAGGTTTGCGTCAGCTGCTCTTTAAGCTGTTGCAGGAGGAATTCTGTGGAAGTCACTGAATGTAATTATTGGGACATATTATTAACTATGTGGCATTTTGGTTTGGTCTGCCACTAGAAGACCCTTACCTTCTCTCTGGTCTGCCAGACCCATCTGTTGCTGCTGGTGAGGACACCTTGCTGGACCATGCGAATAAACT
Organism: Neoceratodus forsteri; assembly: GCA_016271365.2. Taxonomy (NCBI): domain Eukaryota; kingdom Metazoa; phylum Chordata; order Ceratodontiformes; family Ceratodontidae; genus Neoceratodus; species Neoceratodus forsteri. The sequence goes on along the minus strand of CM057449.1, from coordinate 567,400,637 downwards.
GACGGACACAAAAAATGATGAATAAAGGTATTTATTCTGTGTTGCAGACATGTTCTCTTCCTGAAGTCTAGCCCCAGACTGACAAATTCCCTGATAGGCACTGCATGGCACGGCCAGGCAGTGCAACAAATTGTTACATGCAGGTTCTAAGTGCTCTTAAAGGGGTGGCAGCTAACATTAAGCCCCATGCTTAATATGTGCTTCACAACTACATGGACTTTTAAACAGTCCTTGTGACCAAATCAAGAGTGTTTCACTCAGGGACTGAACGATACTATATATCATCGGACTCTAGTCCATGGTCAAGGCACAGATGGCCATCTTTGGGATATTACGGGATACTGAAATCTTTTTATTACTGAAACACCTTTCTGTGATATAACAATGGGTAAGATGAATTTAGATTTTACGTACAGCCTTTCTGTTAAATGATTTCTATGTCTTTGAACCTCGGTTATGCAAACTGTGTATGTTTTTTTTTTCCTGACACAATAAAAACTATTTTCGGTGACCACATTGCTAACACTGTGAAGAAAGTTTACCAGACGCTAGGGGCAGCCTACTGTGTCAACCATCTCCTGACCCCAGAGGATCGCCTTGCTATTTCCCAGGGCAACCTACTGCCTCTACTTGACTATTGCTCCCCAGTGTTCTCTGCCATGTCCTTCTCACTTCTCTCTCATCTAAATACCACATACAGCTCTATCTGTCGATTCGCCCTTCAGTTCCCTTCCTCCACTCACCACTGCTCTCTATATCTGTCCTAAGGCTGGCTCCCTCTGCGGTGCTGTTTTGAATATGCCATGGGCTGTCTAGTGGACACCTTTCTCAGGAACTCCCCAAAGTCCCCTTACTCCTCACTTCTCACCTGCATGGTGGTAAATCGGTGCCTCAGGGTCTCCCCAGTTCCCCTACTGGTAGTTCCCCGTGTGTCTACTGTTATGGGGAGCAAGGCTTTCTCTGTCTCTGCCCCCTCCCTTTGGAACAGACTACCACCAGATATCTGAAAGTCCCCCTCTCATCAGTACTTCAAATCAAATCTAAGGGCTTGGCTTATGACTCAGGCCACATGTAACTGCTCCCCAGGAAACACCCTAGTCAGTAACCCACCTTAGTGGCCCAGTGTACTACCTGCATTGCTTCCCAAGTTCTAGCTACTAAATAAACAATAGGCATGTTTTAGACAACTGTGAAAATTTGATAATGTTGGTTGCTGTAGTGTAATACTTTGTGCACTGTACTGTGAACCCTTGACTGGCTGATCAAGCCTTGATTGCTGTAAGTGTATGTCCTAGGTCTCGCTGCAAGCATAAATGCAACACCAACTGTTTATGAACTTGTTTCCTTTTTTATGTCCTTAACCCATACTTATGTTTTGATGTTAAGTATCACTGTTTCTGCTACCACTGTACTGACTGTATTATACATGCCCATTTGATTATAACTTGTGCTTATTGTTTATGCAACTGTATGGCCTGGGTCACAACTGAAAGTGGTTCTTTGGATCAGTCTGCTTACCCAGTTACCAAAAACAAAAATAAATAAATAAAGTATAAATAAATTGATACATTTTCATGGATGGGTGGAAGTACATGGTCACCAATGCCAGGTGCCTGGTAAATAAATTTGGAGAACTAGAGACCTTAATAAATATAGATACCCCAGCCATTTTTGGAATAACTGAAATTTGGTGGACAACAGATGACAACTGGAATAAAAATATTCCAGATTATAGACTATTTAGAAAGGACCATATAGGGAGAAGAGGTGGAAGAGTGGCCCTGTATATGACTGAAGACCTGTGAGCAGAGGAAATAGTCTTGACAAACACTGACAATGAAACTGTCTGGATTAAAGTGGGGAAACAATTATAGAAACTATCAGTTTGGGATTATGTTATGGACCACCAAATAAAAAAAATTTAATTGATAAAATAAATAATTAAAGAGGTAGAAGCCCTAAGTGGGAAAAATAGTATTACTATGATGGGGGATGTAAAGTGGCCCAAGGCTGGACACAAGTACAGGGGGTCCACTTGAAAATCTGATGCAGGGGCCCACCTGGAAAATCAATGAGAGGGCCCAGGATGACACATTCACATTAGTATTCCACTTATGTTTACTATATTAGCTTTATGTTTGCATCTTAAATTTACTTGCGCTGCCCAAACAACCCCATTTAATTAGAAAATAGATGACAAAAGTAAAGTTCAGAAGGTGTTCAAGTACCCAACAGAAGGCGGGCCCGCCTGGAAATTTCTAGGTATCCAGGTGGGTCAATCCTACTCTGAACATGCCAGAGACAGACTGAAGCAAGAGAGATGGCAGTAATGCCCAGGACAGATTTCTGGCTAGAGAACTGTTAAAGTTAAACCTTGAGCAACTGCTCATGAACCCAACAAGGCGAGAAAACATATTAGATATGGTATTAAGTGACTTGGGGCAGACAATCTATAACTTTATCACGTGTCAGTGTGACAGGGTAGAACAGGACCCTGTCCCAGTTATTCTGGAAAGAGTTTGAATGCAGGGATCTGTTTTGTTCTATTCCTTTTTTGTCTCTTGTTTGTCTGGTTGCGCAACCAAATTTTCCTGTGAGACCTAGGATTTGATCATTCCGACAGTCTTGCAATTCTTTGCCTCTCACTGTCTCTCAGTCTTCCCTTGTCTTTTTCTCCCTTGCATATCTGCTGATATAAAAATATATGCAAATCATTATGTGGAAATGTAACTGATATTGGAATCCCTTTGTTTAGAAATTGTATAGCGTTACTGATGAAATGTATATAATTATATATCCTGTTGCTAGCCTTGCTTGTAGAGCAGAAAGCAGCTAACTAAAAGAAGCTACATTTTCTTCTTAATTTAAAACGTATATCTCAGCAGGAGTCAGTATCTGTTAAGATTAAGTAGACAGATAATTTTATTAGAAGTAGAAGGAACGATTTGGGGTTAAAAAAAGGAAAGAAAGAAGGTCAGTGTGTATTCTGTGCAGTGAAAGGTACTGTATCAGCTGACTTTGCTAAACCAGTAGGAGGAAGAGAGCTTACCTGGGGTGTGGTTTAGACACTATAAAAGCAGGTGAGTCAAATTACAACTTCCTGTTGCTAGCATTTTTTCTTACTAATTGCCCTCCATCCCACCCAAAGCCAGTTCTACTTTTATAGTCACTGGATTTGACTGTCATCAGGAACTTCCTGTTTGGCAGTAGGAAGGAAAGGATCATAGAAAAACATTGGTTTTGTCAACCCTAAAGTAGAAAAAGTACCTCACTCTCCTCCCCTAGCTGCTGGTGGTCTGATATTGAGCAAGGAAGAAGGAGGCTACTGAAGAAGATAGGAAGTTGCTGTCCCAGAACAGGAAGGGTGAGAATTGTAAGGAGAGGAGAGAGTAAGCATCCAGAGAAACAGTAGAGGGGACACAAAATAAGACATGATAGGAGTGGTGCAGTGCAATGGCTGTGGGGCGGCAGTGTTCCGGGAGACATTCTGGAGGCTGCGATGCTGCCCTATTTGCAGGCACTCTCTGGTCTGAGAGAGGAGGTTGCCTGTCTCCAGGCTGACCTGGCTAGGATTCAGAAACCTCCTCCCCACCCAGGGACCACCAGGGCCAATGCCACTACCTCAGAGGTTGCCAAGAAAGAGGAGAGGCTGGACCAGGGTGGGCTCAAGGAGGGAGAGGATGGTGGAACAGAGCTGCATCCCTCCAGCTGTACCTCTCCACAATTCATTCGCTCTTCTGGTGGATAGTGGTTCCTCTATGAGGCACCTGCAGTAGAGACCAAGGAGGATGCTGGGAACCTTCACAAAGGAGACCCCAAGGAGGGTGGCATGGGACCCCACAGGGGAAGGAAACAACTTCTGGTGGGGGACTCAGTCATTAGGGGGTAGAAATGGGGGAGGAAGGGGAGAGGGAGGTAAGGTGCCTTCCTAGCGCCACGGCTTGGAGGGACAGGAAGTGAATCCTCAGGATCGTGGGAGAAGCTGCACGAGGGAGGGAGCTGGATGTCATTGTCCACCTAGGGACAAATGACCTGGCTAGGAATGGGATCAGAGCAGTGCAAGAGGAGTTTGTAGAGTTGGGAAGGGGCCTTAGACAAGTAGCACATACGGTAACCTTCTCGGAGGTGCTGCCTGTCTATGGCAAGGAGATGCTAGGGCACTTCTCACCAGGGAATTCAATGAGTGGTTGAAAAACTGGTGTGGAGCTCAGAGTTTTGGCTTCATTGGGGACTGGGGAGCCACCTGGAGGGATGCAGACCTATACTGGTGCGATGGTCTGCATCTGTCCAGGGGGAACCAGGATCCTAGGTGAGAGGTTTGAATGCTTCATTGGCAAGCATTTAAACTAGCCAAGGGGGGAGGCAATGAAAAGAAGCAGGGAAATCCAAGCCTCTCCCCACAAAACATGGTGATTAGGGAGGTAAACACCAAGGTACAGAAGTTATTAGGGAGCAGAACAGATTTAAATGTAAAAAAAGGCAAAGGCAGTAAGGACAGAAATGGGGCTAAAAGGGGTAAGGCTATCAAAAAGTGGAGGGTGATGAGTACCAATGCCCGTAGTCTGCGTAACAAGCTCGCTGAACTAGTGGCCTTGATGGAAGAGGGTTGCCTGGATATTGTGGCAGTCACAGAAACATGGTACACAGAGAACCATGACTGGGATGTCAACATACCAGGATACACAATCTACAGGAGGGACAGGGAGGGTAAAAGAGGAGGAGGAGTAGCTCTCTATGTAAAGGAAGGGATCAAAGCAACAGAACTGAAGAGTAAACAGGGAGCAGATGAGGCACTTTGGGTCACCCTGGAGACAGGAAATGGCACCACAATCTGCATGGGGGTTGTATACAGACCCCCATCTCAGGGGGAGGGAATGGACAAGGAAATGATAGAAGGCTTTCTTAGAATGGCAGAAAAAGGGGAGATATTGTTGATGGGGGACCTGAATATGCCAGATGTTAACTGGAGCACCTTTGCTGCAGGCACATCCAAGAGCAGGGTCATTCTTGATGCCCTACAGGGGGCATGCCTCAGACAGCTAGTATCAGAACCCACTCAGGAGGGAGCAATCTTAGACCTGGTACTTTCAAATGGGGATGGAGAAAGAATCTCAGATTTAAAAGTGGGTAGCCATCTGGGAACAAGCGACCACCAAACAGTGTGGTTCACGATAAACACAGCCATACAATCAAGCCATACAAAAGCAAGAGTACTAGACTTTAGGAGGGCTGACTTTGAAAATGAGAGAGTGCCTCAGAAAAGCACTAGCAAACAGGCAAGAAGGAGGGGTGGAGGAGCAATGGGGAGTGATCAAAACAGCCATCACAGAGGCAACAAGCCTTTGTGTAAAGCAAATCAATAAAACACAATGAAGGAAAAAAACGCTATGGTTCACAAAAGAGGTGGCAGGGAAGGTTAAGGAGAAAAGGACAACATTCAGGAAATATAAGGAAACACAGAAGGAGCAGGGCAGAGAACTTTATCAGTTAAAGCAGAAAGAGTTTGGGAAGGCAGTCAGAATAGCAAAGGCCCAAACCGAGGAAAGGATAGCCAATTCTGTTAAGAAGGGGGATAAGACCTTTTATAGGTACATTAGGGAGTGAAGAAAGACCAAAGGAGGGATACTAAGCTTAGTAAAGGGAGGGAATGTGGGTAGAGGATGACAGTGAAAAAGCAGGGATACTGAACGAATATTTCTGCTCAGTATTCACAAAGGAAGAGGAGGGGAGTTACCTAAACCAAACAAGAGAAACACTCTGAAGATGGGGGTCGATACCAGTCCATTTACAGAAGAAAGGGTTCTGAAAGAACTAATAAAATTGAAGGTGGACAAAGCAATGGGGCCTGATGGGATTCACCCAAGAATTCTAAAAGAACTAAGGGTAGAACTAGTGCCATCGCTGACTACTCTCTTTAACAAATCATGGGAGGATGGGGTGGTACCCGAGGACTGGAGGAGGGGAAGATGTGATTCCTCTTCACAAAAGTGGGAGCAGGACAGAGGCAGGAAACTACAGACCAGTTAGTTTGACCTCAGTGGTAGGAAAATGATGGCATCACTTCTGAAGGAAAGAATTGTTGAGTACCTAGAGGCCAGTGGGGCACAGGACCCAAGGCAGCATGGATTCATGATGGGAAGGTCATGTCAGATGAATCTAATAGATTTTTTGACTGGGTGACCAAAGTAGTAGACCAGGGAGGGGCTGTGGACATGGCCTACCTAGATTTTAGCAAGGCATTTGATACAGTCCCACACAAAGATTAATACACAAGATAGCCAGCCTTGGAATGGGTCCCAAGGTGGTAGCCTGGATAAAAATTGGCTAGACAACAGGACACAAAGGTAGTAGTAAATGGAGCACAGTGAAGAAAGGAGGGTTACTAGCGGGTACTGCAGGGTTCAGTACTGGGATCGGTCCTTTTAATGTCTTTATAAGTGACATTGCAGAGGAACTGAAGGAAAAGTATGTCTCTTTGCAGATGACACAAAGATCTGCAACAGAGTTGATACACAAGATGGAGTGGAAAGGATGAGAAGGGACTTGGCAAGGTTGGAGGAATGGTCAAATGTATGGCAGCTCAGATTCAATGCAAAGAAGTGCAAGGTAATGCACATGGGAAATAAAAACCCAGGGAAGCGTACACAATGGGGGGTGAGATACTGACAACAGTAAAAATAGAAAGGGACCTGGGGTAATTATATCAGATGACCTAAAGGTGGGCAAGCAATGTGAGAAGGCAGTAAGGAAGGCTGGGGATACTGGGATGCATAGGAAGAGGCATCAATAGAAAACAGGAAGTTGTTATCCTCTGTACAGACAGTTGGTGAGACCCCATCTGGAGTACTGTGTGCAGTTCTGGAGACCCCATCTCCATAAAGACATAGACAGAGTGGAGGCTGTCCAGAGGAGGGCAACCAAAATGGTGCAGGGTCTGCACCAGAAGACATACGAAGAAAGACTAAAGGAGCTTAATATGTATACTCTTGAGGAAAGACGGAGAGAGGGGACATGATAGAAACTTTCAAGTACCTCAAGGGAATTAACAAAGTCCAAGAGGGTAGCATCTTCCAGAAAAAGAGATGTGCAAGAACAAGGGGGCACAATTTGAAGATAGAGGGGGGATGGCTCAGGGGTAATGTGAGGAAGTATTTTTTCACTGAGAGGGTTGTGGATGCATGGAACAGCCTCCCTGAGGAGGTCGTGGAGTCAAGAACAGTGGGGGACTTCAAGAATGCATGGGACAGGCATAAGGCAGTCCTGGGGCGGTAAGAGGAAGTAAGCTGTTGGTTAACTAGGATCTGCAGCTTATCTGTTAGGTAGGAAAATGGGCAGACTAGGTGGGCCAAGCGGTCCTTATCTGCCGTCAAATTCTATGTTTCTATGTTTTGAGATGATTGCAAAAAGCTATTGGAAACTTAAGAGGTTACCTGAGTGCAAGTTTTAAGCCTTTTGCAGAAGAGCTATGAAAAAGAGACCTCAGCTCAAGGACACTGTGTTCCTGTCAGCACCTGCCTGAAACATACAAGAACACTTTGGAATAAACAAGGTACTTGTTAAGAATGGGGGTTGGAGGGACTTATATGGAGGCTGAGCTGAAATTGCTAGAAAGAGAAAAGGGACACAGAGAATGAAGGAAAGCTTTGACGGATATTCTCTATTTTATTTTGCCTATGTAAATAGTTATACTGAGCAAGGTTTTTTTTTATGTTACTGCTAGTAGAAATAAATATTTTTGGTGAATTCTACAACTGCTCCTGGTTTTCCTATGCTTCTTGACCTGTGCCTCGATGACAGTGAGTCTCTAGGAGAAAGTGATCATGCAATGGTCACGTTCCCCGTCAAACAGTACTTTAAAAGTGTGAAAAGAAATGCCAAATATAAATGTTATAAAAAGGCCAACTTTGATGCTATGAGGGCAGAATTAAAAACATGAACTTGGAAGCTGAACTTGCCAACGTAGACATCAATATGGCTTAGAAGGGTTTAAAGCCCAAAATAAAGGAGATTGAAAATAAGTTCATACCCACTTTATAATAAATACAGCACCAAAGGAAAGAGACCAGGTGGCTGATCAGTATACTAAAAAAAATCTGGATAAAAGAAAACTTCTTCTTTTTTTTTTTTTTTCCATTTTGCTTTTTCTTTCCTCCTAGCTGTCGGTCGTCCAGAGTATCAGCCTGGTCACGGGCCGATGGCTTCCACCCCCCAGAACGGCCTCAAGCCCTCCGATACCCCGTGGCTTACCCCCCATGGTGGGGCTACGAAGATAACACCCGCAGGCGTGTGATGGGTCGGACGGCCTGGGGGGCTAATCAAAACGGTGGGCTTCATGAAGCGACGGCAGCCGCCCATTTTCCACTTTTCTGGGAGGCGGACGTGTACGACGCATGACGCCCTGTCCCGCCTCCAAAGTGTCCTCGTGCCGGGTAGCGTGCGACTCCCAGCCTCTGCCGGGGTCACTCATGCACGAGCATCAACCCACCCTCCCCTGGAGAAGGAGAGCAGCCCATGGGTGCTCTATCCTTCTCCCCGGCCCGACCCTTCCAGCGACCGAGTCCGTTCGAACCCGGTCACGGGCGCCGGAAGCAGAAAACCCACCGCTCTGCCGATGGGCCGGCCGATAAAAGAAAACTTCTTAAGCCAAGGTATGGAACAATATGGGACACATTTAAAAAAGAAGCCAGAAAATGTAAATTAGGGGTAAAAAGGACTAATACAGTGAAGGAAATAAACATAAACAAAAATTGTAAAGAAAACGTTAAAACCTGTACGAGATAAAAGAGGTGATGAGAGGAAAGCAGAACCACTCCAAGTCAAGGACAAAAAAATAAATAAATAGACATAGTTAATACTGTACATTAAATGCATTCTTTGGAACAGTTTTCCAGAAATCAGAAGTAGACCGAGTAATTATAAATGACTATGACACAGCACTTAAGATTGACAAGGGAAAGGTTCAGAAGCTATTGGAAAATTTAGATATTAACAACTCACAGGGACCAAATGGTTTCCATCTAGTAACCTTGAAAGTTGGCATGTGGATTGAAGGGACCTGTGATGAAAATATTTAATATGTCATTGGAACGGGGAGTTGCTACTGAGGCCTGGAGGGTTGCAGTAGTGCCGCTCATCCATAACAAGAGATGGCTAGAGCCAATAATGGCTACCTTTGATTTGTCTTAGAAACATAGAAATGTTTGGCAGATAAGGGCCTTTGACCATCCTAGTCTGCCCTATTACCACTAACAATTGCACTCTAACATCCACTGCTGGCATTAAGTTGCACCCCACTCCCCAGCTACCAGCATCCTCTATGTCTATCCCAAGCATGTTTAAAACCTGTGATCATTTCTACCGCCACCACCTCCACGGGCAGGCTGTACCACTTGTCCACCACCCTCTCTGAGACGTACTTCCTCACGTTCCCTCTGAACCTCCCTCCCTCCAGATTTATTTTGTGCCCCCTCATCCTTGAGCATCTTTTTCTTTGTAATATAGTACTCTCCTGTACTTTATTCTTCCCTGTGAGGTACTTAAATGTCTCAATCGTACCCCCCCCACCAGGGAGTACATATTTAGTTCCCTCAGCCTGTCCTCTTAGGGCTTGAGATGTAGTCCCAGCACCATTTTGGTTGGCCTCCTCTGAACCACCTCCATCCTATGTTCTTACGTAGATGAGGCCTCCAGAACTGGATACAGTATTCGAGGTGCAGGCTCACTAATGTCCTGTATAGTGGAATTACCTCCCTTTTTCTGCTGGCGATTCCCCTGCTTATGCATCCCAGCATCCTGTTTGCCTTTCTTGCCGCCTTGTCACACTGCATACCTACCTTGAGGTCATCAGAAATTAACACCCCAGGTCTCTTTCTTGCTTGGAGCATGCTATCTCCCCGATGATTTGTAGTTCCTGGGATTTTTGCCCTATGTGCATTATGTTGCACTTTTTGGTGTTGAAACCTAGCTGCCAATCCCTTGACCAATTCTCCAGCTTCCTTAGATCTCCCTCATTCTATCCACTCCCCTGGTGTGTTCACCCTGTTGCAGAGCTTAGTGTCATCAGTGAACAGGCACATTTTCCCTTCCAGACCCTCCACATATCACTGATAGACACTGAAGAGGACTGGACCCAGCACTGATCCTCATGGTACCCAATGGTTACTTTTCCCTCTAAAGAGTGAATGCCTTTTACCACCATCCTCTTAATGAATTAAAGGGAAAGATCTGTGTGCCAAAGCCCCACACCTCAGTGTCAGGCAGCCCCCGACTAACTGTTTCACATTATATTTTTTGCCTGCCTGATTGTTGACTATTTTGTACTTTATCTGGTTGGTCCTGCCACCCCTCCGACCGGCATATTGAATGGCACGCCCATCCCACAACCTCCTGCGGCTGTCCTGAGTCTGATGTATGAGCCATGGAGTAGCTGCAGGAGCATGTATAGTATAACTCCATGAACAGAGCTATTAATAGCTCTGGTTCAAAAAGTACAGGTCTGGGTGCTATACTGTGAAGAAGTATAGATCAGCAGTCATGGTATAGCACCCAGACCTGTATGTCTCGAACTGGAGATACTAATAGCTCTGTCCATACTATACATCCCCGTGGCTGCTCCCCAGCTCATATGTCAGACTCAGAACAGCCGCAGGAGGTTGTGGGATAGACAAGCCATTCAGTATGCTGGCAGGAGGGAAAAAAATAGTCCACAACCAGGCAGGTAAAATACACTTATAATGTGAAACAGCTAGTCGAGAGCTGCCCACACTGAGGTACACAGATACATAGAATGTGATGGCAGATAAGGGCCACTGGCCCACCCAGTCTGACCAATTGTTTTTAGTATTATTATGCCTCTACCCCACCCCACAATTACCTTGTCCCTATCCCAGGCATTTTTGAATCCATTTACTGTTTTTGCCCCCACCACCTCCTCTGGAAGGCTATTCCAGGTAGCTACCACTCTCTCTGTGAAAAAGTACTTTCTCACATCCCTCCTGAATTTACCCATCAGCTTCATGTTATGCCCTCTTGTTTTAGAGCACCTTTTCCTCTGAAAGATACTCTCTTCCTGTGCCTTATTTACCCCTGTAAGGTATTTGAAGGTTTCTATCATCTCCCCCTCTCTCCCGCCTCTCCTCAAGGGTGTACATATTCAGCTCCCTAAGTCCTTCCTTGTAGGACTTCCAATGCAGACCCTGCTCCATTTTAGTAGTCCTCCTCTGGATTGCCTCTACTCTATCTATGTATTTTCTGAGATGCGGCCTCCAGAACAGTACACAATACTCAAGGTGGGGTATTTTAAGTGATTTATATAGGGACAGAATCACCTCTCTCTTCCTACTGGAGATACCTATATTTATGCACCCTAGTATCCCACTAGCCCTCCCGACTGCCTTATCATACTGCCTTGCCACCATCAGGTCATTCAATATTATTACCCCAGGTCTCTTTCCTGCTTGGTCTTTGTCAATATCACTCTTCCCATCTTGTACTCCCTCTTGGGGTTCCTATGGCCTAGATGCATTATTTTGCAATTTTTGCATTAAATCATGACTGCCATACCCTTGACCACTCTTCCAGTCTATTTAGATCCCTGCACATTCTATCCGCCTCCAGGTGTGTCTACTCTGTTACAAATCTTGATGTCATCTGCAAAGAGGCAGACCTCCCCTTCCAGTTCTTTCGCGATGTCACTTCAGATATATTGACTAGGACAGGTCCCACCACTGATCCCTGTGGAATCCCACTAGTCACCCTCCCCTCCCTTGAGCACACTCCATTTAGCACTACTCTCTGTGTCCTATCTACCAACTAGTTTCCTATCCAGGTTACCACCTTATCATTTAACCCCAAGTTACCCAGCTTGCCCATCAGTCTTATGTATGGAATGGTGTTGAAAGCCTTGCCGAAATCCAGGTAGGCCATGTCCACCGCACCTCCCTGGTCTAGCTCCTTTGTCACCCAGTTGAAGAAATCTATCAGATTTGTTTGGCATGACCTTCCTTCTGTGAAACCATGCTGTCTTTGGTCCAGTAATCTGTTGGAATCAAGATATTCCATGATCCTTTATTTCAGTAATGTTTCCATCAACCTACAGACCACCGATGTCAGACTGGCAGGCCTATAATTGCTCGCCTCTCCTTTGCTACCACTTTTGTAAAGAGGACTGCATGTACCTTCTCCAGTCCTCTGGGACTTCACTTGTCTCCAGTGATCTGTTAAAAGGTCTGTCTATTCTTGGATGTACCCTGTCTGGTCACATTGCTTTGTCTACTTTCAGGTTGTCAAGTGCTTCCCGGACTCTTCATATTGAAAACAGGCTACTGTCTATTTCTCTCACATCTACATTTCTGGTGCCTCTTTGTGGTCCCTCCCATTTCTCTTCTGCTCTGAAAACTGAGCAGAAGCACTAGTTCAATATGTTTGCCTTTTTTTGATCATCCTCCAGGCTGTCCTCTCCTTCCCTCTTTAAGCGTACAATCCCTCCCTTTGTCTTCCTTTTTTCAGTAACATACCTAAAAAATGTCTTATCCCCTTTTAATACTCCTTGAGCTAGTCTTTCCTCAGTTTGCACTTTTGCTCTCCCTACTGCTTTGCTTGCCTCTCTCTGTTTTTCCTGATGCACATTCCTATCATCATTTCTCTGGGTTTTGTACCATCCGAATGCTACTCTTTTAGTTTTTATCTTTTCTGTTACATCTTTTGAGAACCATAACAGTCTTCTCTTTCTTTTACCATAGGAAACAGCTTGCTAACACTTGGGGTGATAGTAAGAATTTTTGGAATAATATAAAAGATGTAACAGGTAAATATGCTAAAGTTGCACCCACCATGCTAAATATTAATGGAGCCCTCGCCCTTGACCCAGTGACCATAGCCAATGCTTTTAATAACACGTTCACTGACCTGGGCAGTGTCCTCCCACCAGACTTCTTCAAGGACACCACTGAAGACACTGAACAGTGGGCAGATGATTCACTTCCTGCACCACCTCCTTTCTACTTCAAAGAGGTGCCACTGTATATGGTCAGGAAATACCTAGTAAAACTACTCGGGACGTCAAGGCATAGCGGTGATTTCATTGACCTCAAATTACTGTAGTCACCCTTACCGTTGAAGAAATACTAGTGCCCATTGCAAAGATTCTAAACCTGTCACTAAGACTGGCACAATTCCCACAAATCTGGAAGTCAGCCCTTGTTACCCCTGTCCACAAAAGTGGGGACCGTGCTATACACACAAATCTCTATACTTCCACCTCTGTCTAAGGCACTTGGCGCATAGTTGCAGACCAGCTGGTGGAGTATATGGAAAAAATACTCGATCTAGTGCCCCAGCAGCATGGATTCAGAAAGTGACATAGCACTACCACAGCACTGCTAAATTCACTGGTTTCATTCACCAATCTCTGGATCAAGGTAGATTGGTGGTGCACCTTCAGAACCTCACAAAGACCTTTGATACAGTGAACCATGCTCTACTTCTCAAGCAACTGTCCTCAATTGGCCTCTCAGCAGATTCTGTGTCCTGGTTCAAAAGCTATCTTGTAGGCCACTCCCAACAGGTGAAGATAGCTAATATCACCTCTGACCATCAACGTGTCTGCTCTGGAGTACCACAGGGCTCCATACTGGGTCCACTTCTCTTTAGCATCTTTCTTAATAATCTTCCTCACTCCTGTCACCAGCAGATCCTCCTCTATGTGGATGACGCGGTCATATACACTTGCAACACTGACCCTGAACCACTGGAACACCAACTGCAACTCAGCTTTGAGGAAGTGGAGTACTGGTTCAGGAAACACAAGCTGATTCTGAACTACATAAAAACAAAGGTCATGTTGTTCAGCGGTGTTCGCAACAAACACAGATCCAGTGCCCTAACCATCAGGAACTCCTCTGGTATCCCACTTGAACAAATTCAACATTTCAGGTATCTAGGGGTAACCGTGGATAGCTCACTATCATATGCCCAGCATGTTGAGAATGTTGCCAGATCTGCAAGTATCAAGATACGGTTACTACACAGACATAAACACAATCTAACACCTGAAGCCCTTTATCTATAGCTCCATAGTATCCATTGATGACTATGGTCTGGTTATCTATAACTCAACTACCACTACCTACACGAGAATATCAGTGGCACTCAATAAAGCATGCCAGCTTCTTACTGGAGCAGCACGTCTTTCCCATACATGTGAACTGTATGTGCAAACAGGATGGCTTCAGCTAAATGGGAGGATTCACTATCAAACCTGCTTGCTAATCAAAAGGGCACTTCTCGGGCTCCTGCCTTCTGGTGTTACAAAAATACTCAACCCCTCTTGCAACTCCCAGCACACGTGTAGTTCAGTCAACCAACTCTTCTCTGTCCCAAGATGCCGGACTATACAAGGGCAACGCTCGTTTGCATATAGAGCACCACTATGGTTTAATGCGCTGCCCAGTGATCTCTCTTCCTTACCAAAACTGGGACCATTTAAAGGCAATCTTCATCAGCATCTTACACCTAACTGTTCCTGTGACTGTACCTACTTCTTCCCCTTTCTCTGCGAATGACCACTTTCACCCTAACTATTCTGCCCTATTTCCTGCTTCCTTCCCTGATCCTTCTTTCACCTCATCGTTCTCACCCTCCACCTTCTTTCCACTGTTTATCTTCACTTACCTGAAATTTGTTCTCTCAAATCTACCTATACCTATTTGACAAAGCACTTGGGCTGCCTCCTTTTATTAGATTATTTTTGATTTCCTACCGATTCATAGTTTTAATTTTAGTTGCAATGTTAATGTCATATTGTCATTTGAAATACTTTCTTGTCAAAATTTTATGTAATACCATCCGTTGTATGTCTTTCACCCTTCCCACTGACGAACCTTTACCGTAAAAGAGAACTGTTATGTGCTCAAAGGTATTGCAATCCGAGAATTAATAAATAAATAAATCGTTTGCTCACCTACTTAACACAGCAGTTTGTTGCCTTCACAATGCGTCCTTTAGTCTGGCTCACTTTTCTTCCACCCACCGGTCCTCACCACCTGTCAGTTTGTTCATGAGGCATTCTTGTGTAACAGCCCTTTGACTCACCTTTGGCTGTTCTGGGGCCCTCGAGGTCCTCACAACAATTGTCTTCAAGGGGCCAGACAGGTAGGTGTAAAGTAGTCTTGGTGCCTCCACCTGAAGGAAATGGTAAGGAATACCTGTGGGCAAATAGCATGTTACCCCCAGGAAAATACATTAGCTGCCCCCAAACAGTTCCCTCACACAGTGACAATACCCCTTCCTTACTGAGACACAGTATAGCAGCAATTAACATGAACAACAACAATACTTTATTATAAGGGAAGAGGAAAAAGGGGAAATAAAGCAGCAACAATAATAACTAACAGTTCTGCCCCAAACAATCCCGACCTCCCACCTACAGGTGCACCTGTCTTTCCTTGGCAGCTCTCAGAAAGTCTTATACAGTCTTTTCAGTGGGTTCCTCACCGTGGTGCAGAAGTCGATGGGGGGATCTTTCGTTGGGGCCCAGATGTTAAATTCACAATTCTTAACTTTGACTTTCAAGCCTGGGCACAGTTTTCTGGCAGAGTCCTGCCCAGGGCTTAACCCCCTTCAGTTTCATTCTAGCTATATAAAGACTCCCAAAGCCACAGCTCGGGGTATTTACCATTCAGAAGTTCACAGAGGAGGAGGGTTCAGCAGGCTTGATTTGATACAGTACCATGGGGGTATCTCTGTAGGGTGCACCCTGGAAGCAGCACAGTGGGCTGAAGAAAGTTAAAGAAAGCTGGTCTTTATTTGCCTGGCCTTGCCAACTTCACCTCAGAGGCCTTTGTAAGTGCTTTTCACCAGGCAGACCTCTCACCGTCTTCCTCTCCGTTCGTCATCTTCTTCAGTCCAGGGACAGGCAGGCATAATCCCAGGTCCCTCTGTTGCACACCCTTTGGAACACAAGTGGCAACTGGGCTTCACTCAATCTTTAGCCCCAGCACTCTCACTTCGGTTTCTCTATGCAGAGCTGTGGCTGGGCACTTGCTCAGTTTCTAGCCTCAGTCCCCAATGTCTCTCATGCTTGCAGCAAAATGCAGTTTCAAACCATACTTGCCCCATCAAGTGGGATACACAGGTAACTAAGCATCAAGTTCTGCTACAAAACTCAGTATTTTTTCTGCTGCCCAACTTACAGTCTCTTAGCTCACACAGTAACTCTCAGCTCTCTCTCTCTGGCTAAAGACTGGCTCCTTGCCATCTACAGCAAACTCTAAAACCTCTTTATCTTGTTTCTGGCTGCAATGCTCCAAGCTTTCTCTCTCACTCTATTACAGTGATTTCTGGGCCAGACAGGCTGTTGGGCTCTGAATGTAGGTATAGGGCTAGGAAGCCCTCAGCAGTCCCTCATGCACTCTGCTCACTCTAAGCCACCAACCAATCTCTCTTCTGGTGGGCAAGACAGCTCTATTTATCCCTTCTACATTGTCCCCTTCTGATTGGCTGCTGCTTGCCCAGGCTTTTCAGTGCCCTTTTGCATTACATCCCAGTAGTCCCATTCTATGTAGTAGGGGCTGCCATGTTTATTTATATTTATGTGCCCAGCCTTACAGCACCACAGATTATTACTGAAGCCCTTTCAGGGATTACAAGTTGTTGGTCCTGGCTCCCCTTGCCAAGTGGGAGCCAGGGCAACTTTCCTGTATTGATAGGAGTCCTTATATGCTCATCGAGGCCCCCAACACTTGCCTTACTTTACGCGCCAATTCTGGGTGCCATTAATAATGGCGCCCATGGTCCTTTAAATTTTGTATCTCCCACATTAAGATGTCGAAAAGCATGGTGCCACCATATTTGTTTACTTTCAGGCCAGTCCACCCTTTGCCTCCTGGACCGCCAGAGGATTCCCATGTATCTGGAGGCACCGAAAGGCAAACCCAATCTCGGCCTCTCTCAGGAAATGGGCAGAGGAACCATAAGAATGGTGGCCACAGCCACAGAGAGAATGGGGCAGTAATGGGTCCAGAGCCCACCTGGAGCTACTGCCTGACGCCAGCGGGGAAAGTGGAGGGCTGGAGCCCACACAGATAAGCCCAATCTGGGGGGCTTTCACACTTCACTTGCCAAATGCTTGGCGTCCTGACAAGCCATAAAATTATCCCACTGTAATACCCAGGTCCAATAAAATAAAACATTAACACATTTCTATCTAGAAACCCGATTCCTGTCTAATGTAAAAGATAAATGTCAAAATACAGTCACAATAACATGGTCACTAAATCATTGTCTATCTAGACATCGAATACTACCTATACACGGGCACTGACAGGTATGCACATATGCCTACCCACCCTGTCCATTGGGCAACACATCGGGGGGGGTAAATAATGGGAACCCCCTGCTTGTGGATGACATGGAGAGGGGTATCGGCGAAAGCAGCAACGGTATCGTATGTGAGGTTGACAATGGGCTTGTGCTGTCTTTCAGATCTTCTAGGCAGGGCTATGTCAGGTACTGCAGTTTCCCCAGGAACAGGGACACCCCTACCTATCCTTGTTCTACGGGCAGCACAGAGACACTATCTGGCAAACTCCTGCATCAGGAACTTGCTCACAGGGGCCCAGGTCAACTGCATTGTCCATTTCAATGTCCGTTTCACTGTCCAATTTCTCTTTGCGCACTGGAATACTGGACCTTCTCACTGGGGTAAAAGGTAGTGCATTAGGGTTCAAAGGTGGTCTAGGTTCAATAGGGGCTGTGCTAGTAGTGTGGCTGCAAATTCCTACAGGCCATCTGCCACTGTCCAAGTCTTGACTTGTCTCTGGCACACACTCCCAATACGCCATATCTTCACCCCACTCAGAAGAATCTGCATCATTTGACTCAGGAACTAATGCAGGCCACCCCAGAGGCTCAGCTGGACCAGTATTCAGGTTCAGTGTGGTCCTCTCGGGGGAGCATGGACAAAACAGTATCTCTTTTTGCAGGCCACTTGGAAGGCTCAGTTGAACCAGTATTCAGGTTCAAAGTGGTCCTTTGGGCAGGCTGGGATGAGACAAAGCTTTCTTTTTCCTTTTGTACAGTCTGCCGCCTTGTTCTTGGCCTTCTTACAACAGGAGTCCCAGTGTCAGAAGCTGGGTCAGGGATAATTTCACTGATGGGGAGCAGGTGATTTCTGTGCACTGCCTTCTCTAACCCTCTCCCCAGTTCTTGGCAGATTTTGTACACTGGTGAATCTGGCAAGTGTTCCATGACTAAATAGATGTCAGGGGCCCACCTGTCTTGGATTTTATGTTTCCCTTGTATGCCTAGATTCCGAAACAACACTTGACCCCCCACTTGCAGGACTTGATGCTTCACCCACCTGTCATATCTGTTCTTGTTGCCTTGGTTGGACTTAGCTGCTTCCTCTGCTGCCAGCTGGTAGGCTTTCTGTAACTGTTCTCTGAGCTTGCGGGTGTATTCAAGATATGATTCCTCTGAGGTGCCGTCAGGTGACACACCACAGCATAAGTCTATGGGCAGCCTGGCTTCCTGCCTGAACATAAGAAAAAAGGGGGATCTTTGTGTGGCGTCATTGTTTGTACAAATGTAGGCATGAACAAGGTAGCCGACCTTTTGGCTCCAATTAACCTTGTCAGCTGGGTCCATGGTACCCATCATGTTGAGGAGAGTCCTGTTAAAGTGTTCATGCTGAGTCCCCTTGGGGTGGTAGGGTGTTGTTCTGGACTTCTTTATGCCACAGGCAGTCAGAAATTCTTTCACCAGCTGACTCTCGAAGTCCCTGCCCTGGTCGGAATGTATTTGCTGAGGTATCCCATGACTGACAAACTGCTGAAGGACCTTAACCACGGTGCTGGCCTTCTGATCCTTAGTCTGGAAGGCCTAGGCATACCTCATATAATGGTCAGTTATAACAAGGATGCTGGACTTGTTCATTCTATTGGGCTCCAGTGACAGGAAGTCCATGCGCACAAGCTCTACAGAGCTGATGGTTTGGATGTTAACTAATGGTGCAGCTCACCTGGGGAGACTCTTTCTTTTTATACACCTCAAGCAGCTCTTGCAATGTTTCTCAACATCCTTCTTTATGCAGGACCAACAGGTCTAGGGTTCTCTCAAAGCCCAGGTGGCCCATTTCATCATGAAGTGATACCACAACACCCTTGTGATACTTCCAGGGCAGGGTGAGCGGCATCTTGGAGAGGTCAGCGTCAACAGCATCATGTACCTTGCAAACCAACAGCCCATCTTTCATAGCCAGCTTGTTCCATTTCCGGAGTAGTATCTTTGCATCAGGGTGGAATGATTATACATGGTCAGGGTGGAACTCCTACTCCAAGGCCCGGATGATATCATGGAAGCCAAGGTCCTCTCTCGGGGCCTGCTGAAGTTCGGATTTGCTCAGGTGCAGGAGAGAGGATATGTCAAGCCCTATGAAATTCAGGTACACCTCAGGAATGGCATCAGGGATGCTCCCAGCATGTCGATGACTCTGTCAGGATTACTTGAGGAGCCTTCACCTTGCACTAAGAACTTGGAGCACAGCACTTTAATGGCTTCATTTGATAGCTTTACACTTGGGTCAGGTTGCTCATTGTAGGGGTGCCTGGACAGGGCATCTGTGTCAATATTTGCTTTTCCACTTCCAGACTCCAACTTGTAACTGTATGTGGATGTTGCAGACAGCTATCAATGCTCAGTGGCATCCAACTTGGCCGTGGTGTTACTGTAGCTCAATGGGTTGTTATCTGTTCATATAATGAAAGGCACCCTGTACAGATAATTATGGAACTTTTCCATCACGGCCCATTTCAGTGCTAGAAACTCTAGTTTATGGACCAGATAATGTTTCTCAGATGGCAATAAGCTGCAGCTCAGGAAAGCCACCGGCCGGAGCCCTTCAGTATGCTCCTGATACAGCACCACTCCCAACCTGTTCAGACTAGTGTCCGTGTAGAGGATGTGATGTGGACAGCCAGTTCTGAGTGCAGTATAATTTTTTTTAATATAAAATGTATTACGGACTATCTCTGCTGAAAATCTGGTGCTTTAGGAGTGACCTCACTCCCCCTTCCCCAGGTTTCAGCTGAAAGATGAAAGCCATGAGAAAATGCTGGAACAGCATGTGAGATCATACACACACTGGTTTTAGATACCAGGTGTTATGTGGAAGGCCTGAAGCTAATTACAGGGTGGAAGAAGCTTGAGTTGAGCATATCCATTTTATGACATTTCCAGAGGAAGAAAAGCAGGTTGTGATGTATTAGTGCGAAATCATAAAGATGCTTTCATGTCCTGGAAGGGGGAAGCATATCATGAGATCAACAAAATGTCATTTGAAGAGCATATGAGTATGCTGAGGTTGCAGAATTTAATTCTTGAAAAAGACATCCTGTTTTTTTTAAATATATATTGTTTTATATATTCTGACAGAGGAGGAGCTAGGTGACCTCACACAAAAAGGGGTTGACAAATACAGTTTGCTTTAAGGAATATTCTGTTTTACTTCAGACATACTTTTATCTAGATTCTGACAATGAAAAATCTGTGAGCACTTTAAAACAGGTATTTAGAAAGATAGACAAAAATCTAAATATTGTTGTAGGAAATTTGTACTGTTTAAACCTTGTTCTTTTAAAATATTTGCATGTCTTGTGATATAAGAGTTCTGTATTTTGTGTTTTACATGTTTTTATCTATTTTAGTAAAACTCTCTTTAGAGCGTATTTGGTCTGTCTTTGATTTCTTTTCATTTGTAAAAAAAAGTATATATGGTTATAGCAGACACGAGGCATAAGCTTGAAGGGTGATACCAAACTGGAAAGAGAAGCATTTTAAATCTGAGGTCTTTATTACAGTTCTTAAGGGTTCATCTCTGTATACCTGGTTAGGTGCCCCTAGGCAAAGATATCTGACCCCCCGAAGACAGAAATATCTAAGCCTGTGCACTGGGTACGCTAGCAAGAGGTTCACAGTTTGAATCCCTCCAAGACTTGAGACCAAAGGTTCATCTGAACTCACAAAACAGACAAAAGGATTACCTTGTTCTGTTGTGGATTACGTCCTGGGTTTAGGGAAAGGATGAAGGAGCTTATAGGGACAGCCCAGCGCAACCTAGCAGCTGCCCAACAGAAACAAAAAGTGTTGTATGGCCGCAGAGCCAGAGCTCGCTCGTACATGGTGGGTCAGGAAGTCATGGTCCTTATTCCGTTCCGGAAAGACAAGCTGCAAGCTGAGTGGGCAGGACCACACAAAGTGGTTAGGAAGGTAAATGATGTGAACTACATTGTGGAGCTACCTGACAGAAGACAGACAGAAAGGATGTACCATGTCAACATGATGAAGCCATATGCAAATAGGGCTGACATGATGTTTGCAGTGTGTAGTCATGGGGAAGGGATGGACGAAGGAGACCCCCTTCTGGATTTGCTGGAGAAAAGTAAGTGGGAGTCCTCTGTGGAGGCAGTAAAATTGTCTCTCAGCTGGCCCCAGACCAGATTCAGAAAGTAAGGGAGGTGTTAGCAGACTTTGCCCGTTGTTTAGCACCAAGCCTGGACTAACCCTTTAGCGACACATGATGTGGAGACTTGGACACAGATGCCCATCCGGCAGACAGCATATCGGGTGTCAGAGGTTGTCCAAAAGGACATTAGGACGGAAGTGGAGGAGATGTTGGATTTAGGGGTAATCCAGAGATCCCACAGCCCCTGGGTCTCACCCATAGTGCTTGTGCCCGAGCCAGATGGCTCAACTCATTTCTGTGTGGACTATCGTGGACTGAATGCAGTCACAAAGTCAGATGCCCACCCGATGCTCCGGTCGGATGAACTCCTGGACAAGTTGGGAGGGGCAACCTACCTTACGACCATTGACCTGACAAAGGGGTATTGGCAGGTAGAGTTGACAGACAGAGCTAGGGAGAGGTCAGGCTTCTTCACTCCAATAGGCTTATTTGAGTTTAAAGTAATGCCTTTCAGAATGAAGAACGCCCTGGCCACTTTCCTAAGGTTGGTGAACCAGGTGTTAAATGGTGCCGAGGAGTATGCCATGGCGTACCTGGATGACACTGCCATATTTAGTACCAGTTGGGAGGAACACCTCTCCCACCTTAGGGAAGTGCTGGACAGAATACAGAGGGCTGGGCTCACTGTCAAAGCTGAGGAATGCCAGGTGGCCATGGGAGAAGTGGCATACCTCAGGCATGTGGTAGGCCAGGGACAGCTCCGTCCTAACCAAATAAAGATAGAGGTGATCCAGGCATGGCCCAGACCAGAAACCCAGAAGTAGGTCAGGAGCTTTCTAGGGACAGCAGGGTACTACAGGAAATTTGTACCCAATTACAGTGCCCTGGCTGCTCCCCTATCTGACCTGACAAAGAAAAGGATTCCCAAGAAAATTACCTGGGGCCAAGCCTGTGAGGAAGCTTTACCAGACTAAAGGAGGCACTGTGCAGTGCTCCTGTTTTGACAAGTCCTGACTATAGTAAAACCTTTATAGTTTAGACGGACACCTCAGAAGTGGGTATTGGGGCAGTACTGTGTCAGACATCCTGCCAAGGGACAGATCACCCATTAGTGTACCTGAGTAGGAAGCTACTTCCCGGGGAGCAAGCATACTCAATGGTGGAAAAGGAGTGTCTTGCCATAGTCTGGGCCCTAAAGAAATTAGACCCATACTTGTATGGGCAGCATTTTGTGGTGCAGACTGACCAAACCCCCTGGTTTGGCTGACGCAGATGAGGAAAAAACAATGGCAGACTGCTAAGATTGAGTCTTGCTTTACAAGGGTATGATCTAAAAATTGTACATAGGGCTGGAGTGAAAAACCAGAACTCAGATGGGCTGTCTAGGGTCTATGAGGAGTGAACTGATTTGGGAAGCTCATCCCATGTAAGGGATAGAACCCCCAAATTCAGTCTAGGTGGAGAGGAATTGTGACATGGACAGCCAGTTCTGAGTGCAGTACCATTTTTTTATATATAAAATGTATTACTGACTGTCTCTGCTGAAAATCTGGTGCTTTAGGAGTGACCTCGCTCCCCCCCCAACCCCCAGGTTTCAGCTGAAAGATGAAAGCCATGAGAAAATGCTGAAACAGCATGTGAAATCACACACACACTGGTTTTAGATACCAGGTGTTAAGAGAAAGGCCTGAAGCTAATTACATGGTGGAAGAAGCTTGAGTTGAGCATATCCATTTTATGATGTTTCCAGAGGAAGAAAAGCAGGTTGTGATGTAGTAATGTGAAATTATAAAGATGCTTTCATGTCCTGGAAGGGGGAAGCTTATCATGAGATCAACAAAATGTCATTTGAAGAACATATTAGTATGTTGAGGTTGCAGAATTTAATTCTTGAAAAAGACATCCTGTTTTTTTTAAATATATATTTTTTTATATATTCTGACAGAGGAGGAGCTAGGTGACCTCAGACAAAAAGGGGTTGGCAAATACAGTTTGTTTTAAGGAATATTCTGTTTTACTTCAGACACACTTTTACCAAGACTCTGACAACGAAACATCCGTAAGCAGTTTAAAACAGGTATTTAGAAAGATAGACAAAAATCTAAATATTGTTGTAGGCAATTTGCACTGTTTAAACCTTGTTCTTTTAAAAGATTTGTATGTCTTGTGATATAAGAGTTCTGTATTTTGTGTTTTACATATTTTATCTATTTTAGTAAAACTCTCTTTCGAGCATATTTGGTCTGTCTTTGATTTCTTTTCATTTGTAAGAAAAGTATATATGGTTATAGCAGACATGAGGCACAAGCTTGAAGGGTGATACCAAACTGGAAAGAGAAGCGTTTTAAATCTGAGGTCTTTATTAAAGTTGTTAAGGGTTCATCTCTGTATACCTGGTTAGGTGTCCGTAGGCAAAGATATCTGGCCCCCCGAAGACAGAAATATCTGAGCCTGCGCTTTGTGCATGCTAGCAAGAGGTTCACAGTTTGAATCCTCCAAGACTTGAGACCAAAGGTTGATCCGAACTCACAAAACAGACAAGAGGGTTATCTTTTCTGTTAAACTGTTCACAAGACTGCACTCGGAGGTTGGCACTTTGGGAGTAGAGGGCCTGACCTGCTGAATGGGTTTGTGGCAGAAGACATAGGGTTTGTTGGGGTCCACAAACATCAGGACAGGCACCTAGAAAAGTCTCTTGATGAGCTCTTTAAAGTGGCTTCACACTACAGGGTCCACTGGTCTCCAAAATCTCATTCACCTTGAGGTACACTTTCTGGGGTCTGTCTCTCTGAGTTCGAGCGCGGGGTCATTATGTTGCACGACATAATGCCACATGGCCTGACCAACTACTTGCTTGATTGATGCCATGAGGCATATATCTTTGTTCTGTGGGGGCTCTGCCCTCCACACCCAGACCCCCACTAAAGATTCTCAACCTCGGGGGTCCAACTTGTAGTGCGCACAAGTCCGGGTTCGCCATAATGGCTGCACGCTATTATGTCGTGCAACATTATGACCCGGTACGTGAGTTTGATGCTTCTTTTTCTGGTTGGTTGGTGGGTAACCTTGGGTCAGCTCATTCAAGGGGCACACCACCATTGAGTAGTCCTTTATAAACCTTCGGTAGTACCTGCATAACCCAAGGAATGACTGAAGAGTCTTCAAGTTATGAGGAAGGGGCCAAGTGGTAAGGGCCTCAACCTTAACAGTATCTGTCTGCACCCCATGTGCTGTGATGATGCGCCCCACGTATTTCACAGACATCTGGCAAAACTGGCATTTATCTATTGAAACCATCAAATCAAACTCCTCCAGTCTATCCAGCACTTCCATCAGCTGGTGCTCATGTTCTTCGAGGGTGATGCCAAAGATGATAAGATCATCAAAATATACAATGACCTCCAGGAGGTTCATATCCCCCACTGCTTTTTCCACCAGTCTCTGAAATGTACCGGGCACTCCAGAGATCCCTTGGGGCATGCACTTAAACTGATAAAACCCAAGGGGGCAGATAAAAGCATTTTTTTTCTTTATCTTGCTCCACCATGGGGATCTGATAATATCTGCTCCAGATGTCTAATATCAAAAACTATTTACTCTCTGACAGACTGGCCAGCGCATCTTTAATTCAGGGCACTGTATACTGGTTGGGGATGGTTTTCTTGTTCAGGGTGCGGTAATCAATACACATCCTTATGGCACTGTTCTTTTTACGTGCCACTACGATGGGAGAGGCATAGGGGCTCCACGATTCTTTAATTATACCAGATACTAGCAGCTGTTGGAGATGTTTCCAAACATCCTTTATGTCCCCTGGGGTCAGTCTTTGGGACCTCTCCCTGAAGGGTCTGTCATCGAGGAGGTGAATCTAATGCTCCTCTCTTTTGACACACCCAACATCCCACTCATGGAGCAGGAAGACTTTGCACCTCTTGACCAGCTTTTGACTTAGACGCCACTGATAACTGTCAGAGATGGGTGAATCCTCAAAGTCAAACATGGTTGGGTCTATCTCAGCTTCCAGGGTGGTCCTTGGATCCACTGCAGTGACAACTTCTGCTTTGAAGCTGTGTGCTAGTACCGGCCCCTTTGTATGATTATGGGTATAGTTGACTCATTCTTCATTCTCACGGTTACCCATATGGCCTTGGGGGTCTCTGGAGATGGCAGCATCCCTGCTGCTCTATCAATCCCTCCAGTAAACTGTCCTCTGGGGGAGCATCAATAACAAAAGCATGTCCTTCAGGTGGCTGAGCAAAGGCCACAATGACTACCACCCTACATTCAGAGTTGGGCAGTAAAATCAATTCTCTGCTGTCTACTCTCCGCACCATACCAACAGGCTTCTCTGTTACATTGGGCTCTGGCACAGCAGCTTCCATGGATAGGTCGACTCTACTCACTGCTGCTTGGATGGATGGGTTCAACAGGGTATCCACTCTGCCCCTCTCCTGGCAAAGTTTTGCCAGCCTGCTGAACATATTATTATTTGTTCTGATCAACACAGGCGTGTTGTTCATCCCCTTGGGATCAGAACATATCGAGACCATAGTCTCTAGCTGGGGTGGCTTGCCTGTCTCTTTGAAGATGAAGGCAGTCATCACCATACAGAAGCCGTCACAGGGCAGTTTGCATCCCCTGTTCCCCACATGGACAAGCTAAACAGAGGTAGGAGCAGCACGTGTCCCAGGTGCTGATCGTAAAAGGTCTGGTGAATTATCATGACCTGCAATCTACTGCCAAACAGGGCAACACATCGCACTCCTTCTATTAGGATTTCTACTTCAGCATGGGGCACAATTAAGCATTGCAGCACCTTACTGCATGGGGGGATCTCTGGCTCTGTCCACTTGATGATGCTTACTAGTTCCAGCAACCCAGTTCGCTCCCTCACTGGGCCCTACTGTAATTTCCTTGTCGCCTACTTTGCCTCCTCTCCTCCAACTGAAGATTTGCAGGGTGGATACAACCCATCTTCTCCATATTGATAACAGAAGGCATCAGCTGCCAGGACTGCAGGGCGAGATACCCTGGGTGGGGTCACTGAGGTCAACTGGGCAGAAGGAACCTAGGGGTTTCCAACCATGCTCTTCAGTTCCATCAGCTGTACACAGACTCCCCTCATAGTGATCGCCCTGGCAGGGTCCGACAGGGGTGTCACTATTCTAGGCACCGGCAGACTGGATACTATGGACTCATGCTCCTTAGGGTTAGAGTTGGACTGGCTCACCTGTGTCCACATTCTTTAGTTCTTGAACCAGACTGGGAAGCTCTGATGTCTCCCAGGTGCCCCCTCCATTTCACACTTGGACACTGGTAGGTGTTGCCGAGATGTACTCCCACTGCCCATCATGTTCCTCCACTTCTCTAACTTTTCACAGGAGGGCTCGGTGTGAGGGAGGGTTAACCAGTCTTTCTTTTAGGTGCAACTTTAGCACCAACAGATTAGAAAATCGAGCAGTCTTCAACAACTACTCGAAGCATACGCTGTTCAGGTCTTTGGGGGCTATCTCCCCCCTTCAATACACTTTCTGCAAGGCCTTTCCTAGCCTGTGGAGGTAGGCTGATAGACTCCCTCTGCTGCTGTTTGGTGGTCTTAAACTTCCAATATAAATCATCACAGGACTCCATGCTCCCAAAGACACTGTCCAGAGGAACAAGGTACTCTTCCACTGTGAACTTAGGGTTGGTAGCTCTCAATGACCAGATGACATCCATTGCCAGCCCTTTCAAACTCTCAACCAGTCTATTCCGCTTCTCAGCCTCCACACATTGCCACTCCTGAAGCATGGGGACAACGTATTCAACCCAGGTCTCATAATTGTCTTCTCCAGCTGGGGTGGGGAGTGTGTCAGAGAAAATCCTCGGGCACCTGTAGTAGTCTGAGCTGGCAGTGTGGGTCAGCCCCGAGTCCACAGGGGTCACTCCCATTGGCAGCAAAGTCTCTACATCCTTAAGGGTCTTTCCCTCTGCAGCCAGGA
This sequence comes from Neoceratodus forsteri, assembly GCA_016271365.2. Classification (NCBI taxonomy): domain Eukaryota; kingdom Metazoa; phylum Chordata; order Ceratodontiformes; family Ceratodontidae; genus Neoceratodus; species Neoceratodus forsteri. The sequence continues at coordinate 567,373,196 of CM057449.1, read as the reverse complement.
AAGACTCCACTTTCTCTAACAAATTTGACTCTGGGGCTGGCGAGGGGAGGGGGGCAAGTTGTTGGTTGCTCCTCTTGCCAAACAAATGCCATGTTCCTTCCACCCCTTCAGCAGTGAAGGTGGACAGCAGTCTACTCACCTACACATCTTTGTCACTTTCAACCAGGATCAACATACTCTGGCTAACTCTGTTACACCTCTTATCTGGGATCTTCAATCCTCTCTGTTCATGCCCTTGGGACACAAGTCACCAGGATAGGTTTCTCTGGGACCAGGTGCTCCCCTCAACACCAATCGAGCAACTCTTGCTGCTTCATTCTCTCTCACCCAGATTCTTACTTTTCGGGGGGCGGGGGTTAACAAATTGCACTCTTGTGAGGTAACCACTAGGGGACAGCAGATCCCAACAGTGTCTCCAGTTCTAACAGCCTTTTGACTCACCCTTGGCTGTTCTAGGGCACTTGAGGTCCTCAAAGCAATCGTCTTCAAGGGGGCCAGCCTGGGTTAGGACAGGTAGGTGTAGAGGAAATGGTAGGGAATACCTGTAGACAAATAGCAGGTTACCACCCCCAGGAAAATATATTAGCTGCCCCCAAACAGTTCCCCACACACAGTGACAATACCTTTTTCCTTACAGGGACACAGTATGGCAGCAACTAACATGGACAACAACAATATTTATATTATTATAAGGGAAGGGGGAAAAGGGGAGATAAAATAGTAACAACAATACTAACTGACTAACAGTTCTGTCCCAAACAATCCCCACCTCCCACCTATGGGTGGACCCGTCTTTCCCTTGGCAGCTGCCCAGAAAGTCTATACAGTCTTTTCAGTGGGTATCTCTCCGTGGCACAGATGTCGACAGGGGAATCTTTCACTGGGGCCTAAACTTTAAATTCACAACTCTTAAATTTAACTTTCAGGCCTGGGTGCAGTTCTCTGGCAGAGTTCTGCCCAGGGCTTAACCTCCTTCAATTTCAACCTAGCAATATGCTAAATATAGACTCCCCAAAGCCGCAGCTCAGGGTACTTACAGTTCAGAAGTTCATAGGGTTTTTTTTGGCATGCTTGATTTGATACAGCACCGTGGAGGTATCTCTGTAGGGTGCACCCTGGAACAGCACAGTGGGCTGAAGAAAGTTGAAGAAATCTGGTCTTCACCTGCCTGGCCAACTTCAATCAATCAATCAATCTTTATTTTACCAGGCGAAGCACCACTGAGCAAGCTCATTTGTAAGGTGGACCTGGACAAATGCACATAAAAGTAAACAATATACAAAGGAAACAGTGGGTGTACAATCAAGGAATACAATGTACAAGAGGACATAAAACATAGTACAGTATTAGGCAAGGTCTATACAGGCAAATATGCAACAGACTAAGAAAAAAAAATTGTCATCATACATTATTATACAGTTTGTACATGAACAGTTCAGAAAAAGGGGTAGGAGGGGTGATAGGGAGAAGAAGGGAGAAGGAGTGATAAACAGGGAATCACGAGGCCTGGGGCCGAATGTCCAACACTTATTTCACTGGCCTCCGGGGGAGGGGGTCGTTACAAGATTCTATAAAGGAATGAGAGAAAACTTTTTGAAGGAGGAGAAGCTTGTTGGGGCAGCCAGCTTCAGAGTTTTTGTGATTTGTTCCACAGGTGAGGGAGTACATAGCTTATAGACACTTTACCAAAATGTGAATTAACTTTAGGAATGTATAAGGAGATAAATGAGAGGCTGCGCAAGGAGTAATTGACTACAGTGCATAGGGGCAAACAGACAGAGATATACTGGGGAAGCTTATGTGTGATTGCTCTAAAAATCCAAAAGGCAGCATTTCTTTGCCTTCTGAACTTGAGGGATGTCCGGCCTACTGCAGAATACAAAGAGCAGTGGAGGGTGAGGTATGGTAGACCAGAGATAAATCTCGAAGCTCTGTGATAGAGCGAGTCAAGTTTAGAGAGTGTGGAGGCAGATCCTTGGCCATAGAGGAAGTCTGCATAGTCCAATAAGGACAGAAAGGTGGTTTGGACCAGTCTTTTTGGCGCTGGGGATAGAAGATGCTTGATCCGGAAGAACAAGCCCAGTCTCTGCCTTAGTTTCTTTGATAGTTCCTCAATATGGTCAGAGAATGTGACATGGTTCTATCCAAAGCCCCAGATATTTAAATGTTGTAACATATTCAATACGTTCTCCCAGAAGTGATAGAATCTGTGGAGTTAAGCTATGTAGGGAAGGCTTTTGACCTATAGCAGAAGGTGAGAAAAAGTATGGTCTTCGTTTTTTTTGCATTTATAAGTAGTTTTGGCTCAATAAGTTTAACTGCAGCTGATTAAAGTCCACCTGTAGGTCCATACAGGCCTGCTCCAGGGTAGGCCTAGCAATGTATATGACCATGTCATCAGCGAAGAGATGAATAGCGAAGAGATGAATGTCGGCTGCTTTGATTCCACAGTCAGTGTTGTTAATATAAAGAGTAAAGAGCAGTGGTCCTAAAATGGACCCTTGTGGCACACCTCTTTGGAGCAATTTTGGAGGAGCGAGATCCCCTTGGGCTTTAACCTGTAGGAATCTCCCAGAGAGGTAACCATTGAACCATTTCAAGGCAGAATAGTCTAGGCCAATGCTTTGAAGATTGTCCAACAGCAGGCCATAATCCACTGTTTCGAATGCCTTGCTAAGCTCAAGAAACAAGACACATACATATTTCTTGATGTCCAAAGAATTTTGACAGTCATTGGTTACCTTTGCGAGTGCAGATATTGTACTGTGACAAGCTCTGAAACCTGACTGGGCAGGGTTTAAGCAGGGTTAGGCCTCAGAGGCCTTTGTAAGGGGTTTTCACCAGGCAGGCCTCTTGCTGTCTCCCTCTCTATTCATCATCTTCTTCAGTCCAGGGACAGGCAGGCGTAGTCCCAGATCCCTCTGGAACACAAGTGGCAACTGGGCTTCACTCAATCTTCAGCCCCAGTGCTCTCATTTCAGTTTCTCTATCCACCGCTGTGGCTGGGCACTTGCTCAGTCCCTAGCCTCAGTCCCCACTGTCTCTCCAGCTTGCAGCAAAATGCAGTTTCAAACCACACTTGCCCCACCAACAGGAGTGTAGCCAGAAATTTCCATTTTGTACACAATCTCCAACAGTTACACCCCCCTAATTAAAAAATGTACACATCCTTTCCAAATGGCACGCCCTTCCAAACAAGTCATATTGTTGTCAGATGACTCCTCTACTCTCTAAAGAGGTTATACATGTATTGGACACTCCTCAGTGGTCTACACTGACCCAAATACTACAGATTAGAATGATAATATTAACAGAGTAGCTTATGGTTTGTGACAGGCACTCAACAAAACTGTACACAAATGTGTACAGTGAGTATGCCTGTCTACACCCTTGCCCACCAAGGGGGATACACAGGTAGCTAAGCATCAAGTTCTGCTACAAAACTCAGTATTTTTTTCTGCTGCCCAACTTACAGTCTCTCAGCTCACACAGTAACTCTCAGCTCTCTCTCTGGATGAAGACTCCAACTCCTTGTCATCTGCAGCAAACTCCAAACCCTCTTTATCTTGTTTCTGGCTGCAAAGTTCCAAGCTCTCTCTCTCTCTCTCTCTCTCACAGTGATTTCTAGACCAGACATGCTGTTGGGCTCTGAATGCAGGTATAGGGCTGGGAAGCCCTCAGCAGTCCTTCCTGCACTCTACTCACTCTGAAGCCCCCAACCAGCCTCTCTTTTGGTGGACAAGGCAGCTCTATTTATCCCTTCTACATTGTCCCCTTCTGATTGGATGCCACTTCCTGGGCTTTTCAGTGCCCTTTCACATTATATCCCAGCAGCCCCATTTTCTGTAGTCCCGTGGGGGCTGCCATGTTTATTTACATTTATATGCCCAGCCTTACAGCCCCACAGACTATTACTGAAGCCCTTTCAGCAGTTACAAGTTATTTGTCCTGGCTCTGCTTGCCAAGTGAGAGTCAGGACACCTTTCCTGTATTGGTGGGAGCCCCTGTATACTCAGCGGGGCCCCAGACACTTGCCTTCCCCTTACACACCAGTTCTGGGAGCCCTTAATAATGGGGCCATGGCTCCTTTAAATTTTGCACTCTTGGCAGGCATGCATGCTCAGAAAATATGGCACCACCATATTTGTTTACTTTCTGGCCGATCCAGTTCTTTGCCTTTTTGAACCGGACAGAGGACTCCCCACACACCCAGAACATGAGTCGAGGAACTGGAAGAAACAGTGGCCACAGCTGCAGAGAGAAAGGGGCGGCAATGGGTCTAGAACCCACCTGGAACTACTGCCTGATGCCGGCGGGGGAAGTGGAGTGCTGGAACCCACACAGGTAAGCCCAATCTGGGGGGCTTATACTCACGTCTTAGTAAAATCAGTCCTTCTGAAATCCAGTACCTCACCTTTGTATGGTTAAATTCTGCAATTCTCTAATGTTGAACCATATTGTACGAAGATCACTTGTCCCCAGATGGCTTCCCACCCTGATGTTTGCAACACTGTCTCTGTTAGTAAGCACCAGGTCCAGTATTGCCCCATCGTCAGTGGGTTCCCTGACTAGTTACCTAAGGAAAGCATCCTGCAGGGAAGCCAGGATGTCCCTGCTTCTGGCTGATGTTGCAGCAGGGATGCTTCAATCAACATCTGGCAGACTGAAGTCCCCTACCAGTAACACCTCCCCTTTTTCTGCCATAATTCCAATTATTTCTTCTAACATTACCTTATCCAAATCCTCCCCTGAGCTGGAGGCATATAGACCACACCTGTCCAAATAACAGTTCATTTTTCTGACTTCAGGATAACCCACAGCATCTCAGCCCTTCATGAGTTCCTTGTTTTACTGTTGCTTTTATTCTGTCTTTCACATAAAGCAACACCCCCTTCCTTTTCTTTCTACCCTGTCTCTTCTGAATAACGTGTATGACCATGTCCTAGTCATGGTTTTCCATGAACCATGACTCGATAATTTATTTATTTATTTATTGAAATGTTTCACCAGGAATGCATACTGAGCGACAAGTGCTCATCTCTCAGTGCACCTGGGAAGGGAGGTACAACAGGAGTGAGACATTAAACATTCAAGTTACAAGATCAACATTAACATACAGTTGTAAGGCAGGTGTTACAAGCAGTGTTACAACAGTGTTGCACATAATAGGTGGAAGAGTGAACAATAATAAGCGCCGGGTTACCAGTAAACAAGTACTTATGTGAAAGAAAAGGGGCAAAGGAGAGTGATGGGTGAGGTGGAGGAGGGGGAAGAGTCGAGTTCAAATTACATTCAAGTTACAAGATCAACATTAACCTACAGTTGTAAGGCAAGTGTTACAAACAGTGTTGAAACACTGTTGCACACAATATGTAGAAAGAGTGGACAATAATAAGTGCCGGATTAATAAGTAAACATATGCTTACGTGAAAGAGAAGAGGGAAAAGGAGAGGAAAGGGTGAGATGGGGGAGGGGGAAGAGTCGTGTCCCTGGAGACCCCTTCAGGATGCGATATCCACAATAGCCACGATATCCAGGTCAGCCTCCACCATGATGCCCTCTAGGTCCAGGATCTAATTTCCCAGACTCCTAGCATTTGCAAACATGGCTGTCCATATTTTGTTTGCTCTTAGTTTGCCACTTCCTCCTTTTTCCTTTTGTCCCTCTTTACTCCTTCTTTTCATCTGTCTACTTGGTTTCCCCCCTTCATCCTTTTCTAATTCCATACTTATTTGATTTACTTTATCCAATGTGGGACTATCCTTCCCTGGAATCCCTATATACTCGTATCTCTGCTTTTTTATTTGGGGGGGCAGTTATTGCTTCCCTTTATTTTTCCACCTCTCCCCCGGCTAGTTTAGACGTTCATCAAAAAATGTTTAAACCTTCCACTGAGAACTGCGATCCCTCTTCCATTTAGATGCAGGCCATCACCTCTGTATAGGCTCTTATTCTCCCAAGTGGACCCCCAGTCCCCAATGTAGCCATGCCCTCCACTCCCTGCACCAGGCTTTCAACCCATAAGTTGAAAGCGCACGTGGAGCTCCTCCTCCTTCCCCTATTGTATACAGATAGCACCTCTGCAAAGTTACAGAGTATGCTACCTGTTTAAGATCGCTTCCAAAATCTTTCAGGTCTTCCTGCACTGTTGTCTCATCCCCAGCCAAGTCATTTGTCCCCAGGTGGATGACATCCAGCTCCCCTTCCCTCCTACTGCCCTAGCTATCCTTAGTACATGCTTCCCATCTCTCCTGGCTGTGTCGCCTGGTAGGCACCTGACCTCCTTTCCTATTCCCACTCTATCCCCTGACAATAGAGTCACTGACTAGTAACTGCTTCCTCCTTCTTGAGTCCCTTTCACCCTCCTTGGGACCTCCACCTATAAGGGCTCCACTTTCTCCCTGGCCACTACCGTGGGTGATTCCTCTTAGCTGTCCTGCTCTGCTAGAGCACCATATGAATTCTGCAGTGGTACTGACTGTATTTGAGGAATGTTCCTATGACTCCACCTCCTCAACTTTCCTGATCCACCACCCTTCCCTCCTCATGCCCACCTTAGTCCAGCTGCTCCTCCTAGCTGGTATCCTTTGAAGTAACAGTGCTGGACTAGATGGTCCATGGGCAGGGGTAAAGGTCTTCCAACTCTCAGTCAATGCAGCTTCAAGCACAGTAACCTTCTTCTGGCTCGGAATCAGTGCAGCTTCAAATCTAGAGACCTTGCCCACAAGCACAGAGAGGTACACACATATGGGACAGCATCACAGCCTCCAGAAGGTCTCCCAGAAGACTGCTGCTGCTCAACTACTGCATTGCACCACTCCCCACATTTTCTATTTTTTTCTTTCCTTATATCTCCTGTCCTCCCTTCCACAAACCCAATATGATGAACAAGCTGTCTATAGTATGAGTGACTACACTGCACAACTTATATTTTCAATTTTAAGGACCTATCTTAACAAGATATATTTTTTTCTTCCCCCCCTTTTTATGTTGGCGCACTTGCGCTGCCAACATCTTGCGGCAGTGGAGATTTGGAGGCGCAGTCGCTGTTGGGCGAATGCAGGGCACACATCAGTAGGTGCGTCCCTCATTCCCCAATCAGCCTGCATGCTGGCGCCACACCATGCATACTAATGTGGTGAGCACATCTAAGGAAAGGTCCACTGCAATCCGATGCAAAGCTCGGCAGATGCAGCGGACCCTTCCTACATGCTTGGCCACATTGTTAGCATGGCGGGCTGCCGCCCAACTGCCGACTTCCGGGGTGCCCAATCCCCTGCCGGGTTACCGTGGCCCCAATTATGTGTGCGATGGGGAGCCCTCCCCATTGGCATAAAGCACTCCCCATGTGTTATATGCCGTAGTGTGTGCCCAATCCCCTCGGCTCTTGCCCCCCGCTTTCCTTGTGTACGGCAGGGGTGCCCAATCCCTATCGGCATAAATTAACATCCCCATTTTTGTGTGGCTGAGGGGTGCCCAATCCCCGTCGACTGCAGCAACCCCCCAAACAGTTAGGTGGCATGCTGGGCCCACCCCAGCGTGCCAAATCCTGAGGGAAAAAAACTATCCCTGATTTGTTTTGTTTTTTACACCCTGTAACACAAAAATGGTCCCTCGTAGTCTCCTACCCACCATCCACCCCTCACCTACTGTGCACCCTGCCTCCCATGCCCCCCTCTCACCCCATATTTACCTCCGGAGTCTGGCACGACAATCTTCGGTGGACCGGGAACACGTCTGCACTTTTCAAAGCCGACCGCGAATTGAGGAAATGCCGGTAAGCTGTATAATGGAATAAACATGGGTATTTCAACTTTGGTGCATATCTCAGGCATTTCTTGGAATTTTGGCACCAAATTTTCAACATGGGGTTTTTGGGACCCCTCCTCATGAATTCTTGCACTGTCATGGCATTATCTGGTCCCGGAAGGTGATTTTGCAGTCACTGCGCAGAATCACCTTTCAGGAGTGAGAGCAAATGACAATGCCAGTGTTCATGTGGGGGGCTCTCAAAAGCCTATGTTGCAAATCTGGTGGGAAAAATCAAAATATAACTTTTTATGAGCGTCGTTATGCAGCTCATGACTTAGCAATTTGCAATATTTTCACACACACATTCAGCAGTGGCATTTTCCACTCCTTCTTGTGACCTGTACAGCTGACATTCTGCCGAAATATGTTTTCGTACTTCCGGTGCAGAATAACGCGGTCAATGTGGGAAATCAGTGTTTGGGACAAATTACGAAAATCACAGTTGCACTGTTCATGAGCAGAGGTCCTAAAATGCCTATGCCAAAAATTTGGTGACAATACTCCATAACATGACTGTGTTACGAGCCTGCGTTGCGCAGTTTGCATGCATGCTCATAAGTTCACGAATTTATAATATTTTCACTCCAGATTTTCAATATTACCATTGTTCTGCACCTCCTTATGAACAGTACTACTGTCATTTTTCACATCCTGACCAAAATGTGTTTTTGCAGTTCCGGCGCAGAATAGCGCGGTTGCTGCCGAAAGTCCGTGTTAGACACATTATCAAAATGACAGTAACACTGTTCATTAGCAGAGGTCCTAAAGTGCCTATGTTGAAATTTGGGTCAGAAGATCCATAAAATTAGTGTTTTATGAGCATCGTTGCACCTGGTTACGCATGCCTTTCGTGACTTCATTACACTTGTAATATTTTCACTCCACATGTTCAAAATTGGCATTTTCCACACCTCCTTATGAACAGTGTAGCTGTCATTTTACATATCATGGCTGAAATGTGTTTTCACGTCCGGCACAGAATTACCGATCGCTGTGAGAAATTCAGTTTTAGGAGCGAGTTTGAGGAAATGACAATGACACTGTTCATGAGCAGAGGTCCTAAAATGCCAATGTTGAAAATTTGGTGCGAAGTCCATAAAATGACTGTGCTGCAAGCATGTGTTGCGCCAGTTTCCAGCCTTGTCACTTTGTACATTTGCAATATTTTCATGCCAGATTTTCATCACTGGTATTTGCGCACACCTCCTTATCAACAGTACAGCTGCCATTTTTCACAGTCTGCCCAAAATGCGTTCCCGCAACTGTGGCGCACAATGGCATGCTTGCTGTGGGAAATCACCTCTTGGGACACATTAACAAAATCACAGCGCCACTGTTCATGAGGGGAGGTCCCAAAATACCTACGTTGAAAATGTGCCTAAAAAACTCCCACAAATAATTGGGTTGCAAAAGTCTGCTGCGCAGTTTGTATGCATGTTCATTGCTTCACCAATATTTCATATTGCCACTCCAGATTTTCAACGTTGCCATTTTTTACACCTCCTCATGAGCAATACAGTTGTCATTCTCCACATTCTGCCCAAAACTGTGTTTTCGTCCCTCTGTCACCAAATGCCATAGCTGCTGTGCAAAACCACCTTTCAGCTAGCAAAGTGATTGTGCCACTTTTCATGAGGTGGCCTGACAAGCAGTCCATGTTGAAAATGTAGAGTGAAACTACCACCACACGCCTATGGTGTTAGGGTTTCCAACTGTAGCACCCCACCCAGTATGGACTCACAGGCGTCAGGGCTGTGACTTGGGATCATCGGATGTAACGCTCACGCCATTCCACCCCCCACGCCCACCCTGCAGCCACTGACAGGCATTGCGGTGTCTCTTGCACTCTTCAGCCATAAACTTCACCCTACGCTCCTATACTGCACCCACGTCAGCATATTTCCTTATGGAATGGGGTAAGTGTAATGCCCTAAGACCCCAAAGCACACCATGACACTTGTCAGTGTCTACAGGGTAGGGTGAGGTACAATGGCATGACCATTATAGCTGACAACCCAAAGGTACACCCCAAAGCCTGTCGCTCTCAAGAGGGTGGTGGTGGGGTTGGCGTCACTTCAATACTTCACTGCCATTCCTATTATGCGTCTCTAGCTCCACCATTGCCAATGCCAGCATGACAACATTCGGCACTGACAAATGCTTGTTTCATTTTACATCAACTTGCTATAATACCTTAAACAGTACACCATCTGCACACTCAAACACTGTAACCTTTTACAATATTATGGGCTTCCTTTGTCTATATCCCATCAGTTAGTGCAACATCGGCAGAAAAACAGGTACTCACCTTAGCTACCCCAGCAGACCAGCCCCCACCCAGTGGCAAGCTCCCGACTGGAGCAGGGGACAAAGGAGGACAGAAGTCCATCTGCCAAGAAGGATGTTCTCTGACAAGCAGCAGTCAGTAAACTTGAAATTTGCTCGGTTCTGACCCACTGTGCTGTTTAAGTCTCCCTCAGCTACTTGAGCCTACTCGGCTCCATTGCTGCACGATTCCTTCTGTTGCTGCTAACCCGATGTTACAGAATCCTGTGATGAGTTTTAAAAGCCACCCGGTGACCTACTTAGATCCACCCCACCCAATAGCAAGCTCCCAACTGGAGCACGGGGCTAAGGAGGAGGAGGAGAGGAAGTCTAGTTGCCAGGAAGACTACTATCTAACAAGCAGCAGTCAGTAAACTTGAAATTTGCTTTGGTTCTGGCCCTTTGTGTTGTTTAAGTCCTCCTTAGCTGCCTGAGACCGCTCGGCTCCATTGCTGCATGATTCCTTCTCCTGCTGCTGACCCGATGTTATATAACAGGCATGGGGCTTTGGCCCATGGACATTTCCCTCTAAGTTGTAGTCATTGTGTAATCGATAAGACATGTAGAGAAGACATAAACAGTAGCTGTACAGAGTAGCTAGAGTATACCTGTAACACATAAAGCATCACTGTTGAGAGGGGAAGTGCCCCCCGCTGATTTGCGCAATCCAGGAAGTGGTGATTTGCTCTCAGTGAAATGCTGAGTAACATTTAGGCAGTCTCAGCTCTCAATCTCTGATACAAATAAAGCCCTACAGACCGTCAAGGGTTGAAACAGGGTAAGCCATGGCAGAGACTCACTGATGCTGGACTTCTCCACATACAGCTACTGGGGAACATCAAGGAGGGCAGTCGAATGTCAGGGGTGTCCTCCCTGGTGGGTCACCTTGTAGGCTGGCAATTTGGTTGCTCACCCTCACCTGTAGTTCCCCCTGCAGTGACTGCATGGGGGTTACCACAATGGACAGTGTGTTTGGGTGGGGTAGCTACACTGAAAGGTGTATTTTAGGTTTGGAGGGGGCAGGAGTGGTGACCTGATGTTGTAAAGGCTATAAAAAAATGGAATCAAAACTAAACAAAATTTAAAAATTACAGAGACGAATCAAGCCAAAGCTGCATTACTTTTTTTTTTTTTTTTGGAGGCTGCATCTTCTGTTGCTTGAAAACATCTGATATTGAATGTTTAGTCATAAACTTACTGCCTGCAGAAACCTACATTAGTGCTGGGTGATGACAGGTCACAACACCCAAGGAGTGCCTCATATCACACCTTACACAACCCAAATATTACACCCCACATGCACTCAGAGGGTTTTTATACAATGGGTTAGTAAAACGTCAGCTCCCATTGGTTATGTCCTCTGCATGGCTGTTGATTAATCCCAGTATGCACACAGTTGCTGTGATGGGGGCGGCCAACAGTAACAGTGGGCATGACGGTGCTCGTTACATTTCCCTCATCCCCAAAGTGAACGGCAGCCATTTGTAATTGTGGGAAAGTGAGAGATCCCCATTGGTTGCTGTTTTAAGTGTGCCCCGTATTTTCTGTGTAAACTGTGTCAGGCATACAGTAAACCCCATGTGTTCCCCTCCCCCCAGACAGAGAGCGAGAGTGGGAGTACAGTATTTTCCATCCACCCACCCAGCGGAACTCTGCCTTCCCATGGCTTCCCTGTCTCTCCACTCCAGCAGGTCTCTCTGTGAGTGTCCATGACAATGCTGCGATCTTGAAAGTCCGTTGTCCCCGACCTGTGCAAGAAATGCTGCCTGAGACCTAGGACACGGCAGACTGAGGGAGAGAGACACAGTCACCACCCCGCTCCCGATTCTGCCTTGTGGTGCCATTGTGGAAGATGGGTTTACTGGGTGTTGTTGGTCAGTTGTTCCCCCATCTGTGATGGACTCAGTGAGTAGCTCCTGCTGTGGCACAATGAAGGTGAAAGCAGCTGTGTCTGTTCCTTGCACTGCATGTGTTTGTCTGCCAGTTTGTTTTTGTCTGCATGCTGTACAGTGACAGCAACATTTAATTCATGAACAAGCAAAAATAGAGGCGCTCAGCTACTAGGTTCTGTGCCACCCAATGAATCAACAGTAACAGCAAAATGCCGCCACTAGGACTGCAGTAAAAAAATTTATCACAAGATACAATAAACACCTAGTTGAGCTGTGCTAATGTGCACAAAACTCCTGGCTGGTGTAAGACCCTACCTGGTTTTTCAAAATGTGGCTTTCATGAAACAGCCTTTTAGATGTGCATGTTTACTATCCTGCCAGATCTGCACCTCAAGAGAGGGCCAAGGGAGCAGAGTATACATGCAGCTTTAAGCAGCTGGGAACAGCACTGTTGGCAGCTAATGAATGTTGTCTTTCACGTCTGGCAGAAAAAACACGTAATGTGACAGAACTACTTTTTAAAGCGGATGGAGACAAAGAAAAAATGATGATTTTAAAAGATTTATTAGAGCTTGGATAATTTTTTACTCAGAAAAAGTGCCATTTATAAGTGCAATAACCCTCCAGGCCCATGGGTATACTAGGTATTAATGCATACCCCAGTTGGTCTGGAGGACACCGGCTGCGCCACTTGTGCCTTACAACACACCTGGAACATGCATTAATGCCTAGTAACCCATGGCCTGTCATGGGTTATAGCTACTTTATCGCACCCACACCCCAAAGGATTTCTCATACTGCATTCCACATATCCAAAGGGTTCTTTATATCACACCCACATGGTCTCAAAGGGTTCCTCATATTGCACCCACATATCCAAAGGGTTCCTCATATTATAGCCAACAGAACTGCCCCCCCCCACACACACACACAGAGGGTTACTCATATCACTTACACACACACACACCACACACTTCCTCACATCACAGCCCACACATAACCACAGGGTTCAGTATTACATTGAAGTACATTTATTATTTGCATTACTCTCTTCCTACAGCTAACACGTGAAGTCACATTGACATGAATACAGACAGAGCTTATCAGTATTGAAATTGACTGCAGGGTGGGACCAGGGAAGCTGCTCCTGATGGAGTGCATAATATTTAAAATAGCTGGATGTTTAGGGATTGTATGATTTAAAGTAGTTAACCATTCCTGCTCATTAACTGTTCATTAAATGGATCCCCTTGTTGTACATTTCTGTGGTTTGCCTTATTAGTTTGGCCAAATTGTTTCTGCTAATAAAAAGTTTGACTACACACACTAGCCCTTAGTCTGTTCGAGGGCGTCAGCCAGAGGATCCAGAGGGTCAGCCAAGAAGATGTTGAGAGGCCTGTCTGTTGAAACCCATCTACAAAGGCCTCTGAGGCGAAGATAGGAAGGTTAGGCAGGTAAAGATCAGCAGCTTCAGCTCTCCAGTCTTCCAGCTCTGCATTCAGTGGTTCGAGGGCACCACGCTTCATCAGGTCTGGTAAGCCAGGCCAACCAGGTATGTGGACTCTTTCTGCTGTATAGTGCCCACCTCCCCAGGACTTTAACCATCAGTTTTATGGAGTTCAGTTAATCATCATTTGTGGAGTTGAGGAGGGTTCTTAGACAAGTAGCATGTCTGGTAACCTTCTTGGAGGTGCTCCTGTCTATGGCAGAGGATGATGCTAGGTATTCGCACCATGAGATTCAATGAATGGTTGAAAAACTGGTGTGGAGCTCAGGGTTTTGGCTTCATTGGGGACTGGGGAGCCACCTGGAGGATGCAGGCTTGTACTGGTGCGATGGTCTGCTTCTGTCTGGGGGGATCAGGATCCTAGGTGACAGGTTTAAATGCTTCACTGGCAAGCATTTAAACTAGCCAAGGGGGAGGCACTGAAAAGGAGCAGGGAAATCCCAGCCTCCCCCACAAAGCGCAGTAGTTAGAGAGGTAAACACCAAGGCAGAGAAGTCAGTAGGGAGTAGGACAGGGATAAATGCAGAAAAAGGTGTTAAGGACAGGGATGGGGCTAAAAGGGGTAAGGCCATAAAAAATAAATGGAAGGTGATGAGTACTAATGCCCGTAATCTGTGCAACAAGCTCCCTGAACTAGTGGCCTTAATGGAAGAGGGATGCCTGGATATTGTGATAGTCATTAAAACATGGTACACAGAGAACCATGAGTGGGAAGTCAACATACCAAGATACACAGTCTACAGGAGGGACAGGGTGGGTAAAAGAGGAGGAGGAGTAGCTCTCTATATAAGGCAAGGGATTAAAGCAACAGAACTAAAGAGTAAACAGGAAGTTGATGAGTCACTATGGGTCACTCTGGAGACAGGAAATGGCACCACAATCCGCATGGGGGTTGTGTGCAGACCCTCATTCAGGGAGGCAATGGACAAGGAAATGATAGAAGGCATCCTTGAAATGGCAGAGAAAGGGGAGATATTGTTGATGGGGGACCTGAATATGCCAGATGTTAACAGGAGTACCTTTGCTGCAGGCACATCCAAGAGCAGGGTCATTCTTGATGCCATACAGGGGACATGCCTCAGACAGCTAGTGCTGGAACCCACTCGAAAAGGAGCAATCTTAGACCTGGTACTCTTAAATGGGGAAGGAGAAAGGATCTCAGATTTAGAAGTGGGTAGCCATCTGGGAACAAATGACCACCAAACTGCGTGGTTCACAATAAACACAGCCATAGAGTCAAGCCATACAAAAACAAGAGTATTGGACTTTAGGAAGGCTAACTTTGGGAAAATGAGAGAGTGCCTTAGAAAAGCACTAGCAAATGGGCAAGAAGGAAGGGTGGAGGAACAATGGGGAATAATCAAAACAGCCATCGCAGAGGCAACAAGCCTTTGTGTGAAGCAAATCAATAAAACAAAATGAAGGGAAAAAAACACTATGATTCTCAAAAGAGGTGGCAGGGATGGTTAAGGAGAAAAGGATAGCATTCAGGAACATACCTCTCAACCTTTTGTCCCCCAAATGTGGAACACTGTCTGTCAAACTGTGGAACAAATGGGCAAAATGTGGAACACTTACTCAAATCTTTACCTAAGAAGCTCAAAACACTATTAAAATGTTGCATTTATGTTCAGAAAGTCTGTTATTAGTTGAATAATCTATTTTTTGCATTATTTACTATGGATTTTTGCTTTAAAATGTTGACTTTGAATGTGGAACAAATCCTCACAATGTGGAACAGGGAGCTT
Source organism: Neoceratodus forsteri (assembly GCA_016271365.2). Lineage (NCBI taxonomy): Eukaryota > Metazoa > Chordata > Ceratodontiformes > Ceratodontidae > Neoceratodus > Neoceratodus forsteri. The sequence continues at coordinate 567,357,912 of CM057449.1, read as the reverse complement.
TTGTGAAGTAAAATGAGGAACATTCCTCGTAATGTGGTACAGTTGAGAGGTATGTTCAGAAATATAAGGAAACACAGAAGGAGCAGGACAGAGAACTTTAACAGTTAAAGCAGAACGAGGCAGGAAGGCAGTCAGAATAGCAAACACACAATCTGAGGAAAAGATAGCCAACTCTGTTAAGAGGGGGATAAAACATTTTACATGTACATTAGGGATCGAAGAAAGACCAAGGGAGGGATACAGAGACTTAATAAAGGGGAAGGAATGTGGGCAGAGGGTGACAGTGAAAAAGCAGGGATACTGAATGAATATTTCTGATCAGTGTTCACAACAGATGAGGAGGGGCAGGTGACTAAACCAAACAAGGGAGAAACTCTGAATAGGGGGGTCGATACCAGTCCATTCACAGAAGAAAGGGTTTTGAAAGAACTCTTGAAACTGAGGGTGGACAAAGCAATGGGGCCTGATGGGATTCGCCCAAGAATACTAAAAGAACTAAGTGTAGAACTAGTAACACCACTGACTACTCTCTTTAACAAATCATGGGAGGATGGAGTGGTACCTGAGGACTGGAGAAGGGCAAATGTGATTCCACTTCACAAAAGTGGGAGCAGGGCAGAGGCAGGAAACTACAGACCAGTTAGTTTGACTTCAGTGGTAAGGAAATGATGGAATCACTTCTGAAGGAAAGAATTGTTGAGTACCTAAAAATCAGCGGGGCACAGGACCCAAGGCAGCATGGTTTTATAGCAGGAAGGTCACGTCAAATGAATCTAATAGATTTATTTGACTGGGTGACCAAAGTAGTAGACCAGGGAGGGGCTGTGGATATGGCCTACCTAGATTTTAGCAAGGCGTTTGACAGTCTCACACAAAAGATTAATATACAAGTTAGCCAGCCTTGGAGTGGGTCCCAAGGTGGTAGCCTGGATAAAAAAATGGCTGGACAACAGGATGCTAAAGGTAATAGTAAACGGAGTCCACAGTGAAGAAAGGGGGGTAATTAGCAGGGTACCGCAGGGTTCAGTACTGGGACCGGTCCTCTTTAATATCTTTATAAGTGACATTGGAGAGCACCTGGAAGGAAAGGTATGCCTCTTTGCAGATGATACAAAGATCTGCAACAGAGTTGATACACAAGGCGGGGTGGAAAGAATGAAAAGAGACTTGGCAAGGTTGGAGGAATGGTCAAATACGTGGCAGCTCAGATTCAATGCATAGAAGTGCAAGCTAATGCATCTGCGAAACAAAAACCCGGGGGAAGAGTACACAATGGGGGGTGAGTTAATAACAACAACAAAAATCAAAAGAGACCTAGGAGTAATTATATCAGATGACCTAAAGGTGGGCAAGCAGTGTGAGAAGGCAGTAAGGACGGCTGGGGGGATACTGGGATGCATAGGGAGAGACATCAACAGTAGAAAACAGAAGTTGTTATCCCTCTCTACAGACAGTTAGTGAGACCCCATCTGGAGTACTGCGTGCAATTCTGGAGACCCCATCTCCGCAAAGACATAGACAGAGTGGAGGCTGTTCAGAGGAGGGCAACCAAAATGGTGCAAGGTCTGCACCAGAAGACATATGAGGAGAGACTAAAGCAGCTTAATATGTATACCCTTGAGGAAAGGAGGGAGAGGGGGGACATGATAGAAACTTTCAAATATCTCAAGGGAATTAACAAGGTACAAGAGGGCAGTATCTTTCAGAAGAAGAGATGTGCAAGAACAAGAGGGCACAATTCGAAGATGGGGGGATGGCTCAGAGGTAATGTTAGAAAGTATTTTTTTCACAGAGAGAGTTGTGGATGCATGGAACAGCCTTCTTGAGGTTGTGGAGTCAGGAAAAGTGGGAGAATTCAAGAATGCATGGGACAGGCATAAGGCAATTCTAGTGGGGGGCAGGAGGAAGTAAGCTGTTGATTAGCTAGAATCTGCAGCTTATCCATCAGGTAGGGAAATGGGCAGACTGGGTGGGCCAAGTGGTCTTTATCTGCTGTCAAATTCTATGTTTCTATCATACCCCTAGATGGGGAGAGGGAGGGATTACATGTAGTTCACCTGTCAGTCATCTGTCTTTTCACATTCAATACACTGTGTGATTGTTTGCCATGGAACAGAAGAATTCAAAGCTCTGCATTATTCCAGTAGTAGAATGCCACACACACACACACACACACACACACACGGAATGGTAACATGGAATACAGGAATTGAAATTCTTCAGAGTTCCACTGGCATACACACACACACACACACACACACACACACACACACACACACATCAGGTGGAACTAGAACCTCAGTTTTATTTGTTGTCAGGTAAGAAGCAGGAGTTCTCTAGCAAATGGTAGGGAAAGGATAGAGATTTTCATGGTCATCAAAGAAACACCAGCAATGGAAACTCTGAGTAGTATTTCATTTTTTTAATTTGTGTATGTGTGAAGGAGGGCTCTGAGTGAAAATAACATTACATTATTTACTTAATTTAAGTTAATGGACTTTTATTTTAGGACCTAGTTAAAGGTTTTATATATAGGTAAAGGTTGCAGCCATGTTTGTGATGGAAATCAGAAAATAAGTGGCTTATGAATTCTGTATGTGACTTGTGGAGTTGCCCTGGTTGGCAGGGACTTGTTTTAGACATTGGCAGTACTCTCTGAAGGCAATGGCTAGAACCAAGTCTCAGCCAATCAGGACACAGGATTTCTTGCCCATTTTATATCATGTGCTTGTCTGGCTCTGGTCCATACCACCTCCATTGCATCACAACCCACCCACCCCCAACCACCACCACCACCATCAACTGTGGGGCCCATTTGACCTGAAGAGGAAATGAAGCCCATTCTGGGATCACAAGTTCATTGTAAAGGGGTGGGGAACACTCTGTCACCTAGGCAGACCCATGGGAGACCGTCATTAATAGCAGAATTTTCCCTATTAAGGAGTCACCCAGTACTCAATGTGGGGGAGCACAGAGGGCATCACCTGGTCACTTGGTGATGTTAGTGTTACCCACCCATCCAAAGAGACTTCTTTAGCATTAAGAGCACAATCCTCCCCCCCAGAGTCTGTGCCCCAAGACTCCACCAGACTGGGACTGGAAGTCAGCAATGCAATGTAAACCCAGGATTCACCATGATATAGAGCAACAGTTCTCAAACTTTGTCATAGTGAGCCTCCCCTAAGTCATGAAAAAGATCTTAAGCCTCCCCCAAAATACTGAAATATTGTTGGGCCTCCCCATAGAAAAATAGCTTACTATTCACAGTACAGGAATAAATTGAAACCTCTTTGCATAGCTGACTCTCATGTTATTAAACTTATTGTAACACCCTCCCCCCAACAGGACAACCTACTTGCTCCAATATTTTGACTCTCGAACCTTTGTTACCCCTTACTGCCATACCTTCATGGGACCGACTGCTTTTTCTGTTTCCCCTCTATCTGGAATAACCTTCCTGCCAACCTCTGCCTATCCCCCTCTCACCCTGCTCTTAAGCAACTTCTCGGGGATCATTTTGCTCCCTACTGCTCTTATTCCTAGTACCTGTATGGTTAACTCTTGTATTTGGACAGTTCTGCTGCCAGTCTAATTGATCAATTGTTCCTCAAATTGTTAGTTTACTGTTCTTAATTTGTTTGCACTTTTATTCATTTTGTATTGCTTGAGTGTTTTGCAGTTACATTTTGAATTGTATTCTCTCACTACCCTTCCCTAGGTACACCTGAAATAAGCCATGGCTCAGTGTACAGTACCTTCCCTGGTCACAGACTTGTGAATAAATACATAAATTAAATTACTATTATCCTCTTTCAGTTTGTCTTATCCTTTCACACAAAATCTATAAAGTTCAAAATTGAAATATAATACTTTTCAAGACTTGCTTGAGCCTCCCCTGGAACAGGTTGGGGCCTCCCCAGGGAGACTGGCCTTACCATTTGAGAACCCCTGATATAGAGGATAATGGATGGTCTTCAGGTAATAACCATGCTACAATCACTTTGAGAGGTCGTCATGACATTGTGAACCTCATCATGCGTGTGATAATATTGTAAGAACTGAATGACCTGGGTTGGTTGTGAGACCAGAGGTGCAGTTATGAGTCTTCAACCACCCAGGAGTGAGATCATTACAGCACTGATGCACACCTGAAGTTGGTTATTACACTTACAACACTTGTTAAATGCTCAAATGTGTTATGAGATTTTTTTAAAACCCCAAGGTGTGCAATAGTACATTAACTGTGAGAGCAAAATTTGAGTGATTTATGAAAATATCATACACAGAGGAGTGTTAAAGAATCAAGAACACCAGCAGGGACTGGTTACCAAAAACATCTGCCAATAACTACCTATTTCTGGCCTCCCTAAAGGATTTTTTTAACATTTGACAAAATTATCAACATTTTGCTGCATTTTCAAAATAAAGAGAGAATGGATATAAAGCAAATGGGGAAAAAACAAGAGAGAATAAAACTGAGTTAGTTATGCATTAGTTACCAAGCCTAGAATTTTAAGGGAAAAAATGATGTATTTGACAGAATACCAAGTTACTAGTTTTAGTATTCTGTCAAAAATCTGGTATACCAACCCATTTTTTTGTATAACTCTCTTTTATCACATATCGTAACAGAAAAAATGCATATTGAAGCAGCAGTGTAATGTAAAAAAAAAATTGCGCTTTTTTGACAGTTTATTCCCCGTGCTTTATTGAGCATTTCCCTGGTACTCTTCCCCACTGGCATTGTACTATCACTGCGTAATGTGCTCTGTTTTCCTTTGTCTTTGTTTACATTTCTGCCACCGGCCACACTGAACAGGAACCCCCACTGCTGCCAATTGTACACGTGTATGACTGGCAATACTACTGTACACAAGGACATCGGGAGTGTTTAGCACAGTGTCCCACTGCTGTAATCAAAAGACGTGATGCAATGTGAAGGGGAAGCGCAGCTAAAAATATGGCAGCCGCCATATTTATTTTGATGCCACAATAATTCAAATATATTTTAAATATCTAAAAAACTAAAGATCACTAGAAAAAAAACATTTACAGATATGGAAACCTCATCTATGGCCATACTTACAACCAAGAAAAATAATTTTGATAAATATTTCCTGATTATGTTGCACTGCTGCTTTACATTGCTTTTATAGCATTTCTGAACAAAGAAACAAGCAGTTATACCGGGAGTCTGGGACAAGGCTAAAAATATGAGACAAAGGACCAAAATCAGGAATGCATCTTAAAAATTGGCTATATCATTAATGAAGCTAGTAGAATAAGGGACAACGTAAAGGCATTTTCTGAAAAAGAGCAAGCCTGTAACGTTAATGTTTGACATTAGTTTGTTCTTAAAACCCCCACTCATCAGTCATGGAAACACAAATTTTTAGGAGGGAGAGAAGAAAATTGTGAGACAAAACTGAGGGGCAGTTGACAGGTATGAGGCAGCCTGCTAAACTGTTTTTTTAGAAACATAAGTAGCAGATTGCTGTAACTGAAATCTTCATGTGTAATCGAACTTTCTGATTGTAATTCATTTTAGCAAGGTGTTGACAACACTGCCTTTATTTATTTATTTTATTTTATTTATGACTTTGATAACCGGGTAAGTGCACTGATTCAAGGGACCATTTTCAGGCACGACCCGGGCCATAACAGTGGCGCTAAGAGCATACAATACAACAAATACAACAAGCATGAGAAATAGCAGTAACAATGAATCTGTACAGCGAAACCAAATACAGTTATAGAAAGGAATTGTGAGCATACAATGATACAGTTGGTGGTCATCTATTAACAACAATGGATAAACAGATCCCTCCCACCCATGCCGGCAGGTTTCTTATGTATACAGGCTACAATAAGAGCAACAGGTTAGAGCTTACAGGGGTAACTCCCAGACAGTAGCTAGCAGATTGGGGTGAGGACAGACTCAAAGGTGGGGGGAAGGGGCAAGCCAGGAGAGCAATGGCAACTAGATTCTGCCAGATAAGCTACAACACATGCCCAGTAGCAATGCAGGGCAAAGCTCTGATACAATTTGCACAGATCTGAAGGCACATATCATAGAGCTTCAAATGTAATGAAAAAAGCCCATTCTTTTAGCCGTTTCTTTCTTTGTTAAGTCACCTTTAAAAGATATTGCATTTATTTTGACACTGCAGTCCTTGCATTACCACCAGTGTAATACTTTGATTACACTGCCACCCACACTTTCAGAAGTACTCACTGGACTCAGATACACAACCATTCCAGCAGTATCAGTATCTTACTCATTCTTTGTAAAGCACTTTGGGAGGGATAGAGTATGTATGTATGTATGAAAGACACAATATAATCCTATATTCTGTGCAATCTCTACCCGGCCAAGGCGGCATCTTGAAACCAGGACCCCCCTAAACTTGTACACAGACAAGGCAACAAACCACAAGTTGGCATAAAATAGGTATCACCCCAGGCACTGGGGCAAACACCTGGCTTGGCATCTAAGAGGCCGGAGGGGTTAGGGTACAAAATAACATTTATATTTACACCAAGTTCTGGGAGAGAGGTACTAGGGCTATGCTAGGTCTAACTATGAGGGGCCCATAAACAAATTCACACTGGAAGCATCCAGTACTGGAGATGGGATTGTATAGTATGGCTTTATTCTGACACAGGATGGAAAACACAGAATGGGGTGGTCACCCAGGCTTGAAACTGTACATTACAGGATCACACAAGTATCCTTCTTTTCCAGAACAACACATGTCTTAGGCTTTGCACATTTTTCTCTGTCCCAAACTATGACCAGTCCATCCCTCTATACTTGGGATCTACAAAAACATCCTATTCCCAAAAGTGTCTATTACATGGCGGTTGCCTCACACTTTAAAACATTCAACATTTCTTTTCTCTCCTCAAGTGTCTGTTACATGGAGGGTTGCCAAACACTTTAAAACATTACATTCTCCTGACCTGATGGGCTTAGTTAACATCCACAGGGTAAACTTGTGCCCTTCCGGTGACCAGTTAGCCTTGACTGGAATTTCAGGTGAGGGTCCACCCACCCTAGCCCCAGCCAGCCTCTGCCATCCCTTTGGGGTTACACAACTGAGCCTTCAATTCCCACAAATTGCTAAAAGACTCCAAACTTTAAAAGAGCTGACTGGCGCCATTAGGTCAACTTTAACAAAACATAATATTTAGACACAATTCAACTCTATATCACATTAATTCTGTACTTCTCCTCCCCAATATTTATTACTCTGGCCATTTGTAAGAAAACTAGATCTTTGCTCCTGAAGATTCATCTATTCCTATTGCTTTCTCCATATCTGAGTTCGTAATGATCTATTTGTAACATCACAGTTACTCCCATGGCAACAGATTATGATGTCACAACAGAGGACTGTGATATGAAGTAGGGAGTAAGCTAAAGAGGCAGATGACCTCTGAGGGATAATAGAGCACGTTTCCATGCAAATGTTCTCAGTAATGAGTAATGGGAAGGAGACATCTATCAAATACATATGGAAAACAAACTAATTTGTACCTAAATATTATGTTTTTCAAAGTTTTCTTTGAGGCACCAGCAGCTCTTTAACATCTATCATTCAGCACATGTTTGTGGTGATACAGGGGTCCTAAAATGGTGTATTCTAGTCTTATCTTTGGGCACATACACCATCTGCGACTCAGTCTAGAAACAGTACCATGTCACTGTACTCACGGGTTTGTTTGTTCCTCTGTTACCGACACGGATGCTGGAAGAACACCTCTCTTCCCTTTTCTGGTAGCTTTTCATAGCTCCTTAGTGGGCAGCTGAACACTCTCCTGGTCCCTCAGGGGATTGCCCCTTGGAAACTCTGGATTTATCAGTCCCATTCTATGAAAGACTTGACCCACAGGAAAACCTACTGGCAATGGTCTCCACCACTTCGCTTAGCACTGCTGTTATTTCACTCACTAGGGTGAGAAAATGACCAGAGGTCCTTCACCCAGCCTCAGGACAGGCTGTCAGGCACCTCTAACTCGGAGCACTGCTGCTCACACTGACTTCTCACTCTAACTTCCTCTAACTGACTACTCCCATCTGAACATTCTAAAGCTAACCCCAGGCAGCTGATTCCTAAGTGGCTCAGGCTGCTGCGAGAGTTCTAAATGACATAATCCATTCTCTCCACAGACCAGCTGAGTAAACAATGATGTGATGTTATAAGAAGTTTTTAACAACTCCCCACAGACTGCCCAGAACCCTTCCTGTGTCTAACACTGATGGATTCTAGTAACCTAGGGACAGGGTGGTTACATCTGTTTGATAGTACATTCACTGCATTACCAGTATTTAATGCATTTCTTTGCAAAGCACTTTGGAAAGGCACTATAAAAATCCAAATTCTATTCTATTCTTGTTCCTGCACTACCAGTAGCTAACACTCCTTTGTCAAGGCACGTTGGGAATTAGTTGTCTATAGCCTCCCCATCCCCAACTGTCTAGGGGGTCTGATGGAAATTAGGGGTGGGGCACCATTCAGCCACAAGACCACATCCAGAAGAAGTAATAAAGTTGGCATACACCTGGGCGCAGATCATAGGGTCCACCAGGCAGTCACAGAGCACAGCCAGAAATGGGGTGCTGGCAGCAGGCGTCCAAAGCTGTAGGGCAAGATTGTCACTGGCAAGCAAGCAACACAGTAGTTCATAAAACCAGCAGGAGGCCACATTGAAGTTAAAGAGTAGCTTCTATGTGTATGACTAGCCACCCCCACTGACACATATAACACAATTGACCTCACCAAGATTCATTTTCCAGAAATCTTTTCTTCAGGGACTTTCATTTAAAAAAGTTATATCCTTCGTAAATTTATTCCCTGATCTGCCGGGTGAAAAGGGAGCCAGTTCCGCATCCTATGGCCACGCCCCCACGCCGGCACATGCAACCCCGTTTTGTGATGTCACTAAACAAAGGCTGCATGTGCGCATCTCACTGATTTGAATCGGGCGACTTTTTCCAAAGGTTTTATACATATTTAATGCCAGGATTTTAAGAAATCAAGCTACCGCTTGACTAACAGGGACCCTGTTAGTTGAGTGGTTGCTTTGATTTCTTAAAATCCTGACATTAAATATGTAAAAAACCTTTGTAAAAATCACTCCCATTCAAGTCAATGGGGTGCACATATGCAGCATTTGTTTAGTGACATCACAAAATGGATCTGTGGATGCCAGTGTGGTGGTGTGGCCGTAAGATGCGGTTTTCAGCAAGTGGGTCAGGGAATAAATTTATAAAGGATATAACTTTTTTAAATGAAAGTCCCGAAGGAAAGATTTATGGAAAATGAATTATGGCAAGGTTAGTTGTGTTATATGTGTCAGTGGGGGGCTAGTTGAGAGCTGCTCTTTAAATTTAACAATAAAAAATTAATTCATCGTAGGCTAAAACATAATCTTACAGTTCCCAGGAGCTGGGGGCATGGCTGAAGCAAGGAGAACATCAACTTCTGTGGCACAGAGCCACAGTAGCAAACTAGTGGCCAAAAAGACCACGATGCTGAATTCTTGAAGCACAGAGGGGCTCAGACTAGTATTTTAATAGCAGCGCAAACCAGGCTGGTCACCTTTCACTTCTCAGCTTCAAACGAGCGTCCCCACGACATAAGACCATAAGGTTGTCTTCACCTTGCACATTCGCGGTGGCAGGACACAGGCTGCAGCACTTTCACTCCCCTTTCCATCCTTCCTGCAACTTAAGGCATTCCCACACATCCCAGATGCAGACGATCCAAGGAATGCACCAGGCAAAACACAATCACTCCCCGCAGGCTGTCTTAATAATGCAGAGTGCCACATGGGTACAGGAAGGCGGGCTGCAACTACCTCCATCCCCACAACACAGGCTGCTACCACAGTGCCTCCCCTCTGCACACAACTCAGCACCAAGCTGGACCCAACTCCCACCTCTGTGCCGTGGTGCACAAAGGTATGTTCCTTTTTCCTCCCCTGGCCATGGCTCCCAATGATGGGCACAGTCCTGACAATGCCGCAGCTACCAGGACCACCCTATCTCCCTTCTGAGTGGACTCATCTACACCGAGCTGCAAAGCCTGAATGGGCTGGGGCCAGTGCCCTGGCCCACACTAGATATTCTGTTCTCTCCTTCTCCTGCCGGCCTCCCCCATGTGGGAAAAACTCACCCATTAAATACCCTGGGAGAGCTGGCTCCCACCCACTCAGCAGGCCAGCCCGCATACCAAAAATAGGTTCAATGTGAGGGAATAACATGCTTGTGTGAACTTGTGATTATGTTTTCCTTTTTGGCTTTATACGTTCTCATCTCTTGTTGATGAGAGGCTGGGATCTGGGAAATAAAGGCTCAAAAAGAGTCAGTGTGAAAACCTCCTCCAACTCGGAGAGTGTGAACGACAGCACACAGGACAGGAACCCTCTGAGGAATCATGGCTGCCAGACTGCCCTTCCTCTGGGTGTATTAAGAGGAGGTAATCCTAAGATATATAGCCTCAGACTTTTGGAGAACTATAGTCTGAGAAGGATTGGGAACATTGAAGTTTTCATATCAGGAATCCTCTTCGATGAGGGTGATGAGTGTGTAATCCATGCAGCATAAGCGGACAGTTACTAAACAGTTTGGTGATGGAACAAGTCCTTATCCATGGATAGTGATGAATGATGGAGCAGAGAATCCTGGAGAGAGGTGTTTGAGATTTGGGCTCCAGTGAAGGCTGAGCAGGAATGGTAACCTCCACGAAAATAGGCAAGAGAGGAATCTTGAAGTAGTAGTGCAGTTTGCTAAGTTCCACTTGGGCCAGATTGGAAATTGGCTAGGCCCCTTGTGGTGGACTACTAAGGAAAGCATCCGAGATGTTCGGGCCAGGAAGGTAGGCCCCACGTAGCCAAGCATAAAGTGGTGGGACCCCCATGTGGGTCCGCCACTGGATATAGAACAGAATGGTTGAGCAGCAAGCGAGGCCCGATGCGGGCCAACTGGGGATGGTGTGACCCCCACGTAGGTCCGCCATTGGATAAAGGGCTGAAGGGTCGAATCATGAGTGAGAGCCCCCTGCAGGACAAACCAGGGATGGCAAGACCCCATGTAGGTCTGCCACGAGTTCAAATGCAGAACGGGTAAGTCTTAGGTGAGGCCCCCCCATGAGCCAAGCCAGGGATGGTGATACTCCCAATAACGTAGGTTTGCCACTAGATAGAGTGTGGAAGATTCAAGTCGTGGTGGCCCCCCCATAAGCAGAACCAGAGATGGTGGGTCACCCATGTAGGTCCGCCACCAGATCATATGCAGAATGGTCAACTTGTGACGAGGCTCCCCCCAGCTGGCAAAGCCAGGGATATGGCGGGACCCGGCGTCGTCCGTCACTAGACAATATGCAGAATGGGCAAGTTGTGGCAGGGGCCTCTAGGCCAAGCAAGGATGGCAGGACCCCACGCAGGTCCGCCTAGGAGAGGGAGGAAGGGGAAGTCATGAGAGAGGCCCCCATGTGGACTGAGCTGGAGATGAAGGAACCCCCATGCAGGTCCTCCATCGGAAGTATCATGCAATTGGCAGGATTATTAAGGTTGAAGGAAGTCAATGGCCACCAAGTTGCTAGGGAGAATAGATTGAATGACTGGATGTGCTGACAACTACTGCTGTTGAGATAATCGCAGACAGTTGACCTTTGAATGGGCTTTACTACAGTAGCTGCAGACATTGAGGTAATGACACCCGTAGATGAAGCAGTTGGAGGTACTGTAGTTATTGCAAATTAGTTGGAGTCTCACGAAGGTCATCAGCCAACCCCAGCTATCGTGGCTAAAGTGAGGAAGAGCCCCAGGATTGGGTATGGTGCAGATAATACCCATGGAGGCAGGAGTGGAGTCCCAAGGTAAGATTCATGAAGGTGTATCTGTAGAACGATATACTGACATTGGGAAAAATGAGGCAAACTGGGAAAATGCACCTCATAGCAGGCAGAATAGGGCTCGTTGGCCGGCAAAGTGGTGGCAAAATAATTTATTGTCCAGGGTAGACCAGTCAGTCCTGGTATTAAAGTGGGCTAAGGCGGCAGCTACTTTGGCGGAGGAGGAGCAGTGGTAATCATAGAAGAGTGTGGCCCCATATCTGGCCCCCAGGTCTACTAATAGATACAGGTAGGAATACAGCTCCTGGCGTTGGGAGGGGAAAGCAGAGCATACAATATTCCTCTATAGACTAAAGGCAAGCACAAATTCTGGGATTGTCATCTTCTTGGCAAGGTGAGGGTCTTTAGATTTAAGCATCACCGAGACATCCCTGCAGGAGACCATCCTGTTTTCTAGGGTGTCATGGGAGGAAATCAAGAGGGAAGTAAGGTTAACATCCTTGCCCTCAATGACGTCTTTGCGTAAGTGACTAGGGACCAGGTGAACTGCAGATATCACAGGAAGAGGAGTGGCCATGTTGGAAAATGCAAGATCTGGAGCAGATGGTGACGCTGAAGCTACTGGAGCTACAGGCGACAGGATGATGGAAGGCAACTCTGCTGAAGAACTGGAGAGCTGAGAGTAGGCAAAGCGAGGCAGTCCAGAAGCAGGGGAAGCGGGCTGTGTACCCACCTGGGTTCAAGAGCTGACAGGCGGGTCTGCAAGTCCGTTAAGGCAGGATTGGGCAGCTGTTGGATAGACAGGCAGACTTCCAAAGTTATAAGGCAATTATGAAGATCAGAAAAGGAAGGAGCTAAGGGAGTCAGGAGAGAGTGGATTTTCACATAAGCATCAGGAACAGGCTGGGGCAGCAATGCAGTAGAAGGAGTAGTGCTGTGTCTGGTCTCAGCCAGAATGAGCAGATCGAATAACTCTTGTTTCTTTGTAGAGGGCAAATGGGGAAACATAGAATTTGAAGGCAGATAAGGACCGCTTTTCCCACCCAGTTTGCCCATTTCCCTGCCTAATGGATAAGTTGCAGATCCTAGCTAACCAACAGCCTAATTCTTCCTGCCCCCAACCCCTAGAATTGCCTTATGACTGTCCCGTGCATTCTTGAATTCCACCACTGTTTTTGACTCCACAACCTCCTCTGAAGGCCGCACCATGCATCCAGAACCCTCTCTGTGAAAAAATACTTCCTTACATTACCTCTGAGCCACCCCCATCTTCAAATTAGACCCCTTGTTCTGCAGCACACCTCTTTTTCTAAAAGATGCTACCTCTTGGACTTTGTTGATTCCCTTGAGGTACTTGAAAGTTTCTATCATGCCCCCCCCCCCTCCTTTCCTCGAGGCTACACATATTAGGCTCCTTAAGTAAACTATTCTTAGGTGGACTTGAACCACCAACCTTTTGATTAAGAATCCGATGCACTACCTGACTGCGTCACAAAGACAACACCCAGTCTATTGAGTTCTGAAGTGAGACAAGGGACAGTCCACTCCATCAAGGTGAAGTGAGGCTTAGGGAGCCTTTGTCTAAAATCTGGCAGTTCCTGCAAAGAAGGAGGATGTGAAGACGTGTCCTCCTCAGGGTCGGTGATGTTAATAGCAGGAAGGTGAAGGTGTTGACATGGACAAAAGGCAACAAGCCTGGAGATCTCCATCCTTGGTGATGGTCTGAAGGAGGACTTGATATGGTGGAGAAGAAAGTCTCTATGGAGGTATATCAGGAGGAAAGCTTGGCAGTCAGGGATCCATTACCGAGAGAGCAGGGAGGTGAGCCTTGCAGAGAACCAAGGTAGTGGGCTATCCTCCGTGGGATACAGAATCAAGAAGAGATTTGGAGACCTGGTAGGAGCAATTTATCTTATAGAGAGCAGACAGGGAATCTGGCTGAGGTTCAGTGGAGTAGTACCCTAAGGAAAGGTGGCAGCACCAGAAGCAGCTCAGGTGTGGAGGTCAAAAGTAGGAATGAAGTCAAGGGGCTAGATAGGGCTGAGGAGCCCATAAGGTAGGACTATGCCTTTAAGAATAGTCCAAGCACAAACTACAGAAGCAGTTCCTAGACACAGAGGAGGAATGATGAAATTCCTGGAGAGGCGATTCCCAGCAAGGTGGCAACATTGAGGAGACAGCACAAGGCTGACATCTGCCCGAGGTGCAGCAGTGAAGGAATAAAGGTCCTGAGATGGAGCATGGATGAGCACTGCGGATCAATGGCTGGGGAATGAGAAAGCAGAGGTGAGAGAAAAGAGCTGGGAAAACAAAGGACAGCTGAGCGGTGACGTCAGATGCACCACCCGGAAAAGATAGGGAAGAAATGAAGAGCAGGGGCTGAGGAGCTCGCCCGAAGTGAGGGGAAAACAGAATTGAGGAACAGCAGAGGAGAAATGGGATGAGGCAGCAGGGAAAACAGCACAAAAGATGCACTGGGAGGAACCAGGTTCAAGGGATGAGTGGGAGGAGACACGGAAAAGCCGCGGTGCGGCGAGACGGGGGAGGCAGGGGACAAGCAAAGCAGAGGAAAGGAGAACACAGAGACAAATGGGGGTGTCAGAAAAGGAGGAGGGACATAGTCGCTAGGCAGCCGCTGGTGGGGGGGAGGTACAGCACAGAAAGCAGGAAGCACAAAGAGGAGAACAGAGGACAAAAAGAGAGACAGGCAAAAGAAAGCAGCATCAAAGACAAGACAGCACAGCTAGAAACCACACAGGAGCTCCTTAACGAACTAAGCGCTGAGTGAGTTTGTAGGTGTGCTCATATAGTGCTGGTGGGCAGAGTTATCCCCCCATTGAACCACAGGCTAAACCCTTCCAAAAATGGGAGGAAAGGGTCACTATAGTAAGCACCCCCCCAAAAGGGGGTGCTTCCATGTGTATGAAAGACACTGTGTAAATCCAAATTCGGTTTTAGTCTGGGTCCCAGATATTCAAACTACCCATAAAAGTGCGTAACAGCAGGAGCAAGCGCAAGTCCACCGCGCCCATGCGCAATACGCGAGATATTCAAACACTGCGCAGGTCAAGATGCCGCTGCGGCACATGACTGAATATCGCGCCAACTGTGCCACAGCGCAACCAGGGACATGCAGTAGAGCTGGGCAGCAGCGCAACAGCACAACCAGGGATGCGCAGGGACAGGATGCAGGGGCCCACCACCCATGGTAGAGATGGGCAGAGGAGCACACAGCAGAACAGACATCGCCCCATGCACTGCACAACTGAAGGAGAGCTGGAATAACCACCGACCCATGGACACCAGCAACAAGCCCGCAGCCGGGGTATGGTGCCCCAGCACACCCCCTGGTAAGCTGTGACCAGCACACAAGGAGGTCCGGCCACCCCGTGCCACACCATCCCACCAATGCAGAGCACACCCTGCACCGCGATCCCCAAACACCCTGCCCAGGAGCAGCGCCCACCAGTGCAGGACACCCCATGCATGCCACCACCCCCATTGTGACAATGCAACCCTGTGCACCACAGAACCATGCAAGGCAGCCCCACCATGCGCACCCTTCAGTGGGTGGCAGCAGACAGCGATGCAATGACTGCACACAGTGCCACCACGCACGCCCCGGGTACAGCTGAGACCGACACGTATGGCCGGCACACAAGGTACCCCACACATGACAGGGCATGCCCCGGACCCCACCACCAGTGGTACAGCACCCTGCACACCCTCCCAAGGACACACCCCATCGCAGCACTGTCCACAACAGCCAGCGCAGACACCCACAGTGGTGCATGGAAGCATGTGCCACACAAGATGCAACACAGTGCATGGACAAACACCCACCCATACCCAAGGGCACACCAACACAGGGACACAGTAGCAGGTCAACCAAGCCCCTGGCGTGTGGCCACGGAAACTGTGTACACACGGCCAGCACCCCTCCATGGCACAGGAGTGCCAGCCACCCTGTGCAGGCACCATGAAGCTGTATGTCACCAGCATGCGCCCGAAGCACAAGTGACAGACAGTGGAGCACATCCCCTGCAACAGACACAAGCGACAGCATGGAGGTGGGACAACAGTGGAGGCCACAGTGCCACCCGAGGCAGACATGCACCACACCAGTGACAGGAGGCAACCCGGAATTGTGCTGGGTACAGTGGCTGTCCACCACTGACATGCCAGTAGACCGTGCAGGTCACAGACATGCAACGGTGTCAGCTGCACAGGCCATGGATGGTCTGACAGGTGTGCCATGGACACAGTGCGTGCACCGTGGACCACTGCACACAATCATCCAGTGAACAGGGAACAACACACAAACCACAGACAGTGACTGATAGCTATGCCAACACCATAGTCATTTCCCCTACACACATGCCCATGACTGCACCGCCCCTGACGCCATGCACACCACTGCAGCTGAGCACCTGTAGCCCACTGCAAATCCAGAGACCACCACAGTAGGCATAACAAAACAACTGTATTTGAAAAGGTATAATATAACTATATACATATATGTACAAAACAGTAGGGAGTGAGGGCCACAAACCAGGTGGGGGTGGGTAAGGGGCAGGGGTGAACAAATGGTAGAGGGAAGGAGGGGTGTGAGGGTGGGTCCAGGGGGGTAGGGTTGAACCCGGGGCATGGGATCTTCAGCGGGCGCCCCGCTTCCCGCTCCTGTGGCGCCTCCCGCTAGGTCTCCTCCAGATGCCATGCTGGTCCATGCGCTGCAGAGTTCAAGTGAGGCATGGGCCACCTGTAGCAGCTCCTGCATGGCCCTCTCCAGTTGCATCATTCTCCATCCACCTAGGACAAGAGAGCTGAGTCAATAGGTGTGAATGCCCATCCCCCTGCAGCCCACCCATTGTGCATGGCAAACAGCCATGGGACACACCCCTTTGATGGTGTGCAACCACCCACAGTGATCGTGTCCACATGACCTGCCCACCCAGGCGCACACAGCCATGTAGACCGCTGCACACACCCACCGCCCAAGTCCCACACAGCACCACCGTGGCTGTAGAGTGACATGGTTATGCGGTCTGGCTGATGCTTCAATACCCGGTGCACACATGGACCACCAGCGATGCACACCACACATGCAGTGCCACTGGGCAGTGCTGACCGTACCATGTGGCATGCACGGCAGTGGTGTCAATGGATGGTGGCCATATCCCGCCGCCTGCCCTGCAACACAGCATGCACAGAATATACTTGAAGAAAGGCACTCACCCTCATTGACCTGGTCCTGGCGCTGTCCTACATTTGGACCATCTGCCCATGGCTGTTGCTCACCTCCCTTCTGCTCACGTCGGTGGCGGTCTCCTCGGGCCCGGCGCCGCTCAGCAGGGCCTAGGGTGCAAACATGGAGAGGGAACATCAGTACAATCCAGTAGCAAAGGCCCCCCGGTGTGTGTGCGATCCTGCACAGCTCAACCATACCTCAACCATGCTGCAACCCCCAACACCACCACCACCCACACTGCATGGCCCACCCCGTGTGGTGGACACATGCCCACCACGATACCCATACGGACGCAACCAGTGTATGGATGGGGCACCTACCTGGTCGTGGCACTGCGCCTCTCCCGGCACATGCCCGCAGGTGGGCAAGCCTGTCCGGGTCCCTCCGCTGGAGGTCCCCGTATCTGTGGCGACACTGCTCCGCAGTACGGTCTAGTCCTGTGGCCTCCTCAAGCGCCACCACCACCTCCTCCCATACGGCACTCCTGGCCCTGTCCAGGAGTGCATTTCCAAATAGTGCCCCAGCATGGGGCTCCACTATGGCCACCAAATTGGCCAGCTCCACCTGGCTCCAAACAGCAGCCCTCCGTCTTGCCATGGCTGAAGCTGGTGGGAGTCAAAATGGCGCTCATTAGCACATGTCCGCCACATGCAGATGCTGCACGGTACAGCGCTGCCATTCCCCATTGTGCTGTCACAGAACAGTGCAATAGGGGTGCACCCATGCGGACGCATGGCACCTAGGGGGCAAAGGTCAGGCACAGGGTCAAGGGTCTCTCACGCACGGACCACCATAGTGCGATTGGTACTCCCTGTGTGTAGCGCGGTTGGTTGCCTGTGTGAGACACCCTGTAGTGGCCTACCACGCTGTGGCTCCACGGTGCCTACAGTGCCCCAGTGCAAGAGCACCATACATGTGAACAGCACACTAGCACCACTGGCACAGTGGTGGCCATGCCCTGCACTGCCTCCCGCGCACAGCACATCAGCAGCGTGGCAGGTGTCGGCGTCAGCACCCCGGGCATGCACCGTTCGGTGTCCACTGTGCATGTCACAGAGCTGCGCCCTTGCCTGAGCATGTTCAACACAATTGCGCAAGGTGCAACAGTGCGATATTCAGCTGGCATATGCAAATCAGCTCATCAGCGATTCAATGGCGCAGATACTGCATTAGCATCCACTTAAAATTGAGCCTCGCCTCATTTGCATGCGTTGCGCTACATAAATGTGACATTGGGCTGCAGAGGCCATAGTCTGGTATTGCAGTCTATTGTGGTGAGTTGCATGCTGTTTGGGAGTGTGGACTGTGGTGTGTGGGAGATGCATGGGACTGCACAGTCAGAGGTAACACCTGTCATTCCCACAGGATCAATGATGAGCGAACATGAGGTGGAGGAGGAGAAACAGAGACATGGGAGATGGAGGAGGCCAAACTTTACCAAGGCAGAAACAGATGCCCTGTTTGAGGCCTACATTGACCAGGAACCGCTGCTCAGCGGACAGCGGGGAACACCACAGGCCCGTGCTGCGGCATGGGGTGAGGTGGCGCGTGCAGTTAACCAGCATGGCAGCTACCAGCGGTCCGTGCAGGAGTGCAAGAAGAAGGTGTGCACAGACAGGAGAAGGATTAAAGATAAGGTGGCTGCCATCAGGGCAGCACAGGCTGCGACTGGTGGGGGACAGCCGGCCATGCCATCGAGGGTGTTCCAGGTGGTGGCTTGCAGATGGGTGGTAGCCCATCACTGCATGGTAGGTCCTGATCTGTCACTTTGGGGGGGATTGCCACAGGGTAGGGCAGATACATTAATGCTACTGTGTTCCCTTACAGCTCCTGAGCATCTACATTGGTCAGCGGTGGTGGGCTCGTCCACTGAGGGCGATACCCTAGACACAGAGGAGGCCCATCCACCTCCACAGTTGTCCAGTGTCAGGGCGACAGTGGGACCCGCCTGGCTGTCCGAACTGATGTTGGTGGAGCAGGTGCGGAGGAGACCCTGCCTGTGTCCCAGCATGACAGCGTCCATGGATGCCAGCATGCTGAGACTCGGACTGGTGCCAGATCCATCACTGATAACGATGGAGCACACATCTTGGACAGTGATACGTGTGGGCCGTAGGATGGCCGCACAGCAGGTTACAGCACGGGCATAGCCATGGGTGGTGCCACCGTGGAGGCCTGCGTGACATCATAGTCCCAGCTTGTGCCTGTCTGCACCAGTGGGGCAGCTCTGGTGTGTGTCCAGGACAGTGGGGCTATTGCAGCCGCTGCAGCGGCACCGTTGAGCCCTGGAGAGCGGCGGCCGGAGGGGCAGTGTCAGCAGTTGGCCAATGGCAATGGGGGGACAGTGTCGGGGGCGGCATCAGTGCACCGCCTGTGGACATGCCCAGACATGGCCCTGGTGTGCAGCACCCAACCTCAAGGGGTGCTGCCCAGCACAGCTGCGAACACCATGAGGGACAGCATGCCGATCAGGCGAATGACCTCTTAGATGAGCACACCCGCATACTCCATGAATCAGTGGATCAGCAGTTGCGGCTTGTGACGGCGGTGGATGCACTCAGTGCAGTCCTGTGCCAGGAAGAGGGCGGCACAGCAGGGACACCGGTCTGCTCTGGCAGGGATGGACCGGCTTGCAGAAGGATGTGACTACCGCTGCATTGACAGGCAGACACAGGCGCTCACAGCTGTCATTGCCACAATTGCCACAGTTATTTGCCCATGCCGCAGACACCATGCAGTGCCATGTCCACCCCATTCCAGCGTCATCCGACACCTCCTTGTCAACACCGGGTTCAGCTGTGGGCATTCCGAGCATGCCTGGCACAGGCATGTTCGGTGAGCTGCAGACCCCTGCTCGAGAACGGTCGCGTTCCCACAGCAGCACCCCGGGGGACCGTCGGTGCCACCCCATGAGGCCATTGGTCAGGCTGTCACTGCTGGGGGGTCTCGGCAGGGCCACCCATGCATCCGTGGTGGCCATGGCACTGTGCCGTGTGACTGACCTGTCTCCCACCATGGCTACTGTCTGACGCTGCCCTGTGTGCCATGTGTTGTTCAATGTGCAATGCACAGGTGGGGTACCCGGGCCTGCACATACACACACACACACACACACACACACACACACACGCACATGTTCCATGTGCACACCCTTCCGGCTGCTGGCCACTGTGGCATGTGCATGATGATGCCTGCGTTGCACTGTCCGCCACTGTGCAATGGTGCCCAGCGTCTGAGACACGCACAATGACAGGCACTGGGCGTGGTGGTCTGTGGACGTGTGTGTGTGACTAGGGGTGGCGGTTGGGGTCGGCGTGCCTCCTACCCTTTGTGCATGTCTTGTGGGTGTGTGTGTGACCGCGTGCCGTGTTAGGCCTTGCCCATCCCTGACGGCGTGTGCGGTTCCATGCTCAGCCAATTCCCTTTACGACATGCACCCCTGGGGTTTATCCATGCATGTTTGTGGGTTGTGCACTTGCCATTGGTGGTTGCACATGGCCCCATGACTTACCTGGGTTGATTGAAGTGCTCCTCTGTGATGGTGTTCTGGTGCAGCTGTGCCATCCGGATCAGTCGGGAGTCCCTTAGACCAAGGGGGGGGCTGCCCATCACCATCTGCACCAGCGTCCTCATTGTCTCCATCGCTGTCCCCCTCTTTGACCTCTACAGCTATCCCACAGTCATTGGCCATGTTGTGCAGGATGCAACAGGCCAGGAATAGCCCACAGGCCTTTGAGGGGCAGTACTGTAGGGCACCGCCAGATGTGTCCAGGCAACGGAAACGTGCCTTCAGCATCCTGAACACCCGCTCTATGACACTGCGTGTGGTGGTATGTGCCTCACTGTACCGTTGCTGCAATGGGGTCGCAGGCCGCTGGTATGGTGTGAGCAGCCAGGGACGGAGTGGATATCCACTGTCACCTGTGTATAGAGGGTGGACATTAGTTTGGTGATCAGCGTCACCCTGCCATGGGCCATCTAGGCCAGTACCCATGTCACCTCTGACCATGCCCCTCTCAAGATCCATGTCTTTCTGCGTGATTTGCATACTCACCCACTAGGTGGCCAGTGGGGATGTCCCCACTCTCGAACCTGTGGTACAGTGCAGTGCAGACTGGTGCCAGATGAAGGCAACATGTGCTCCCCCAGAGTGCGTGGCACAGACATTGGTTATGCGCCCCCTAGCACCGCACACCACCTGGCAGTTGATGCTTGCATAGCCCTTCCGATTGATGTATGCAGCACCTTCCGGGGCAGGTGGCGTGCGGATGGCCACATGGATGCAGTCAATGGCCCTGAGCACGCCAGGCATACGTACTACCCTGTGGAACTCTTGTATGTGTGCTGTGTGCTCCACCTGCATGCTGGGGAAATGGCTGTACTCCGCAGCATGTGGCAGCAGTGCGCTGAGGAACTGTGTGAGTAGGCATGACGCGGCCGACTGGGTTATGCCTGTTGTGTCCCCTGTTGGTCTCTGGAAGGTACCCGTGGTAAGCAGGCACATGACAGCTGTCACCTTTGTCTCCACTGACAGAGCATGCCTCCATCGTATGGGTGAAACAAAGAAAAGCCACTCCAGCTACTGTTGTGCCAGTGTAAATCAGCAAGCAGAGTAACAAAGACACAGCACTAACGCTTATGACAATTTCTGTATTAAACTCACAAATCGTGGACATGATTTGTGTGAGTTTAATACAGAAATTGTCATAGAAGTTTTAGTGCTGTGTCTTTTGTTACTCCATCATGTGGGTGCCTGCATCTCATCACTGCACAGCTCACAGAGCCGCCTCAGGATCGCCTGGTTCAGGTGGTACCGGCCCACTATCTCGGTGTCACTGTAGTGCTCGAGGTTGGTGCGGACTCGGTATTGCCTGTTGGGGGCATACCGCTGACGGGCCCTTCCATGGTCACGCCCCCCTGCTGCCTGCCTTCTCACACCCCTTATTACTGCCTCCATCTGAATGGTGGCACTGGCCATGTCCCTGACTTGTGTCCCCCCCCGGCAGCTGCATTCCCGTTTCCTCCCACTGTCCTTTATGCTACCCCCCCTGCACCGGGAACACCTCCCAGATTTGGCTGTCCTGCCCACTGTCACTGCTCTCAGTCCACTGTGGCACTTCCCTTTTACTCCTGCACAGTGGCACAGGCTCCCCACTCCTTTCCTGTTCCTGGTAGTTTCCAGGTGTGCTCTGTCCTGCTCCTGCCCAGTCCTGCTCACTGCTAATGTCTGCCTAGTTGCTGTCACCTCACTCCCACCTCTGGCTTCCCTGTAGCGTTCTTGCTCCTCTCGTTCCTTTTTATTTTGGATCATTTCCGCTGTCGCGCAACTTCTGTTTGCTCCCCTATTGCGCATGGCGCATGCTGTTGAATATCGCACTGCACCATTTATTCATGGTTCCTCCCCCTGCAGTTGTGCATGCATTCATTACCATTGTGCTCTTGTGCATTGCGATTTGAGGGGTGCAGCTGCCTCCTGCTGAATATCGCACAATGGCACATTTTTTGACTTGAGCTGGCGCATCCCTGTTGCGCATGGCGCAATCCTTTTGAATATCTCGGCCTATGTCTTTTGAGTTATATTACCACCCACGCTTTCAGAAGTACTCACTGAACTCAAATATACAACCATTTCATTCTTTTACTTGCACCTCCTCACACATGGGAGACAGCCAGGTTAGTGACACACTTTGGAGCCTAGTGCAATACAAGGTTATGTAACCAAGTAGAAACATAGAATTTATGGTAGAAAAACCTTGGAGCCTAGTGCAATACAGCATTATCTAACTGAGTAGAAATACAGACTTTATCTTGGCCCACCCAGTCTGCCCAAAGTACAATGTGCTTCTTGGGATTCTATTTACACTGCAAAGAACTGACCTCATTTATTTGATCACTGTAACATATGAAGACATCCAAAGTTCTGTGCACCTTCAAGCTCTTTAGCTGCCCAGCATGGCCCGGTTTGTGCAGGCTGAGTTCTTAGGGATCAGGCAACCATTCCACCCCCTTTCTGGATTTTGTGCTCCCCATGTGATGAAACCGAGATGGCTTCTCCTTTTTTATCAGCTCACCACCACGGTCCCATAGATTATGGCCTGCTGCAGGTCCAGCTACAGCTTCTTAGCATGGTTTGGGTTGGGTACCTGAAAGACTGAGGTTTGAGGCTTGCCCCTGGTGTTCTCTTTCCTCTCCTGAAGGGAGGAGCACTCAGGCTGGAGGCTTGGTTCCAGTGCCTCTCTGCAGCCACCGGGTGTAGCTACAGGGAGCACCGCAGTCCTCCACGAACCACTCAAGGTCAGGTGGCCACTGGCAAGCAGTGCCTTCTGCAGTGATCTTGAATGCCCCACTGAAGACTCAGTTCCACACTGTGGAGTTTGTCGCATGCCTACCACCTAGCGCAGAGCAGCGATTTCGCCCTTGCTTGAGGGCCATGGAGATTGCAATCATGGCCCACCCCAAGTGGCAGAGGAACAGCCACAGATAGCATCTCATTTAGTCACACTGCCAATCTGGAGCAGCTGCCACTAAGTGGCTACTTCTGTTGTGGCGGGGACGAGAGGAGATGCCACTAATTGCAATGGTGTCCCCCTTCTTTCGTGGCTCTTGTGGGGCTTAGGAACAGCTGCTGGTAACTTTTTTTTTGTGTGTGTAGGGGGAAGAGAGACAGGAGGAGATGCTGCTAATTGTAATGGTAACCCCCCCCAAAACACACACACTCACATAAGAGGGAGATCCCGCTGACAGCTGCTGCTATGGAGATGCCGTGTGTGTGTGGGGGAGGGGGTTTGGCAGGAAGGAGATGCCACTGATTGCTGCTGCTATGGAGATGCCGTAAGCATGGATTCATTTATACTGAAATGTGGCTGTGTTTACAATGTTTCCTTCTCCCGAGGGGGGTGATGGAGAAGCTACTGACTGTGGCTTATTTTCTGGGAACCCAGTATAGCGATGTAGATGACATTTTTAGATGCTACCTGCATGTTACTACTGCAGTTACTGTGATGAGGAATGAAAGTAGTCCTCACACAGTAACTGCGGTAGTACATGGGTAGAATGCCTCTTCTGGATTCCAAAGACTCATTAATGGTAACCACAAGAAGTCTGTCCTGACTGTCAGGTAGCCTTAGAAAGGGCAGTAGGCCAGAGGTTTCTAACTATAGGCCTGTAAGGCTAATAGTTGTACTAGCGAAGTAGCTAGCAAGGTTTATTAGGGACATAATAGAGACTGCAATAACTGACAACAATATGGGAGACAAGTCACAACACGGCTTCACCAAGGGAAGGTCATGCCTTACCATTTTTGTAGATTTTTCAATAAGATAAGCTGCAATCAAGCAAATGCATGAGCAGCTGCTCTGCTCTCAACTGTTGCAGGGAACTTTCACATTTTTCTTTGTTGTTGCCCAGTATTGACCATGGCAATCAGGTGGGAGGGTTACAGCAGCTGAGTGGGTATTGGCTGGAGGCAGATATGCATCTGGGAAGTGCAAGGGAAGGGATGGTTCCAGTATCAGGGGTCCCAAGGATTCACTGGCATTTTTATATATATATATATATTTATATATATATTATGGTAGAGGAGCCATTTCTATGTTAAACCCCAAAACTTTGCACCTTAATAACTTTGCAACTGTTTGATGGATTTGCCTGAAATTTGGAATTTATGATCAAGAACCATAGGCCTTGGGATCTGCCAAGTTTCGTACTGGTTGGATATCTACGGCTGCGGGTTATTAAGTGTGATGTCTTGACGTTTATGCTTTCTGGAATTCTGTGGTCCACACCTCACAGGTCGAGCGGTTTATGGATCGCCCAAATCTTCAGGGAACGCTGCAGCTGGGGTCCCCGATGTGCCTTTTGAAGATTTCGTGAAAAATATTAAACGGTTCAAAAGTTATTCAAAAACAGTTTCCCATTATAAGTCAATGGGAAAAGTTAACAAAAAGTTCAACACTTTCCAAATGCATTTTTACTTTCATAAATGGGCCTGTTACTTTTAAAATACGGCCATTTTATTTTCAGTTGGTGATCAGAAAAATGGTTGGCATTTAAATTTGGGACCCTCTAGCAACCTAATTTTTTTTGTATTCACCTAGTCGGGCCCTGAGGATGCTTGCCATGTCTTTATTTTGTGGTAAAACACCCCAGAAATATGTTTTTCAAATTTCTGGAAAAAGTACTTCTCAAATTACTTTCGTGCTCACAAAAGTGTCGCAAATTTTTGCGAAAGCTTTCGCAAATTGAGACAGTAATTTTCTAGTCTGTGGGAAAATGACAGCAATTCTTTGGCACTGCACTGCAAAATAACCATTGGGAGTTTTGGGCTGAAATTTGGAAGGAACGCAGCCGACATCTCACAGATGTGCCTTTCAGTGTTGTATTGAAAAAATATTACACGGCGGCAAAGTTATGGCACTCCAAAGTTGACAGTTTTTCCCATAGGATAACATTACGGCGCCCGAAGCATTACAGGAATCCTTTGGCACCCTGCTGCAAAATTACGGTTTGGTCTTTTTTCCTGAAATTTGGAAGGAAGACAGTCAACAGTACACAGATGTGCCTTTCAGTAGTTTGGTGAAAAAATATCACATGGCGGCAAAGTTACGGCACTCCAAAATTGACGTTTTTCCTATAGGATAACATTTGGCGCCCGACACTTAACAGAAATCATTTGGAGCCCTGCTGCAAAATAACGGTTTGGTCTTTTTCCTGAAATTTGGAAGGAAGACAGCCAACAGCCCACAGATGTGCCTTTCAGTAGTTTGGTGAAAAACATTACAGGGAGGCAAAGTTATGGCGCCTCGAACGCTTTTTTTTTCCCATAGGATAATATTACGGCGTTAGCGCTTTCAGGTCCGTATCTCGAAACGGTAAGTAGATAATGGACTTTTCATCGAAAAGTTCTTAGCCCCTAATGGGGTTAAGGTTCAAATTAGCCAGGACAGTTGTAAATAATATGACTTTTAAATTTTTTTCTCACGTCATACAGTTCCTGAGATATAATGTATTTAGTATTCCAAGATCTCATTTTCTGCGCCGATACTTATTATTTTGCATACATTATTTGTACTCACTGTCTTTCTCAATGCAGGTTTTGGGGAAAACCAGCCTGTGCGCTTACATTACTGTTACTGTTGCCCTTTCCGCTTGCGGATCCGTCACCCGCTTCACTTACCTTGACGTCTAGCGCCACCATGTCGTTATCCTTTGCGTTTTCATTTGCGCTTGCGTTTCTGTTATTTTTTGCCATTTCTGTCTACAGTACTGTTTATCTTACTGTTTCACTTTACATCACCATGCCCATTGACATTTCTGTTTGCAGGCACCATGTTACTATGTGACAACACATCACGTGCAGACCATTCCGTCTCACACCATGTGCATTACCCTTTCTGTTCTCATTCATGCTTGTGTTACACATAACGTCACTGTTAGCATTTCTGTTTCGTTGCTGTCCCTGTTAGTATGCCACAACACATCATGCAGCGGGCCTGGCTCCGCCGCTGCATTACATTCACTATTTCTCGTTATCATTCTCAAAAGAAGGAAATTAGAGGGCAAAAAACTCCGTTTAATGCATTAGTCAGGGTTGTTCCACAGCGACAAAGTGAGAAATTAGCTGTTAGGGTTCAGAAAACCCCCTTGGAACCACCCACCCCCCAACCGGCATTGGGGTGCGCATTGGGATACGTCAGCCTAACTCTCACCCCATGACATGTAAAGCAGCAGAAGTATAGGAGAATAAGGTGAGAGTTAGGACCCATGATCCCAATCGCACCCCAATGCGGTTGGGGGTGGCGAGGGTCCAAGGGGGTTTTCAACCTAACAGTGAATTTCCTCACTTTTGTCGCTGTGGAACAACCCTGACTAATGCATTAAATGGAGTTTTTGTTCTATATATATATATATATATACATATATATATATGTATGTGTATATATATATATATATATATAAAACAGGCTTACCTGACCACAGACCGAGCTGGCACCCGTGGATTACTTTTTAGTCTTTGCCAATGTAATCTAGAGTGAGGTAGGACATATGGACTCAGATATAGAGCTGTGAACTAGCAGCCATCTTTATTCTCCAGCTTGATAACTACACAGGTGCCCCTGGGCATGAAAGGAATTACCAAGGACTACAAATAAGTGGCAAGGACTGCAACTAGTATGGCTACCCTAGTACTTCCTTTGGGTAAGTGTAACCCCCCACTAATGAGGGTTCCTAAAAATCTTCCTCGAGCTTGCCTAAATGTTCACTGCCAGGCTGGTGTCCCATGCTTAGTAGTTTAAATGTGATTGCCAGAGAGTGCATGTATAGCCTCTGTGTACTGTCTCTTTAAGAGCTGCCTGGATTGCAATCATAAGTAATCTGAGAGGGAGCTCTGTTAAAAGATGTAACTATTTTCTGAAAATCATTTAGAGTGATAATGATAATGTAGTTTGTCTAACCTGCCTTCTTTGCAGCAAGGACTATTTTGTTTATCTCCACTATCTTGGTCCTGGACTGAGAATTGGACCAATCAGTACTGGTGGGCCCTAAAATGGAGCCGGACTACAGGAGCTGTCTGGAGTCAAAATCTGTAGGAATTGTAGTTTTGGGCTTTTTGCGCCTTTTTGCACCTGAAGAGGGGAGAACCTTTGTTGTGACTGTGACTGACAGGAGGATCAGTCAACCGAACCTTTTGGATCTTCATGAATTTCCCAGGCTGCTGCAGCTAGTTTCAGTTTTGAGCTGAGAAGTGAAGAAATAACAGCTCAAGTGATTTTTGAGCAGCAGTTCTGTGTAGTTTTGCATGGGAGAACTGTGAAAGGGCTGAGGTTTGGCCTGCCTGTCTGCCTGCTGTCCCTGAGAGGGAAAATAGAGTTTATTCAGACTGAATCCGAGTTGTGAGGACTATTTAAGCCACTGGACTGTGACCAGGCTTTAACCTGAAGAAGACTTAAGATTTGCTAAATGCGATCGGCCTGTCAGAATTTCCAGCTGCTTTTGAATCCCGGTTTGTGCAGAGACTTTGCGATAAACGGAGGCGGTTTGCCTGGTACAGTAGAATTTCCTTACATGTAAATGTGCTGTGTATTGAAAGTGGGTTGTGATTTGGTTCCCACTGTGTGATCTGTGTTCTGCTTGCTGGTACCGGAGAATCTTTACATGTAAATGTGCTGTGCATTGAAAGTGGGTCATGATTTCATTCCCCACTGTGTGAACTGTGTTCTGCTTCTTGGAAGCTTTATCCAGCCTAATTGGACTGAATCCGCGTTCATCTCCATTTGGCCTGGATCATGCCACGCTGGCTCTGCCAGACTACCCCACTGCACAGAGAAAGCCACCGATGAGAGACCTGCCTGGGGATCAGCCCCCTGCTCCATGCTTGAACAGGAACGATGCCTCAGTGATTTGTGTGGGCCCTGCTTCTCCTGGCACTCCAGATTAACCACCTGCTGTCTTGATTTTCATCCAGACTGTGTCCAGTCTTGGGTATCATGAGTAATCATCAGGGTATCTCCCTGCAACAACAGCCTAATCTAAAAGTGTGTCATCTGATTGTCTTCTTGTTTTCTTTTCACGAACTGAGCCCTCCGGTTCCGGATTACAAACAGTATGTGTTGTGCATGTTGTTTTCTTCCATCACAGGGCCCCAACCAGCTGCAACATTCCTGGCTAGCCCACCATTCTCCATCAGGGTACCCAGAGTGTGTGACTGTTTATGGACCCTGAAGTGCATGCATAACTGTTTGATTGTTACAGCCTTTAAGCAAATTAACCTGATTATGCCCCTTCCTTGCTCAAGTCCCTTAAATAAATCAGATCTAACTCTTTTTTGCATTTACCCTGACTGTGGTTCCAGTTTGTGCAAGAGTACTGTACTGCTGTTATTTGCTGTGTATAACCTTGTTTTACAGGGGGTCCCCAGGGCCAAGCCAGAGGAAAGCCCTTGTGGTAAGTGCAAACAGTGTGGGTACTTGTGTGGTGTATCAGGAGTACTGTGAAAGTGATTATTGTGTATTGTTTCGGCCACTAGTAAGGAAAGAGGGGGGTTACAGTGTCCTAGAGGGCTGTGCCCAGGTTAACTTGACCACTACCAACCCTGACCTCCGGGTGGAGGCACCCATTACAGAACCTAGGCCCCTTAACCTGCTACTAGTCAAGCAGGCAGGGGTAGTAGCCCTTGGGATACGCCACCTAGGGCTACACCATCGCACTCCAACTTCCTGTCCTTATCCTTGCCTTGATTTGCAGCCTCAGACCACCTCCAGCCTCACTTTCCTTCCTGTTGCTGTTTGTATCTGTACCACAGTGCCTCTATGTTCCCTTCCCATCTCCTCACTGGTGGCAACTCAGGCCCTTAACCTGCTACTAGCCAAGCAGGCAGGGGTAGTAACCCTTAGGATAAGCGCCACCTGGGATACATAAGTACACATGTACTGCATTATGCACAGTTACTATATCTCTTATAGAGAATAAGGCCCCTGCATGGCATGCAGAACAAGCTGATTCTCACACTGAGGAGCTTCCAGTGATATCATAAAGCATGAGAGCAAAGCTAAGTGCTCTGTGATGGCACAGACAATCCAAGCGTGAGAAACAGCCTGTTCTAGTACTTCGTGGGGGTTATAATTCCAATTAAAAATGTGACATTTGCCAGTTTCTTTAAAACACAGCTGGTCAGATGATATTTCATCTTGAAGAAAAATCAGTATAGCACATAAATAAGATATTTCTGGTCTGTTTTCAGTTGCTGCTGATTAGTGAAGTCTTGAAAGCTAATCATCAGCACACGTGAAAAGTTGTTCTAAACATTCTGACATTTAGAATGACTAGTCAGAACCACTGGAATGAGAGGCCCAGAGTGTATTATTAAAATAATGCACAGCAGGGTGTGTGATTATGGGTCAGTAATCACACACCTCTCAAGGGTGTTGTTAGGCATGAGGCACTTGCACCAAGTGCTTTTAAACACCTGAGAGAGAAGTGTGATTATTAACCATAATGACACATCCCTGGAGCATTTTATTGCACTGTTATTTGTCTGGAAGGGGTCTGTAGTAAAACAAGCAAAAAGCTCCCTTCCGCCTGTGTGGCTCCCTCAGTCTCTCCAACACTTCTGGCTTCCCTGATAGCACAGTGAACTGAAACAGAAGTGGAGCTGCACAAATACTTAATACTGCAAATGGCAGATTTGGGGTAACTGCAGAGGTCTTTTAGAATTACTAACACTGCAGGATTGAGGAGAATTGGTTCTGCGGCACCTTCATCCAGTAGTGTACTGATCCATTTTAAACAGTAAAGACTACCAGCTCAAAAGAAGGAAGGTGGTGAAACTATGGGCAACAGGGCAAATAAATTACACAGTGGTACTTGTGTTCTGATCAGAACACTTAATTTTTTTACACAAAATGACTAAGAGATTACCAATGTTTGGAAGCAATTATTTATTTCAAAATTGTACAAGGAAAGTCATAATGACTTGATCTAAATTAAGTACCTATGTGTTTGCATAGTTGTCTTTTATGGAATAACAAATGTCAAAATATGAGAATATTAGCTGGTTTGTATGCAATTTACTGTCTGTGAATGTTATAGCTTGTGAGGAATCCCACGGTTAGTGTCACTGTCTACTATGCTTCTGCTTGTTATCAAGCTACTGTATGTAAAATTAACTTCGGGTCACCCCTGAAAAAGGGACTGTCATGGCCTCAGTGAGCCTACCCGGTTACCAAAATTAAATAAATAAATAAAAAATAATGAGCTAGTATCAGCTCCTTTCCATATATGTCCAGGGGGAAGGAGAACACCAGGAAAGAACAGAAAAAAGTAAAAAAATAATATGGAATTAAGTATAACCAAATATAGAATTACAAGCACTCTTAAAAATAAAAATTGACATACGGTAAACTGCGGAACTGGCAAACAAACAGTGAGCAACAACACAATCAATGAGGATCAAGGAGTAGTAACTGATGAACTTTGGGGAGATAAACAGTGCTATTGAAAGTGTGTGGTGGAAAGTAGGTGAGGTGTCTGGAGTCAACCCCAATAACAGAAGCAACTACAGGAGTGAATAAACGATCCTGAATGGCTAATAACAATGTAAATGTTAGTACGACAGTAAATGTTAGTAAACGATAGTAAAAGATTGCTACTGAAGAAGGGAAATGCACCAAACATGACCCAGAGAAAGCTGAAATCCTTAACAAATACTTCGGCTCAGTGTTTACCAAAGAGGACCCAGGGGATGGCCCAGCCCTGAAAAAACACAACACCCCAGGACCAGGGGTGACATGAGTCCCTTTACAGGAGCCGGAGTACAAGATGCACTAAATAAACTAAAAGCAGACAAAGCCATGGCACCAGGCGAGATGCACCCAAGATCCTTAAGGAACTGGGGCAGAATTAGCAGCCCCTGGCACTTCTATTCACAAAATCCTTGAAGAGCGGTGTGATACCCGAAGACTTGAAAAAGGCAATAGTGGTTCCACTTCACAAATCAGGCAGCTACGACGAGGCTAGTAATTACAGATTGGTGAGCCTCACATCTATAGTAGGGAAACTAATGGAGAAACTGCTCAAAGAGAGGATCATAGCATTCCTCAAAACTAGTGGCCAATATGACCCTAAACAGCATGGTTTCACAGCATGTAGGTCATGCCAGACAAACCTGCTCAAGTTTTTTTGACTACACTACAAAAATAGTGGACGACGGTGGGGCAGTAGATGTGGTCTACCTAGACTTCAGTAAGGCCCTTGACTCGGCTCCACACAGAAGGCTGGTAAAGAAGCTTGACCACACAGGGGTTGGTCCAGAAGTAGTCAGATGGGTACAAACTGGTTACAAGGCAGAACCCAGACGGTACAGGTTAATGGAACGCAATCATCGGAGGCAGGGTGACTGAGTGGGTGCCCCAGGACTCAGTACTGGGCCTCTGTTCTTCAATGTTTTTATAGCAGACATCGCTGATGGACTGGAATGAAGGTGTCTGTTCGCAGATGACACCAAAATATGTAACAGGGTGGACACCTTAGAAGGAGTGAGCAAAATGGAAGTTGACCTCAAGAAACTAGAAGAATTGTCTGGAGTGTGACAGCTGAGATTTAATGCCAAAAAGTGCAAGGTCATGCAAATAGGAAAGACAAATCAAAGAAAGGAGTATTACTTAGGAGGTGAAAGACTGGCGGCCTCAAACCAGGAAAGAGATCTGGAAATCATAATTATACGACTCGAAGGTTAGTAAGCAGTGTGAGAAGGTAACATTGAAGGCCAACAGAATGCTGGGCTGCATTGGTAGGGGAATCACGAGCAGGAGGAGAGAGGTGGTACTACCACTGTATAGATTGCTGGTCAGGCCTCACCTGGAATACAGAGTCAATTCTGGAGGCCTCACCTCAGGAAGGACGTTGACTGGGTGGAAACAGTACAGAGAGAGCGACAAAAATGGTTCAGGGTCTGCAGTACATGTCCTACAAGGAAATACTTAGGGAACTGAATGTGTACTGCCTGGAGCAGAGAAGAGAGACAGGGGACATGATTGAAACATTCAAGTACATAAAAGGCATTAACAAGGTACAGGAACTTTTCACTTCAAGAAAGGCTCCAGGACCAGGGACATGAACTCAGGCTGCAAGGAGGGAGTTCTCTATCAACACCAGGAAGTTTTCTTCACAGAAAAGAGTGGTGCACGCCTGGAATAGCCTACTCCAACAGGTTAGAGGTCTATCTCCCAACTTTCTCTGATTTTGCCTCAAAATTTTCCTCTGTCCCTCGAAAATTTGGTTTTTAATGACAGATCAGTGGGGATTGTAAGCGCAAAATAATGCTAAACATTAAAATTACA
Organism: Neoceratodus forsteri; assembly: GCA_016271365.2. NCBI lineage: Eukaryota > Metazoa > Chordata > Ceratodontiformes > Ceratodontidae > Neoceratodus > Neoceratodus forsteri. The sequence goes on along the minus strand of CM057449.1, from coordinate 567,324,967 downwards.
GGCTTGTTCTTCAGAAAATGCATCTTACACCTGTATTCTTTCAGCTTTCTGAATGAATAGTGCCAATTTTAAGTTGTGTCCCTGATTTTGAAGTCTTTGTCCCTGATTTAGAGGAAAGCAGTTGAGAGGTATGAGAGTAGAGGGCACAACAGTGTAGAGATTCAAGAATGCATGGGACAGACACAAGGGAGCCCTGACTACAAAGGGCAACTAAAGTGTGTCAATAGGTCTAAAACAAATGGGCAGACTAGATGGACCTGGTGGTCTCCTTCTGCAATGATTTGCTTTGTAACCATTAACCCACCCATACCTCTCAACCGCCTGCCTCATAAATCAGGGACAAGGCTTAAAAAAAATCAGGGACAAAGGATCAAAATCAGGGACACATCTTCAAAATTGGTGATATCCACTCAGGAAACTGGTAGAATAAGGGACTTAGTGTAAAATGCATTTTCTAAGGAAGAACAAGTCTGTAACTTTAATGTTTGACATCATTTTGTGCCTACAACTTCCACTGTTTGGTCAAGGAAACACAATTTTTTAGGAGGGACAGAGTAAAATTTGAAGGCAAAATCAGGGACAGTTACGAAGTATGAACCCATAGTTCACAGAACTAATAAGAGGTTAAGACCTCCTATGGAGCAGTTCATGGGCAGACACAAGCACCACAGCTCCTCCTTCCAGTATTTACCAACTGATTTCAGATGTTGTCGATCACTGCCGTTCACGCACCACACCACGATTTGAGCGAGCGTATCTCGTGCATTTGCTTATGACTGCTTTTGGTGGGCAAACACTTCCGGGAGCCTTGGAGGCCGGACTGGTCTATTGTGCTCATAGTTCTGTGTTTGTGCTCGGTGCAAGAAGGGCGATGCTCGGAGCCTCTCTGCAAGCACCTCGAGAGAAGCGACGGCTCCGAGTTGGGTCGGAACGGATGTGAGGGCTACCGTTTGCAGCTGGCAACGCTCTGGGGAAACCTGGTGGCCGCAGCGCTCTCGCTGTCTGTCACTTGCAGCTGTTTAGCCTGTAAATCTCATGCTGGGCCAGAGACTGAATGTATACTTTGCTGCTTTAATGTTTTCATTTTGATCAGTTTAGTTGTATTTATTTTTGCTTGCCAAATCAGTCATGGGGGACGCGGAGAAGTTTTACTATGTGTACAGCTGTGACATGGATATAAACGTGCAGTTAAAAATGTAAGTGTGTATTACATGTGTTTTGTTCATGGAGCATATGATCGAATAAGTGTACAGCAGAACTAGAAAAAGTGAGTTTGTAATGTGTACAGCCACTGCTATGTTTATTAAATCTCCTTGTGTGCTGCTGTGTTTTGAATCGTGGAAAATAAAGACTTGACGAACTATTATATTAGTACAGTGGCACAGATAGCCAATACATTGGTTTATGTAAAAGTGCAAGAAAAACTCGGGGATGTTAAGTATCCTGCTTATTATTATATATTTTTTTAATAACACCTACTCTTTTATCGTTTTGAGGACAACTAGTGTCGGTAGTCCTTTTCATTTTTTTTTTTTTTGTTTTGTGTGTGTGGTATCCTACTTCCCAAGTTTCTCGTAATCATTATCTTCACTTCAGCCTTGGTGCATATGCACCCTGTCTGGGGTCACAGAGCAGTGTATCCCGGCTGTGTGAAACTATCACATCATTCACCCCTCATAGATGCCCTTGTTACACCAAGGAGTATGATTTACTTGTTTTCAACTGATTATCTGTAATTGTGTATGCAGTATTCCCCATGATTTACCCAGGATAATAGTCCAGGTGATGTACAACATCTTATTTCCTGTAGGGTCTGCTCCCACCCATTTCTGCATCTGGGTGGACTGAAGCACTGTGAGGTTAACTGACTTGCCGGTTGGCAAATATTTGGCTCTAATGAGGTTTGAACCTGTGATCTGGTTCCCAAGCTGGGTTCTAACCACTAGACAGAATTGTCTTTCATATATTTGTTTAGTTTTTGTTACTGAGGAGGGTGCACTGGACAGAACCGTCTCTTTTTCAGACACTACCTGGGAGGCTACAGGAGAAGGAATGAGCACATTAACATGACAATACATTGGCATACAATAGGTACAGAGATTGGAAGATGCAACTAGAAGAGTATAATCTAAGTTAAGATTACAGTCGTAAGCACCAACAAGAAAAACAGTAATGGTACAACAGTAGGTGGAAATAGAAGCCTCTTTTTAAGTATGTGAAATATAACACTGTGCACATGTACAAATATGCAGGAGCATAATCATTTCTTTGAAGAGCAAATGCACTTGGAGATAGTTAGTTAATAAATGCTTATGAAGGGCATGTTGAAAGCCCCCAGAGTAGAACTGTTCCGTATCTCAAGAGGCGTTGTTCCATATCCTAGGTGCAAAGTTCTGGAAAGCAGCAGCACCAAGATTAGTCTTGATTTTATATCTGGTGAGCAGGTGAAGGTCAGTGGATCTTAAAGGGTAGGAGTTGATCAGTGATTGAGGCAAAGTAGCAGGAAGGTTGGGCAGTTTGTTATGTAGTATGCTTAAGATGGTGCTTCCCAAGGCAGGGTCCTGCATGGCATTGGGAGGAAGCCATTCCAGCATATCATACAGGTTACAGTGATACCAAAAAAGCAAAGAACACGGCTCAGGATGCCATGGGAGGAGCCGAAATACAAAAAGTCTAGTTGCAATTACAGAAATAACACTCAGCTGCCCTCTGGACTGAAGACAAATGCTGGCATGTAGTAAACCAATACAATAACTTTTATTTAAAGCTCAGAGCAAGCACTCCCTCACAATATGAAACGTTGACGTACGTTTCACGTCACACTAATGCTTTTTGAAAAAGTGTCAGTGTGGCGTGAAGCATGCGTCAACATTATGAGGGTGCTGCTCTGTGCTTTAAATAAAAGTTATTGTACTGGTTTACTACATGCCAGCATTTGTCTTCAGTCTGGAGGGCAGCCAAGAGTTATTTCTGTAACTGAGGTTACAGTAATATTCAAGTCTGTTAGTAGCAAGTGCAAATTGGAATATATTGTTGTAAGCAGTAACCCATTTCCATAGAGCAAGTTTGGAGACAGAAAAAGCATATACAGCAACGTTGTACATGAGTTATGGAAGAAGTAGTCCACTTGCAATAGATAAACAGGCAGTCATGGTTAGATTGTTCCTGACTGTGTAAGCCAGTCCAAGTCTGGTGTTTATCTCTTTACATGCATTTATGTGCAGTTAGAAATCAAGGGGCGGGATCAAGTGTGACACCAAAATAGCAGAAAGATTGAACAACCTTGAATGTAGTGATGTCTTCACAAGATATTTGAATAGTGGTCTGCATTTTTTAAGTTTGGGAGTAGAGCCGAACAGCATAGATTGAGTTTTCTTAACATTCAGGAGCATTTTATTTTGGAGCAACCATGATTGCACCACCTGAAGGTTGTAGGAGAGCATAAGATTTATTTTACCTATATTAGCTGAGCATGTAACAAGAGCAAGGTCATCCGCGTACTGCATGGGTGTACTGTACTTAAGAATCTCAGGTAAGTTATTACTATAGGGGGGGGGGCAAAAAGGAGTGGCCTCAAAATGGAGTCCTTAGGAAACCCGACTACCGATGCTGTGAGGTCTGAGAGGGACTTGCCTAGCTTGACCATTTGCTGTCTGTTTTGGAGTTAATTAGTGAACCAGTTAAGGGCTGAGGGTTCCAAACCAAGATCTTTTTAGCCTGTTGCCCAACAAGGTGTGGTCTGCAAGGTCAAAGGCCTTGGTTGTCAACAAACACTCTTCCAGTTAGATCCCCTCTGTCCATAGCAGTGGCTACATGGTTGGTTAGTGTGAGCAGAGCAGTTACTGTGCTGTGTCCCTTCCTGAAACTGTGTTGATGTGTGGATAGCAGGTTGTGACTAGTAAGGTAGTCACTGAGCTGGCAGCAACAAAATTTTCAAGAATTTTGTTGAGAATAGGTAAGATGGAAATAGGTCTATAGTTGTTGATTTTGGATCCCTTTTTTGAGCAAGGGACGATATAGGATACCTTCCAAACCAACAGTACTACATTGCATGTTAGTGACAGGTCGAACAACCTGGTTACCATGAGAGCGAATTTCGCTGCACCAAGTTGAAGCAGTTTAGGCTCAAGCCCATCTGGGCCAGCAGATTTGGATACAGGGATATGTCTTAAGCAAACTAAAGACATCAGACACCTTGACCACTTTGAGTTAGAAGGATGAGGATTATTCCTACAGTTGTCCTGTGAGGTGTGCAGGTCTAGGGGTAGATTTTAGTTAGCGGAAACAAACCCGTCACGTGGAGAGAGGTCACTGAAATGCACATTGAACACATTGGCAATTGTGGAGGGTTTGTTACAGTTTAGGCCATTAATGATCATGTCTGGGGTGCATGGGTGATGCTTTGGCCTAGTAGTACTTGTGTATGTTTCCAGAAATGTTGGGGGGTTCCCAAACAGGAGGTAAGAAGACTTTTGTAGTACATGGTCTTTTTCTGTTTTATGGCTTTCTTACATTGGGATTAAAAGCCTATATTTATCCCAGTCAGAGGCGCTACAAGATGATTTAAAGGTCCTCCATTGTTCGTCACTTGCTTGCTCTGCTTAAAGATCATGACAATCAAGCCATTTGTTTGCAGGTCCCTTGTTTCTTCTCATAGTAACGGCGTGTGCCTGTCCTGTAGGTCCTTGTCGGAGGGTTGTGGTCAAGGATGGATGCAAAGTCAGATATGTCAGGTTGGCCCAAGCAATTGCTTAAGCAAATTTATTTTAAAGACAGCAAATAAACAGGAGAACTGAATACAACAAAAATAAACAGAAGCAACAAAATAACAAACATCCATTTACACTCTGTAGAAATAGAGCATGACAGCAGATCAGTGTACCTCCAACCACCTATCTGACAAGGTAATGAAAAGCTGCACCTTTTATATTAGTGGAGGTCAGGTGGTTACCTGAAACTCCGCCCCTTTTGTTTCAAACACCATTATTTTAACATTTTAATCATTATTTTTACATTTTAAACACATGAATAAGCTTTAATCCAGCATAAGACTATGTAGTATAGTGTTTGATATCAATAAATATGCTTTATTTCTTTTATTGTAATGCTGTTCCTGGTAGCAGACTCCTCCCCTTGAACTGACCAGTATATAGTACTAAGAAACAGGGCCAGCCAGCTCCTAGAGACAGTGGAAAGGCCAAGGAGGAGGTTCTGCAGCCAGGTTAGGTAACGTCTTTGTTGTATTCAGTATCGTTTATTACCCTCCTGCTGCACTTTGTTTAGTTTATTCAGTTCAGTAAAAAGCAACACAGTGATACACCGGGCTTGTATTGTTTATACACATGCAAAAGAAACATAATGCAGCATAAATATAGACAGGGCTTTTGCTGTTATACCTTAAACATGCCTGGTATGTCAGCACAGCACCACAGAACTGTCTAGCTGCAGGTTAACTACTGTCTAAAAATAGGAAAATACAGAGAAGCAATACTTCTCGTTTACGGAGTTAAGACAGTTTCCTAAATGATTTGCATATGTGACTGCATGTGAAGCGCTCCATTTCTCAGTACTTCTCTGCGCTATGCCTGCATTCAGCATTGCAAACCTTTACACAGCAGAACCAGATACTCGGACATAAAAAACAAATACAGTACCTCGGTGTTAGTTAGCCCTTCAGCCTGACTGTTCTCCTTCTTTCCAACGGCTGACACCCAAATTACCTGTCCTGAGATTGGGTTTTGGTTGCTATGCTAGAACTTTTGAGCCCACAGTAAAAACAAATGAAAAGATGCTACCACGCGGCTATGTGCACTGCCGTGTGATAACTTGTGGTGCGTATGTACGCACATTCGAGGGGTAATCGCAAAATGCGATTCAACTATTTGGGCAAAACGGCTCTCATTATTCCCTCACAACTAGGGCCATTATCTTTCAAATAAGGATAGGACGACTTTTTTGCATTGCTACTGCCAGCTACATACATATTCATCCTGCACAGCGCTAACTAACGTTTAGGCAGTTCGCTATTATGGTTTGGACGGGGGGGGGGGGTTACGAAGGCATTTTCCTTTCTGTAGCGAGATAGAAACACCGGGATAGTGTAGAGAGCTTTCTCAGGTGGCCTGACTGAGAAAGGGGAAACGCAGCAAAGACATAGAAAAAGAATAGTTGGAGAGGGCACTGCTGCAGCAGACTAGAAGCAGGAGAGAGAAAAATAAATGTTCCAGAAATAAAAGTACTTCACCCTGTGACAGTCCTGAAAGGCCTTGGTAAAATAATGGGCTGCATCATTGATGTCAGTGGTCCAGAGGTAAGACCGGTTTGTACATGCAAGGTCGGCCTTAAATGCTACGGGATCCAACTTAGAGAAATCCTGGAAACTAATTAGCCTAGGAGGGGGAGTCCAAACGTTAGCCTTCCAAAGGCAATGAATAGGGGGGGGGTGGTTACTAAGGCAGGGAGGATGCCAGAGAGATGAATTCTGCCAGCCCTAGGGGATAGAATCCAGTCCAACAGGGTAGCTGTTCGACAGCTTTAGTGAGCCTAGTGGGCTCCTCAGTTAGCTGAGTCACATTTAATTTACTCGGTCAGATGATGCGATACTGAAGTCTGATTTCCACAGAGCCAGTCTATAGTGAAATCACCCAGGATAATGAACACGTTACCCTTTACTTCCCAATATATCAACTAGTCTAGCGAGGGCATTGATGCCATCAGTGGGGGAATATATACACAGAAAACGTGTAATTTCTTGATGTTTCCTAAGGTGTCGGTGATATGGCAATATTCCAGGTTAGTATCAAGGGGGGAACACGAGTGATTTTGAAGGGTGATTGTAAAACATGCTACTGCAATGCATATTAGCCAAGTGGGCCATGAAAATCATGAATTGCCCTTCAGAGCAATTGATAAAGTGTGTCCAAAACCTCGAGGTGGCGACTTTAATAATTTGCTGTTAAAGAAAGAAAAGTGTTTTGGATTTACGCTATGGGGGTTTAAAGGTTTCCAGGTTTAAATGACATACAGATTGAGTTTAGTTGCCGTATTGGTCCTTTTAAGAACCGATCCAGATGCAAATGGTGTGATACCTTTTATTGGACCAACACTGATGTTACAAAAAGAACAAATCGCCTAAGCTTTTGGGCCAACCAAGTCCTTCCTCGGAAGCTTATCAAGTTTAGTTGTGTGAAACTGGGATCCATTGGTTTGAAAATGTATGTTAATTACCAGGAAAAGACATGTATAAGGTGAGCCATGTTTTGTTAGAGAGAGAGAGAGAGATTTCGATTTCGATTTAGAAATACCCTCAGATGAAGGATTTTATTTTGTCTGAACTGCCGGTATACAAGCTATCCTGCACGATTGTATTTTTATTGAAAATAATAAACGCTATTTGTGGAATATTATAACTTCTCCTGTTTTGTCTATGCTCTTGTTATCACAGCTGCCAACACAGCAGGACTTACTCCCTATGTGATTAACTTCACAAATCCTGGAAAGTCTTTTCCAGTAGTCACAGGTACAGGTAACTTATATGCTACCCCCACTTATCATTTGATGCAACACCCCATTAATGTTAAGAGTTACTTGGTGGTGGGATAGTAGCAAGTGGCCCCGTGAATGCCGATGATCTCAGTACCTGGTCCTTTTGCATAGTCTCTTCTCATAACCCGGCATGTACGTCGGTCAGCTTTCTGAATCTGTGTAGTCATCTGCCACCTTGACATCTGTTAAAATAAATGCCCCAATTTGCTAAGGCCAAATTTGCTCCAGTGTTACCATCCTTACTTTTGTGGCAGTTTCTTGCAATATGGCCTTGCTTATTACAGTTATAGCAAATAAAGTCTCTGGGTGCAGATTTGTTACCCCCATCAGAGTTTTTATTTGATCTGGAGTTACATTGGGGGAAAAAGAGGGTCTTACCATTCCTTGGCTGCTGCGGTGCCTGTCTGACTATCCGATGGTCCTTGGCCAAAAAAAAAGGCATTTTCCCTGCTTTCTGGTTGGTGTTCTTTTACCCCAGAGCTGCACATTTCTGGGTAGGGTGTTAATGAATTGCTCCATTGCGGTTATTGATGATCTGTGTGACTGTTTTGCCCTCTGGTTGGAGTCATTTAATGAGGTCTTCTGTGAGTCAGATGAAGGCTTCTTGAGGACTGTTGGCTGAGTGGTACTTCAGGGACTGGAAACTCTGCCTGTAGGTCTCTCCCGAGATGTCATATGTTTTCAAGATTTCTGTTTCATTAGGTCATAGTTTTCTGACTGCGCTGTATCCATAGTGCTGTAGGAAAGTTGGGCTTTACCTGTCAGATAAGGTACCAGCCTGATTGCCCATTGGCATTCTCCAGCGACCCTTTCAAAACTTACATACATACAAAGTTGCCAGCAGATTAGGCCTAATGGTCTATCTTGTCTGCCCGTGGTGCAGCTCCTGATTGTTTCTGCTGCAGTCCCACCTCCCTTTTAGTGTTCTTTTATCCCTGACACAACCCCCAGCATACTGCTGTCAACCTCTCCCCCAACCTGTACCTTGCCCATGTACCTGTCCCATTCCATCTTGAATCCCTCCACTGTTTCCTTTGTCACCAGCTCCCCTGGTAGTGCATTCCAAGGTGCCACCACCCTCACTGTGAAGTAGTGTCTCCTCATCTTCCCCCTGTACCTTGCTCCTACCAGTTTAAGGTTATGTCCCCTCATATTTCCCTCCCCTTCAGTTGAAAAAGGCCCTCCTTGTCTACCTTATTGATCCCCTTCATATATTTGAAGACCTCTGTCATGTCCCCCCATGCCTTCTAGCTTCCAGGAAATCTTCATATGACATTCCCCCAAGCCGTGGATCATCTCTGTGGCTCTTCTCTGGACTCGCTTCAGTAGGGTAGCATACTTCTTTAAGTGAGGATGCCAGAACTGTCACGAGTACTCAGCTGAGGTCTCAATAAGGAGTTGTACAGGGCAGTATGACCTCCTTTCTCCTTAGACGTTATCCCCTGGCAATACACCCAAGCATTTTATTTGCCTTATCAGCCGTTCTCCGGCACCGTTCTGTGTTGTTCATTCTAGTGTCTATTACCACTCCCAGATCTTTTTCCTCCTTAGAGATCACCAGCTTTTCTCCCTCCCAAATAATAGTTATACCCAGGGTTCCTAACTCCCAAATGTAGAACGCTACACTTCCGAGAGTTAAAATCCAGCTGCCAAGTGTGTGCCCACCCTTCCAGCTGCACCAGATCATCCTGAAGTGCCCATCTACCCTCTTTGCTGACCACCTCTGCTCTTAGTTTGGAATCATTAGCGAACTTTATTTATTTATTGAAAAGTTTCACCAGGTAAGGTACACTGAACAACAAGTTGTTCGTCTCCCGGTACGACCTGGGGAAAGGATGATGGGAGTTGCATAGTATCAATGAGTGCACACACAGTTATACAATATCATTTGTCAGGTATGCTTGGATATCATCTGAGGGACACAACTTTGTTAAGTTTTTATGCCTTAAGTTGTTTGTGTTTTGTTGATCTGCTGGACCTCTGCCAGATCCTCCAGCTTTGATAGCTTGCAAGGCATCCAGCTGTGGCTGCATCTCTTTTTGTCTCTGCTGGTCCTCTCGCTGCATCTCTTCTTTTTTCTGCTGCTCCTCTTGCTGTGTCTTTTCTTTTCTCTGCTGCTCCTCTCACTGCATCTCTTTTGTTGTACAGCCCACCATTTGAAGAAGGCAGACATGCTTTCAGGTTGTGTCCCTCCACAGCTGACACCTTGGATGGGAATCTGCTACAGGAGATTCAGTGGTGCTGGTATTGGTTATACTGTGAGACATCTATCAGCAATCTTGCATTCTCCAGAAGCCAAGTACTATCAGCACTTATTAATTGAATGGACCTGTTCAAGGCGTTCAACCTTGTTGATCACGTGTCACTTCTTGATGTTTTGAATCTTAGTTCCACTAGCCCCACTTGAAATTGGTTTTGAGATTATTTATTTTATTTTTGTTGACTAGGTATGTGCAGTAGACAAATTCTGCTTATTTTCGGGCACAATTCTGAAGAGGGATATAGATGAATGCCAACTGACCTTGAACCAGATTAAGCTGTTGTTGGTATTCTTTAGTGAATAGGGAAATTTGGCCAGGGCACCAGGAAATTCCCTACTCATTTCAAGAAGTGCGGTGGGATCTTTAACATCCACCAGAACAGAAAGATGGGACCTCGGTTTAACATCTCATCTGAAAGACAGCACCTAATGAGTGCAGTACCCCCCTCATGCACTACATGCCAGTATTGGGATTTTAACCCAAGTACCTGGTGTTGGGATAGAACCCACAGCCTTCTGATCTCCTGGCCTCAGAGGCGAGTGTGCTACCTGCTAAGCCACTGATACTGCTGTTATTATGTTTGTAAATATCCACTTTAGATTAGTTTCACAGTACCTGGTCTAGTGAGAGGTTACCAGCTGACTGAGCACCTCAAGAATTAATACCTTGATCCTTCTTATGTTAAAACATTGCTATTCCTTCTCATAAAATGACTATCATAATTTCAAACAGACATAATCCATCTGAATGGCATCTCAAACAGCACTTGCTGTTTTTTTCTCGTGTGGCACTGGTGTGGGTACTCTGAGGGTGGAGGTACCACTAGACACCAGAAAGTCACTTTGCATGTTGGACTGGGGGATCGAAGGACAGGCGGGTGCCACTGGACACTAAGGGGAACATCATTACTATGGGGACAGTGATCGAAGGGTGGGTGGTGCCATTAGGCACCAGAGAACCAACAGTTTTACAAGGCCAGGTGATTGGAGGGTGCGGGTGCCACCAGACACTATGGAACCCCAAATTATTATGGGGACGGGCAGTCAGAGGGCAGGGAGATGCCACTAGACAGCAGAGTATTCATCAGTCAGTGGGCTGGGGTTCGGTGGTGGGTGGGAGCAGACTTCTGCAGTAGTGCTGCCTACCACCAGTGCCTTGCACCCCGTTAAGCCCATGTTTGGGTGTTAGTTACCGCATATGCAAACCTTTGAATTTGTCACTGTGCCAGTATGCAGGAGTGTGGACCCCCTCATTTACATGTATGCAGTGGTAAATTAGCACTCTGGTGCTATTGAGTTTTGCTCATGCTGTGTGGGGCTCTGGATATAGACCCTATCCACTAATCTGGTGCAGAACCTGGTTAGTGTAGGTAGACCCCCTTATTTGAGAATGACACACAAATCTGCAACTGCGTGACACGGGGGGTTGAAAGAATGGGAGACTATCTAAAGAAGTTAGAAGAATGGTCACAAGTTTGGCAGGTATGATTTAAGCAAAAAGTGGAAAATCATGTACTTAAGGCACAAAAATCCAGGTGTAGCAGTACCAACTTGGGGAGGGGAGTATTAGAGTCAAACAGAAAGAGACCTGGGGGTTATCATTTCTGGTGATCTAAGGTAGTTAAACAGTGTGACAAGGCAGTGGGAAAGGCTCATGGAATGCTCAGATGCATAGGGAGGGGTATCACCAGCAGGAGGGAGATAATAATAACCCTGTATAGATCGCTGGTGAGACCTCACCTCGAGTGCTGTGTACAGTTTTGGAGGCCCCATGAAGAAAGGCTTAAGGATTTAAATATGTACTCTCCAGAAGACCAGAGAGAACTTTGGGGATGTGACAGAGACATTTGTGTACTTCACATCAGTAAACAAGGTACAGGAAGGGAGCATTTTCCAAAGGAAAAAATGCTCAAGGACAAGGGGTCACTATATGAAACTGGAGGGGGGGAACCTGAGAGGAAACCTGAGGAAGTAGTTCTTCATGGAGAGGGTGGTGGACGCTTGGAACAGCCTCCCAGAAGACATGGTGGGGGCTAGAACGGTCACAGGATATAAGAATGCATGGGATAGACACAAGGGGATCTTAGAAGCAAGACAAGGGTGTAAGCTGGAGACCAAGTAGGGTCTCTGGTGGCACTATAGGTAGGGAATTTAGGGCAGACTAGGTGGGTCAGGTGGTCGTTATCTGCTGACAACGTCTGTGTTTCTGGGAGAGAAGTTCTGAGGTAGTGTCGAGCAACCTTGAAACGGGTAAGCCAGCCAGCCCAGTAGCGCAGAGGGCTGAGGCACTGGACGCCTTACCTTGCGCTATGCCAGCGACAAAGGTTCAGGCATGACTATGGTGCGTTGGGGCACTGGCATGGGGGAGGCAAGTAGGATCGAGCAGCCTTAGGGCAGCTCTTCTTTTCTTAGGGAGGTAGTTGCCCTCCCGTAGTCCCGCCGCCACCTGGTGGAGGGCAGTGTTGGCACAGGCGGAGGGGTGCACACGAGGGAGGTTGTCTTAATGCATGGCGTGTACATGCTCTACGCGCACACGTGCCAGAGACAGGGTGGGGAGAAAACGGGGTAAAACGGCACATATATATTTATATATAATATATAAAAAATAAAACTTAAGCAGGTAAGCCATACCCCTGAGGGTGTGCCTATACGGTGACTTGCTGGCAGCAGACCAGTGAGGAGAGCCGTGACACTGGTTTCCTGGTAATTGTCCCATGATGGTGGCAGTGTACAAGTTTTATGCAAAGACTTTAGAGTTAACATGATCTTCACACCTGTTAAGCAGTTAAGGGTATCGCTTTATGGTACAGCACAGTGGAATTCATTTCCTAATGATCAGATGTTGGTGGTGCCAGCCAAATCATGTTTTATGACTGCTAGGGCATTCAGTCAGCAGAAAATAGCATTTTAGTCTCTCTGTTTCATGATGATTTCATAGGCTTGGTTTCATTTTAAGGCTGGACACTTGATTCTTAGAGCTGCTGCCAATTTAGAGTGCAGGCATCTGATGAAGCAGTCTGTTCAGCCTCAAAACTTACATTCCATAGCCTGTATGTACAAAGTCTGTGTGCCAAGACCAATATGGCTAATAACATTCTTAAAGATAGGATTTTTTTGGGGGACATCAACCTATTACTTTTGTATGGTTCCAGAGGAAGTTTAGAAGGAAAGAGAGAGCAGAAGAGTTACAAGGCACTTTTGGAGGATCCCATGCTGAAGTTCTCTGGGCTGTATCAGGAAACCTGTTCAGACCTTTATGTCACTTGCCAGGTGTTTGCGGAAGGGAAGCCGTTGGCACTACCAGTCAGGACCTCCTACAAAGCCTTCAGCACCAGATGGAAGTAAGTATTGCAGAAGTTTCAAGATAAAAAATAAGTTCAATAAAGGCTTTTATTTAAATTTTCATTTTAACTCTGCATTATTCTTACCTGTTTTCCTGCTGATCAGACAGCACTGCCAGTAAATGCTAATTTTTAATGGCATGGCACTGTTATGTTGCAGACATGTTTGTGTACCTTAACTGTTTACCTAATCAAGATATAAGCTCTACCAAGCAAGTTTTTTTTTTCATTTCCGTAAATGATGCAATGAACTTTCTAAATTTGCAGATCATTAGGAGGTACAGTGTTGAGTTTTATTGCGATGACAGTGATACTCTGGTGTACATACTCTCACCTGACCAGATCCCTCCAAGCAGATGGTCCGACTCCTACATTTCTTGCTGGAAATCAGTAGCTGGATGATATATTTAAAGATTGGCTACTAGGAAATTCACACTGAGTCGAGGCTTTCTTCTGGGCGTATCCTGATTCTTTCCTTACAGTATGGAGATCAAGAGCAAAAATCTGGTACAGTTCACTGAAAAAAGTACAAAGATTCAGAAGTAAAATGATGTATAAATAGTGCATGAATACTTAAAGGGGCACTGTCCACTTTACCTCCTCGTTTTTGTTAATATCCATGCAGTGTGCCTTCTGGCACACACCGAAGTAATTTGTAATGCAGAATAACCCCATAGACATAAAAGTGCAACAAAAATACCTGTTTTATAAATATTTAGCATAGTTCGTCTTTTAGCCGGGCCATCCATAAATCCACCGACACTGGAAGCATAACCCCCATCGAGGACGTGCGCCAGGACCGAGCGCAGTCACGAAGTGGCATTTTACCAAGCCTGCTTTAGTAACATGCTGCCCTTATAAACTACTAAATCGCGAACGGCTCCTGGTACTTTAAAACCGAGCCCTGTGTGGCTTGCATTCCACTTCTTAAAACCAGTGCCAAAATTCCACGCATGTGCAATGGCGGCATGCTCTTGCACATGCGTGGGATCTCCACATCTTTACCCTTGCATGCGTGGGATTACAGCACCAGTTTTTAAAGAGTAAATTGCGAGCCACACAGGGCTCGGTTTTAATTCTGAAGTACCAGGAGCCATTCACGATTTAGTAGTTTATAAGGGCAGCATGTTACTAAAGCAGGCTTGGTGTAAAATACCACTTCGGGACTTCGCTCGGTCCTGGCGCGTGTCCTCGATGGGGGTTATTCTTCCGGTGTCGGTAGATTTATGGACGGCCCGGCTAAAAGACCTAACTATGCTAAATATTTATAAAACAGGTAGTTTTGTTGCACTTTTATGTCTATGGGGTTATTCTGCATTACAGATTACTTCGGTGCGTGTCAGAAGGCACACTGCATGGATATTAACAAAAACGAGGGGGTAAAGCTGACAGTGCCCCTTTAAACAGCATAGGGAAGATAAAATACAGAAACAAAAACATTTACAAATGGTGCATTAAATACAGTGATAACCGTGGCTCTCGGAGGAAGCGGTTACCCGTGTTCTTTATGCACATTTTGTGCATCAGGACGCTCAGGATTTTTTTTATTTTTTTTGAAAGTCCCCGAGACGCTCAACCACCAAGCCCCGGGAGTCGCTTTAGAGAGCTGGCTTATGTTAGCACTGCTTGTACTATAATATTCTGTAGAGTTAGACGCGCCTATTGCTTATTGGGGCATTTGAACTATCTTTGTAGTTTTCAGAGATTGCAAACCAATTATGGCAACTGCTCAACTAACAGAGCCCTTGTTAGCTGAGCAGTGGCCATAATTTGTTTGCCATCACCCTCTGAAACACACAAAAAAAAGTAGTTTAAAATGCCCCAATAGAAACTAATGGAGCACGCCCCTGCGCTGTACGGAATATTACAGTACAAGCAGTGCTGGCGCAAGGGTATGACTCCCGTGTATTTGAATGGGGACTCCTGAAGTTTTCTGGGACTCCCACTTTGAGCTGTGAACCCCCCTTTTCTTTTTTCCTTTTTTTTTTTTTTTTTTTTTAGAGGCAGTCCCAGACCCCCAAACAAAGAATCTTACAGAGAGCCATGGTAACAGGACAGGAATGACATAGTAGTAGTAGTAGTAGTAGTAGTAGTAAAAATTTATTTTTTATACAGGTTAAGATGGTCAGCAAAAGGCCTAGTGTACCCCCTTGTCTACAGTCCTGCAGCTTGACAGTGTATTAGCAGTTTGGACCTACTGGACACATCTCTCCAAATTGGAGGCAATTCAAGAAGGGGTACCTGATGCAATATCCACGTCTATTAATCTTAACTGGGTCAACCATAGCTAGTGCCTTGGATGAGTCCATGAACATAAAGTACAATTTATTTGTTTTTTTTGTTCACCAGGTAAGTGCACTAGCCATAAAGATGCATATTTCCAGGCACAACCTAGCTGAAAAGAATACAACAAAAACAGTGGTAACATGATAATACAAAGCCCTGGCAGATGGTGGGGGTGACAGGGTTGGGGCTGCCTAGGGCTCCGAGGAGGACTGCCGCCGGCTGGAGGGGAGGAAAAACAAATTTAAGAAAAAAAAACAGTGGTAACATGATCACAGTTGGTAAAATTGGCATACTTGGAGCGCATTGAGCATAGCATCAATGGTAATGTTTAACCAAGACCACCCTAGATATAGTAGATAGCAAATGTAATGGCAGCCTCAGTCACAAGATGTAGGAGTTATACATAAAAGTGCATGGTGCAATACAAATTCACTCCACAAATAGTTACAGTAGTAGAAGATAACTAAGTACAGGAGCAGGTACTAGATGGAAGCAGCAAACCTTACTTTGAGAGGGCTGTTGCAGTAGGCAACACTGTTGGGACTAAGGTGTCAGGACCACATGGAAAATTTCTAGCTAGCAGTCTATAACGGGGGACCGTGTGCCGACATCCACCCTTAGTATAAAAGGGGCAGTCTCCCACACCCACCTCAGTTCTTTTCCCGCCGTCGATTTGTGCGCTCCAGACCTTGCGGTTTGTAGCTTCAGTCGATCGCCATTGCTCTGTGTTCTTTGCTTTTTGTTCTCAGTTTAGTTTCGTTTTTTTGTCAGCAGCATGTTCTCTCCAATTTCTTCAGCAGATTCCCGCAAGCCTAAATGCGCCTGCAGCAAGCAGATTCCTGAGAAGGATGGCCATTCCTCGTGCGTCATTTGTTTAGGCCCGGACCATGACACTGAAGCTTGTCAGGCCAGAACTTCAACCAAGCTACCAGGAAACCATGCCAGAAGGTCTTGGAGGCCCATCTCCTCCAAATGAAATTGGCTGCCATGGAGAAATAGCTGCAGATGCGGAGTTCTGCTTCGGAAGCCTCTCCGGAGGCCTCTACCTTGACCAAGAAGAAACACAAAAAACATGAGTCCGGTAACAGTCTGCTTCGGAGTTGCGGCCTCCTATGGGAGCCACGGCCCATCCTGAGCCTTCCCCCGCCAGGGGGTCGGCTCCTACGGTCACCTCAGCCCTCCTTCCTTTGGGACTTCTGGTGACTGCCCCCCCCCCCCCGCTGTTATATCTGTGGTGGGCAGCACCTATGCGGATTCGTGGATTCTTCTTACCTCCTGCCGCCCTTGATGCTCAGGCTCTTTCACCCCTCAGGTCCTCAGCCAGGTGGCATGGATGGTTTCCAGGATGCCAGTTCTTCTGATGCCCACCCGGCCCTTGTATCATCGCTGGATCCCAGACCGGGGTCCAGCACAGGTCCTTCGGACTGATGCCTGCTGTTGCCTGCTCCTTCTGGGCCACAGCCGTCCTTAGTGAAGTCCCCCTCCTGGGTGTCTCAGGCTCTTCAACCGCCACTGGTGGTCCCTCCTCCGGGATCCCCCCCCCACCAGGTGCTGGTAGGGATGCCGATTGCCGATCCTTCTCCCCAGGATCTGGCACTGGATCATCCAACACCTGGTCACATCAGTCCTCTCCCTGACCAGGCACCTCCAACTTGGCCGCTCCAGGATCCTCCCTTGGATCACCCAACCGGGCCTGTTGACCCGACCCTTCCAGGGCATTCGCCTGTCCAGCAGAGTTTGACAAATCCCATAGCCCGATGTCCTGGACTACAAAATCTGTCATTCGGACAAGTAGATTTGCAGTTCTCACTTGTCCGCGGACAACCAGCTCAGAGCATTAATTTTTCTCCCCCCCTTTGGTTTTCCTATCTGCCTGGAGTGCCTGAGTGCCTGTACACACAAGTGCCCACTAGGTGCCGCCTCCCGTTGAGGAGTTCAGTCAGTGAGGGACGGGTCACATGTTGTTAATGTAGTCATGTGGGAGGCGGGAGCTGAGTGAGGGAGCCGCCAAGCGGGAGCGTGCACAGCGCAGGAGCACACAGTAGCGATGGAGTGGGATGACGTCAACCCTCCCTCTGAATCACTCTCCACCCGTCACAGACCAGAGCATCTTTAGAGGAACCAGGACTGACAGGTGAGTGAGCGAGTTGAAACTGGGAGAGTACCCTATCAGTCCTGGTATTGGCATAGGCAGCGGTAAGGGTGGGAGGTGGTATAGCACAGACAGGGGGAGAGGAGGAGGAGAGACAGTGCAAGAGGCTGTGAGCGCGCCATTTGTGATAGAGCAGAGCTAAAGAGTGGAGATGGAGAGAGACATACTCGTACTAGTGTAGTCTGATTTGTTCAGGACTCAAGGCAAACTGATTGAGCTATGGGAGACGAGCTACTCCCATCATCAACATGAACTTTATAGAACACTTAAGTCATAACGTGTGTGTGTGTGTATCTACTGTAGGTTCCAAAGCCCACTTCAGAATGTCAAGCTGCTTGACTTCAAAAGGTAGTGCACCCACACCATTTTTTATTGGAAAATAAAATGTTATGCATATAACCCCAGGTAATTTAGCTGCTTATAATATAAGCCATTTTAGTAATTCCCACTGCATATTTGCTGAGGTGCCATTTTATGAACCACCACAATATCATTTCCAAGCCACCTGGAATGATACATGGCAAACACAATAAAAACCACACACCCAACATCCTAATGCGTGTTATACATGTTCCATCCCAAAAGTAGACACCACAAAGCTGGGTGGATTCACTCTTAGCACTCTACTGAAACTTAAATGACAGGGAATAAATACTTTTTTTGCCAGCTGTATAACATTGGTGTGCTTCTGAGAATGCACATTATGATCACAGTTTCAGTGGCTGTGGCAGGATTTGAACCCAGTAACTCTAATTTTACATTCAGTAACCTTTAAAAATACAGCAATTCATATAGTAATCCTGAAATACTGTATAAAATCATACCATGTCGTTTTTGGGTTTCAAGTATTTTTGATAACAGTTCACTGCAATTTGTAACTGGGTAATAAAATTACCTTTCTCAGGTTCTTGTTGGAACTGCACAAAAGTGAAGAAATGGCAGACAAGTGGTGTCCAGCACATAAAGTGATTTATTTCTGATATATAAAGCAGGCTTACAACCAAAACAGTGTGATCACTGGGAGAATACTTCCAGTTTCTCTATCTTATCTATAGGTAGCAGTACATCTCTTCTTCTCAGAGAAAAAGGTGCAGTGCATTGGGTCTTATACCCCTGATAATCGACATGACAACAGGTATAAAGATATATAAAAACCTTGCAGTTGGTCAGTGGCAAATAACCTGACCACTTACTAGCCTGGGAAAGCATGCTGAGCTTAGCAAAAATAACAGATAGCTAAGATAGTAGTATTGTATATTCTGAAGGACACTTGCAGTTATATATATATAATTGTAGTTCTGCACTAACACTAAAGATGGCAATATTGCTTAACTAATCATTATACAATAGTATAAATAGAAGCATCTCCCAAGTGTTACAATTAGAATAATAGCAAAAGCATTATGATTCTCAGTAAAACTACAGTAGAAAACAGGTCCAGACACTTATACTTGTACAATAAGTGCCTGTGCCCTAAAAATAGTGCATATGCTTATAAGTATTGCTGTCTGCGAGGTAGGGGGGCCAATCAGGGGTGCTGGTCCCATGGATAACATTCCCCCCCCCTTGTTGCCTCAGAAGGGGCAACAATCCCAAGGTAGTTGGTAGGGATGGAGCTAAAAAGTCATTTACAGGCCTGATGCATGAGCCTTGTAAAGGAATTCGAATTGTTCTCAGTGTTGTTTAAGGGTACATCGCAGACAGCACAGAGTGAATATCAGAAAGATAATCAAAAATGCTTGAATCACAACAAAAACTTTGAAAGTAAGTTCTACCCACATATTGCCTACGGCAAGGTTCAAATCACCATCATCCATAAGATCATTGAGTGCATTAGAAGCTTTAGATATATTATTGCTAATGTACATCAAATGAGCATCTTTTCTGGCTAGAAGAGATTGCAGAGAGAGTGTCAAGGGGATCAATGTGCACATTAAAAATAGGTGACCAATAACAGTTTTCTGCTGTGGGGTAAAACAGAAGTTAGGCTTAGTAACTTGACATGTCTTGGTCCCATATGAGAATGTGGGTTAATTAGTGATGATACAATACTGGCCGTCAGATGTATAAGTGACTCTGACAGAGGGTAACCCACCAGCAATGTAGACGTATTAGGCATGAGAATACCTGATTGGTGAGCCATGTCGTGAAGCGATGTACCTCTTAAAGGTAGCTTCAAGATGGTGCTGTTTTGGCATCATGCGCTGAAGATGCAGCAGGAGGGATGTCATCATCTGGATCAACATCAGTAAGATTGGACGGCAAATCTTCACCCAACGTCAGTGTTCAGGTGCGTAGCCACATACTGGTTTCACAATGTCAAAAACGTCACATTGGCACAAGAAGTAACGTCCTTTCTTGGTGCAGCAGTTCGTATGCGGGGCTACCCCAGCTTGGAGGACTGAATGATAAACCAGCACTGAAGGTAAGTCAGTTCTTTCATGAAAGATGTCGTTTTCAGGATGACCTGTGGAATGAATTGTAGCTAGCCTGTCAAAGACAGAGGTATCTGGATCAAAACGTGGTAAAGACGCAGGAAAGGTAATGAACATGTTCTCCTTGGTGGAGCAGAATTTAATAAAATAACAAGGTGCTTGGTTAGGAAACCTAGAAACATAACCGATATTTCTAACAGTAGCTATAGAAATATTTAGAGTATTCTTTAAACACATAGTTATGCAACCTGTAGACTTGCAATGTGGGCAAAACCATTTACCCAATCTGAGATCATGTATCAAATGTGGAATTTTGCCTGATTCCAAGTCCCTCAAGAGAGCGTTAACAGTGGATATAACATAGGAACCATAAGCAGAACACAAAATTTCACGCCCAGTATATTGCTTGTCCGCCTTGAGGTTATTCTGAAAAATAAGATCATTAAGTTTACGTTTGGTATCATTGAACCCTTGAGCAATCTCCTGTATGTTGTACACAGTTTAATGTTCTTCATTACTGAGAGAATTGACACTTTGTAAAATAGGAGGCATTACATCATTGTTAATAGTTTGCTTCTATTAAGGCTCAAACTCTTAAATTTCAACAATGTCTGCTCTATTCCAAATGGACAATCCTGAGCCGAAGAGGCCAGTAATGGTGCCGGCTGCTCCAGTTATGCTAGAAACAGAACTGGCCGCACCATCTATGTCAGTTGCATCCCACTTGGTGCGTACATGGGATTTTTGTTTAACATAGTCTTTAGGGGCAGGTCTAAAGGCTCCAACATGATCAGTGGTGAAAAGTTCACTGATAGGGTCATTTGTGTGTGTTAGATGAGCAGCAACAAGATCGTAAGCATCATACTGTAAAATTTTGAGGTATTTGTTGTAGAACAAAAACTAAATTCAGCCATGTTCCAGTGTGTAAGATTGAAAATAACAGGGACATGCATAAATTGAACGTTATTAATTAGGGCTCTGGGTAGTGATGTGGCTGTCAAACCACTAGCAGAGGGCCATCCTCTTGAGGAGGGCAGGCAGTTGGGTCTTCTTGACTGGGTGGGACTACAGAAAGATAAAGAGCTTCAGAAGCTTGTTAGTTTTGAAGACAGAAATCATGTGCCTCCTCTGGAGAGAGTCAGTCACAATAGGCAGGATCTATGTGAGCAGTTCGATTGTACTGACCAGTATGTCTAGAAGTGGTCTATCTGATAGAAAGCGTACCATTTTTAGAAATGTCAGTGTTAGGCCAGCCATGGAGTGTACCTTTGGACAGGCGAGCTACAGGAATTGTGTAGCACATAGCATCAGTTTTCCATTGTATGGAGAGCGAAGATTTATCTGGGGCAACCACTACAGCATCAAAAAAGGCATCTGAGCCCTGTGTTACTTTGATCATTTTGTTGGAAAAATGAATCCGTACACCAGTAGGGGCTGAATGTTCAGGTTTATCAAGGAAGTGTTGCAAGCGTTCCTTGTGCGTCAGTGGGGCTGAATATGGGGGTGTGGTCATAGTCACAGTCAGTAGTCCCACCAGTGGAGGAAGGGGTGCAAGATAGCCATCTTGCCGATACCTGTAAGAAAACAAAAAGGATTGGTTGAGTGTGTGTACTATTACGCCCAAAGGGGTCAGGAAAAGTAAATTTAGTCACCTTTATACAATTTAAGTTGATTAGTATGGAACCACTTGTCAGTGGTCTTTTCTGCTGTTGTACTCTGACCTGATACACAGCAGGGCTGAGCTCGTTGACAGTGAGATAGGGACTGTCCTATTTGCTGGCAAAAGAATGAGTGGGTTGTCTGTATTGGAGAAGCATAACTTTATCTCCAACTTGCCAGTCGACTTCTTTGAGATGCTTGTCAAAATGAGCTTTAGCTTGTTGAGCTTTGCCCATTTGCTTGGCAGTGAACAGGGGTGTTTTCATGATGTCATCATGAAGCTTTTCTACATACTTGTCTACAGATACTCTGTCTGCAGTGGGAGTGTGGAGATCAATCAACAGGTAGTCTCATAGCACTACCAGTCATAACCTCATAGAGTGTGCACTGAGTAGTATCTGCAGGGGTACCCCTAATTGCCATTAGTAGCAGTGGCAAGAGGGAATCTGTTTTTGGGATTGTCATCAGTGAATTTGCATAACATCTGTTTTATGCGTCTGTTAGCTCTTTCCACCTGGCCTGAGGATTGAGGACGGTAAGGGATATGAGATTTTTAATCAACTCCAAGAAGTTGGAGTGTCTGTTGCATTAGCTCGGCTATAAAGCTAGTGCCTTGGTCTGAGTCTACTTTTAAAGGCAGACCCAACCTGGAGAACAATTGATCTACCAAGATCTTGGCAGTTGTCTTTGCTGTGTTGTTGTTCTTAGTGGGAAATGCTTCTACCCACTTGGAGAACAAATCAGTAACAACAAGTGCATACTTGTTGTTTCTACTGGAGTTGGTGAGAGGACCAATGAAATCGATCTGTATCGCATTCCACGGTCCGGACTGCCTTTGGGGCAGCAACTTGGCATTTCTTTTTACTGAAATGAGGTTGTTCTGAGCGCACACTATGCAGTTGTCTACATAGTGTTCTACATCTTTGGCCATTCCAGGCCACCAGACAACTGTCTTGAGTCTGTGGAGGGTGTTTTCCGTCCCCTGGTGTCCACCAGTGGGAAGTCTCATGGACCATATAAATAAATTCAGTCTGCAAAGATTGTGGTGCAACCCACAATTTGTCACCTGTATCTTGTTTATGATACCAGATGGCTTCTGATCACTAGACAAATGTATATTGTCCGAATGCCTTTTATGTGGACTGCCAACCAGCAGTAGCTGTTCAGTTCCTTTATCTAGGAATTTGAACACATCTCTGATCTCTGGATCTGCCTTTTGTGCAGCAGAGGGGTCCAGCAGAAGTGCTGGTACTAATTTCTTGCTGGCAGCAATTATAGATGTCACAATAGCTGCTATAAGTTGTGGGTGAGTCATTGTCCGTGTCTTCCCCACCTCGAGCACTTGCTTTGGCAAGCGAGTCTGCTCATTCATTAAATTCTTGGTAAGGGTCAGATTTGCAGTGAGCCTTTACCTTATGAATGTACAACTTATGGGTGAACATTTGTGTCAGGGTGTGTGTATATACACAAACAGTTCCCTATACTTGACAGGAGTGCCATCTGATGAAGTAAAGTTGTTGTTTTGCCAGAATGGAAAGAACTCCGTGAGTGATGCACACACCCAGTTAGTCAGCAAAAATGCTGGGATCCTTTTCACCATGCGGCATGATCTCCAGTGCGTAGGCCATAGCAGCCAGTTCGGCATACTGTGAAGAGATAACCATGCATTTCTTAACAATGCGTCGGAAATCACCCTCATGATCCCTAATGATCACTCCAAGCCCTGCTACCTGCTCTCCATCTACATAGGAGGCAGAGCCATCTGTAAAGATACAAAACATGGTGTTATCTTCCAGGACCTCTGGTGTGGCTGGTAAGAATGGCCCTGGGTCTGGTAGGTCAGGTGGTTGGAGAGCACAGTCATGAGGTGTGCCTGTGTAGAGCAGGCCATGGGCCAGAATTGATGGCATTTTAGCAGGTAGTACTTTGATGTCTCTATCCTGCAGAAGCAGAGACCAATGGGTAAGTCTGGTATTAGAGACTGATCCATCCTTCACTTTGTCTGAAAGCAAAAAGTTAGTTGGGGTATGGCAGGTATGCAAAATGATGGGAGCATACCCAGTGATGTAGAGAAAGTGTTTGACAGCCCAGACGGTTGCCAAGAGTGTCCTTTTGCAGAGACTATATTTTCTGTCTACTGGGGATAGCATCTGAGATGCATAGGCAATGGGCCTGTAATATCCATTGTATTTTTGTGCCAACACTGCAGACATGGCCACATCAGAGGTGGCAGTTTTGAAGTGGGAAAGTAATCTTGGATTAGGGTTTACCACTGCTGGAACTGAGGCTAAGGCTTATTTAAGCTGTGCCACAGCTTCAGAGTGTGTGAGGCCCCATGTCCATGGGACATCCTTTTTCAGAAGTTCATACAGGGGAGCGGCCTTCAAGGCAAAGTCAGGAATAAAGTCCCTGGAGTAGTTTACCATTCCCAAGAAGCGTCTTAAGTGTTGCCACGCTAGTGGGAAGTGGCAGATCTTGCAAGCCCTGGATCTTTTTGACAGCTGGGCTTCTCCCTTGGTCAGTAATACGTGGCCAAGGAAAATGACCTCTTTCTTGCACAGTTGTGCTTTAGAGGGGTTGCAGTTGAGGCCTGCTCTCCTGAAGCGAGTCAGTGATTCATCTAGCAGAGTCAGATGTTCTTCTTTGGCGGTTGCTAAGAGCAAGTCATCCACATACTGCAGGAGACACTGGGGAGTAGAAAACCCCTGCAGGGCATCTATTGTGTAGATGGAAGAGGGAAGGGCCTTTATGGAATCCCTGAGGCACACAGGTCCAGGTGAATTGGAGTCCATCAAAGGTAAAGGCAAATTTGTATTGGCTTTCCTGTACTAATGTGAGTGACCAAACCCCATTGGAGATGTCAAGAGCTAAGAACCACCTTTTGTCAGGTGTCAGCAACTTGAACACATCAGGAGCTGATGCCACAGTTGGGGCATAGCTGGGGGTAACTTGGTTAAGTTTCCTGTAGTCTGTTGTAAGTCTCCAAGCTCCATTCAGCTTTTTCACAGGCCAGATGGGTGAATTCACAATGGAAACACAAGTCCTAATCACTCCTTGTTGTAGCAGTGATTGGATGGTCTCCCTCAGTGAGGGTATGGCTTCAGCAGGAAATGGGTACTGCTTCTGCCTCACAGGATTAGGTCCTGGGATCTCAGTGGTGGTGTGCATCCTACCACAGTCATGCTTGTTGGTAGCAAACACATCAATATGTTCCTGTAGCAAGGGTTGAAGTTCAGGAAACAAGTCATGATTTTCAAACAGAGCCATGACATCATATTCTGTGTTATGGGAGATGGCTGCCACCACATGGGAGTCTGGTATGGTGACAGCATGACATTGTCCCTTGATCTGTAGGAATAACCTGTTGGCTGGGTCCACCACACAGCCATGCTGTACAAGAAAATCAATTCCCAGTATGCTGGGGGTAACGACATAATACCATGAGTAGTGGTACTTTTTGTTTTCTCAGAAAAAGCCAGAAAGGGAAGGAAACTTATTCATATTAGTGCTTTACAGTAACTGGTAATTGCTATTTTTGTTATTAAACTTAGATTGTGGGCTTTTAGTGACACTGTAATTTCTTTGCTGTCTTTACTTAGAATTGTTTTGGGGCTGTTGAAAATTTAAAATGTAGTGGTGGTGTATTTCTTTGCTGTATTTAATTGCTGCAAATTTTCGCCCCCTCCCTCCCCTTACCCCAACTCTTAATTATATGCCCTGTTAAATCTGATTGACAGGAGCTAAACACAGGGGATACTAAGGGGTGTGGAGTAGGAGGGGCATAAGGGGAAGAAGTCCACCCTCAGCACGACAAGTGTTTTGACTCATTTATTTATTTATTTATTTTTTTACAAGAAAAGTATCAGAGGATCAGTGGCAAGATTTTTAGGACAGTAAATTAATAAAAAGAGAACTAGGAGAGTTTCAGTAACAGACAAGTAGTGGAATAGCAGTATAATTGCAGTATAATGTGGGGAGTGGTGCAATGCAGTAGCTGCGGGGCAGCCATATTCAGGCAGACCTTCTGGACACTGAGGTGCTGCCCTATCTGCATGCATCTCTCTGGACTGTGGGATGAGGTAGCCAGACTCAGAGCCGGAAGTAAACTGGGTCAGGAGTACCATCACCCTTCCAGAGACCACCTAGTCCAATGCCATTGCCCCAAAGGATGCCGGAATGAGGAACATTTGATGACAGTGGCTCAGGGGCGGTTAAGACGGTCAGGCAGAGGCACATCCCAGATCCTATTCCACTCAAGAACTCATATGCCACACTGGCAAATGGGGGCAACCAAATAGAGGTACCCAGAGAAGTGGAAGGGAAGGATGTGGAGGTTAGCCAAGGAGGTGACCTCAGCGGGGAGAGCAGTGGACCCCAGAGGAGAAGGAAGCGAATCCTGGTGGGGGACTCTATCATAATAGGGATCCAGCTAGGAACACAGGAGGGGGAGGTGGACGACCGGGAGGTGAGGTGCCTACCAGGTGCCACGGCACGGAGGGATGGAAGGAAGATCCTGGGGATCGCTGGGAAGGCAAGACGTGAGGGTGAGCTGGATGTCATTATCCACCTAGGTACTAATGACGTGGCAAATGGGGAGCCAAAGGAAGTTCAGGAAGAGTTTAGGAAATTGGGGAAGGGTCTCAAGCAAGTAACTACTTCTGTCACCTTCTCAGAAGTACTACCTGTGAGAGGCATGGGAGAGCATAGGGGTGCATGCACCAGGAACTTTAACTCATGGTTGAAGAACTGGTGCTGTGAGGAAGGGTTTGTATTCATTGGTGACTGGGGACCCACCTGGAGGGTGAAGGTTTGTTCAAGCCTGACGGCCTGCATCCATCCTGGAGGGAATCCAAGACTCAAAGATAAGTTTAAATGCTACATTGACAAGCATTTAAACTAGCTAAGGGGGCAGGCCAGCAAGGAGGGTACCTACTTGCTCACCCCCCACAGCTAGCAGTGGAACCAGTGACCCGGACGAGTAGATATCTCAACAAAGCAGTGTGCAAAAGATGGAGATTAGCACCCAAGAGGTGTATAGGCAGAAAAGGGGCAAAAATCAGCAGAAGGGCAGACAGCAAGGAGAACCAGGGATAAAGGACAACCAGGGAAGAGACTGGAGTAGAACATCTAAGCAGTCTAGGGAGATCAAATCATGGAAAGCCATGTGTGCCAATACCAGGAGCCTTAGCAACAAGATGGAATATCTGGAGGCAGTCATGGTGCAGTTAGACCTGGACATTGTGGCCATCACAGAAACCTGGTGTAATGATAACCATGACTGGGAGATGGCCATTCCTGGCTACAACATATTCAGAAGAGACCGGGCAGGTAGGAAGGGAGGAGGAGTGGCACTGTATGTGAAAAATGACATAAGGGCCACAGAGATCCAGGAGGAACAAAATGGTGGAGAGATACTGTGGGTTAAGCTGGAAAGGAAAATGGGGCCAGCCATCCGCACAGATGTGGTCTATAGACCACAGCCCAGGAGGAAGAAACAGATAGGGAACTGATGCTAGCCATCCAAAGGATGGCAGACAAGGGTGAGGTAGTACTGGTTGGAGTCTTCAGTATTCCAGACGTGGACTGGAGTATCCCAGCAGCAGCAGCATCAACTAGGAGCAGATTTATTCTGGACTCCCTTCAGGGTGCCTTCCTCAAGCAACAGGTCATGGAATCAACTCGGCAAAAGGCAATACTGGACCTTGTGCTCACAAACAGGGACAGTGTGATGGGGGTAACAGTGGGGGAGCACCTGGGGAACAGTGACCACCAGTCATTGTGGTTTGAAATCACAGAAGGAGCAGAACCAAACCACACAAAAACGCGTATCCTGGATTTTAGGGGGGCAGACTTTGGGAAAATGGGGAGATGCTTGAAAGAGGCATTAAGGGGAATGGGGTAGGAATCAGGGGTTGAGGAACAGTGGGCAGTATTTAAAACAGGGATTACAAGAGCAACATAATTATACATTAAGCAGGTTAGCAAGAGGAAAGGGAAGAGGAGGCCATTATGGTTTTCCAAAGAGGTAGCAAAGAAAGTGAAAGCCAAAAAGATTGCATTCAGGCAATACAAAAAGATACAGGCAGAAGGGGATAGGGAGAAGGACCAGGAGAAGCAAAGGGAGGCAGGAGGTCAGTAAGGGAAGCCAAAGCTCAGACAGAAGAGCACATTGCAAAATCAGTGGGTAGAGGGAACAAAACCTTTACAGGTACATAAGTGAAAAAGAAAGGCAAAGGGAGGAGAAGTGAGACTGAAGAGGGAAGATGGGGCCTCGTGGAGGATGACAACAGTAAAGCTGACATACTGAACAGGTATTTGCTCAGTCTTACTGAGGAAAGGAGAGTAATGGGTCTGAAGGAGTACAAGGTGAGAATGGTGCAGAAATGGACACAAGTCCCTTTACACAGAAAGGGTCCTGAAGGAACTGGAAGTAATAAGAGTTAACAAAGCAATGGGGCCAGAAGGTGCACCCCAGGGTCCTAAAACTCAGAGAGGTGGTGGCTGAACCTCTGGCTATCCTGTTTAGCCGATCACTGGAAATGGGGGAGGTACCCAAAGACTGGAGGACAGCAGATGTAGTCCCCTTATACAAAAGTGGGAACAAAGAGGAAGTGGGGAACTACAGACCAGTCAGCCTCACCTCGGTGGTGGGGAAGATCATGGAAGCACTACTGAAGGAGAGATTAGTGGAACATCTGGTTGTCAATGGACTGCAGAATCCAAGGCAGCATGGTTTCATTAGGGGGAGGTCATGTCAGACCAGCCTCATTGAATTTTTTGACTAGGTGACTAGGGAGGCAGATCAGGGGAGGGCAGTGGACATGGCCTATCTGGACTTCAGCAAGGCCTTTGACACAGTGCCACATAGAAGACCATTACACAAACTAGGGAATATGGTGTGGGCAGGATAGTAGTGTGGTGGGTAGATAACTGGCTGGGGGCAGGACACAGAGGGTGGTGGTAAATGGCCGTCACTCCACAGAGGGAAGAGTGACCATGGTACCACAGGATCAGTGCTGGACTGGTCCTATTCAACATCTTCATCAGTGACATTATGCAGGACCTAGAAGGCAGAATTTCACTGTTCATTGATGACACAAAGCTCTGTAACAGAGTAGACACACCAGAGGGTGTAGACAGAATGAGAAGGGACCTGCAGAAACATGAAAAATGGTCAGGGGTTTGGCAGTTGAACTGCAGTGCAAAGAAGTGCAAGATAATGCATATGGGACAGAAAAACCCTGGCACAATATATCAGTTGGGGGGTGAGGATATAGCATGCACCAAGCAGGAAAGGGATCTTGGGGTTATCATCTCTGATGACCTCAGGGTAGGGAATCAGTGTGACAAGGCAACAGGTAAAGCAAATAGGATGCTGGGATGCATAGGCAGGGGCATCACCAGCAGGAAAAGGGAGGTCAGGATTCCACTATACAAGACACTAGTGAGGCCTTACCTGGAGTACAGTGTACAGTTCTGGAGACCTTACCTACGTAAGGACATAGGGTAGAGAAGGTTCAGAGGAGGGCAACGAAGATGGTACATGGATTGCATCATAAGTCCTATGAAGTCAAGTTGAAGGAATTGAATATGTACTCCCTGGAGGAGAGGAGGGAGAGAGGGGACATGATGGAGAAATATAAGTATCTTACAGGGAGGAACAGGGTGCAAGAATACACTATTTTTAAGTGAAAAAGATGTTCCAGGACTAGAGGGCATGGGATGAAGTTGGAGGGAGGATGATTCAAAGGAAATGTGAAGAAGAATTTCTTCACAGAATGGGTGGTGGACAAGTGGAACACCCTGCCTGAGGAAGTGGTGGGGGCTGAAACAATCACGAGATTTAAGACGGCATGGGATAGACATAAAGGAATTCTGGAGGTCAGGGGTAAGGGGCAAGGGGCAACAGAGTTCTAGGAAAACACAAACTGAAGTTACAAACTCAAATGGGCAGACTAGGTGGGCCATAGGCCCTTATCTGCCGACACTGTCTATGTATCTATGAGGTCAAAGACAAAATCAGTCTTAAGGTGGCCTACCTGCATAGGGAGAGACACAGATTGATAAGTTTGTAGTTGTCTACCATCTACCCCTTGTGCACTGGTCTTCCAGCCGGTAGACCGGGCAGACGTGGCTGGGTTCTCATCATGGAGAACAGACATAGCTGCTCCTGTATCCAGAAGCATGTCCAGTTGGCAGCCCCCGACTGTGGTCCTTACACAGGGCCATCCATTTGTATCGACAAGCAGGTCACTCACAATCCGGACTGGGGCCTGTAATTGTCAATCAGTGCCACTCTTTGCCTCTTCTTCATCTTATCGTTTTTGCAACCTGAGGCCTAGGGTGGCTGGTTGGGCCTCCCTTTTGCGCTTTACAGGACACGAGTATTGTGCCTCTGATGTCAGGGCCACAATCTTGAACTGTTCAATTGGTGGTTCCCAAATCACCACATTGGCCTGGCCAGCTATCGATGCCGTGAAAGGGTTTTTTCCTCAGCTGCTCGATTGCTCGGTAGCCGAAGGCCAGAAAGGGTTGGTGCTGTTACTTGCCGGTGCTAGGGCTGCCACGGAATGCGTGGATGTAGCCTCCTTTGCAGCACAGGCCTCCTCCAGCTGTTTACGGAGGGTCTCATTTTCATCCTTTATGTCTCGATAGCTAGGCCCGTTATGGTACTTGCCATCAGAATTTTGAGTAATTCCCATTTCTGTCATTGTTTTTGTTGTTCTTGTAGTTCCGGTTCTCCTCCCCCAACCCGTATGACTGTCGGTCGTCAGAAGGGGCTTCCTATTTATCGTTGTTGCCTACCACTATATAGTGGGTTGGGGCAGGGCCTACCATGGTGACTTGGGCCGTGGTGGCCTGGGCCATTGGTATTTGGATGGCAGTGGACTTTTTGGTGGTTTTACTGGAAGCAGGGTTACTGAGTTAGACCTGCAAGGCCAGCTCCGTCTTAGTGAGGATGTCGGTGAAAGTATCGGTCTGCGGGTAGATGTTGGAGTTCAGCTTTCTCCCGGAGAGCAGGAGTCATGTTCCGGATGTACAAATCCTTGTATTCAATTTTTTTGACTACGGTCTCACCCGCTAGGCCTTTGCTGGCCTCGTAAGCAAGCCACAACCGTTGATGGTAAGCCGCTGGGCTTTCCTTCACATTTTGCTTGACCTTATATGCCAAATGGGCTCTAACGATACTTGGTGAGTTGGCAGCAAGGAGTGCCTGTGTAATATAGTTGTAGTCGAGCATCCTGCAATTGCAGACTGCTTCTGGGAGTTTGGCCCAGAGGGTAGGCTTGATGGTTTGTCTCTGGACTTGGACCTGGTACTCGGGTTGGAGAGCAAGCTTCTTACAGAGGGAGCGACCTTCTTCAAATGACAGCTGAGGTTGTCAGTTGGGCCCATCTGTCCAATGCCTTGGGCAATTTGCTAAACAGAATGAACGACCTGTAGGGGATTGGAGGTGAGTGAGTGGAGTGGTTAGTTCCCCACAACCCAAAGCACCGTGAAGGGCAGCTTCCACTGCCGCATCAGTGACTTCCTTGAATGCATTCTCTTGGGTTGCAGCATTTTCGAACATACGTCTGATCTGCTCCTGCACGGAGGAGTGTCTCTCAAGGGTTGTTAATCTAGTCAACACATCCTGTACAATGCCTCGCACTTCTGCACCATCTTCCCCGGAATGGGGAGCCAGTGGAAGCAGGCTCCTACTAGGAGCTGGTTGGCCTCCCATACCATGGGGGCCACCATGTTTGTTTTGACGTGGCAGCGTAGAAGGCGTGCCAGCATGACAAGGGGGTGGGCTATAACGGCCCCCATCTTGGGAATAGCTGGTAAAGGCCACCGCCCTGTGGGATGGGGTTTTGGATATGATGAGGCATCCTAGGTCCTCATAATCAGAGTCGTCATCACCTGATGACTTAATGTCAGTGGGTATGTACTGGAAACCATTCATGGCTTTTACATGACCAGCGAGAATATCCCGCTGATGCAGTATTTTTGCCATTTTGTCGCTACACTTCTTGTGACAAACTTTAGCAGTATGCTGCTCAAGACCCTTTTTAACTTCCCGCTGCCAATTTGACATTTTCCCTAAGCTATTTGTCTAGCTCATGCATCAACCTCACATTCTCTTCCTTCAATTCAACATTATCCTCGCTCAGACTTTCATTTGTATCATTTAAAATGTCATTTCAAGAAGATAGCTGTTTCTTATCACATTTTAACCTTTCATTGTCATCTCTCAGCATATGCAATTCATGCTCAGAGTCTTGAGCAGTATAGTGCAACAGTCTGTTATTGTGGTCATGGAGTGACTGCGTCTCCTCCGCGAGCTGCTGTTCCCTTTTCAGTAACTCCGAAGCCTGCAAGCCAATCTTTTTTTTTTTTTTTTTTTTTAGAGAAGCGTTTTGCTGCTCAAGGGAGGCGCATCGTGCTAGTAAACTTTCGACGACTGTATGTAAAGCAGCAGTCAAGAGACCTTTGGTGTGGTATTTCTTGGCTTTTTTGCTTTGACTCTAGATATTGATCAGAGATCGCGAGCAGAGGGTCTTCTGATGACTTCACATCCAGTACGAAATCAGTCCAACCTCCAAGGGAGGTAAGATAGTTTGAGACATCGAATCTCAGTTCTGTGCACAATTCAGGCATAACAAACAAAGGGGTAAATGAACAAACAAAGAAAGCAGTTGAAAGACTGGAGTTAAATCCTTGGCGCTGTCACTTCCGGTCCCCCGTGGGCAAATGGTGGTGCCAAGGCAGTACGCTGCTACTCGCAAAGGGAGTATACTAGTGGTCCGGTGTGGGTCTGCCATGCCCGAAACCGCGACGGAACAAGTCCGTAAAATAACAACCACAGTAAGTTCGAGTAGGTCCAAGTGGGCAAAAACGCACTACACTACTTGACATTCAGTTCAAGGATTTGTACATTCCAACCAGCACACAGTCGCCAAATGTAACTGGGTAATAAAATTACCTTTCTCAGGTTCTGTTGGAACTACACAAAAGTGAAGAAACGACAGACAAGTGATGTCCAGCGCATAAAGTGATTTATTTCTGGTATATAAAGCAGGCTTACAAACAAAACAGTGTGATCACTGGGAGAATACTTCCAGTCTGTCTGTCTTGTCTATAGGCAGCAATACGTCTCTTCTTCTCAGAGAAAAAGGTGCAGTGCATTGGGTCTTAAACCCCTGATAATCATCATGACAACAGGTATAAAGATATATAAAAACCTTGCAGTCGGTTAGTGGCAAATAACCTGACCGCTTACTAGCCTGGGAAAGCATGCTGAGCTTAGAAAAACTAACAGATAGCTAAGACAATAGTCTTGTATATTCTGAAGGACACTTGCGGTTAACTACATAATTGTAGTTCTGCACTAGCACTAAAGATGGCAGTATTGCCTAACTAATCATTATGCAATAGTATAAATAGAAGCATCTCCCAAGTGTTACAATTAGAATAATAGCAAAAGCTTTATGATTCTCAATAAAACTACAGTAGAACTAATGTAAGACGGGGGGTCCCCACCCCTGCCTTTTTACTAAAACGAAAGGTGGCATGCTGTTGGCATTTGGCAGCAATACCTGGTGGGGGACCTGGGTTCGGGGAAGGATGAGGTTACCTGGCACAAGGGACCTAGGTTTGGCTACTCTGCACAGGGGCACCCAAGTAAATCCTACTACAGGAAGCAATAACTGTAATGTCCAGAACCAGAATTGGGATTTTTCAGTGTGGCTTTAATAATTAACTAACTGAACATAAACAAAGCATTGCATGGTCCCCAAAAGGGCTACGTTACTGTATGTGCAGATTAGAGGTTAACACAGCGGTCCATTTGAGGAATGAACACATTACTACAGTTGTCTGGCTTTGGAACCACCAGGCACTCAGCCCAGACTTTACATGCGCTTTGGATACATAGCCCGACTGGCCCGGCTTTCGTCTGCCGGCCCTTGACTGATATGGTCCACTTGAAGGAATGAACCCAAACTTTACTTGGAAAGACATCCCATCAAACAAGGAGACTCCCAAACTGTGGCTCCCCACCACTTAGAGTCTCGACTCCTAGAGAATTGTTTTCGTGCTTCCAGTCGAACTCCCATCAAACAAGAGACTCCCATCAAACAAGGAGTAATTTTCCCATCCTGTGGCTCCCCACACCACTTAGAGTCTGTGACTCCTAGAGAGATTTTCAAGTTGCGACCCAGGTCTGGGTACCCACCCCATCACTGGCTAAGTGCATGAGGCAAGTAGCAAAACACAGAAGAAATCCGTAGAGGTGGACCTGGTTACTAAAGATGGGGGGATTTTCCCACCTCCAGCTCCCACAGCCCATACCCGGCCATTTCTCTGGACACACTGAAAACTTTAGGACTTTAAAATGTAGATTGAACGGTGGATGACCTGAAGCACCCCCTCTACAGCGAACTTTAAATCCATTTAAAACTTTAAACTGTTTGACTGCTCCATTTGTTCGTCCTAGTAAACATAGTCCTCCCAAATAGCAGTCCACATTCATTTCCCAACTGAAGAAAACAATTTGTTTGCCCCTTCAAATGGAGCCAAACACTCACCCATTCATTGCAGGTGCCCCACAGGCGAAGTACTGTAACCTTTGCTGTTATACAAGAACAGACAAAATTAAATCAGGCAGCTTCCTTCCATGGTGGGAGAAGGGATTGCCCCTGGAACCCACAGAGAACTTTCCTTCCCAGAGGAGGGGGCACTGAACAGGGGAGGCGGTCTCCACCACTTTAAAAAAAAAAAAAAAAAAAAAAAAAGTAAACACAGGAACACTTCCTTTTTCTTAGTGAGAGATCAAACAGCAGACTGATGCTTCCTTCTTGCTTAAGGACAAACGGAAGACTGACTGTGAAATTCCCAAAGTTCTAAACTCACTCCCTGAGCTGTAGATTCCAATGTGGCTCATGCAGCTGTGACAGTTCTATAGTGATGTCATCTCTCAAGTCTCAGCTGTGACAGAGGACCGAGTGAGACAGTGTGAAACCCATTTAACTGGAGTTTCACAAGCTGCCTTCCCTGCCTACCACTAGGTCTTACTGGGATTCTAGTAATCCCGGGTAACAAAGGGGTTACACTAAGATCCTGACACTTATACTTGTACGATAAGTGTCTGTGCCCTAAAAATAGTGCATATACTTATAAGTATTGCTGTCTGCGAGGTAGGGGGCCAGTCAGGGTTACCGGTCCCATGGATAACAAATTAAAGGGAATCCTTTAACTTCCTACCAACACTGACCCTGTTACTAGTATAAGTCCAACTTTTCTGTCTGAGTGCAGTTCATTTTTAACTAGGTCTTATATGGTGCATGTTCCATCCTGAAAATAGAGACCACAAAGTGGTTGGAGGTGGTGGTGCTAGGGGGTAGGCAGGCAGGGGTGTAGCCAGAAATTTCCATTTTGTACACAATCTCCAGCAGTTACACCCCCCCATTAAAAAATGTACACATCCTTTCCAAATGGCACCCCCTTCCAAACAAGTCAGATTGTTGTCAGATGATTCCTGTACTCTCTAAAGAGGTTATACATGTATCAGACACTCCTTAGTGGCCTACACTAACCCAAATACAGATTAAAATGATAATATTAACAGAGTGGCTTATGGTTTGTGACAGGCACTTAAAACTGTACGCAAATGTGTACAGTGAGTATGCCTGTCTACACCCTTGTAGGCAGGTAACATGGGGCTAGCAAAATAGAAGTAATAAATGCATCCTGAAACACCTCTACATATAGTACATGACAATGTATTTAATGCTTTTAAATTGCAAATTCATGGTGTTACTGGATCCAGAACAGTAGAAAACTTAGAAGAAATCTTTCATGATGAGAAGTAACAGCCGTGATAAAACATGTTATTCTAAAAAGATGAAATGTCAGTGAAAAAAGAGAAACACGCAACCCTTGACATAATTTTTTTTTTATTACACAGGCAGTACCTAGAAAAAAAACAAAAAAAAAACATTAGCAGACCTGTCAAACACAAGTCTTTATGCAGCTCAGGTACTGCAGACTGTTCAATACTGATAATGCGTAACCGGAACAGTAGATAATCATCAATTGACCTGTATTGTGCATCGAGTGGTGCAGAGCAACTGGGACGTTACCTTTGTTGCTGTCTGCTAGTGAGCCACACCACATCTGAGGAGAGTGTTCGCTGTCCTGCTGTTCCCTGTTTTTCCTGCTTCCCCGTTGTGTTTTGTGCCGCTTGGTGGAGCTGTATAATCTATCACAGTACCCACATTTATGATTTGAGAAAAGCCTCTTGTGAGAGACTTCTCAATTTCCTAGGCTGCTCTTCCTCATACTCGGTCTGTGGCTTGTGCATGACATATAGTACCCAAGTTCAGCTAAAGATATAATCAAATACTGGAAAGAAAGCTGAACTCAGGGAAACTAGTTACTGTTCATAATTGGGGGCTGAAAAGTACTTTAAAAGCACTGCGAAAGTGGAGCCGTGATACTGGGCATGCGCTTATGCATATTCGTATCCCTATCCCAAAGGATATAAATATGCATAAGTGCACGCCTACTGTCACAGCTCCACTCTCACAGCGTTTTTGAAAGTACTTTTCAGCCCAATGAAAAGTAACTAGTTTCCCCAAGTTCAGCTTTCTTTCCCATATCTGATTATATCTTTACCAGAACTCTGGTACTATATGCCATGCAAAACCTCCCCCCACCGCCAGACAGAACTCTCGGGCTCTCAGCCAGTGGGAAAGATGGAAGGAAAGGCTAGAAGAGTCACAAGAATGGTGCAAGCCTCTGTAGTGTAGAGGCACAAGGTAGCGGTGTAGACTGAGTGGAGCGAGCAGTTGGGAACCAATACGATGTCAGTGCTTCTCCGTGTAAAAGGGGCGTGTATCTCTCAGTGCAATCGGATTGTCAAAAAAAAAAAAAAATTCTCTACTGATTTACCTTTTTCACTGTTGTCCTCCCTTAGTCTTTGTTACTACCCAAACACAAAATAAAACAAAACACCTAACAGGTTGGGATAGCAGACATGGCTATGTTTTATGTTGGGAGGCCGGTTAGAGGAGATGTATGTTCATCTAATTTTCTAAATAAAATAAGCCTCTGAAATAAGACGTGGGTGTTTAATAGACAAAAATAAGACCTAGTGCTGTAAAGGAGCATTTATCAGAAAAATTGGGGGACCAGCAGTGTTGGGTAAGTTACTTTTTCTATTACTTTTGGAAACTTGTTCCAGGAAGCTCTGTGCAGTCACTATCAAGGATGGAGAAGTACTAGAAAATGTAATACACTTTAGTTACTTATTTCTTTTAATACAAAAGTAATATGTAACTGTAACCGATTCAAATAAATGTAAAGTATCTAGTAACTAACCTATTACTCTCAAGTAAATATAATCTGTTATAGTTACTTATTATGTTTGTATTGTTTTTGTATAAATAAAAAATACTGGATGGGCAACTATGCAGAACCAGTGTGTTCTGCCACAGAGGGATTCTGATTCCTCTGACCTAAAGGCAGGCTGAAGATGTCATAGAATCAGAATCCCGAGGGTGTGGCTACACTGGTTGTGTATAGAGTTGCTCATCCTGTATTTTATATAGTGTATAGTACTGTGTGAAAATGTATTTTGTGAGTTCTTTTGCTTTCAAAATGAAACTGACTCATGCAGTCTCAAGAGGTTCTAGAATGCTGTTCTACCACGGTAGGGTAGAACAGCATTCCATGACATTGGAACTGTGGTAGAACAGTATTTTGAAAGGGATGGAATTATATACGTAAGCAATAATGCCCGACAGGGTGGGCGGTATTGGGCAATACCGGACCGGCCAGAGGCGTAATGAGCCGCGCGCGGCGAGGGCCTTATAGCTCCTGGCCGGTCCGGTATTGCCCATACCGCCCACCCTGGAGGGCATTATTGCGCTTAGAAAATGGGCTAACTGTGGTATTTTTAGGTGGTATTTTAAAAAATTACCCCAACAAATTCCAAACAAAAAAACCCCGAAAATAACAAGGAAGTTAGTAATAAAGTAGTTCCTCCGAGTTTTTGTGCTGTTCCATCTGCTGTTGAGCCATTAACACCCCCGCACCACCATGTCTACAACATGGTATGGAGTTTCTGTTTCAGGTTCCGTCATCCGTCCCCCTCCCCAAAATGTCTCGATATTGTTGAGGCAATAAAAAAGCTTTATTTGTTGCAGGAAGACTGGATGCCGGACCGGATGATGAGAGAATGCCTTCCTATTGCGGGCCCGGGTCAGTGGACAACGAGTTAGTAGTGCGAGGCGACTTTATTTGACTGTGTACAAAGCAGGAAGTGATCAGAACTATCACTGCTGCTTGTCCTGGGGATTTTGCCTCATTTTTTTTCTCATTTCTAGGTCCTAGCTGCCTGCCCTGAGGGACCGGGAGTATGAAGGGCAGCGTTTCAGTGGAAGCGGTGTAATGAAACTGGAGCAACAAACAATCAACAGCCGTGCCAGTGCGTTTGGTGGAGCGATCGGATTAAGGCTGGAAGCAGAGGAGCAAAGAACAACAGCTCTGCTAGCAGACATAGGTACTGATGTTCAGGAATGGATATCTCCGGAAGGAGAGTCTGTTGTAGTTTGTTGCTGAGAAGGGTTTTCTTTTGGGTTTGTGATGGGAAGGACTGTTGCGGGGTCTGGCATGCTCGCTCTGAACTGGCTCGCTCTATTACTCCGTCAGTGAGTGGAAAGAAAGAACAAGAACAACTAAAAAATATATATACACCTGCATTTGATGTCTTTTATATATATTTTTGACTTACTGGTATTTTTTGATATGTCTGCTTGGTAGCACATTGAGTTTTGGGGGGGCTCTCACTCGGTCTTTGTCTCGCTAACGAGTAAAAAAAAAAAATGGCAGTAGTTTGCACACGGATATCTGGCTGGGCATCAGGCAGGTTTGGAATGGGGCTTTTTATTTGGTGGGCATCTATTGTCTGATAGACGCCCACCTAAATAAGTGTGTCAGCCAATCAGATGAAAGAATTTTCTTTGCCCATTTTCTAAAGAACAACACTCCACTGTACACTATAAAGAAATAAGTAACTGTACCTGTAAGGTGTATCACTTTTTCTAGTACTTCTCCATCCTTGCTAGTGACTGTACAGGGCTTTTTGGAATGAGTTTCGAAAAGTAATAGAAAAAGTAACATACCCAACACTGGGGACCAGGTACCGAATCAAACAATATCCATTTAATCTGCCACTAAACATGCTGCAGATAAAATAA
Source organism: Neoceratodus forsteri (assembly GCA_016271365.2). NCBI lineage: Eukaryota > Metazoa > Chordata > Ceratodontiformes > Ceratodontidae > Neoceratodus > Neoceratodus forsteri. The sequence goes on along the minus strand of CM057449.1, from coordinate 567,286,046 downwards.
ACAGCAGAAGTGGTGGAGAATACATAAAAATCACATATTCAGATGGAAAAGAAGTGTGTGTATATATACTTTACATCAAGCTGTAAAGGATAGGCACTAGGTCTAGGACCAGCACTGTGTTTAATGCTACCTAAATCATTTATTTTACTCTGTTATTTTCCAGAGACTTGGACCTTTTGATTTTCAGGCTCCAGAGGTGTGTGACCTGTCTGTTGAGCTACCCTTACCACCCAAGGACAGTCTACAGGTACAAGACCATAGATCAATGGTATGGTACCTCATACAGGGTCCACGTATTAAAATTGGTATATAGCAACCCTAATCCCCACCTTGAAACTACCCTTGTGACCAGGGAGACCCCAATCAGTCATACTACCCAACTGATTATGTGCCCATTAAGTGAGTTTGAGCCCTACAAAACTGACAACTATGAAATTTGTATAGTACTTTCAAATTTGTAACCTGCCTGTGGCTGAGGGGTTGAGGCGCTGGATGCCCCTCGCGTCATGCGGCGACCAGGTTCGAGAGCGAGCCGGTCTGCGGGGTCGGCAGGGAGAGAGAGGATCGGCGTCCGGAGGACTGCTTTTTCTCTCGGGAGGATCCATCGAGGCCAGGTGCAAGCGGCTCCTGGTGGAGGCAGGCACTGCAGCACACAGGAGCTCACAAATACAGGGTGTGACGCTGGGCGGCTGTCTTCCAGACGTGGGTGGGAGCACTCATGTCGCGGGCTGTACAGCATTGCACGTCCCACGTCTGGGGCGTAACTAAGGAAACAACCCCACCTAGTGGATAGGCGACGGCAACTCCACTCTCCCGACCACACTCCACTGCCGGTTGCACTCCTGTCCTGGGCCGAGCCCAGCCCAGCCCGAATTGTAGATGGAGCGCCCTGGGCGGATAGGGCAGCCCTATCTCGGGGGGCTCAGAGCCAGGGGGATAGCCGGGCTGGTGCCAGGAATTAGGAGACCTCTCAAGCATGGAGGTAGAGTTGGGGGCATTGGAGGATGCCTGAGAGAGTTCCACGAGACGGAGGTATACAGAGTTAAAAACTTTCAAATTTGTAACAGTTCTGATGCTTTGTGGAGGGTATACCATATTGTGTGCCACGTAAGGCACAAGTAATAACACATGTAAACACATGTATCCACCCAAAAAGTATTCTAATTACAGATGTAAAATGTGTATGAAATACCACACTTGTTTCATGACTCCGGACATGGACTTTGCCTCCACACTTGTTTCATGACTCTGGACATGGACTTTGCCTATCACTTGTGAGAGTAGTGGAGGGGGAATTAGGGTTGCTGTATACTGATGAATTATGTGGACCCTGTATGAGATGCTATACCATTGATCTATGGCCTGTAGACTGTCATTGTGGGTGAGGGTAGGGGACGTGGTAGGGTGGGTGAGAGGTAGGCATGAGAACCCTAATAGCATGCTTCCACAGTTTGTGGGACATCGTGTTTGCAACCCTAATAGTTTATTTCCAACCTTTGTGTGGTTTGCTTTTTGTGCGGTACCAACCGTACTGAGCATTAACGTAGTTTTCAGCATATATATATGTATATATATATATATATATATATATTCATATTCATTGCAAAAAATTATGTTAATGCAGACATTAGAGTTGAAGACAGCAAAGTGCACAAAGTAGGGAAAAATATTGGGGTTTTGGTCTACAGAATCTTGGAAAATCAGTAGTGGGGTGTTCCCTGGGGTTGTCAGCCCTAATGCCCACCGTTTCCCCCAGCCATGACCTTCTGCCCTAAGCACAAGGTACAGCTCCAAGTCCATGCCTCATAGTGGTATACTCTTTGGAGGTAGAGAAGTATGTCTTACCACATTTTGCCGACAGAATTAGTGCTGGCTTCTTGTTTGCTTTGGGTGGAGGGGTAAGCATTAGTGTTGACAACCCCAAGGAAGACACCATACAATACAATCCACACATTAATTCCATATCCCTTGTCAGATTAATACATCAGCAACTGTGTTGGCTCTGACGAGAGAGTGTTGTAAATAGTTTGCCTGCCTAGTGGCTTGCGGTGTCCGCTGGTCTTGCTCATCTCCCCCCCACTGGCTAATTAGAGCGCACTCCCCTTTCGCTTATCCCCCGATTTTCCTCTTTTATGCTGCCCTGTCTCTGCCATTAGGCTTGATCATGTTATTTTACTGCTGATGTTATTATATACTGTTGTTCTGCACAGCTGTTTCATGGATTACTGCATATTGACTACTGTTTTTAATGCTGATTATTTGTTTGTTCTTATTGTTATTTATTATTGTCTCCTGTGAACCCACCCCCTGACACACTGAGAAATGAGCTTGTTTATAGCTTAGTGTGTCCTTTGAAATAGGGACTATATAATAGTTCTAGGAGTGTGGATATGTGGTTCATCCACACTCTCTGGCATGTCCCTTTCCCCTTTAAAACTTGTCGGAAGTCTTCAAGCTGGCTCCTGCTACCCACCCAGGTGGTAAATACCTCGGCTCCGCCCCATGATGCCAGATCTTCCTTTCCGCAGGAAGATCCAGGTCCCTTGTGCTACTCTTGTATTTCGTAGGCCCTGACTTCATAACGTTGGTTTTACCGCAACTTGCTATTAAACTTGTTAGAGTTATTGACTCTGATTTGGATATGGAGGACAAATCGTCCCCTGGATTTCGCCGGTGTACCTGCGGGCAGATGATGTCACGCACCGATCCCCACCTAACATGTGTGTACTGCCTTGGCATCGGACAGGACACCTCATCGTGCACTTTTTGTTTGGCCTTCCATCCCAATATTCTGGACGACTGCAAGGCGTACCTTAAACTGGGGAGACTGGAGAAAAGGAACCCGACTGTGAAATCTAAAGGCCCGGGCGGGCGGGGTTTCCACGGCCGCGGGATCCACCGAGCAGTTGGAGCAGATGAAGGCATTCGAGGAGGAAGTGCTCAAGCTTCGGCCACTAGAAGCTTCTTTGTTCTACTCAGTCCCGACTCGACTTTCACGGGCTCCTTTAGGGAGTTGTGCCAGTCTTTCCCCACCAGGGGTGAGGCGCCCACGGGCTTGCACTCCTCCCACCCTTGGAAGAGGGATAAGGACCCTAAGTCTTCTTCCTCCAGAAGAAGACGCTCCTGGGACAGAGAGAGGTCTGAGTCCCAGGGACAGAGAGAGGTCCGAGTCCCAGGAACATGCAGTCTCGACATTTGTCGAAATTGCCTCCTCAGCCGCCGGCTTTATGGACCTTCCGTTGGGCCAAGGCACCGAGTCTGAGGAAACGGCCAGACCAGCCAAGATTACGCGCTACACGATCGAGCCTTTATTGCCCTACCCCTGTCGACAATTCCTTAGAAAGGATCCTGGTCCTTTCCTTTCCCAATGAGGAGACACTTCCTTCGGGTGCCCTTATCGAGGAAACCGTTCCGGAACCTCGGTTTTCACCGACTCCGGTGTCTCCAGTCGAACAAGCCGACCCCGTCGGTCTCGATCAAGGACTAGTACCCCTTCGATCGAAAGGCCGAAGAAGGACCATAAACATTCAAAAAAGAGGCGCTGCCACCGATCCTCATCCTTCTTGGACGAGGAGAGACTTCGACGGAAACTCTGTCGACGTTACGAGGATCTTATGTGGCAACAGCTGATTTTGACTGGTCAGAAGCCGGCTCCACCAGCAACACCGGCCATCACTTGGGTCCCGCCTCCCAGGCTGATGCCGACCCTTCTGGAACCGAAGGCTTCGATTCCACTGCCCATGGGGCCAGCCTGTATCCCAGCTCGGCCTATTATGGTCTCTCCAACGATTTTGGTGGAGCCACCGCCTAAGCAGCCTCAGGGAGGGGCTCCCTTGAAAGAGGACCTGCCAGTCACCGGACTTCCCCAATGTCTGTCTGTCACGGTTATCCCCGATCGCCATCAGCGCATCGAGGGAGACATAGGCAGGAGACCATTATATCCCGACTCCTCGGACTCGGACGACACTGGTTTACACTCCCATCCTGGGGAAGATGAGTCATCAGTGGCAGGTTTGGAGGAAGGTCCTTCCTCCTTTCAGGGCATCCTCCGCCTAATCTCCAGATCCACCGGAATGCCCCTGGAGCCCATCCAGAAAAAGGTGGAGTACCCCCTTACGGATATCCTCAAAAGGGGGGATACCCCAACTGAGGCCTTTCCAGTGGCTGAAGCCATCGTTGGCCCAGCCCTTGAGCTTTGGCAGCGTCCTGCTTCATGCCAAGCTCCGTCTGCCTACATAGCCCGCAAGTATATGGTGCCCATGGGGTCCCTGGCAGGGTTCACAGAACATCCCTCGGCCGAAAGCCTTGTGACTGCTTCTGTGTTCAGACGCACTGGTAGCTCAGCCAACACACACCACCCCCCCGGACAAGGAGTCCAAGAATATGGACCATTCTGCCCGGAAGGTCTATGCGGCCTCTTCCTTAGGCCTTCGTCAGGCCAGCTCGGCTGTTATCATGGCACACTTCTCTCATGCCCTCCTATGGTCATTAGGTGAAGTCCTCCCTCATCTTCCGGTGGACATACAGATCACAGTGAAGCAAGTCCATGACCAGTGCCGTGCTGTTGCCAAACAGCCGCTCCGGACGGCCCTGGACATTGGAGATTTCTGTGCCCGCACCTCAGCAGCCACAGTGGCCACTCGCTGCAGGGCTTGGCTGACGTTATCCTCCTTCCCGGTAGATACCCAGCACAAGTTAGCTGACGTGCTCTTCCTAGGCACCGACCTCTTCGGTCCAGGAGTGGCTGGTCACCTCCAGCACATAGAGCAGTCCAGTGCCATCTTGGATGCTACCTCTGTGAAGGGTTCTTCAGGCAAGAAGCAGCAAAAGCGCAAGAAGAAGCCTCTTCGGCACTCTTCCCCTGTGGTTAGGCAGCCCTCTTATCAAAGAGGCCAGCAGCAACAGCAGGCTCAAGCTTGGCGCTCCAGGCCCAAGCAGGGTCCTCAACAGCCCCGTAAAGGAGGCCGAGGTGCTGGTTCAGGAACCTCCTCCTCCTCCTCTAAGCCTGCTCAGTGACAGGTTGGGGGTTGCCACCCCTACATCTGTCACGCCAGCTCTGGGTCCTCCTCCTGTGGGGGGCCGGCTCCTCCACTTTCTTTCCGCCTGGTCCAGTATCACTTCGGAGAGATGGGTTCTAGAAGTGGTCGGCCAGGGACTGCCTCTGGAATTTGAGCAGTACCCTCCCAGCTGAGCCTGTGCCCCTCGGGGCGAAAGGATCTCAGTTTGCACTCAGTTGGCTCTTCGAGATGACATTTCTCAGCTCCTTCACAAGGAGGTGGTAGCTCCAGTGCCTACCGCTTACCGGGCGCGGTCTGGTCAGCCAACTTTGGCACATGAGACAGTGGTCGGGCGCTTCTTCAAAAGCCTGGATCACATATCCCCTCTGGTGTGTGAACCTCCACCTCCGTGGGATTTGTTGCTGGTTTTGGCAAAGCTCATGGGCAAGCCATTCGAACCCATGCACAAGTGTGAGCTCTCACACTTGTCATGGAAGACGGCCTTCCTGGTGGCCATCACATCAGCCAGGAGGACAGGGGAACTCCAGGCGCTCTCGGTGGACTCCCCTTATCTGGTCTTCCACAGGGACAAAGTTGTCCTGCGCCCCCACCTGAAATTCCTTCCAAAGGTGGTTTCAGAGTTTCACCTTAACCAGATCTTGACTCTGCCGGTATACTACGCTAACTACACCTTGGACGCCGAGTACAGGCTCCATACTCTGGACCTGAAGACGTGCTCTCTCCTGTTATAAGGAGAGAACGGCAGAAATTCATGGAGAGGTTCACTAGCTGTTTGTCACCTACGCTGAAGCCACTTCTGGCAGACCTGCAGCCAAACGGACCATTGCGAGATGGATTACATCATGCATAGGTCTGTGCTATGAGTTGGCGGGCAAGGAGCCTCCCAGAGGGATAAGAGCTCATTCTACCCGCCATACTGCTGCATCGGTGGCTGCTTCCAGGGACATCTCTATCTAGGAAATCTTTCGGGCTGCTACCTGGAAGTCGGCAAACACCTTTATCACCCACTACCACATCAACCTTGAGTCACGCCGGGATGCTGGTTTTTGGGGCCTCAGTTCTCCAATCTCTCTTTCCCAAGTAGGGGGTGTACACCTTGCCTCCCTCCTCCCAGAGAACTGCTTGGAGTCTGCCAGAGAGTGTGGATGAACAACATATCCACGCTCCTAGAAGAACAGGTTACTCACCTGTAACAGTTCTAGGAGTGGTATATGTTGTTCATCCATATGCACCCACCCGACCTCCCCGGCTTTAGGTGCACAACCTTGCTTCCAGCGGGCTAAGATCTGGCGTCATGGGGCAGAGCTGAGGTATTTACCACCCGGGTAGGTGGGAGGAGCCAGCTTGAAGACTTCCGGCAAGTTTTAAAGGAGAAGGGGACATGCCAGAGAGTGTGGATGAACAACATATACCACTCCTAGAACTACTGTCACAGGTGAGTAACCTGTTCTTTCAGTACAGTAGCGCATTTATCCGTACTTTTTAAGTAGTTAGACCTGTAACTCACGAAGTGCAAAGTCATTGAGTTGGTTATGAAAGTTGTACCACTTGTGTGGAGATAAATGTGCTATTTCACTGCAGCTCATTGTGAATCTGATCTATACCACTGTGCGTTTAATAACATAATTTGCCACTGGTGTGGTATATAATACATAAATGCCCTCTTTCTCAGCATCTCTCATGCCTTTGCAATGAGAGAGGAAATATGACCACTGGCAATGGAACCCATGTCCCCCAAATACAATGTAGGTGCTCTACTGGCAGAGCACCAAGGCCTATTGGCTCAGCCATTTAGAGCACCTGGGAAGTATTCAGGGATATGGGTTCAATTTGCAGTTACTGTAGATAATATTAAATCTATCTCCCTACATTTGTGTTTCCAGTGCCTAGTGGTGGCTACTACTATACTGACAACTGTTTTTCATTTGTTTATGTTGTTTTTCAGTTGGAATGAGTGGCTGAAGTTGCCAGTGAAGTATTCAGATTTGCCAAGGAATGCCCAGGTTGCTCTTACAATATGGGATATATATGGACCTGGTAAGGCAGTACCTGTTGGAGGAACAACTGTCTCACTTTTTGGGAAATATGGGTAAGATTCTAGTTTTATATTTATGCTCCTAGTCTAGTCAGTACCCTGTGCTGTTAAAGTGATTAGTCTTCAGCTTTGATGGCTTGGTACAGTGACTGTTTTGGACACAACATAAAAACTTATGGGAAGTCAATAAAAGCATAATACACATTTTGATATGCCAGCTAAAAGTGACCTGCAACTTGCATGGCTGGCTTTTATTCTTAAGGGAATTTGGTGGAGATCACTGATTTTTAAATACATGAATGCTAAATCATGTGCACCTGTTTAGACACACACAAATTATGGTGAATGCAGAGCAAAAAGTGAATCATTTTGTACCATTGTGTCGTTAAGAAATTGATCAAGAAGTTTGCATTAAGTTGGGAGGATGGGATAGTTGTAGCATCAACAATTCTTGGCTGCTTGGATGAATGGCTCACAATATTGTGACTGTATACGGTAGTCCCTTGCTATAATGAAAGGAATGGTAGCCATAATGTGTGTTCATTACTGCTCCCTGTTCATTAAAGCGATGGACACTGAAATAAAAGACAGCACACTTAGTATATTACATTGCTGTGCTGTATTCAACAGCACTATACATAGCAGCATGTTTTAACCTATCTCCCCCTTCATTTCTGCTGTTGTATCAGTGTAAGTTAACGTAGTGTATGTTATCTTTGATACTGTTACTATATCATAGCAGCATTTCGTTTTGCTGCTCTGAGATAAAGCATGTGCTTGTGATACATGAGGTACAGCTTGCGCTATCTTACTTTTAGTTATTTTGGTTAGTTACTTCAGTTTCTGTATTTTTGTACTTCAAGACTTAAAGTGCCTTTGTGGTGAGACTAATGAGACAAACAAACCCCACCTATAAGTTACAGTCTGTGATGTGGCAGTGGTGATCGTCGGTGTGGCAAGTGGTAGTATGGTACTATATTTACAATGCAGGTGCTTTGCTTGATTGTTTATCCTTGGGCTCCTTCCTACTCTGACACTAAAAACACTCACTGACAGGCAGACGAGGGAACAGAGCACAGTATAGGAGAGCAGTAATGCTGTGGAAGAGTTTTGCATAGGAACAGCTATTTGCTATTGGGAGTCATGTGCCCCGTTTGTAACAGCTGTGACTTCATTATAGTGGGGTTCACTATAGCAGGGGAGCATTGTAATTTGTTTAGTGCTACTTGCAGATTGCTGATAATTCAGTAACATTTAAAAAACAGGTGTGTGTGTATATGCGTGTGTGTGTGTGTGTGTGTGTATATATATATATATATATATATATATTATATGTGTTATATAAAAGAATGCTGCTGCTAGTGGAATACAATTTGTCAAAAATGACATGGTGTTTTATTGGAATGTAAGAGACCACACTCGAGTTGTGTGTTTTGAGGTGCATGATATATTTGTCCAGAAGAGGCATACTGAGCTCATTACCAGGTGCGACCCAGCGAGTTACATGGTGGGAAGAAACACAGTAAACATATGACATGCATTGCACTATAACAAATAAAGTGATAAGTGCAATGTGCAGTACAGAACAGTAGACAACAGGGAAGGTAGCTGCAGGTTTTAGACCTACCATAAGTGGGAAAGTAGTAGACACCCAGGATAATATAAGTACAGGTAGGAAGGTGAGAAAAGGGAAAATAAGAGACACCCTATCTAGGATAGGATAACAAATAAGTTTCAAAGTTTAGGCAAATGGGTAGAGAATAGTAGATACCAAGGCAAGTTAGGTACAGGTAGGTGGCTTTAAAAAGGGAAAACAAGAGACACCCTGTCTTGGGTAAGGTAACAAGTTGAAGGCAAGCAAAAGGGAGCGGTAGGAATACAACAGGAGTAGAAAGGAGGCAGTACAGTACAGAGAAGACACTTAAGTAAAGGAAGGAAAGATCATGGGAGTGGTGCAGTAGACTGGGTGTGGAGCCACAGTCTTTTGGAACACCTTCTGGAGACTGTGGTGCTGCCCATTTGTTTCCCACTCTCTGGGTTGAGGGCAGAGGTTGTGGGACTCCTGGCAGAACTGGTAAGGGAGCAGATGACCTTCTGCCCCACTCAGGGGCCATCACATCTGCCATTGTTTCCCCAAAGGATACCTAGGCAGAACAGCTGGACTTCGGTGGACTCCAGGAGGGTGGGGGTTTTGAGACTGGTGCACACTTCTCAACCTTTACTACTGTAGAATTCCTTTGCTGTATTGGTAGGACAGAGCAGCCGAGAAGAGGCACCCATAGCAGTGGGAAGAGAGGAATGTAGGTCTTCAGAAGGGAACACCAATGAGAGGAAGAGGCCCCAGGTTGAGGAGGAAGCGGCTGCTGGCGGGGGCTCTGTTGTTAGGGGATAGACTTGGGAGGTGAGGGAGGAGGGAAGGAGGTGAAGTGCCTGAGAGGTACTTAGGCTTGGGAGGGCTAGAGGGTGTATCTAGAGGATCACTAAGGCAGCAGGTGCTGGGAGGGAGCTAGACACCATTATTCACCTGGGGACAAATGACCTGGCAAGAGACAGCATAGAGGTAATGCAGGATCATTTCAGGGACCTGGGGAGGGGCCTCAAGCAGGTTGCCAAGGTGTTACCGGTATGTGGCTGGGGAGAGCAAAAGGTGCTCCTAATGATTGCAAATATCAGTAGTGTCCCGTAAATAAGAAGGAAGCTGTTTTTTGCTCCCGATGTCAAACATGAAACTGCTTAAAGTCTCTCACATATTCTATATATGCACTGTATATTGGTGCATAGAGCTGTTATATTAAGTGTTACCAGGAGGAAACGCAGAGCAAGGAGGACAGAGTGGTATACCAAGTAAAACAGGAAAGGCCATGAGGGGAGCAAAGGCACAGTAAGAGGACAGGGTAGCCAAAGGGATAGCTAAAGGAGTTAAAGAGCAACTGTCTCTCTCTTTCCCAGTACTCCCCGAGCATAAAAAACCCTTACCAGGCTCCGAGTCTGCTGGTGCTAAAATTAAAAATGTTCTGTGCTCCCGTTTAGGAAGGGAAGGGATCATAATTTGGCTCCGTGAAGCCGAGCCAATTCCTTCCATGTCCATGTACCACTTCAGTCTGCGGACCACCCCCAATCCATCGTTTTCTGACATCACTATTTGTAGATCATGGGGGCACGCTCCATATACTTTAATAGGGCCTTTTTTTAAAGTTAAATTTTGGTACTTTACATTGCTAGTAGGAACTAATCATGGCCACCGCTTAACTAACAAGTCCTTATTAGTTATGCAGTGACCATGATCACTTCCTACTGGCAATGTGAAGTACCAAAATGTAACTTCAAAAAAAGGCCCCATTAAAGTAAATGGAGTGCGCCCCCACGCTGTACAAATAGTGATGTCAGAAAACGATGGATTGGGGGCAAACCACAGAATGAAGTGGTACACAGAAGTGGAAGGGATCAGCACGGCTCGGCTCCACGGAGCCAAATTGCAATCCCTTCCCTTCCTAAATGGGGGCATAGAAAAATTTAAATTTTAGCACCAGTGGACTCTGAGCCTGATAAGGTGTTTTTTTTTTTTATTTTTTTTTTGTTATGCTTTTAGGGGAGATACTGAAAAAGTTGCTCTTTAAGGCTTTGTTCAGATACATAAAGACGAACAAAGTGGGTGATTCGATACCTTTTACTGGCTCAACAAGAAATTTGCAGAATTTAAGCTTTTAAGCAACACAGAGCTTTTCTTCAGAAAAATGACAGACTATACAAAGAAACCACTATAAGTACATTGGGTAGAATTGGTTAAATAAAAGTTTACCCATGGATGTGACTGGTGTGTTAATAAGGAAGAAAAATAATTGGATAGTATGCAGAGACAAAAAAACAGTCTTTAAAATCCTAGCTTGGTATGAATTGGATCCTCTCCATGGATGGAATGTGACAGCCGAAGGCCTGTACATTGTCAAATGCTAAATATGCCTTCCCGGAAGCAGAGCGTGTGTGTGTGTGTGTGTGTGTATATATATATATATATATATATATATATATATATATATATATATATATATATTATATATATATATATATTTATATATATATATATATATAGATATAGATATAGATATAGATATAGATATATAGATATAGATATGATATAGATATATATATATATATATATATATATATGTATATATATATATATATATATATATATATATATATATGTATGTATATATATGTGTGTGTGTGTGTGTGTATATATATATATATGCATGCAGTGGTTTGCAAAAGTATTCAACCCCCTTGAAAGTTGTCAGATTTGTCTGGATTACAAATGAGAGACTTGCATATATTATTCCAGTCAGTATTTTTATAGCAAACTCATTTGCTCTAACAGTATATCCTCAAAGCCAAAATTAATTATCCATCAGCACATCTTTTAAAGTAAATTAAATATTGGAAAATGCTGCTTGCAAAAGTATTCAACCCCTACACAGTAGTATTTGGTAGAGCCACCTTTTGCTGCAATAACAGCTTTAAGTCTTTTGGGGTAAGTATCTACCAGCCTTGCACACTGTTCGAGGTGATTCTTGCCCATTCTTCTTGGCAGACTTGTTCCAGGTTGGTTGGGTAACGCTTGTGGACCGCAATATTCAAACAGTGCCACAGATTCTCGATGGGATTGAGATCTGGACTTTGACTTGGCCACTGTAGGACATTCACCTTTTTGTTGTTTAACCACTCCTGTGTTGCTTTGGCCTTGTGCTTGGGATCATTGTCCTGCTGAAAGGTGAAGTTTCTCCCAAGCATCAGTTTTTTTAGCAGACTGAAGCAGGTTCTCTTGCAGTATCTCCCTGTATTTTGCTCCATCCATTCTTCCTTCAGTTTTAACAAGATGCCCAGTCCCTGCTGATGAAAAGCATCCCCACAGCATGATGCTGCCACCACCATACTTCACTGTAGGGATGGTGTTTCTTGAGGCATGGGCAGTTAGGTTTGCGCCACACATAGCGCTTTGAATTTTGGCCAAAAATCTCTATCTTGGTCTCATCAGACCACAAAACCTTGTGCCACATCTTAGCTGGGTCACTCTCATGCTTTCTGGCAAACTCCAGATGTGCTTTGATATGGTTCTTTTTGAGTAATGGCTTCTTTCTAGCCACCCTCCCATACAGGCCAGTATTATGCAGAGCTCTTGATATGGTTGACTGGTGCACCTTCACTCCACTCTCAGCCACTGAACTCTGTAGCTCCTTCAAAGTGATTGTTGGCCTCTCTGTGGCTTCCCTCACTAGTCTCCTCCTTGTTCGGACGCTGAGTTTTGAGGGACGGCCTTGTCTAGGCAGTGCCTGGGTGGTGTGATGCAGCTTCCACTTCCTCACCATTGATCCAACAGTGCACACTGGGATATCCAAACACTTGGATATTATTTTGTACCCTTTTCCTAATGTATGCATGTCTATTACTTTATCTCTAACTTCCTTAGAATGCTCTTTAGTCTTCATTTTCACACCCTTCCTTCAGATTCACAGTCTGACCAATGGTCATTAAACTGAGGGGGTTATCAGAAAATGTAAGCTACTTTAATGTTTCAGAGGTGAGGCCAATTGTAAATCAATTGTGTCCTCGTTAGGCAATATTTTCATCTGTGAAACTTGGAGCTTCCAGAGCACAGGGGTTGAATACTTATGCAAACAGCATATTTCAGTTATTTATTTTTCTTAAACACATTTTCTAACATAAAACCAATGTCACTTTAAAATAATTATTTTGAGAGTCAGTTTTTTTTAAATAAATATTACACAGAACAAAATCTCAATATATCATTTGTAATTCAGACAAATCTGACAATTTTCAAGGGGGTTGAATACTTTTGCAAACCACTGTATGTATATTTAGAAAATGGGCATTTTATTTGGAGGCATCTGATTGGCTGGTACCCATTCCTCAGGGGTACATTAACTTTCAATAGATGCCCACCAAATAAAAAGTCCCACTGTAAACCTGCCTCATGCCAAGCCAAATATCCTTGTGCCCAGCTGACTTCAGCATTGGCTGAGCAACTGGGCACACAATTTGAAACTGCCGCCATTTTTTTTTTTACCAGCTAGCGAGAGAAACCGAGTATCCCCCCCATACACACACACACACACACACACACATACACACACACACACACACATAGAACCAGGGATGTACAAAAAAAACTATCACATACACTGCACTTGTAAAGCATTTTATTTCCTTTTTCTTAGTTATTTAACAGCACTGTACATCACGTACGTTCCTGACTGCTTGCCCATACTCAAAGCTTCCTGCTTTATTGTAACCCCCCCCGTGTGCCAGTTGTGAAGGTAACAAGGACCAGAAAGTAAAACAAAACAAAAAGAAAACAAAACAACTCCAGTAATTATGGCAGGCAATGAGGACTGGAGAACTTTAAAAATGCAGCCTGAACAACTGCCTCCCATGCCACTCTCACTAACAGCTTTTCCTTCCACATTTTCTTGTCTGCTAAAAAACTTCACTGACCTGCAGAGTTGCCAACTGAGTGTAGCGACAGCACTGTATGTCACGAGGCTGTGGTATTTTCATTACTCTCCGGGCGTCTGTCTGTTATACTTGTCTCGCTTCCGCCCCACGCACTCTCACTAACAGCTTTTCCTTCCACATTTTCTTGTCCGCTAAAAAATTCACTGACCTGCAGAGTTGCCAGCTACGGAAATTGAAAGTACCGCTCCTCTCAGTTATAAGCCATCAGTGCTTCCAGTTCCAACCAGCTTTTCTTTATTTTATTTTTTTTTACTGCAACATCTCCCATAGGACAAAACTCCTTACCATCTTCCCCATAAAAATCATTCCTATGCAGGCGGAGGAACTATTTTATTACAAAACTTAATATACTCACTTTTTATTAATAATTTCCATCAAACTTAGGTTTTTACAGTGCCCATTTTCTAACATAATAATGCCCTCAGGTGGTAGGGTATAGGCAATCCGGATCGGCCAAGGGCTATAAGGCCCTCCGCCTGCGGCGTCGGGCCTCATTATGCCCCTGGCCGGTCCGGTATTGTCCAATACCGCCCACCCTGTCGGGCATTATTGCTTACATATGTGTGTGTGTGTGTGTGTATGTGTATATATATGTATATGTATATTTATGCAGTAGGCGTGGTCATAAATCCTATGTGATAAATCTGAGCTACTATGAGATAAATTCAACATTTTACATTTATACACATAGTAGACGCATCATCACAGATTTATATGCATAGTAGATATGTCACAGTCACTCCGGAACTCATTTAGAATTTTCATTCAGCCTTAGTACCAGTACTAACTATATTCAAATGCAAGTAACTTTTAAACGAAAAAAATAGCATAGTGCTGTGAGCATGAAAGTTGTGCAGCACAAAATTATCTACAAAATGAGTGGTATTTCATTTATAAATACCTTATAGTTGTTTTATGATTAGCAAAAAAGAGCAGAAAATGCAATTTTTTGTTCACTTTTTTGACAAACATATGCAAAAAAAGATAAACAATCAAAAGCAAATGTCCCTGCACTGACAGAAAGCATTCTTATTGCATAAATGAAATATACAATGGTAAGCTGTCAGATAAATGATTTATCTACACTCGTGCTGTTTGACCTCAGACATCTCACTCGTGAGATTACCTGAGGTCACACAGCACTTGTGTAGATTAATCATTATCTGACAGCTCACCATTGTATATCCTTATATATATATATATATATATGTATATGTGTGTGTGTGTGTGTGTATATATATATATATATATATATATATATATATATATATATATATATATATAGTTATATCTATATATATATGTGTGTGTGTGTGTGTGTATATATATATATATATATATGTGTGTGTGTATACGTATGTGTGTGTATACGTATGTGTGTGTATGTGTATATATATATATATATATATTAGAGGCAAAAAACTCTGTTTAATGCATCAGTTAGGATGTTCCACAGCGACAAAGTGAGGAAATTCGGTGTTAGGGTTGAAAATCCCCCTTGGACCCCCCAGCCCGGCATTGGGGTGCATTGGGGTTGTCAGCCCTAACTCTCACCACATCACATGTGTAAAGCAGCAGAAGTATAGGAGAATAGGGGTGAGTTAGGACCGGCGACCCCCAATCGCACCCCAATGTCGGTGCAGAGTGGGCTGAGGAGGTCCAAGGGGTTTCAACTACTTTCGAATTTCCTCACTTTTGTAAGCTGAACAACTCTACTGTGCATTAAGACTCAGTTTTGCCTCTAATTCCCTTCTTTTGAGAATAAAGGGAAATAGTGAATGTCATGCAGCGGCAGGCGCTGGGCCCACCACATGATGTCTTGTGACATAGTAACAGGAACAGCAACGAAAACAGAAGTGCTAACAGTGGCGCACATGGTAATGCAAGCGCGAATGAGAACAGAAAGGGGTAATGCACATGGTGGCGTAGACGGGAACGGTCCACCACATGATGTCTTGTCTTGTCACATAGTGACATGGTGCCCGAAAAAGGAAATGTCAGTGGGCATGGTGATGCAAAGCAAAACAGAAAGACAAACAGTACTGTAGACAGAAATGGCAAAAACAACGAAGCGCAAGCAAAATAAGCATGAAGATAGCACATGGTGGCGGCTGAACGTGAGCAGTGAAGTGAAAGCAGATGCAGACTGCAGCGGAAAGGGCAGCGGTAACAGTAATGTAAGTGCACAGGCTGGTTTTCCCCAAAAGCTACATAGAGAAAGACAGTGAGTATAAAGAATGTATGCATAATAATAGGTCTCGGAGCAGAAAATGAGGAGTTGGAATACTAAATAGCGTATATCTCAGGAACCGTACGACATAGAAAAAAAGTGTAAAAGTCATATGATTTATGACTTTCCTGGCTAGTTTTTTATGGGGGCTAAGTATTTTTCCGACGAAAGTCCATGTCTCGCACCATTTCCAAGATACGGACCCTGAAAGGCGCGGCTAACGCCGTAATGTTATCCTACGGGGAAAAAAGAAGTTCGGAATGCCATAACTTTGCCTCTCTGTAATATTTTTTCACCAAACCACTGAAAGGCACATCTGTGGGCTGTTGGCTGTCTTCCCTCTAAATTTCAGGAAAAAAGACCAAACCGTTATTTTGCAGCAGGGTGCCAAAGGATTCCTGTAATGTGTCGGCTGCCGTAATGTTATCCTATGGGAAAAACCGTCAACTTTGGAGTGCTGTAACTTTGCCGCTGTGTAATATTTTTTCAACACAATACTGAAAGGCACATCTGTGAGATGTCGCTGCATTCCCCTCAAATTTCAGCCCAAAACTCCCAACCGTTCTTTTGCAGCGGGGTGCCAAAGAATTGCTGTAATTTCCCACAGCCTAGAAAAGTACTGTCCTAATTTATGAAAGTCATAAAATTTGCGATACTTTCAGGAGTTTTAAAGTATTTCTTGTGAAAGTACTTTTTCAGAAATTTGAAAACATAGTTCTGGGGTGTTTTATCCCAAAATAAAGACATGGCTAGCATCCTCAGGCTCCGACTAGGTGAATACAAAAAGAATTAGGTTGCTAGAGGGTCCCAAATTTAAATGGCAAGCATTTTTCTGATCATTAACTGAAAACAAGATGGCAGATTTGCGAAAGTAAGAGGGCCATTTGCGAAAGTAAAAATGCATTTGCGACACTGTCGAACTTTTTGTTAACTTTTCCCATTGACTTATAATGGGAAATTGTTTTGAATAACTTTTGAACCATGTAATATTTTTTCACGAAATCTTTGAAAGGCACATTGGGGACCCTGGCCACACATTCCCTGAAGATTTCGGGCCGGTCGCACAAACCGTGCGACCTGTAGGCACGCCTGTAGAATTCCAGAAAAAGCTTAAACACACACGCAGATCACCCTTAATATCTCTGCAGCCGTGTATTCGACCAGTACGAAACTCAGCAGATCCCAAGGTGTATGGGTCTTGATTGTGTATTCCAAATTTCAGGCAAATCCGTCAAACGGTTGCAAAGTTATTAAGGTGCAGAATTTTGGGTTTAACATGTAAATGGTTCCTCTACCATAATATATATATATATAGATTGTGTGCGTGTGTGTGTATGTGTGTATGTATGTATGTATGTATGTATGTATGTATGTATGTATGTATGTACAAGATTAACCAATTTATTTTCTAGTTAGTATATAGGCTTTATCGTACTCCCAAACCATACATATTTATTGGTTGTTATCTCAGTTTAGCATCTATGACAACTCCACTGGAGCTGAAAATGTAACTGTTTCTCTTTAAAACTTTGTAATGTTCTCTTCCTTGATGTGGAACCTTTGCAAACGAGCAATTGCGTTCAAAGGTTGTTAATGAATATTCCAATAAATAAATATATCCACGGGAAAACAACAGACATAAAGTATGATCATATAAATAGAACCATGTTAATGTATAAAGGCACACTAAAGATTAATAAATGTTAACACGTGTGTAAATAAAAATATGCACAGGAAATGCCCACATACTGTACCTGAGGCAAGATAAAGGCAGTTGTCAATTTAAGTTCTGTAATGGGTCATGAAACTAAGGTCCACATTTATTTTGTTATTTAATGTATTGAGAAGAAATTAAGCCTGACCTCATAAGCCCATCTTTCGTGTGCAGTTCTGAAGTGTCCTTTGAGAACCAAGACAAAGAGGTCAGAGATGGCATAATCAGATTGAGAGAAATGTTGCTCATGGGTTTTACATTTTGTTTCCCTTTTATGTTGTGCCTGTGTGAGTTCATTCGGGTTTGAAGGGGTTGGCTGATTTCCCCCATATAGATGTTATGGGGACGCATCTTGCACAGGATGTAGTACACAGCATTCTGGGATACACATGTATAATTCCTTCACACCTTGAATTATTGTTTTTGTTTTTTTGGGGGGAGGGGGGTGTTTATAAAGTCCAAAGTGAAAATGTGCTCACGTCTTACATTTAGGAATATTGCAGGGTATAGTGCCTCCTAGTGTTCTGTTCTGTTCAGGTTTAGGTTTGCTCCTAAAAAACATGTTCGATAAGTTAGGTAGTGGTTTGAAAGACAGTAAAGGTAGCTCTTACTTCAAGAGGGTTCCTGCAGTAGGTCATAACATGTAGGACTGCGCCCTCTGGCATCGGGACTGCACGGCAGACATTTGCTAGCAATGTCTGGCAGGGGACTGCCCACCCGATATTACATGACTGACGTCCGCGTGATCCTATAAGTGGGCAGTCCGCACGTCTGCCTTCCAGTTCTTTCCCGCCGTCGACCTGTGCAAGGACCTCACGGTGAACATTGCTCCAGTCGATAGTCAGTTTGCTAATTCTTTCTTCTCCTCAACAATAGTTTGTTCTTTTTTATGTTACGTCTTCTACAAATACTCCAAAGACCAAGAAGTGTGAGAAGTGAGGCACGCAGATCCATCACAAAGATAGCCATAAGCTCTGCCTCTTCTGCCTAGGCCCGGCCCATGACATCGAGGCCTGCTCAGATTGCAAGCCCTTCTATCAGGCCACATGCAGACGCAGGCAGCAGGCCCTAGAAGCCCATCTTTTGAAGTCCAGGATGGCCACCTTAGAGCAAGAGATGCAGAAGCTGAGGGACTCCGCTTCTTCCCCTTCTTTGGAGCACAAAAAGAAGAAGAAAGACAAAGAGAGGCACCGGGAGCGGGCACGCCTGGAGGACAGAGAGCGGCCCTCGACCAGAAAGGCCACCGGGCTCAAGCCTGTGGACACAGTTGCTCCGCTGCCTCCCCCGGTAACTGTCCAGGCCTTGTCATCCGGTTCTCCCAGTACTGCCTCTTCTCTTAAGCCCATTAAGATGGGCTCCAAGCAGGTATCCTCGACCAATAAGCTGCCCACCGGGACCTCCGGAGGATGCCAGATCACCAACAGTAAGCCGGACTCTGGTTCTTCCGGAGCCTGCCTGGTCCTCAGTAAGTCGGGTTCTTGCCCAGAGGGAAGCTACCAGACATTAGCCGATAAGCCGGTCGGGGGCTTCTCCCCCACCCGCCCGGCTTCTTCTCCACTGACCAATAAGTCAGATGCAGGGGTCGCTGGTGTCCGCTCAGTCGAAGCTTGCCCTTAAGGGGCTGACACTGTCACACCCGACGTCCAGCTGAGCTCGCTGACCTCCCAAGTCCAGCCCTCCCGTCAGGTTTCCCTTGACCGGGAGCCTTCTCCACCTTTGATGGTGGAACCTCCTGTGCCAAACCCTCTGCCCAGGATGGAGGGTGAAGTGGGTCCCCTGGACGTGGTCCTTTCTTCACCCACTCCAGCACTGGTAACTGTCTAGAACCCCATGGATGACTCTCTCTCAGAGCTCTTATGTTGGTATCTGTTCTTCCGCCTTCTCCCAGGAATCTCCCTATCCCGTCGGGCCCTTCCTCAACCCCGACTCCAGGGTCTCTCTGCCAGGCTTTCGGCCTCAGACCTCAGGTGCTCCATATGACTCCTTGGGCCACCTTCCATTGGGAGCCTCCATCAGGCCCCCTGTGCTTGACACCATCTTTCCCAACGCCTGAAAACTAGGCATCCTGGCGCCGGCCCTGATGCCAGATATCCTGATGTTGGGACTCCTGACGCTGGATAACTTGCCAGGTCTCTCTGCTCCGCCTCCTTTGAGGCCCACGGGGACCACCTTGGACCATCAGGATATTCCCCATTTTCCGCCCTTGGGCTATTCACATTACCTGGGCCTGCCGACCCCAGGCTACCCGCTGTCAGGCCCAATGTCGGCTCCTTTCACCCAAGTTTTTTTTACCCTGGATATGGGGCTCCGGGCTATGGCACCCTTTTTCAGGCCCCAGGTTACCTTCCCCTCATTTATACAGGGGCGGGGTACCAGTATTTCCAGCCTCCACCTCAGCCTCTGCCTACACCTCAGCAGGACCTCCAGGCCATGTTACAGACCTGGTGGCAGGAGGCCAGATCCCAGTTGGTGATGGATTTAGACAAGAGACTGCTGGTCCGGCTGGCGACCCCCACCCCATGCTGCTCGTCTCTTGTGAGTTCACATAGGTCTGGCCATTCCACAACGGCACATATTTCTGGGGGTGCTACTCCAGACGTCACGCAGACCGAGCCGAAGACCTCTGACGGGGGAATCCTTGGACTCCGCGGCTGACTCCTCCGACTCGTCATCCAGAAACCTTTTGGGAGCTACAGATTCCAAGGGTAAGGAGTCTCCCAAATCTACTCCCAAAGACCCCTACTTCACCAAACTCCTCTGCATCCTCCAACAATCTAATGGTTGGCATGCGGAGGAGCAAGACCTGAAACACAAGCGCCTAGCAGAGCACTTGGATTTAGCGGAGGTATCACCCATTCCGATTCTCCCCCCCAGTGGATGGAACCCCATGAGGATCTTACCTCCAGTATCTGGCAGATGCCTCATTCTATCCGGGCCATCCCCAAAAAGGCAAACCGGACCTACTGTTCTCCTGAGAGCGCTACTTATCTATGCTCTCACCCCAAGGCAGACTCCATTGTGATTGCTGCCTCTCACGTCCGTATTGCCAGACCTAAACATATGACTACCTCCCCTCCTGACAAGGAGTCGAGGCCATCAGTTCAGTCGCAAGATCTACTCCTCCTCTACATGTGCATTGCGTTCCTTGAACTATGTAGCACATATGATTTCATACCAAAAAGCTACCAGTCGAGGCCAGTTGGATCAGTTCGGTCGCAAGATCTACTCCTCCTCTACATGTGCATTGCGTTCCTTGAACTATGTAGTACATATGATTTCATACCAAAAAGCTACCATGGCTCAGCTTGATGCTAGGCTGGAAATGGTGGAGGACTTGGACCTTAATTCGGAGCTTACCAAGGCACTGAGACTGTCTAAGATCTCTTGTAGGCATGCATTGAGAGCTACCAACGACTCTGTAGATGCCATGGCTCACTCTTCAACAATAGCAGTGTGCCTCAGGTGCCACGTTTGGCTCAGAATTTCCGGGCTCTCTCAAGATGTTCAGGCAGCCATACAGGACACCCCCTTCCGAGGCTCCGACCTCTTCGGAGGCGATACCAAGGACATCATCATGGGGCTTCAGGACAGTGGGCAGACCCTGAGATCAGTTAAGTCCATGTACAAGACGGGCTTCAGCTTAAGCAGCCCTTTCGGCGCCAGCAAAAGCACCAAGGTAAACAGCCTTTTTGACAGGCATCAGACCAAAAGAGAGCACTGGGACCTGCCGTTATCTCTCCCCCTGCCTCCCAAGACCCAACGAACTGCAGACGGTGCCTTCCCCGCCCATTCCTCCACCTCCTGTCTCCTTCAGCCCCCCTCCGCCTCCACTTCCAAACAGTGTGGAGCCAGTGTGGGGGGGGGGGGAATTGCCCTCCACCTAACAGAGTGGCAAGGCATCACTTCGGATTCCTGGGTCGTTCAGCTCATAGCAAGAGGGCACACCATCGAGTTTCTGGAGAAACCTCCAGACTCTCCTCCAAGATGATCTCATCCCTCTGACTTCGTAACACTGGTGAGGGACGAGATCCAGGCTCTACTCTAAAAATCTGTGATGGTGCCAGTTCCCTGGGCATTGCGGGGAAAAAGGGTATTACTCCTATTTCTTCCTCGTTTCCAAAAAGACTGGCGATCTGAGGCCCATCTTGGACCTCAGCCAGCTGAACCTTTATGTAGAGTACAAAAGGTTCCGCAAGTTGACTCTTCAGGGACTCCTGCCCTTGCTTCAGACAGACCACTGGCTCTGTGCACTGGACATGCAGGATGCGCACCTGCACATTCCGTTTTTCTCCAGCCACCTGAAGGGAGCACTTCCAGTTCAAAGCCCTCCCCTTCGGCCTTTCCTCAGCACCCAGAGTCTTCACCAAGTGCCTAGCGGTGGTAGCAGTGGTGCTTCATCACCAGGGAAATTGTGTGTTCCCATACCTGTATGATTGGCTCATACCAGCCCTTTCCAGGAGCAGCCTGGAGGATTCTTTGTCCTCCACCCTGGACCTCTTTGCATGACTGGCTATTACTATCAGTTACCCCAAGTCATCTCTGGTCCCATCCCAGCACTCCAGTTCATTGGGGCGGTACTGGACACGGTCCAGGGCAACGCCTTCCTCCCATTGGACAGAGCAAATACTTTGCAGAAGCAGGCCAAGCTGGTAGCCTCCTCCAGCCATGCCCCAGCCAGAGTATTTTTACGCCTCCTTGGCTTGCTGGCCACTACCATTCCAACCGTTTCTCTGGCCAGGCTGCATATGAGGGTCACCCAATGGACCTTACGGGTCCAATGGGATCAGGGTACAAACAACCTGGATCATCCTATTCTGGTGTCCAGTGCACTCAAGAAGGACCTCTTGTGGTGGCAGGAGCCTCTGAACATGTCTCAGGGACACTGTTCAGGCCCTCTCCGCCCTCTTGAACCCTCACTACAGATGCATCAGGTCTGGTTTGGGGAGTTCACCTGGGGGAACCCCAAACCCAGGAGAAATGGTCCCATTTGGAATCCTCGCTCCACATAAACATTCTGTACATGAGGATGGTCCTGTACGCATTTGAGGCCTTCCAGTCCCTCCTGACAGCGGAAACACTGTTGGTACAAACCTACAATATGTGCGTGGTCTTGTACATCAACAAACAAAGAGCCACCCAATCGTATCCCCTTTGCAGGGAAGTGATGCGGGTCTGGTACTGGGCAGTCCAGCACGGTCTACATCTCATGGCCGTGCACATTTCAGTTATGCACAACATCCTGGTGGACAGCCTCAGCCGTACCTTAGCCTTAGCTCATGAATGGGAACTACATCAGGAAGTGGCAGAAAATCTGTTTCGCCGCTGGGGGCATCCAGAGGTAGATCTGTTTGCCTCCCCATCCAACACAAAACTTCCCAAGCTTTGCTCACTCATTCAGAGGCCTGATGTTATCTGGCTAAATACGTTATCTCTCTGTTGGACAGGGAGATACTTGTACGCCTTCCCTCCCTTTCCCATTCTGCAGAAGGTTCTGCTGAAACTTCAGGCAGAGGGGGTACAACTGTTGCTGATCGTCCCCCTCTGGCCCAGGTAGATTTGGTTTCCACTCCTACAGCAGTTGGCTGTGGAACCCCTAGTACCTCTGCCTCTTCGGTAGGATCTGTTGATGCAGGATCAGGGCAGACTGGTGCATTCGGGCTTCAGGTCCCTACACCATGATGCATGGTTCCTTCAGACATAATCGTGAACCGTTTTGGAGTCTCCAACAGGGTCGCCCAAGTTTTGGTGGAGGCCAGAAAGCGTTCCACTAGAGCTACTTGCGCTATGAAATGGAAATGGTTTTCCATTTGGGCGGCCTCAAAAGGACGGGACGCTCTTTCTTGCCCGGTGCCCCAGGTGATGGAGTACCTCTTGCACCTGTCTGACTCAGGACTCAGTTACTCTTCGTTAAAGATCCACCTGTCTATCTGTGCCTACCACTCACTGGTGGATGGGAAGATGATTGCTCAGTTGGAGGTATCCAAAACATTTCTGAGAGGGATCCTCCATCTGAAATCCCCTTCATGTAATCCCACCTCCCCCCCCTTGAGATTTGAATTTTATTTTGGGAAAGCTTACTTTACCTCCCTTTGAACCAGCAGTAAGCTGTGAGATGCTCTATCTGTCTTGGAAGGCGCTCTTTTTAGTTGCCATTGCTTCTGCTTGAAGGATCTCCATGCTTCAGGCCCTGATGTGTAAGGAGCCTTATCTGATTTTCCACAGAGACCGGGTGGCTCTGTGTACAAATCCTAAGTTTCTTCCCAAGGTTGTTTCTGAGTTCACTCTGAATCAAACCGTTGAACTGCCAGTCTATTATCCGGCTTGCGATAATAGGGGTGAGGCACTCCTGCACTCTTTAGATGTGCACAGGATATTGTGCTACTACATTAACAGGACAAAGGATGTCTGTAAAGACGATCAGCTTTTTGTTTCCTTTGCCCCCAAGACTCTGGGGTTGGCAGTCTCTAAGCAGTGCTTGTCCAAATGGTTGGCTAACTGCATTCATTTCTGTTACCAGAAGTACGGCAAGACTGTTCCGGGAGAGGTCAAAGGTCATTCCACCAGAGGTGTGGCTGCCTCTGCTGCTTTTTTCAGGAATGTGTCTGCAGTGGAGATTTGTACAGCTGCAGCTTGGAGTTCAGTCCACACCTTCACTAAACATTACAGTCTGGACATTGCCTCTAGGCGTAGGGCGAGTTTTGGCCTAGCCGTCCTTCAGGGCCTTCTGTCATAGACCTGCTCTGGTCTTTCTGTAGACCTTCTTCCTCTTGTGCTTCAATTTGTCCTGATCAGTTGACTGCTTGGGACTCAGTCCTGCCTGTTATATCCTACTGCAGGAACCCTCTCGAAGTAAGATAGCACAGTTATGTAAGAACTTACCGTAATAGTAGATCTTCGAGAGAGGTTCCTGCAGTAGGTCATCTTTTTCCCTCCCTCCTTCCCCAGCCTTCTGTTTGCTCTTGCAGGGCTGTCTGGATTGGGCTCCAGGGAATATAGCCTTTCCTACTGTTGCACTCTCTTGGGTCTTCGGCGGGAGAACTGAAAGGCGGACCCGGGGAACACCCACTTACAGGATCACGCTAACATCAGTCACGTATCGTTGGGTGGATGGTCCCGCATCAGACATTGCTAGCAGAAGTTTGCCATGCGGTCCTGATGCCAGAGGGCAGAGTCCCACATGTTATGACCTACTGCAGGAACCTCTCTCAAAGATCTACTGTTATGGTAAGTTCTTATGTAACTGTACTTTCTTGAAAAATGCATTTCAGGATGTCATCCTCACTGCTTGTAGGTCCTTAATAATTTTACATACGGGCTTCAGATCAGGGCTGTATGTAACAATGCAGATACATAAGTGAGAAGAGGGAAGCAAGAGAAGGGATAATGAGGATTGGGAGGGTGGCGGGGGAGACTGTGTAAAAGAGGGCCAAGAAAAAGCTGCCATCTTGAACAGGTACTTCTTAGTCTCCACGGGAGCTGGAGGGAGAATTGGTCACCAGGGAGTAACAGGAAGAAGGGGGGAGGGGGGTGAGGTGAACACATGTCCATTTTCAGAAGAAAGAGTCCTGAAAGGACTTGCAGCTGTGAGGTGGACAGGGCTATGGGATGGGATGGGACAAACCAAGGGTACTAAAGAAACTTGTAGTGGTGCTGCCTGTCCAACTGACTGCCTTATTCAACAGTCCACTGGAAACAGGGTATTGTTCTGAAGAACTGGAGAAGAGCAGATGTGGTCACTCTACATAAGAACGGCATCAAGGAGGAGGCTAGTAACTATAGGCCGGTCAGTCTCACGTCAGTGGTGAGGAAACTAAAGTAAACCCTGCTCAAAGAAAGGCTGGTAGAGTATCTTGAATCCAGTGGGCTTCAAGACAAACAGACAGCATGAATTCACAAGGGGGAGGTTATGCCAGACGAATCTGATTGCTTGATTGATTTCTTTGACTGGGTGACAAGTGAAATAGACCAGGGGAGGGCAGGGGACATGGCCTATTTCGACTTTAGCAAGGCCTTCGACGCTGTACAACACAGACTGTCAAATTTATTTATTTATTAGCTTTTGGTAACCGGGTAAGTACACTAGGCAAAAAAACCTGCCTATTTTCAGGTATGACCTGGGAGAGTACAAACTGCAAAATACAGCAATGACAACAGTAATGTATTACAGCGACAATCAATTGTGACATAATGAGGATATCTGTCAGGACAACAAGTCAGCATTATAGATCACAGAACTTATACAAGACACGGATAACAGTAATACAACAATTTAGAGTAAAAAGACAGTTACAGAATGAATTAGCCAGATCGCATGTCAAATAGCCTAGTTAGGGGAGAGAAAAACGTACAGGTAAAACAATATACTTAAGTTAAACATTACAGTCAAGGGCATCTACAGAAATTGAGCAGCCCATGGATGGGATCCAGAGTGGTGAATTGGGTTAGAAACTGGTTAATGGATAGGCGACAAAGAGTAGTGGTTAACGACACTCACTCTAATGATGGGAGAGTGATCAGTGGACTGCCTCATGGCTCACTAATGGGACCGGTCCTCTTCAGTGTCTCCATAAGTAACATTGCAGTAGAACTGGAAGAGAAGGTATGTCTTTTTGCAGATGATACCAAAATTTGTAATAGGGTGGAACTCAGGAGGGGGTACAGAGAATGTGCAGGGACCTTGTAGAAACTCGAGGACTAGTCAGGAGCATGGCATTTGGGGTTCAGTGCCAAATAAAGGCAACATCATACACCTAGGGCATAAGAACCTAGGAGCGGAATATAGGATGGTGAGGTACTGACAGTCACTAAGCAGGAAAGGAACCTTGGGGTTATTATAATGGATGGCCTCAAAGTGGCAGGGCAGTGTTACAAAGCAGTGGGTAGGTTTAGTGGCATGCTGGGTGCATAGGGAGCAATATCTCCAGCAGGAGGAGGAGGGAGGTGTTGTTGCCACTGTATCACTAGCTGGTGACATCTCATCTGGAGTACTGTGTCCAGGTTTGGCGGCCGCACCTCAGAAAGTACCTAGAGAAGGTGGAGGCAGTCTAGAGGAGGGCAACTAAAATGGTACAGGGATTGCACAAGAAGTCCTAAGAAAAGAGACTTGAGGAATCTCTGCATGTATATCCTGGAAGACAGGATAGCGAGACGGGACATTATAGAGACCTAAAAGTACCTCACAGGGATGAACCAGGATGCCGGAGAGGAGTGTCTTTCAAATGAGAGAGCACCAGGATCAGGACCAGGGGGCATGCAGTGAAGCTGGGGAGTGGGATGTTGAGGGATCTGAGGAGGTACTACTTCATTGAAAAAATGGGTGGATACCTGGAACAGACTGTCAGCAGAAGTGTTTGAGGCAAAAAACAGTGGAGGCTTAAAGCCTGTGTGCGACAGACATAGGGGAATATTGGTAAATAATAGGGCTCCTGTTAATGCACTAGTGACGACCTCCCAGCTAAAATCTCACCTTTTTGATGCACTGTGCCAGCTGCAGTGCGTCTGGATTGGTGCAACACTCCTTGCTGGTCCCAACTCCAGGGTTCGTTTTTGGCTGTGGGATTGCATGCTGCCACATGGAACGCACTTTCAGGCCACACTTTGGGTTTCTCCACCAGAGATCAGGAGCACATGAGTCTGACTTGGGCGGGGGTGTTGGATGTGTTGAGAAGGGGGGCAAGTATTTTCTGCAGGAGGAAGCGGAGTAGGAGTGTAGCAGGGATGAGTGATGGGTATGAATGGCAGGCGCACTACAAGGCTGGGGGCTTGGTGCTGGCTGACAGACTGTCGGTCATTGGCGGCTCAAGCTCCGCCTCATAGTGCCGGTCACTCATCTCCTGCTCCTCACCTATTCCATTCTCTGCTTCCTCTTGCAGCAAATCCCTGCCCCTCCCCATCACAAGGTGAATCAGATGTATTTAGTGCAAGATGGGTATTTCTGATGTATCCGCACCTATTTATTTGTAAGCTGCACGGCTGTGACCGGGGGGGGGGGGTTGCATAATGGACATAATTGCAGGAGGGCCCACATTACCAGGAGGTCTGGCTGCTGCCCACCTGTGGCAGCCTGCACTTTTTTTTTTGCAGACCGTTTGCCCTGCACTCTGTGTGAAATGACACAATTTATTGGCGCCAAAGACTGATGTCACTGATCAGTTGGCATGGTTCAGCAAGTTTTTTTTAATGGTAGAGGTGTATTATTGGCTGGCCTGGCTTGTAGTTGGCGGAGTGAGGAGATCAGTGTCCTCGTTGTTCTTGTGCCAACTATGCATGTGTGCTGCAGTTAGCTCAGCCAGTGCCATTAGCTTCGTAGTGGTGAAATCGGTCAGCGATGTGCCATGTGATGAGTGAGACAACTGTGTCCACGGGGTGACTACGATTTTCAGATTCGCCAGTTAAGTAAACTTATCTGTGACTGCCTGGAGTCTGGTCCAGTGTTGGAAGACACATGGCACAAGTAAGTGCCCCATACAAAGGTGTAGTGAGTCGAGCCGGGGGTTGGACCATTGGACCAGGGTGAGTAGCTCTTGAGTGTCAAAGAAGGGGTTGTCTGTGAGGGGCTGTTGTCTGTTGGTGGCTACTGTCTGTGGGGACAGGGATGCTGTCTATGAAGGCTGTGGCCTGTGGGAGAGAGTTGCTGCTTGTGGGATGGGCTATCTGTGTAGGGGCTGTCTGCAAGGAGGAATTATCTGTTGGTGGCTACTGTCAGTGGGGAGGGGGCTGCTGTCTGTAGGGGGAGCTGTCTGGTGTGCTGCTGCCTGTATGTGGATGATGTCCCTGGGCAGCTGCAGTCTGCAGGAGGATTATGTCTGAAAGGGACTGGGAGGGCTGCCATCTGTTGAGGGCTGCTTGTGAGGGTGCTACTGTCTGTGAGGTGGCTGTCTGATGTAGTGGGGAGTTGCTTTCTGTGGGGGTTCCTGTGAGGCTGCCTGTGAGGACAGCTGTCTTTGTGGGAATGCCATCAGTTGGGAGGCTGTCTGAATGGGGCATCATTCTGTGGGGGCATCTGTGTTTTAAGTGAATAAAGAAGAGCACCATGGCCAGAATGGTGCACTAAATAACAGACTCCTCCACACTTCCATAAAGATATGGCATAAGTGGATATTCCTCCAGGCGCGCCCAAACACTGTTATACTTTCTTTCATTTACAAACTATAACAGTCTGGTACCTTAGGTGTCCGGGGGGGGGGGAGACAAACACTGTGTTATAAATACTTTATGATTTGTAAACTGACAGGTACAGTACCTAGGTGTCTTTTTCTGCACAGATTATCATGAGTAGTGGGGAGCCAGAGTAAGTAACATGAGAATAAGAGTCCATGTAGATGTAACCTGGGCAGAGATACATCATTACAGAATATCATCAATTAAAGTGACCAACCGTGGAGCAGTTATCTATCACATTTATTTTTTTCTCATCGGTTCCAAATTGTGACACAGTGACCCCCAGCTTTTGGCATCTGACCCCCAACTTTTGAAGTGGAGTTAGACTGACCCCCTGATTTGCGACTCTAACGTAAGCCCTAGTAAATAGGCAGGGAAGGGTGAGGGTCATCGTAGACTATTTAGAGTCTGAGGAGACCTATTAGGCAGGGAACAACTGGGTGGACTAGGTGGGCCAAGCAGTCCTGTTCTGCCAACAAATTGAATGTTTCTGTGTTACAATGCATGGTATAAAATGTATAAAATTTGCAGTAGTTTACAATGGCAAAAAATTAAAAGTGCATTGTACAATACAGACAGTCAAGTGTGTGTGTGTGTGTGTGTGTGTGTGTGTGTGTGTGTGTGTGTATGAACTGAGGTGCTAGTCCAACCAGGTCACCTAAAGTGAGGTACAGTTCATCTTCAAGTGGGATGCCATTTAGAATCCTGATGTCTGCTTACCCCTATTGTTCATATTAGAATTAATGCTGCAGTAGATATATTTATTAATACTTCTAGTTCAGTTCATTCAGCCATGCTCCTGGAGCAGAAAATATGAAAGCCTGCTAATAATAGGCATACTATGTTGCTATTAAAAAAATTTTTTATAAGCCGGCCCAGTGGCGTAGAGGGCAGAGGAGCTGGCGCCTTACCTCAACCCACTCTGGTGACCTGGGTTCAGGAACGGACTTGGGACACCGTGGGCAGGCAAGGGAAGGAGAAGATTGAGCGTCCACAGAACTGCTCTCCTCTCCTGGGGTGGGTTGGGGCAGATGTCGGTCGGCAGCGGCCTCTGGTGGAGACCAGGAGCACTGCACGGCGGCGTCAGGAGGGAAGTGTAACAAGGAAAATGGCTCCTTGTTACACCGGATGACGGCCACCTGAATCTCCGAGGCCATCAATGCCCTTACAGCCATCCACCTCAGCAGTACCTCAGGGCTGAGACGTTGCGCTGGTCTGATTGCCCTGCCCAGGCCCCTTGGAGGAGAGGGACCCACACGGCGAAGGGTTACGTCGGGTCACCCTGAGGTGGCTGCTATCTGAGAGCGGAGGCTTGGGGGACAGGATGGGTCAGAATCATCCTTGGTACACCCAAAGGAGTGGCTAGCATGGTAGCGTGTCAGGGGAGAAAAGACATCACACACACACACAAAAAATTATACACAAACTTTATTGATTTTTAAACTAGACTTTCAACATATATAGTATAATTAAACATTAATAAAAGACAACTTTCTATTCTGTAAATATATTACTTTCTATTTTTGTGTCTGGACTTTGGAGTTGAAAATTGTTGGTACAGTTAATTGCTTGTGTACAGTAAAGCAAGGGATTCTGTTTTCCCCCTAATGAGCACAAACCATGCAGTACTGAATGAAGGTAATGAACTCTGTATGCAGTTGGACATTCCAATTTCTGCATTTAACTTGAAATTGCATTCCAGAAGTTCACAGTTAGACATGTGGTACTAGCCCTCATGAGTGCTCATGTGAATGGTCTTATGCCCCCTTGTGACTGTTTAAATGGATTTTCTTAGTCCTCTAAATAGTATTTCAGCTTCTGCATTGTTTTCTGATCTTTGAAGGTAATTATATGGTCGCCAAAAATAATTTGCCACTGTCTGTATCAATGCTGTGTAACATTTTTTAGGTTGATTTAGTGGCTTCATTTTCAATGTACTGTAGTATTCATTCTGAAATAAATTGGAATGACTTTTAAGTTGGCTGTTGGTGGAAAAACTGAAGTGGAGTTAAATGCAGTGCGGTCTACTGACTAGAGCACAAGCTTTGAAAAGAAACAGGAAACAAAGGTTCACATCCAGTCAGAGCCACTAACTCACAGAATGATGATTACAGAAAGCAACCTGAGAGGTCCATCCAGTCTACTCAGAAGGCCCTACGTTATATTTTATGGCACAAGCAGTCGTTATAGACAGAGCTTGCTGTAAGACACCTTGTCTCTGGTACCATAATTCCTCCCTTGGGACACACACACACACCCAACCACCATTAGCCCCTTGAAGTATCCCAACTTGAATCAAACCCAGCTACAGTTCCATTGTTTACCATGTTGCTAGGCAAGCTGTTCCCTTTGTCTACCACCCTCTCCGTAAAGAAGTACTTCCTCACGTCCTGCCTGAATCTACCCCATAACAACTTGTAATTGTGGTCCTGGTGTTTGAGCACCCATTTGCTGTAACAACTCTGAGGCCTCCACCCTATTAATCACCTGTTAACACTTGAATGTTTCAGTCATGTCCCCTCTCTGTTGGCCTACAAGAGAGTACATGTTCAGACTATATAAACTGTACTCAGATGTTTTACCTGCTGTCCATGTATCATGGTCATTACCCTCCACTGAACTGTTTCCAGCTTTTCCTGGTCCTTCTTCAGCTGTGTGCTCCAGAATTGTACACCATATTCCAGATGAGGCCTCACCAGGGACCAGGAGGGATCACCTCCCTCCTCCTGCTTGCAAAGCCCCTCCCTATGCATCCCAGCATTCTACTGGCTTATCTGTATGTTTTGCTGCACTGAGAAGCGGACAAGGCTGTCACTGATAACCCCCAAGTTCGATTCTTCCATAGTGTACCCTCCTCTCCTCCCGTAAGTTCAGTATCCCATTTTGGTTTTCGTTTCCCTATGTACAGTTAAAACTGCCGGCGAGAGAGTTTTTAGTGTCGCTGGCCCCGTTCTGTGGAATTTGCTTCCTCCAGCTGTAAGGGAGGCCCCTTCAGTTGAGGTATTTCAGGCCCACCTCAAGACCTTTTTGTTTAATCAGGCATTCCCAGACACTATCCTTTAGACATTGCTTTTAGTGACAATCCTATTAGAAACTGTTTTTCTTGTTGCAGGCTGTTCCATCTTGCTGTAGCCTGCTTTTATTTTAGTGCTGCTGTGTGTTATTTATTATTGTGTTTGATTTTATCTGTTGTTTATTGTGTGCTTTTATCTGTACAGCACCCATAGCCTCTGGGATTGGGTGCCTAAAAATAAAATTTGCCTTGTCTTACATTACCTTGCTCTTTTTGATATTGAATTTCAGTTGCCAAATAATTGACTGCTTTTCCAAGCTCTTCATGTCCTCCTTCTTTTTGTTGGTCTCCTCCACATTGCCCACCCACCCACAAAGCTCCATCTTGTCTGCGAAGAGATGCACCTTCCTCCTTATTCCCTTTCCCTGTGTTGCTGATGTATATATTAAAGGAGAACAGTCACCAGCAAGGTCCTGCACACTCAAGTATGAGGCTGGTCCCAATGTGCACTTTGTGGGCAAAACACTTTGGTGTACTTACTGTTTACTGTAGTATAGTAGATTATTGCAGACTAATTTTGCTTAGTTGTAGGCTGAAGTCTTGTGTTACTACAAATCCCAGAATCCCTTAAATGTGACATCAGAGCAGTGGATAGAAGTGAGAAGATTCAATAGCCTGCAACACGTGTATGAGTTTATATGAATTCCGGTCTTTTGTTTTGCTGGTCCCGCTATCCTGCATGGGCTATGTATTGTCACAGAGGACTATATTTAGCCCTCGGAGAAAAGCAGTCTTGGAAAACATATACTAGATTATAAAAGCTGTAACATGCACTGCAGACTATTGAATCTCCCATTGCTGCCTACTGCAGTGATGTCAGCTGCTGAGGATTCTTGGATTTGTAGTAACAGAAGATGTCTGCCTACACCTGAGCAAAATTAGTCTGGTATATTGTACTGTACTACAGTAAACAGTAAATAAACCAAAATGTTTTTGCTCACAGAGTGCACACTGGTTCTAGCCCAACCTTCGACTGTGGGGTCCTTTGTGCTGTCCACTTCCCTTTAAGGAGTGTAGTTCCTTGGACTGACCTCTGAGGGACCCCACTCTTGAGTTCCTAAACTCCAGAGAGTTCACCATTTTTGGATCGCCCTCTTGACTACTTCCTGCCAGTCAGTTTCCAGAACAACTAGACAGTTCTTCCTCCCTGCCCAGAACCTCCACCTTTTTACCAGTATCTTGTGTGGAACTGAGTCAGAGGCCTTGCTGAAATCCAGGTAAAGGTTATCAGCTGTCTGGCTCCTGTTCACTGTCTGGGTCATGGTATCAAAGTAGTCAATCAGTTAAGTTTGGCCTGACCTGCCTTTTACACAACTGTGCTACCTTTTTATCTTGTAACCAATGCTGTTCTACAAAATCCACCATAATTTCTTTGAAAATAGTCTCTAGTAGTTTACCCTCAATGGAGATCAGGATTACAAGTCTGTAGTTCCCAGGGTCATCCCTTTCCCCACTCTTTATTTTTTTTAAACTTTTTATTTTAAGCTTCTCTGTATACCAGTACAGCTATACTGTATATACGTTGGTAGGCATATTACATTTCATATATTCTGAATTCCTACAGAGAATACATCATCATAACAGTTAGCTAGCTGTTATGCCCCAAACACTGTTACATCCTGTGGGGGTTTCCTTCATTATACTGTACAAAATTATATTGTAGACTTACATAAGTCAACCATTATGGCCATATGCTGCCATGAGTGGGGATAACAAAAGGCAATAGGTGTAGAACATCTTGCACCCTATAATAGAGCAGAAGGGCTACATCTGCAAAGATCCTCACTGTAGTTAAACCTATTGTTTGCATACTTAAATAAGCTCCTTACCCACCTCTAATTGTGGGGGTGGGGGGGGACAGGTAATTATACTAAATATAACAGAACTCTGCTCAGTTCATGAGGGGTTAGACTATGCTTTTGTAATTTATTTATTTAGTTTTTGTTGACCAGGTAAGTGCACTAGACAAATCCTGCCTATTTACAGGCACGACCCGGGGGAGAGGGATACAGATGAATGCAGATTGACCTTGAACCAGATTAAGCTGTTGGTGGTATTTTTAGTGAATGAGGGAAATTTGGCCAGGACACTGGGGAAATTCCCCTACTCTTTTCGATAAGTGCCATGGGATCTTTAACATCCACCTGAACTACCACCAATCCAGGCAGATGGGACCTCGGTTTAACGTCTCATCCGAAAGACTGCACCTCAGATGTATATTACCTACCTCAAAACTTAGCTGAGCATAAATTTGCAACATGACTAGAGAGACCTATCTAAAAATGATACCAGTAGTACTTCTAAACTTTCTAACTAAACATTGACTCAAACCTGGTACAGTTTAAACATATATATATAGGTCAATCACTCTCCTGAAACTTTAAGCAGCTTTAAACCGGAGACTGGCTTTACACAAGGAAGTCCTGTATTGCTGCAGCGCCACGCAGGAAAATGTCTCTTTGGGACGAAACAGTAGAAAACACAGTTCGTGCAGGATGGAGAAAGAAGTGCGTAGCGGAAAGTATAGCATGCAGCGACGCCATTTTATTGACAAAGTGTGAGTCTTGGGATCAAGTCCAATCAAGGCAGTTCCAATTTTGAAGCATGCAAACTTGCTGAACCCTAAGTCTTTACCCTGTACAATCCATGGCACTGTTTACTACAAAAGAATCGACACGTATTAAGTAACTTTAGTGTATACCTTCCTTAGCTAGCCTTACTAACAGGCTTCCTGTGTTGTAAAATTAATCCTCTTGGCACTAGTCTTCCACGATGCTGATCCGACTCTGGAACTCTCTCTCAATCCTCCTGGCCCGCGTCTTCCACAGTGCTGGTCTGACTCGGGAACTCCCTCTCCACCTTTTCTAACAGTTTAGCCGCTTCCTTTGGGTTGGAGAATTGTTGTGTGTTCTCTCTGTAGGTTGAGGCTTGCCGGCATCAGCAAAGTGCGGTGGATCCCCAGTTGTCTCAGCTTGCTACGGATGCCGTCAGATCCTTTCCTTCATTGTCTGGTCTCGTAGCTGAGATCTCTGAAGAGATTAATTGTGCTGCCTTGCCATTCGGAGGGCCCTTTTTGTTTAGCTTGCAATATAAAATTGTCCTGGTCAGGTACTGAATTCAATACCACTAGGACTGTTCGAGGAAAAGGCATGTTAGAGAGAGAATGGGATCGAGGACCCCGGGGTGTGATCCTGTAGCATAGAATTGTAGGCACAACAGGAGTTTGATAGTGCTCAGGTATCTATGTGTAACCCTCTTGCAAATGGGGTTTCCCAAAAGTCTTCCAGGAGCTGGCTAAGTGCTCCTAGCCTGAATGGTGTTAGGCATTTAAGCCGCTTATCTATGATTGCTTTTAGAGCCTCTGGTACTGTCTCTTTAAAGCTGCCTGCTCGCAGGGTAAATTAGCTTGAAAGGGGGGTCTGTGTAGTTAATGCTCGAATCCCGGCCTCAGCTGCCATCTGATTGCTCCGTTTCTGCAGTCGCTTAGAGCGCAGAGGGAGCTTATCTGACAGATGTAACTGTTTCCTGAAATCATTTAGCAGCATTTGTGAAACCGCAGTTTGTCTAACCAGTTTTTATTGCAGCTGGGACTCTGTGTGTGTGTTGCTTCTCCATTTTGGACCTGAACTGCTAATCTGGGCCAATTGGGTAAGGAGAGCCCTAAAATGGAGACTGCCTGAGCCAACCAGAACTTGGACTCTCACCTGGAGTCTGCTTACAGGGGAATGTATGGCAGGTGCTTCTGGGAGCTGTAGTTTGGATCTTGGCGCCTTTTTTGCACCAACAGAGGGAGCCCTGCAGTGATCGACAGTTGAATCCTCGAACCGAACCTGTGCGGAGCCTAAGGGAAATGCCCTGAACTGTTCTTGGAAGGCAGATGCGAGTTGACTGTGAAGGGAGTAGGAGCTCTGTTCTGCTGCAGTGTGCAGTTTGCACGGGAAGTGTGTGTAAGGTCCTGAAGTCGGCCTGTAGCTGTTAGCTAGTGCTCATTGGACTGAATCCGAGTTCGTGGAGAAAAAAGGAAGAGGTGTGCAGATCCAGGCTTGCCTGTAGAAGACCGAAGATTTGCAGAAGTGTGTTCGGCCTGTCGGGGACTCTGTTGCTGTGTGCGTTCTCGGGTTTTGCAGTATTTGAGATCGGAATCGAGAAGCAGCTGCCTGGTATAGTAATTTCCTTTACATATAAATGTGCTTAGTGTTTGTAGGGGATTGCGATTCTTTTTCCCCTTGTTTTGTGAGTTGTGAGCTGAAGCTGGAAGCTGAACTCAAAGCTAATCGGACTGAATCTGTCTGCTGTCCCAATCAGTTAGGCCCTGTCAATAGGGTCTCATCTCCATGCACTGCTCATTCTGGCCATCCAGAGCCACACCCTCAATTCAGCTATCGGTTTGGGGCTTGTGAGTACAAATAGGGGCACCTCCCCTCACCTTCATTTAATCAAAGTGTGTCAACTGATTGTTTTGTGTTCTTCTGTTTGTGGACTGAGCCATCTGGCTCCGGATTACAGTTTGTTTGTGCATACATTTTCTTCATACAGGGCCCCATCCAGCTGCATCAGCCGGCCAACCCCGGGCAACAGACCTGGCTAGCCCCCCATCCTGGGTACCCAGAGATTGACATTTTGAACCCTAAATATATGTGCACAGTACTGTGATTCGAACTTATCTAAACTAATCAACCTGATTACCCCCTCCCGTGTTACTGTCCCCCGAATAAACCAGATTTTTTTATTGTTGTACTATATACTGGCTGTGGTGTTAGTGCATCTAGAACTGTATTGCAGATTGCTGTGTAGGTTGTTTAACCTTGTTTTACAGGGGGGCCTCCAAGACGGGCTGCAGAATCAGTCTCGAGGGTAAGTGGTATCTGTATGTGTAAAAAGTGTGCATATGTGGGGTATTGGGAAGGTAACTCCCGTGCATTGTGTGGGCCACTAGTGGGAACAAAGGGGGTTGCAGTGTCCCAGAGGGCTGTACCCAAGCTAGTTTAACCACTACTAACTCTGATCTCTGGGTGGAGGCACCCGTCATAGAACCTAGGCCCCTCAACCTGTCAGTAGCCAAACAGGCAGGGGTAGTAGCCCTTGGGATAGCGCCACCTGGGGGTTACATATATTTGCAAGAAAAACATTAAGTTATCTCCTTCAGAGCCTTTGGGCAGACCAAGAATTCGAATATGTGTTTCTCTAACTGAATTCTCAAGGTTTACCAACCTTTTTCTAAGGAGTATCATTTCTTTTGTTAAGCCCGTGGCTACTGTAATTGCCCTGCCTGCTGTTTGTGTGGCTTTTCCTGTGTCTTCCGATATGACGCTAATTTTGCTGTCCATAACTTTCATTTGGTTTTGAAATTCTTCCATCCTTCTGTTGAGTGCTTGTATTGCTTTTAACAGGGCAGCATTGGTGGGCTGCGGAGAGATGTCGTCACTTCCCTGCATCTGCAAGACCTTGCTACCACTCAGCTGCTGCTTCTTTGGTCGGGCTCCTTCACCACCTTGCTCCGTCGCCTTGTTAGTTCTCCCCATTTTCAATCTCCTTGTAGGATGGTGATATTATTTAATATTAGTGTGTTCCTCAAGACGTTTTCTTTCAATTTCTGTTGGAGTTTCAAGAATAAAAATCGATTGAGAGCGTATCTGTAGACAGTTATTCCCTGTTTTTTGCAGAGCTCTAAAAGTTGCTGCACTGAGCTCAGCTGCTGGCCACGTTCCGCCCCCCCTTCCCCACTCTTGTGCAGTGGAACCACATCACTCACCCTCCAGTCCGCTAGTTCAGCTCCTGACTGCAAGGAGCAGTTGAACAGGTCTGCTATTGGTGCCGGTAGTGCCTGACTGCTTTTTTTTTTTTTCTCTGGGTAAAAACCCTGGGGTGTATACCATCAGGGCCTGGTGATTTGTTCATTTTGAAACTCTTCATACCCTTGTATACTCGTTATATTTATTCAAGTTTACATTGGACATGCCATTAAGCAAATCTATGAACAGATGCAGTCACATTGCATTTTCAGTAGAGCATTGAAAAAAAAATTCAGATATGTTAGCATCAAGATTTGAAAGTTTGTTAAATATAACACATTTGAGGATTGTCCATAGTTTTTGAAATGGTCCAAAAGATTTGCAAAATGTGCTCACCAAGCTACAACTTGTGTGAAGAAGGTAGTAGGAAAATGGAGATATAAGATGCTGTAAAAGTGAAATGTGTCCCCTATAATCACTGTTCTCACTGTAGCAGAAATAATAAACATTTGTATTGGCTTCACTAACCATTCTACTAAAAGGCATAATTAACGGGAGCATGTATTAGAACAGTAGACAACATGAAATGAGCATGCACCCAATGTAGCAGGATGATCTGTAAGTGTGCCACGAAAGGCACTCAAGCTGCAGTCCAGAAGAATGTCTGGCACCTTTTATAAAGCTACATAATGCAGTTTAAATGAGAAAGTCCAACTGTGAACCTACCACTATAAAACTGTGCATAATTTACTCCCCAGGCTGGTAAGGAAAGCCCAGCTAGTATTGCTTCATGCTCCTTTTACTACCAAAGGATAAATCACAGTTGCCCTAAGCAGTTCTTATCAGTACGAACCGGGAGCCTGCTAAGTGTTCCCTATACCTCGAGGTTTCTTCGTGTCTCTTGGGGTCTCCAAGGTATAAGACTCAGTGTTTCATATTATATATGTAAGATAATTGCTATGGTTACTGTAAGATAGAAACGTTTCTAGTTACAGAGATGAGCCCTATTGGCTAAATTAGAGGTGGCTCCACGGTCCAAGATAACATTATTCAATTTTGTAGTAGTCAGTTTGTAAAACAGAAGAGTACATTATACAGTCTTACATAACTCAGTATAGTAGTACAGATCACCAATAGGTGGCAGTGCTGACTTATATATCATAATCATTCCAAGGACATAGATGTCCTAACATCTTATGAGTAAGAAATACACAGAAAATACATAGGAAACATATATATGTATTAGCAAGCAAAGTGTATACAATAATATGTGTACATATCCTGACATCTGCTCTTATACGGTAGATGCCCTTAGCCCTATATGTCAGTATAACATATGCCTAAGCACTAGCTGTCTATGGTGTACCTCTGGGGGTACCAGTCGGGGTGCAGGGACCTTGTGTAACACAGGCCACTGTCCCAGTCTGAGGAGCTTGACAGGGAATTAGCAGGATAAATCAGAAAGGTGTGTAGAAAAGGGAAGGTGGTCATCGGGGGGGATTTCAACTTGCCGGGAGTTGACTGGAGCATTCCAGTCACCTCCAGTGCTAGGAAGCAAGTGCTCCTGGACGCAATTCAGGAGGGTCTTCTGACACAGTTGGTTAGTGTACCTACTAGGCTAAAGAACACTTCAGATCTGGTGTTGTCAAATGTGGAGGCAGTAAGGAAAATAAAGGTGGAGGACCCACTAGCTGACAGCGATCACCAAACAGTGTGGTTTAATATCACGATGTGCTGGGAGTCAGAGAAATCAGTTACTCGGGT
The DNA here is from genome assembly GCA_016271365.2 of Neoceratodus forsteri. Classification (NCBI taxonomy): domain Eukaryota; kingdom Metazoa; phylum Chordata; order Ceratodontiformes; family Ceratodontidae; genus Neoceratodus; species Neoceratodus forsteri. Next base: position 567,246,786 of record CM057449.1, on the reverse strand, counting down.
AGTAAACTTCAGGGGGGCAGACTTTGGGAGGATGCAGGAAGTACTGAAAGGGAAACTAGAGGGCATAAGGCAGGAGATGGATGCAGAGCAGAAATTGGATATTATTAAAAGGGGGATTACACAGGCAACAGAAGCCTGCACCAAGACACAGAGTAAGAGGAGCAGAGCAAGAAAACCATGCTGGTTGAACAGCGAGGTGGTGAGTGCAAACCGAGAGGTGCACCAGAGGTATAGAAGGACAGGGAGGAGTATGCAAGACAGTCCAGGGAGGTGACCAGAAAAGTGAGGGAAGCCAAGGCCCAGAGGGAGCTGAGATTAGCGCAGGAATTAGCAGGGGGGCGGGGACATTTTCAGATACATCAGGAACAAAAGGAAGTGCAAGTAGACAATAGTGAGGATAAAAGGGTGGGAGTGGATGGAAAATAGGGAGGAGCAGGCAGGAGCACTGAATGAATAATTTTGCTCAATGGTCAGTGAAGAAAAATGGGGACCGCTACCACCATGGTCTGGGAGGGTGGGGACAGGGGGAGAGGAGGCAACAGATGAAAGAATTGAGGCAAGTAGAGTCCTGGAGGGACTGAGAGCAGTGAAGGTAGACAAGGCACCAGGGCCAGGTGGTATCCACCCCAGGGTGCTGAGGGAGATGGCGGAGGTGTTGGCGGAGCTGCTGGCGGATCTGTACAGCACCTCACTGGAGTCAGGATGTGTGCCACTGGACTGGAGGATGGCACATGTAGTGCCATTACACAAGAGCAGGCCAAGGGATGAACCGGGTAATTATCACCCAGTAAGTCTCACCTCTATAGTGTGCAAGCTCATGGAGACAATACTAAAGGAAGGGCTGGTGTCTTACCTGGAGGGCAATGGCCTCCAGGATGTGAGGCAGCATGGGTTTGTTTCAGGGAAGTCTTGTCAAACCAACCTGATAGAATATTATGACTGGGTGACAGGTGAGCTAGATAAGGGTCATGCGGTGGATGTTCTTTACTTGGACTTCAGCAAGGCCTTCGATTCTGTATCTCATGGACTGCTTGGTGGGGAAGCTAACTGGTGCAGGGGTAGGAGCAAAAATGATGAACTGGATTACAAGCTGGCAGAGTGGGAGGCTGCAATGGGTGGTGGTGAGAGGGGAGCTCTCAACTCCAAGGCTGGTGATGAGTGGGGTACCACAGGGCTCTGTGTTGGGGCCAGTAGTGTTCTGGCTCTTCATATCAGACATTGCACATGGGGTGGTGAGCAAGATAAGTCTGTTTGCTGACGACACCAATATCGGAGCAGTGGTAAATGGAGAGGAGGGATGGAAGCAGCTGCAGAGGGACTTAAGCAAGCTAGAGGAGTGGTCAGAGAGGTGGCGGCTGGGGTTCAGTGCAAAGAAGTGCAAGGTTATGCACTTTGGGCTGAAGAACCGAAGGAGAGAATACTGGCTGGGAGGGATTAAGCTGGGGATCACTGAGGAGGAGAAGGACTGAGGGGTAATGATAACAGGGACCATGGACAACACTGCCAGTGCAGGAGAGCGGCTGCAAAAGCATACAAAATGCTGGGGGTGCATAGCGAGGGTTTTTTCATCCAGGGCAAAGAGAGGTGATCTTGCCCCTCTACAGGTCACTGGTAAGGCCATACTTAGAGTATTGTGTGCAGTTTTGGAGGCCATACCTAAAGCATGATATCAGGCTACTGGAGGGGGTACAGAGGAGGGCAACAAAGATGATATGTGGAATGGAAGGGACAGACTATGACAGCAGGCTAAGACCTGAATATATACACCCTGGAGGATAGAAGGGACAGGGGGGACATGATAGAGACATTCAAATATCTGAGGGGAATCGATAAGGATGGAGGTAGATGGAGTCTTTAAGTTAAGGAGGGGGAGGGTCACCAGGGGCATGCGCTAAGAATAGAGGGGGGAAGATTTAGAAAGGAAATGAGGAGACACTATTTCACAGAGAGGGTGGTAGCAAAATGGAACGCCCTACTAGAATGGGTGGTATCATGTAAATCTGTGAACAGTTTCAAAAGGGCAGGGAACAGGGGAGAGTGAGGGTGGGGGAGGTCGGGGGTGGCAGTGGGATGACAAATGGGAGGGGGGTGGGGCAGCTGCAAACTAGGGGTGCTAGCTGCACATTCAAGCAAACTTAGATAGACTGGGTGGTCTGTTTCTGCTGGCACATTCGTATGTTCATAGGATGAAGTAAATCCCAAGAGAATTCACTGCAACTAAACTGTATGAGGTAGTGCTCAAACCCAAGTAGGTGGCTAGCCTACAAACAACTCGAAATAAAAGTCCAAAAGTGTGGCACACTAACCGGTTGCAGTTTCAAGAAAAGGCAAGAAACTATATATTGATTTTAAAGCTTTTATATCAGCAGCTCACACTGTAGCTCTGCCCCTGTGCGTTGGCTGTCCCAACATTCCTTAGGGGGTGTAACACTGAGAGAATGCCAGAGCTTTAAATAATTAGTTCATCATGACATTACAACATTTGAAAATCATTACGTGAGCAGTAACCTTTTGACCTGATAATGTTAAAATGAACAGAATTCAAAATCCATCATATTAACACAGAATTATTACAACAAACAACTCAAAGGGTTTTACTAATTATGACAAAGGGAATTAGTATTTTAAAAGAAAAAAATATTTTTTAACGTATTAAACATATGGGGCCGGATTATTCAGACTGCACCATGCAGTGGCGCAAGCCTGGGCGCAGCGCAACTGTGATGCGCTGGGACCAGGTCCAGATGATATTCAACGGGGATGCGCCATGGTGCAGCACCGTTGAATATGGCAGAACCAGTGTACATACTGCGCAGTGGTACTACGCGGGCGCAAGCCGCAGCTAGGGAGCACGGGGATGTACCAGAGCAAGTGCAGTGCGCGAGGCGCATCACCCACGATATTCAGCACGGGGCATGCAAATGAGGCCATAATGTATGTAATCATTCACATATTTGGGACTGTCTAGTACAGTATGCCCTGCAAGCCCATTGGTCCACACAGGGGACCAATGGGCTTACAGCACATACTGTACATGTCATGCATCTGGGTGGTATGCAGGTGGGATGCAGCTGCCCACCGATGACGGGGGGGGGGGATCGAGGAGGGCAAGGGGTCTTGTGTGGTTGGGAAGGTTGGGGTGTGCCACTAGATCACCAGGGAAATACTGTGGGCTGTTTTCCGCGATCGGGGACTCTGGCGGGAGGGTGGTCCACTAGACTACCAGGGAATGTTGTCATTTACATTTACCGTGATCATGGTAATGGGGGCGTTCCACTAGACCACCAGGGACGGTCATAGTAACATGTTTCAGGGAATCGGGTGGGAGGGGGGACCACTAGACCAACAGGGATGGACTTGAATAATATATCTCCGGGAATTGGGGACTGGGGGGGGCCACTAGACTGCCAGGGATTTCATTTTTACGTATACCGCGTGATCGCAGCTATGGGTTGGGGGGGGGGTTCGGAATCGGCGTGTGCTTGTGAACGATGTTGTGGGTGGGCGGGTATGTTGCGCCCTGTAGTACTGCAGCCCGCCTTTGGGTGGCCGGGAGTTGCTCCTACTCTGCAAGGGCTCGACTTTGAGCCCCCCTATGTGGCGCAGTGCAGGGTTGCACCAGCATATGCGCCGCACATCCCGAGCTGAATATCTGGATGTGCTGCATATGCATGGGCACGCCCCATGCATCTGCGCTGCATACCATTACATTGCGCCCAGTGCATCGGGAGTTGCGCTGCGCTGCACCGGGCAGCCTTTTCAGTATCCCGCTGGGGTGCAATGCGGGGTTATGTGGCCCATTGTTTCTCTTATCCATTCATTTTATACAAAAAAGTAAAAAAGAAAAACTGGTTATATAATCATTGTACTTTTATCACTGAGGAATGAACTCCAGTTTGTGTAGTTCCATAACAATTTTTTAGGGTTTAATTACCACTTTTTTACATTAAATTAAAATAAACATTGGACCAGAATTAAATCGAGACATTGACAGAAAGATAGACAGAAGGATCCTTAAATACACGTGATCACCCTGAGTCCATCAACAGACATCAGTTCAGCCCGGGGATCTACATGAAGACCTCTAAGAGACCAAGGCACAGAAATGTAACTTCCTGTAAAGGGGAGAGAGAGAGCTTTTAACACAGATCAGTCATTTCAATATTTTTGCTTTTTTTAACAGATGGGGCTTAATGTCCCATTGTTCATTTAGGCCATTTGGCATCACACTCCCTAAAGTGTAAATCCAATAACTCTCCTTCATCAATGGAATATTTTGTCTGCCTCCACCAAATTGTTTATTGGCACATGTTCCAAACCCATAAATTTGATCCCTTCTGTATTGGAGCCATGCATTTCCAAAGAAGTGGGCGCCCAATATTTTGTGCATCCTGATTATGTCAATGTCCCAACATGTTCTTGGATTCTAGCTTCTTACAGTACAACCCACATAGATTTTCCCACAAGGGCACCATATTACATAGACCACAAAGGTGGTATTGTATGTAATACATTCTCTGATCTGTATCTTTTTGCCTGTATTTCCTGGATGAACAAATTCTTTACTCTGTGCAGAATAGGGACAAACATTACATCTGTGACATTTAAAGTTTCCAAATGGCCTTTTAGGCCACCAGCCCTGATCCCTTTTTGGTTTTACTTGCTTCAAACTACTATGCACCAATTTGTCTTCTATATTTGTTGCTCTGCTATGTGTTATTCGAGGTTTAGGTCCCACTGCTTCCGTACCTCTGTGTCTCCTGTCAAGATTGGCCAGTTTTGATGTATAATACGCCAAATTCTACCTGCCAAATTATTATACTCTGTTACGAAAGTCACTGGTTCATATTTAGTTTTTTGTCTATTTTTGTTCCTCAAAAGGTCCTATTACATTGCTGTGCTCTCATTTTAGATTTATGTAAAAGTTCCCTATCATAGCCTGTGTTCTTGGATCTAGTTTCAAGTTCTTCAGCCTGTGTACTCAAGTCCTCCTGGTTGCTACAGTTTCTCCTTAATTTTAAAAACTGACAATATGGTACAAAGTCTTTAAATCTTTGGGGGCGCGCACTCCCTGCATGTAGTACAGAGTTGCTGGCAGTTTCTTCCCTAAAACATTTCATCTGTATTTCCCCAGACCCACTGTCCGATGCGGAAATTGTAATATAAAAAAAAGTGTTTTTTCTTAAGCAGCAATATGTGTAAATCTGCGATTTAAATCATTCAGGTGTAACCATTCCCTGAATGTTTCTATTCCTGCTATGTCCCCCTTCCAAATGCAGATTATAT